>OY728134.1:1131923174-1133218828 GCA_963277665.1 Viscum album | reverse complement strand
ATTCTCATTATTTAATCACACCCATATTTCTACAGAATTTGTTTTTAAACCATGGGTAATAGATAAATATGCATGAGTAACAATGGATTTATCAAGATAGTTTGTCACATTCCTCCATGAGCACAAAGTGAAAATATTAGTGGATCAATTAAAGTTATTTTGACACAATTATGAATCTTTTTGTTAGTAATATTATCATCATTAGTTTGTGTGGTAGCTACTCTTATTTTCCTAAAAACATGTAATGATTCAACTTGGGTGACTTCTTGATTTAAGATCTCTATTGTATTTTAATTGAGTGTGGTCACTATAATAGAGAATGCTCATCTAAGAATGTGTTAAAAACAAATGGATAATAAAGACCACTGATGATGAAAAATGGAAGAAAACTTCCTTTGGAAAATTTAAGAAAATGAAGTTGGAAACACTATTCCCAAGAAGATTTTAAAGAAGGAAGATCATGTAAAGACCTGTAAAATTCAAGGGAATTGTTTTCTTAATTTGCTTTGGAATTTTACTAGAACACAGTTTCTGACGGAACCTGATTCCGAGGCCCGGTGTGCCCGGAATCATTTTCTGATGTTTGGCTCGGGTACGTTCAGTGAACGAACGAGTGAGTTTTTCTAACTTTTGAACCAGTGATCGGAATCGAATTCCGAGGGCACCGATGGAATCGCAGAACTGGTATTTTCTTAGAAACGCCATTTCTAGAGTTGCGTTTGCTCGGGTGTGGTTTTTAATTTTTGGGGTTAAGTTAAGAAATAAAATAAAGTGGTGCGACAACTTTATTTTATTTCACTTAAACCCACATAAAGCCACTTAAGCCAGGTTATGCAGATAAGGTGGTACCCATGATATCCTACCCACTTGGTAGGATATTTGTGAGGTGGGGCCCACACGAGCCCCACCGTTTCTTTCCCTCTAAGTAACGCACCCGCGAAAACCCATTTTAAATAAAGTCAACCGGTGCATTTTCTTAAATTCTAATGCCCCTATTAATTAGGCAGTTAAGTCATTACAATTAATTCATCGAATTAATTTTTTGTTTATTAAATTTTAAATTCTTATTGTTGGCATCGGGAATAAAATAAGACCAACACATGTTTTACATGAGGGCTGCTTGTTGAGAGGATTTGGAGAAACCCTAAAGCTTGAGGATCTTCATCCTACGTCGCGAAGACCGCGAAGAACATGAAGAACGCGGAGAATGCCGGCCTCCGACGAAGGGAGACGAAGAACATCGAACCCTCAGAGATTGACGGCGCGACGCCGTGTACCGCGACGCCGACGATCCTCCTTCCGCGATGTTTCTTCCACGACGTTCCTTCCCCGCGAAAATCTTCGATCAAACAACCGATTGAGGTAGGGGATTGCGGTTCTTTTAATTCCCATGCGAGTTATATCCTCAACATGGATTTAGTTGGTGCAATTAAATCTGTGTGTTTTTAATCCTCGGAGTTTGACGGCGCGACGCCGTGTACCGCGACGACATCGACACCCCTTCCGCGACGCGACGATCCTCTTCTTCCGCGACGGTCAATTCCGCGACGAACTCACGTTCGTCGACAACGTTGAGGTAAGGGTTTTGTTCATTTTAATATATGTGATTATATCTAAGATTGTTTAAAAAATCGTTGTGAGACTTTTAAAACCACTAACGCGGTGGGTGCGGACCAACAAACAAGTCCGAACCCACCGTCCTTTCGTCTGTGGTGTGCGGATTGGCGGGCGACGTCAAAGTAAGCCGCACGGAAGATGTGAGGTCCTCTCAGTGATGGGCGGACCCCGGGAGGGCCTTTGGCGAAGATGACATGCAATTCCGACCACCAGAACTCGTCTGGTGGTCCGCGGAGCAGCCCGCCGGTAAGCCTTGCCGGCACGACGGCGCCGGCGGCGCCCGGCGCGCCACTGGAAGGAGCCGCCGCGACTGAAGCTCCAGCGGCAGGGCGTGGTCCCGTGACCGTGCGGCATCGGAGGGGGATGGGACGCGGAAACTGGCCGTGTCTGCTGGCAAGGGCGGCCCCACGCGGGGCCGCAGCTCTTTCCCGTAGGGGAAGCGCGCCCCCCGCTTCGCTCGGCCGTAACCGCCGAGCCGATCCGCTGGCCACCCGGCCAGTGCCAGCCGGGTCGTGCCGGTCGGGCCGGGTTGCACCTTCTGGGTCGGACCCGGACCCGGGTCGGGTCGACCTGGTTTGGGCCGACCCAGGGGCGGGGGGGGGGGGGGGGGGGGGGGGGGGGGGGGGGGGGGGTTGGGCCGGGTCGGTCCGGGCCCAGACCCCCAGTTTTCAGGACCTCTTCGGTCTTTTGCCCATATCTTGGGCTGAGACCTCCGATCGATGCACCGTTAGTGGAGATGTGATCCTTGGATCGAGACAGTCATTTCGACATATTACACTCAAATTTTCGGAGTACTTTGGGTTTGGTAGGGTTGGTTCGTACACGAAACCAACCGGGCCCTTGGAGCAGAAACACTTATTACTTGAGCTCCGGACGTCCGATTGATGTACCGTCAACTTTGTTGGATTCCTCTAAGTGAGATGGATCTTTTGGATTACTCCACCCGAGGGTTGGACGTAGTTGGAGTACGGTCGGGCTGGTTTTTCCTTAAAAACCAACAGGGCCCCTAGAATGAAAAAGCCAATAACTCTCAGACCGCGCGTCCGATTGACGTGTCGTCTGCGACGTTGAGTTCTTGTTGACGAAACGGAAATTTTGGATACATAAACTCTAGACTATGTGTCAGTTGATATATCAGCCTCTCGGCTCGTGGAGCGGACCCTCCTGAACGAGTTTGCTGTGTGCGGGAACCATAGAGCTGGCTGCGACGACGACGACGACTGTACAGAGATCCTCAGTGGACTCGACGACGACGACTACGGCACTCAGTGATCCTACGTGGATCATTGCCACAGATCCTGTGTGGGTCCGATCCTGTGTGGGTCAGTGCTCAACGATCCTGTGTGGTCCAGCGCCTACAGATCCTGTGTGGGTCCGATCCTGTGTGGGTCTTTGCGGGGTTTAGCTACCTATCGATCCTGTGTGAGTCAGATCCTTTGTAGGTCATTGCAGGGGTTAGTTACCTATCGATCCTTTGTGGGTCAGATCCTTTGTTGTTCATTGCGGGGGTTAGTACCTATCGATCCTTTGTGGGTTCGATGGCTTAGATGAATCAGTGGCTATATCTGATCATCTTTATCGTCATACGAAGAAGTATACCTGTGTGAGATGAATCCTGTTTTTCTTTCCTACGTGGATTGTGTTGTGCTATCCTGTGTGGATTTACGTTATTCTTTCCTGTGTGGACTGGGTTGTACATGGGCTCGGAAGTTGGAGCGTACTGGAATTTATGACTTAGGTATACGTATGGGCATATACCTAATCAGTGTCGGATGTTACTTCGTGATTGTATCTTTCCTTTGTGGATTATCCTTTGTGGATTCTGGGAGACCGTCGGGGGTCTCGGGGTCCCTACTGAGTAGCTTATACTCACCCCTGCATGGGCTATGCCCGCACTACGTTGTGTTGGTTACAGACGACGGGCAGCGCTGATCGTGGTTGAGGCTTGCGAAATAGGACGATACCTGGAGGTGGACCACTGGGCGGGACGTACTCGGGGCAGACGGCTGGACCCGAGGAGTAGTGGAGGCTATCTGTACCCACCCTTCAGGTGGGATTTCCAGTGGACAGCTCGGCGTTGTGGCTTTACTTTTCAGTTGCTGTTTTCCCTTCCAGTTGTACTTTACTTTCAGTTTGGGTTTGTATACTGGCCCACTTACTTTTCCGCACTTACTGTTGTACTCAGTTTTTACTTAGTGTTTACTACTACTGCTTGCTTGCTCTGTGGTGTTTTTTTACTTTACAAAGGAAATTCATTCCCTTTTTATCGGGAATTACACCATGGTGCTAGTCGCCAGCCCCTGGCCTATGGAAGGCAGGCTTGAGGTAGTCACGACACGGGCACCGAGGACGGGTCGTGAAAAATTGGTATCAGAGGAGTTCGGCTAGACCGCAGAACTTTGGACTCTGATCTTTTTCTATGTGAAGCAATATTGTTAAGCGTATTTGGTGTGGTTATCATTCCAGTGAGTCCAGTGTTGGTGCAACGGCCGACATATCTGTACACCAGGACCCTGACTTCTGATTTCTGACTTAATGCACGAAAACATTGATTGCATGTGTGTTTCGAGTTTTCTTTGTGATTACTTTATGTCAGCTCACCAGGTATACTGTTTGACCGTGGAACACCTGTTTCTTTTCAGGATGTCCCCACGATGGCAGCCAGCTAGGGTTCCAAGAGTTGTGTGCGACGACAGTCCACCGAGTTACGAGGCCTCGGTACAGGGCCCTTTGACAGCTGAGGCTCCGGTGGTACCTCTACCTGCCGAGCCACAGATGCTTCCAGCCCCAGCCGCTGACGAAGCACGTCACCTTAGTGCACCGCACGAGTTCCAATGCCAGTGACCGCCCAGGATCCGTTGGGAAACAGACCCCCATGCAGCTGAGGACTGTCTGGAGGCAGTGGTGAGAGTTTTCAGGGTAGTGAGGACACCAACAAACCTCATGGTGATCCTCGCAGCGAGCCTAATACACACAGCAGCGGGCCGATGGTGGAGCTTGATGCTACAGGTGCACGATGAGGCATCTCTTCTCTGGATGGAATTTGAGAGCCTCTTTCACTCAGAGTTCTTCCCAGCCACCCTCCATGCAGTGCACATCCAGGAGCTCCTACAGCTGCGGCAGGGCAGCTTGACGGTCGCCCAGTACTCGGCGAGATTTGCCGATCTCTCGCGCTACTCGACAGACATGGTACAAGACCCATTCATCCGGGCCCGGACCTTTGAGCAGGGATTGATGCATGAGATCAGGGCATCGCTGATCTCTATCAGCATTCCGACTCAAACAAGCGTACTGGAGTGAGCCCTTTTGATCAAGAGCTTCCTTGCTGAGCCTTCTTCAGCAGTGAGACCTACCGCGGGGTGGCACGTAGTAGAGTCTTCTGCAGCAGGCAGCTGACGGATGACTCATGGGTCCAGGCAGACCAGACCCTCAGGCAGATGACCTCAGGACACTGGCTCAGCAGTGCGGGGCACACAGCGCGGAGCCAGTCTTTCGAGAGGCAGACAGTGCTACACATGTGGCGGGCAGGGCCACATGGCTCGTGACTGCCCGACCCACCATGCCGAGGAGCAGCAGACGGTTGAGGGGCTACCCAGGCAGAGGAAGAGGGTCGACCATGGAGGTCTGTAGGGCATATGTGGACGAGGAAGAGGAGATGGCCGAGCAGTAGGTGGTGGGCGACTCTTTGAGGCTCAACCACCACCACCAACAGGAGGTCCACCCCGACCACAGGGAGCTGGCGGGCAGAGACATGCACAACTCCAGGCAGTGGAGGCCTACGAGCACGACGCGCCCGAGATGATTCAACGTACTATCTGTGTCTATTCCACCCTTTCTTTAGTTCTTATAGACACAGGAGCGAGTCATTCTTTCATAGCCGCTTCCCTTGTTTGGAGCTTGGAGATTCCGACAGAGCCGTTGGATCGATACTTACGGCTAGAGACTCCTCCGGGAGAAGACTCGACGATTACGCACTGGTTACAGCAGTGTGAGCTTACTCTAGGAGGTGAGAGCTTCGGTTGGAATCTTCTTGTAGTGGCGTCGAGGTCTTACGACATCATCTTGGGAATGGATTGGTTATCTTCTGTCCATGCACATATTGACTGTATTAGGCGCAAGGTGCGATGTGTACGCACCGACGGGAGCAGGTTCACCTTCACCGGTGAGAAGGGAGCCTTCGCTGCACAGGATGGAATTCTGTAGAGGAGAGGACATCCCATCACTCATCAGTTGGCTAGCCTCATTCTAGGATCAGTTGACATGCGGAGTCCTTGTTTTCCTACAGTGGTAGATCAGTATGCGGACGTCTTCCCCGACGACGTTCCAGGACTACCTCCTCGCAGAGAGGTAGACTTTTATATTGACCTGTAGCCCGGGACAACCCCGATATCGACTCTAGCATATCGGATGGCCCCCGCTGAGCTTCTAGAGCTACGGGTACAGTGGGAGGACTTGAAGGGCAAGGGATTCATCCGACCCAGTGTTTCACCCTGGGCTTCCCCGATATTGTTTGCCAAGAAGGAGGACGGGAGCTTGTGACTTTGTGTCGACTATCATCGCCTGAACCAGGTGACAGTGAGGAACAAGTATCCGCTACCGAGGATTGATGACCTCTTCGATCAGCTCAAGGGAGCACGATGGTTCTCGAAGATAGACCTCAGGTCAGGCTATCATCAGATCAGATTTTGGGACAAGGACGTGCAGAAGACGACCTTCAGATGTCGGTATGGCCACTATGAGTTCTTGGTTATGCCATTCGGCATAACCAATTCTCCGGCAGTGTTCATGGGCCTCATGAACAGGATCTTTCAGCCATACCTCGATCGATTTGTCGTGTTCTTCATCGACGACATTTTGATTTACTCGACCACTGGGGAGGAGCATGCCTACCACTTGCGGGTTGTACTAGACACACTCCGAGAGCACCAGATTTATGGAAATCTCTCGAAGTTTCATTTCTGGATATATGAGGTCCACTTCTTCGGACATGTCATCTATAAGGTGGGAGTTGGAGTGGATCCTGTGAAGATCGTGGCATTGCTAGCTTGGGAGACACCCAGGAGCGTGACAGAGGTGCGGAGTTTATTGGGACTAGATGGATACTATCGAAGATTTGTGCCAGACTTCTCCAGAGTCGCGACACCACTCTCATCTCTTCCAAAGAAGGGAAAACCCTTTGTGTGGTCAGACAGATGTCAGTGGAGCTTCCAGGAGCTGAGACAGAGATTGACCAGCGCACCTATCTTGAGGTTTCCAGAGGAGGGAGTAGGGTACGTAGTCTACTGTGATGCATCAGGGACCGGAATCAGATGTGTCCTGATGCCGGAGCGGGCATTGATCGCTTATGGATCACGTCAGTTGAGGCTGCATGAGCAGAACTATGCCACCCATGACCTAGGGTTAGCAGCAGTTGACTTTGTTATGAAGTCATGACGACACTATCTGATGGGTGAGCGCTTTACAGTCTTTTCTGACCATCAGAGACTTAGGTACATCTTCTCTCAGAAGGACCTGAACTTGAGACAGCGACGATGGCTCGAGATCTTCCAAGACTATGACTTTGAGATAGTATATACTCCTAGGAAGGGTAATGTAGTAGCCGATGATCTTAGAAGGAGGACGGGAATTCAGCTACTTGAGGAGGCGACAGAGCAGCTAGCCGCTTTGCAGATATCATTCATGGATAGAGATGGGGCGGCCTTCCTTCAGTCTCTCACAGTCACCCCTCCACTACTGCAGTGGGCCAGAGAGGCACAACGTGGGGACACTGACTGTGAGACGCGACATGCACATATATCCTCAGGACAGGCACCTGATGGTTTCTCCTTTGGAGCAGAGCACGACGCCCTTTTCAGAGGACATACCTTGGTATCAGTTGCTTTACAGGAGGAGTTGCTGAGAGAGTTTCACACATCTCCTTTGGATGTACATCCTGGAGTGGGAAAGATATACCAGAACCTCAGACGACAACACTGGTAGCCAGGCATGAAGAAGGCTGTGGCAGAGTTCGTTTCTCGATGCCTCACCTGCCAGAAGGTGAAGGCAGAGCATCAGGTACCAGCAAGATTGGTACAACCCTTGGAGGTCCTGGAGTGGAAGTGGGATGGGATATCTATGGACTTCGTGACTAGACTTCCACGCACTTCCAGAGGTCACGACTCCATTTGGGTGATTGTCGACCGACTCACCAAGTCGGCTCACTTCTTACCCATCAGGGAGCATGGCTCAGTAGAGAGCTCGTGACATCTCTATGTTCAGGAGATTTTACGAATTCACGGTGTTCCATCCTCTATCGTCGCCGATCGAGATGCTCACTTTACTTCCCAGCTTTGGAAGGGGTTGCAGGAGGCGTTCGGGACGCAACTACGTCTGAGCACTGCCTTTCACCCTCAGACGGATGGTCAGATGGAGAGGACCATTCAGACTCTTGAGGACATGCTCCGCGCATGTGTCCTAGACTTTGGTCACAACTGGGAGGACCACCTACCCTTGGTGGAGTTTGCGTACAACAACAGCTACCACTCCACCATCGGGATGACACCATACGAGGCGTTGTACGACTGACCTTGCAGATCTCCTTTGTACTGGACAGGCCCTGGGGAGTCAGCACTTGTGGGACCAGAGATGGTCCAGGCCATGACAGAGAAGGTCTAGGTCATCCAGGAGTGGATGAGGACAGCTCAGAGCTGGCATAAGTCTTATGCTGACAGGAGGCAGAGGCCACTAGAGTTTGAGGATGGCGACCACATCTTCTTGAGTGTCTCACCTCGACGTGGATTACGGAGATTTGGCCGAGGTGGCAAGTTATCTCCACGCTTCATTAGACCATTCTATGTCCTCAGCAGGATTGGCGAGGTGGCTTATCGACTGGCTCTACCACCTCAGTTGCACAGGGTGCATGACATCTTCCACATATCTCAGCTGAGGAGATACGTGCACGACCCGATGCACATCATTGACCATGGGGAGCTGGACGTTGATGATGGGGAGACTTTTGTGGAGGTCCCAGTGGAGATTGAGGATCGGCAGGAGTGGGTCCTACGTGGACGGTTGATTCCTCTAGTGCGCATCAGATGACACCACGGGGACCTCCAGGAGAGCAATTGGGAGTGGGAGGCTCAGATGCGTGCTCAGTACCCACATTTGTTTCCCTAGTTTATGATGTATCATTACGGGGACGTAAAGCCCTGAGGTGGGAGTGATTTAAAGACCCGTAAAATTCCAGGAAATTTTCTTCTTAATTTTCTTTGGAATTTTACTAGAACGCAGTTTCTGACGGCACCTGATTCCGAGGCCCGGTGTTCCCGGAATCATTTTCCAAAGTTTGGCTAGGGTACGTTCAGTGAACGAATGAGCGGGTTTTTCTAACTTTTGAACTGGTGCTCGGAATCTAATTCTGAGGGCACCGATGGAATCACAACGCCTGTATTTGCTTAGAAACTCCATTTTCGGAGTTGCGTTTTCTCGGGTGTGGTTTTTAATTTTTGGTGTTAAGTTAAGAAATAAAATAAAGTGGTGCGGCAACTTTATTTTATTTCACTTAAATCCACTTAAAGCCACTTAAGCCAGGTTAAGAGGATAAGGTGGGACCCACGATATCCTACCCACTTGGTAGGATATTTGTGAGGTGGGTCCTACACGAGCCCCACCATTTCTTTCCCGATAAGTAATGCACCCGCGAAAACCCCTCTTAAATAAAGTCAACTGGTGCGTTTTCTTAAAATCTAACGCCCCTATTAATTAGGCAGTTAAGTCGTTCCAATTAATTCATCAAATTATTTGTTCGTTTCTTAACTTTGAAATTATAATTGTTGGCATCGGGAATAAAATAAGACCAACACTTGTTTTACTTGAGGGTTGCTTGTTGAGAGGATTTGGAGAAACCCTAAAGCTTGAGGATCTTCATCCTCCTTCACGAAGAATGTGAAGAACACGAAGAACTCCGGCCTTCGACGAAGGGCGACGAAGAACACCGAACCCTCGGAGATAGACGGCGCGACGCTGTGTACCGCGACGCCGACGATCCTCCTTCCGCGATGTTTCTTCCACGATGTTCCTTCCCCACGACAATCTTCAATCAAACAACCGATTGAGGTAGGGGATTGCGGTTCTTTTAATTCCCTTGTGAGTTATATCCTCAACATGGATTTAATTGGTGCAATTAAATTTGTGTGTTTTTAATCCTCGGAGTTTAACGGCGCGACGCCGTGTACCGCGACGACAGCGACACCCCTTCCGCGATGCGATGATCCTCTTCTTCCACGACGGTCAATTCCGCGACGAAATCACGTTCGACCACAACATTGAGGTAGGGGTTTTGTTCATTTTGATCTATGTGATTATATCCGAGGTTGTTTAAATGTTTGTTGGGAGACTTTTAAAACCACTAATGTGGTGGATGCGGACCAACAAACAAGTTCGAACCTACCGTCCTTTCATCCTTGGTGTGCGGATTGGAGGGCGATGACAAAGTAAGCCGCACGGGCGATGTGAGTTCCTCACAGTGAAGGACGGACACCGGGAGGGCCTTTGGCAAAGACGATACACAATTCCGACCACCGGAACTCGTCCGGTGGTTCGGAGAGCAGCCCGCCGGCGCGCCGTCGGAAGGAGCCTCCGCGGCGGCAGGGCATGGTCCCACTACCGCGCGAGACCAGAGGGGGATGGGATGTGGCAGCCGGCCGTGTCTGCTGGCAAGGGCGGCCCCACGCGGGACCACGACTCCTTCACAGAGGGGAAGCACGCCCCCCGCTTCGCTCGGCCGTAACGGCCGAGCCGATCCGCTGGCCACCCGGCCAGTGCTAGCCGGGTCGCGCCCAGACCGGGCCGGGCCGTGTTGCGCCATCCGGGTCGGACCCGGACCCGGGTCGGGTCGACCCGGTTCGGGCCGACCCGGGGGGGGGGGGGGGGGGGTTGGACCGTGTCGGTCCGGGCCCAGACCCCAAGTTTTCGGACCTCTTCGGTCTTTTGCCCATATCTTAGGATGTGGACCTCCGATAGACACACCGTTAGTGGAGATGTGATCCTTAGAACGAGACGGTCATTTCGAAATATTACACTCATTGTTTCGGAGTACTTTGGATTCAGCCGGATTGGTTCGTACATGAAACCAACCGAGCCCTCGGAGCGGAAACACTTATAACTTGAGTTACAGACGTCCGATTGATGTACTGTCAACTTTGTTTGATTCATCTAAGTGAGACGGATCTTTTGGATTACTCCGCGCGAGGTTTGGATGCAGGTGGAGTACGGTTGGGTTGGTTTTTCCTTAAAAACCAACCAGGCCCCTGGATCGGAAAGGCCAATAACTCTCAGACCGGGCGTCTGATTGACGCGCCGTCTGTGACGTTGAGTTCCTATTGAAGAAACAGAACTTTTGGATACGTCAACTCTGGACAATGTGTCAGTTGATGTATCATCCTCTCGGCTCGTGGAGCAGACCCTCCTGAACGAGCTTGCTGTGTGCGGGAACCCTAGAGCTGCCTGCGACGACAACGACGACTGTACAAAGATCCTCAGTGGACTCGATGGCGACGACTACGTCACTCAGCGATCCTACGTGGATCAGTGCACAGATCCGATGTGGGTCCGATCCTATGTGGGTCAGTGCTCAGCGGTCCTGTGTGGGCCAGCGCCTACAGATCCTGTGTGGGTCCGATCCTGTGTGGGTCTTTGCGGGGGTTAGTTACCTATCGATCCTGTGTGGGTCAGATCCTTTGTGGGTTATTGCGGGGGTTAGTTACCTATCGATCCTTTGTGGGTCAGATCCTTTGTGGGTCATTGCAGGGGTTAGTACCTATAGATCCTTTGTGGGTCCAATGGCTTAGATGAATCAGTGGCTATATCTGATCATCTTTATCGTCATACGAAGAAATATACCTGTATGAGTTGAATCATGTTTTTCCTTCCTATGTGGATTGTGTTGTGCTATCCTGTGTGGATTTACGTTTTTCTTTTCTGTGTGGACTGGGTTTTACATGGGCTCGGTAGTTGGAGCGTACTGGAATTGATGACTTAGGTATATGTATGGGCATATACCTAAGCAGTGTTGGATGTTACTTTGTGATTGTATCTCTCCTTTGTGGATTATCCTTTGTGGATTCTGGGAGACCTTCAGGGGTCTCGGGGTCTCTACTGAGTAGCTTATACTCACCCCTGCACAGGCTATGCCCGCACTACGTTGTGTTGGTTGCAGACGACGGACATCGCTGATCGTGGTTGAGGCTTGCGGAACAGGACGATACCTGGAGGTGGACCACTGGGCGGGACGTACTCGGAGCGGACGGCTAGACCCAAGGAGCAGTGGAGGCTATCTGTACCCACCCTTCAGGTGAGATTTCCTGTGGACAGCTCGGCGTTGCGGCTTTACTTTTCAGTTGATGTTTTCCCTTCCAGTTGTACTTTACTTTCTGTTTGGGTTTGTATACTGGCCCACTTACTTTTCCGCACTTACTGTTGTACTCAGTTTTTACTTAGTGTTTACATCTACTGCTTGCTTGCTATGTGGTGTTTGTTTACTTTACAATGGCAATGCCTTCCCTTTTTACCAGGAATTACGACTTGGTGCTAGTCGCCAGCCCCTGGCCTATGGAAGGCAGGCTTGGGGTAGTCACGACACATGCCCCGAGGACGGGACGTTACAGATCATACATCCTTGGGTAATAAACCTAAGAAGTCTAAGACAAGTTCTAAATATAAAAGGATCGGTTCTTCTATCATGGAAGAAGGATAAAAACTTAGATTCATGCCAACAAGCCTTGCTTGTATGTGAAAATAGAGGCATGAAATAGAAAAATATATGATTTGTCCATGGAGAATACAAATCAAGGTGGAAGGGGGCTGGTGTGGGATGGATGTGGATGGATCAGGGCAAAATCATGACATTACTGCAGCGTGACCGTGATGTGACCGCGACTTGTTGGCCCAGTCCAGCGACATTCATGGGGCAGCATCTTCCGGTCAGGAGCGAAGGGAGCGGGAGGAGGCTGGAATGTTGGTGGAAGGGGGCTGGTTGCAGGTGCTGGGGGGATGGTGCAGGCTGATTCGAAGGTGGCAGGGGGGTTGTTGCGGGCTAGAATGTTGGTGGCAGCAGGCTGAAATGAAGGTGGAACGGGGGTGGTGTGGGTTGGATGTGGCTAGAGCAGGGCCAAATCACCGAATTACCGTGGTGTAACCCCGGCGTGACCGCGGCGTGACCATGGCGTGACCACGATGTGTTGGCCCGGTCCAGCGACATCTGCGGGGCATCATCTTCTTTCCAGGAGTGAAGGGAGCGGGGGGAGGCGGGGCAATTGAACTGAGAAAACCAAAAACATGCTAATATATGGTATTATACAAAAAATTCCAGTCAAATTAACTACACTAATCAAAAACATACTAATATGACTAGGACTAAATCAGACATCATCAAGCCAATTTGAGTAAAGTGGAACAAAACCAAATAGTTTTGAGAAAGATAAAACTGAACCAAACTGAAAATAATGTAACCAAACTGACTCAAACCGATCAAAAATGACTTCAATAAAGAATAATTGAGCATGAAAAAAATGAAACTAATGAAACATACCTGATTGGATCTAAAATTAATTTAATTGAACCGAATATCCCCAAATCGAACAAAATGAACCTGTTAAAATTGACATAAACCAAAAAAATGAACCCAATAAAAAATAACTTAGCAAACCTAACCTGGCCCAAACTGAACTAAGGAGCAGGGCCTTCTGATGAACTTTTGGAAGGCCTCATGCCCGCAGGTTGAGAGGATATCCCAGTCATGCGGTGCTTCACTGTCCTCAACAAGATCCAAAACACACTGCATAAAGATAGGGAACCAAAAAATCACAAAAACCCTAATTAAAAATGAGCCAAAGAATAAAAATGGAAGAATACATACCTAAATCCGATGTTGAACTCACTGCCTTCTATGGTGGTGGGTAGAATTGACCTCATCATAAGTAACCACCTATAAGTAAATAATAGGAAAAAGAGTGAGATATAACAACTTCTTATATATATGTGATCAATGTGTCAACTGTACATGATAAATGATACATAACTCCATAATCAAAAATGAAAAATGAATATTCAGATTGATATGTAAATCCCAATACTGAATAACATGATCGTTAATAAAGGCTTTTTGTTCAAATGAAATCCAATTTCATTCAATACATACACAACATAAGTGATAGAGTAATATTATTCTATATCTGTTGATTATTCCATAATGGAGTAGGTTGCACCACTATAGATGGGAAACATGAAAGATATGAGGGGATAGTGATGCAGTTTGACACCCCTTGGGTTGTGTTGTATTTTTTTGACAAAATGTGTGGACTTTTACCAAGATGATTTTTTGAAAATATGGGAATATTAATAAACACCCCTAAAGTGAGTTTGAGTTAGAAATGTTGACAATGAGATGTGGTGGATGAAGAGTGGTGATGGAGCTTGGACATGTGAGGGAGTTCATATATTTAAAACTATAAATTCAGGTGTTTTCAAGTACAACATGTAAGATTACACAATATCAGGATGATTCATGTAAGAAATGATCTAAGGCATGGAAATTTTTCAATACCCATTCAAAATGATTTCTTTCTCTTGAAGGAAACTTCATATCCAATCAATAGGATTTTTTTTACTCCATGTTTCCCACTACCTCTAAAATATGGTATATATGAAATCTATGGGGATGAAAAACTAGGAAGATAGCTCGGTAGCTTGTGTCGTGGGGATATAACTATTATTTTAATGGGTCATGCCTAGAATCATCAATATTTTCCTCTGCATTTCAGAAATGAGAGGATTCCTTGGTGAAATACCATTTACCAGCCTTATTACCGCATTTTCTGAATCTTTATCCCCCTATAGCCCGCCTTCCACCATGGACAGACTCCCCCCCCCCCACTCCTTCGAGATAGACCCCCCTCCCACCCTAGACAGACCCCCCACTGTAGACCGCCCCTACTAGATATACCCCCCTCTCTGCACCCCCTGGACATGTGTCCAGGCCCCCCACTACATACCACTCCAACTGGACATACCCCCCCCACCCTGCACCCCCTGGACATGTGTCCAGGCCCCCCACTATGGACCGCCCCTACTGGACATATGCCCCCACCCTGCACACCTTGTACATGTATCCAGACCCCTTAATATTTACTAGATACAAAAAAACAAGAAAACAAAACAAAACTCCACCACCTAGCATTTACATTTCCAAAAACATGAACCCACTAATCATGATAGAACCATATCCAACCAATAAACCAACAGCTCAGTCATCATATGCTACAACTATTAATAGAGATAATAGACCTGAAAACTAAAGGATTAATCATTCTTGAAACAAATATTCCCAATATAATAATTCAATCAAACAAGGAAACTTCCATTTAAGAACCCCTCATCTTCATGCAAAACTTTTGCAGAATTTGTGCCACAATACTGCATTCTGTTGAGCCAAAAAGAGGAGGGAATGGTTTCTAATTACTATGACTATAACCATAAAAAAGCTAACCAAATTCCCTTGAAATGCAATGAGGCTTTGGTGAACACCCAGTTGTAAACTGGGAGACTACCAGTTTCGATTTTAATTTCTTATGTATATGTCTCTAAATATATTTGTGTGGAAGGGGACCCATCCCTGCTTCATTGCAGCACAAGTCTAGACATTGGCACTTCTAGAAATAAGAAGCCCAAGCTGTTTGGTTAGAATATCCAAGTTCAGATAATTCTCTTCCGGACAGACCCCCCCACTCCATCCTGGATAGCTCCCCCCTCCCGCACTCCAGCCCCCCTGGACAGCCCCCCTCCCTAGACACCCCCCTGGACAGTTGAAATCCCACTCCTTCCGGACAGAAACCCCCACTCCTTCCTGGACAGACCCCCCCCCTCATTTTCTAAATCTTTACCCCCTGCAAAGCCCCCATCCAATCCCCCCTGAACATCCTCCCCTCTCAGTTTGCATAGATTTACTCTCGAGTCTAAAGCCATTATCGGTACTCCATCCAGTGCTACATCTGAATCAAGAATTAGGCATTCATCGTAGAACCAGATATTCATAAGTCTATTGAACGTTGGTCTTATGGAGTCTTTAAGATAATCCAAGGGTCATTCTTATGGAAGGCCATGAAACTTCTCACAAGAGAGGTAATTTAACATGAAACAAGGTTGATAATACCCACCATAATAGTATAATTATTGTTACCTCATAGCACTCACATCATTCTACCTAGACCTCGACTAGTCCTACGCTAAATGCAATAACTAAAAAAGATAGTCAATTCACACTTGATTTCCAAGACACTACCAAGTATTGTATACACCTAGATTACCCAGAAAAAAACTTACTGCATTCAATGATTGACATGAGTTCTGACTTTTAGTAAGCTAGGTGTGGGATATGAATTTTGACCTAGATAGTTTTTATCCCCTCATACATTCTTCTACTTCAAGCCATAGTATTTCTAATAAATTAAAAACTCTCTTTAGTCGCACAATGGTACCTAGATCTATCATTGATGTTGTCTTACACCACAGTGACATCTACACACACACACACACACTCCTTTGGGATACCAAGCGCTATCATATTCACATTGAACACATCGGTTTCCAACTATATGGGTGACCCTAAACTAAATTCCCCAATGACCTACTATCACCACCTCCTTGGAGATCGTCCACATAAATAGAAACATTCTCAATGGTCAGATCACCACCTCACTTTATCGTTTTAATGGACCCCACATGTAACCACAACATGAATTCTCATTCACCAATTCATTCCCATCAACTCAGGATTACACTACTCTTTACTATAACATAGTGATTCCCCCACGAGTCAAGGACCTCCAGGCCTGGACACACATTCCATCACATTTGTCTCCATTCTTGGAGCCTTCAAAACACCATCAACTATCTCGGAATCCTATATCTAATATTGATCTTTTTTTTCGATCAAATTAATCTTCCTCAACATCATCAGAAGAATATTGTCCATTCTCTTAATTACATTTAATATTTAGATATGCAATCAATTCTGGTGCCAACATAAGTGGACTTACCTCTTCCACAGATTGCTTTGTTTTACCAGAATATCTAGTATCCCAAGGGAATTGATAAATTTGAATAATAATTACAATG
This sequence comes from Viscum album, assembly GCA_963277665.1. NCBI lineage: Eukaryota > Viridiplantae > Streptophyta > Magnoliopsida > Santalales > Viscaceae > Viscum > Viscum album. The sequence goes on along the minus strand of OY728134.1, from coordinate 1,133,202,061 downwards.
CATTATTCTTTTCAATTTACTAACTGGATAATTCCATGACTCACCGATGTATTTATTCCAATTCCTTAAGCCAAACCCAAATGGAACTATCGCATGATGATCCTACTCTTAGTCTAAAAAAATTTGGAATCTACTTATTTATCACTCTGATCTGGTTCTTCTTAGATATTTGAACCAACCTGCTTTATTTTTCACCTCATAATGACTATATTCCACCCCTATGGATCATTATCACCCTCGAAATTTTCATTCAAATCATTGAAATGGTTGTGAATATGGATTCAGTTAGGGGGGATCACATCTCAGAAGACAACTACATTTCAGAATCACTAGTATCTGGACCATAAAATTTATAAGGATTCATTTTTGACAAAATTTTGCCCAAAAAAAAGATGTAATAATACTAGAAACACCAACCTAGGATGTTGAAATATGAACTGAATATAATGGAATCGGACTACAGTAATTCAAAATTAAGAAAGGAGTGATTATAAAAAAACCATCTTCAATTTCCTTCCCTTTGCACCCATTTATAGAAGTCGCGGATTTAGAATAGGTGAATATAGCAGTAGAAGAGCTTGGGTCTTCCTCTCCCATGACTTGCATATCCCACTTGGATCTTTCCAAGTCTTTCCTCATTCTAACAAATATATATGCGACCCTTAGTTCTAGTTGCAGTGACCTCACCCCCTTCCAGTGAGAATCATTTATTGTGGTACCTTTGATTTATGAGTTACTTATTGAGAGGCCTACATGATGTTAAACTTTCTCCCCATGCTGGAAGTTGGATAGATCATGACTCATGTGTCTACATGATGAACAGAAGTCATCCCAAGATTCATAGCAGACCTGCTGCTTCCAACAAATCTCCCCTTCAATATCAATGTAGATAAAATCCATCGGTACCTATGATACATCGAGCTCAACACATATGTTAGGAGAAACAAGGTGGAAGAAGTTATAGAGTGATTATTAGTACATAAGAAGTGGCCAAAATATTACCAAACAATTTAAGAACACTAAATTTCAAAATGGGGGATGTAGGATAGCGACGGAAATCCAAATCACCATGGAGGGAAGATCCTATTTTAGGTAGAACTTGAAAAACCAATAGAAAATAGAGAACTTTAAGCTAGTGAAAGCATGTGGAGCATTCAATCAGGCGGAGATAAGTGCATGTTCAGTTGAAAAATGAATCAAAAATTTCCATTGATCCATAATCCCTATAATCACCCATTCAAGAAAACCACATGAATCAAAAATAAACCTATCAAAGGATTCCATCGAGGGGAGACTCTTGCTGAAGTGATCCACTAATGCGAGATTCAATAGAAAAAAAGCATTTAAAAATTCTAGGGGGAAACTACAGTCTGAATAATTTCATCATCTCATAACAGAATTTTAGGGCTAATTTCTATCTTGGAAAGCTGGGAAAAAGTCTAGGGTTGATGAAGGGGGATAATCGTCAGAACTACGAATCCGAAGTAGTCGCGATGAATCCTCCCCCCTCCCCAAGAGAGGGGGGGGGGACTAGAGGGGCATCCATGCATCCTACAACGTCATCTAAGGAAGCCACATGATCTAAATAGGTCTAGCATTAGAAGTAGACAAACATAAGAGTTTAGTCAAAATGATTTCATCAAAAACTCATGTTAGTGCTTGATCCCCAATAATCCTAACATCTCAACCGTTCCAAGTTTAATCACACAACAACCCATCAACTAGTATCTTCTCGAACCCTGAGTGTATACTTGTACTCCGCCAATCCAATATCAGACCATTTAGGATCATAATCATCTACATCATTGGGATTCATACCTAAAAACAATCAGGCCAAGTATCCTACCAATCCTTCCCTTTGAAATCCAATCCTCAACACTGAAACGCCTAAAGTGATTTTCATCATGGAAGCCTAAAGAATCCCCTTGCCTATACCAAATACTCGACAGTACCTATAATGCACCAATATCATAATTTAAATCATCTACCCATGATTTTGTCTCTAAAGGAACTAACAATCCCAGGCTAATGCCTCTATTAGATTACTATCATATACCATATCTCATCTCAAGCATAGTACCTGAATAACCAATATCTTGAGTCATATCTCAATGGAATTAGGACCTCCCACCTAGCTCAATAAACACATCTCACATAGGTCAAAGCTCACAGGGAAACATCTATTTTTTCCCGTTTGAAATATCTTAATAAAACTAATGTGATAAAACCCACTCTAAATTTCTCAAATATACACATATCAGGCATTACATGGAAATAACCATCCTTCTAGGGAAAAGATCCTAAACAAATATTATACTATCATCCCCAATCCTCACCTCATCCCAATTTTCCATATCATCCAAGATATCTCAATCAAACATGAAACTATAGGCTTCTTCCCAACCTGAACCTACGATTAGTGAATTATTCTCAGGTTCCCAAGAATCATGGCCACCCAATAAGTGTTTGAGTTCAAGAAATTAGAGAAACATCAACGGGGTAATATGCATAACCGGCAAATATAGTGTATGGGTAGATGATATGCTTAGTTGAATAAATAAATAAACTGTGGAAGCATAAATAAATACCCATCATTGATCCATGGGTTATAACGTGACACTCAGTATTGGTTACACCTGCTTTGGTTAGTGTCAGAGTTTTTTTTAGCATGTCACATGATCATTACCACTAGTACGGAGCCCAATAGAAATGTATTATAAGGTGAGAGCATCAATTTAATGGAGTTAATTCTAGTAAATCTAATTGTATCAAGCCCATGTGTAATTCCAAGGAGTGTGTTCTAGGAAATCTTATAGTACTGAGCATATAACAGATTCCTAGGGGGATAGGCATAGGAAATCTAGTAGTATCATCAATAGAATCCATTCCTTGGGGGATGAACCTAGGTAATCATATTGACCCAAAGATGGAATCCCATTATCCTAGGAATTCTATATAAACCAAAATATTGAATATAAGGGGATTTCCCAACGCATTCATATTGTATCAGGATCAACATCCAGAGCCTAGGAGCACATCCCAAGCATCCTATTTTGACCATACATGTGAATCCTAGGTAAACTCTTGGGTATTCCACTTAAATCCTTGAGGGTAGTGTGTCCCTCCCCTAATATCTCATATAACACATTATATACAAGTTGTCAATATTCTCAAACTCATCTCAAAAAACAAGGGTTTCCCTCTCAAGCACATGACCTATCATCGTCGCTAATGCCATATCATCATCGCTAATTCCATATCTGGCTCACACACAATTGATTTGGGTTCAAAGTGACACCTACAATCATCTATAATCCTTATTGCATACACCCTCACAAGGTTCAAAATCACTGAGGCACCCTCATGCGCTCCCTAGGTAACATTATAGCACGAACACCCTACGTGGATTTATTTATCAAATACACATCTATCATGTCAACACCCACCACTGGGAATCACATCCCTTGAAATAGTCATAAACATCTCACGAACTCACTATACTCATAATAAAATCCTCACTTTCAAATATTTAAAGAGATCGAAACCTTCCTATATCACTTTCCAAGTCAAACTATGTTGTTCCGCTCACCAAACCTATCATCAATTTAGCTAAATTATACCCACCAAGGTATCTAAACCTCATTAGGGAAAAACACCTTCCTGCACTCATCTATACTAGCATGAAGGTTTTAAGGAATATTAAGGATCTTTCATGGCCAACTAAGTATAATAACTATATCTCATCACATACCTCCACTTGAAGGTCACCAAGGAACCTAGACTAAGGTCCACTGCTCTTATATAATTCACTTTATTTTATATACACCCTATATGGGGTTCATGTTTCTCAAGGCATAAAATTATACTTATAATATTAGACATCTTCAGTGGAGATATATAGTCATTTCACAATGGTCCATCATGGACCTTGGAACTTTCAACATTTAATTCAAATGAATTACATTATAATTAAACTAATTAATTAATTTACAAAGGTTAATCTCTTGAGGTGGTGAAACTGCACACATCACATTTCACAAAATTCCTGTATAAACCAAAGGGTTATTCCCAAGAAACCACTGACCATAATTGAAGTTATTTTCTTTAAAGAAGCATGACCACCATCAAAGCTTGTATAAGATCTAGAATCAACTGAGGCTCCTAACCTGGCCCTGAAATTACAAATAATCAATTATAACATTTTATAATTAATTATCTTATCCAATTAAATTAATTATATTGATTATAATTAATTTCATAATTTAAAACAAAAAGACATAAATGCTTAATAAATCACTAGGTTGCCTTAATGCTCCGAAACCATGAACAAATACACATGGAGGTCCATGGAATACACCCGATACTGTCATGGGAAAATCAAAAAATGGTATCTATTTAATAGGTTATTTCAGTAAATTCAGCTGAAAACCATAAATAAAATCATCAGGTGACGTACCTTTGATGACACATCAAGAAATAACATACAGACTTTATCTCAAGACATCTTCTATCTACACCAGGAAATATCCCCATCATGTGGGACAATTTCCACCATCCTTTGGTGGAAATTTCCAATAAAACCCAACATAAATTTTCTAAAATTATATATTATGCATGGAAACCAAAACAAAAGGAAAGTGATAGAATAAATAACTTGAAATCATCATCGAATAATTCCAGAAATCGATCCCCTCTCAAGGTGGATCAAAGGAGGGACAGTGAGGTAGAACCATCAAGAACTGGCCTTCTCTTAATATCCAAAACCCTTTAAACCCAAATCACCCTGATTTCAAATAAACGGAACTACCCCCATGTAAAAAAGAAAATTCGGCTCCATTCATGGCCAGAACAGGGGGTTCATGGAATGATTTACCTTTCACCTGAGTAGATTTCATGAAAGAGTAACCGCAAAAATCTTCGCAGAAAGTGTAGGTGTTGGCTCACGCAGATCCCACTAATGGAAGGTCTCAGTTCAGCCGATTCACTGATTGGAGGAGGAACGCGCAACGAAGGCAGTGGAGGAGGAGACAAATGCGCGAAGAAGGGGATGAGAGGGATCACGTGAGGGAGGGGTGAACCGAGTGGAGAATCCGGTGAGTATCTGCTGAGGGAGAATTCACCAATTGGAGACAAGGGAGAATGGTTTTGCGGGTGGGAGATGAGTCACGACAAGGGAGAGATGCGGGTGGGAGAAGAGTCCCGATGCCGGAGAGATGCGGGTGGGAGATGAGACGTGATATAGTTAAACTAATTGAATAACTATTGCCATGAACTCAGTTTAGTCGTAGGTTTAACTATTATAATTACATGGTTTTCAAATAACCGTGGATATATTTTAATCTATATCCACATACCAATTAAACCATGGCTATAGGTCTATGGCTATAGATCATGTTTCTAGTAGAGTTTATATGAAATCTAGGAGATAATAATAATCAATTCCCAAAAGTTTTTGGGTTAATTCATAATGAGTTGTGATGTTTGGTATTAAATATACACATATTTATTGAAATTTAGAGACTTTTTGAAAATATAAACCATATCATATACCAAGCATTAATATTAAAGAATTGGAAGAGAATTACAATGGTAAGAAGATGAGAATAATAACTAGAAGAAATAATATCTTTCTACATTATTTTTAGAATATTAAGATTATATAATTTCAAGGAAGATTAATTATATGAAGATGAGATACAACAATGGACTATCTCAAATTGTGTGTGTTCCCCTTGGTCATCCCCATGAGGGTAAATTTTGGTATTACATCCTAATAATAGGACTGTGATCTCCTCTGTGGGATTAGTTTTAGATAGTGTTTGGGAATCCCTCTGTGTGACCCGGGGTGTGATCCTCTATAATTTTTTCTATTTCCCTAGGTGGGTTTTGTGGAATCATTATTACCAACTTATCTGTGTGTACAATCCCATACATAGTGGGATATTCTAGGTATGGTATGGTATACCCCAGATTCCCTTGGAGAGATCCCCTATCTATGTATCGAGATCTTCAGAGTTACATTGAGTACATCTTTGGTGAGGTCTAATGAGCATGACCTCTTGGGAATTCACCATCAGTGAAAGCATAGATCATGTTGTGAGTGCAACTAGAAGAGTGTTAAATTGTATCCTTGAGTAAAATCTTATGGATAAAATAATGGTCAATATTCCATTGAGGCATGTTTTATGTTATGAGTATATCTAGTTTATTGTTCCTATTGCTATATCTCATATTTGTAATGATGTGTCTATGTGATGATGAGATAACTACTCTTCAAATGCCCATTGTTTAGTGATTTTGGAGTGTCCTATTGAACATCTTTATACTAAATTCTGCATGGGATCTACCCATATTTTCCATGTCTTATGTAGACAATATTCCTTTTGAAGGAATCCTAGGAGGACCAAGAGCAGATATAAGATAGTGATCTAGATAGAACATGATTCATGCTAGGTTGTGTAATATGTCAGTAGTCCCATCCCTCATAAAAAGTTATTCTTTTTTATCTTTTTTTTGTAGGATTTTATTTTCCCCTTTATTCTTTTCATGTGTACAGGTACCATAGGCTAAGGACAACCCTGTGTGTGTTATTACTACTCAGGGATGGAACTAACCCCTAACTAATTAGAGGTGGGCTTATGGTGTCACACTCAGCTTACCACTAGCCAGGTGGGCCCCAGTGAGTCGGTTCATAAAAAAAGTCCACCCTAATGTTAATGATTTCAAAAAATTTATTTTACATGAATAAAGAAAAATTCAAAATCATGGAATATTTATTTTATAAGTTTTTAAAATTTGGTCTCACCTTCTTTGGTCATTGCCTATTTTTCCCAACTAATGAAAAAATAGTACAACTTCCTTTAAACTAGATGACTCAAAAAAAATGTATGTTACTATTGTTGAGCTCTCCATGCTATTTTCTCTAATAAAATAATTTATTAACTCATTAACATTTTAGTCACTATCTAACGGAATAATGAATTTAAAATGAATAAAATTTATCAAATTAAAACCAATCAATAGATTGTTAAAATTATTATTATTTAAATACCTCAAATGATTCCATATATCGATGGTGAAAACAACATGTAAGTCCCATAAAGAAATTAAGAAATAATACAAGATCTATTAAAATAGTGACTTATATTTATCAATAAAATTTCATGGACATTTTGGAAAAGTTAGAGGTTGAAAGAGGGAATAATTTTTGGGCTATAAAAATTTAAAATAATTGAAAGAATAAATTTTAAAATGGGTGAACTGATGATAGTTTCTTTGATATAAAAATTCAAAACTCTAGATATTCATTGTAATTATGAAGAATAAAGTGTAATATAATGAAAATTATGGAAGGATTACAATTTAAGATACAAAGGATGAAATCATGCAATTTAATTGAAACATAAATTTAACACCAAAAAATTCCATCAAATCATCATATGTTATGGTCCCTAATCATGATATTGTAGATCTCTCTCTAAAATTAATGGTGGGGTGGGAATGAACCTTTTTTGTTGAAGGAAGTAATTATGTGGGGCTGATGATCTAGAACAGTCATAGTCCATGGAAAGAAAATAGAAAGCACCATAGGATTTATCAACTACATTAAGAATGTCCTTCATGCTTTGAAAAAAATTATGATGGTCTATTATCACTTTCCATGAGTTATTATTGGTGTTTCCACTATATAACTACAATTATATTCTCTCAAGAATCTAACGGGTTAATTACATGGTATAAAATTCACAAATTTAGTTGATTCATGTGATGAATAATTAAGGATAAAAAATATAGTAAATTTGAAGATGTTAATAGTGGTAATATGGAATGTATATTAATATTTCCAAATATATGTGTTCAAGGTGAAAATTAGCAGACAATGAGTAAACGATAACAAGAATCCAAAATAAAACAATACAGATAATGATCAAATTGAAAACTAATATCAAATGTATTATTTAAAAGAGGTAAAACCTATAGAAAAGAGAAAAGAGAGACTGCTTGAATGTTCTTCTCACTCTCTTCTTCCCCTGTTCTCTGCCTTCCTCCTCCTATAATTCCGATTCTTCACAGCTGCTGTATAAAAATATACAAAGTCGTCGTTATCCAGTTTATAACTTGAGCATGACAATTCATGTTGGTTTTGTGTTCTTTTTTATAGAACCTCACACATAGCCCACTGAAGATAGAGACTCTAAGGATAATATCATTTTCAAAACTCTACACCGGTCACATTATAGGTGGTTGATGTGGTCAAGTCCCAAATTAGTGGTTACTGTGTGGTAAATTGAGGGGTTATAGCAGTGCATATCAGTGTGGAAATGAGAGTATGTGTAGAATAATATTAAAAATACTTAAGGTTTAAAAAATTCAACAAGAATTGTGGATGGGGATGAAGGAAGATACATGGGATTACCTCTGGTGTTGAGGGTTGGGGGGCAGAATAGTCGGGAATGGAGGAGGTGGGGAGGCAGCTCGGAGCAGCTTCGCTGGAGGAGGGTTGGGGTGATGAGGGTCATGACGAGGAGGGGTCGAGGGTTTTGAGGGTTGCTGGTGAAAAGGTCTTGGGGAGGGAGATGGGGGTGTCGAACTCGGAGTCAGAAGAAAGGCATCGGGGAGGAGGGTTGCGGTGAGGAGGAGAGTTGCAGCGAGGAGGTGTCAAAAGAGAGACTTTGAGGAGGAGGGTTGCAGTGAGGAGGGGTCGGGATGAGGGTCGCGACGATGAGGAGGGTGTGACGAGGATGCGTCGGGAAGGAGGGTCGCGGTGATGAGGAGGGCACAACGAGGAGGCGTCGGGGAGGAGGAGGGCACGGTGAGGAGGAGTTAGTGGTGAGGAGGAGGGAGCGACAAGGAGGAGATCACGTGGGAAGAGGAATCACGAGGGAAGGAGGGGTTCGTCATGGAATGGGAGGGTTTGAGGATCAGTTAGAATGAAGGGTTTCCAACAAATTGCCACGATCATCCTATTAAACGGTGTCTATAAACAAGCTATAGCCATGGACTGATAGAACCATGGCTATAGGTCAGTGGCTATATCTTGAATTTCTAGTAGTGAATGGTAAAGTTTTGTCTATCCTTGGGTAGAAATTAGAGCCCTCAACCAATCTCTCAACATTTACTTGTGTCATCCAACATCACCATATATCCAAGATCCAAACTGGATTTTCCACACATATTTTTGATCTCCAACACCTAATGATTATTCTTTATTCCTTAATCCTCATCACTAAAACCATATCAAACATTTGTGGATCAATTTTTAATCATGCATCAAATCGGTCCATAATCAGAAAAACCATCAACCAGATTGAGGTCTACTAATGATAACATGAATTATTGAGGGTGGGGTGTGGGATATATGAAACATCAAAAGTTATAATAAGTGGTGGACATTGTAATAACCAACCACTAATAATTGGATAGAGCGTGAACCACACAACTCATAAATTTTTAGACAAATATCAAAAATTATAAATTTAAAGGTCCATACAAGTTAGAAACCAAATCAATAATGATTATTCAATTCATAATAACCATAATGAAATCAAATAAAATCAACAATAACTATACCTAACCCACCCATGGTTATATCATTATTAAATAATTACTATTTGATGACATTGTTAGTAATTACTCATTGAGTTTTCTCATTTCTATTGGATCATCCTCGATCTCACATTTTAAGACTTATCCTAATGGTTCATCCCAAAAAATCATAGGGTTTTGTATCTCACATTATCTTTTAGTGATAAAGCGGATTAAATAGGGATAAAATATATTAAACTTATTAATTAACACATAATTTTATTAATAAATAATTTTTAATGTAATAATTCATCCTACAATATCGAGCACATGGGGGATATGATGTGACCAAAACATACACGATACCTTGGGTAAAACCCACATTATAGATGTAACCATGGTATCCATTTCCCCTTTTTAGACTTCATTTATTAGAAAAATATTTCCCCCCTTAATTATGCCTTTATGGGTGAAAAATAATGTATATTTTTAATATGTGAATAATGGGGCTCTATAATGTCCAAAACTCCACACTAGCTCCAAAAAAGTCCAAAACTATAATTAAAAATATTAAAAGGGTTCAATTATAAAAACATTATTCATTAAAGAATAAGATGAAAAAGAAAAATTAAAACTTGATGGAAGTCTATTTTGGTTGAAGACTCTATTATTATTAAAATTTAGATTCTATATCTTACATTTTGTGGGAAACATTACACAAGTCATGGAAAAGATTATATATCATGAAGTCAAGGATAATACCTTCTCGTTTTCAATTTACATGGTTATTATAGTAGAATGTGTGGTAATGGGTTTTACTAGATCATGATAATGATGAAACTGATCATTTTGAGTAATAATACTTGTAAAAAAATATTGTGCTGGTTGTGTTTGTGAATTTGAGTGCACGTGGTTGATTTAAAATGATATTTTCATGCTCTTTAATATATATTTTAGGTTTTTAAATGATAAATAAAAAAATAAGTGAATTAATTAATTCACCCCCTTAGTGAATTTTCACTATCAGTGAGGGCCCTTCCAAAAATCAATTTCCAAAAGTATAATAGGAATTGAAAATTATAAAATAGAAAATATTGTTTTAAAATAAAATATTTATAAATAAAAGTATTTTTAATGTCTAAAGTAAAATTTAAATATTTTATTTCGGTTCTCAAATGTAAAAATGTGAAAACCCATATATGAAATTTCCAAAACCAAGGTTTAAAACTGTGGGTGTGATAATGATTTTTCATTTTTTAGAATCAATTTTTCTAAGGTTGAAAAACCAAAATTAATAAAAAATCCCCCCTTATTTTCTATAAGTACCCACCCATAATTCCATTGATCCTCATTAAAAAATTATTTTTAATGTTTATCCTACTATTTTTCACCTTAATAGTCCCTCTATGTAGTTTATAAGGTTCTAATGTTTTCTTTCTAAGGATTTAAGAAACCACTTTTTAAGGTAAGGGTTTCTAATCTCCTTCCTTACTTTATTTTGTAATAATTTATAATTCCTTTTCATTTCAATATGAAGTGTTACTATGATTCATTAATATAAATTCATTATTATAATAAATATGATAGAAACATTTTACCTCATTATACAACCTTCATAATCCATTATAATGATTAAATATTATTATATACATAAAATCCATTATATAAGTCCCTATGTATTCCATTTATTTGTAGTATTATGGATGTATAATTTCTAATTGGTGGTATTCTTCTAAGGAAGGATATATATTATGTTTCTAGTAGAGCCTCTCTCAGATCCCAAGTGGATTAAACTTGATTTGTAACATGTTTACCTTTTCTATTAGAGAATGTAATCCTGTAAGTCTTTACATAAGGAAATTTTATATCCCTAATGCATGCCAGATGTGTTTGTCACATAAATCTAGTTTTTATAGGGATGATTACTATGGTCTCCTACCATTAAAAAAGTTAGAATTCAATAACTATTTTTTTTTGAAAATACTTATATGGTGATAGTTTCATACTCTCTTAATCTATTATCATCTATTTTATAAATATACTTCCCATTTAATTATGAATATCATATATTTATATTTTTATTGATGAATATTAACCTTAATAACTATATTGTTACATTTAATGAGGAAATATTGATAATACTTATATCCATTATTTCTGTTTAGATAACTATTGAACACTTAACTATGATCATATAAGTGGATCCTTAAGGAAAGTTATATGTTATATTGTTTATCCATTATCATCATATAATGGATGCATTGGACTTTTTATGTGAAAAATGGGGCCCAAAATTATATATCCTCTTGATGCATTGATAGGTATTATTAGACAAATAAACATTGGTATTTTGTGTATGCCTACTCATTTATATATGGTGTCTTGGCCAAGGCTGTGGTGTTATTGTTACGGTGTTTATAATTATACATTCCATCACTATAAGACCACTTATTTATATATATATGATTATATATTTAATTTTTAGGTTAACTGTTGATATATTATGATCATTTTATTAATTATTAAAAATATTAGATTATTTATTCTTTCCATTTTAAGAATTCCTTGATTATATCTTATTAGATTCCTCGTACGCTACCCCTTATAGTGTATTTGAACTCACCCTTCGCTAGTGTTTCTCATTTACTCTGAAGACCAAAAATATTACTACATGAAAATTAAGGATATTCTAGGAGAATTAATAACGTTTTCTTGTATTCATATGTTATACCCTCTGTTTATCATATAATATAATGTTTATTTATGTATGTAGTATCTTAAGATTACTAAACTTGTGGATATTTTATATTGTGGTCTATGTATTATTTACCATGAAATAAAATAACTATTGACTCTGGGATACTATAGTTAGGGTTGTTAAACTAACCATTTAGACATATTAATTAATTGTATAAATTTTATTCATAGGTTATAGATCCTTACAACCTTCAATTGTTTAATGTTTACCATTTAAACATTTGTTTGATAAATTTAAACTCATATATATCATAATAAAATGATAATCAACTGAGAATGATAACTTGGGGTTGAAGAATAAGGATAAACCATGTATTATTTTATAATACATAAGATGCATGCACAACACCATGGAATGGTGGCACTCACCACACTATGTTATATCCCAGTACAGACCATATGATCGAAACTACCAAACTATGGTGGTTAATTTAGTAAAAATTTCCAAAAATTTCTCACTTTTAATAAATCCTTATAGACCTAACATTATTTCACTGAATGACCTGAAGGCATATTTTTTTTGACAAACCACCTTTTTAGGATAAAGGGGGAAACCTCACTTGACTTCAAAGACATAGTTACAAAAACATAACTCGAAGGTTATAAGGTCTATAATCAACATAAAAGAAGGATACTTAGAAAAACCCCTCCCTATCATAAAAAACATGATGCAAAGACTCCACCAATGCATGGCTAGTCAACGAACCATCACTTGCAAAAATGCATGGGCCTGGTACCAATGGCTGGGCCATACCCTCTCAAACATATGAATCTGAAAAGACATGCACATTGAAAGCTACCAAATAGAAGTCCTCATAGACATAATATTATTTAACTATATTTCACATCACATGCAAGAACATGTGAAACCATATTCAAAACCCCTTTTAGATATCTTCTAAAACTCATGTTGAAATAAATATCATTTATTTTCACCATATGTTACATCATTTTTCATAACTTGTAAAAATATATCCAAAACTCAATTTGAATATCGTCCAAAATAATTTTAGGGAATATATTAATTTTTTATAAAAATAATTTATAAAAATACTTAATCCCTATTCACATAACAAACAAATGTGATCCCATGATCTATTTTAGCATTGATAATAGTTATGAATTTTCTAATCCATAATTTTATATAAAGTGTATTCTTTATAAAAGTGTTAATGATACTCATGATACAAAGGGATCTTTTGAAATATCTACCATACACATATAAATCTAGACCTATGAGAACTGATTGTGTCATATACAAGTATTCATAATCATACAAAACGTTTTTCCATGATATCAAGTGACCATGAGACTTAGAATATTTCATTCTCACATATTCTACTCATACACTATTTATTCACTGAGTATAAATTGACCAGACATATATATACATCCCATGTCATTCACCCAACATAATGATCACATAAGATTCCCCTCATCTAAATAAATAATCTCATCACATGAACCTTATCTAGGTATTACTATACACTTTGTCAATCTATCTCAATTTAGGGATAAAATGTTATACAATAAGATAAATAGCATCATGAATAATCTTAAACTGATGACATTATTGCAAATATATGCAACCACCCCTAATTATATCATCCTTAAGGATGGAATAATAATGGTATGAAAGTATAAAGGTTCTCATCATAGGTATCTTTCCAACCATGGGTATTGTGATTTAATATAAACTATACACCCCTGTCATACCGAATACATAATGTATATAACACTCTATGTGGTGTACTTGGTGGGTAATGTGACATAAAAAACTTATTTTGTTCCTCATGGACATATTTAGTATCTCTATACAAAATCTTACCCATTATAACATTAACATTTCATCATAACCTATGATAAACCATGATGAACATTAGTTTGGGATAACTCAAAGTCATTATTTGATAGGTAAATTATTATTTCACAACATGAATATATATAGGCAACATAATATAATTTTAAATCTATTTTTTATTTATACTTTAACATGATACATTTGATATTCTTTTACTAATTTAAGAATACCAAAAAAACCATACATAAGTGCCCCTCTAATCATATCCCATATGACATTTTTATAGAAAGGGATTATGTTCACTTCAATTTTAATACCTTTTTGGTATGTAGAAAATAAGAGTAGTGAAATATAAAATGAAATGGAAAACCGAACATTGAATGTTTTTTAGAATGGAAGGTAATAACGTTTTACCTTAAAATAAATAAAAAAGTCTTCATAAAAAAATTGATTGGGAAGCTCATTTTATAAGGTAAAAGGAAATTTTAGACAAAAATATCCTTGAAAATTTACCCAAAGCCTCACCATGATCCATGTCATTTCCTCCTACCATTTTCAACCAGCCACTATAACAAATTTCTATGAATTTTACCCACTGAACTTACAATGTTCATTACATTTGTGTATAGTATTTCCCCCCACATAATACATTATTATTTCCACTTTTTATCCTAAAACTTTTTAATTAATTTTTCATATTATTATCCCTCTCCCTCACTTGTTGTGGCCTTGGGACCCTTTCCCATCTCTCCTATATTATCGCTTCTCCATTTCTTGGTCCCATAATTTGTCCCCATCCCCCTCTAGCTACCTCTCCCAATACCACCCCTACTCCCACTCCCGCTATTACATTATATATACTCACAAATATATATCCTTTTAAGAGGTGTATTATGAAGTTTGTTATATATTTTTTCTACAATATTTTACGTTTCTTTTCCCATCCCACAAAAAATAATGTTGTATTCCAATTGCCTATCATTTTCCTTTCCATTCCAATTCTATTTCTATATAAATCTATTTTTGTGTACCAAATGGGTCCTTGGGGTTTTTATAAACTCATTAAATCTATATGTAATTCCTTTCACATATATATGTGACCATTTGAAAAAACCAACCCACTAAACTCCTATAATGAGTAACATCCATGAAGAAATTTCTTTTCAATAATGTTGAGATTCTGGAATCATATTCTTACCGTTCAACTCTTTAAACATAGTATTGAAACTACTCTACTTAAAAATATCTAATGTTATGATGTTAATAACTTATTTTATCTACTTGTAACTCTTTCTAAGTTAATTATAATCATATTTGAACTTTTATATTCAAAATTATCATTAAGAAACTCATTACATTAACTTTGTTTAGAAACACATACTAATTTTTTTAGGATATACAGTAACTTTTACTTTGAATTTGGCTAGTTCAATATTTTATTTATTTCACTTTGAACTTCTCTAAGTTTAAATATAATCCCCCTAGCCCCTTATAAACTATATTCTCTACAGAATATCATGTTATTACACAAACTCATTTGTGTTTAGAAAATAGAACTTATTTCTTATAGCGATAATAATTAAGAAATAAACTACTAATATTCATATATTATATGGTATTCTATGTGTTTAGAGAAATATTAGGAAAATGACATTTTATTTCAAAAAATATTCCACTTTAGGGTGTTGGTAACTCTATCCATCATATTATAACCTATATTAGGGATATATTTTTATCATAGGTAATTTTTTATCATTATCTCCATTTCAAACATTCTATTGAATTTCATGAATCATAAATCATGTGTATTAAACAATCATCTCATTTATTCATAAAAAACATTGTTTATAACAATATCCTATCATATAAAAGGAAAGAAATGATATTCTAAATATATATATTTTATTCAGAATTCATCTAATTTTTTATTAATATTTAAAATCTATATTCTTGATATATAATCTCTTGGTCCACCACCTTAATGAAAATTTCATGAATTATCCATTATCTCATCATAAATTTTAAACTTATATACATATTCACAATGATTTTTTAATATATATATACCCTTGAAAATAGAATAAATAAATTATATACCATTATAACATAATATAAACTATACAAAGTTCCGTGTTAAATATTTTATAGTATTCTAGATGTTTTCTCCCTTAATTCTCCATTTTTCTAAAGTGAAAATACTTCCCTTCCGTAGAGGTTCTTTCTATGGCATAGAAGTTTGTGTGGAATCTCCATGACTACTCTTTTTCTCCTACTAGAAATAAATTTAACTCATGCATTTATGTAACACCATCATAATACTTGAGCTTAATCCTCCCACATCCTACTTTTCCATACTAAAGATATTAAGGATATTGGGTAATTTGTTTTGAACTTATTCATTTTTTAATTCATAATTAAATGTTGGGAACTTTACTACAGTGAATGAAGAATGAAGTCCATAACTAGATCAAGTATGAGAGGTGACCCCATCCTCTACAATTATTTCACATACCCAATATTACTATGTTCATGAGTTGAGGTAGATATACACTCATCCATCATACAATGAAAAATAAGTTTTTAAAACTCATATCTCTCATGCCTAGGTTTATTTTGATAGATCCATTTTATGTTGTCTATCCTCCCAAAATTATCTATATTCTCATATTTCTTTTGTATCTTGGAATATGTTAAAATTATAATATATGTATATATTTTAAGAGAATAATTACAATTCTTAATATAATCATATTTATCTTCTTGATTATTTTTATAAGTAGGAGGTTTCTTAGATAGTTTTTTGTCCAACACATATAATTTTCCTTCTTAGTTAATGATTACTCTTAAGATTATATACCAGTATAGAAAGTTACTTCCATTAATCTTTTATTTATATAATATTGATATAAAATTCTTGTTTTATTAATATGATACCATTTTATTTAGTACATAATATTTTATTAATTGAGTATTAAATTTTATATTCTCTTTATGGTCAATGCTGACCCACCCTTCACGGTCCCTCCAATTTTGGGTGCTATATATATATATTTATTTATTTTTTGAATTTTGAATAAATATTGGTGATGATTATTGTTTTTCGCTATTGTTCGCCCATTTAAACATACATTATAATTATTTGAAAATAAAAAATAGGGCTTGGATGGTATTAAGTTTTATAATCATTTAATATTAAATTTTATAAATTGTTATCCCACTAAAATGTTAATAACCTTTTAATTTCATCATATATATTAATGGGATAAGTGATAAGATTAAATATCATCACAAACATAAAAATATCATTTATTAGACTACATAAGCATAGTAGTAAAGGGTATATCCCAAGGGAAAAGAGGTGTTCTATGAAATTTATGTGTTACTCAACTACTAAAAATAATGGATAAATGTTGGTGTGAGGGAAAAAATTGTATACTGAATTAAAGTGAATAAAATTAATGATTAGTGAATAATTGGGTGTGTGGGGTTAAAAAAATTAGATACTAGAATAATAGAGTAGTAAAAGAAACAAAAATTAAGTGCGAGGAAGTCCAATTGATGTAGCTTCTGAGAAAATGATTCTGTTGAGAATGGTTGTAACTTATCTAGAAAAATGCATAAATAAAATTCCTATAATATCCATCCATAATTATAACTACTACAATACTTAAACTAAATATCTCTCTATAATGTTTTTAATATATCATCAAGAAATATAGAAATTGAAGTGTCACTCATAATCTGAATTTTCATTCGCTTGAAAGTGTTGATTCAATTAATCTCATCTAATCAATATATACATTTATTATAGTGGATGAAATGATTTCAAAATAGACTCAATATTTATTTTCAAAGTTAAAAAATAAAAAAAAATCAAGAACATAATTTAAAGAAAAAGTACAATAAGAGTGAATTATAGTGATGAAGGAGAAAATCAAGAAAATGAAATAAATTAAATAAAATATAACAATTGTATCCCCTCAGTGAATTACCTATAATTTTTTTAAATATGCATTAAGAATTCATGAACATGGAATTTTAGTTATTAAAAAATAAAAATAATGGAAAGTGTAGAGTTTCTTATTAGTTGTGTGTGTCTCTCTCTCTCTCCTAACTTTGCCTTTAATTTATCTCTCCTTGAATATCCTGCTCATTCTTTCCCTAAATCTCTTCCTATTGTCTACTTCTCATTATCCTCTACTTATCCATAAATTTATTATTTCATAAATCCACATCTATGTTAAGTTGTGTATAGAATTATAAGGGTACTAAGTTCTTTAATAATCATCTCTAAATCATCAACTCATATCCTCAAGCTCCACATGATAGCCTTTATTATTCCTCATGATCTTCATCATGACTCGAGATAAAAAATATAATAGAATATATTCCCCCACATTAACTATGATTCAGATCCATACAATCAAAAAATAGAACAATCCTTGACTAGATTGTTTATTATAATATTTAATTGCTAATCTCTAGTATCTTCTCAATACATTGTTTCATCAAACTATTCTCCCTGTATTTTTTTTTTATTTTTTAGTTGTGCGACTAGGGAACCACAACATTTAAAAAAAATTTATTCTAGGTTGCTCAAAAAAATTATTTAAATTTTAAAACCTCTAAAATTATATTCATGGGTAACTCCAAATTTTAAAAAGTTGAAAAACATAAGTATCACCCAATAAAATATTATGTATTTCCTATATGATATTTTTAACTAAGGGATAAATGTTATATACCATCAATAATGGGATAAAAGTTTTTATGCAATAAATTGTCTGAGTTTTTTAGTGGAAACAATATTAAGAAATTTTCCGTTACCACCAATATATACTATGTAACATCTCCAAGACATTACACAGGTGGTGATTTCTATAATTTTTTTAAAGTGTCGGATTTTTAATATCATATTCACTAGGATAATTATAATATACATCAACTCCATTTTCAAATTATTCAATTTCCCATATATATAATGTTTTGAATCCACTTATCTAGGTAAATTAAAATATTACACATCCTTCTACATTATATAAAATGTATGTATACTTCAAAACTTCTGCATATTCATAGTAGAAATAAAATATTATAGATCAAAATAATAATTTTACATATCAATACCTACAAAGAAAATTTCAATACATTTTATAATTTATCAATTCAATATATAATATAATATTTTCAACCATATTCAACTTTGGACTTAGAAAATAATAATTAAAAATCATTCCAACAAGATATATTAAAAAAATATAGAACATTGAAAATATTAATCCCAAAGACTGAAACCATTTAAACTTTTATAAAATAACATTTTAATTAAGATTCCACCAATTTTTTTTGTTCTAAATATATATAGAAATTTAAAAATATAAAATCCATAAAATAATATAAAAAATCCATATATATATATATTCATATAATAAAATTTCTAACAAAAAAACTCAAGAATCAATAAATTTATAATCAAATAAAACATGGATACCAAAATCACCATAATTTTATAAAATAGATATGGAAAACATGTACCAAAATAAATTCACATAACTAATATCCACATTTCACTAAGTGATGTATCTATTTTTTCATACCTTTAATTACTTAGTTATTTAGGTAGGTTATCATTCCAATCATATCACTTATGGATCTTGGATAGTTGAGCAAAAAATTACTTTCTCAATACATCATTTGAATAAAATCAACTATATTCCAATGGTATCCTAACATTTAGGGTTTCCCAATAAAATAAAACCCAAATCTTACAATATATTTGGGAACCGAAATATTAGGGTCACTCATAACTTTATTTCCATATATAAGATAATCCATGGGAACCCTACTTTGGAAGAACCTACTCGGTTGGATGATCGGGGTCTTGAAAAGTATCACTTTAAAAGGAATCAAATACTTATTATTTTTAATGGGATTTATAATGTAACCAAATTATATCATTAATTTTATTTATATGTATTCATGATTCTAATGATGTATCCCTTTAATCCTTATTCCTTCTACCAATATAATATATTCAAACCATATTGATGTGTAACTCTTTACATAACTCATCGCTTGTGTTACTAATTAAACATTAAAACCCAACAGTAGTTATACATATCTAAATGCATCCCATTCTCATGGTATATTAAATAATTTCATTTAAAGGCTTAAAATGAAATAAAATAAATAATCCCTATAAGAGTAAGAATTGAGTTGTAGTTAGTCAACCCCCATTTTATTGACAATTCCAGAAATCCCATACCAATGAGTAAGATAACATGAAGTCCCTTTACCCATGGTTCTTTACTCAAGAGAGACCTAAATTACATTATAATTCTATCAAATAATATTTATAAACTATAAATAACTTCTTAATTCATGATAAAAACGTAATACAAGATAAATTAGTGGTAGAATAAAACCTAGTCATTCATCATACCTAACATGTAATTCATAAACACTTGTATGATAATATAATGAAGAATTTTAAACACATTTAAACTAAAATATGAATCAATTCATAATCTAGAAACTTATATATATATGAATAAATCACAGAATTAATTATTTAGGGACTAAATTAAATAAATGAAAATTTCCTAAATTTATCTATGAGATAAAAATTTATTGAAAATTCACAAATAAAGAAAATTATAAATAATTTATAATTTAAGCATGAAGTTATGGATATTACATAACATAAATAATTATGAACATTTCATATTTATTTTAAGATAAACTCTTTCATGTTCTTGATATTTATGGAATTTAATATAATCACCTTCATTTTAGAAAATATGGGTTACCTTATGAAAAATTTTAGATGAATACAATAATTTTACATATTATGTAAATGATTTACATAATTTAAATATCTCAAATTTCCTTTTATTTACACTTTTGATCAAATCATCCAAAACTATGTTTTGGTAAGGTTTAAATATTATTCAAATAAATCATTTCAATATAAACATTTTTATTTTTCATTAATTAATAATTCATAAATTAATATAATAAAGTTTAAACTATTCGAATTTTTTTATTTATAAATGATTTTTAAATTATTCACCATGTATACTCACTTTAAACCTAGATAATATCTACCAAAACATTTTTAGTTATATTTAAATACCCCCTTAGATTCATCATCGACACTTTTTGCATATGCTTATAAATGTTTTTTGAGAATTCTAACAAATAATAATTTTTATTTCAAATTCTAAAGACCATAGATTATAACCACAATATGGTTGCAAACGGTTTTGGAAAAGGCTATTGGAATTTTGAATTAATGGTCTATCCTAGGATACACCATAGTGTGTTTTATACTGCATCATTTCTTACCTATCCATGTACCATAGTGTGTTTCATACCACATCAGGGTCTACCTTTTGATATACCATGTTTTGGTGGCACTATCCTTGCCACAATGCTCTTTATGGAAGTTTATGTGATATAATATATGTCATGGAAATTCCATAATCAACAAATTCACGACATATTTATTGGTTGTATAATCATATGGTGGTGATTATAGGAGTTTTTAAGTCATAAATTTGTAGAGTAAATGTTAAAATATTTATCATAAATGAATATCCAAGAGTTACAATAGTTTTAACTCATAAAGAATTTATTAAATTATATATTTAATGTAAAAAATGTTTCTTCTATCTCAAGGAACTCTTTTTATGGATATATAATTTGGATTTTCGTTTGTGTTATTCATGGTTTTTTAGGGAATTCAAATTCCATGAAACTCCATGGTAGAGTTAATTTATAGATGTCATTTCTCTCCGACCTCTAAAATCAAGGTTCAAGAAAACCATGGATTAATAGAGTTCATTACCATGCATCAGGAGATTCCAACGATTTTTTGATAACCTTGGAAGGATAAACCGTTTATTTGACCCTCATTTATCTCGATCAAATGGCAGTTTGAAACTTGTAAATTTTGGACTATAAAGGTGAAAAGTACAAATTTTTCGTTATTTTGTTATTCATTATAGATGTATAGATAGATTTTGGGATTAATAGAGTTTTAGAGTTGTCCATTTAATACATTTGGGATATTAGAAATCCCTATAAACCCATCAATGGTATCAAAAAAGATATATCAATTTTTGGTTTGATTTTTAAATGAATAAAGAATTCAAGAAAAGGTGTTTTCCACAAACCATGGAATAACACGTTCATAACAGGTATTCTAGTTCTTATATTTAATTAAACATGATGTATTATAGTGTAAAATGATAATGGTGATTATAAAATTTATAACACCATACTGAAGAATATGTGAAATTCTTGTTACAGTCATAACAATGAAATCATGAAAAATAAAGAATATTAGAATGATGATTTATATTGTGGTAAGTCTATCACTATGGAATTGTCAAGTTCCACCATGAGGAGAACCATGATATAGTGGTAGTGAACATGCTATATTGGTACTTGGATTTACTTTCCTGAAACATCTTTTCCTCACAGAATTTCATCTTGAAACACCATGACTCGAAATAAATTCTTAAATGGTTAGTCTTTCTTGTATTTACATTGGACTAAATGAAATACATAATGGTTGTGGTCCATATGTTTTTAAGATAATATTAAATATTTTATTCTTAAATAGAACCAAAACCATTTTGTAATATCTAATATAGGTTTAATTTGGATTTATTTGATTTAATAATCTATAAAGTGTTTATGAATAATAAAATAAGGCAAAATACAAAAGTGTTTATATTTATTTAAGAATAGTTCATAAATGTGAATATAAAATTTTTATATTAAGGAACAATTTTTAATTTTTTTGAACTATTCCAAAATGGTGTTTTGATGATATGATCAATTTTTAAATAAAATAAAATATTTGTTTTTAATTTATATAATGTTTTTATACATAAAATATTTTTTTGATAATCCAATAGTAAAGGGTTTCATAAAAATATCCCATAATTTAAAATATGGAAGAGTTCATATTAAAACCACATAGATGATAATATTATAATTTTTTATTAGATAAAAGTTAACTAGTCATATTTATCTATGATTAAATTATAATGCATATAGTTTATTTACGAATTATTCATAAATGTTTATATCATGTTTGAATATTTTAACTATCCATTTATTAATTTTATTGTCTTGTTTATTATTCATAGGTATTTATTTTTTTTATTATAATTAAATTTAATGTTTAGATCAAGGTGTTAAAATACTTATTTAAATTGATAATTTCATTATTTTACGTCTATTTTGACTTTATCTGGTTCATAAATCATTTAAAGAGTTTCATTTTAATATATTTTATAAATATTTATTTTGTTGAAGGAATATGGAATCTAAACTAAATAATTAAAAAAATTCATACATGTTCTGCAAATACAAGAGAAAAGATAATGATATTAAATTACGTTATAAATAATAAGTTTTAAATTTTTTTCCAAAGAAAAAACTTGAAATACCTCAATAATCTAATAGGGTAGTTTCATAAAAAAGATGGGTGCCCCTATATTTTGTTCTATATGACAAGAATGCAATGGGGAGACCCTAAGAGTAATATGCCTATTTTTTTTATCATTTTGTTGGGGTTAACCTAAGCATAGAAACCCATGGGAAGGATATGAGATGAATAAAGTTATGTTCCTCCATTTTATGGATTGGGAATGAGTGGTCAGCTCAAGCATCCAAGAATCATATATGATTTGATATCCATGATATATTATCTAGATAACTAAGTGTATAAATGAATACTAAAGTGGGATCAATACTTAGAGAAATATGGATGTTGGAACACAAATGGATACAATGAAATTTAAAAGTGGTCATCATTTTAGTGGGATGAAATTTAATAAAAGTACATATTAAATGATTTTAAAACATGAAAATCACTTGATAATGGAATCTATTAGAGATAAATTGAATAATCATAATCATCATCAAACATGACCATAATATAAACATTATTTGAGGAAAATATTAATGGAAGTGATTTTATAGAGTGGTATGGAAACATACTAATTTTTCATAAGTGATAAATTTTTTGTGTCATAATAACTCATTTCTAAGAAAAAAAATGTTGAATTTGTTCAAAAATTGAATCTATATGCTCATGAGAATCAAAAACAAATTTATATGAGGTTTCAAAAGCATTAGATGTGAAATAACCAAAGAAATTTTAGTCTATCCCCTTATATTCATTTTAATTGAATATTTTTATGACTTGGAGTTCTTAAAGGTTCCTTTTAGTATTATTATATATATTGAACTATTTTTTTAATCTTTAATATAAATTTTCTAAATATTTTAATGATTTCAATAAAATGTTTCCATATTTTCTTGAGGTTAAGAGGATAGATGAACTGGGTATGAGATAAACCATATTCTAGTGTTGTATTGGCATTAAAAGTGGGAAAAAGTAATGGTTCTATGGTGACAAAGAGACCTTGGGACCATTACCAACAATGTGTTTTTATTGATTTCTTTGGATAAATCCAAAAAATGGATAAATAAAACCTTGGAAGATTCGAAATAAGAAATTTTCACATATAAACTATAATTAATTCTTATGTATAAGAATTAACTTATCTTTCAATTATTTATTCATTTTCAAATTTATTAACCAATATTGGCATACTGTCTTTGTGATGAAGGATCTTGAGAGTCCTAGAGGATCATGAATACGCACCTGTTGGGGTGGGGGTGGGGGTGAATTAGGTACTTCTAATCCCCCCCTAAAAAAACTACTTATTATTTTATTCCATTGATCCCCCTTTGTTTTTGAACCATTGATGCTGGTTAAAGTAGATGGATTATTTTGTTGTTTGACCTATAAAGAACTAATATAAAATGTAAATAAAGTAGTAAAGTTGGAAAAAGTGTTTTTACATGGTTAAATATAAATGCGAGCCTACTTCTTGATAGAGTTTATTATAATTCCATTCCAAATATTTTACACTATAAATGTTTCTATCAATCCTACAGTGTTTGTGGGATATTTTCATACCAAACCACTCTCTCCATATCACACAAGTGAGTGTGTTCATAATATTACACAAATGGATAATGTGCTACATCTCAGAACATCACTCCAATCTATAATCCCACCATATTTCTTCTCAAAATTTCTTTTGATATTTATATAGACTACAAATTCTATACAAATAAGTTATTTCACCCACCACACTAATACACTTTAAAAACAAGACTCTTTGACTGCTGTGAAATCTACAAAAACTGATCACGAAACCTGATCTATGTTTCTTTCATAGATTTATATTATCTTTTTAGAATCCATATGTTTTCCTCTATCAACACATAATATTAAGAAATCATTCCCAAAAATTATTTCATAGGGACTATACAATTCACTTTACACTTATAAATTTTTCTAACTATTAAACACACTTAAACCTTCAGGCTTATTTCTTTTCTACTACTCTTATTCAATAATTCTTATTCTTCCGCAACTATATATGATCTACATTGTATGTTTACATTCTAAAATTATTATTCTTATTCAATTCCTAGTATATTCTAGATTCGAAAAAATCGTGGAATAATTTTTTCTTCATTACTATAACATGCAACAACCTCCTTTTATTCTTCCTAATGATAAAATTTTCTCCCAGTTTCTACTCATCAACCCATTCAGTAACAAAAAATACTTTAATTTCTATTTTTTTTCTTGATTTTATAACCTTCACATGTGACTAAATTAAATTATTTATTTCAATTTTTTTATCTATAAATCAAATAAATTGATAATTTATCACTTCTATCCATAAATAACCACTATAAAATATCATCTTCAAGCCCCATTATAATTAATATACCCACGTTCAACTCAAAGGATATTCTAAAAATACCCTTATTTTATACATCTCACATGGAAGGATATATATTTTTATTTTATTCATCAATAGGATTAGCTTCATATTCATTAACATAAAATCATAGTAAATATATTTAAATATTTATTAAAATATATATAAAATACAACAACACATAATATGGATCTTATCTAATTTCCACATGAGATATTCTATGAAGAACTATACAGATCCTGGTTGAATCCATACAAAAATTAAATACTTGACCCTTCTATTTTATCCTTAGTTAACATATCTTTAGTTAGAATGATTTTGTGATATTTTATCCACTTAAACTCATATCTTACATATTTTGATTTCATTTTCAAATTTATAGATTTTTGGAATTATTGAAATCCATAATTTTTGGATAAAATAAATTCCTTGTAGTTCATCTACCTCAATATTATCTTTTATAAGTTAAACATCATGAATCAAAATATTTTTATTATATTTAAAAAATCGAAGGTTATAATAGAAAACATCTCAAATAAATCTAAATTTTTAACAAAAATGATGAATTTCAAATATTCTAATTTAAAAGTTATTAAAAAAATTGAACAATAATCCTTATATCATCTCATTATTCATTATCTCAAGCTTGGATAATGAATAAAAATATCTTTATAATTTTTAGAACTTGAATGAATAACTCTAGCATTATCCCAAGTAATTTTTTTATTTATATAATCATTTTTTTATTTCTCCATATTTCAAAAGTTTTATTAATTCTAAATCCCTATGCTCAGACCTATGAGTTTCTCATCTTTATATAACTTAAAAATTATACAATATCTCTATCAAATTAAATTGTGCATCACTCAAGACATATAAATTTCACATAAAATCATACATGTTCATGACTTTTCTATTTTTTGGGCCAACTTGAATTTTGCAAGACTTGTGACACCATACAAAAATCTTAAATTCATATATTTTGGAATGAATTTATATGAAATTAATTGAAGTTAAAATATCATCATATAAAGTCATATAAAATCATTTAAGTCTTATAATATTCTTATGAAGTCTTACTAAATGGATCAAAGTCATACACCCTTTCAAAAGTCTTAAAAAATCCCTTAAAATCCAAACATTGTCTAGAAGAAAAAGTCATAAGTGTTGGGAAAACTTATAATTACAATTCCATTATAATTTTTATGCTCTAGTTAAAAATTTAAGACTTATTAAAATGACCTGTAGGGTTGTTCCAATGCATATCCATCTTTCTAAAACACTTAAATCACCTTAGACCAAGTATAATTAATTTTTGGGATAATAAAAATAATCCCAAACCTATAAATTTTTTTTCCAAATCACTTTGATGCATTTAAATAATTAATATAGAGTGATTAAATATATACCCACAATATCATTCTAGCTTATCCATTCATTTGAAATAGTTTATACCATTTAATCCATCTTTATAAGGATATTCAAATTTTTTGATTTTCCAAATCACACTTCCAAATTGTTCACTTATTTTAACTATGGTGCAGAGCGTCCTCATTTTGTCTTGAGAGATTTAGTGAAGAGTTTTATAGATTCTAGTTGAATTTTCAAACTACAAAATCGAATCACCCCTTACTTTTCTCACTCAGAAAACTTATATTGAATCAAAAATCTTTTGGGATATTTTATCAACTAGTGTTTCTATCCTGCATCTTTTTATTTTATTTTTTCATTTCGAAATTTCTTGAATTTTTAGAATTCCTAATTTTAGGATAAAATAAATTCTATATAGTTAATCCTGAATTAATCTTCTCATTTCCCAGTCAAGTATCTTGAATCACATTATTTATGTAATATTTAAAGCGCCTCATTTTAAGTAGATTATCCTCTAATATAAATATCAATTTCATTAAAAAATGAGGACTTTCAAAAATTATCATTTGAAAGTCATGAATAAATAAAACAATGATCCTCATCTCATATAATTCATCTTTTTCTCAAGCATGGATCATGAAAAAAATAGATTAATGATGCTAGTAGCTTTAATAAACTCCTATAGCATCATCCCAAGTCATTTTGCAATTCAGATAATTGGTTCTGAAATTTTATAGATTTCTAAAAATTTTCTTAGCCTGAAGCCATACACTCATCCCTGTGAGTGTCTCTAATTTTTATAAATTAAAATTCATATGATCAATCTTTCATAGTCATGCATATACGACTGAAGAAATATTGATTTCACATGATGTTATACATGGTCATTCCTTTTATAATTTTTGGGCCAATGTGAATATCATACGACTTTTAAAGTCATAATTTTTTTTTGATGTTATATGTTTTTCCATGAAGTCATATGAAATGATTTAAAGTCATACAATCTTACTCTGAATTCATATGAAATATTTAATGTATTGAGAGATTATTTTTATGTCTTTTGAAATTGATAAAAGTCATATACTCTTATAAAAGTCTTCTGAAATAACATATTTTTTACACACTAGCTAGTATTAAAAGTCATACTTACTTGGAATATTCATACGTGGAATGCCTTTATCATTTTTATAATACATATATAAATTATAGACTTCTTAAAATGACTTTCAGGGCCATTTTCTAGAATTTTTAAAACAGCCCAATCACACATAAAACTTCTCCACTTCTTGTAACATTATAGAAAATAATCTAGAAATTAATAATTTTCATATAAATACAAAAAAACTATCTAATAATTAGATGTAATTGGATTATCATATGGTATCAAACACTTTAAATTTCATTTCCCAAAATTCTTGTACAACCTATTTACTGTCCAATTCCAACATAAAATGATTACTCCTTTAAATGTTCAATTATATCTTACAATATATATTGAATCTCATTCATTTATAATAAATAAAACTTCATCTTCATCCAAGTGAATTTCATATCCAAGGTTATAATCCATCTACTGTTTCCACACATTCTCTATGAACATCAAAATGTCACTATAGAATCTACGGGTGCTATCATTGATGAACCTAACCACTTGAATCATTCACCATTTATCAAAATAATAATCCCTTCTAAACTCGAAGGCCTCTATCTAGTTCTTTGGATGACTTAATATGAAGGAGGATGATTGATTCTCTCCATTCATGGGATAATTCTCAAGGAAGTTATCCCTAAGTAAGAGATAATCATCTGGAGAGTTTTTTTCACAATGAATCATTCTACCTAGAAATGATATAAATCATGTTATATACTTAGGTAAGAGAATTTGTTTTTATAAAATATCCCTAATGAATATATTAATTCTAGTTAGATCTAGTTTCATATAATATTAATAATAATATTTTTATTTCATTGACCTATGCTAAACTCATTGATATTTAAATGTAATTTCTTACAAAACCTTAACTCAGACAATCAATCCTCCTTTAAATTTATTAAATATTGAATAATATCCCTTTATTAAATAAGTAAATATCACATAATTATTTTTTCATTAAATATTTATGTGATCAATACAACCAGAATAATTATTATTTTTTAGAACCTGAGAATAATGTTTATTATAATATTAAATTCAAATTTAATTCAATTGAGGTTCTCAATAAACTTAGTTTGTGTCCCCATATGGCTCTTTCTCATTTGCCTTTGGTTAAATTGTCTAAATTCTAGGATCAGTGTCTAGAAACATTTTAAGGCACCCATAGATAATGTTTTTAACGTTCTAATGAAATTAAACTTATTTAGGATCTTATTGTGTAATATAATCCTTTTTTTCTTGATATTTTATCAAGAAATTTGAATACATTTTTAATCAACCTAAATACTTGATATATATTTATAAGTTTCCTGAAATGAAATTGTGAATAAACCACCATGTATATGGAATTAATTTGACAGTTCCATTCCTATCAAAGTGCATGCAATATCTACTTCCATTAAATAATAAAGGGAAAAATCCTTTATAGGATTATTAATTAATGTCATATCACTTATGACATAGCCAAAAAAACCTACCTCACTAAGAGAATATGTTTTCATATTTTTCCTCAAAATAAAAAATTACATGATTCATGATATACATTAATAATAATCTCAAGTATATGGACCAATGAACATGTTTGCAGATAAGAATATGCAATGACATATAAAACATATGGAATTCCTATGGGAGGGTATATTATTATAACCTATAACTAAGAGATTACCAAGTATATAATTCAAGAAAAAGAAGTATCAATTTATTATGATCCCCAAAACCTCATAAAAAATCATCTATGTCCTATCAGATAGATTTGATCTAACCATAGAATATATAGTAAATAATTTATTCATATAACTTCAAGATTCTCATCACATAAGAGAACTACTATGACCTTTCTATGTTACATATATTATAAATAAATTATCACATTGTTGTTATATATAAGAATAATCATAATTTTATAAGATATTAATTAATAATCAAATCATTTAATATATAGTTAATTAAGATTAATAATTATTTGGTTCTAGGTAACCACTACAATAGATTCCAACTTACACTAGATCCAACTAATAATGAATTTCAGTCAGCGATCTCTCACATGATATTTAATATTCTTCTAAGATAAGGCTTTATTCAAAAAGACTGTTAAAATTAGTGGAAAATCTACTTACCATGACCTCAAAAATGTGAGAAAAATCCCTTTAGAGGTGATAATTCTGATTTATATGATTTATCCATTGATTTGGACTTGGTTCCTTAGATAAGTCTACCAATACAATATTATCACAATATAATGTGGTAGAGGATTTATTTTTAGATACTATATAATTATATTGGATGAATTCACATATCAACACTACTTCTTTAGCTGCATTAGAATTTGTGATATACTCAGAGTATACTATAAAATTAGTAACCACTAGCTTCTTTGTGATATTCTATCCCATAGATCCTCTATTAAGAAAAAACTACATATCTCTACTGCAATTTTAAATCAGTTGTATCTATTTAGAAACTATCTTCTGTATATCCCATGATTACTAGTTCCTTATATCATCCATAAACTTGGAATACAGTCCTAGTCTGCCTCAAATACTTTATGATGGTCTTAACAACAGTAAAATGATGATATATTGGTTATTCTTGATATCTTACTACTATGCTGAAGGTGTAGGAAACATCAAGTCTAGTACATAGAAGGGTAAACATGATAAAAATTATAACAAAGGTTTAAGGGTTTTTTCTTATCCCCTATCTCTCCTCTTGTGTTTGAGGACAAATTTTATTTGAGAGATGTATATGATGTGACATTTGTAATAATACCCTCTAGAATTAATCAATAATGAATCTCTATAGTACCTTTTCAATGTATATAACCTAACATAATCCAAGCATCCTCTTAGTTATATCATGAACAATATTTATCCCTAATATGTAGGTTTCTTCAACTATGTCCTTCATGGATAAATAATTTTTTGATAACATTATATAATACTATAATAACTGTCCCTAATTTCTAATTATAAATTTGTCCATAATATATACTACCTAGAAAAAAATTGCAATCCCACTAAACCACTTATAGACATAGGGTTCACATTTATTATTTATGAAATAAAATTCACTTATGGTTTCATCAAAATCAATTTTCCTTGATGTTGATCCTTAATTCATCCCATAAATGATTTGTTTAACTTTCATAACATATTTTATCCTTTGGTGTCACAAACCCTTCTTATTGTGTCATATAGAAATATTTTATAGGGTTCCCATTATGGAAATCTATTTTTACATCCATCATCAAAATCTAATAATCACGGTAAGACACTATGGAAAGAAATTTTTTGTAGGATTTCAGTATAAGCACTAGTGAAAAGTTTTCTTCATAGTGTATTCCTTAAAGATGCATAAACCCTTTATAAATCAATCATTCTTTATAAGTAATAACATTACCTTCAATATTCAGCTTCTTATTGAATACCCATTTCCACCTAATAGGATTTATATATTCTAGAGGGTGTAAAAGATCCAAAACTTAGTTATGGTACATGAAACCCATATCAATTTTTTTTCCATTTTTCAATTTTTGATCTAATGACTACTTCCTTATAGGATACAGGCTCATCATTATAAATTAATTACCAGTCACCACCTTAATAACTTGAATCCCATATCTCTTTGGTTCTCTAACTTCTATGATTATGTTATACAATACTTGTGTCTCTACAACATCCTCTTCTACCATGAATTATGAAATTTTATCTTGTCAAAACTCCTATGTATCTTGATAATCAACTTCATCAAAGTTGAACTTGATCCCACTATCTATTTTTGAGTTGTTCTCCCTTTCAAGGAATGTGGTTTTCCTTTCCACTACTACCTTCTAGTATAATGATTAATATGGATAATACCCCGTTATTTATTTTGGATATCCTATAATGATACACTTAATACCTTGAAGGGTTATTATATTTCCATAAATAGCATTGACATAAAATCTATAACCCCATACAAGAGTATGTGAAAAAATGGGTTTATTTCCACTCCAAATCTTGAATGGAATTCATTTATCCACTTTAGTTAGAACCAAGTATAGTGTATATGTTTCAATATTTAATGAATATCCCAAAATGGATAATAAAATATCTGCATGACTTGTCATCAACCTCACCATTTCCAATAATGTTTATTTCCTCTTTTAAATAACATTAATCCTATAAGGTGTATAAAGAGGAGTGAGTTGAGATATAATCTCGAACTCTCGTAGTTAACTGATTAACTATTAGTTAAAATGTTTTCTTTCCCACTTGAGGTAGAGTTTCTTTACCTTATTACCAAGCAGATTATGCACTTAAATATTGAACTCCTTAACTTTCTCAATGTATTTAGAGTATTAACCCATTAATTATACATTTCTATATCAACTCATATCTTCGGTAAATGTTATAAAGTAACAGTATACACTAATAGCTTGAACTAAAAATGTTCCACACATATCTATGTAAATTAATTCAAATATATCTACAGTCTTTCACCCCTTACCCAAAATGGATGTTTGTTCATCTTTCCTTGAAAAAAAGAATGGAACATACCGATTGGTTTATATCAAAATAATCTTAATACCCATCTTGATATTTCATTGTTAAGTGATTCTCATTTACTTGATAAATTCAGTGATTTCCCAATGGGGTGTGATATGATTCATGTGAAATTGATTCATTATTTATTTCTAACACTTGGTTTTTATATTCTCAAATAAAAATACAATTATTAATAGGTATCATACCATGAAAAATTATATATTTGTAATAATAATAATTTTTTTTTCATAAAATGGAATACAAATCAATCCAAGAATAAACTATAAATATATAAAATGTTTTTGGTAACATATGGAATATAATAAAAAATATTTAAAATTAGAATAATTCCCATTATAAAAGTAGTTTGGTAGTCTACAATATCCTTGGAAACTAGTTTTGCTTTGTTAACATCTCAAAGACTCATCTCACCTCTTTCAACCCTACTAAAACTAAATGGTTCCTATATTTGGATATAAATGTGAGTTCCACAAGTTTCATCTAATATATAACCTTTATAAATGGATAGGTTACATTTGATAAAAAACACACACTAATCTTCCTTATGTTTCTTCATTGATGCATAATTCTTCTTTCATTGGCTCTTCTTTCCACATGGATATCATTCTACATATTATTCCTTAGCCGATGTCTACATATTCCTCCTTTTGGTTGGGTGGTGTGAACATGAATTAGTCATTGAATTATTCTGAAGGACCTTTTCCTCACCCCTTCTATTTTTCACCATAAGAAATATAATTTTTTATGCCTCATATCCTTATCCTCTTAGATAATCAGGTTAAGGAGTTCTTAGAGAAAATTTTCAATTTTATTCATATTATAATTCATAATAAAACTAGAAAAGTCCTGAGGTAGTGAGGAGAGAACAAGGCCAGTGCATAACTCACTGGGTATCTCAAAACCCAATAAGCTCGAATAATCAATATAAAAAATCATCTTAACTATATGTAGTTCAGATGGAACACCTTATCCAACATTTCCCATGAAAAGTTCAATGGAGATCTCATTACTCTCCCATTTATCTCACTCTTGATAAAGATATAGAAGATGAGACATCATGGTATATGAATCCATCTTCTTGTGAATATTTTGGAGCTCACTAAGCATTGGTTATAACATGTGATGATGGAAATCCAATGAATCATATATATATTTCCAAAATACATCATGTTCCTCCTTAACAACCTCCTTAGAATGAACTTTATCTAGAATTGGGGACACCAATACCTGGAATTTCTTCTCATGGAAACGTACACTGCACAAGACTGTATAACACTCTAATAAATTCATTCCAGTGGGGAGATTATATTTCTCCAATATCAATCATAGGCATAATTTTACAATCGTATTATTTTCTATTTTCTACAATTAAATAAAATCAATTTTTGTACTTTATATTGACTACCAAATGTGATGTCATAAATTTAATTTATTAATATCCCATTATTTTATCAAATCCCAATATCCCTCACTATTGGATTTAGAATATCTTAACACATGGATATTCTAGTTGACAGGATCCATATTTCTCTTCTCATAATATATACTTGGGCATGAAAAATTATTTATATGTATTTTGGTTGGTGGTCTTTATAATCACGATAATTTGTAGTTCCTTGATATATTGAGTAGAATCCCTAATCCTAAAATAATAAACTCATATTTATTCAATACTTTCCTCATTGTTGCACCAATTATTTCTTAGGTAATCAACCCATGATGTTTACTAGGTTAAATAAACCCAAAAATTTAGTTGAAACTCCATGATAATTGAAAGCACCCTAACTTGAGATAAACAAGTACTTTGAAATATGGTTTTATTTTAATTAAATTAATGTAAGTCTTTAAAAAATTAACATTTCTTCTATTGGATTTATCATAGGCATAAAAAATGTTTATTTTACAATTTTACATTATTTTTAATATTATGAGTATTTTACATAATTAATTAACCATGTATTGATAAAATAATTTATGCATAATCCATTTAATTTATTCCATATGATATGTACGTTAGTTTATTTATTTCAAGATATAACATTTAAAAATAAAATAATCTTAAATAATTAACCATGAATTGGATATAAATAAAATAAATATGTGGAATGATCATGGATTAACTACCTGATGATTTATTGAGTAGATGAAAAACCAATCATTGAACTAAGGGAAATAACTCTTGAACCAAGCTAGGATTTAGTTAAAATATTCTACATGTTCACCAATGAATCTATTTGGTAGATTTAAATTTGGCTCCTTATTAAACCATCATAACTTTCTTGGGAGATCAATCATTTATATACGTTTACTCGAATAGAGGTGAGGGGAACCCGAGGTATGTGGATACATAAAAGAAACCATGGACTTACAAACCCATACATAATAAATATGATGGGATGATACATAAATCATAATTTTAATTTTATAATAATTATCATAAAACCCATGTAATAATAATCAAATTAAAATATATAAAACACATATATAGTTCGTTCAAGATCATGATCATCCACACAAGAAATGAATATAAATTTAAAACTAAGTAACACTAATTTCAATTATTTCTTTATTGATATATAATTATAAAATTAATTTATTACATATATTATTAATTAATTAATTATTTTATCTTTATAGTTCATTCAAGTATACATGAAGATTCCCATTAATAATAATTTTAAATAAAACAAAAAAATTAATTTAATGTAAAATTAATTCATAGATAATATGTACTGAAAAGACACATAGTGTGTCCCCACCAGAACAATCAAAATTGTTTTATTGAATTTAAAATGGCATATACTAGAGGCAACACAAAATATACCCTTGTTCTCTACACAATGTGTAATTTCTATCAAATGGAATGTGAATATTTTCTATATGGTCTTTATCATGTACTTTGTACTTACATGTCATTTAACATACATTACGAGTCATGATATTACATAATGCATAGTTCTTTAAGTTAAACTATATGTTCAATATAATGTTTATGACTACATGGAACACCATTAATATACATGAAATGCACTACTAAAAGTTATAATAATATAAACCATATGTATGATTACCATACATATCATATAGTTCCATAATAATGTATAAAATTAATTAATTTATGCATTTAATTCTGAAAACCCTATCATACGGAAAGCACCATAGCTAAATTCCATATAGTTCAGTTTTAGTGATAAAATTAAATAAATTACTCTTAAATAACTCACAAGATATAAATCTTGGATGAACATATACTCCACATGAAAATGGTATGAATTAAAATATATGTATAACTTTCTACAAGCCATGTACTCAATTCTCTAGCCATCCACATCAAATTACCAGGGAATTAGAGTTTATTCCACATGGATATTTATGTGTTAAAAATAATCCATGCTGGATACATGTCTTTTAATCACATATGGACCTTGTTTCATGGTTTTAAATCTATGCCCAATATGTAATTAATACATGTTGATTACTTTGACCACATGGATTCCATGATTCCCACGGAGCCAAAACAATTGGGTTTACATGGAATGTACACTAGTTACACATCATGTAACCCATAAAGACACTTTAAATATAGTCTATCAATACCCACCATGTAATGAAACTACATATAGTTCTCCCACATGACATTCAACAATTTTGTTCAATCCATCTTGGTGTAGTAAACATGGGTACTCTGCACATACATTTTATTTACATGTCATGTATCTATGTTATCCCTTTGAATCTCCGACACCTATGAATTGGAAATTTTAACATTATTCATAATTTTTGGTTTGTTCATGGTTATATGTAATTTAACTATCATGTTATCTCAAATTTTAGATTAAGAACATAAAAATGGAAATGCAGAAATAAAAAATCAAACGTGTAATTCAATAAAAAATATAAACTAATATATGACTACATTGATACCACTTGAATGTTATGGAATATAACAGAAGTTGTTGGACCAATTATCAATAATGGGTTTTCACCGATTTCATCAGATAACTTTTTAAAACAGGATGAAGAAAACCTTAAAATATTCCAGGGAAGATATTTTAATATATAATATATAATAAATTTATATGAATAATAATTAATTTCACTTGAAATTATTTCTTCATTATAAAATTAGTTGACCACCCTTGTCTTACCATTGTTGAGGTGAAGGATCCAAGTGTATAATACCTCTACCAATATCCCCACGTGATCCACGAAACTTGAAACAATTCTGTAGAATCTCCAGGTACTAGAGTAGATGAACATAAACACTTGTATCATTATTGAATAATCACAATAATAATCCATTTAAAATTTAAAGGATGTTATCTATTATTATCAGGGATTTAAGATGGAGGAGAATGATGGATGCTCTAGATTCTTGGGAGTGTTCTTGAGAATGTTCTATCTAAGATTGAGGAAATAATTTAGGTTGGGATATTGTGAATAATGAATCATTCATCCTAGAAATAAAATAAATCAAGTTGTATTATTCAGATAAAGATTTAGTTATTACACAATGGACCTTAAAAAATGTCTTAATATTAAGTAAACCCAAAATAAAATAATAATAAAATAACAATATTATTTCATTTACATGTGCTAAAATCAGAAATATTTAAATATAATTTATTCCAGACCCTTAACTCAATCCACTAATCCTCCTCTAAATTGATCAAACATTGAATAATAATAATTAATTTAAATAAATAAATATCACTATAAAATTATTTTAATAAATATTTATGTATGAAAAACAACATGAATAATTATTATTCCTCAGAACTCGAGAATAATATTTATTTTATTATTAAATTCAAATATAATTTAACTGAGCTTCAATACCCAATTATAGTGTGACCCTATAAGCCATTTTTTCAATAGAATAAGGCTAAAGGGACTAAATTCCAAGATCAATGTCTAGAAACATGTGCAGGAAACTATATATGACACTGTTGACAACATAATGAATATAACCTATTTTTGATGCTCCTTGTTTAATATAATCTCACTATCTTTATAACTCATCAATCTGGTTGTATACTTTTATTATCAACCTATATGCCTGATATATCATTCTTTGACTTTCATGAAATGAACTTTTTGATAAATCACAATGTTCATGGATTGAATTCGAAAGTTCCATTCCACTCAAAGGGATTAAGATATCTTCTTACATTAACTCCAGGGGAATAATCATTTCTTGACTTACTCATTATGGCTATATAACTAATGACACACCCAATGCATCCTACCTCACCATGAGAATATATTGTCTTGGTTTTCATAAATACCTCAATGAATTTTAATCCTGATATACATTAATATAAATATGAAGTCTTAAGAATGTTAGATATGATATTTTCATTATTTATCATTTTTATTTTGTTGATTTAATCCCCACAAATTTGTGTTTTTAATAAAAATTACCCCATTTTTGGTTTTCAAAAATATATTGTGAAAAACTATAAATATAGATTAATTCATTATGTTAATTTTATTTTTAATAATTTGTAGAATTATTTTATCAATCCAAGCTTTAGGTTTTAATTATATAATTGAATTTTGAGAATTCTGTTTTTGAACTTGTAATTATAAAGTTTGGTTAAGGATAGCCTGTAGGATAATTCTAAATAACATAGGTAAAATTTAACTCACATTGGATATTCAGGGTGATTAAGAGAATTTTTTCTATAACATATGAGAACTTAATTTTCCAAATTCTTACAGATATGATATTTTAGTTTTCCACATAATACAATTTTCTTATTGTAAGACAATTGGTTCGACATATTATCATTTCCTTTATCAAAATTATAGTTTTGTAAGATAAATTCACTATGCGTAAAATAACTTTGAGCCATGTAAATAAAATTTGATCCATTTAAAATGATTCAATTTATCAAATTCGGTCCTATAAGAGAAATTTACCCATCATAAGGGAACTTAATTTATAAAATCACTTTGTGAAATTTTCATAATTAAGTATTTTCCACTACACATTGGCCGATACATATTTGTAAAGTCAAAAAATAATTTTCATAATGTTTCCAATGAAGTCTGTCATACTATTTCATAGTATATATGATATTCATAAGGGTAGAAGAATAGATCTAATTAAAAAATCTTGACCGATCAATGTGGCTTCAGTTGTGGATTAAGATAAAAGTTTATATATCGTGGGATGATTCAAAGAAGAAATAAATACATGGTGGACATGAGAATATATTTCTTTTCCATGTAAAGAATGAATGGATTCTGCTACCATATAGAAGATTTACATGATAAATATTTTATGTGCATGGAGGTTCCCAAGGTGCGACATGAAGGTTAAAATCATTTTGAAATATTATCCCTCAATTTCATGGGAATAAAATGAAGTGAAAATAGAACAAAAACAAAAATGTGTGTGTTGGTTTTTGGTTCATTGATGGTGTGGTGCACATACTACTAATAAGAGGAATTGTATAAAACTACTTTATTCGAGGGAGGAGGAATAATAAGCTACTTTATTTTTCCATTCTTGGATAAAACAACAAGAAAATATGGTGTGTAATATCCAAGGACAATCCATTCCAAGCCTTTAAATTTCATTGTATCTTCTTTTTTATTTCTATAGAAATTTGATTTTTGAATGAAGAAGGTTTATTTTTATTTATCAAGTTCTTTTTACTCTAAAATATTCCAAATTATTTTTTAATTTATGAAATTTAAGTGATTATTCTGACTATTTAAAATTCTTTGGTAGGGTCTTTCCTTAAATCATAGTGTGTTTATTCAGGTTCAATTTCCTAAAAGACTTTAGCTTTTTAATCCCTATTATAAGAGGATTAATACCCATACCAATATCTTGGTATAGTGTTTAGGTAGATTTATCTCTTCATATAGAGTTATTTTGTTGGACAATAAGAAATATTATTATATTATAATTTTATAAAATGAATAAGGGGATGTCATAAAGATCAAAACTTTTCCACAACTACTATTATAAAATATTGTTATCGAACTTCGTTATTTTTACTTCTAAAATATTCAATAGGTTATTTATTTTAGATAAATATATTTTAGCTTAATTTTATTTTTTTCCAAACTATTAAAAATACCATGTTTAGATTTTTCTTATAAAAACATAAAAGAAAGTGACAGTTTCCCAAATTAACCTCCAATCTCCTTAAGAGAAAAAATGAGGGATTTATATTCTCAATTATTTTAAGGGAAAAATTATTAATAAGGAATTGTTCAAAAAGATATATTCCATCAACAATAAAAATCTCAAAGTAGGTTTCATGAGTTTATTTTTTTTCATTTCTATAAATTATAGTTATAATTTATTAAATTTTTGTCCTAATATTGACTGAACGTATCACTCTAAGGTTAGAGATTTTATAAATTCCACTTTGAATAGTTGTGAATCCACATCCAACACACTCTAAAGAATTTTTTTAACATAAATAAACAATGTATGAAAATATAAAACTCAAATAATTAGATTAATCCTATGAAGATAATAAAAAACCATGTAGAATACCCTGACACACCTGATAGATTTGAAATCTATTCTCGTTTTATTCACTAACATCCAAAATTCCATGGTTTTCCATGTGAGGATCCATATAAATACCATTAAGTTTCTAGTTATATTAATTTAAACATGAATCCCAAATCAATAGATAGAAATAAAAAGAAATTGAGATCTTTTCATTTTTCTTAGTAGGAGTTTCAAAATAAATATTTTTCTATTCACATTCTACTATGACTAGATATTGGAATAAATTTAAAAATATTTCTATTTCATGCTGATATAACTTCATACATTAGAAAATAAATCCATGGAATTAGAAATATTCAAGGTGAAACTTTTCATGAATATTTGGAAAGAGTTTAAAATATTGTGTTTTAGTTTCCATCGCCACTAGATAAGTGAACAAATTTTAATTTAATAATTTTACAAAGGACCTGTCCTATATTTTTATGAAAGAACTTTCTTTATTGATATTATGATGATAGATACTACTACAAGAGTATACATAGTTGCAAAAACATATAATTATATAATATAATTAATTAAAAATATAACCCAAAATGATCATAAGTTTGGAACAAGAGTCATCCTTTTTGTTAAAACTGCTCATGAAATTTATACTACCACTAAAAAATATAATAATATCTTGAGTCAATTAAATGATCACACCCCTATGTTTTGATCAATAATTCTGTCCAAATCCTAAAAATAGTATCTTAAACTATAAATATATTTTCAATTTCATGTTATTTATGGGATTTATTTTCCCAACGAACGTGTTAGTGAATAGTGTTCTCAAATGAAAGAACCTTTTAAGAATTACAATGTTGTTTTTCCTGCCTTTTGACTAAATCAAAAAATATATTTCCAACAAAACTAATTTTTTCCACAAAGTTTGGAATAATTAGTCCAATGAATGATTTAGATAGCTCAAAAAACCTATTAGAAAATTCTAATATTAGTTAATTAATTATAAATATAGATACTTTATTTAGAAATCAAATGCTCATTTTGGAAGAAATTTCTATCTTAATCAACCCACTAAAAAACCATAAAATTATCTTGAATAATCCATGATACAATAATAATGATCCATGAGGAAATAACAAGAATATATGGAGGAAATAACAAGAATATATATGGGAAATAAGAAAATTCAAGGAAAAAATATATCAAGATGAATACCTTGATGAATGAAATGGGACAATTCTCTAATTATGTGGGTTTTATGAGAAATAAAATTAGTGGAGGTTTACCTTTATAGAAAAAAGTATGTCTCATTGATTAAGGGAATTAAAATCTAAGTGTATTAAACTTAGGAGGGGAACCAAGTTAAATAATCCTGAAACTAAAAATTTACAATCTGATTATAAAGCATATAATACACAGGAAACTTTTAAAACTATTTAATCTAGTTTATAAACCACTATAAAAAAAACACCTACTAAGAAACTTACTGAAATTTCAGAACTTTTTATAAAATAAAAATTAGTTCCACAAGAATTAGTTTTACATGAAATAACAAAAATAGTTTGGAATTGGGTTACATGAACTTATGTTAAAAATGATCAAGAAACATATTAATCACAACCGACCTATCATATGAGTAATAAAATTGTTTATAAAAGTGGTAAAAAGAGTTGGATAAATATTTTTTAGAGAATTTTAGAAAATATAATGCAAATATACATTTATGAGATGATGAAAAAAAATTACAAAGTATGAAAATTCTATGAAAGAAATGTATTTATAGAAAATAAAATTCAAGGGAGGAAAGAAAGTGAACTTAGGGAGGAATGTTTACTCCATAATCCAATATAATTTACATTTTAAATGTAACATCTAGGTACATTGACCATTACATACACTATATAAATATTTGAATTCTTAGATGTTATGCTTGATTTAGAAGATTCAATAATTGTTATTCCCCATTTTTTTATTCTACTTTACAAGTTGGAGAGATGAATCCTGTTGGAAGAGTTATTCAATATCATGTTTATGTAAGGCTTCCAAACAAATGGAGGATGTATATTGATAAAAGAAAAATAAATTTAGTGATCAGGAAATTCCATTTACTAGTTTTATTTTATGATCAAGTTCTTGATAGATGGGATAGAAAAAACTACTACTATTTTCTTGATTTATTTTCTCGTTAATTTTGAATTCACATTTCCTATATAGATTAAGATAAAATCACATTCACATGTCCTTCATGAAATTTTACCTATAGAATAATGCCATTTGAATTTTGTAATTTTCCATTAAATTTCCAAATATGCTTGATGATAATTTTATATGAATTTTTAGAAACCTTCATGGAAGTATTTATGGTTGGAATTACAATTTATTTGTTATATTTTTAGATGTTTTTTAAGAGTTTAACTACTATTTTTGGAAATTATATTAATAAAAATATTATTATTAACTATAGAAAATGCCATTTTAGGGTAGATAATAGAATTTTTATTGGTCATGATTTGTCCCAAAATGTAATTCAATTTGAAAAATTCATGGTTAAGGTAATTTATTAACTTCCCTACCAAAAAAATATTTGATATGTGTGATAGTTACTTGATAATTTAAGTTATTATAGGAGGTTCATAAATTATTTTAGAAAGACTACTTTACCTTTGTCTATAATAATACAAAAATAGACACATTTTTCCTTTTATGTGTGTTATAAAAAATAATTCAAAGAGTTTAATAAAGTTGATATCAAGAAATAATTATCCATCCAAAAAAAGAGGATTTTCCTTTTAAATAATTATAAATTTCACTGATTTTTCCCTAGGGTCAGTTTTGTGTAAAAAATCTTGAAAGAAAATATCATGCGATTACTTATGCATATAGTAATATAGATCTATACAAATAAATCTATAAAACTAACAATAAGAAACTATTATATAGTGTATTTCTTTGTATTAGTTTATATAATACTTTTTAGGTTTTGAAATGTTTTTTTCACAGACCGTTATATAACTATTTTTTTAATGATGAAACCTGATTTAAAACCAATCATTTTGAGATTTATTATGTTTTCACAAGAGTTTTATGTTAAAAAAAGGATAATAAAGAAAGGTAAAATATTTTAGCTAACCATTTAAGATGAATACAATCTATTTGGGTGAAAACAAAATAATTCCACACATTAGATAAACGTTTACTAATAAAGTATTACACTCTGTTAATACAAATATACCATTGTTTTCCGATTTAGTGAATTATCTTGT
Source organism: Viscum album (assembly GCA_963277665.1). Taxonomy (NCBI): domain Eukaryota; kingdom Viridiplantae; phylum Streptophyta; class Magnoliopsida; order Santalales; family Viscaceae; genus Viscum; species Viscum album. The sequence goes on along the minus strand of OY728134.1, from coordinate 1,133,158,330 downwards.
TGCTAATTAATTTACCAATTAACTTTCTAATAAATAAATTTCTAAACTTGTGAGAAATTCAAATAATTAAATTTTGGATGATTCTTATTTATGGCATGTTGGTATTGACCAAATTATAAGATGATGAATTCCAAATTCTAAATTTCAATTAGTCATAAATATTTATGAAAATTAGAGACATGGAGGACACTTGGGATCCCAAATAATTTCTAGGAATGTTCTATGTTATGGATTATATTGAAACTCAATTTTTATATATTCATTTTAATTTTAAAAAACTTATATAACCTTCTTATTTCCTGATAATATTTCTAATACAAATGAAATTCTACAAAAACCATTTTTTGTGATGTATTTGATATATAGGATTTGGTGTTCAGGAGTCCTGTTCCCAATTATTTTATACACCTTTTCATATTTTATATTTTAGATTATGTGTCAACGTGGATAGAAACTATTCCCACTATAACTGATGATATAAAGGTTGTTTTGAAATTTGTAAAAGGAAATATATTTTCCATATTTTGTTTACCAAATTTATTAATCTTTTATCAAGGTAATTTTTTTAATAATTATTTAGTACACTTTTTTTAAAGAAATATGGAATTTATCATAGGTTTCCTACACCATTTATCCCTAAAAAATGTAAATATTGAATTATCAGAATGATAAATCAAAATAGATTTTGGAAAAAAGTGCACCCAAATAGATAATGTTTGAGTTTAATATTAAAATTTTCAATATGGGCTTATAGAAATTATTTTTAAACTCTAAATGGAATTTAAACTTTTATATTGGAATATAAAAAACCTTTTTCACCTACTGATTAATTTAGAACACAAATATTTTAGGATTTCAAAAAACTATAAAAAAATATTTTTTATGATGAAAAATAATTAAAATTATTTGTGTAGAAGATGAATGAAATTATAAATAAATAATTATAAAAATGAAAGGCTGTATAAGGAAATAAAATATTTTCCTGGTGGATATATCCTAAACCAAGAGTCTATAAAGTGAGATAAATTATTACTATTTGAATCTTGAATAAATCCATTTTCAAATAAATTTCATTCTAAATGCCAAAACATTTCATTATTACTCATGTTTTTCTTTTTTGGTGTTGTCCAGATTATAAACCCATACAAAGAAACACCATTCAATATCAATGTAATCTGATGATTCTATTTAGATATAAATTTCTAGAACTTCTAAGAGAAGAGGTCCACCTTTATGAAGCTGAGTATAACTAATCATCCAGTCGTGTCTTTCCTTAATATTTGTTTTTGTTGTATTTATGAATTTTTATTATCACTTATCTTATAATTTTTTGAAAAATTAGTACATTTCACAAAATAAGTTTTTGGTAATGGAAATCCTTGGTTATGATCTTTTTTTATTTTTTATTTTATTTTTTAAAATACTTTTTCTTTTCTTTTAATTTGATTCTATTTTAATTTATTTACTTTATTTATATTTTTGTTTCAAAGTTTTATGTATTTATTTAATTTTTAATATGATTTTGAAAATCCTATGAGTTAAAATGATTATATTTATCATTTTTAAACCCATGTTAATCAATGAACCATCTCGAATCCTCAAACTGAAATTAAATAAATGGTAAAATGACATTTTTTTGTTTAAAACCTTGAGATATTTATGAAATGGCCACTTAATTTTGAATCCCATGCCATAAATCATAGTCTAAATTTGTAATTCACTTTCACATAATGATTATACAATATTTTTCACAATTATTTACATTCAGCTCATTTCCTGAGTGAACCAAACCATTCTTGTTTAACCATAATTCTCTAAGTTTTTATCAAAACCGAAGAGTTTTATGTTGTTTTATGGAAATGATTTAGGTGATTAATTTGATTTCAAAATCCCATTTTTTCAATAAATTATTTTACTCAGGATTTCTCTTTAAAATTATCCTTTGTGAGACATTAGTAACCATTAATGGCCTACTTAGTTATCCACATAGAAAACCCTTTTCCCTATATAATATTATTTTGATGTAAAAATGGCATGATCTAGTTGAACAAAAGTATGGGGGTGTTTTTATTAAGGTATGTTAAATAATATATAGATTAATTGGGAAGAGAATAAAGTGATTCATAAATGTTTTAAAGATGAATAAAATGATTCAGTAACAACTTTTTATGAGAATATTTTTTAAAAATTAAAAATCTATTAGAAATCTGTCGAGATGAAAATTATGAAAAGTTAAAGAAAAATAAATTTTCAAGTATTGGGAAGAATAATTTTCATTAAATATAAAGTATTGACGTTCAAAATTCTATTTTAAGTTCAAAATATTATCTCTTTCCCCCAAAATCTCAAATTTGTGCTAAATTTCATATCCAAACAAAATTGGACAAATATTTTAAAAAATTAGTGAATAAAAAAGAAAACTATTCTAGTTACTAATATGTTGAAGGTTTATACTACACCTTAACATCTTTAAGGTAATGGAACTTATTTACTACCTAGGGTATCATATATTTTATGCTTAAAAAAAGAGATAAATTCTCTTTTTTCTACCTCAAATATTTTTCACATATGAAAATACTAACCTTAAGATTCTCAATATACCTAAAGAAAGTCCTCAAGATAAAAACAAGTCCTTAAATAATTTGGGTGAACATTTTTGAATTAATTAATCATATTGTTTCCCTAGAATGTGTTAGGAAGATAAAATATTTTGGTAAAATTAATTTTTTCTGATAAGATAAAATCCAATTTAGGTAAGTGTTTTGTGTACATGGGAAGAGAAATGATGTTGTAATAGATTTAATGAAGTAAATAGAGAATCTAAAATAATGGAATTTGAGGAGGCATGATAATTTTTATTTCTTGGTGTTAATTTTTTTTAATTCCATGGGTTTGTGTTTTGAATTTTTTTATATGATTTTGATGTTCACCAGTCCATGAGATTGAGTCTTATGTGTGGAGGAATTTATAGAGATGATATTTTCATTATTTTTCACTTGTATTTGAATTATTTGATCCCCAAAAATTTGCCTTTTTAAGTGAATTGACATCATTTTTTGTTTTTATGGTTATCTTGGGAATAATTGAGAAAATTAATTAATTAATTATTTATATGTTCTTTTTTCTCATTTAAGGAATTATTTGATCAATCTATGATTTTAGTTTAAATTTTATGAATTAATTATTATTATTTTTTGAACATGAAATGAGAAATTTGGTTTATGTTTGTTTCATAGGATAATTCTGACTCACATAGGTAAAATGTACATCTCATAGGATAATTCAGGTCAAGTAGGAGAATTTGTCTTCTACATATGAGAATTTACCTTTCAAGTTCATCTTTATAAGATATTTCAGTCTACTGCATAAGATAATTATTATACCATAAGATAATATTTCTTGGGAATGATGATTTTCTTTTCTAAAATTATTTTTTATAAGATAAATTCACTACGCCTAAGATAATTTTGATCTGAATTAGTAAAATATGTCCAAAATATACTAATTTACATTGTCAAATTTAGACCCATAATAGAAATTTACCCCTTTAATAAAAATTATATTGAAAAATAACTTTTTGGGATTTTAGTAATTAGGTAATTTTCACTGAACGTTGGCTGATCTATATGTATAATGGTTGAAAACTATACTATGGAGTGGAACCAAAATAGCCAATGTTATTGCATATGAGTTGATGAGATATGTATAAGGTTTAAATATAGTATTTTACACTATATAAGTGTATGAATTGAAGAATATTTCACACTAAAAATATATCAGTTGAGACAAATGGAATCGGTTTCATAGGAAGATAAAAGGGAGAAGCATGTGGGATGATTCTAAAAACAAATAAATCCTTGGTGAACATGAGAATACATCACTCATACAAATAAAGAAAAAATGGATTCTACTTCCATATGGAAGAAGATTTTGAGAACCATTGTATAAAAATTGTGGTTCCTAAGGAGTGACTTGAATGATGTAATCATTTTAAAATATTTTCCCTATATTTATTTCGAAGAAAAGTGAGTAGAAATCAAACTAACTCACAAACATGGGTTATTGGGATTGTTCACTACTAGTGTATTATGTGGGATATTTTATAAAGGAATCACATTGATATTCTATAGATGATGGATTAGTAATAATATAATATTTTATTTTTCCATGATTGGATAAATTCATAAGTGGTTGTGGTGGTATAGATCTATGATAATTCCTTTTGAGTATATCCATTTAATTTTATCTTTTTTATAATTCTCTATAAATTTTATTTTTGAATAATGAATGTTTATTTTTGTATAAAGAAGGTTTCTTTTTATTTCTTGGGTGGTATTTCTTCCAAAATTTTCTATATTATTGAACAATTGATAAAAGTAACGTGAATGTTCTCACTATTTAATCTTATTTGATAGGGTCTTACCTCTAAGCAAAGTGAGTTCAATGAGGTTAAATTTCTTAGAAGTATTTTATATTTAGAATCAATTTGATAACATAATCAAAACACATACAAAAGTATTGGTATGGTATTTTGTTAGATTTAGGATTTCTCAGAGTTCATTGGGTGAAAATTGAGAAATAAAATTAGATAATCATTTTAGTTATGGAATAAGGGGGTGTCCAAAGGATCAACAATTATCCACAATGCCTGTTTTAAAATCTATTTTTGAAACTTCATTATTGTTTCTAAAAAAATATTCATTATCTCATTATTTATTTAAATCTAAATTATTATAATTTTTATTTTCTTAAAACTCTAAAAAATCCCCCAATTAGATTTTTTTACAAAAATCGGAAACAACGTGACAATTTTTAAAGTTAACCTACAATCTTGCTGAGATACAATCTGAGGGACTGCTATTCTATATTATTTTGGGAAAAAAATATTGGTAAGGTATTATCTGATAATATATTTTTCATAAAGGACCAATACACATGTCGATGGATAAGAATATCGAATTAATTCCATCCCTAAAATAAATATTAAATAAAATTTTCATAGAACATCAAGGTTCTTATTATAGCGGGGAACTACTATGTCCATTCAATGTGATATATACTATAAGGTCAATATCACATTAACTTTACTCATAATAACACCTATAATATGATATAATATTAATTAATATTGAAGTATTTGAATACATAGGTAATTTAGAGTACAAATTAGTGGGTTATAGGGAACCAACCCCAACAATAACTTCAAACTGAAAGAAGAAAAGATAGTGAAAAAGTGAAATAATGTTTCTTTAAGTATCTAGACAAGGTCATTGAATCCTAAATAATAATTCAGGAAGGGAAATGATTCAATATAATGTAATTTTATTATTTACCTTATGGTGTTTTAGAAACTCCACAAAGATTCCATGATAAGTATCAGTGTTTTAGAATCAATTATTTTATTTTGAAGGTAATATAAAACAAAATGTATTCTTTTAGAAATGTTATAAATATAGAGGATCTCAAAATCAAGGAAATATTTTATATAGATTTATGTTTTATTTTAGATAATGGAGTAAATGGATGCTGAATCATGGAGTTGTATTTAAAGGAATATTTCATGTTTAAATGAATCTAAATAAAGTAGGTGTATTTTTAACTTATTTATCTTCTATAATAAGATAGGTTTATTGTTAAATTTTTTTAATAGATGAGGGTTTCATTACACATGGTTTATGTTTTATTATATTCTAGAACATGATTAAAAATAAGACAAGGATAAAAAAAGATTTTTATCTAGGATAAATGTGTTTATCTGAGATATTTGTTAAAATATGAGCGAATCAAGATTACACTAATAATCAGTGTAATATTTTAAATAATAAAATATTCATTTTAGAATAATTATTCAAACACATAAAATACCATATAAGATATTGTTGGTAATAGTTTTTCATTAAATAATATCTCTATTTGGAAACAATTGTTATTTCTTAAACACAAAGTTGTTTGAATATCTTAGAATGATATTATAGAGAGAATATAGTTTATAAGAGGATAGTGGGAGCTTGTTTAGTGTTGTAAATTTCAATAAACTCCTTATTTTAAGGATCACACATAATGTTTCTTATGTTATTAATTATCTTTATGCTTTGTGATAGTAAAATGTTTTTCTGGCCAAAAATATGAAAGGAAAAGATTGGCTTAGTCATGAAGTGACCATGAAAACCTACCACACATTGAAGTCCAAGTAACCAAATGAAAATCAAGTTACCATGTGTGTTAGGTGAGAAACATTTCGATAAATTTTGAACTAACTACATGTGTATTTAACCTACTGCATGTCGAACATAATTTGATTTCAAAAATTATTGAACATACCAAATGATAATTTCAAGTGTTGGTGAAGACGATCAATGTTTTCTTGTAAATTCTTGAAGTGTCCGGATGAAGAAAAGAAGTGATTTCATAATGAAATTAAGTGATCATTACAAGTGACCATGTCAAATTTATAGGGGAAGGTGACCATGGAAAGATACCATTCTAAGTGACTACATCAATGTTACCACACTATGTTATCATAAAAAGATACCCTGGATCATGACCACAATAAAAAGTCATTTTTCTTAAGTGAAGTCTAAGTGACCATGTATAAACTTATATAGTAAGAATTATTAAAATATACAATGACAATATTTTACATCATTTAATCAAAAGAAAATCATTTAAGGATTCCAAATAAGACTAAAGATTTTGAGTATTAAATTTTAAATATTCATATATGGTTAATTAGAGAAGGTGATCTCTTTAAGAAGTAAACCCTCTTTTAAAAAAGTGATAAAATATGATCTCTTTGTTTGTAATGAAAAAGTGATACAATGATTTTATTGACTATTGTGCTTCCACTACACTCTATTTTTTAACATCTAACTCTAACCTTCAGTTGAATATTTTCAAGGATATATTTAAATAGAATTGATCATCCAAATCTGATAATATTAAGATGCATCAAACCTTCTCAATTTCTACTATGCTCTCTCTATTTTATTTTATATTTGATTTGTGTTTTACACTACTCTCTATATTTTTTTACACATTATCATGTACTATATTTGAGAGTACTAGATAAACTCTCTATAATTATTTCATACTTTTTTATCCCACATATAACTTTGGAAGTGGTAGTGTGTATCTTGGACTACCTTGTGAGTTTTTTTATGTAAAAACCCATTCCCAGTTTTGGATCTGTTTATTTTATTAATGAACTACAGGACATTATGTGATTTCCAAGTGGATAGAATTATGTATAATCTCGAGACTAAACCTCTTGTTTTTTTACTCTCGTTGTGTTTTAAGTTGTTTTTTTCTTACTATATTTTTAAAATCAGTCCTTTATTTCAAATATTGTTTTTCAAAAATATTACTTTTATAGTTAGCTTTAATATTTATTTTATAAGCTATTTTTGATACAACAGAATTAGTTTCAAATGTTACGGTGGATTCAAAATTCTTTTAACTGGGATTTGATTGAATCATTAAGAAACTTTTTTAGAATATAAAATTATATATTTATAATATTTTAGTTAAATGGGACACTTTTATAAATAGATTTAGTTTTGTTTTAAATTAGTTTTATTATAATTTTTTATTAGGAACTCAATTTACCCCTCTTGATTTTCACTCCAACCAACATTTAATATTATATGAATTTTATTTTTTACATATTTTTGTTTTCATTTAACCCTGATCAATGTTTTTAGAAATATAATATTTTTAATTATTAATTATTTTGTATGAAATCTAATTTTTATGGTCTTACCACAAATATAAATCCTTATTTTAATGTTAAAAATTATTATCATGGGAAAATAAAAATAAAAATTCATCTTGAAAGTATGGGATTTGAAATTTTGGGATCTATTAAAGATAAATTTGAAAAACCTAAAAATGATAGAAAATATTGTGATACTTCAACTAAATATACTTATGATTCAAATTGAATATATATGAATGATTTATTTTGTGCTTTAGGAGGCGATCAGTTTAATAAGACATCTTCTTATGATACTGCTTATCCAATCTAGGATACTCTTTCAATGTATCATGGAGGTGAATCTAAAGTTAATGAAATGGGGATAAATACATATACTATTAAGTATAACTAATTTAAAATTAAACATTATAAATCTATCTATGAAATTTATCTTAGGTTTAATGAGATCATAAATACTACAATTACACGTGGTAAATAATGATGGAAAAGGTTTAATTGATGAGGATTCTGATATTTCTACGAAATTGATGGATAAGTAATGCACTCTCTATTCAAGATTCAAGTAACATAAAAAAATAATAGTAAAATATCTAATTGGAAGGTTGGTGATGTTTGAAGAAGATATGAAGGTAAAAAATATAAATAATGTACGATATGTTTCATTTAAAGCATCACAATCAAAATATATGGAATTTTTGAAACCTAAAAATAAAAGTGGAAGTGAAGATGATATAAATAGCGATGATAAAATGGATTAACTAGCTAGAAGATTTACTAAGGTTTAAAAAAATAATATGTTTTTATGTAAGTTGAATTTTTATGGAAAATATGATAAGGGAGTAAAATGGGGGATGATAAAAGAAGGATGACTCATCTAATGTGACTAACTGGTATGAATGAAAAAGAAAAAGAAATATAAAATATGACTATCTGAAGATCAATTATAAGAATAAGTGTAAGGATAAATAGAAAATAGAAAAAATAGATCTGAAGGAAACTTGGAATGCATCTGAGGATTTCTCCAGTTACTGAGATTCCAGTCAAGAAGATGCAAATGAGAAAGAAAATCTATGAATTATGGCTATTACTTCTGAGGAACTATCTGATTTTTATTTTCCTATTTCAGATGATTATAAAATGAAAAATGAATAATTAAAGTAATATTTGTCTATTTTATAATACAACATGAATGAATTAAAATATAAATATTATAACCTAAAAAGGACTCATGTTTTATGTGATTTTGATAAATATGATCTTACCATTAAAAGGGAAAAGAATTCCAATTTTTTAAAGGAGAATATGGATCTAAAATTGCTAAATTAATTGATTAATAAGGATTTGGAATATATTTTTTTGATATTAAATAAAGCTTAAATATTATTATAGGTGACAAAAAAAACCCAAATCCAAATATGGAATAGGTTATGGTTCTGGACAGTAGGGGAAGCTATAAAAAACTATTTCAATCCTAGATCCAAAAAAATACTTCATTCTCTACAAAAACTACTATATTTAGGAATATTTCTCAAAATATTTACCTAAAAATAATTGTTTTAAAATATTTTAATTGATTTTTAGCAAGCTTGTGAACCATTTTTGTATTCCAAAGGATTTAAGTGTTAACTTCTATGGACCCAAGAAAATATGGGTACCAAAATAATTTCTTGTTTAATTATCATTATAAAAAATAAATGAAGAGATCCAAAACAATGTGGTATTTAGACATTGGATATTTTATAAATATGATATATGACTATTTAAGCTTAAATAATATTATAAAAGTAGACTATGGACATGTCACCTTCATTGATAATGAAAAAAAAGTTATTTGGACTTTGAGAAATTTTAAATTATGAATATATCCTTGTTTATAAAGTATTATTTATTGTTGGTTTAAAATATAATCTTCTAATTACTTATCAACTATGTGATGATGTTTTTAATATTAATTTTGAAACCAATTCTTATAATATTTATGATTCCAAGAATCCTTTGATATTTACATAAATGAAAAATGATAATGTTTATGTTAATAATTATTAACGGTTCACCAAGAGGTTATTTTAAATGTTTTAACGGTGTTAGACAAGGTGACCCTCTGTCTGCTATTCTTTTCTCTATTTCTGAAGACTACCTCAGTAGGTTGCACACCCAATCTTTGGAAAATCAAAATATCAAACCTATCACGGCTGCTAGAAACTTGAACACCCCCTCACACCTTTATGCTGATGATATAATTAAATTTTTTTAAGGTGACAAAAAGAACATCAATAATATGAAATATATCCTCATCCATTACCAAGAAATGTTTGGTCAACACATCTATTGGAATAAATATTACATTTTTTCGTAAATATTTTTCCCTTGGTAGAAAACTCAACATTTCTTGTTTCTTAGGGGTCAAAGAGGGTTCTTTACCCTTTACTTACCTTTGTCTTTCTATTTTATGGGGTATACAGAAAGCAGACTATTTCGTTCCTAACATTGATCAAATGCTTAAACATCTTTCCTCTTAGAAGGTCTCAAATCATTCTATGGATGGGAGAATTTTTTGGTTAAATCCACTATTGTCTCCAAATTGGTCTACTCTATGATGATTTATAAATGGACCAAAGGTATGTTAATGTGCAACAATGTCGCCATTAAAATCTTTGTTTGGACTGGTAGTACCTTGGAGAGGAAATTGGTTACTGTCCCCTGGGCCACTTACTGTAAACCAATTGATAAAGGAGGTGTTAGTATTAATAATCTTTCTAAGATCAATGAATCTCTCCAAGTTAAGCTTACCTGGAACCTAATTCATAATGACTATCCCATTACGAATTTTATTAGAGAAAGATTTCTTAATAAACTCAAAAACAATCAGGGCCACCTTCTTACTTCCTCTATTTGTCTTGCTAGTAAAAACACATCCAATTCTATTATTGCTAATTCAAGATGGATGGCTAGTAAGGAATTTAATTTAAGATTTTGGTTTGACAACTAGACTAGCACTCCATTGTTCTCCTTGATTTCCAATAACCATCCTTCTTCCCTCAATAATGATATGACAAATAATTTCATGAGCATTTCTAACCCTGACTTTCTTGATGAAATAAAACTAATTGTTGAGAGGTACCCCTTCACTAACACTAATGATTTCCTAATGTGGGAAGCCTCTCAGAATGGAATTATTGATTCTAAATACTACTACAATCATCTGTTTATCAATGAAAACAACAATCACTCCTGGATTAAAAAATTTAATAAACCCTGGCTTTAACCATCGAGATTCAAATTAATTTGGTGCATTGATCATTACAGAATCCACACAGATGATTGCTTAAAATCCTTTGGGATTAATATTTGCTCCAAATTTCAAATGTGTAATCAACATAGAGAGGATATTAACCATATTTTCCTTTATTGTGATATGGAAATTACTCTCTGGTTTTATATTTATGACATCTTTAAGTGTAGATAGTCCATGGATAGTTCTATTACACTGCAGTTGCAACGATGCATGGGCATTTCAGACTCCCAATAGATCAAAAACCTTCTCCTTGCAATGGTGACAGAGATTTTATATGTAATATGGTATGGTCGTAAAGATTTTATATTTCATAATAAATCATCCCAGATTAATGCACGTAAAATTTAAATTCTGATGGCCATCCATGAGGCGGCCTTGATTCAAAAGGATCAATACAGCAACTCGGTTCGTGATTTTCGGATCCTTTGCCAGATTTAAGTGAATGGTAATTATCCTCATCCGAAGTCTACCTTTGAAGTGTTCTGGCTTCCTCCTCCCCTAGGATGGATTAAAGATAACGTTGATGGTGCCCCAAAGGCAACCCCAGACCAGCGGGTTGTGGTGCTATTTTCAGGAATCACCTGGATTAGACTCTTGGATTTTTTTATGGATGCTATGGCACTACTTCCGCACTGGAAGCATAGATGATGAGTGTTATCCATGCTATCTATTTTGTAAGGCGCTGCAGCTGGAACAACATCTAGATCGAGAGTGACTCCACTAATATTATCCAGGCCATTTGGAGTGGGACCATTCATCTTGCCTGGCTGCTCACTGCTATCTAGATTGATTGTTTAAACTCGCTCTCTGGGATCAACTTCATTGCCAGTCACACCTACTATGAAGCTAACAGGATTTCTGACGGACTTGCCAATATGGGTGTTTCTCATGCTATGACTTGGAGGGATGATCTTTCGCCTGAATTACTCCCTCTCTATGTTCAGGATGTTAACAAAATTCCTTATTTCATACTTATTTAATCTTTTTTATCAATAAATTTTGGTGTTTTTTTCATTGACCAAAATGCTACCTTTCAAAAAAAAGTTTATGTTACTAACTAATATTCCTTATTTGATCAATACGATTATTTATTAAGTGATTTTCATCGATAATATTGAATATGGAATTGGGGAATAGGCCTTTAAAATATGTACTAACATTAAAAGATAAATAAGAAGGGTTTTATCAAGGATATACCAAAGCTATAATTCCTTAAAGACAAAGTGTGAAATACCTATCAAATGATAAAGAAACATAAAATATCTTTCAAAATAAAAAAAAAGAGGTTTCTACCTTTCAACCACTAGAATTGATTTATATGGATTTATTTAGACCATATAATGTTTCTATTTTAGCATGAAATCACTTTGATTATGTTTTATTCGATCATTATTTAGAACATACATGAGTGAATTTACTTTATCCTAAAAGTGAATCTCATTATTGTTTGTCTAAATATGAAAAATCAGTAGAGAAAATTAGTAGAATCACCATAAAGACCTTGATAACTAATCATGTATATGATTTTGAGAATCAATATTTTGGATATATCTACTAACAATATAGATATACTCACAATTTCTTTACACCTTGAATACCTCAATAAATTTATGTTATTGAAAGGACAAACACGACTCTTCAAGAAATTTATCGAACTATGATTAGTGAATATGACACACCTTTCTATTTGTTGGATTCATCTATTCACATAACTTTTTACGCAATTAATATATTTCTTATTATATGTATCTTTCAAAGTAATACATATGAATTATTTAATAGCGGGAAACCAAAATTAATTTACTTTAGTGTTTTTTATTAAAATTCTATATTCTAAATAAAAAATAGAATTTATAAATTTTTTCATAAAAATGATATGAAATATTTCTTTATTGGTCATTCGTCCACTGGTAAATATTATAGAGTCTTTAACAATAAATCTAAAGTTTTGTAAGAAACTTTTCACATCAATTTTAATGAAACATGTCCACATATACCCAATACTTATTATCAAAATCTTAAGGATGATATATAAATTTTGAATATCAACAATACCTCTAAAGCTTCTGACCATTATACTAATTTACCTAATAAATAACCTCGTTGAGATCATTATGTTTTTTCTAACATATAATTTTTATTGAAAGAACCAAGTAATTTAGTCCTTAGAACCATTAGTACTCAAAAAAATACATTGGATTCTGTTATTGGTGATATAGAAAATAGAACTCAAACCCAAGCCTCATTTGGAAACCTGGTTGAACATCGACCTTTCTTATCATATCTTTAACATGAGAACATCATTAAAGAAATGAATTCTGAACAATGGGAAATTAAAATGGAAGAATAATTGATCCATTTTAAAAGAAACAATGTTTGAGAATTATTATATAGACCAAAAGACCACCTAACTTTTGGAACTAAGTGGGATTATAGAAACAAGGTTGATGAGTCTGAGACAATTATTAGTAACAACGATAGATTGGTTTTATAAGGATGTATTCATGAATAAGGTATTGACTATGATGAAACCTTTGCATTGGTAGATAGACTTGAAGATAATGTAATATTGCTTTCATATTATAAACATCATAATTTCAAACTATTTCAAATGGATGCGAAAGTGAATTTATAAATGGTTATATTATTGAGGATGTTTCTTTTGATAAACCTCTATGATTTTAAAATAATCATTTTTCAAATCATGTTTTCAAATTAACAAATGCTTTTTATGTTTTAAAAAAATAGTCTGGAGGTTTGTATGATAAGATTAAAAATTTTCTTATTTGAAATCATTTTACAAAAGTGGTACTGACCCCAATTTATTTATAAAAATAATTTCCAAGGATATTTTTTAATTAAAATATATGTTTATGACATTATATTTGGATCATAAAAAAAATCCTTGAGTATACAAATTTCTAAAATGATGAAAAATTTATTTGAAATGTGTTTAATGGGGGGGGGGGGGGGTTAAAATACTCTCTTAGATTTAAAATTTTTCAAAAAAAATGTAATTATTTTTAATTAAAGTAAATACATAAATGTTATTTTGAAACATTTTTGTATGGATAAAAAAATGTAATGATACTTCTATGAGTACAAGATGTATGTTTTTTTGGATGAAACTGGAAATCTGGTTTACCAAATTACTTATTGAGGTTAGATTGAAACTTATTGTAGTTAATTTCTAATATATCAAATATTATGTTTAGTGTGTGTGTGTATGCTCATTTTCAAGTTAAATCTAATGAATATCATATAAGTATTGTTAAAATAATCTAAAAATACCTCAAAAATAAAAAAATGTTGGACTACTCTATTCTAAGACAAATATATTTAAGTTAGTTATTCTGATTCTAATTTTTGTGGTCATAAGTTAGATAAAAAGAGAATATTTGGAATATATAATATTTTAGGAAAGTCTATACTTTCATGATTTAGTAAGAAGAATAATTTTTCTAAATTACCTATTACCAAAGTTTATTACATAGCTGTAGGAAGTTTGTGTGCAAAAAATATGTGGATGAAAAACACTTTAATAAACTATAGTTATAAATTTTAACATGTCCCTATAAAATGTGACTATAAAAGTGATATTAATATTTCTAAAAATGCTATGTATAATTATAAGAAAAAATATATTGATATAAGACATCAATTTTTGAAAGACCATTTTCAAAACAGAGATATTACTTTTAAGTTCATTGGAACAAAAAAACAACTTGATAATATTTTCACAAATCGTATTAATTTAGAGAGATTAAACAATATTAGACAAGAGTTAGGAATTATTAATTATTAAAAATTAATACCTTTAGTTTATAGTTATTGTATTTTTTTAATTATTTGTATTGACTATTTTATTAGTTCTTAACATCTCTTTGTATTATTCTTTCTCTTAAGTAACCAAGAACAATAGATCACATGATCAGTAAAGTGACCATGGGATTTTGTTTATATGGTCAATTAAGTGACCTTGAGATGCTTATTATGTGATCAGTATACCTACAATGATATTTTACCCATGTGGTCATTATATCTGCCACGATATTTTGATCATGTAGTAAATATAATTCTCATGATATTTTATTAATGTAGTCAGTATACATAATGTGAGATTTTACGCATATGGTCATTATACCAATCGCAAGTTCACCAAGTTACCGTGAATTCATGGTTAGTATACCTACCATGAATGTTTGTGTTTGATATCCCTATTAAAAATTTTAGTGGGATTTTTTCATTTTTATTATAATTTTATTCCTTAAATGATTGAAAAAATTTTAAATTAGAATTCAAATCGATACACATAAATTTATAAAAAATCCTTTCTTCTTTTAGAATCCCTTCATGACCTCTCTCAAACCTATTTTCCAAACCATTTTATCAGCTCAAAACCAAAAATCTGTAGTTTCAATCTCAATACAAGAATTATGAGAATTAAAAGAGAATGTAATGTTACTTCTCCAACCAGATCACCCCCTTCAAAGAGATCTATGAAATACTGAGGTAGTTTGAGTAATGTGGTTAATCCTCGAAATCCTCATTTGTTAGACTGGCTTGTGTGCATGAAGAAGGATGTAAATGAAGAGTGTCTATAATCTAGTAAATATTTAGTATAGAAGTAGATCCAATGAAAAATATGCAGTGAGTTATTAATGGATAATAGTAATCCTTATTATACTTAATTGGATAAATAATTTTATGACAATATAGAATTTATTTCTGGAGAAAAAATAGATTCCATTGGAATAATGGTAAATATAGAAGATTGAGTGTTCTCTTCAAAGATTTGTGATAAATTTCTAAGAGTGACAAAAAAAATAAAAGTATGGAGATTATCAAAGATCATATCCTATAAATCATGCTAACTTTGAATTTTTGAATTCACAAGTAGAATTAACTTATAACATGACTTGTAGAAGACCAATGAAAATAGAACTTATTAGAGAATGTTGACTATTGGGGAATCTTGTCCAATACCCGATTATTCCTGATAAAGGGGACTTAAAATATTTAGGAACAAATATTCATTCTTTATATTTTTAATGAAGAATAGAATTTAGATTATCTTATCTAGATATGTCATGAGATATATTTTTGAGTTGTTCAAGGCCTACTCAAAGTTTAACTATATTATTTATGCTAATTTTATCTCAACCCTACTATTAGGTAATCTAGGATAGATACCCTGAGGGGGGGGGGATCAGGGTATGAAAGATTAAAATAACTGCCCTTTTTGATATTGTTTTGTTGTGAGACAAAACCCACTCATCTCTCTAATTCCAATTATATAGTATGAATGAATCTTGAAGCATGCACATGAAACATCAATTTTACTTGGTTCACTCTCACTAGGATACGTCCAAGGAACATACACCAGAAATGTGATGATATACCAAATCTACTATAAGTGAACTGCTGTTTAGAAGTTTGAAGTGGACTCACTATCCCTCTGATTTACAACCATTCACAATTTAAGAACTCACTGGCCTCTCAAATAAAGTGAGATCACTTCTTCTTCAAAATATCCACTCATAGTTTATAGACCCATAGGTCTCTTTATTATCACTAATGAATACATCCTCAATTGTAGATAGATTCTCATTGAAGTTCCACTTTCATCCACTGATTAATAACACTTTTCCTCTGAACACTAGACAATCCCTTTTAAAACTCTTTCACAAAGCACACTAACTAGGTGATACTCCCACTTTTGCAAACCTCAAACAAGCTTTCATAATTCTCCAACATCTTTGGGATTCTCAAAGGTTTTCATAGCTCACAGGTTCGCATAGATCACATGTTCGTAGAGCTATCTAGACCGCAGATCTCACTACTTCATAGAGATCACACTAGTCTTTGCGATTTTGCAAATCTAAGAAAGCCTTTGCAAAGTGAACGTCCTCTACAAATCTATACTGGCCTTCATGGTGCACCTTCCATTCATAGAGCTCAACTGCCTCTAAAAATTCCATTTTGTTTCATGAAGATCCCTGCTCATCTAATCTAATTTGAAATTTGAGAGCTTAAAGTATTTCTTTTGATCTCTCTACTTCTCTCGAGGATGTCGTGGTATGTTTTTAAGAAATTATACCAAATTGAGAACCTTCCATGCAAAGTCAGTGCAATGTCAGCTCAAATTGCAAATCTCTGAAATTTCTAATGAAATTATCTCTATATCACGATGAACCATGAAAATTTTCGTATCACAAAGATCATTATAATTACAGATTGTTCCATCAATTCCTTTGTGCCGCCCCTACATAGCTTTTCCGTAATTCTCTTCACCTCTACTATTCAAGAAGCTCGTTGTAATCACAGAGCTCACCGTCAACATTTTTCCAGTCTCTGCGAAATCTACTTTATGAAGCCCATATTCGCAAAACTCCTTACTTTTCTATATTTTTATGAGATATTCATGGAAATACACTTTTTCTATTGCTCACTAAATCCAAAATTTTGGACCCCAAAAATTTGGAAAACACTTGAAAATGGCACCACCTTATATTTATTCTTTTGTACCACCTCCAGATGTTTCATTCCTTTATCATGGTACTTTTTCAACATGGATTTTCAACAACATCTCCAGAACACAACAATTGACTATGAAAACCTATTTTTCAACAAACACAACCAACCCAAAAATGCTGCAACGTTACCTTGAGGGATCTTTTCCCAACAATATATCCCTTTGGATTTGTTGGAAACTCTTCTCATAACTAGTCATTGTACTTTGATACCTCACTAAAGCTCCTTCTATCATCCACCATCATTTGCCTCTTGTGATTCAGATAGTGACCAAACATTCACTCACCACATAATCTAATCCCACATGATAAATGCTCAGCATGAGAATCAAGAGTAGTATGAAAAGTTCATTAATGAATAACATCATTTATGACATCAATTTTTGATACTATACAGATACCAATAAAATAATTTCATCACAAACTGAATGTTTCGTGACATATAATCTTTGATCGATCACTTCAAGAATCACCAGATTTAAAACTCCCCCTCTATCTCATTGCTCTCCCCTATCTTGTTACTCCACCAATCAGATTCTCCCCATGTCTTTTACTAAGATATTTTTTCCCTTTTTAGCCACATTTTACACCCCTTAAGAAGTCACTATTTCTACCCCTTTTTCAATGGACCCAAATTCATGCCTTTAGGGTCTACAATAGTGTAGAGAACACAAATTAGCACATTAGAAAAAACAGTACCTCAGGGTGAGGGGAGTCCCACATCCACACTTGTTCAAGTGCAGAGAGTCGACTAAACTCTCAGAGCCAGTCGATGTCTCTCAAAAAATTCCATGGGTAAGGCCTTTGTCAGAATGTATGCAACATGTAGTTCTATAGTAACATAATCCAACTTCACAATTCCCTGCTCAATCTTCTCATTGATAAAATGATACTTTATCTCAATGTCATTTGTCCTAAAATAATAGATGAGGTTTTTTTTATATTTACAACACTTGAGCTATAACACTAGATTCAGATCAGAGACTTTACTTTAACTCCCATATCATCAAGATTCTGCTTTATCCACAGTAACTGTGTGCATTCTTGAGTGGCTGAAATATACTGATCCTCTGCGGTGCTCAATGAAATGAAATATTGTTTCTTAATTAGCTAAGAAATACAAAATCCAACAAGATAGAAAGAACCTCCTGAAGTTGATTTCCTATCCTCTGCCAAACTTCCCTAATCTGCATATGCATATCCCAATAGTTTTGACTGAGATTTTTCATTATACATCAAACTGAATCCATCATATCTTTGATATACTGAAGTATCATATTTTACTGTAAGCATGTGAATTTTCTTGGGATTGCTTTGATATCACACTGATTGTCATATGGAAAAAATAATATCATGTCTCATCACTATAATATATAGTAAAATCCCAATAATCTACCTATATTATGTGATATTAAATGCCTTTCCATCATCAAACTTCAATAATTTCTACTGGGTAGCAACTAGAGTCTTCATCTCCTTGGAATTTTCCATTCCAAATATTCTCAGAACCTCCTTAGAATATTTGGATTGAGAAATTAAAGTGCAATTACTTCCTTGTGACACCTGTAAACCAATGAAAAATGTTATCTCTCGAATCATTGACATTTTGAACTCACTTTTCATGAATTCAGAAAACTATCTCCACTGAGCTTCATCTGATCTGCCAAATATTATGTCATCGACATAAACTAGAACCAACATATTTTTATTACATTCATTGTTGAAATAGAGATTGTAATCAACTCCACTACATAGAAAAACAAACTTATTCGAATATTGATCAAGCCTTGAGTACCAAGTTCTTGGTGCTTATTTCATCCAATATGACGTCTTCTTCTGACGAAAAACCTTTTTCTCATCCTCATGAATGCGAAACCCATATAACTACTCAATATACACTTCTTCCTCCAGAACCCCATTCAAGAATGTAGATTTGACATCCATCTAGAACACTATGAACTTCCATTTCTCTGCAATGGTTAGGAATAATCTGATTGTCTCCAACCTTGGAACTGGTGAAAATGTCTCATCAACATCTATTCCCTCTATATGGGAGTATCCTTTGCACAATAGTCGTTCTTTGTTTCAAATCACTATTCCATATTCATTCATCTTGTTGTGATATACCCCCTTAGTCCCGATGACATTCTTATCTACTGGCGTAAAAAAAATATCCCATTTCTGGTTCTTCTCAATATGATCTATCTCTTCATTCAAAGTAGGAACCCAGTTTTCATCTTCAGCTTCATCAACAAGTCATTTAGGCTCTACCTAAGATTGGAAATATGTCTACTACAGTTATTTCATTCTTCTTGTCTAAACTGGAGATGACTAATCACCAATGATATTCTGCTAGTCAATTTCATCTCGAATACCTGGCTTCTTTATAGATACAGATTTTACTTCCTCATGCTCATCATGATTATATTCTTCTGAACCAGAATCAGCCAATTATACTGCTCATGTGTTACTTTCCTATTCATCACATTCATCAAGAAACTGTTCACCATGCTATTGATTATTCTCTTCATTTTCCAAAATGGTGACATCATTTCTCTCAACTACTTTTCCCAGCCTCTTGTAAAATCATTTGTATGCTTTTATTTTTCCTAAGTAGCCAAGGAATATCCCCTCATCACCACATGACTTAAATTTCCTATTTTTCTCCTTGTTGAGGATAAATAACTTAATTTAAAAGATCTAAAAGTATTTAACTGTTGGATTATTTCCATACCACAACTCATATAGAGTCTTTCCTTCCTTCTAACACAATAAAGATCTGTTAGAAATGTAGATTGATGTCAACACCGCTTCCTTCAAGAACTTCTCTGGTAAGTCTTTTTATATAAGCATCATTTTATCCTTGTTTTTGATGATCCAATTTCCCCTTTCAACCACTCCATTATATTGGGGAGTTCTCACTGAGGAAACTTTATTTCTAATCCCATGTTTCTCAAGAGTGTCTTCTACCCCACTATTTGTGAATTCCGTACCATTATCAGTATGAAACTTCAGAATTTTCTGTCCATGTATCCTTTCACACTCCCTCCGGTACTACTTTAAGCAGCTTAACACATTAGGCTTATGGGAAAAAACAAATACCCATTCCATTATGCTATAGTAATCAATAAAAAGAAGATAGTACCTATTTCATCAATTTCTCTTGGTGTGATAGGTTAACAAACATCATCATGAACCAATTCAAGAATTCTTGTTGACATCTTTTCCTTTTACTAATACATCTTTTTGTAAAGATTCCCCTATTAGCATGCATCACACGTATGAGTACGATCCCGTGACATCTTAGGGAGGTCTCTAGCAGCATCAAACTTTACCAATTCTTACAAGGATGGATGGAATAGATGACCAAGTCATTTATAACACAACTTGTTTTCTTACACTCTGGAAAAAAACACATATCTTATTATCCACTTACTAGGTAGAGATTCCCCGTTGTTCTTTTTTCTTTTAGGATCACTGTACCATCTCTTCCCTTAACAACACACATCTTATTGGTAAATCGTATTGGATGACCTGAGTCACATAGTTGACTAACACTGAGAATATTGTGACTAAGACCTTCTACAACCAAGACATCAGCATGTCTTATTTCTTTGCCCCCAAACCGGGCCTTTCCCGATCCAATTATCTTCTGGCGTCCATTGTTTCCAAACATGAAAACACTTTATTTGTCATATTTTATGCCTATAACTAGATCCTTATTACCTATCATGTGAGAAGTTCAACCACTATCAAGGATCAATACACCATAACGATCTGATGCTTTAAGGGAAATTTCACCAACCAATAACTTCTCTGCTCTCTTCTTCTTGGTACATATTTGTTTCTTCACACTTGAAATATATTGAGACTTATAATCGTTCTCAGAGTATTATGGACCGAATTCATCTTAAAAAATGAAAATCTATTGGGAATTTTGAACTCATCTGTTGGTTCTTTGATCTGCAACTTGCAAAAATTTTGATTCTACTTTGGTACATTTCTCTGTATGGATGATGTGTATTATCTAACCATGTTCCCAAATCCTCCGCACAAAAAATAGTGTCCTTAAAAATATGTTCTAGATAATTTTTTTGTTTTTATTCCACCTCTGTTCTTATGCCCTTCGATATCTGCTGTCTATAGAACACACATTCTATGAGTGTCCCATATTTCCACAACAATAACACCTGATGAAAGGTTCATTCCTGCATGTCACTTATGTACTTTCAGTTTTCCCTTGAGTTCATTGAATTTACTGATTTTACTTTGTACCCACATAAATTTTCATCCACAAAATGGGTGCTTGTGGTCTGACTTCAACCCTGACCGCTTCTTTCCTTTTGAACTATTAGCCCCCTCTTTCATCTTTTCAGTCTTATGAATGATCCATTTTACCAATAACATGCCGGGAATAAAAAGGTTTTCATGGTCCTTAACTTTTTGTAGTAGACTGAAAACATCATCTTCAAGCTCTTCAATATGCTTGATGTGAACTTTCACACTATTATTCAATCCATCAATCTCCCTCTTCTGCTCTTCAACATTGATTTTATACTCACTTACTGATTCTGAGTTCTTTGGTACTAATGAATGGATTTTTTCCATTTCTTCCATTAGCTCAGAATTTTCTTCTTCATTCTTTTGTATGTAGATTTTGGCATCATGGAAAACATTATTGGCTCTTTTTGGGATCACCAAACATCTATCTCTTCAAGTGCGTCTTCTAACTCAGCTTTCATGTCAATTATTCCTTCAACATCTTCTTCTTCATCAATTTCAGCTTCTTCCTTTTCTTGAGCAATACCAATTATAATAAACATATAATTTCTCCACAATCTTTGTAGTTTTCAGTTTACTTAATCTCTTTAACCTTATACTCATCTGAACTATCAAATTCTTGTGAAATAAGAGTCTTATTCTAGAAAAAATATCTCTTGAAATATATCTTCCCTTTAACATAGGATGAGGAATTCTTCTTGGGAATTTCAAATTCATCATCATCATTATCATCATTTTGAAAATTTTTGGGGGCACCTTTCCAAAATATGACCAACATTTTTACATCTAAATAATGTCGGTGGAAGTTTCCCTTAAAAATTTACTTTTCCTATTTTCTGATTTGAAGAAAGGAATGACATCACCTCATCCATCTCTTCTTCTTCCTGAGTATCTTCAATGGTGAGATTCTTCATGGAATTGAATGCCACCACTTTGTATTTCCACTTTTCCACAGCCTCATTATCATTGTTCCTTATTTCATATGCAACAGAGGTCCTGTGAAAATGTTCTAGTGTAAGCTCTTTCAGATCATTATCATCTAGTACTGAAACATTCAGATTGAACCAAGGTGGAATTTTTCTCAAGATTCCCTACATGATTTATATGTCTTCAATGAATTCTTCAAAACCTCGCATATCTTCCACAACAATATTTACCCTGTAAAATGACTCATCAGCTGACTCATTCGGGTTCATTTTCAGATCATTATACTTATTCCAAAAAACTGTCATCTTTGACTCTCTAACCTTTATATCTTTTTCATATATGTTCAAATACTTTTCCCACATAGCATGTGATGTTTTTAATGAAATCACATTTGTATAAATAGAATTGGATAGAAATCCCCCTAAATCATTATTTCCCTTGGTGTCAACATCCAATTCTCTTCTCTCAACTTCTGATAAAGAAACACTTTTTATATTAGCTGAGATACCATGCATTGTTGTTGTAAACACATCTATTCCCAAAAATCGGAAGTAGTGTTGCATCCGACTATTCTATAGCTAAAAATTATCTCCATCTAAGATAAGAATTACCTTGTGATTGTTAACCTCCATTGAGAGAGAAACACTGATATCAAACATTCCCTCTGATACTAATTGTTAGGTCCACTATGATAGATACCCTGAGTGGGGGTGAATGAAGGTATGAAAAATTAAAACAACTTCCCCTTTTGATCTTGTTTTGTTTTTAGACAAAACTAACTTCTCTCTCCCCTTACTGTTGCAGAGTATGAATGAATCTTAAATCATGCCTAAGACACAACAATTTTACTTGGTTCACCCTCATTGGACTTCTTCCAAGGAGGATACACAAGCGATGTGCCGATGTACCAAATACAATATAAGCACACTGCTATTTCCATGTTTGAAGTGGACTCACTATCCCTGTTGGTTTACAACCACTCACAATTTGAGAATTCATTGCTCTCTCAACTGAAGTTATCTCACTGCTCTTTTAGAAGATCCACTCATAGTTCATAGACCTGTAGGTATCTTCATTATCACTAATGAATACATCCTCAATTATATATATATATTCTCTATTAAATTTCCACTTTCATCCATTGATGAATAACACTTTGCCTCTAAAAACTAGACAATCTCTTTTGAAACTCTTTCCTAAAGCACACTACCTTTACTAAGCTCGCAATTTTGAAAAGGTCAAACAAGCCTTTGCAATTCTTCAACCACTTCGCAAAGCTCACAGGTTGGGAGAGATCACATGTTCTTATAGCTCATAGGTTCGTAGTGCTCATAGGTGTGAAGAGCTCATAGGTTCATAGAGCTCATAGGTTTTCAGAGCTCTCTAGATCATAGATATCACTACTTCGTAGAGACCACAATGTTCTTTGTGATTTCACAAAGCTAAAAACGCCTTTTCAAAGCCCACTTCCTCTGCAAATCCAAACTGGCCTTCATGGTGGGCCTTCCTTTTGTAGATCTCAATTGCTACTGTGAATTCTCTTTTCTTTCATGAAGCTCCCCGCTCCGCAAATCTCTTTCACAATTCAAGAGAATAAAGTTTATTTTGATCTCTCAACTTATCTCAAGGGGGTTGTGGTCTATTTATAGGTGATTCCATCGACTCAAGAACCTTCCACGCAAAGTCAGTTCCATGTTAGCTCAAATAAAATTGCTTTTAAATTTCTATAAATTTTTTATCTATATCACAAATAACCACATAAATTTTTGGATCACAGATCTCATCGTATTTGAGGAGCATTCCGTGAATTCCATTGTGCTACCACTGCAAAGCTTCACCGCAATTATCTTCACCTATGATATTCGTGAAGCTCGTCGTAATCACAGAGATCACCATCAACATTCTTCCAGTCTCTACGAAATATAATCCATGAATCCCATCTTAGAGAAACTCATGTCTTCGCCGTATTTTAATGTGATCTTTAGGGAAATCCAATTTTTGCAATGCTCACCAAATCCCAAATTTTAGACCCCAAAAATTTGGAAAACACTAGAGAATGGTGCCACCTTATATCTATTCTTTTGTAACACCTCCAAATATTCCATTCCTTTGTCATGGTTCTTTGCCAACATGGATTGTCAACAACATCTATGGAACTCAACAATTCCCCATGAAAACCTGCTTTGTCAACAAACACAACTAGCCCAAAAATGATGCAACATTACCTTGATGGATTTTTTCCAAAAACCTATTATTGTTTAAAAGATTAGTTCCTAAGTGGGAGAAAAATATTGTTTCCCATTATGGTTTAAGACTGAATTCTAATATTTTTAGGCATATGAGGTAGAATTTCGTACCCAATAGAAAATAATGGGTAGATAATAGTGAAAATTTGTTTAAGAATTTTAATAATACTAAGGATTCAATTAGACCAAGATACCAAGTGGATTTTTGTTAGGAGTATGATGGAATAACTATGTATTCTTAAGATGATCAGGATGATGTTGTTTTTATTGTAGTTGGTTCCCTAGAACCAACTTCTGTGTACTTATGATAACATGTATAACTTTTTTAAATATTATTTAAACTAATTATTACATAATGATGGTTCTTATGTGTAACATTTTATGTGATAATTCCCCAAGAGTAGCTGTCATACTAAATGTTCATAAAATTTCCCACAACGATGAGAACCTAGAAGTTCTATGGCACTATTCGTAAATATATGTTCAATAGTTGATGATATCATTTTAGGGACACAAATGATGCATGCTATCAGAGTTAGAGACTCACAGGACTTTGAGACACCTTATCATGGTATACTAACTTGGTAATATTTTTTAGGATATTAGGAGAATGATACCCTCCAGTAGGAAATCAACATTTATATGTGTCATTGGATGTTCCAATCTGTGGATTCTTGTATTGGTCCGTAGACTTCAAGATTATTATTAATGAGTATTATGAGCCACATAATTTTATGTATTGACAAAAATCATGACTACATATGTTCGCAGTGAGGTATGATACGTTGGATGTGTAACGATTAATATTACATTAATGAATAATGAAAGAACAGATTTTTATCTTATGTTATTTGATGGAAGAAGATATCTCTATCCATTTGATGGAAATGATATAGCCTAAATGAATCCAAGGCCATAATTTTCTATATGAAAGTTCTATATATAGGAAGTCAAAGAAAGAGACATCGATCACATGGGTCGATGACACTAGCATGAAACCTGCTTGATTTGAGATATCATGATAAATGTATTATATCACACAATAAACATTTTTATGAGGAAACATGTCATTGCAACATTATATTCTTTCCTTATGGGTTCCATGGCGTGTTTATAGATTCTAACCTTGGACTTTAGGTTACTTCCCCTCATACCACTAGGAAAGGGGCCCAGAGGGTCAAACAGTAAGTGTATCCAAAATCTTAATTAAATAATATATTAATATTTTTTATTTAACAAGATGAATAAATATTATCCCTGAACATGGTTCAATAATTATTCATGTGTTCTTGATCACATATATTCCATCACCAGTTATTCAAGAGAATATAATGTCACTGTAATATTTAATAAATATTTATTTTCTATTTAGTGAATATAATATTTATTTTTATTGGATAATAATGTAGTGATATTTATTTAATAAATAAATAATAATTATTCAAGGTTTGATAAATATTATGGAGGAATGGAAAACTGATACTTTAGGTTAGTTGGGAAACAATAAATATTGAATTTTATTTGATTAAATAATGTTTAATTATAATTCTAAAGTTAAGAAATTGTCTAGAAATAATGATATTATTATTATTTGAAATGGGTTATCACTTGTATTAAATAAATAATTAAATGGAATAGGTGAAATTATTTTATTTTAAACCTAGAAATATATAAACCCAGTTATGTTATTTTCTCAAGGAGCCAATTCATTTGTCTTAGTTGTGAATAATGGATTTGGAGAATCCTCTCAAGCCTAGATAGATCCCTTCTCCATGAACAATCCCAAGAACAGAGATCAATCCTCCACCATCGGATCCTGGAGAATGCTTTAGAAGCAGTTATTGAAGTGATAAAATGTGGACAACACAAGTAAAAGGATCTTCCATGATAGAACCTAGAGATTCTATTGGTTATGTCCGAAGATTCATGGAACACATGTGGATATCATCTAGAGGAAATCTACACTTGGTTTCAATAACATAATGATGATGGGCTGTAGATCTGTCACTAGATTTATCAATGAATAAATAATTCCTTAAAGTTAATTCTTTATTTAATTAAATTAATTATATATAATATGTGATGATCCACTCTCTGGTTATGACGTATTTATCAATTTTCTATTTCATTGATTCAATTTTGTGGATCACTTCATTCATCATCATATAGAAATCTAATTGATCATTTATTATGGAAATAATCAAATTTGGGCACCGCCCATCACACTCTTCCGCTATTCCTAGAACCTACAAGTGGTATCAGAGCCTGATACATAATTATATATAATTATATAAAGTTCATTGGTGATTTATAATTTATAATTTAGTTTTTCAATTCAAGTTTAATCATTATTTTAATATGAATCTTTATATATTCCTCTTCTTGCTATATTTCTCATAGATCTAACCGAAATTATTAATTTTATGAATAAAATAAAATCAAGGATATCATCTAGAGGGCCAAGGTTTCTGGTCAGAAAACACAGGACTAAATGCTGTGTAACTAATGTTACATGTCATGAAGTCATGTTCAATGTTTCATAATTAATTCAGAAACTAATTCTAGATTATGTATTAATTAGACGCTTTAAATGCACCACCTGATTACTAGAAGATAATGGCATATAGTTAACAAGACTAGACATTATGTATCTCTCATACATAGCGTGTAGTGCCTTTGAGTCACATACGGGCCATGCATTACCATACACGACCTACCTAACTAGTGACTGTGTAATTTGGAGATCACACAGTGTGCATCCTATTAGAAACATCGTATACTCCATATTTTGAGGTATGATTTACACGCCGATTCCCTAAGCCTTTACCTCAAATAGAAAATTAGATATGTACTTGCGATGTAGCTCGGATGCACATTCCTTGTACTTATATGAAATTAGAAATATTTAGAATTTATTTATTTTACTATGTAAACCTTGATACATGTACCTGCGTGGGGTCATAAAGATAGGAAACACCAAGTGATAGGTTTTAATATATATAAATATTTAAATGTTTAATTAATATATGTGTAATGTTCAGATCTGCATAAAATGTATAAGTCATATTAAATGTTGTCACTCTACATTCATTTAAGCATAACATGTGACCAAAAAATCATGTAATTTGTGTAATAATCCATGAATTATACACTGTTAAAGTACATTATAAGTCATGTATGCCATATGTCACAAGAGTAAAATAGTATATGAGTATAATAAATGTTAGGAAGAATCAGACGGGTATTCACCATGTTGCTTCCAAGATAAATTTTTGTGCTAAATTAATTTTAAATTAGTTAATTTAATTTGTTTAAAAATATAATGTATGATAATCTCAAGGAAATTCAGATGAGAATTAAGATAACATATTTGAGTAATTAAATATAATAATAAATTGATTTGAGTGCAATTTATCTTAAATAAGAATGATTAAGAATTGAATTCTAGTTTTATTTAATTTGTATTTTATTACATACATGTGGATGATAATGAGATAGACGAGGCCTTTGTATGTGATTGGTTTCATTTAATTTATTACTAAATTAAATTGTTGTCCTATGTGGCTTCTCTTCTCTTATTATGTAGGGCCTGCATGCCTATGGTTTATTTTATGTAAACCCCCTTGTCCCATCACCTATATGTGAGTTAAAAGGAATATGTAAATGATTTAGCTCCCATTATAGTGGATGTAGTACAAGTTTTGAGCAAAGGAAAAGCCATTCTGAGTAGATACATAGGTGGACATGTGTAAATCCATAACCAAAACCTGTTCCAGTTGTTTCCCCCTAGTTTAATGGTTAGTTTATCAAACTCCAGATAAACTAATCATTAGTGTATATAATGATCATACCTATTTATTATTTTACTTCTTTCCAGTTTCATAGTTATTTCATTATGGTTGTGTTTTCATGATCACATAATTTAATGAATTAATGAGCATGTAATATTGAAATAAAATAAACTGAATTACGCTTAAATATTATCTAAGACATGGTTAATTACTTAAGTAAACCCACTTAATATTGAAAACCATGTGATAAAGATAATAATTGGAAATTTACACATAAAAAGACAAAATCCCCCAACCAAATATTAAGCTGGTAAAGCCTTCCACTACATCAGTTAAAATTGAAGCATAATTCAAAGTAATTGACTAGACCAAGATGGGGTGATTTAGATTATTGAGGAATTCTAACATGATGTTTTGGGTTGAATTAACTTAGTTCACCTCAATGGTTGAATTCTAAATAAGGAGTAGGGGAAATGGTTTAGGAAATCAATTTTATGTATTTCAGGATTGGGGAGTCCACTCAGCAGATCAAGGAACAGTGATTTAATGTAGTTTTATTTTGGAATGCCTACCTAAAACCATTAAAGTTACTTGACCAACCCATGTTTGTAACACCCGAGACTTTTATGAGAAATATTTTTTTTATGTTATATAAATCGTCAAAGGAATCTTTCACTACACACAACAATAGCTTGGCTTGCTTTACACGCAACCACGACCTTCCTCGACAGCTTGCATCATACGCAATAACCGAGTTTCACTAAACAACGATATATTATAATATTAGCTGTTATGAATTGTATTAACTGAATTTTGAATTTTATAACATTTTAATTCATCTTATACATTTTCTAGAATTAGGCATGAAAACAAAATTAGTTTTATGGATAAAAGAAGTATTTTTTAAAAAATGCAGTTTTACCGCCTATTGATGGCGCACCCACATTAAATATAGTTTTTGACAAGTTTATAAGTTCAATTTGACAAAATATAATTCTTCTTTAGAATCCGGATATAAAAATTTATTTTGGATAAATGTTTCATATTATTCTGATAACTTTCATAGCTTAATGAATAGTAAAAACACTATATATTTTAATTAAAAACAACTTTTTTCATCACAATACTTTATATGGTTAAATTATAATATTTAATGTTTTTAAAGAATAAATATAATATATTTTTACCATTTAATATAATTTATGTCATTATCATTAATTTTAAATTGAATTCATAGGTAAAAACATTTCAATCTTTGGCAATGTTTTAACTTTTAAAACCCGTTTTCTTAACAACGGGATTAATTTTAAATTAATTAATGCAACTTTTGTGTTTTGAATTTTGAAAAATGGATTCCATATTTGTAATCAGTGGGTCCAAATTATGTTAATAGGTTACATTTTATTTTTTTGATATTATGAATAGTAACTACGGTAATTTTTTTTATTTAATATAGTTAAAGGTAAATAGGGTAATTCAAGGTTAAAAGAATATTATAATAATTCACAATTACCTTGAAACTTGTCCTAACCTTATTTTATGAGTATTGACCTACCATGGGCATCCTTGGGTCGATTTTGGGACCCCATTGAGCCACTTGGTAGTGACAATGACAATTTGGATTAATTAATTTAATGTAAAGACAAAATTGACATTAACAAAAATCTTTTAGTAATTAATTTTTATAAGGGGTTATATAAATTATATTTTCGACTATAAGTATTCATTAGAAAGGTAAAACTATTTTCTATATAATGATATTTTTTTTATAATTTTTAGACAGAAAATAAAGTAAATTTTTTATTACACAATAATGATGAAGTATTTACCTCATTAATAAATGATTTAAATAAATCAGATTATAATGATTAAAATATTTTCCAAAACATTTCCAATTCTGATTGGATGATTTTATTTCTACCATGAGTCATCTTATCTTAATATTTAATGATTTTTTTGACCTTTTGAAACCGAAGATAAGTTTATAATAAAATAATATTTCCACACTTTCCAAAGGTGCCCCTCTCCTCCCTTATAAAAGGTACCTCCTCCCTCTCTTCCTCACACCAATTTGAGCCTTCAAGGTCAGACAAACCCTTCTCATTTCACTTCCCCACTTACTTAGAAACCTACTATAGGTACTGGTCTTCTCTAAATACCAAATCTAGTGCCTTAAGAGAAATTTTAAAGGAGGCACTTTGAGAAAGAGGTAATACCTTATACCATTTTCTTCAAGTTCCATTCTTCTTCTACTCCCTCTTCTTTAGTTGTTTCATTATGAGGTAATAACATAAGTATCCCTCATATACTGATATGTTATTATAAATATGAAACAACCCTATTTCACCTCTTATCCATCCTACGAAAAATGAAATCACCGCGCGTGCGTACGTACGGAATACCGTCTCCACGTCGTGGTGTAATCTGTTTTCCACCACCACATTACATGGATGGGTATAATGGTGCAAATAAATAACTATATATTATTATTTTAAAGTGATATTGATTCTGAAATAGTATACATACACTTCAATACAATTCCATGATCATGGGAACAACATCATCGCTTGTGCGTACGTACGACCTACCGTCTCCACGATGTGATGCGACTCGTTCTATATGGTCTTCATTGAATAATGATTATATAAATGAATTGAATGAATTAATATGATATATATTACACTAATACCATTATTTAAAGGATTTATCTATATCCTATAAAGAGGAATAAGAATTTATTCGACAAAACACACATAAGAACAAAAAAGTAATAAACACCCGAATAACAAGTAGTAATGAAATATTACTAATAAGAAGCTAAGAATATGACCATATATGATATAATAACAATAAGTATGGTTCTGGAATAATTCAATAACATTATTTAAATCATTATACAGGAGGTTCAGATATGTACAAATCATATCGAACCTAAGGTAAGGGAAAGTATAACAATCTCATTTTTATCCGGGATTGTTTATACTTTGGTATTTACTGGGATGTATTTTATAATCCAAATCCATGTTTCCTAAATATGTAATATTATTTCCATCCAACTACAATTTTTTAAATCCAAATTTACCCTTCGGTGAGTTTTTAGTAAAAGATATGAAAGGAATATTTTGTCGTTTTTCGTACAAGGTACTTTTTGACTTTTCCAACAAAAGTACGAGAAGAATGTTTTTTTAACTTATATGGAATGAATGGATTTTTAAAACATTATTTCCAAGAATCATCCTTTACAAGTTTTCATGTCTATTTTTAATCAACTTCTTTTAGTTTAAAAGTTTATTACATATTAAGAATGTAAAAATGTTTTTGAAGTGGAAAGGATATTTTCCTCAAGAATGGAGTTCAAGTGTTTTATCAAAATTATTTTCCATCTAAGATAATATAGGGTTCTGTTTCTATCCCTATTATTACATTGATTTGATTATGTTGTGATGGAAATAATTTTATGAATTCCTTTATATTATATGAATTGTTTTATGATGTCATGATGTTTAAGATTCCCATTTTTATTACATGGGTTATTCTATGATGTATGGTTTATGATTTAGTGCCACACATAAGAATGGTATCATTATAAGATGGGTGGGACCTATATCTCCCCACAATTCATTGGGTAAAGATTTTATATCTCATTAGATAGACATGGATGGAATGGCAGGTTAAACCGGTTCAGTGAAACAGGACTGAAACGAGGAGTGAACTCGGTTCAGAAATGGACTTTGTCCACTAACATAGTCTTGTCTATGAGTCTTAAATAATAAGAAATGATTCTCTATGATTATGTGTTTATTCCACATGGTTTCATGTTTTAAGTTATGATTATTGGGATTAAATTTCACTACCATGATTTATCCCATGTTATGAAATTATGATCTCTTTTGCAGGGTAAGATTTCCAAAATGTTATGTTCTTATAAATTTGATGTGATTGATATTTCTTTTGTTTACCCTTTCTGAGAATTTGAGCTAACCCTTTTATATGTTTTCTTTCCCAAGGTCAGGAAGAAGGTTATTAAGTAAGATATGCCAAAAAGGGACTATATATATGATGCAATAAATGGTATATAGTGTAGATGCTTTATGAACCAGTTGTTTATGTTTCCTAGTTTCTAAAGACACTATACCTATACGATCCTTTCATGGTTTTGTATATGTTGTAATAAGTATGCTTTAATTTTGAATTATTAACCATGTATGTAAAGTATGGGTCGCTATAGTTGGTATTAGAGGAAAGGTATAGTCAACCTTTGGAAACTAGGATGTGAAAGCCTTAGTAAGAAACCTAAGGATATGTCTAAGCATAGAACACAATCTTAGTGTTTTAGAAATTTCCATGAACAACCTATGATAAGACCTTAAGTGTAAAATTTTGTCCTTGATTATGTGGTTTTCTTTTTATAATTAGTGTTGCTCACACTATGCTTCATGGTTTTAGTAAATGGATGGAACCCGAAGGAGCCGTGTTAATGCGGAATGCGATGGGAAATGCAATGATTGTCCCCCTGAGAAACCAAACGATATGGGAGCTGGAATGAAAAATCTTATAGCCATGCTCACACAACTTTCTCAAGCTATGAATCATGCAGGACTTCCAAATGAACAAAGTAAGGAGCAACATTCTGTTGAATCCTTCATGAGGCAACGTCCACCTTCATTCAGTGGGTCTTCTGATCCATTAGTGGCTGAATAATGGATCAATACCACTAAAAAGATATTTTCAGTTCTTCAATGTTCTGAACATGATAAAGTCATCTTAGCAGTGTATCGTTTGGAAGGTGATGCTGATCAATGGTGGAATCTTATTTAGAATATGAGGCAAAGGGATGAAATTGAGTACATGGAATGGGACAAGTTGAAGAACTTATTTTTCAATAAGTATTTCCCTCGTATTCTTCGAACAAATATGGAGAAGGAGTTTCTTGAACTGAAGCAAAAGGATGATGAATCTGTTGGTACCTACGAAGTAAATTTTACAAGACTTGCACAGTACGCTTCAAGAATTATTATCCAACCTGAGAGTAAGATCGATCTATTCTTTAGTGGCTTAAAAACAAATCTTCGAAGGGCGTTAGCCATAAGGGACTTGAATAGCTATGAGGAAATTATTTGATGTGCTCTCAAGGTTCAGATGGAGATTGGTGTAACCCATCAGTCACATGGGTTTGATAAGAAGAGGAAAATGGAAATCAAAGGAAAATCTAAAGACCACACTGAAAAGAAGATGAGTTTTACCTTATGCTCAATGTGTGGAAAGAAACATGGAGGAAATTGTCTTAATGGGACAATCAAATGTTATAAGTGTGGAAAAGAGGGTCATCAGGCAATTGAATGTCGAAATAATGGGAAGAAGATGTCTAATGATGCAAACAAAGGAAGGGATACACAGAATGAACCTACTACACTTCAATGTTTCAAGTGCAAGGAGATGGGGCATTATGCCAATCAATGCCCAAATCTAAGGGTTGATGATGATGATCGACGTCAACAAACTCTTAAGGCCAAAGACAAAGGAAAGTCACATGCAATTACAATCAGCGATGTGGAGTACGACAATGAAGTGGTGAGAGGTACACTTACCATCCACTCTAAAGTAGAAAATGTTTTATTTGATTCTGGATCCACCCACTCTTTTATTTATGAAGAATTTTATAAGGGTATCATCGTATTACCTCAATAATTAGATGTTGAGTTGGCTGTGACAACTCCTAATGGCACAACAGTCACATCAAAAGTTTACAATTCTTCTCCGATTGAAGTTTGTGGGAAAGTGCTTCCTTAAAATCTTGTGATCCTTCCTATAGTGGAATTTGATGTGATTCTTGTCATGGATTGGCTGTCTTTATATGGAGCTCATATCAATTTCCAAATAAGGGAAGTCACATTTCATATTCCAGATCAATCTATGATCGTCTATCGATGCAAGGATGAACATAACCTTCTAGTGGAAATTTCTTCTATCTTATAGGTCTTGATTCCACTAAATGAAGGTTATTTATCTCAAATGGTTGGAGAGAAACTGACGATTAATAATATTCCCATTGTACGGGAATTTGAAGATGTATTTCTGGAGGAATTTCCAGGTCTTCCACCAAATCGTGAAGTTGAGTTTTCAATAAAACTCGTACCGGGTGCTTTGCCTATTTCAAAGACACCTTATAGAATGGCCCCAATTGAGTTGCAGGAACTGAAGAAGTAACTCCAAGAGAATCTTGATAAGGGATTCATACGCCCTAGTGCGTCACCTTGGGGAGCACCAGTTCTGTTTGTTAAGAAGAAATATGGATCTATGAGACTCTGCATTGATTTTCGAGAACATAACAAGATCACTATCAAGAACAAATATCCTCTCCCATGCATTGATGACCTATTTGACCAACTACACAGAGCTCAATACTTTTCCAAGATTGATCTTCGTTCAGGGTATCATCAATTAAGGGTCAAAAGGGAGGATATACCAAATACGACTTTCCGTACAAGGTATAGACATTATGAATTTATAGTGATGCCATTTGGTCTTTCTAATTCCCCTTAAATCTTCATGGATCTGATGAATAGAGTCTTTAGAGACTATATTGATCAGTTTGTGGTAGTCTTTATAGATGATATTCTTGTCTATTCAAAGAGAAAGGAAGAACATGAAGATCACTTGAGAATTCTATTAAAGACCCTGAGAAAGGAGAATCTTTATTCCAAATTTACCAAGTGTGAATTTTGGCTTAAAAAAGTTTTATTTTTGGGTCACATAATCTCAAAATAAGGGATATATGTGGATCCAGCAAAAACAGAGGTTATCGAAAGATGGTGGAGACCAACAAAAGTAACTGAGATCCGAAGTTTTCTTGGTTTGGATGGATATTATCGATGTTTTGTGAAAGATTTTTCATGATTATCTAATCCACTCACCATGTTGACTTGAAAAGGAGTTAAGTTTGTTTGGACAGAGGAATGTGAATAGAATTTCAAAGAGTTGAAAAGAAGGTTATCCAGTGCACCTGTTCTCACACTGCCTTGTAGTGGAGAAAGGTTTGTGATCTATAGTGATGCATCTAAGAAGGGATTGGGGTGTGTTCTTATGAAAAATTATATGGTGATAACTTATTCTTCATGACAGTTGAAATTCCATGAACAAAATTACCCAACTCATGATTTGGAGTTAGCTGCAGTAATATTTGCATTAATGATTTGGATGAATTATCTTTATGGAGAAAAGTGTGACATTTATACTGATCATAAAAGTTTAAAGTATATTTTCACACAAAAGGAGCTGAATATGCACCAAAGAAGATGGTTGGAGATGATTAAGGATTATGATTGCTCAATTCATTACCACCCTGGGAAAGCAAACAAGGTGGAAGATGAATTAAGTCGAGAAGACCATGCTAGCATATCCATGATGAGGATCACAAAAGATCCAATATTTATGGATTTACAAAGGATGGATCATGGAATTATAATGAAAGGGGAAAACTCGTATCTTTCTCAAATTAATGTTCAACCATCTATACATGTGAAGATTAAAGAGGTGTAGAAAGAAGATGTCGAGTTACAAAAGAAGGTGATAAATGTTCCTGAATTCAACCTTGATTGTGATGGGATAATAAAGTTTAGGAATTGGGTTTGTGTTCCTCCCATCCCCGAATTAAAGAAGGAGCTGCTGGATGAGGATCATAGTTCTTCATTCTCTATTCATCCTGGAAGCACGAATATGTATAGGGACCTGAAAGAGTACTTCTGGTGGGATGGTATGAAAAGAGATGTTGCTGAATATGTCTCTTGATGCTTGGATTGTTAGCAAGTTAAAGCTGAGAGACAGAAGTCTAAGGGGATGTTACAACCATTACCTATACCTGAATGGAAATGGGAAAACATCACTATGGACTTTGTCACTAGACTTCCTAAAACATCCAAAGGCAATAATGCTATCTGGGTCATAGTTGATCGTCTTATAAAGTCTGAACACTTAATTTCTATTAGAGAGGATTTCTCTCTAGATCAGATTTCCAGGATATATGTAAAGGAAGTGGTAAGATTTCATGGACTACCACTTTCTATTATATCTGATCAGAGTCCGAGGTTTACCTCAAAGTTCTGGTGAAGTCTTCAGCATACTCTAGATACAGAGTTGAGTTTCATCACTTCTTATCATCCTCAGATAGATGGTTAGTCTTAGAGGAAAATTCAAACTCTAGAAGATATGTTGAGATCTTGCTCTATGGATTTCAAAGGTGGTTGGGATCAACACCTACCTTTGGTGTAATTTTCTTATAATAATAGCTTTCACTCCAGTGTTCAGATGGCTCCTTATGAAGATCTCTATGGAAAGAAATGCATGACTCTAACTTGTTGGGATGATGTTGGGGAAATAAATCTACTAGGACCTGATCTTGATGATGAAATGGTAGAAAAGGTCATATTTATTCAACAACACACAAGAGCAGCTCAGAGTCGACAAAAAAGTTATGCCGACAACCGAAGAAAAGACCTAGAGTTTGAAGTGGGTGATAAATTGTTCTTACGGATATCTCCTTGGAAAAGAGTAATGAGATTTGGAAAGAAGGTAAAGTTGAGCCCTAGATATATCGGTCCTTTTGAAATTCTGGATCATATTGGGAAGGTAGCTTACAGATTGGTGCTTCCACCGAATCTCTCTCATGTTCACAATGTGTTCCTTATATCACTCCTGAGAAAGTACATACCTGATCCTTCACATGTACTCAGCTCAGAAGTTGTATCGCTGGAACAAGATCTTTCTTATGAAGAACAACCTATAGAGATTCTGGATCATAGCGAAAATGTCCTACGGAACAAGACCACTATCTTGGTGAAAGTTTTATAAAGAAACCACCAATTAGAAGAAGCTACATGGGAATTTGAGGATATGATGAGGGAGAGGTATCCTCATATGTTTGTTACGAAGTGAAGAATTCTGAGTGAGAAATTCATTTTATGGTGGGTAGAATGTAACACCCGAGACTTTTATGATAAATATTTTGTTTTTATGTTATATAAATCATCAAAGTAATCTTTCACTACACACAACACTAGCTTGGCTTGCTTTACACGCAACCGCGACCTTCCTCGATAGCTTGCGTCGTACCCAATAACTGAGTTTCACTAAACAACAATATATTATAATATTAGCCGTTATGAATATTATTAACTGAATTTTGAATTTTATAACATTTTAATTCATCTTATACATTTTCTAGAATGATTCATGAAAACAAAATCAGTTTTTTGGATAAAAGAAGTATTTTTCAAAAAATGCAGTTTTACCGCCTTTTGATGGCGCACCCACATTAAATATAGTTTTTGACAAGTTTATAAGTTCAATTTGACAAAATGAAATTCTTCATTAGAATCAGGATATAAAAATTTACTTTGGATAAATTTTTCATATTATTCTGATAACTTTCATAGCTTAATGAATAGTAAAAACACGCTATATTTTAATTAAAAACAACTTTTTTCATCGCAATAATTTATATGGTTAAATTATAATATTGAATGTTTTTAAAGTATAAATAGAATATATTTTTACCATTTAATATAATGTATGTCATTATCATTAATTTGACATTGAATTCATAGGTAAAAACATTTCAATCTTTGGTAATGTTTTAACTTATAAAACCCGTTTGCTTAACAACAGGATTAATTTTAAATTAATTAATACAACTTCTGTGTTTTGAATTTTGAAAAATGGATTCCATATTTGGAATAATTGGGTCCAAATTATGTTAATAGGTTACTTTTATTTTTTTTATATTATGAATAGTAACTACGGTAATTTTTTTTATTTACTACAGTTAAAGGTAAATAGGGTAATTCAAGGTTAAAAGAATATTATAATAATTAAAAATTACCTTGAAACTTGTACTAACCTTATTTTATGAGTATTGGTTGACCATGGGAATCCTTGGGTCGATTTTGGGACCTCATTGAGCCACTTGGTAGGGACAATGACAATTTCGATTAGTTAATTTAATGTAAAGACAAAATTGACATTAACAAAAATCTTTTAGTAATTAATTTTTATAAGGGGTTATATAGATTATATTTTCTACTATAAATATTCATTAGAAAGATAAAAATATTTCCTACATAATTAAAATTTTTTTATAATTTTTAGACACCAAATAAATTAAATTATTTATGACACAATAATGATGAAGTATTTACCTCATTAATAAATGACTTAAATAAATAAGATTATAATGATTAAAATATTTTCCAAAACATGTCCAATTCTGATTGGATGATTTTACTTCAACCATGAGTCATCTTATCTTCATCTGTAATGATTTTTTGTCCTTTTGAAACCGAAGATAAGTTTATAATAAAATAATATTTCCACACTTTCTAAAGGTGCCCCTCTCCTCCCTTATAAAAGGAACCTCCTCCCTCTCCTCCTCACACCAATTTGAGCCTTCCCGGTCAGCCAACCCCTGACCATTTCACTTCCCCACTTCCTTAGAAACATTCTAGAGGTACTGGTCTTCTCAAAATACCAACTCTAGTGCCTTAAGAGAAAGTTTAAAGGAGGCACTTCAAGAAAGAGGTAATACATTCTACCATTTTCTTCAAGTTCCATTCATCTTCTACTCCCTCTTATTTAGTTGTTTCATTATGAGGTAATAACATCAGTATCCCTCATATACTGATATGTTATTATGAATATGAAACAACCCTATTTCACCTCTTATCCATCCTAAGGAAAACTAAATCACCGCACGTGCGTACGTACGAAATACCATCTCCACGCCGTGGTGTAATCTGTTTTCCACCACCAACTTACTTGGATGGGTATAATGGTGCAAATAAATAACTATATATGATTATTTTAAAGTGATATTGATTCTGAAATAGTATACATACACTTCAATACAATTCCATGATCATGGGAACGATATCATCGCTTGTGCGTACGTACGGCCTACCGTCTCCATGATGTGATGCGACTTGTTCTATATGATCTTCATTGAATAATGATTATATAAATGAATTGAATGAATTAATATGATATATATTACACTAATACCATTATTTAAATAATTTATCTATATCCTATAAAGATGAATAATAATTTATTCGACAAAACACGCATAAGAACAAAAAAATAATAAACACCTGAATAACAAGTAGTAATGAAATATTACTAATAAAAAGCTAAGAATACGACCATATATGATATCATAACAATAA
This sequence comes from Viscum album, assembly GCA_963277665.1. NCBI lineage: Eukaryota > Viridiplantae > Streptophyta > Magnoliopsida > Santalales > Viscaceae > Viscum > Viscum album. The sequence goes on along the minus strand of OY728134.1, from coordinate 1,133,118,327 downwards.
TTATGATTCTGGAACAAGTAAATAACATTATTTAAATCATTATACAGGAGGTTCGGACACATACAAATCATATCATACCTAAGGTAAGGGAAAATATCAAAATCTCATATTTATCCGAGATTTTTTATACTTTGGTATTTACTGGGGTGTATTTTATCATCCACATCCATGTTTCCTCAATATGTAATATTATTACCATCCACCTAAAATTGTTTAAATCCAATTTTACCCTTCGGTGAGTTTTTAGTAAAAGATATGAAAGGAATCTTTTGTCGTTTTTCATACGAGGTACTTTTTGACTTTTCCGACAAAAGTACGAGAAGAATGTTTTTTTAACTTATACGACATGAATGGATTTTTAAAACATTATTTCCAAGAATCATTATTTACAAGTTTTCAAGTTTATTTTTAATCAAATTCTTTTAGTTTAAAATTGTATGACATGTTTAGAATGGAAAAATGTTTTTGAAGTGGAAAGGATATTTTCCTCAAGAATGGAGTTCAAGTGTTTTATCAAAATTATTTTCCCTATAAGATAATATAGGGTTCTGTTTCTATCCCTATTATTACATTTATTTGATTATGTTGTGATGGAAATATTTTTATGAATTCCTTTATATTATATGAATTGTTATATGATGTCATGATGTTTAAGATTCCTATCTTTATTACATGGGTTATCATATGATGTATGGTTTATGATTTTGTGGAACACATAAGAGTGGTATCATTATAAGATGGGTGCGACCTATATCTCCCTCCAATGAATTGGGTAAAGATTTCATATCTCATGAGATAGACATGGCTAGAATAGTAGGTTAAACCGGTTCAGTGAAACAGGACTGAAACGAGGAGTGAACTCGGTTCAGAAATGGACTTTGTCCACTAAGATAGTCTTGGCTATGAGTCTTGACTAATAAGAAATGATTCTCTATGATTATGTGTGTATGCCACAAAGTTTCATGTTTTATGTTATGATTATTGGGATTACATTTCACTACCATGATTTATCCCATGTTATGAAATTATGATCTCTTTTGTAGGGTATGATTTTCAAAATGTTATGTTCTTATAAATTTGATGTGATTGATATTTATTTTGTTTACCCTTACTGAGAATTTGAGCTCACCCTTTTGTATGTTTTCTTTCCCCTGGTATGGAAGAAGGTTATTAAGTAAGATATGCCAAAAAGGGACTACAGATATGATGAAATAAATGGGAGACAATATAGATGATTTATGAACCAGTTGTTTATGTTTCCCAGTTTCTAAAGACACTATACCTATACAGTCCTTTCATGGTTTTGTTATATGTTGTAATAAGTATGCTTCAATTTTTAAGTATTAACCATGTATGTAAAGTATGGGTCGCTATAATGTTGGTGTAATGAGAAGGGTAATATGGATCATTTCCACTATAATGTCCAAGAAACATGATATTATGAATCCACTGGCGTGGTCCACTAGGTTTTGATATAATAGTGGGAGACTAATAAATATAATATTTATTTCTTTGTCTAAATTTTAATTGATAAAGAACTAAAATTCTTCTTATATTATTTTGTAGAAACAAAATTAAAATGAAATCAAACATATCATTGCAATCCATACATGAGAAGAAAAACCTTGTCATATGTACAAATTTCTAAGAGTGTAAAAGGCAACAACATGTCATACTTCTCCCTTAAAGAAAGTTATATGTGGTGGTAGAACATTTTCTAGTTGCTCATGGTAATGAGACAAGTGATGAAGATATGTCTCTCTATGAGAAACATATGAATGATGATACATATGTTCAATGCTTCATGATATCATCCATGACCGACGGGATTTTTAAGAAACATGAAGATATGGATTCCTATATCATGATGTCTCACCTTTAGGATTTCTATAAAGAGAAGGAATGATAAGAGAGGTATGAGATCTCCAATGATTTTTTCACAGCTATGATTGGAGATTCAATGCCAGTAGGGTCCCATGTAGTCAAGATTATTAGATCCATTGAATTTCTAGAAATCTTAGGTTTTAGATTCCCAGATGAGTTGCGTACAAATCTCATACATCATAACTTCCCATTACATTATCCTAATTTATTGTTAATTAAAATATGAGTAATGATGAGAATAGTATTTCATAACTTCTTACTTTAGTTCTCCATGTGGGTGTGAGAAAACCATGGTCCATATAGTGAATAAGAAAATGCATAACAAGGAAAAGGGTCCCATACCTATAAATAGTCTAAATCTCCCAAGCAACTTCCTTCCAAGAAGAAGAATATCCAGATGCAGGGAATGGAAAAGGAGGAATAATGTTATACACGTGGTATGTCTGACCACTAGAATAGAAAATGCACCCAGAAATAAGGGGAAGCTAAATTTTCCTTCATTATTGAGTGTAATCTTTCAATATCTACACATTAGGTAGTAGATATATCTTGTGGGTCTCACATATGTATACAAATGTAGGAACCAGGTAGATTCTGAAATACTTTCATAGGATAGGTTGATATGAGAGATACTAATCATAAGTGGCCAGCTTCTCTGGCCATTAGTGACTACCACCTCTCATTTCCAATGAAAATTATTTTGGTTTTGAAATTTTTTTATTAGGTACATGGATTTACCAAAAACACAATATATGTATCATGCCTTGATATAGATGGGTTTATTTTAAATTTGGAAATAAGAGTTGTTTCTCTTATAAGGAATACATATGTTATGGTATTGAACATTTAAATAATGGTCTTTAAGTATTAAATTATGAAAACCAAGTTTCAGAAATAGATAAAGAATCCTGTTCACATGACTCATAAAACACCTAGATATGGAATCAATATCATGGTCATGTAAACGGGAATCGTTTGACAAAGATCTTTAAAGATGGTTATTTGGTCTCTTTTGAGCTAAAACCACTTGATAGATGCCATGATTTTTTATAAGGGAAAATAACGAAACCAACATTTGAGGGATATGGTGAAAGGGCCATAGGGCTTCTAGGATTTTTACACAATGATGTGTGTGGACCATTTCCAATGGAAGTTAGAGGTGGATATTCTAACTTTATAACTTTTACTGATTAATTGAGTAGATTTTGGCATGTCTAATTAACGAGTTATAAGTAAAATTACTTAGTGAAATTAAAGTAATTCATGAATGAAGTTGGGAATCAACTAGGAAAGAAGATAAATAATCTTCGACCGAATTAAGGTGGAAAATATCATAATCAAGAGTTCATCGACTTTCTATGGGATTTTGGGATTATATATCAAATCACTCCACCATACACACCATAGTGGATTTGTGTTAGTGAAAGTAGGAACCGTACCTTATAAGACACGGTAAGTTCGATTATGAGTCATGAAAATATTATATTATCCTTTTGGGGATATGCATTACAAACTGTTGCATACACATTAAACCGAGTGCCAACTAAAGAGGAAAATGGAATTCTCTTTGAGCTATGGAGTGGAAAGAAATCCATTTATCTCAAAAACGTATATGAGGTAGTGAGGAATTTTTTGAGGCATTATCAGTCAACAAACTAGCACCCTAGGAAAAGAGGTGTATATTTATAGAGTATCCCAAGTAATGATGGGGATACTTCTTATTCAACCCCTCAGACAAGAAAGTGAATATTGCCAGACAATCCATATTTCTTGAGAATGAGAAAATCCAAAAAAAGTATAGTGATATAAATATTTAATTCGATGAAGTTTATTCTAAAGATACAAAAGAGTTGGTATAAGAATATATTCCACAGGTCCTTATGGAAGAAGTGGTTTTGAAATACCAGTACTGAATAGTAGCATAAGAGAGGTAAGAGAACTAGAGAGATATGGTTTTCTAGTCACTGAAGTTGGTGACACATTGTTGGTTGACGTTGATGAACCTCTAACCTATAAAGAGGTAGTAAATAGATCAGAATATGTGAGATTGAAAGAAGCCATGAATTATGAAATAGATTCCATATATCAAAACCATGTTTCGATTCTGGTCGATGACCTAGTTGATGTAAATAATATTCGGTGAAAATGGGTATTCAAGAGGAAACTAGACATGTAAGGTGAAGTAAATACCTATAAATACAGGCTACTGTCTAAAGGGTTTAAAAAACATCATGTAATTTACTATGATGAAACATTTTCACTAGTGTACATGTTTAAATCAATTATAATTCTACTTTTTATAATAGCTTACCATGACTATAAAACTTGGAAGATGTATCTAAAAACTAAATTCCTTAAGGAGAACCTCGAGGATGATGTATATATGACAAAATTGGAATACTTTTTGACTCCGTGTGATGCCAAAAATATTTTTAGGATACAGAGATCCATTTATGGATTAATTCAAGTGTCCAGGTCATGGAACATTGGATTTGATGGTGCCATAAAATAATTTGGTTTCATTAATAATGAATGTGAGCTGTGTGTTTATAAGAGGTTTAGTGGGAATTTATTCATTATCCTTATAAGGACCCAACCTTAAAAAATTACTTAATCTTGATTTAAATAAGTAATTCATATTGAGGATCTTTTCAAGTTGAGGGTTTTATAGAATTAGTCCATAACTATTACATTACATCTCAAATATTACAATGTATACACCTGTACTCTGACCATCTTTTTTCACAACAATAAAACTCCTTAAATAAAATAGTAATTATTTTCTTGATATAAAAATTATTTAATTATTCCCTTCTTTTAAACTTACTTATATCTTGTGAAAAACATTTCAGAAATTGGTGATGAGAATAAAAATCTCAACAAGGGTTATAAAATAATGAAAGAAAACATTAGTCCATCAATTCATACAAATCAATGAAATCATACTTTTTACTCATATGACATAATCTATTTAACATACCTATTTAAATCATAAGATTTATTATTAACAAATATAAATCATAAATCATAAAGGTAACTTGTGGAATCCATAACATACCTACATTATAGCTTTCATAGCTACATGGGTAGTTATGTTTGGAATACCCATCATAGTATATTACCTAAATCTTTTAGGAGAAACATTAACGTTTACCACAGTCACGTTACCCAATGCAATAGGGAGCTATCTCGAGCTCTCGCACCCTCATTTTATCACAGAACCACCTCTATACGTAAATAATGACCAAGAACCACAAAATAATCATAAAAAATAAAACAATAATAAAGTAAATATAACATTTCCACATTGAAATCATAAGATATCATATCAAGATATTGATATTATCAATTCCTATAAAAAATTCAAAAAGAAGAGTTTTGAATAAAAGTGTCCCATACCACTTTGATACTTTTGAAATGGATTTAAAAATTAAAACACTCATTTAAATATACATAAATCCTTAAAATCATTTCTATAACATGGACATGAAAGAGAAGGATTTAGAAGATTTAATCTTTAAAACATTTAAAATAATGTTTCAGTTATAGAATCCCTTAACACTTGAATAAAATAATTAAAGAATAATATCAAAGGAAATAATAAATATCATGATAATATATAAATTCATGATATAAAATGTCAAAAGGGTTGTATATACACCTTATAGGATAATAAAGGTGCACAATATCAAGATATGCCTCAATGAAAGGAGATTGAGACGAAGTCCCACACAAAGATCATTTTGTAAATAAAATAGATCGATTATGTGTATTCACTATATGTAAACAGAAATAAAATACAAGATATGATATCAAAGTTTATTTCTAAAATAATCATAGAACAACATAATCAATAAGTAGAAGATTAACCCAAAGAATGGAAATTTGGTTAAGAAGTTCCCTTATGAAAATCCGACAGCCCAACGACCTCAATTTAAAATTCATAAAATGAGTTTATGGGAGAGAAAAAGTTCTCTCATAACATGGAAATAAAATTAACAACAATAAGGATATATAAGAACATATCACAACATAATAATATGGAAATTAAAATACATAACATAAAATAAGTATTTGACAAAAAGAGAAGGGTGAAGGGTTCCCTTACCTTGAGTTCGACTTGTCACTTATGTTACTTGTTCTTCCTCGATAATATAATTAAGTTAATTTCTACTTTCTTCTAAATATTTTTAAATATTATTATTCCTTTTATATAACTTATTACCATGTTATAAACATTACATAATTATTTAAGTTAATATCAGTCCTTTTGTCAATATTCGGTACTTGAGTCAAAAATGAATTTGTTATAATTACCAATTGTCCTTGTGGTCAAAATTCCATTATCTATAGAATTATATTCATGATTTAAATATCATATATATCTATTATATATATGTATTAATAATAATACATATCATTTGGATATAAGAAATGAAATGCACCATTCATGGAGACGGTAAGTCGTACGTACGCATGAACACTACTTTCATTTATTTTTCATATTTAAAGGAATTAAAACTAAATGATACATAGATATATTATAATTACATTATAATATAATATTTTATATATGTTACATAAGTTCATTTGCTCCATCCTTTATACGTTCCATGTATGTCATGAACAATCCATATAACTTTGATGGGGTGGTAGTCCACACTTCCACAAATGAAATTATCATATTTACACATTATGAAAATAATAAAGGTACGATTTAAATACAAAAAAATAAGTATAGAGACAATTTAAATATAATATATATCATATTAAAATATATTTCCATCATAATGGACACCATGAGATGTGGTAGAGGAAAATATAACAATCATCATTTCGTGAGGCAGTAGTTCACAATACACAGAAACAATATATTCGTATCCATTAGATGTAGGTATGTTGAAGTGTAGTTAGAATAATTATAACAATGACATACTAGTATATTTAAGATACTGGTTTTGATATGTAATAAATTATTAAGAATATAATAGGTAGTGAAGAATTAAAATAATGGAATGAAAGTTTAGAGAAGATGCTACATTTTAAAAGGTGTAAGTCCCTTTGATTTGAGCCAAAACTCTTTCTTGAATTGCCTTATGCCCAATGTGAGGATTCTAGGAGGAATAGAGGAATGATGGGATATTATTTTTCCAGATACTAGAGGATACAAGGGGCTTTATAGGTGTGATTAAATGGGTATGGTTGATTCCCTTTTATAAGAGGGAGGAGGGGCACTTTTGGGATGTTTTGAAGTATTATTTTATTATAAAACAATTTTCGGTTTCAAATGGTCACAAAGTTATTTATTTCAGAGATAATATTCTTTTGGGTCTCAAAAATCTAAACCAATAGGTTTTAGAAAAGTCTAGGTCACAAATATAACCTTGTCTTTTAGCTTTAACCCATAGCTAACTAATTTAACTATTACCATGTCTTCTTGTATATTCATACTATATGGTTAATATAGTTAGTATAAAATTCCCATAGAACCTCAAGTTGTTAATTAATGAAATTTTCAACATTATCTAAGTCATTTGGATGAATCATAGATTTTAGGACTATTATATCATTTAATAAATTAGTATTTGTTTTAAAAACTCATTTATGTCAATTTTTATAATATTCATATCATGACTTTTTAAAAATACATAAAAATATTATTATTTGAGAAAAACATCATTAATTAAAATATAACAAGTCATAATAATCCATATAATTCGTTTATTTAATAAAAAATTTTAAAATAAATTTATTTTAATATTTATAATCTCATTTATTTAAATCATTCATTAATAAGGTGGTCACTACATCATCATTGTGTCAAAAATATATTTATTTATTTGATGTTTAAAAATTATAAATAAAATATCATGATGTATTAAAATATTTTTCTATTTATAATTAATATTTATAGTCTAAAATAGAATTTATATATCCCCATATAAAAATTTCTTTACAAAAAGATACATGTTTATTTTACATTTTTCTTTACATTAAATTAATTCTTATAAAATGTCATTTTCACATCAAAGTGGCTCCATGGGGTCCCAAAATCTACCCAGAGAATCCCATGATCATAAATCTCTCAAAAAATGTGATTATGATAGGTTTTGTTGTTGTTTAATATTATTATAATATTATTTTATACCCATATTTACTAGATTTTCCCTTTAACCATGGTAAACAAAATAATTACTGAAGTTACTATTCATAATGTCTAAAAATAAAAGGTACATATTTAAACAATTTGGAACTACTGATACCAAATATTATATCCATTTTTTCAAATTCAAAACATATAATTTGCAGTAATTAATTTAAAATTAATTCTCGTTGTAAAAAAGAAAAAACGAGTTTTTAAAAAACAATAAGTCTCTAAAGATTGACATTTGTTAATGTAAAATTTAAAAGTTAAATTACTTAAAATGACCAAAAATGGATTAAAGGATTAAAAAATAATCTAATTACACTTTAAAACCAATTAAAATTATAATCTAACCATATAAATAAATTATATGAAAAGAAAGTTTTTACTTAAAAAGCAGTATTTTTCACTATTCATTAAAAAATGAACTTTATCAGAAACATTCCAGATACTTATCCAAAGTAAATTTTGATATCCCGATTATATTAAATATGTTTTTTTTCAAATATAACATATAAAATTTAAAAAAACTATATTTTAAAATGGTTCTCTATCAAAAGGTGTTAAAATGTCGTTTTAAAAATATTAGAGTATTTCGGGCTGAAAATCGGACTCATTCATATTTTAAGCCTCTAAAATTTGTTGGATAAATGTAATGAAATTTAACAAACATGTATAATAATATTATAGTTTGTTATTTTAATTCTATCCAATACAACTACTAGGTTTTAACTACCATTTAAAATAATAATAATAATGTATCATTTTTTGGTATAACTCAATGTTGTGTGCAACGTAAGATTTCAAAGAAATCCATTGTTGTGTGTTGAGTATGATATTGGAAAAAGAATCATATTTAATGTAAAAATAATATCATAATCATAAAAATTAATATATATGAAAATGTATCATTCTATAAATACCTGGGTCATTACAATCCTAGTAGTCTATGGTGATGAAATATTACTTATCAGAAACAACATACCCATCTTATAATCAGTTAAGGACTGGTCAAAAAACTGTTTATCCGTGAAGGATTTTGGTGAAACAACCAATATTCTATGGATCAAAATCATTATTGACAAATCCAAGGGTGTACTTGAACTAATTCAAATCCCATATATTGAAAATATAATAAATAGATTTAGTATAAAATAAACCAAGAGGGGATTTGTTCCAATGTAACACAGTTTAAATATTTCTAAGAAAATGTGTCCTCAGAGACAATGGGAGAAAAATTAAACAAGTAAGATCCCATATGCTTCAGTGATAGGATCAATAATGCATTCCATGTTATGTATTATACTTAATGTTTCATATTCATTGAGCATGGTAGGAAGCTATAAAGCGGACCTAGGAGAACAAAATTGGATTGTTATTAAGGCTATACTTATGTATCTTAGAAGAACTGAGGATATATTCTTGGTGTATAGAGGAGATGAGAAGCTGGTCATCAGGGGTCATACTGATTCTAGTTTCGAAACAGATCAGAATGATCTGGAGTCATAGTCAGGATATGTTTTCTATCTCAATGGAGGAGCTTTAAGCTGGATAGTTTAAAGGAGCCATTTTTTTTGTTAATTCTACAGCCGAGTACGAGTATATAGAGGATTTTGATTCATAAAAGGAAAAATTTTGGATTCATAATTTTTTATAGGTTATATATATGGTACCTAGTAGTAAAGACCCTATCACATTGAATTGTGATAATAATGTAGCGATGGATCTTGAAAAAAATCCAAGGTCACACCAACAGACTAAGAATTTACTCCGAAAGTACCACATCTTAAGGGATTTCTATCATAGGGGTGATGTTGTAGTAAGAAGAGTGCCCATGGAAGAGAACATCGAAGAATCCTTGACTAAAGGCCTATCTTAGAATGAGTATGAGTATCATGTGAGATCTAGAAGACTGAAGGATATTAGATGTTTGGTTTAGTACTTGTGGGAGTCTGTTAGAGTTGGTGACCTAAAACCAACTTCTCTATACATTATGAAAACATGTATTCATTATTTTGAATATTTATTAAAATAATTATCACATCATGATTTTTCTTCTACATAACATTGAATGTGATAATTTCCTAATATTAGTTGTTATACTAAAAGGTCACGATGATTCCCTGCTATGACGACAACCCGGAAGTTCTAAGACACTATTTTGAAATATATGTTCTATATTAAGATTATATCATTTAAGGGACACGAATTATACATGCTATTAAGGGTTGGGACTCATAGGAATTTGATGCACCTTTTTTGGTGTTTCCCTTGGAAATATCCATTATGATATTATGAGAATGAGACACTCCAGTAGGAAATCCACATTTATATTTGTCATTGGATGTTCCTATATGCTGACATGGGTAACAATCCTTAGACATTAAGATTATTATTAATTTGTATTACGAGTCACATACTTATATGTATTGAAGAAAATAGCGACGAAAGCTGTTTGCGGTGAGGTAGGGTACGTTGGGTGCATCACGATTAATATTGCATTAACGAAAAATGGATTAAAGGTTTGTCCCATCTGTTCTTTGACAGAAGTGGATATATATGGCCCTTTGATGGAAATGATATATCCTAAATAAATCCATGGACATGGTGTTCTATTGGAAGGTTCAATTTTTGAGTAGTCAAAGAAAGAGACATCGAGCACATGAGTTAATAGCATTGGAATTCAACCTAATTGATTTGAGATATCTTGATAAAGTGATTATATTAAATAATAAGAGTCTATATGAGGTAATATGTCATTATAGCATTAAATTATTTCTCTATGGGTGCCTTGAAGTGTTTCTAGACACTTACCTGGGACTTTAGGCTACTTTGCCTAATTCTATAGAGAAAGGGGCACAGAAGTTCACACACTAAGTGTATTTGGAATCTTAGTTAAATAATATATTATTATTTATTATTTAAAAAGTTGAATAAAAAGTATTCCCAAATATGGTTTTATAATTATTCATGTATTATTGATCACAAATATTTTTTCACTAGTTATTTGAGAGAATATAATGTGATTGGAATATTTTATAAATAATTATTTTCTATTTAGTGAATATAATATTTATTTATTTATTAGAAAATAATGCAATGATATTTATTTAATAAAAAAATATTCATTATTCAAGGTTTGATAAATATTATGGAGTAATGGTGGGCCGATATTTTAGGTTTAGTGAGAAAAAATAAATATTGAATATTATTTTCTTAAATATTATTTAATTATAATTCACACATTAAGAACGTATTGAGAAATAATGATATTATTATTATAATTTGAAACATGGTTTCTCTAGTATTAAATAAATAATTAATGAACACTTGTTTAATTATTTTATTTCAACCATAGAAATATATAAACACAATTATATTATTTTCTCATGGATCTAATTCAATTGTTTTAGTTGTGCATAATGAATTGGGAGAATCCTATCAAGCCGAGAGATCTCCCTTATCCAAGAAAACTCCCATGAATAGAGAAGAATCCTCACCTATCAGATCAAAGAGATCAATTTAGAATTAGTTCTCAAAGCGATCAAAGGCAGATGTTGAAAGAACCATGATCTTCCATGTTAGAACCTAGAGATTCGTTCAACGATGTCTAGAGTTTTTTTGAACACATATTGATCACTGCTAGAGGAAATATACACTTGGTTTCTACAATGAAACAATGGTGGACCGTACATCTATCACCAGATTCATCAATAAAGAAACAATTCCTTAATGTTGATTAATTATTTAATTAAATTAATTATAAATAATATCTGCTGATCTTTTTTATGGTTATAGAATAATTATTAATTTTCTATTTATTTGATTCAATTATATGGATCATGATGTTCATCATTGTATATATTTCAAATTGATCATCGATTATAGAGAAAAGAAAAGTTGGAAACCACCCATTGTACTCTTCCACTATGCCCAGAACATACAGTTTTAGAGGTGAAAGAAGAGGAAACTGCGGTGATGAATCTTCGTGTAGAAGCTTGGGCAGCTCATGAGGATATTAGGGAGCCCTAACCTTTAATGTATTTTGGACCTATTAACTCTCATATAAATCTCTATTCTCATGATGAATAATTGTAAGATAAATACATTTTTGATACTATGGTGTTAATAAGTGGTTTTTTTGAAGAGATTCCATGGGAGCATAGTGATGCATATGAGTCAGTTAGCAATAAATAAAGCTTATAGAAATATTCCACTTTAAGCCCTTTAATTTGAAGTACTCCAAGACATAGTATACAAGATGCACCTTTTAAGGGGTATTAGTCCATAGGATTAGAAGTACTAGGCATGAAATACCATGAACGATATGAAGATAATGTTAATGGGGGAATTCCACCTATGCTTAGTGAACCTTCATATAATTCTACTGTAGCAGTTCACGAAAGATCTTTGATCAATGATAATGATTCTTCAGAAGGGTTGAATTATCCCATATTATACCGTCAATGGACAAACTTTTGGAAGATTTATTTGGACAATATCCTACCAAGGATATTGAGGTACCTATGAAAATAAATGATACAGCTCCCCATGGATCGACCCATAAATATCCTCTTGATTTTGATGAGGATGATGCTGGTGAGATAGAATTTGAGTTAAAACATATAGAAATTGAGGGTGACATAGATGGTATGAAATATACTTTGGATCCATCCACCCATACACCTTATTCTAATCCTTCTAAAACATATGAAACTGAGGAAGATTTGAATGTATTTCAATTATATTTTATGGTTCTGCTGAAATAAATCCTCATTTTTATAATTTATTTTGGATATATTTAGGGAAGAGGATATATCTAGTATTTTCAATATTTTCATTTATCTGTTTCAACAAAAACTATATATCAAAATGGAAGTGATGAAAAGTGAGATTTAGGATTTGAGATCTAAAGTGGGTTATTTTCAAGAATATATTCAATATATTCAATTGAATATTTATTAGATATTATTGAATGTAGTGTTTCTGTATTATACATCATCCATTCTTCCTTAATATTCTTTAGTACCTCCTAATTCTCCTAGAAAATATTTTGTTTTTGAATATGGAATCATACAAATCATAATAAATGAGTTTAAAGTTGTTTTTGATGAGTTTTAGATAACCAGGGAAGTTATTTTTGAAGGTTTTAAAACACATGTTTCTATGACCATGGAATTGGTCAAAAACGATGTCATGTAGTCTGGAATAGATTGAGAGACTATTAAAAGATTAATTTATTTCTATCTCAATAGAAAATTTACCATATATAACCCAAAGACCATGTTTAGATCCTTATCTAGTGATATTATAATTCCTTATCTTACACATTACATCAAGTCCCATGTTGAAAATTTAATAGTTCCTACACTAATTTTTGATGCTTTTATAGAGAACAATGAGGGCTACATTCATGCCATATAGAATGGTTTCAAAGAAGTCAATGATGCCACCAGGTTTCTTGAAACTTACCTTTACACCACTAATAGTTCTATCTTAGATCCTTCTACCTTTCCCATTTCATCTGTACCTACCTCTCTAACCTCTTCCATAATTCCTTTTGGCCTGTCTCCTTAGAAAGAAGTCCAATATATTAAACCTATTTCTAGGTGTGTTTTTATCAATGACTCTCCGACATACTCATCTCATCCTTCACATACTACCTTAGCCTCTACATCCAAATGAAAGGATCATATATTTCTATCTAACATCCCCAATTTTGTATGAGATTCTGATTATAATTGATGAGCCTGATAAAGATACTCTCTATAATATTTTTGAAATAATTTTTTGAGATATTAAATAAATAATTTCTTATCTTTATTTTCGTTTTGTAATTTATCTTTACCGTATTAAATATTTTACACTCTTTTTTCCCAAAAGGAATAATTTTTGATAATCCTAAAAGGGGAGAAAGATGTTATGATTTAAATATCAATTCTTTTTATATGTAATTATTTGTGATCATTAAAAGGGTGGTGTTTCATTCCAGCCTACCTGAAAATAAATTCTAAGAGTCCGCATGAACAACTAAGATACCATGTGTGACCGTTGAGAAAATTTTACATATGTATTGGGCTAACCACATGTGTACTAAATGTACCACATGTTTAAGATCAAGTGATCACACAAAGTATTCAACCTACTGCATGGTGATTTCAAGTGACTATGAAGACAAACAATGATTTTTGGTGAAGTCTAGAAGTGACCACATAAAGAAACAAAGTAACCACATGAAGTAATAATGTGACCATGAAAGGTTACCATACCAAGTGACTATGTCAAAGTTACCATGGAAAGTGACCATTGTAAGTTACCATGAAAAGTGAACATGTCATAATTACCATTCCAAGTGATAGTGGAAAGTTACCATGGAAAGCGACCATAATCCAAAGTGAACATGCTTAAGTGAAGTGTATGTGACAACATCTAAACTTAACTAGTGATAAGTAATTAAATCTATAATACCTATATTTTGTCGAATTTACTCAAAGTCAGATAATTTAAGGATTCCATATTAGACTAAGGAGTATGAGGATTAAATTATGAATACTACGCAATGGTAAATTAAAGAAGGTGCCCACTTTATGAAGTAGATCCACTCATGGGAAAGTTATATGATTTGATATCATATTTTTTAGTGAAAAATTGATTTTCTTAAAATAATAACTACTATTATTACATGATACACTATTTTATGACCTCTCAATACAACTTTCAATTAGATATTTTTTAGGATAGATTTAGGGATATTTGATGAACCTAAGTTGATTATATTGAGATGAATCAAACCTTCTCACATTCTACCTTTCTCTCTCAGTTTTATCTTACCTTTGAATTATGTTTTAATTTAATCTTTATATAATTTTTCACATGCTTTTAAACTATATTGAAACATTCTAGCCACTCTCTATATCATTCATTATTGTTTTTTTCCCATTTACTGTTATGGAGGTGGCTGTGTGTATCCTGGACATCCTTGTGAGTAGTTGTATATAAAAACCAGATCCAATTTATAGATTAGTTTATTTTATTAATAAACTACTTAAAAAATGGTGTTTTACAAGTGGATAAGAATATGTATTGGCTTGATACTGAACATCTTGTTTTTTACTTGCATTGTTTTTAATCTGTTTTTATTAAAGTATTTTTGAAAATTAGTATATTATTTAAAAACATAGTTTTTTTAAAATATTAATTTCATATTTATCTTTAATATATATTTAATATAATATTTCTGATACTACTAAATCAATTTTAGAAGTTAATTTTGTTTTAAAATTTCTTTAAATGGGTTTTGATAAAAAATTTGAGAATTTTTCTAAAAATATCACGTTATTTATTTATATAATTTTACTTAACTAGGATGATTTTTTTTATTTGTGGGATTTTATTTTTACATTATTTTTTTAAAATAAATTTTTATTGGGAACTAAATTCACCCACTGCTTGAGCTTTCCACTTTGAACTACATTTTTAATTAGGAAAATATAATGTTTAAAAAGTTAATGATTATTCCAAATAAATTTAAAGTGAAATTCAATTTATATATTGATAGATTTTAGGGTATTTCGGTAAATAAAAATTTAATTTACATTTAGTTTCTGTAATAAAATTAATATCATTTGTATCCTAAAAGAGTTTGGGATGTGTTGAAAATGAATTGTATAAAAATTTATATTTGTTACCAAATGATCTGAGAGAATTTTTTGAATGGAAATGTTCAATGATAATGATTTAATTATAAAGTGTTATAAGTAGAAAACATAAGATATTAAGATCATGACATTCAATGTTGTGAAGTTAAAGAGTTTAGATACTATGTTCATGGAATTGAACATTTTATAGATGGTTATCAAGTCTCACCATTATTCAAACTAGGTTTCATTATAGATATTACTCACCTAAAGAGTCTACTAGGAATATTTTATCAGATTTACACATAGAGAAGTGGATATAATTATATATATATGGATTTCATTTAAAAATACCTGAAAAGTGATAAACAATTCCTCTCTAGTAGTCTATTGTATGTGATATGATTAGATGTGATCTTATGTATGTTTTTTAGTATTCTTAAATGAGTTTAAGAATATAAAATATATCATATTATACAAAAAGTTTGGTATCTAATTTATCATTATTTTACATTTACTGTATATACTGTGTTACATAAAATGATATCTATCCTCTTAAAGTATGAATTCCATTTATCCGAAACTGATTTTCTCCACTGAGTGTTATAATTTATGATGAATTGTTAAGGTTAACATGTTTATAATTTGATATAGAGATAAAAAATATACTATAAGGCACAAAATAAGTTTTGTGTGTTAGATGAACAACCAATTATTCAATATAGAGGGATATATGTTATGAATTAGGTATACAAGGGGTGCATGTTTCATATTTAATCCATTTACCCAAGGATGGAAATACACATAACATTAGAACATACAAACTTTGATACATTCCTTAGTTAATCCTTCAGGATTAGCTAAGAAAGGGGTGGTTGGGTATGTTGCTGGTCATGTTGCCAGTTGAGGTTTATCTAAGATGGGTTTTATCCTCTCATATAATGAGTATAACATCTGGGCCTTTGATTGAGATAGACTAAAGAAATTTATGGCCATGAATAGATAAGGCAAATGTGATGCACTTATATATATGGATGAGAGGACAGGTGATGAAGTCATCCACCTAGATGAATGAAACATGATATATTCATAATCCTCATAAGTCTATTCTCATATAATAAAAACCATATGAGAAACTATATGGGATTGACATAGTCCCTATCCCATGGTCATTAAATGTCTTAGACATATGTATTATATGATTATGCATACTTATATATGATACAACTGTTATAAATGGGCTTGGTGATACTTTTTTATGGAGATCACACTATATCTATTTATATCTTTAGTAGCATTAACAATTTTATAGAGTATTTTCTTTACTAACTTCTATAGATTTAGTAATTATTAATTGTTTTCGACACTATAAAATCAAATAGGGTAACACATTTCGGTTTTTTAATGAGTATTAAGTTTTAAAAACTTTGAGAGCTACCAAAAAAATGTTTTAGTTGATATCAAGATGAATTTCTGGAAATATTTTCACAAGTTATTGCATATGTGTAGAACATTGTGGAAATGAATGATAGCCCTTTCCAATTTTTTTGGAATCTCTATTCAAAATGGATTTTTGAATATAGTTTCACAAGTTGTTTCGTATTATGAGAGATAAGGCGAATGTGTGAAAAGTATATGATTATTTAGTACAAGTGGGAAATTTTTATAATTATATACTACATGCACTACAATGTAGTGGTGGTTCAGACCACTTCATGGTTTTCCTTGGGATATACCATGACACGATGAGTATCACAATGCCATTATTCTCTTCATTGAAGTTTATATAATATTCAACACCACAAGGCTCTACCATATTCTTATACATTCTGTTACCAGTCTCTATTAAATAATAACATGATTATTAGATGAGTTTTAAAGTCCTAAATTAGAGGTTTAGAGTTTATACTATTTATCATAAATAAATTTTCAGAAGTTATGATAGTTTTAACTCATGAAGAATTTATAAAATACTATATTTAATGCATCTAAATATTTGGTATCTAAAGGGTATCCATTTATTTCCATATAAGATGGATCATAGTGTATATTTCAAATTGAATTTTCAAGGGTATCCAAATGATACAAACCTCTATGGACGAGTTATTCCCTAGCTCTTGTTTCACTCCTACATTTAAACTTATATTTTTATAAAACCATGTCTTGGTAGAGTGCCTTTCTGAGTGTTAAGATATTCCCTTGATCCATGGATACCATTGTAGGTAGGAACCTATTAGAATAAATAATTTTGGTAATTTTCATTGATTATGTTTATTGACAATCATATATGATTGTTGAAGTCAAAAAATGTTGTGGGGCATAAGTGATTCTAGGAGGATTTTTGTGGATTTGTTAAATCTATAAAGTTTTTGATGTAGGGGAGAAAAATATGTAAGACAGTCACCACACCATAAAAATATTATGCTATTCAATAGAATATGTGTGGAGTTAGAATATATCTTCTAGATTTAGGGTGTTAATTCTATGTAGAGGATCTTACACCATGAGCCTGTTTTAAAAGAAGCATCCATAATAAAGGATCACTTTGCACTATGGAAGGTTAGTTTTATTCCTGGATGATGTTTTGGTGATTGTTTATATCTAAAAGTGGTTTTACTAAATATCTTAATGATATAGAATAAGGAATTATATATGGGTAACAAGTTGGTTTTCATTCTCTCTAGAGTCTTATGGAGGCCTAAATCATGGGGGAATGATACAGTATAATTACAAGTTGTAGTATAGATAATTTGAATGGGGAAGTAAAAATGTTTTTTATTTCTTCTAATATTAATGGATGTCAAAACAAATGGGAAATGTCCACACCAAAATTGGTTTACAAAGTCAACAAGTTAGAGGAGATCATGGCGTGATTGTGGGTTTTCCTCAGAGGATCCCTATGTGTGAGGAAAATAGACATTGTTAGAGGATAAAGATTATGTGAAGTTTTGTATTAATGGGAACTTAGAGAAGATTCATTAGTATATGTGATTGATATGCTAGAATATATTAATGGTGATTATATGAATGATGATTTTGAGGGTAGAGTTCATCTTCTGGTTATACTTGAGGTATACCATGATGAACATGAAAAATGGAGGACAAAAACTAAGAACGAAAATGTAGTCACTCAAGAATATAAAATCTAAATGAAAAATAAGGAGGAATAAAATTCAGACCAGAATGCATAGATCTACAAGATAAAACCCAGAATTTCTGTAAATTTAAAAAAGTAATTTGAGATGATGCTCAAAGTGTTAGAACAAGATAAAATCATAGATGGATTTCCAAATATAGTGAAATAAAATGAAAAAATAATTTAATAACTTGAAGAAAATTTCAGGTTAGGTGATTAAAGTGTGAGGATGAAGAAATACTCATCACACTCGGTATGGTACTGGGTTTCGGAAAGGAACCAACCCCATTTTAAAGATATAAAAGACCCTAGAATTACTATAGAAGATTATATTCCCATCACTGGGGATAGTCATTAGTCAGATGAACCGTTAGGGCATGTGGGTGTGCCCAAGGGTGGGGACCACATGTTTGCGGAGCAGCTAGTGGTACCTGGCGGGCCAAGACCCGATGGCCCTGTAAAGGCGGGGTGTATGTGCTGTCACCGGGACCCAGTTTTTACAAATGATATCAGAGTTGTTGTTCATTTGATGTGCCAGCGAGGACACTGAGCCCTTCTAGGGGGTGGGTTATGGAAATCCCACATCGAAGGAGGATGATCATGAATCAACCCTTTATAAGTTGGTGTGGATACCTCTCCCATCATGATTCTTTCCCTAGGGGTGCTTGAGGGCCATAACCTAGGGAAAAACAAAACTGTGCGGGCTAGGCCCAAAACAGACAATATCATGATCGTGGATCCACTGGGATTTTACACACTAAAATGATAAAAGGTTAAATGACTAAATGATATGACTCATGTCAACAAGGTGCACCTTACTTTTCGGAAGCCTGCCTGATTAGAATTCCACAGTTAAGCATGCTTTTCTTGGAGTAGTGATCAGGATGGGTGACCATTTGGAAAGTTTACCAGGGTGTGTGTGAGTGAGGAAAAAGCACACTGGAAAGGATAATCATTTGCCTGTGGGGACTTTCATTAGTTAGATTACCTGTCTGGGCACATAGGTAGGCCCCACGGTGGGGACCACGTGTCTACGGGGCAACTGGTGGTACCTAGTGAGCCAGGACCTGACAACCATGTTATGATGGGGTGTCTGTGCTATCACCGGGGACCAGTTGTTACATTTGGTATCAAAGGTGGTACCCGACCTTAAGTGTGGTGCACTACCTGGGTTGATATGTAGGGCCCACAATGAGGACGTTGTGATCTAAAGCGGGGGGGGGGGGGTGATTGTAACACCCCCAAATGATAAAGGGTTAAATGACTAAATGATATGACTCCTGTCAACAAGGTCCACCTTCCTTTTCGAGAGCCTACCTGATTAGAACATCACTGTTTAGCGTGCTTGGGTTGGAGTAGTGATCAGGATGGGTGACCATCTGGGAAGTTTTCCAGGGTGTGTGTGAGTAGGACAAAGCACACTGGAAAGGACTTGTGTGGGCCTGTGGGGACAGTCATTAGTCAGATTACCCATTAGGGCATGTGAGTGGGTCCCAGGGTGGGGACCACATGTCTGCGGGGCAGCTGGTGGTACCTGGCGGGCCAAGACCCGACGACCCTGTAAAGGCGGGGTGTCTGTACTGTCAACGGGACCCAGTTGTGACAAATGATATCAGAGCTGGTGTCCATTTGATGTGCCAGTGAGGACGTTGGCCCCTTCTAGGGAAAAAACTATAAAAAATGGAAATCATATATTTATCATGATCATAAGGATGAGACAACCATGCATTATTCTAGACCTCAAGAATCTATTTCCTAGGGTAAAATGGATTTGGAAGAGTCTCTAAAGGATACCAGATCAAGTATCAATGTTTTGAATGATTGAACCAATAATTAGGTGTTATTGAATTGTAAAATTGGTTCACACTTAATATTTGTTCTCTATTTGAAAAACATTTTTGAAAGAGGAATAACACCAAAAATTGGAATGCTATTCTCTATACAATTCTTATGCTTTTAATGGTTATTACTTCTTGAGAGACTAAAAATGGATGAAATTAGAATTTAAAGACTTCGGAAAACATAGTAACAACTAAAAATAGATTTTTAACCCCATAAGATGAAGAAGAAATTTTTTAAATGAAGGATAAATATATGTTTTTTTAGAAGGTGATGCCTTGTTCAAAAATAAACAAAGCCTTATATTTATTAAAAAAGAGAAGAAATATTACAAGAGTAAAAAAGACGGGATCATATTACAATCTTTTTCATGTAAGGAGTGGAGAGAAATGGGGAGGTCTTCAAGCCAAGTAATTTCCCGATTGATTCCCATGTTGGCAAGACCATCAACAACTGAATTTGATTCTTAGTAAACATGTGTGATGATATAGTTAAGATCTCTAAGCGAGCGAGAGCAATCCATCCAGCGGGTGGTGATCGGCCAAGCAAGGTGGATTACGTCATTCCAAAATTCTTGGACAATGGTCGTCGAGTCACTTTCGATCTAAAGGTTATTCCAACCAAAGGATTTGGAAATGGTAATGGCATGAATTAATCCTAGCATCTCAGTTTTGAGGGAGGTGGAAATGCCACATTTACCCATGAAACATCCAAGGATCTGGCTGTGGTGATTTCTGAAGATAGTACCACATCCTGCCGGTCCCAGATTTCCTTTGGAGGCACCATATATATTGATCTTGATCCATCCAGGAATGGGGGCTCTCCAGAACACCTCCAGTGTATGATGCAGCTGAAAGAAATTTCCTTTAATCCTGAGATGCCTCAAGATCACAAAGTCATGGACGGTGTTTTGGAAACTTCCCTTTTGAATCGAGGCAGCTTCTTGTATGGCAGTGAGGATCCGCATTCGGACTGCATTTTGATTGAATGAGTAATTTTGGTGAATAATAGAATTTCGATCATACCAAATCACATGATGAAGCTCAGAAACCACATCATGAAATAGGTTCCTGATTTTTTGAGAGCCTTCCATTTCTTCACATTTTTAAGTTTCTCTTTAACAGAATTAATCTTCAACCATCTGCAGTAAAAAATTTCAAGAATATAGTTTCAGAGAGTAGAAGCTGTAGCACAAGAGAGAAAAAGGTGGTTAGTATCTTCCCTCTTCTGATTACAGATTTTGCATTTGGAACAGAGATGGATGCCAAAAGATTGGAGGCAAAGTTCAGTGGGCACTCTGTTGTGCGCAAGACGCCATATAAGGTTGAAACACGATTGATTTATCCAAGGTTTTTTGAAGTGTTTTAACCAACTATAGTCATTTTCTGAGTTACAGAAAAAGTGTTTGTAGAAATTCTTTGAGTTGAGCATACCATTGTGAGTAGGTTCCCAGATTAAGAGGTCATTGGTGGGAGAGAAGGAGTAGTTGTCAATAACATTTAAAATAGTACCGGTAAGTTGATATTGTTGAGAGTTTAAAATTTCTTTGATAGAGATTTTGGTATTATCAGGGATTTGATCAGGAAGAAACATGGATATTAAAGGCATTCCAGTCCAGTTATCCAACCAAAATTTCATGGAGGAGTCTCTAGAGACCATCCATCTTGAATTATGCATAATATTAGCGAAGGTGTTTTTGATGGAGGGACAGATAGATGAGTTAATGAAGTTTGAGTTTCCCGTTTTAAGTTTGTCTAGAAACCTATTTTTAAGAAAGGAGATTGCTTCATAGTTATTGTGAAAAAGATTCCAAGTGAGTCTTGATTGAAGGGCTTCATTTAATTGTTTGATATTTTTTATACCAAGACTGCCATTTTCAATGGGTTTGAAACAAGTTGACCTGGGTACAATCACAAGTTTTCTTTCATGAGTGATACCGGTCCAGATAATGTTTTTTATGGCTATGTTTATTTTTTTTAAAGAGTCAAATTGGCAATTTATAGGCCATCATTGAATAAACCGTCCTAGGGACAATAGTGGATTTAACAAGACAAGTTCTACCGGCCATAGAGAGAGACTTACCTTTCCAAGAAGAAAGTTGATTAAGGACATGATCAACTATAGTCATAAAGTGACAAGATTTTGGTCTACCAAAAAAATGGGAACACCAAGATAGGTGAAAGGGAGCGTGCCATCCTTTAGACCCAGGTCACTAAGAATGTTACATTTTTTGCTGAAAGGGAAATTCTTTCCAAAGAAGATGCAAGAACTGTTCCAGCTAATGGTTTGACCAGAAACCTCTCCATAGTGAGAGAGAGCATTTTTTAGGTTAAGAATGTTTCTTTTATCTCCCTGAAGGAAAATCATGATGTCATCAGCATAAAAAAGATGAGTGGGAGCGTTCACATTTCTGGATACATGAATAGGTTTTATTTTGTTCTGGCTTACCAACTTGTTGATCAGATGACTGAGGTAGTCTTCTACTATCGAGAAGAGAATAAAAGAATGGGGGTCACCTTGCCTGACACCTTTAGTGCATTTAAAATAACCTTTAGGTGAGCCATTGACCAGGATAGAGATAGATTCCGAGTTAAAGAGAGTTCTGATTGTAGATATAAAAGAGTTGCTAAAACCAAAACCATGGAGGACTTTTAAAATAAAGCCCCAGTCCATGGTGTCAAAAGCTTTTTTGATGTCAAGCTTAATCGCTATGTTGCCTCCCCTATTGGTTTTATTCAAATTATTGACACGCTCTGAGGCGAGGAAAATGAAGTCTTGAATGGATATTCCCTTTATAAATCCAAATTGGTTCCATGAGAAAATTTTGCTCGTGGGGGTGGAAAGTCTGTTTGCAATGATTTTTGTAATGACTTTAAAAAGAGTGTTGATAAGAGCAATTGGTCTAAACAAATGAATCTCAGAGGCGTTATCTACCTTCAATATCAATGTGAGAAACTTTCCATTTAGAGAGTGAGGGAGAACCCCATTTGAAAAAAGGTTTTAAAAATTTTACAAACATCAATCTGAATCACATCCCAGTAATGTTGGAAGAAACCATTGTTGAAACAATCAGGGTTAGGGGCACTATCAGGATTCAGACTAAAGACAGTGTCGTTGATTTCATGATACATCGGGGTGTTGAGGAGGAATGAGTTATCATCATCATTTATCACAATGGGGATCACATCAGGTAGGAGGTCTTTGTTTATATCAGTACCATTGAAAATGGTTTCATAGTGGGAGAAAATATGATGAGCGATGTCATCTTCATTTTCAAGGAGTTTTCTTCCATCCATTAAGTGAGATAACGGCCTGTATGCCTTATTTATTCTTTGAATAGAATTGTAAAATTTAGTATTTCTATCACCGTCTATTAACCATTTAGCTTTAAACGTTTGTTTTCTCATATTGTCTTTGAAATTGAGCATGGAGTTAAGTTTGATCGTAGTGTTTAGTTCATGAGTAGGATCAACATTGAGGTCATAGGTGGTGTTTATGTTTTGAAGATCATTGAGCTCTTTCTCTAGAGTCATGATGTCATTATTTATTTTTTTAGATTTAGAGCTGCACCAAATTTTGAGAGTCTGTTTGAGATGTTTTAATTTGAGGCTACAGTCAAGAATAACATTGTTACTGGTTTTTGAGGACCAAAAGTTTTGAATGATATGAGAGCACTCGTCATCAGAGAACCAAGAATTATTGAATCTAAAAGGCATATGGGGTTTCTTGTCTTTTGGGGGGACACTGATCAGGATGGGGTGATGATCAGAGTTCAATCTATGAAGAGTAATACTATAAATTATGTCCCAATTATCTAAAGCTAGGACATTTGTGAAGGCTCTATCTAGTTTAGAGGCAACTACTTTGTTGTAGTTCCTTCTATACCAAGTGTACTTTGCACTAGTGAGATTTATTTCTATGAGATTATTGTCATCTATTGAGGTTTTAAATTCTCTTGTGGAAATAGAATCATGAGCGGGTCCAATTTTCTCGCTTGGTTTGAGAATGGCATTAAAATCACCTATAATAAACCAGGATGCATTAATATTAGTTCCAAGATAAGAGAGGTCATTCCATAGTGTTCTTCTTTCTTGATATCTATTCTTAGCATAAACTAAAGAGCAATATATATGTGTGTCATCAATATTAAAAGTGAAAGTAATAATCTGGTCAGAGATATTTTAGACACTAGTATTCTACAAAGGGGAATGTGAAAAAAGCCACAATGATTATGCATTAAGGTTATTAGTGATTTCACCAATAAAAACATAATTGTTTGGCATAAGTAGGAGTATTTAGAGGGATATTTAATTTTTGGCTCTGCAATTGAAAATAAAAGAGGGTGATGAGTGTCTATCATTCTTTTTAAAACAATGAAGGTGTCAGAGTTTCCAATTCCTTGACAATTCCAAAAAAGGATCTTCATTTAAATTTAGTTTTGGAGTTAGAACCCCCTTTTTTCTTTTTTCCAGAACATATATTTCTTGAAGATCTTCTGACTTTATGATTATCAGAGGTCTGTTCTTTATTATTGGTGGATTTTGTGGTGTTCTTACTTGCAGGTTTAGGCATTAGAGTGCTCGTGACATCTATAGGCAGGGGAAGAAGCGTACCTAGCGCCTGTGGAGTGGATGCATTCTGCCTCTTGCTGCTGTCCAGATCTGGACAGCTCTGCATCTTCTCAACAGAGACCTTCATAGCCTTCTTGCTGTTATCCAGAACTGGACAGCTCTGCATTTTCTCATCAAAATCCTTCATAACCTGCATTGGCTGAGTTTCCTATACTGATAATATGCTACTATGATCAACCAATTCATGTACCATGACAACAGACTTAGAGGGTATTGTCTCTACACATTCAGAGATGTCCGGGCTACTTATAATGCTAGAGGGAGATATAAAAATAGCAGTAGGTTCATAATTTTCCATTTTGAGTTCATTATTTGGGTTTAGAGAGGTTCCTTTGGTAGTAGGTTGTATTGATATGTTTTTAAGATTTGGAGTTGTGGGTGGAGTGTTACAAGTCAACATGGAAACAGTGTCAATACCAGACCTATCAGTAGAGGTTTGTGTGATAGTAGAGTTGTCTGAAATAGATTCTTTCTATAGAGACCCAAAGATTGACATACATGGACATTACATTACTTTTGTGGAATACTTTATACATAACAAACACAGACACACAAGGACCATAATAGTTTAGTTTCTTTGGAAACTCGGAATTTAATCTTCTAATCGGGGTGAAAGATCTTCAAATTCTCCCATAAAGATCTTCCCCTTTTGTTTTCTTACCTAAAACCTTTTTTTATATCCTGGGTAAAAGAAAACATAAAAAGGGTGAGCTCAAATGCTCTATAAGGGTAAGCCTAGAGAACATAAAACAATCCATAAACATTTGAATGCAAAAGCTTGAACATAAAATGTAAACATCAAAATCTTGAGCGAGGACATAAATCTTGGAAGTACGTAAGGCATATATCATAAAGGAACATCAATCTTGATAAAATAGCATGGGAATATATCATATAATTGTGGAAACCATTCAGCACTTGTTATGATTTCCATAGTAGCCAAGGAATTGCTTCCAAGACCATCTTAGTGGACAAAGTCCCTTTTTGAATCGAGTTCACTCCTCATTGCAGTCCTGTATCCCTGAACCAGATTAACTTACCATTCCAGCCATGTATATCTCATGAGACATAAATATTTACCCAATTAATTGGAGGGAGATATAGGTACCACCCATCTCATAATGAAATCATTCTTGCTTGTGCCACAAAATAAACTTAAAACATTCATCATAACCCAGAGAATAAAATGGGTTTTATAAACATCATCCCATCATCTCATAATCCATATAAATCAAATGATAATTTCATCATAAGAAAAGTGAAACCATGTAAATCATATAGACATTAAACTTGAAACATACACATATGAAATAATGACATCATAGATGGAAAATGGTTTTGATAAAACATTTGAAATGAATTCTTGAGGAAAATATCTTTTCTTCTTAAAAATCAATTTCTTTTCACAAACCATCATGAAATTTTAAAAGAAAAAGATTTTGTTTAAAATATTCATGAAATATTTTCAAGTAAGATTCATGAAAATAAGGCTTTATAAAACCGTAAAAACCCTTTCATGTCGTATAAGTTAAAAAAACATTCTCCTCGTACTATTGTCGGAAAAGTCAAAAAGTTCATCGTATGGTAAACAAAAGAAATATTCCTTCCATAACACAAAGTAAAAATCAAAGAGGGGTAAAAATGACTTTAAACATACATGGAAGAATATTAAACACTTTATGAAAAACATTTTTATGGACATGGATGAAAAATATAACCCCAGTAAATACTTACGTATAAGCAATCTCGAATAAAAATGAGATTGAAAAATTATCCCTTACCTTAGGTCTGATATGATTCGTATGTATCCGAACCTCATGTATAATGATTTAAATAATGTAATTGACTTATTACAGAATCATATTAATATTTATGATATCATATATGGTTCACTTATAACTTTATATTACCCATTCTTTTGTAAATTCCATGTTAAAGCAGCATTTTGGGTAAAATCGTTTTATTTATCGTACATGTTTGGACTTGTTGTTCTTGATATTATTAATTATATCCTGATTTACTTAATTAAAGAATGTAAAACATGATTTATATGTAATATATATTCAGAATATACATATATATATGATAGATTGATAAATGGAATGAAATACACCGTTCATGGAGATGGTAGGCCGTACGTACACATGAACGCTGTTTTCATTTCTTTATTGAATTGAATGGAATTAAGTAGATGACATGCATATATATATAAATAAATCCAGTATCATTATTATGTCATGTATTTCATGATTACTTATTATATATACTTTATAATCATTCATGAATGGTTATCATGGAGAATGAATCTCATCGCGTTGTGGAGACGGTAGTCCGTATGTACGCACGCGCGATGATATCATTCCCATGATCGTGGAATTGTATGGAAGTGTAAGTATAATATTTTATAATCAATATCAATTTACAAAAATCATATATAGTTATTTATTTACACCATTATACCCATCCAAGTAAGGTGGTGGTCGAAAACAGATTACACCAAGGCGTGGAGACGGTATTCCGTACGTACGCACACGCGGTGACTTCATTTTCCATAGGATGGATAAATGGTGAAATATGGTTGTTTAATAATTATAATATCATAAAATTATATTATTGACACTGATGTTATTACTTCATAATTAAACAACTAAGTAAGAAGAAGTGGAAGAAGAAATAAAGTTGAAAGAATCGGTAACAGACATTACCTCTTCTTTGAAGTGCCTCTTCTTAACCTCCTCTTAGGGCACTAAAGATGGTATTTTAAGAAGACCAGAACCTCTAGGATGTTTCTAGGGAACTGGAGAAGAGAAATATTCAGGGGTTGGACAAGAATAAAGGCTCAAAATGGTGTGAAGAGAAGAGTGAATGGGTGCCCTTTTATAAGGGAGGAGAGGGGAACCTTTGGAAAAACTAAAAAAATTATTTTATTATAAAGTCATATTTGGTTTTTAACAGCTCAAAATTGATTTATTTTGAAGATAAGGTGGGGATGGGTCGATAGACTCTCATAAAATATTATTTAGACAAGTTTAGGTTTCTATTTTAACCTTATCATTTAGATTTAACTTTAAGTTAAATAATTTTACTTTTACCGTGTCTTCTTGTTTTCTTACACTATAAGGTTAATAAACATACTATAACAAGCTAAAAGAACCCCAAGTTGTTTATTATTAATATATATAACCCTATCTAATACATTTTGCAGAACCTTAGATTTTTAGGAATAAAATAACAATTAATAATATAATATTTGTTTTAAATACTATTTTATGTCAATTTTGACAGTATTTGGTAATTGATTTTTGTGAAAATCATAGCAGAATGATTAGTTCCAAAAAGGTCAATTAAATCAATACTATAATGTAATATTAACTTAGAAAATTATTGTAATTCCTAAAAAGTCTCAAATTACCTTTATTTGGGTATTTCTAATATCAATTATTTTAATATTTCATTATTTAGTTAATTACTGCATCACCATTATGTCATAAATAACATAAATTATTTAATGTCTAAAAATTATAAATAAAATACCATTAGGTAGGAAATTTTTGTATATTTCTAATGAATATTTATAGTCGAATTGATCTTATGAATAACCGTATATTAAAAATTAATTAGTTATTAAACTTTGATTTTAACTATTTTAACCCTTCTTTAAATTAATTAATAATAAATGTCCTAATCTAATCCAGGTGGACCCAAATGGTCATATTTAATTTCTAAGGTTGTTTTTGGTCGAATTATACTTATCCAATAGAATTAGGACATGTGTTAGGGTAATATTAATATAATTTGTACCCTTAATTACCCCATTTACTTTTAACCGTGGTAAATAAAAGTAAAAAGTTACTATTCACCAAAAATTATTTTCATCTCATTGGACCACATTTTAGTCCTTGATATTAACGGTTTCTCTTGGATTTTTGAAATTCAATTCACAGAATTGGTAAAATTTCATTTAAATGAAAAAGTCAGTTTTTTAACTACCACTAAGTGGTTTCACTATTCATCGAAAATTGAAGTTTTTCAGAAAAATACAAAAAATTCAGCCGAAGAATTATTTGATATTCCGAATTCAAAATTGATGTCTATTTTTCCAAATTCAAAACATAGAAGTGGCATTAATTAATTTTACAATTAATTCCCATTATCAAAACAAATAGCGTGTTTTTAAGAAACAAAAACTATCAAAAGATTGATAATTGTTTATATCCAATTTCAATGTGAAATTAATTCCAATGAACAAAATTGGATTAAATGGTAAAAATATATTATAATTACACTTTAAAACCAATTAAAAAGATAATTTAGCCATATAAATTATTGTGATGAAAAAAGTTGTTTTTAATTAAAATATAGCGTGTTTTTACTATTCATTAAACTATGAAAGTTATCAGAATAACATGAAAACTTTATCCAAAGTAAATTTTTATATCCTGATTCCAAAGAAGAATTTTATTTTGTCAAATTGAACTTATATACATGTAAAAAAACAATATTTAAGGTGGGTGCATCATCAAAAGGCTGGAAAACTGCAGTTTTTGAAAAATACAAATTTTACACGAAAAATTTATTTTGTTCTCATACCATATTATAGAAAATGTGTAAGATGAATAATAATGTTATAAAATTTAAAATTTAGTTAATACTATTCATAACGGCTAATACATAATAATATTATAACAATATATTGTTGTTTAGTGAAACCCGGTATTGCGTACTACACACGCTATCTAGGTAGATTGCGATTGCGTGTAATGAAAGCCAAGAATAGTGTTGCGTATACTACAAACTAATGCGGTGTTGCATATATTACAATATAATCTTGGTGTAGTGTATAATAGAAGATCAAAGAAATTAAAAATAATATATCTCATAAAATCTCGGGGTGTTACACTTTCACCCCAGGTCGTTCGAGTGTTTCCTGTTTTGAGTAGTTGTTGCTTTGGGTTTGTGCAGGAGCTTCTACCAAGGGAGGAGTTCTCTTAATCGGGTTAACAGGATCCAGTTTTTTGGGGACTTCAGTCGATTGGTCAGTAGTGAAAAGTGTTATGGTCATAGTGTCATTCTGGGCGGCTAAAGGAATACCCGATTATGAACTTTGTCTAGTGGAAGTCAGATTTTCAGAGAAAGTAACAGATGTGCCTTGATTGTGAGGAGATACTACCTTATCTAATTTATTGCTGCATTCAATCTTTACCTCTGTGATTTTAGTGACATTTGCATCATTTGGCATCTGAATTTTTCCAGAACTCAAATCCAGTGTGTGTTTCATGATATTTTGACTTGTGGAAATCTCAGGAACATTATCCTTATGCAGAGGTGCGGTGAGATCTGCATCTTGGATGAGGTTAGACTCTTCTAGCTCATCCAAAATGCTTTGATCCTTAATTGCAGTGTCCTCCTCTTCCGCATCATCTTCCCAGTTTATACCTGAGGTTCCCCCTAGTTGTGTTATATTGTTTTTTCTAACCCAGATTTCATCTTTTTTTGGGGTTCATATATCTCTATTATGGGAGCTTTATCTTTTTTATTCCTCCTAGTATCCTTCCAGTAATTATCAATTGGCTGGGTTACTTTCTTTCTAATCACTCTACATTTAGAGATTGTGTGACCTATAATTTTAAAAAGGTCGCAAAAGGGAGGTTTCCTCTCATATTCAATACGGATTTCTATTTTTTATTCATTCACAGTGAAGCTGATTGTGTTAGGAAGCTTTGAGTCTAAATTGATTTCCACTATAATCCAAGAAAAGAGCCCAAGACCAGCATTTAAAGTTCTATGATCTATTTTTAGAGGTGTTCCTATGCATGAAAAAATGTCATTAAGAATTTTTGGGTGCCAAAGGAACCAATTAAGGCCATGAAGTTTAACCCAAACTTTTGCTATTGTGTTTCTATATGTGTGTGGGTTAAAAGTAGAGTCCCAATCAGAAATTCTAAGCAGTCCCGACTTTAGATTGAGGTTTCCAATTCTCTAAGCCCTCTCTAAGTCTTCTTGTGATGTTAGGAATATGTGGAAGTATCCTTTCCCTATTGGAATCAATTTCCAGTTTGAAACATTCCAACAATGAGCAATACACATATGCAAATCGGAAAGAGGCCAAGGACGATCACCTTTAAGGTATGAGACTCAGCCCATGATAGAAAATTTTCACATTTGTGTGCGTTGATGAAGTGCGTCCGGATCTGCTTATACCAAGAAACCACCATCATCAAGTCACTTTACAAAAGTAGGCTTCTTCATAATGTCTGTGCTTGGACCAGAGCCCTTCAATGAATCCATGAAAGAAATCCCTTGGGATCTACCAGTAAAAGGCCGGGTGCGTGTATGCTCATCAAGGGTATCTTCCGTATGAATTTTCACGATAGTATCATGAATGTCGGAAGTCTGCTTCATTTGAGGGATCCCAAAATGGTGGTATTCTAACCTCCCAGGCGTGAGGAAGTCCGCCATGTCTGTGCAGTTAGGGTTTCAAGCAGAGAAACCCGAGAAGCTCGAGGATTCTAGTGAGAGAGGTTCTACCATCTCTCTTCCCCATATGATCAAGGATAAATATATGTATCAATAATTAAGATTAGTTATTCAATGGTTTTTGGATAAGAAAAAATGGTATGAGATGGAATTTTTTTTGATGTTTCTTTGTGAGAAACTGACAGGTCTAGTTTTTGGAATCTACAAAATGAGTGTACATAGAACATGAAAAAATGATAAAATTATCACAAAGATTAAATACAAAAAATCTTGGATTATATGATTTGGTAATGTTAAAGGTCTCAAAATCATTATCTATTGGAATTACAAGGATGGTTGATAGGATCTTAGAAAAGAATATGTTTTCTTACTGGAAGGACCTAAAAACAATTTTTTATGTGTAATCGAGTTGTATGACTTATGACATGCTGTGGAATTTTTAGAAAAGGTGTGCATTATTAAAGATAAATATGGTCCACTTTTTCTACAAGGAAGGCTAAATAAAGGGGGATATTTATCTAATTGGTTGAAAAATTAGTGCATATGACAACCCTGCTTTTTATTACAACTTAAACATGCTTTATTACATAAAACTTCACTTGATACAACAAAGAAGATCGAGAGGTTTAGTGTCTTTGGGGCTTAGGATCATTACATAAAAACTTTAAACTTGAAATACAACATCCTTATTGAAAACTTCCTTTACATGACCACTACATTCCTTCGTACTTAGCATTGCATGGGATAACCTGAGGACATGCATAAGAAAAGGGTGAGCTATAAAGCCCAGTAAGGGAGTGCACAATGAATAACATGAGGAGTACAATACATGTTAGGCAATAGGAATATCAATAGAGCATAAGAGAGACATGAACATAAAGGCATGATAAAACATGATAATCATAACATGGAAATGTCGCAACAACACTTAACATTGAATTAGCATGAGCCAAGGCTCATTGCACATGGAGCATGAGTAAACCCTCATTGCACTTGAAGCACGAGTAAACCCTCGTTTCACTTGAATTAGCATGAGTAAACACTCATTGCACATGACGTATCATGATACTATACTTTACCCAATGCATTGGAGCGCTATAAAGGGCGCACCCTTCTTAAACATTTCATTTCATGCATAAGTGTGCCACATGGATCATAAAACATGGATTCATAAAACATAATCATTTATTCCACGATAAAGGAATGTGGAATTCATACATGAAACTTTACAATCAATAAGTAAATGTGCATAAAGGTGAATACCCTTGATGGAGAAATGGGCATGGTATTCACTACACAAAGACATTGGCTTAGAAAATCGGTGCGATTTCGGCAGCGTAACGGCGTGACATAAGAATTCATAAAAAAGGTTGATGAGAGAGAAAGGGGTTCCTCATCATATTTACATGTAATGGACAGTAAGGAGATCATATATATACATGTCCCAACAATAGAAATGGAATTTAGATTCATGATACAAAAGTATTGCTTGAATGTAAAAGAAGAGAGAGAAGTTCTTTTCGGAATTTCGGCATAGTAACGGGTGTACATGGGAGGCATTTAATGAGAGAGAAAGGGTTCTCCCATCATTAAAACAATAAGAGGGCAGTATGGGGGAGGTGCGAAACCATACCCCAACATTCATAAATGAAATTAAAAGGGCAATACAACTTAAAGAAAATTGACAAAAATGAGAAAGGAAGAAAAACCCTTACTTGGAAGTGTGCTTCCAAAGGCTAGAGAGAGGATTGTGAGAGGCTTCTTGGGAGCTTGGGGCACCTTTAGAGGATTCTAGGGAGAGTAGGGCAGAGGTTGGACGAACTTCAAGGGCTTTGAGTGAGGAGGAAGTGGGAGCTTGGGTGAGTTTATATAGGAAAGGTGAGAGAATTCTTTATTATTTAGGTTTGGGACCCCTTATATTAAAATAATCCAAACCACAAACCAACCCATGGTATTTGCCCATGGTTTCTGGAAAAGGAAAGAGGAAAACAATATTTTACAAGTCCAAGGTCCGAACTTATTAAAAAATTAGGGTTGCTTATGTGGAGGTGAGTCACACTCCCATGGAAATTAATTTAAAAAGGCAAAGTGTTGAATAAGTCTTGAGGGCTCCATTAATGCTTTGAAAAGTGAGTCAAACAAACCCAAAACCTCATTATTTTAATGATAAAACACATATTGGCCGAACATAAGGATTATGGTATTTTATTACATCACCACTGGGTCATTATGATGTCATAAAACACATTATATATTTAAATGGTATTTAATTTTTACCCAAAAATTTGACTGTCTCAGAAAATTATGAAAAATTCACCGTTGGATAATTTCGACGTCCTGATTCCAAAAATAATATTTATTTTATCTAAATAATTTTCTATATATGTGAATTTTTACTTTTAATATAAAAACCGACATTTATAAAAAATTCACGGGTTTTGACAGAAATGGCTTTCAAACCTTAATAAAAATTTTAATTGCATTCATAAAATTATAAGATCATTTATATTTAATAAAAATTAATTTAATATTAATAATAATATTTTATTAAAATATTATTTAATTCAAAAATCCTTTAATTTAATAAAATATAATTCTTAATTAAATAATAACTAAAAGCACCATTTGTACTTTTAAAAACTAATTACAATGTATCAAAAATGACTAGAAATTATATTCATTATTATATACAAAAGTAATGTGCATGAACATGGTACTACTTATTTGTTACATAACCCCTTAAAATAGCCGCATAAGACCTAAGGGTAAGGTGTGCGATGGTGACAGACTCTTGGGGTTGCTCGGATAACATCGCTCGAGTGGTAATCTCTATCAACTTCCATTTTTCCCGTAGACGATCACGTTCGAGCTTGACTTGATGAAGCTCAGCTTGGGCTTGGTCAAGGGAAAAGCCCAAAGACGCCACCTCCTTTCCGAGCTCCGACAAATGGGCTTCGTAAGGGGCAATTCTACTAGATGAGGCCATCGCTTCCTTTGTCTGAGTAGAAAATTGGTTCGTTAAAGCCTTATATTTAAACTACCCAGATGATCACTGTTCAACGACTATAAAAGTAACGGTCACAAATCTTAACGTAAAACTTAAAGAAGTTGACATCTTATAAAAACATTTTTCATAAAGAAACATTTAACTGGATCAAGAGGGATTTTCGATTAATGAAACTTTGGGTCGTTACAACATTCCCCCCTTAAGAAATTTCGCCCTCGAAATTTTCCTTTTCCCACACTAAAACAAATGTGGGTAACTTAGCTTCATCATATCCTCCAACTCCCAAGTTGCTTCTTCAAACTTGTGGTTTCTCCACAACACCTTGACGAGGGGCATTGTCTTATTTCGTAGAACTTTTTCTCTACGATCTAAGATCTTCACTGGTTGCTTCTCATAAGAAATATCGTCTTCTAATTGTACCACCTCGGAAGAGAGTACATGTGAAGGGTCTGGTATGTACTTCCTTAAGAGGGATACATGGAAGACATCATGCACCTTGGACATAGTAGGTGGAAGTGCTAGTCGATAGGACACAACCCCAACACAATCAAGAATCTCGAAGGGGCCGATGTACCTTGGACTTAACTTCCCTTTCTTTCCAAACCTCATGACCTTCTTCCACGGAGATATGCGTAAAAACACCATGTCTCCGACTTTAAACTCAAGGTCTCGTCGACGATTATCTGCATAACTCTTCTGTCGACTTTGGGCTGCCTTGATATGTTGCTAAATGGTTTTCACCTTCTCCACCATTTCTTCGACCATTTCTGGTCCAAGCAGCTTACGTTCACCGACCTCATCCCAACATGCCGGTGTTCTACACCTTTTCCCATACAGGGCTTCATATGGTGCCATTTGGATGCTCGAGTGGAAACTATTATTATAAGAGAACTCAACTAGAGGAAGATGTTGATCCCATCCTCCTTTAAAGTCCATTGAGCATGCTCTCAACATATCCTCAAGTGTTTGGATAGTCCGCTCGGATTGGCCATCAGTTTGAGGATGATAGGCCGTACTGAAGTTCAGTTCAGTATTCAGAGCATGTTGAAGACTCTTCCAAAACATAGAGGTAAATCTTGGATCTCAGTCAGAGACAATAGATAGTGGTACTCCATGAAACCGTACCACTTCCCTGATATATATCCGTGCTAGTTGATCCAAAGAGAAATCCTCTCAAATAGCAATGAAGTGTGCAGTCTTTGTAAGACGATCCACAATAACCCAGATTGCATTATTGCTTTTTGATGTCCTTGGAAGTCCAGTGACGAAGTCCATGGTGATGTTCTCCCATTTCCATTATGGTATGGGCAATGGTTGCATCATCCACTTATACTTCTGCCTCTCTGCCTTCACTTGCTGACACACCAGGCACTTTGATGTATATTCGGCGATCTCCTTTTTCATATTATCCCACCAAAAGTTTTCTCGGAGATCTCGATACATCTTTGTGCTCCCTGGGTGAATAGAGAAATTTGAACTATGTGCATCATCCAAAAGTTCCTTCTTCAGCTCCGAACTTGATGGGACACATAGTCTTTTCCCAAACCGCACAATTCCTTCTTCATTAACATTAAACTCTGAGGATTTTCCCTTTTTGATAGCTTCCACTTTTTCTTGGATTCTCGCATCATCCTTTTGAGCATCCTTTAACATTTCCAAAAGAGATGGTTGATCAATCATTTGTGAAAGGATTGATGATGTTCCCTTCTTTATGATTCCCACGTCCATCTTCATCAAGTCTAAGAAGATTGGATCCTTCTCAATTCTCATCATTGATAGAATTGCTGGATCCTTTCTACTTAGGGCATCCGCCACCTTGTTCGCCTTCCCAGGGTGGTAATGTATTGAACAGTCATAATCCTTTATGAGCTCTATCCATCTTCTCTGGCGCATATTAATCTCTTTCTGTGTGAATATATATTTAATACTCTTGTAGTCAGTATATATCTCACATTTCTCTCCATAGAGATAATGCCGCCAGATTTTCAAGGCAAAGATCACCGCCGCCAACTCTAGATCATGCGTTGGATAGTTTCGCTCATGGATTTTCAACTGTCTTGAGGCATAGGATATCACTTTATCATTCTGCATCAGCACACATCCTAAGCCCTTCTTCGAAGCATCACTGAATACCAGAAAAAGCTCCCCACTTGTGGGTAAAGTGAGCACAGGTGCAGTGATAAGCCTCCTTTTCAACTCCTTGAAGCTTTCTTCGCATTCATCACTCCAAGCAAACTTTACTCCCTTTCGAGTTAGCTTGGTAAGAGGGTTGGACAATCATGAGAAGTTTCTCACAAATCGTCGATAATATCCAGCTAACCCCAAGAAGCTACGGATATCAGTTACCGATGTTGGCCTCGGCCATCCCTCAATTGCATATGTTTTAGAGGGGTCCACAGATATCCCATTGCTTGTGATGATATGGCCCAAGAATGAGACCTCCTTCAACCAGAACTCACACTTGCTGTACTTGGCATAGAGCTTCTCCTTGCGCAAAGTCTCCAGTACAGTTCTTAAATGCTCCTCATGGTCCTCCTTGGTTTTGGAGTATATTAGAATATCATCTATAAAGACTACCACAAATTTATCTAGGTAATCTCTAAAGACTCTATTCATCAAGTCCATGAATATTGCCGGAGCATTGGTGAGTCCAAAAGGCATTACTATGAATTCATAGTGCCTGTACCTTGTACGAAAAGTAGTCTTGGCGATATCTTCCTTCTTCACCCTTACTTGATAATATCCCGACCGCAAGTCGACCTTGGAGAAGTATTGTGCTCCACGCAGCTGATCAAACAAGTCATCGATTCTTGGGAGAGGATACTTGTTCTTTATCGTGATTTTGTTAAGTTCACGATAATCGATGCAAAGCCGCATTGACCCATCCTTCTTCTTGACGAAGAGGACTGGTGCACCCCATGGTGATGCACTTGGGCGTATAAACCCTTTATCCAGATTCTCCTGTAGTTGTTTCTTCAGTTCTTCAAGCTCAACCACAGCCATTCTATATGGAGTCTTGGATATTGGTAGCGCCCCAGGTTTACGTTCAATTGAGAACTCAACATCTCTTCTTGGAGGAAGACCAGGAAGTTCCTCGGGAAATACTTCAGCGAATTCCCTCACAATAGGCATTTCTTCAAGGGTGGTTTCTTCCTTGGACTCAATCATCTGAGCCAGATATGGGTGCTCATAAGGCAGTAATATCCATGCTTGAGATGATGGAGCTAAAGGAGATTCATCTTCCTCCTGACACTTGTAAAGAATCGGGGGTCGATTCTCCATATGGAGTGTGATTTCCCTCTCCCGACAATTTATGTTGGCTCTATATAAGGAAAGCCAATCCATGCCAAGAATTGCATCAAATTCCACCAAAGGGAGTATGAAGAGGTTCTCCGGGAAATTCAATCCACAGATTATAACAGGGGAGGACTTATACTCATGGGATGCAATGATTGCCCCATTTGCCGTACTCACCGACATCTTTACTTCCATGATTTGTGGTGGTGCAGGGATTGTTCTACTAAACTTTTGAGATATAAAAGAATGCGTAGAACCTGAATCAAAAAGTACGTTCGCTATTCTTGAATGAATAACTAGCGTACCTGTCACCACTTCGTTGTCGGGGTTCACTTCGGCAGAAGTGATGGAAAAAGCTCTTCCTTGCTGTCTTGGAGGTTGTTGATTGCCTCTGATAACCCTTGGATTAGGGCACTGATTCGCAAAATGACCCGGTTCTTTGCAT
The DNA here is from genome assembly GCA_963277665.1 of Viscum album. NCBI lineage: Eukaryota > Viridiplantae > Streptophyta > Magnoliopsida > Santalales > Viscaceae > Viscum > Viscum album. Next base: position 1,133,079,829 of record OY728134.1, on the reverse strand, counting down.
TTGAAGCATTGAACAATGCGTTGAGGTTCGAACGGAGCGTTCCTCCCCTCCGTCGCAGCCGCGGGTCCTTCTTGCTGACAGTTAACAGCTAGGTGCCCTTCTCTTCCACACTTGAAGCATTTTCATGTCCCCCTAAGGCAATTTCCAGGGTGCTTCTTTCCACACTTTTGGCAAGTGGGGTGCTGGAATTTCTTAGCGCCGTTGGATTTATCCATCGGACCACCAGCATTGAAGTCCACCTTACGCTTCTTGTCCCCATGATACCCCTGTGATTCTCCAATCTCCATTTCATCCTTGAGGTCACATCGGACAATTTCCTCATAGCTGTCGAAGTCACGGATCACTAATGCTTTCCGCAAGCCAGGCTTCAGCCCACCAAAGAAGCGGTCAACCTTGCATTCGGGGGTAACGACAAAGCCGGAAGCATATCGTGCAAGCCTTGTGAAGTTTTCCTCGTACGCTCCCACAGATTCCTCATCTTTCTGCTTGAGGGAAAGGAAGTCCCTTTCCATCTTAAGACGGAGGGTGCGTGGAAAATATTTATCGAAAAACATCTTCCGGAATACCTTCCATTCCAAAGCCTCGATCTCCTCCTCAGGCTGCGTATTTTTGATCAACGTCCACCATTGATCAGCTTCACCCTCCATACGATAAGCCGCCAGGAGAACCTTCTCTTTTTCAGAGCATTGGAGGATGGAGAATATCTTTTCAATGGAGTTGATCCATTGTTCAGCAATCGTGGGATCGGATGATCCACTAAAAGTAGGAGGCCTTTGTCTCATGAAGCTTTCAATAGCGACTTGTTCTTTCTTAGGGGGGGTTGAACGTTCCTCTTGACCAGTGTTTCTATTCAAAAGTTGAGTTAGCTGAGAGAGAAGCGTGACAAAGTTTGCGATTCCCGCTCCCATTGGATTGGGCATCTCATAAGTACAATCATCACACTGATCTTCACAACGGTTGTTAGCCCGAGTTCTCCTATTACCGGCCATTGGCTGGAATAAAAGGAAAGTTAGGGGTAACACATAAAGGGTAATCCAAAGCCAAAAGTTGATGACTTATAAATAAACTTTAATCTCTTTAACTCATGAGTCTATAGGATTCAATCCAGGCTTTTCATGATCTTCCTTCTAACATATATTCTTAGGGGCATTTTTCCCTTAATAAGGGTTCATACTAAGATTGTGAATTTATCAAAACATATCCCCCAGGAGTGTCGTAACCAAGAGTGCAGCAAGGCCCGTTGTCGTGCACCAGTTCCCGTTCGAGTCTAGCTCAAAGCGGTGTTTTCGGGTTTTACCCCTAGGATACATCTGTGCCAGAGCCGCCTCTACCTACTCATATCTAGACAGGGATGTATTTGTTTAATAAAACATTACTTAGTATTTACCAAAACTTAGGGATGTTTTTATTATGCTTAGTCTTGTATCCAAGGCTTTACTAGGGTTTCCTAATCCCAAAAATAACTAAACCTATCCTCTGATACCAACTATGACAACCTTGCTTTTTATTACAACTTAAACATGCTTTATTACATAAAACTTCACTTGATACAACAAAGAAGATCGAGAGGTTTAGTGTCTTTGGGGCTTAGGATCATTACATAAAAACTTTAAACTTGAAATACAACATCCTTATTGAAAACTTCCTTTACATGACCACTACATTCCTTCGTACTTAGCATTGCATGGGATAACCTGAGGACATGCATAAGAAAAGGGTGAGCTATAAAGCCCAGTAAGGGAGTGCACAATGAATAACATGAGGAGTAAAATACATGTTAGGCAATAGGCATATCAATAGAGCATAAGAGAGACATGAACATAAAGGCATGATAAAGAATGATAATCATAACATGGAAATGTGGCAACAACACTTAACATTGAATTAGCATGAGCCAAGGCTCATTGCACATGGAGCATGAGTAAACCCTCATTGCACTTGAAGCACGAGTAAAACCTCGTTTCACTTGAATTAGCATGAGTAAACACTCATTGCACATGACGTATCATGATACTATACTTTACCCAATGCATTGGAGCGCTATAAAGGGCGCACCCTTCTTAAACATTTCATTTCATGCATAAGTGTGCCACATGGATCATAAAACATGGATTCATAAAACATAATCATTTATTCCACGATAAAGGAATGTGGAATTCATACATGAAACTTTACAATCAATAAGTAAATGTGCATAAAGGTGAATACCCTTGATGGAGAAATGGGCATGGTATTCACTACACAAAGACATTGGCTTAGAAAATCGGTGCGATTTCGGCAGCGTAACGGCGTGACATAAGAATTCATAAAAAAGGTTGATGAGAGAGAAAGGGGTTCCTCATCATATTTACATGTAATGTACAGTAAGGAGATCATATATATACATGTCCCAACAATAGAAATGGAATTTAGATTCATGATACAAAAGTATTGCTTGAATGTAAAAGAAGAGAGAGAAGTTCTTTTCGGAATTTCGGCATAGTAACAGGTGTACATGGGAGGCATTTAATGAGAGAGAAAGGGTTCTCCCATCATTAAAACAATAAGAGGGCAGTATGGGGGAGGTGAGAAACCATACCCCAACATTCATAAATGAAATTAAAAGGGCAATACAACTTAAAGAAAATTGACAAAAATGAGAAAGGAAGAAAAACCCTTACTTGGAAGTGTGCTTCCAAAGGCTAGAGAGAGGCTTGTGAGAGGCTTCTTGGGAGCTTGGGGCACCTTGAGAGGATTCTAGGGAGAGTAGGGCAGAGGTTGGACGAACTTCAAGGGCTTTGAGTGAGGAGGAAGTGGGAGCTTGGGTGGGTTTATATAGGAAAGGTGAGAGAATTCTTTATTATTTAGGTTTGGGACCCCTTATATTAAAATAATCCAAACCACAAACCATCCCATGGTATTTGTCCATGGTTTCTGGAAAAGGAAAGAGGAAAACAATATTTTACAAGTCCAAGGTCCGAACTTATTAAAAAATTAGGGTTGCTTATGTGGAGGTGAGTCACACTCCCATGGAAATTAATTTAAAAAGGCAAAGTGTTGAATAAGTCTTGAGGGCTCCATTAATGCTTTGAAAAGTGAGTCAAACAAACCCAAAACCTCATTATTTTAATGATAAAACACATATTGGCCGAACATAAGGATTACGGTATTTTATTACATCACCATTGGGTCATTATGATGTCATAAAACACATTATATATTTAAATGGTATTTAATTTTTACCCAAAAATTTGACTGTCTCAGAAAATTATGAAAAATTCACCGTTGGATAATTTCGACGTCCTGATTCCAAAAATAATATCTATTTTATCTAAATAATTTTCTAAATATGTGAATTTTTACTTTTAATATAAAAACCGACATTTATATAAAATTCACGGGTTTTGACAGAAATGGCTTTAAAACCTTAATAAAAATTTTAATTGCATTCATAAAATTATAAGATCATTTATATTTAATAAAAATTAATTTAATATTAATAATTATATTTTATTAAAATATTATTTAATTCAAAAATCCTTTAATTTAATAAAATATAATTCTTAATTAAATAATAACTAAAAGCACCATTTGTACTTTTAAAAACTAATTACAATGTATCAAAAATGACTAGAAATTATATTCATTATTATATACAAAAGTAATGTGCATGAACATGGTACTACTTATTTGTTACATAACCCCTTAAAATAGCCGCATAAGACCTAAGGGTAAGGTGTGCGATGGTGACAAACTCTTGGGGTTGCTCGGATAACATCGCTCAAGTGGTAATCTCTATCAACTTCCATTTTTCCCGTAGACGATCACATTCGAGCTTGACTTGATGAAGCTCATCTTGGGCTTGGTCAAGGGAAAAGCCCAAAGACGCCACCTCCTTTCTGAGCTCCGACAAATGGGCTTCGTAAGGGGCAATTCTACTGGATGAGGCCATCGCTTCCTTTGTCTGAGTAGAAAATTGGTTCGTTAAAGCCTTATATTTAAACTACCCAGATGATTACTGTTCAACGACTATAAAAGTAACGGTCACAAATCTTAACGTAAAACTTAAAGAAGTTGACATCTTATAAAAAAAAATTTCATAAAGAAACATTTATCTGGATCAAGAGGGATTTTCCATTAATGAAACTTTGGGTCGTTACAGTGCATGTTGTCTAAGGAAGATGAAACAAGGATTTGGAATAAATATATTAGTTATTTGGGAAACAAATAATTGGAAATTCTCGTGAATATTAATGGATCACATGAATTTTTAAAACTTACATGAGACAATACCCTAACATGTGATCCATGTGAAAAGGGAAAAACTATTTAGAAGAAGTAAAATCCAAATAATGGAAAATCAACAGGAGTTTTATATCTAGTTCATGCAGATGTTTATGGGATAATAAATACTAAATAACTTGAAGAAAAATGTTTTTATTTGTTTTTTTGATGGTTTCAAAATAATTTCTTGGTTAATGGTGGCTACTCACAAAACTGAAGTGTATAAATTCATCACTCGATATTGGAGAGATATTAAAATTTTTATTGTTGTAAAAATTCAATTTTTCACACAAAAAATGGCATGTAATTTAAAAATACCCAAGTGGGGAAATATCTAAAAAAACATGAGATTTATCACTATGTGGCTTTAGTAAGAAATCCTCAATAAAACTATGTTGTAGAGAGGAGGAATCACATCATCGATAAAATCACTTGGACTATACTCATTAAAAATACATATTAGAGAAAAGGAATAAATAAGTTGTCATAATAGTGTTATATATCTCCAATCGTGCATTTTTGTGTCCAAATTAAGATAAAATAACATATAAAATTTTATTTATAATGATTCTAACTCTAAGATACTTCTGAGTGTTTGGGAGTAGGTGTTTCTTTCTGAACAACGAAAATAATGGAAAATAGAAATTACATGGATATGTAGGGATCATTATTGGGTATTAATAAAAAAAATCAAGGAATAAATGTTATATAATAAATTATTGGGTAAAATGGTCAAAATCCATGGCATGTCCATTTTTGAAAATGAGTAGAATTTGGATTTTGGATAGAATATTTCAGCTGTGAATGACTTATATTGACAAAAAATATTGTCTAGTTTTTATGAGTAAATTGGTGAAGATGTGTATATATTTGGTGTTGTTAAAATGGATGAAATGAACTCTGTTGATATCTCTAATGATGAGGAAAAACAATAGGGACATCTAGTATGAATAGTTCTATAGTGAATAAATCACCGATAATAATATCCTTGGTGACTGGACATCTCACATTCAAACCAGAAGCTTGAAGACACAATAAAATACTAAATTTCTATCTTAGGTAGAAAAAAATTAATTTAAAAAAGATACCATATATGAAAGTTTGATCAAATTTATGAATGAAAATTTTGGTTAGATTTAGGAAAATAATACTTGTGAAGTTTTACTCATGTCATAAAATAACAATGTGATTCAAACCAAATGGGTTTTACAAAATAAACTCAATGAAGATGGAATAATGATAAGGAATAGGGTATGTATTGTGTGAAAATTATATTTCTAGGTCGATGGAATTAATGTTGATGAAACATTTTTATTATAGGATAGACATGAGACCGTAAGATTATTTTTGGATACGAATTTGAAGAAGGGTTTTAATGTGTATCATATGGATTTCAATTCAACATTTTTCAATGGATTCCTTAAATAGGAATCCTACATTGAGAATCTATTTTTATTTATCAGTCATGATGATGAGATCAAAGTGTTTCATTTGAATAGAGATTTATATGGATTGAAACAAGCACCAAGATAATGGTACTCATGGATGGATCAGTACCTAAAGAAGATTAGTTATCCCATATGAGGGATTAATTAAAATATATACATCATTGAAAAGTATGGGAAATAGATTCTAGTTCTTATATATGTGGAAGATATTAACATTGGAGGAAACTATGAAACCCAATGCAACCAATTCTCAAAATTAATTAGGTATGAATTCGAAATGTCTATAATTAGTGAATTATCATTTTACCTAGATTTTTAGGTGATTTAATGGAAGGATGTGACTTTTATCTCCCAAAATAAATATTATAAGAAAGTGATAAAACATTTTTAGATGAATGAATCCAAACCAATGTTAATTCTAGAAGAGACCTAGATGAAATTGTCTAAGGGTGGTGTAGGTGAAGAAATAGATATGACTCTTTATAGACAAATTATTTGTAGTTTTATTTATAGGACAACCACTCTCCCCTAAATTATGTTTACCACAAGAAAAGATGACCAATATCATATTTTTTAAAAATATAATCACATGATGGATGCGAGGAATGTACTATATTATATCAATAAATAATGGATTTTGGGTTGTATTATAATAGAAATTAATAGAAGAAATCAATTTTATTTATAGATGTTGATTAGTTAGGTTTTATGGATTAATAAAAATATAAATTTTAGGTGTTTGATATATTTTAAGATCATGCATTTATTGGAAAAGTAAAAAAGAAATATATAATTTCCCTAATAAATGTATAGGAAGAATATTTTGTGGATATTCAAGCTTGTACCTAGTTAGTATGGATGAAACAATATCTTTAATACCTTTTCATTAATGTGGTATCTCCTATTAAAATTTGGTTTTATAAATCATATTCTATAATAATTATAAAAAATATCATTCAATTATTTATAATGAATCATATGGGGATCAAATGAAATTTATTAAATGAGAAAGTGGAGAAACTGGTTGTTATATTGGGGTATGTGCCTAATTAGGATCAAGTAGCTAAAATAATGGAAAATGATTTACCGAAAGTTTATTTTGTATAATATTAGTTGTTTCTAAGAATACAACTGAGCCCATATCTCAAGATGGTTTCGATGATTCCCCCCACCCCCATGTAAATTTATTATTTAGAATAGTGTCATTTCTCTTTTCATATCATTTGTTTTATTTATTACTCTCTTTTTTGAACCATTAAGGATTTTCTATTTGGGACTATTTAAAAAGGGGATAAATCAATCATGCTTCTTTTTGAAAGAAAGTTATTCACTATTTAAAAAACTGAAGTGATCGACTTATAGGGAGAGTACTTGTTTCCCAATTTGGGGGATTAGTTTTTACAATACTTTTAGTGAGTTATAATCATGTGTATTCCTTTATCCAAATCTAGTTTATCACACTGAAAATTGACTCATGTGATATTGGAGTATGTTATTGATGAGTCATTAACACAATCCTCTTAATTAAGGACATTTCAGATCTAATTTGGTCATTATGAGGTATTTCCAATTTAATTATAAATAAATTTAAAATGGGAATATTGTTATAAAAATAATTTTAGTTTTTTTAATTGATTTTGTTTGTTTAAAATCAAATGTGAGTATTGAAGTTAAATTTTTTTATGGAGTATAGGTGATTATTAAAGGATTGTTTTGGATTCATTAAATCCATATGGTTTGTGATACTAGAGAAAAATATTTATAAGATAGTTACTATGACATAAAATATGAGGAAACACCATAAAATTTGTGACAATTATAATTATCTATTCTATATTTAGGCTGATTACACCATGGATAGGATCTTACACCATATGTATTTTGAAAGAAGTCTTCACACCATAAGATCACTTTGCACCATGGAAGGTGATTTTTATGTAGGGTCGATGTTTTGGAGATCTCTTAATATCTCTAAGAGTATACGTCATATATCATACGGTTCCATGATGATGTGATATGTATGGGTGACTAGGTTATTTTATTTATATATATAGTCCAAGGAGGCCTATGTCATGGGGGATATCTACACCACTGTTACACTTTGAGGTGTGGAGCATGTGAATGGGGAAACAAGGTTGTTTTAATGATTTATTCCAATAGAACTAGAGATCATGATGAAGGGGAAATGGTCATATTTCAATTAGTTCATTGAGAAATCATGTTAGAAAATATTGTGGTGTGATCATGGGTGGTTCTTGGAGGAGCCTTATGTTAGAGGAAGATAGACATAGTCAGAGGAATCCATCCTACAACACTAGATACCTCAATTGTTTAAATTGATTGAATCCCTATTCTCTGAGGAAATATTGGAGGATACACAATAGTGTTAATCTTTTTGGAAGATTCTACAATATACAAGGTGAAATAATTCTACAAATAAGTAGTTATATTTAAAAAAATTAGAATTTGGATAGGGATATTGTGCTTTTGTTTTGAGTACTTTTATGTGAATTTAATGGTCCTTTTGACCACATCAAGGTGGGAATAGACACCTAGAATGATAAAAATATGTAAGGGTAATAATTAAATGATTCCAACCCTTCGATTAAATCAAGTCTATGGTTTTTTTTGCACAAAAATTCAAGTTGTAACTGGTAGTCTTGTAAGAGGAATTTCTAAGATCTATATGAATATATATTTTTTTTTTATAGGATAGTTTCATAATTTATAGGAAATTGGATAGTTGGTAATAAATTTAAAGAAATTATGTGATCCTCATATCACTATAACATTATCATGCTATACAGAAGTGACATACCATTTTATTGTTTATTCACACACTTATTTAAATAATAAGAACAAGGATAATATGGGAGGAGTAATGACTTCCTATTTGTACGGAGAGGTTGTAAAATTTATCAAATGTGTGACTAGTGAGTTTGGAGGGTTAATGAAAATACTCTATTCTTTAAAAAAATTGAGTCAGTGAACTCTAGTGTTTTTGGTGAATATTTTCATCATCCTTCCATTCACCTTATACTATCCTGGTTAGGGTGAACCATGTAAAATCCATCGTGTGCATTATTTTTTTAATTTATCATAGATTGAATATAATGGAGATAAAGAAGTGTTCCTCACCTTTATAGAACACTATAGTTATCAAGGATTAATTTTTGAAAATTTATGTTACCATAATTCATCCCTATTAATGAAGTCTTCTTAATAAGGGACCAAAAAACCCATAAATTTCTCATTAATGATCTTGATCAACCGCCTGTTTGAAACTTAGACATGCTAGATAATCAAGGTGAAAGAAACACATTTTTATTTGTCTTATTGTTATTTCAAAATATATAGATATATTTTTTGGATTAATAGTGTTTTAATGTTTTTATTCTCTAATGGTTTTGATGTTATAAATCCCTCTGAAATCCATTCAAGGTACTATGTCATAATATATCACATTATAGCTTTATGTTCATTCCATAACCATGATCATTTTTCAAGTTATTTTAGGAAGAATACATTATGGTGTTTTTTAGGTGCATAATTGTGTATTTATAGAATAAAATTACTTAGAAATAACGATCTTTTAAAACTTTAGGAAACCTATTTTGGACCATGGTTTTTTAAAACCCATTAAGATATTTTTTTCATCATAGTGGAGATCATTATGTTACAGTTCTATGTTTACTATGTTGTAGTCAAGTTAAAAAATGATACTCTTCATTTCTTAATGATTTATATGATCATTTTTCCTAAAATATATCATCCCATATATTTTCCCCATAAAACATATGTCATGGTACTAGAAATATTCAAGGTACATTCTCGTTTTGAGTTTTTCTATGCCGTAGCACCTAAAATAATAATTTTATCAGTTTATTCGTCTATTAAAGTAATATATTAAAATGATATGGAAGAATATTTTATACCATTGAGAGGGTTTTTAGAGGATACAAATTTTCCAATCATAGAGGAAAAAATCACCCAAAACCTTAAAACCATAGGATCACATTATTGTATTGACTAAAAGAAATAAATAAAGAATGGCATACATTATCCTCTGATGATTTTTATCTTCTAGATCTCTTCACTAATATATTGATATATATAACTAAGAAAAATATAATTAAATCAATCATATAAGGGAATCCATTGTCCAGGTGATTCTCCTATGTCTTGGGAACAACCTCCTTCAATACACAATATACTTGAACCATTAGTTTGAAGTCGTAAAGAAGATGATAAATAATTTTATTTGACCTGAGGAGATTCACACAATTCAGATTCTGTCCAAAAAATGTAATGAATCAAATTATATATCCATTAAAGGAAAAATTTGGATTACAAACATTCATCTATATTAAAAAAACATTTCATAGGTTAAAAAACCTTATATCCTTTGGTTATTGAATATTAAAAATTTGAACATTTATTTGGGATGTTCAAATTTCTCTGGAATATCATCACATGATAATTAATTGATAATGATAGCTTGGGATGTGAGAAGAAGGATAAAACACAATTTATCTCGTAATATGAAAGTTAAATGAACAAACTATGATGTGAGGACACTCACCATGCCATGGTGCATCCTTAAACATTCCATGAAATTGTCTAAACCACCATGTTGTGGTGGTGTCTTTATTATACATTTCTAATAGTAAGCCCACAATATAATTTTTGGTTGAATATTTTTAAGTAAGGGTTTTTTATGGTCATATGTTTTTGTCGAATCCCATTTTATTGTGAGTTTACAACTTAACCTAAAACTTTCTTTAAAAAATACCAAAAAATGATTTGGATAAGTGATATATATCATAAATATTATGTGTGTTTTTTATATGAGTTTAAGTTTTATGATTTCTTGAAGAATATCGAGTTTACATAACATATATTTTAAAAAAAATTATTTTATGTTGGGTATTACTTGATGAATAGTGTAGAACATACTATTTATATTGAGAATCGAATTATGCAATAATTATTACTCAAAAGAAAAAAATAGAACTTGTTATTTTAAAAAACCACATATTTTGTAAAGAAGAGAACATTTTTTTTCATTTTTGAAGAATATATTGTTGATAGAATATATATTTTAAAATAATAGAGTATTTATTTTATATTAATTATAAGCTAATTAAAATTATAGAAAATAATCTGTATTGAGAATCAATTTATGCAATAGTGATCGCTCAAAATGAAAAACACATTATTTAATGGATATAACATATTTTTGAAAGAGAAAAACATTTTTTTCTCAATTCACCAATTATTTTCAAAAAAACAATATATGAATATATTTTCACTGAATACTTGTCGGTATATGTGTTATAAGTGGGTGATAATTTGTATTAAATATATCATGTAGGATTAAAACCTTTTAAATACATATATGATCATAGAACAAATGATAAAGATTCTCAAAACTCATTCAAAAAACATTTGTTTAGGAAATTTAGATAAAATTTAACACACAAAATATGGTGAATCATAAGTGATGCAAATAAAATAATATGTTTTATCATAGTTTATGAGTTTTTAAAAAAGTGAAATTAGTTATATAACATTTGGGATATGCATAAAAGTTGGATCATAAAATTCACTATGACAAAACAGTTGAGTTATTAAATAGAATTATTGATGTGTTGGAAAAAAATGGATTAATATTGATATAAAACATGTCTGAATGACAAATAAATAATTTTAATTTAGAAAAAATAGATGAAAAAATATTTTTAACAAAACATAATATTTTAGGTACTTCAAATAAAACATTTTTTTTTGAAATTGAATGTCTATTATGATTTAAAGTTGAATAATTTGTTTGAATTGAAAAAATTACTTTCAAAGTTAGAGAGCACTATTAAAAAATTAAACCAAATTCTTGAATTCCTAACATTGTTGAATGTGCATAAAACTTTAAATGTCACCATAATATGTTTGATAAAACATATAATCTACTATACTATATTCTATGTTTAAATGTATACACATTATTTAATGTTAGAAGTGAATAAAGATATGAGAAAAAGTGTACTATTCAAAAAATTTGTCTAATTTGGAACCAAAACATACATACTTCAAAAATTAATATGGATTATAATCCATATTATGATTTAATATATAAGCTATATCGCTTCCTATAATATACATCAAAATAACTGATATATTTGCAGTATGGAGATATCATATGTGTGTTTTACCATTTATCCACATAATATGGCATTTATTTTGTATTATAAATTATTCAATGATGTGTTTAATTATGTGTAACATATGTTATTGAATATTTGAGAAATTAAATATTCCATGGTTATGGAAGAAAAATGATATAACATTTATGATTGTGGTCGAGCATTGAACTTGAGTTTATGAAACACGTAAACATCAAACTCATCCTTTATAAATGAACGTATTTCATATAATGTGTTCATAGGTTCATTTTTAAGTATTACATTGAGATACACTTGGTTGAAACTCTCTTATATTATTATTTCATTTAAATAGATACTAATATATTGTGGTAGTATAAGAGATATTTGTAAAAGTATTTTATAGGTTCAATATTTGGAATATTATCTTTGAAATCAAGAACATGTTGGTTTTTTTATATGATTATAATCAATTATACAGATTAAAGATCAATGTACAAGTGGTATGAATTTAATGTATTTTTCATTCATTTCTTCTATTATTTTTATAGATGATTTTGGGGATTTGAGTTTTATTTATTGATGCTATGGACATGTTATATGTACTTAAAACCCATTAATGGGGCCAAAGACATATATGGTGAAGGATTGAATAATCTTTCAAATTATAATTTTTTATCAAATACTAATGTATCATATACACTGTTATAAGTAGATCATCATATGTGATATGAATTTCTTGAATGTTAGGTGTTTAATATTTTTATTTGATATGGAGACATAATATATCACAATCTAAGATATATTTCACGTAGGGTGATAAACTATAATCTTCTGACCAAACCTTTTTTTATTTTCCAATTAAATAACTTTATGGTTAAGGTAGAACCGAATAGCAGACTAAAGAAGTGTTACTAAGGGGATCCACCATTTTAGGCCTGAGAAAAAATAAAAAACACAATCAAAATCATCTTGAGAACAAAATCTACCAATATATGCCTCATGTTATGAGAATCCGAATAGAATACATCAATCTAGTCACCTATGATGCACCTGCACATAGAAATAACTCCACCACAAACATAGTCAGAGAAATCCACCGTCAACAGACCAAAAATACCACCGTCATAAAGAAAGTTTGATGAAGGATTACCGACAGATGCAGCTTCATAGAAAACTCATGAAATAGGAAGAACAACACCGTGATAGAAGACCAAAACATAACTTTCATAACCGAGGACACCAACCCAATCCAAAATGCCATGGAATCCATCGATCCTGACCAAAGTGGGGTCATGTGCGATGGAGCAGAACAACATGGAGGATAAATTCAAGGGTAATTAAAACCATATGAATATGGGGAAAACAAAAAAGATTCCTGAAATAAAATTCCAAAACTTGATGAAATAACACTTATAAATCTTTAATGGAGGGTGAGCGATGGTGAAGGCTTCATCAAAATTCCTTTGAATGCACAACCATGGGAAGTAGAATAGATATTCTTAGAGGAGAGGCTGGAAGGATTGAGAGGAGAACTGAAATACTGGGCAATGCCATCTCCAAGAGCTCTGGAGGTCTCTATCTATGTTCACATAATGAAATTGGAAGAAGTCAATGGACCTGCCGTGTTCTGACTCAAAGACCCAAAAATCGTAGAAAAATCTTGAATGAATGGGGGGATAACAATAAAAGAGTACCATTGGCTTTGAGTGATCTTGAGGACACCATCTGTGACCAAATAATGACTCTGGAAGAAGGTGATTATCTTTCCATGTTATGAATCCAATTAAACCAACCATAAGAGGTCCCAGAGGTAATCCCCTGGCACAAATGAGACCATATATGCAGGAAGATGATCATGAGGGAACCATAGATTCTTAGCTTATAGTAGGAGGATATGCAGAGGGATGAGGAAACATAGGTGTATTCCATGATGCGTTATAGTGTCCTGAGCATTTTAAATATAACATTTCATGATTTTAAGCATAATTAATCATCAGAGTACAAGTAAAGGATCGTTAAGTCTAATGTCTTGGAATACTAGGTACATATAACATAAAACATGGGGCTAAAAAACATGTCTTTATGTAATCTCCATAAAGATATTATGGCATCCTTTGAGCCCTTACATCTGTATAGGGTACCCTGGGGAACACATGAACAAAGGGATGAGCAGAGTTATAAGGCATGAAAAATTCATATCCAAAACATGGGACATATGAAATATTATCATATAATCATGGGATCATATAAACATGTAATCATTTAAATGTGATAGAATCATAAAACATTTATTTAGTACCAGTCAAGGCTAACCATCAATCCCGTTTCACATCACATCTAATGAGACTTAACATTACCCAATGCATTGGAGCGCTATCTGGGAACACCCATATCAAAATTTTCAGGAATACTCTTTCCACATAAATATTCTTTCAAAATAAATAATCATACATAATCAACCATACATAAAAATAAGGATACCCATGGAGAGAATTGGGTACCATAATCATGACATAAAGCATAACCAATGAGTGTATAAAGAATGTATCCATGAAATAAAGGGATTAGAACATACATGGACATTAATAAGGTAATATAGGTATATAAAATGGTAGGTAGTAACAAATATAAGTGACATCATATGAGAAATTTATTTGAGAAATATTAGCATTAAAACATTTTTGTGCCGTTTTAAGGAAAATACTATAGAGCATTTAAAATAGTAAAGATGACATTATTTTATATAAAACCATAATTGAACCAATAAGGTTGTATTAACAAAAATAATGATTTTATAAAGACAATGGTGTCCTAAAATAGAGGATAGAGTTCACATGATATTGGGTAAAAGTTCGGGAAGTTCATTTAAAACGAGTGTGCTTATTGGGAAGTATTGAGGAGGGATTCACATAAAAGCATCTATATCCCCAAAATAGAATGAGATATGGATCTTGGAACATGATTATAGATCATATAAATGTAATGTATATGTTTTACATAAAAATAAAACACAACTACATTTTGGTAAAAAAGAAAGATAGGGTAACATGAAGGAATAAAGGAAGTTCGCGTAGAATCCATTACAATTTATCTGAATGGTATCAGGTGTAACTAAGAGATCTTGATGAGAGATATAAGGAGTTTATCATCACTAATAAAACATTATGGAAGTTTTGTTAAGGTGATAAAATATACCCAATCACTTGGTATTACACTTAAAGGCATATCATAGAGAAGAATCTTGATTAAGAGTGAAAAGGACAGGATTCCTTACCTTAAATTCGTTGGTGTTCTCCACTTGTTATTAATGACCAGAATAAAAAAATTTAGGCTTATTAATTAATATGTCCATAACTTCTTATATATTTAATTTATTTATTATAATACTTTTTAGTTCATTCAAATCCTTTTTGATTATTTATAAGGTTCAATTTCATTGTTCGGGCTCGTTTGATTACTTGGATTTAAAATATCGATTCAATTATATTCAATTATTGATTATATGTAAAATTAAAGTGGTTTTCCAGAATTTATGTTATATTAGAGTGAAGTGGAATTATTATATATATATATATATAACCTTAGTAATAACAGTTTTTGTTAATTGGTGGATTTGATTACAAAGATCATGTTTTTATTTATAAATTAATACCATTTGTACAAAAGGATTACAGAACAAAAAATAAGATATATTACATATATAATAATCTGGTTCAACCATAACACAAATTGTTTCATGACCAGACTTAATGATAATCATAGAAATTGATAAACGGTTGCCTTGAATGTGATAAATTAGCACATCTCAAATGGTGCTTCCATTTGTTTCAAATAAAAGGGTGGGGAAAGGAGAGAAGATAATGAAATACACCATTAGCATGAAAAAATTCTAGTACTTGTATGTTACTGGATTTTTCATACTATTATGGTGAAGGGAGGTGAAGAAAGAAATTAAAATAAAGAGAACTTAAAAGAAATGAAGGAATTGGAAAGAGGAATTTACCTCTTGAGACTCCCTCCTTTGAGAACCTCTTAAGGGGAGAGGTATTGGTATTTTGAAGAGGCTAGGAGCTTTTGGATGTGGGGGAGGATCTTGGGGAGAGATTTGGGCAGAATAATGGCAAGGCATAAGGCTTGAGAGGAGTGATGAGAAGAGGGAGTGAAGGGGGGTTTTTATAGTGGAAGAGAGGAGGGATTTCATAATATTATAATCATTAATTTATTATTTCTTACCAAGACAAGAGATAGTAAGTATTACATGACCAAAAATAGTAATTTTATCATGTGATTTTGAACCAAGTGGGATTACATCAGCAGAATATCATCAATGACTCAATAAATCCCTTATTTAGCATTTATTGTAAATTATCGTATTTTACTATTCTTCAAAAAATTCATGTATTTTAGAAAAATCCCAAAAATTTACTGTAAGAATTTATAGATGCATATAATCCAAAATCGAAGTCCATTTTTCAAAAATAATTTTCAAAATATGATTATTTTAATTTTTAATTAAAATAATAATTTATTATCAAAACTAGTTTTAAAAAATTCATTAACTTATTCTAAAATATAAGTATATCGTACATCTAACTTGAATATTATCTGTATACTATCATAGATGAGGTTAATATTCATTAGGGTATAGCACTATTCATAAGGTTATGTAACTATTCATTAGGGTAGGTTACTATTCACCAAAAATTATGTTTTTCCTATCAGACTCCAAATAATTTACTGATTACAATGGTGTATGCTGGATTTTAGAAATTCCTAAAAGAGAAGTGTAAAACTTATGTTTAAAGGTCACTTAGCAGTTATTAGTTCATTATGTTGTGTTTTCATGTGATTTTATGACATACTTATGAGAAGGGAATTTCCATTGAAAAACATTGGGTCGTTACATTCTTTGCCCCTTATGAAATCTCTCCCTCAAAATTTCATTTTACATTCTAATCCAAAAATAGGTGTGGGTACTTTTCCTTCATTACTTCTTCCAGTTCCCATGTTGCCTCTTCGTACTTATGCTTTGTATATAGTACCTTGACCAGATGTGTAGTCTTGTTGCGTATAACTTTGTCTCTACGATCCAAGATCTTCACTAGATGCTCCTCATAAGAGAGATCATCCTCCAACTGTACCGCCTCTGAAGAGAGTACATGTGAATGGTTTGGTATGTACTTACTTAAGAGGGATACATGAAAGACATCATTTACTTTTTACATGGTAGGTGGAAATGCCAGTCAATAGGCCACAGCTCCGACTCGATCAAGGATCTCGAAGGGGACGATGTACCTGGGACTTAACTTCCCTTTCTTCCCAAACCTCATGACCTTCTTCCATGTGGATATTCATAGAAATACCATGTCTCCAACTTTGAACTCAATGTCTCATAGATGGTTATCTGCATAACTCTTCTGTCAACTTTGGGCTACCTTGATATGGTGCTGAATGGTTTTCACCTTCTCTATTATTTATTCAACCATTTCAGGTCCTGACAACTTACGCTCACTGACTTCATCCCAAAATGTCGGTGTTCTGTGCCTTTTCCCATAAACAGCTTCATATAGTGCCAATTGGATGCTCGAGTGGAAACTATTGTTGTATGAGAATTCAACCAGTGGAAGATGTTCGTCCCATCTTCCTTTGAATTCCATTGAACATGCTCTCAACATGTCTTCCAATGTCTGAATAGTTTGCTCAGATTGACCATCAATTTGAGGATGATAAGCCGTACTGATGTTCTGTTCAATGCTTAGAGCATGTTGGAGACTTTTCTAGTACATTGAGGTGAACCTTGGATCACGATCGGATACAATAGATTGTGGTACTCCATGCGGCCTTACAACTTCTTTGATGTAAATTCATCCAAGTTGATCCAATGAGAATTCCTCTCAAACCACGATAAAGTGAGTAGTCTTTGTTAGAAGATCCAAAGTGACCCATATAGCATTTTTTACTCTAGATGTCTTTGGAATTGCAGTGACAATTTCCATGGTAATTTTCTCCCCCTTCCAGGCTGGTATGGGTAGTGATTGCATCATCCCTTTAGAATTTTGTCTCTCAGCCTTCACTTGCTGACATATGAGGCACTTTGATGTATATTCAGAAATCTCCATTTTCATTTTGTCCCACTAAAAGTTTTCTCAAAGATCTGAATACATGTTTGTGCTCTCTGGGTGGATAGAGAAGTTCAATATTTGTGCATCATTCAATATCTCCTTCTTTATCTTTGGATCTGATGGTACACATAATCATGTCCCAAATCTAACTAATCCTTATTCATAAATTTTGAAATCGGAGGATTTCACATTTTTGATAGCTTCCACCCTTTTCTGAATTTTCACATCCCTTCTTTGAGCATCCTTTATTTTCTCCCAGAGGGATTGTTGAGCAATAATTTGTGAAAGGATTGATGATTTTCCTCCCTTAATGATTCCCATGTCCATCCTTTGAAAATATAAAAAGATCGTATCCTTTTCAATTATCATCATTGATAAAGATGCATGATCCTTTATACTTAGAGCATCTTCCACATTGTTTTCCATACCGGGATGGTAGTGGATTGAGTAGTCATAATCCATGATGAGCTCTATCCACCTTCACTGGCGCATATTAAGCTCTTTCTATGTGAATATATATTTTAGGCTTTTGTGGTCAGTCTATATCTCACATTTTTTCCCATAGAGATAATGCCTCCAGATTTTCAACGCAAATATCACAACCACTAACTCTAGATCATGCGTGGGATAGTTGTTCTCATGTATTTTTAGCTACCTTGAGGCTTAGGCTATCACTTTATCATTTTTCATTAGCACACAACCTAAGACTTTCTAAAAAGCATCACTATGCATGAAAAAGAGTTATCCACTTGAAGGGAGTGTGAGTAATGGTGCAGTGATAAGCCTCGTTTTCTACTCCTTGAAACGGTATTCACATTCCCCTATCTAGAAAAACTTTACTCCATTCCATGTCAGGTTGGTCATTGGATTTGACAATCATGAAAAGTTCTTCACGAATCGTCGATAATACCCAGATAGACCCCAAAAGGTGCAGATCTCCATTACAGAAGTTGGCCTCAACCACTCTTCAATTGCCTTCATCTCAGAAGGGTCCATAGATATCCCTTTCTCAGTGATAGCATGACCCAAGAATGATACTTCATCCATCCAGAACTCAAATTTATTGTACTTTTCATACAACTTATCCATTCACAAAGTCATTAACACAATTTTCAAATGCTCCTCAGGTTACTCCTTGCTCTTAGAGTATATCAGAATATCATCAATAAATACCACCAAAAATTTGTTGAGGTAATCTCTAAGGACTCTATTCATTAAATCCATGAATATTTCTGGAGCATTAGTGAGTCCGAAGGGCATCAATCTGAAATCATAGTGTCCATACCTATTTCGAAAGGTAGTCTTGGGAATATCTTCCTTCCTCACCTTTAGTTGGAGATATCCCGACCGAAGGTACACCTTAGAGAAATAACTGGATCCATGAAACTGATCGAATAAGTCATCTATCTGTGGAAGGGGATACTTGTTATTTATTGTGATTTTATTGATCTCATGATAAGCAATGTAGAGGTGCATTGATCCATCCTTCTTCCCGATGAAGAGGACTATCGCACCCCATGGTGAAGCACTCGGGCATATAAAACCCTTATCAATATTCTTCTTCAGCTCTTCTAGCTTTACGATGGTCATTCGGTAAGGTGTCTTTGAGATTGACAGTGATCCAAGGATAAGTTCAATTGAGAACTCAACATCTCGGTCAGGAGGAAGTCCAGGAAACTCTTTAGTGAATACATTAGAGTAATCCCTCACGATGGGCATGTCATTAAGCATGATTCTATCCTTAATCCCAATCATTTGAGCTATATATGCTTTCTCCCAAGGAAGTAGTATCCAAACTTGAGACGAAAATTCTAAAGGAGACTCATCTTCTTCATTACACATGTAAAGAATCGAAGGATGCTTCGGGATGTGAAGTGTGATTTCCCTTTCCCAAAAATTGATGTTGGCCTTGTAAAAAGATAGCCAATACATGCCCAAGATAGTGTCTAACTCCACTAAAGGAAGTATGATGAGATTTTATGGTAGGTTAAGTCCACAAACGTTAACCAGGGAGGAGTTATAAACCATGGATGCAATAATTTCCCCATTATCTATTATCAAAGATAACGTTTTCTACATATTTTGATGTGGTGTTTGAATAGTTCTACTAAACATGCAAGATATTAAAGAATGCGTAGAACATGAATCAAATAGTATGTTCACTATTATTGAATAAATAACAAGCGTACCTGTCACCACATTGTTTTCTGGCTCCACCTCAACAATAACGATAGCATAAGACTTTCCTGGTTGCCTTGGAGGTTGTTGTTGATTTCCTCCGACGACCCTCAGATTAGGGTAATTGTTCGCATAATGCCCAAGATCCTTGCAGTTGTAACACTGTACTGCAGGCTAAGTGTTGATCTGAAACATCCTTTATTCTTCAACATTAGTGGGATTTTTCATATCCCTTCGGTAGTTCTTGTCAAGATGAACAAACTTTCCACATTTGAAGCAATTCTTGCTTCCCTTGAGACAGTCACCAAGATGCTTCTTCCCACAATTTTTTCAAAGGGGAAAGTGAGGCTTCTTTCCATTATGGTATTTGTTTGATGAACCACCCATGATGTTTTCCATTTTCTACTTCTTATCACTAGTCCCATGAGACCACTGAGAGTCTCCAATCTCCATTTCAACCCTGAGGGCACAACAGAAAATCTCCTCAAAACTGTCAAATTCTCGAATCGCCAACACTTTTCATAGACTCGACTTTAGTCCTCTAAAGAAGCGATCAACATTGATTTCAGTGTTCATGACAAAGACAGAGGCATACCTTGCAAGCCTTGTAAATTTATCTTCATACGCCCCGATGGCCTCATCTTTCTTCTGCTTGAGTCTAAGGAAATCTCTTTATATCTTGAGACGGAGGGTTTGAGGAAACTATTTGTTGAAAAACAACCTCGTGAATTCCTCCCAATCTATGGAATCAATTTCCTCTTGGGACTTTGTATTCTTGATCAGTTTCCACCACTGATCATATTCCCCATCAAAACGACAGACCGTCAATAAAACTTTCTTTTCTTCTGAGCATTGGAGGACGTAGAAAATTCTTTCAATAGAGTTAATATATTGTTCTTCAAGGAGGGGATTATAAGACCTGCTAAACTTGGAATGCCTTTTCCGCATGGAGGACTCTTTGAAAAATTGCTCTTTTTTTGGAGGAGGAGGACGTTCCACCTAATTCAAGTTATTATTCATAACTTGAGCTAGCTGAGAAAGTACTACCATGAAGTTTTGAGCACCCACTTTCATCACATTAGACAGGTCATTAGGGAAATAATCACATTTCCTATCACATTAGTTGTTGGAATGTCTTCTTATATTTCCCGCCATTAACTACGAAAAAGAATGTATGATTAGAGGTCTTGAATGCTTAGCTATTGAGAATAAGAAGAAATCATTGAACATAAAATTATAAACTTATAAAGAAGAAGAATGTCCTGACTTGTTATTCCTTAGGTTTATATCCAGGTTATCCTCGATCTATTTCTTAACTTATATTCTTATGGGATTCTTTATGTACCTTAATAATGATTTTTACTAAGCTCTCGAATCTACCAAAGCATATCCCCTAGGAGTGTAATAAAAAAGAGTGCAGTAAGGCCCATTTTCGTGCAACAGTTCCTGTTTGAGTCTAGCTCAAAGCAGTGTTTTCAGATTTTACCCCTAGATACATCTGTGCTAGAGCCGCCTCTACCTTCTCGTATCCAGACATGGATGTATTTTATTGATAAAAAACATACTCAATACTCACCAAAATTCTGGAATGTTTTCTAATACTTAGTCACATCCTTAATTTTCTCACTAAGGTGCTCTATTCCTAATCTCCATAAATAACTAGACCATCCTATGATACCAACTGTAGCGACCCAAGCCTTTTACATATAAAATATCACGATCTTAACCATAATTAATCATTGGAGTACAATCCAAGGATTTTTAAGTCTAGTGTCTTCGAATACTAGGTACATATAATATAAAACATGGGGGTAAAAAACACTTCTTTATTTAATCTCCATAAAGATCTTCTAACTTCCTTTGAGCCCTTACATATGCATAGGGTAACCTGGGGAACACATGAACAAAGGGATGATCTGAGTTAGGAGGCCTGGCATATTGATATCAAAAAAATGGAACATATGAAATCATATCATATAATCATGGGATCATATAAACATGGAATCATATAAATGTGGTAGAATCATAAAACATTTCTTTAATATGGGTTAAGGCAAACCTCCAATCCCGTTTCACATCGCATCTCATGAGATTTAACCTTTCCCTATGATTTGCAGCACTATCTGGGTGCACCCATCTCAACATTTTAATGAATATTCACTCCACATAAATAATCATACATAATCAACCATACATAAACATAAGGTTATACATGGAGAGAATTGGGTACCACAGTCATGACATAAAGCATAACCAATGAGTGTATCATGAAAGAATCAATGAAATAAATGAATTAGAACATACATGGAAGTTCATAAGATAATATAGGCATATTACATGGTATGTGGTAACAAATAGAAGTGACATCATATACGAAATGTATGTGAGAAACATTACCATTAAAACATTTTTGTGCAGTTTTAAGGAAAATACTATAGAGATTTTAAAATAGTAAAGTGGACATTATTTTATATAAAACCAGAATTTAACCAAGAAGGTTTTAATAATAAAAATACTGATTTTATAAAGACAATGATGTCTTAAAACAGATGTTATAGTGCACATGATATTGGGCTAAAGTTCAGGAAGTTCCTTTAAAACGAGTGTACTTATTAAGAAGTATCGAGGAGGGATTCACTTAAAATAATGTATATACCCAAAATAGAATGAGATACGGATCTTGGAACATAATTATGGAGCATATAAACATAATGTAGAAGTTTTACAGAAAAAGAAAAGACAACTACATTTTTGTAAAAAAAGAAAGATAGAGTAACTCGAAGGAATAAAGGATGTTCGGGTAGAATCCATTACGGTTTATCGGCATGGTATCAGGTGTAACTAAAAGAGCTTGATGAGAGAGATAAGGGGTTTCTCATCAACTATAAAACATTATGGAAGTTTGGGGAATGCGATAAAATATACCCATCACTAGGTATTACATAAAACGGCATAACATAGAGAACAATTTTGATTAAGAGTGAATAGGAGAGGATCCACTACCTTAAATTCGTTGGTGTTCTCCACTTGTGATTAAAGACCGGAATAAAAAAATTCAGTCTTATTAATTAATAATTCAAGAAACTAATATATATGTAATTTATTTATTATAACCATTTTTAGTTCAATAAAAACCTTTCTGATTAGTTATAAGGTTCAATTTCATTGTTCGGGCTCATTTGTTTAGATGGCTTTAAAACATCGGTACACTTATATTCAAGTTTGGATTATATGTAAGATTGAAGGGGTTGTCCCGAATTGAAGTTATATTATTTAGTGAAAATACATGAGATTACATGGTTTTAATTTTAATTAGGTTACTTTGAGTGAGGTATAATTATTATATATATATATAACCTTAGTGATAACCGTTTTTGTTAATCGGTGTATTTGATTACAAAGAACATGTTTTTCTTTATAACATAATACCATTTATAAAAAATGATTATAGAAAAAAAGGATATATTAAATATATAACAATCTGGTTCAACAATAACATAAATGTTTTCATGACCATAATTAATGATAATAATAGAAATTGATAAACCGTTGTCCTTGAATGTGCTAAATTAACACATCTCAAATGGTGATTTCTTTTCTTTCATATAAAAGGGAATGGAAAGGAGAGAAGACAATGAAATATACCATTAGAATGACAAAATTATAGTACATTTATGTTACTACATTTTTCATACTATTATAGTGAAGGGAGGTGAGGAAAGAAATTAAAAGAAAGAGAACTTAAAAAAATGAAGGAATTGGAAAGAGGAATTTTCCTCTTGAGACTTCTTCCTTTAAGAACCCCCTAAGGGAAGAGGTATTGGTATTATGAAGTGTCTAGGAGATTTTGGAAGTGGGGAAGGATATTGGGGAGATACTTGGGCAGAATAATGGCACGCCACAAGGTTTGAGAGGAGCGAAGAAAGAGGGAGTGAAGGGGGGTTTTATAGTGGAGGAGAGGAGGGATTTCATAATATTATAATCATTAATTTTTTATTTCTTCACAAGAAAAATAATAGTAAGTATTCCATGACCAAGAATAGTAATTTTATCACGTGATCCTAAACCAAGTGGGATTACGTCATCAGAACACCTTCAATGACTCAATAAATCCCTAATTTAGCATTTATTGTAAATTATCATATTTTACTATTCATCATAAATTCATGTATTTCAGAAAAATACAAAAAATTCATCCTACCAATTTTTTGATGTGTAGAATCCAAAAATGAAGTCCATTTTTCAAAAATAATTTTCTGAATATGATTATTTTAATATCTAATTAAAATAATAATTTATTATCAAAACCAGTTTTAAAACATTCATTAACTTATTATAAAATAAAGGTATATCATACATACAACCTGAATATTATTTTTATACTATCATAAGTGAGTTTACTATTCATTAGGGTATATCAATATTCATAATGGTTTGTTAATATTCATTGGGGTAGGTTACTATTCCCCAAAAATTATGATTTTCTTATCGGACACCAAATAACTTACTGATTACAACCATGTATGCCGGATTTTCGAAATTCCAAACACAAAAGTGTCAAACTTATGTTTAAAGGTAACTTAGCACTTAATAGTTCATTATGTTGTTTTTTAATGTCATTTTATGAAATAATTATGAGAATGTAATATCCATTGAAAAACATTGGGTCGTTACATGCATCACCACCAAGAAGAGAAGAGATGGGAAGAAGAAAAATCTTGGGGGGGGGGGGGCGACACATGAGAGAGATTCCCCTTACGAGCCCATTAATAATATTATAATTTTTTTTTCATATAAAAGTATATTATTTCAGTGTGTGATGTGTTTAATTTCTTCAACATTAAATATATCATGTAAAAATATAAGATATCGATTACCCTTCAGATCAACCATAATTGATTTATCCTTCCACCAATTGGATTTTGAACCATAAGTACAAGGAACTATAAATTTCTATCCTAAGATGTTATAATACTGAACTCAATCCTTTGATTGAAGATTATGTGAATTTGAAATCGATTTGAGAAATCTATATTTAAATTTTTAAAAAAAATCCAAAAATTTATTATGATTTTTAAATATCATATTAAGATGAATGATATATTAACTTATTGTAAGATTTAGTCTTTAAGTAAACAAAAAATTTAAATCCCTCTCTCTTAGTTTTTTAAACCAAGTAGAATCACCCCAATCCAAATTTTCTAGGATAATATGTTGCCTGAGTACTAAAAGTGGGAAAGTATGTCTCTTTTTAAAGGAATGATTTATTTAAATATTGAGATAGCCCTAATAATTATTGATCCAGCCCATATATCCAATATAGAATTCTCTCCCAGTCATAAACAAATCTTAAAAAATATGAATTGGGAAATTTTTATTTTTTATTAGAAATTTTGACAATAATATTAAACTAATATTGAAATGGATAAAATTTTCAATATTCCCAATTTATTTTGAATTTTATTATAATGAAAAAAAACTAATGTCTAGTATTTTTAGACAGTGTAAGTATAAATAAGAATAAATTAATATTAATCATCTTTAATATATGACTCTTATCATATAACCCCACACATAGACTGATGTGTGTTGATATGAAAATTAATTAAAAGAATAATTAATAAAAAGGTGTTTCATTTTGATATGATAAGTTCATATATTTAGAATTTATCAGATCGTTTTCAAATTTCATTATTGGGGTGATTAAATTTAATATTTATGATTTTATAGTTTACTAATACATTTATCCTTCATTCTTGGGTCATATAATCCTGAATTGAATTTAAAAACTCAACAAGGATGATGAGACCTCACGTAATTCATTCAAATCACACATACGTGAAATTTAGCATTGGTGTTTTTATCAACCAGTACATGAATTATACCATTACATAAGACTATCATAGTCCTAATTATCTCCATTTATTCTTATAAATACTAATAAATAAATAGGTATTGTAAAGGTTGTTCTGGTAAAGAGGATCACCAGATTATTTAAAATTGATCAACACTTGACATAAAGGATATATATTCAAATATTTATAGACACTACTCACAAAATTACAATAAAGAATAAAATAGGACACATATTTACAATAAAATTTTGACCAAATAAAAATAATAAGGATTTGAGGAATATATTATACAAATAGTAGACACAATATTAATGTACCAAAATCTCATTTGTTTATATATATATATATATATTTAACTTTTTTATTTATTTAAATTTTATATTTTTTTGAATATCATTAAACTTATATGGCACAAATATAATTATCATAATATAAAACTCAATATACATAAGAAAAAACTCATGAATTCTAATAAAACCTTTAAGAAAATGTGAATGATCAAGAGTCCCAACAATGAAGTATATAAAATCCCCCCATTTTTGTAGGGAATTATTTATTTAATACTTTAATATTAAGTTAAATTTTACAATGCCAAATATAATAATTTAAAAGGCTATTTTATTTGAGGATTTAATAAACATCATGAATAAATAAATCCTCTATCATATTAATGTGTATTTTAAGTGGATCCATGCCGAAGGAATATGTTAAGTTCTAGAGGGTAGACCAGTAGGAGAGATCAATTAATAAAAAATTAAATAATTTTATGTTTCCATTTAATAAAATAATTCTCAAAGCCTCATAGTTATTCCCTGTATCGAATAAAATTGACTAAACCAACTAGTAAGAAATGTATTTTTTAGAATAAAAAACTAGTATTATATCCCAAAATTTTATCTCAAGTTAATTTACAATCCCATTACTTTGGTATGGATAGTACCAAGTCAAAATGAAGGTTAAAATCATCATCAATATATATATATATATTGAGAATTTAAATGAAAAAATAAATCTAAAAAATGAAAAAATAAGAAAAAATGAAAATAGAATGGTAAAAAAAATTCAAAAATAGAAAAAAAGATCGAAAAATCAAGAATAAAAAAAACTAATCTAAAATCTCTACATGATGTTCCCTCACTGAAATTTTAATGTTTTCATGTATACATTGTGAATTAGTTGGAAATGTTAAAATATATTACTATAGTAATTAATATAGGATAATAAATCTGCAACTAATTAAGGGTTTATAAGTATTTAATAACACTTATTCAATGTAGTAGAATACATTAGAAACCACAAAACTAGTATCACAATGCCTTGAAAACCCAAAACCATGTTAAAATACATGATGTTAATGTATCACACCACAAATATAGACTTAGAAACTTCATTCAACCGTATTCTTGATCAATATCAGCAAGGAATAGTTAACAGAGTCTTTCCTATAAGGTTTATCTTGAGGATAATCTAAATCACCTAATTCTTGGGAATAACCCTTTCCATAACTATAGTATACTAATATCGTAGATATAAAATCATATAAGAGCATAGATCTCCAAATAGAATTATAATAATATAGGTAAAGGGTTTCACACCAATCTCATGGATACATCCTCCTTTATATAGGGTTCAGGTATTTTCCCTCATCCTCCCTATGAATTAACTTGTAAAATAAAAATATATGTGTAAATTATATATAGTTACAACTCTTTATAACATCTTAGACAATTCAATTCTCCTGAAAACTCTATCAGATGAAACATTTATAAATGATAACTAATGTGGTATATATCGAAATGTTTACCATTTAATGTTTTACCACCATCTTTAATTGTAACATTTCATATGAATCATAAAATAAGATTCCTTTATCATCACACTTGTAATATTATCCAATGATATGGACACGGTCATTTTTATGATATAATTACAACATATATATGATATAACATTTGAAGGAATATAAAATCCATTGGATCCTAGTAAGTATTACAATATGATTTACTATATAACTTTTAGCATCAAAAAATTTATAAGACACACCTCACTATAGAATCCATGATACAATACAAATCTAGATGAAACATGTCAGATATGAGAAGAAAAGTATCTTTCTATATGAAGAAAATTCAAATATAATCTCCATGTTTTGATTGAAAAGTCGCACGTTGAGAGGAAGAGTCCCTTAAAAACACTTCCCAGTTCAGTGATATAGTGTTTAGATTCTCACATTGGTGGTAGGATATTAATTTAATCTTTTACTAATGGAAATAGGTGACCAAACTACAAAACTAATTTTTATGGTTTTTATAGGCACTTATTGGCCATAAAAGAAACTTTATATAGGTGAACCTTGTATCAATGGGTGTAATTAATTTAAAACCATTCATTTTTTCTACTCATGGATCGAAATCAGACATTGAGATCAAAATATAACCATTTCAATTTAGACTTTTATGTTGGCGTTTTGTCGAAGTCAATGAATTCATCCAAGTATTTTCACTGATGTTCGATCACCTAGGTCAAGTTTACACAAGTATATTAATATCCCCAGGTGACTTCTACCATGTATAAAACTAAGTAAATTTTCCCTAGTCACCCAACACACCATAGTGATAGCGCTCAGGTTCACTTTTTGATGCACATCTGTCATGGGGTGCTCAACAAAAAAAATATGAACCCAATAAAAAATATAGTAATTGTGTGACTCATGTTTTATCTAGAGAATAAATTGTTGTGGATATGATATTTTTTTAGTGTGTTTTAAATTTATGAAAAAAGGGGAATAAATTAAATGGTTTAAAATTAAAATTTTAAAATATAGTGGTCGAATATTATATTACTCTCTTCACATCCCTTTGAATCATTATTAAATTTTTCATCCCCATAATTCTCTAATAAAAAGACATCCTGGATTATCCTTCTCTATAAATTTCAGTTTGGAATGGAAAGATACAATAATAACTATATTATATATCCACACTTGGCCTAGTAATTAGATAGAATCAATAACTCTTGGATCGTCCCACTATTTACTATCATAAATAGTGGAGTTCCCAAGGGTCTTCTATGTAGAGCCGGTGAATAAATAAGGAGATATTAAAATGAAAATCCAAATAAAAATATTTTAAAATATACACATCCAAATATCACTAGAGAATTAAATGGGGAATAATTTTATCATTAAAAAAAGAATTCATCCTGGTGTGCCATCATTCCTTCACTTGATAGTAAGTATTAGAAAGAAAATAAAATATATGATAAAAATAGAATGTGATACCTTAATTGATCCACCTGTCCCCCACACATTTGAATCTCACCATCCTCCTATTTTTATATCAATGCTCTTAGATATTTGACCTTTCACCCAAACCTCATGAAAGTAACGAGTTCCTTTAATAAAAAACCCAAAAAAACTTGATTCACACCTCAAATTATGATTATACTTCAATATATTTGATTATTTCCACATGAATAACTCGATGCTAAAAATTTATTTTATTTTGTGTACTTTAAATCATCTTGGGTAAAGAATTTCCCTCTGACAATTAAGCTTTATATTTTTTCATGGGGAAATTATTCACTGCTCCTCATCTTCATTGAAAGAAAAGAACATCATGTGAGGAGTATAACATATGGAGTTAAGGGACTTAAATTATTTCCTAGGATTTCATGGAGAAACTTGGTCCTTGGTTGTTGATCCTCATTATTGGGCTTTGGTATAGACAGTACGGGGTATCACTGCTTTCATCGTTGATTTCTTCATGATCAGATTTTTTTTATTTCCTTCATTGAAGCTTCTATAACTCAAATAATTTCCCCATTTTATCATTGGTCGGTGAACTAAAAATGTTATATTTCAGTGGAATCTATTTTTTTGGTAGGTTGGATACTCATATGAGCTTTCTTTGTTTTGGATTGATATTTGCACTCACACCTCATGAATATTTATTCAGTGGAATGTTGTGCTCTTATAGAATCATGACTTCACAGGTGTGCGACATCTGATAATGAGGTTCCATGATCATTGGAGGTGTGATTTAAATTATTCTTAGTTTAATAGGGTGGTGGTGTTTGTTAATATATATTTAATAGTTCCAACACCAGTAGTCTTTAACTACCCTCCCCAGGTGTATATCTTTATACCTAGAGGATGATGATGGTGATTCGTGATTGAATATGACTATTTCTTTATAGATTATTAAGTTCAGTTTCTTGGGATACCTTTTCTAGAACCGAGTAGTGTAGAGTAAACAAGAATATTAGAGGCTCAATGATTGTTTATCCTAGTCTGATGAAATCAGATTTGATACATCGAGCTTTATAGATATGGTCCCGATTTCGATCATAGACTATGAAAAGAGGGTTATATTTGGATGATCATGGGGATTCAACATTTTTCTAGTGTGATTGAATATTTTGAGACACCAAGGAGGCTCCAATTATCTTCTTTATAGCAAGGTCTCTCTTTTCTTCTAGATCTGTGCGTGATGTTGGTGTGGTTGGTCATAGTGATTGACCGTGCGAAGGAGTGAAGATGTTTTACCCATTATTTTTGTACACTTGTTTGATGCCTCTTCCATTTTTTTGGTTGCGATTGATCCCCAAACATTATTCAAAGCTTCCCCCATTCCACTGTATGAAAATTCCATACCATTTTAAAAAATATATATTTTTCATTGTTGTGGTCAGTCAGTTTTTTCCCTATAGTCTATTTCCCTTTCCAAATATTTGTCAACATTCTTCACATGCATGGATGATCCATCAATTCTCCAAAGATTCGTGGAATGTGTGCATCACTCATTGTCGATTACCATTGTAGTTTTTCCATTTTATGGATCGACTATGGCTAAATGATCAACCATTAATAGACAACTTTATGCGGTCAATTACCTTTGTCATGCGACAACTCCATTTATCATTTTTTTCAATGGTAAGATCGACCATAAGAAGTATATTCATGGTTTATCCATGAATTTTCCATTTTTCAAATATTGGATACAATGTATGAATATAATTCAAAGTGTATCAATTACATTTCCATTTTTTGAATGATCTACACAACACAAATTTTTTAGAATAAAATAAAATTAAAAAATAATAAAATAAATTTCAATTTCAATTTTAATTTTTTTAAAAATAATTTCAAATACATGAAATTAAAATTTAAAATTTCAGAATTAATATATATCCTGTTAATTTTAATTCCAAAGACGAATAAATCATTAAAAACCATTAATTGAGACTTTAAAAAATTAAGATTTTTTTAAAAAGAATATAATAATTTATATTTTACCGCAGATTTGATTTAATATGAGGTATTTTCAATGAATAGAATCATACATATTTCAAACATTTGTGCTCACATCACTCCCCCAAACATGAACTATTCCACTGTGGGGCAATTTTATTATCAAATTCAATTATTCTTGATTGTTCTACCTAACTTTAAGTACAAATAAAAAATTGAAGGAAATAAAATATATCATCCACTAAATGGTCATGCCTCCTATGTGACTTTCACACACTATTCTACTTAATTTATATTAAAATTATAGTTCCATGGGTGAATTTGATAGATTTAAGTATAATTAAAATTTTAATAAGTAGCACTTCCATATTTATTTTTTAAAAAGTTTCCAAAAATAAAGATCTTCTCCCTGTTAATAAATTCATCCTATACAATATTATTACAATTAAATTACCCCTTCATGGGTTCAAAATTTCCCTCACATAAATTAATTCATTTTTAACAAATAAAAACTTTATTCTTTTTCTTTGGAAGTTTTATTTTTTCCTATCCATGTATGTGTAGGGAAATATGAAAAGGCACTTATTAATATGCATTGTGGGATACACATACACCAAATTAGATTCTATCATATATTCATTATGGGATCCCAATTTCCCATTTTTATTCTATTTTCAAATAACTTATATAAATTTATTTGAGGAGGGTCCCTGAGGTTTTAATTAATTACTGAGGTTAGGTAACTCAATATTGAGTTCAAAATTCCTATGACCACATGTTATAATTATTATTATTCAATAATATTTTCATGATTCACTATATTTACATTGTCTTAATACATAATTTCGATTTGACAGAGTTTAACTTCACTCAACAATTATTTCCATCGAATAATTTCAGAACCAATGAAATCCTCTCACCCAACATGGTATTTTAATTTTGAAGGTCACATTAAAGTTAAATTTTTCTATCTCTCTCTCTCTCACACATAATACCCTAATTTATTTTTTTACACTCTGAAAATCTAAAAATAGAAACCGATATGAACTATGTACATATTTCTAATATATATATATATATATATATAATTTTTTAATATAAACACTAAATTTAAAATAGAAAAATTTATTTACACCATAGACTTATTGTCCCACTAACCCACACTTGGTTAAAATATACATTCAATTGATTTCAACATGAATTTTATGAAGAAACATAGTTCAAAATAAATTATTCAGACTAATACTATGGGATAGAGACAACTTGATAGTGCTCTATTACATAATATCAATGAGGAGTATGAAATCTTCCATTGGTCCTTTCTAAAAATCCTCATAGTACTTATTCAATTTTCATCTAATCACCTTGAATGGATAATTTGAACCTTATCCTTCTATATCAAATCCAACAAAAGGAAATTTATTAGTTACTATGTAAATCCCAGTCCACATAGAATAAATATTACTAGGTAAGAGCTTCATTATTGAATAAAATAGAAAAACACTATCTCTAATTTTTAACTCTATTATCTGAGTCAACTTTTTATAAGATTATTTAGTTTTATCCTTGTAGGACATTGATTTCTTCTATTATTCCTATTTTAGATCATCCAACTCCATCATCTGTAGATTCTTCTATTATACAGCCTTTCTAAACTATATGTTCACTCTTTTGGAAGCATATTAGGCCCTGTGATGCAACTCAATAGGAAAATGACAATGTTCCCCATAAATAATTATATAGATAAATAAACATAATGGGGTCTTGTAGGTGGTTATATATGCCCACAATTAATCTTTCAATTTCTTACAATAGTATATGGTTAGGATATATTGTTTTCTCCTAAATTATTTTAAATTATCTATTGAAAATCTCATTCTATATATTTATCTATAGATGGTAGGTAGTATAAGTTTTATAATAGAATCCCTATTTCATTATGAGGGAATACATGTTCTTATTGAAAATTTGGTTCCTTGTTCACTGATTATTGAGAGTTCTATTCTGTACCCCTTTGTATACATGAAAGGAAACAACCTCATGTGGTGTGATTCCATATTTTCACATCCCATATTATCCATAATCTCAAAGTCAAATCTTACTGCAGAAGTATCCATCTCACTAGAATTTTATTTTCATCAAATTTCTTGATTAAATATCTCAATGATTAATTATTTAAATAAACAATTAATTTTTTCCCAAAAATATAATAATAAATTTTTTCTAAAGCTACATTTATAGACAAAAACTCAGTCTCAATTGTTTTTACTTAGTTTGGAAAACGTTTAAGGGTTTTAAGGTGTATGATATCACATTTTTAGGTATGTCGATATGTTGGGAAAGAACCAACCCTATAGATCTATTAGAAGCATCAAAAATAATTTCAAATGGGTGACTCCAATTTTATGGAAATATTATGGGGTAGTAGTCAACAATTCTTTCAATCTGCCAATTTTTGTTTAGTATGAATCATAAAAAACAAAATTTGTTTCCTTCTTGAGTAGGTTGTTTAGGGGAAAATAAATCCTAATAAATACCCCAAGAATCCTTTTATAAAATCCAACATGGTCTAGAAATTATATAATGTGTCTTATAGTGGTGGGGTAAGGCAATATATATATAATAAACACTGGATTTATCTACATCAATTACCCTATTTGAAATTAAATTTCCAAAACATTTCTTTTTCTTACATAAAATAGAACTTATCAAAATGTGAAGCTAATTTTTTCTCAATAAATATTTTTAAAACTTCCTCCAAGCATTCCAAATAGATTTGAAAATAAGATCCACACATTTTGAATGTATTGAGGAATACTTCTATGAATCAATCAATCAGGTCTAAGAAAATACTTACCATATAACACTAAAAGGTACTTTTGGAATTGCAAATAATGAAAGGAATACATTGATAGGAAAACATACTGAAGAGTAATGTGAAAGTGGCCTTGTGTTAGTCCTTGGGAGATATTAGAACATGTAAATAACTAGATATTTTGTCAAGGAAGCAATAATGACCCTTCCTAGATAGTATCTCTAAAATTTGGTCCACAAAGGTTATGATAAAGTGGGTTTTTCTAGTTAAATGGTTTAATATCCTATAATATATACTAAATTTCCAATTGTAATAAATTATCACGGGAACTAACACATTTTTATCAATTTAAAAAATTAGCTATATAGTTTTCTTTGAGAAAAGTTTTATATGACTCACCCATTGGGAGTTTAAGATGGGGAAGATTATTCTAGCTCTTAAAAGACTCTCTACCTATTTTTTAGTACTTATAGAAGGGTTGAGTTGAGACTTCTTTGGGGTTGGTATCACTCATTTGGATTCTTCTTCCTGTAAAATACTATTCATGTAGGTTATATGGATAATTTATGTGATACCCCCTATTATCAAACATATTTATCAAGAATCATGTTTTAGAATTTTCAGTAGTTGGTTTTCATATCTTGGCACTAAATTATTTGAAATTATAACCTAAATTTTCACATTTTCCATTAAGAAGGAGAATGTTATGTTTGATGGAATGAATATAAGTTCTAATTGGGAGGGGGGGGGGGGTTAAAATGATGATTTTAGTTGGGAGTTCTCCAAAATATCTACCTACACATGAAAGGCATAAATAGTTTTAGAATATTTTAGTAACTCATCAAAATAAATTTCATCAATTTCTTTAAATTGTTCAACACTCAAAAATATCTCCAAATTTATTTAATTTAAAAAAACAAAGTAATTTGGTTGCTTCCAAATATTCTTTTATTATAATTCTATCATCCAACATCTCAAATTAGTCTATATAAGAACAAGGTAATTCGAAAAGTTTTAACATAAAAATATATTTCTATTTATGTGGGTGTTTCATTGAAGTATCTTGTGTTTTTACATTCTTGTATCTTGTGTATGGTTGGAAACATTATCTATGGAATAGAGGGGATTAGAAAGGATGTTAAGAATCATGTTGAAATGCTTGGACGAATGGTTTCCTATGGGGTTTTTGAATTCAAGATCCAAATTAGTTAGTATGGAATTATATAAATTCTTGGTTTCCACTTGTTTGATTCATGAACTGACTCTTGAACAAGGAATCACAAATTTTAGTCCCTTGAACTTGAGGGAATTCGTCTGTGAAATGATCCTAATTGAACCACAGCTGGAAGAACCTTGGGGGAATGGGTGGTGATGAATCCTTCACAATTTTCAAAGATATATATCTCAAAAGTGATATTAGTTATTCTATTTTATTGTATAAAAATGGTAAGGGGAAACTTGTTACCTCAATTGTACCTTTAGTTGCATTTCTCATAGCAATTTATTGGGAATTTTGGGAGATTATCTCAATTGGTTCTCTAATTTTAACTCATGGCTTATCATACATATTTCCTCCCAAATATGATTTTATAGATTATGGTCTTTATAAACCAAACCCTGGTAAAATAATAGCAAAAAATTTATGTTTTTATTAGGCTACTGTGGGAAAGATATGTTTATTTTCTGGAACCTTTCCAAAAACTCAAAGGGAGTTTCTATAGTTGGTTATTTGATTCCATAGATATTTTTATTTAGTTAAGAAGTCCTTGAAGTAGGAAATATTTTCTGGAGTAATTCCATTTTTAGATCATCCCATGATGACAATTCTTTGGGTTTCAATTTATAAATCCACTCCTCAGCTTCCCCTTATAGATATAATTGGAAAGCCTTCCAACTAATTTGATCCGCCATGAATAATTTTGTTATGAATGCATTGAATAATTATTTTAATGCTCTCAAATGTTTTTTGGGGTATTCACTATATAATTCCTAAAATTTAGGAATAATACCTATCATTATAGTTTTGAGTTTATAGTGTTTTTGATCATTCAATTGTAATTGTATTTTATTGATGTTGAAATTTGGTGTATATGTTTCTCTCTAAGTCCTGTTCACATGAGAAATATTATCTTTCATATTTTTACTACATAGTGTAACAATTGTGGAATAAGAAAATAATTAAGAGGGAGTTAGATAATGAAATGATGAAAAAATATCTTCCCTCTTGTTATATTATTTTTGAAGTTCAAAGTCTAGCAAACCCAATTGCCTCAACATTATGATCAAAACCAATGAGGATGGAAGAACTGGATTTGGTAATTTGGAATAATTTTAAACAAAATAAAAATAGAAACATTTTCATCCATAGAAATGTCACCATATATGATACTCTTCAATCATAGGGTTCCTAGAAAAAAAATTATAAACTTGATAAAAAATATAGTAATAGTGGGACTCAAATTTTCAGTGGAGAAGAAATTGGTGTGGATGTGTTAAAATATTAATCTGTGGGTCTGTAATGTGTGAAAATAGTGGATATAAATATTTTTTTTAAAATTTAAAATTTAAAATATAGTGGTATGAAATTTTATTATACTCCTCACTTCCCCATGAATCATTATTTATTTTTTGTTCGCGGTGATTCTTTAATAAGAAAATACCCCTGATTAGTCTTCGCTAGATATTTCAGTTTGGAATATAAAGATATAATAATCCCTATATTCTTTATCCTATTATGGAATTGTGATTAAATACCCCCAATAATTCTAGGACCATCCATCTATTTAATATAATAATATGTGGATTTCCTAAGTGGTATTTGTGTAAAACCAGTGGAAAAAACAAGAGATATTAAAATGATAAGTTAGATAAGAATAAAATAATATCTATTCATCCAAAAAACACTAGAGAATTAAATAGAGAAGAAATTTATGATTGAAAATTATAATTCATCATTTGGGTGGGAGAGATCTCCTTGGATTTTCCACTATTGGTATCATGTTCCATCATTGGGGAGTAATAAAATATAAAGAAAATAAAATGGAAGAAAACAATTTCATAATGAACAAATCTAGTTGATCTAACAGTATCCCTGATTATGTAGCTCACTAGCCTCCTATATTTATATTGATTCTATTAGATCTTTGATATTTTATACCTACTTCATGAAAGACAAAATTTTCTTTTAAAAAGAACTTCATATGCCTGATTCACTCTGTAAATTATATGCCCAATTCCATTTCAATGATTTTTCTATGTGCATAACCTGATGGTATGGATTTCTCCAGGTCATCATAATTCAAATCTTACATGGTGATTAATTTTTCTCACATTACTAATCCCCATACACTTACATGGGGAAATTATCCACTACTCCAAAGATTTAATGGAAGAATAAATAATCATGTGATGTTTTTCTCATATTGAGCCAGTGGGATTAAATTATTTCATGGCCTTTTAAAGAAAATATTTGGTACTTGGTTGTTGGGCCGCATCATTAGGCTTGGGTCTAGATAATATTGGGTATCACTACTTTCATCATGCTGTATTTTTTTGTTTTATTACGTTGATGTGTCTAAAACACAAAACCTTTCCCTATTTTATCATTATATGTTGAATTCAATCGATCATTTATTAGCAGACTCACAATTTCTAAAAGGGTGGATTCTCCAGTGAGAATTCTTATTTCACGATTGATATTCACACTCTCAGCTTGTGAATATTTACCCAATGAAAATTTGAGCTCCTCTAGTGGTGAGACTTGACAGGTGCATGGAATCCAGTGATAATCTTTGGTGAACATGTAATACATTATTTCAATTCCTCTTAGTTGAGTTATTTTTGCGACACTCAGTCCAAGATATTCAATGGTTCCAACACCAAAAGTCATCAACTACCCTACCCTAGTGTAGATCTTCATACCTAGCGGTGCGTGATGGTATAATGAGATTCAACATGGATATTTATTTAGATCTATCTATGTTTAGTGGACATGGATACTTTTAGTGGTTCTATGTAGTGCTGAGTTGGAAGGGAGCTTAGTGGATCGATAATTATTCATCCCGGTCCAGCCAAATTTGATTTGGTGCATTTTCATTCATTGAAAGGATCCATACACCGGTTAGAGCCATCATGGAGAGGGTTTTATTATGTCAAAAAGAGGGATTTAGAATTTTTCTTGTGTGGCTTACTTTTGGGATTCCTTTGAGGTTCCGGTTATCTTATTCACCAAAATCTCACCTATTTTTTCTAGATCCTGGAACGATGGTGGCATGGTTGATAATGATGATCAACCATGAGTATGGAGGAAGGTTCCTATCCCATTATTTTTGTATGGAAGGTCCATTCCTCTTCCATTTTTCTAGATGTGTCCAATCCCAAAATATAAATCACAATCTCTTCCATTTTAACTATAAATATTTTTTGTGTTCTTGGTCGATCCATTTTCTCCCTATTGTCGATTTACTTTGTTCAATATTTCTCACCCATATTTGTAGATGTGGTTGATCCATTAATTTTTCAATGATATGTGAGAGGTGTGCATCACTTGTGTTAGATTTAATATACGGGTTTTCTATTGCGTGGATCTACCACGACCAAATGATGGACCATAAAGAATGAATTTTATTAGTTTAATTGACTTTATTCTGCGTCGTCTCAATTTATATATTTTTTTAGTGGGTGGATCAACTGTAAAAGTAGACATCCAGATGGATCCATAAATTTTCTATTTTTCAATGAATGTATTGACCATAAGAAGAGAAGTCATGATTTATCTATACATTTTCCATTTTTCCAAGTAATCTACACAAAATAAAAATTTCTATTATATGATTATATTAAAAAATGATAAAAAAAATTAAAATTAAAATTTCATTTTTTATAAAAATCATTTGAAATTCAAGAAATTAAAATTTCAAATTTCAGAATTAATATATGGATTATAAATTTTAATTTAAAATATGAATTAATAATTAAAATTTACTAATTGGTCCTTTAAATAATTGAATCTAAAATTCAAAAATCAGACGAACAAAACTATTTTATCATGGAATTTGATTAAATATGAGGTATTTTTAATTAATATATCCATAAAAAGTTTAATTTTTTTGGATCACATCACCTGCATGAGTGAATTAGCAGGACCTTTTCTATCACACAACCTACTTGTGTGAGTAAACTTTCCTTATTTTATTAGTGAAAATTCCTCCATCGTGTATCTTTCTTGAGCGATTTCACTTGCGTGATCAATATCATGTGAGTATACTTCTGTGACATTATCTTGGGACCATTATACTTTTATGAATTACCTCACACAACCAATATCTATTCACTATAATCCACATATTTATCCTACAAATAGACCCAATGGGTATCATTTTTTAGCATAGACACATGATGTGAATATGAACATCGCCTTGGAAAGAAAATTGTAACTCCTTACACCAAGGTCTTCTAACACCATGAAACTAACTCCCATGGGTCCCTTAAAGTGACTTATTAAATGAAAGAAACATAAGTAAATAATCAATAATTAATGGAATTGAGTTAACTGAAGGTGTTTAATACATCCAAACCTTTGTGGGAGACAACTTCATCCCCATTTCTCTATGACTAGGGCGAAGAACCCAATACAAGATGAAAAATTGGTTCTCCACATTCCCAGTTAATCCTTTGAAGACTTTATTCTAGGGTTGACCATCACCCATGCCTCCTCATTAGGGAGACCACTTCAGACTTTTCTTAATAGGGAGACCAATTTTGCCTACCCCATATTATTAGGGTGAACCCTAACCCAAGCCTTCCCTCTAGGTTGAACTATATTCTGAGCATACCACTAGGGTTCCATATTTTCCTTACCATATGGATATAGTTAACACTTTGACCTACCCTATACAAGGATGATAAATTATCCCTACTTTATACATGGGAACCATATTCAACTAGGATCCTAGAATAGGTTACTAGGTCAACCAGGGACCCCATCAGGGTAATCCTTTACCCATGTCCTCACAAATGAGAATGCCTCATTCCAGGATCTCCTACCTAGGTTATATCTTTTCCTAGGTTACCTACCTCAGTGCATACATAGTGAGGAATCGTCCATTTCCTCTTTAAATTTATGATAGAACTATGCACACTTCCATACACCATGTCGATCATGTTTTGGATTGATAAAAGGCATCTCTATTTCATCCTCTATAATTGATGGGTCCCTGAAGGGATTTATAATCATGTATCCCCTTGAAAATTATGGTTATTATTATGAGTATATTTATGAAAAATCTCATGTATTTTTTTCTTTCATGGATTCCATATATCAATCATTTGGATCACTTGAGAACCATCTTGGCCTCTTAGGATTACTCATTGATCTAGAGGGGGGTGGGTGATTCCTAATTGATGAAATACCAATAAGATCACATTAACCTAATTAATCCACCTAGTTAGGCATTCTAAAGTAGCATAAACAACTATTTATCCCTATAATACATGGGAAGCCTATAAATAATCCCCAAACTCTTTCTCATGAGGCCGTATTTTCTTTGGGACCTATCATCTCTACTTGTACAATCATCAATCAATGATAAGTAGGAGTATATGTTCATATCCTCCTTAAGTGTAAGGCCCAATCATTCCACCATTAATGATATCATCCCAATAATATATTAGAGAGCCATTCCATAATGTCCAACCCATGCGTAATCACTAACTCACTCTCGCAAGGCTATATTCACTATAAAAACGTCTTCAATAGGAAAAATTACAAGGGATACAATATTACTTCCATTACTTCCCCCATTTAATTACCAAAAAGTTTGAGAAACTAAATTTTTTTCTTATACATAAATCCCGCATCAACCATTTCTAGAAATCCTTCACCTGAACATCCTTAGAGTATGATGTGAAACTGAAGGTTATAGTCTGGTCACATTACCTTAAACTATGAAACCCAAATTACATTGGATTTAATTCTTATTAACCATGATACATAGAATGAATCCATTAGGTTTAATCCAAATATATCATTGGTCATGGTTGCATGACCTTAAAAGGAACCACAATGGTCCTTTTCATATAAACATAAAATGTATGATGTGTCCTATTAAGAAGCAGCAAACTATGTGGATTATGATTACATTTATAAGTATATGTGGGAAGACCATTTCATGGGCCTAATTATAATACCACAACACCAACATCATCCTTATAATATGAGATATTATAGATTTAGTAGCTATTTGGTTTTAAAACATAGTTTAATCAACTAATAAGGGAAGGACAGAGAACCCACAATATATATAGAAGTTTCCTTAGAATAATGGTTTCAATTGATATATTTCATGGTGATAACCAGTGACACACTGATATTTTATAAGGATTCATGAATATATATAAAATATATAAGTGTCCTGAAGTCTTCAATAATGTGCTGAGACCAACCTCCCATCCTTTTAACCAAGGTGCATTTAAAGTGTCGCTATTAAAGCACAAGTTAGCATCTAAATTTGTAAAAAACATGTCATTGGTATTCAATCAATGTATTTGTGTTTCCTATAGAAATATAATGGTAAAAATGATATGAATAATTTACCCTTGCGAGTGATTGACCTAAATCATGATCTCACTTAATAGCCTACATTGGTGGGTTTCTTATTTGTGGTTTTGATCCCTTCTAAAATTTAGGATCTTTAAGGCCTTTAAGTGATCAAGAAAATTATACCATAAATATTTTAGGACCTTTATGGAATCCTACCAAGTTTTAATAAATAAAAAAAGAAATATAAATCTACACCTCATCTCATAATAGCATGTTAGTGAGAATTGGTATTCATCTTGGAGATTCTTAGTAAGATTATACTTGTAAGCAGAGGCGCCCGACATATGCCTCAGTGGAAATGAGGGATTTGGACTAACCATCTAGGAGGATGTTTTATTTAAACCGATGTCTCACATGATATGTTATAAATGAGTTATCCTCTCGAATGAAAATCACTGCCAGAAGACCTACCAATGATGTGAAGAATAAGAGAATTTGGCCCATAATTCCATGTCCAAAAACTTTTAGTTCATTTCCATATAGTTTGATGATTCTCATATCCCTCATCTTAGAGAGGTGGTGGAATATGTCATTAACATCCATCCCACTACACAAGATCTGCATTAGATGGATCTTACCAAGAATCTCTACCAGCAATGCCACATGAGAGTATGCAATTTTTTTTACTCTACAATGACTATTTTTTTTCATGTGTCACTTTGAAATATTTTAATGAATACTTTCAAATTTAGTTATGAATTCATTATAAAATTTTGGGCCTTGAGAATACATGTTATAGATATATTAACAATATTTAATATAATATGCCACATGTTGAATTTTTTCCAAAATTATGGAATTGTTGATGAGAAAACTGAAACCACCATTAATTTTAAAATAAGTGTTTTAAAATATACCTAACATAATTTTGGTCAACATTTGGAATTTCATTAGAGTGATGTTTCTATTAAAAATTAGAAAAAAATATGAATTAAAGGAATTAATTTTTTTTATAATCTAAATAATGTTTCACTTAGAAAAATTACTCTATTTATAAACTTATTATGTCAAACTCTAGGGCTATAATCATAACCCTAAGTGTTTGGACGATAACTAGTACATGGAGAATTTGAGGGTGAAATCATGAATATATTTTAGATTATAATGAGTGCAAAAAATTTGTCAATGGTCTCTCATGAAATAATGTATTCATCAATGGAATTCCTGGATATTTCTAACGAAAACACTAATGAATCATTATTTATAAAATATTTATTTATTATTGAGTTAGGACGTTTTTTATGTTGGTTTAATCCCCATTATTAATTTCACAATGGATAACATGAATTATTTTTTTAGAAAATCAATTCACTGATTGTTTTTTAATTAATTTTTTTAAAACAAATAATTTATTGAATATTATTCCTTTACCCTCCCTACTCGATGATTTCTCCACCGATGAATGAATTCCAATCCATAAAATATATAATATCTATTTCCCATTTTTTTATTTCATGATTTTCTCCCTAAATTGTTTAGACATTTATCACATGTATTTTTATTGACTGGTTTTTCGATAAAAGAAAAAAATCAATCAATGTTAAATTGTTCTTTAGAGTAATGGATCATTATTTCAGGTTAAATTTTTGGATAAAAAATAATGTAAATGCATGCTGAAAATTATGGATTCAAATATGGAATAGGTGATGGAGTTTTTCATTATAGATCACTTGCTTGCTTTAGGATAGAAACATTTTCTAATTCATGATCAATAGGTGGCCGAAATTCATCCACTGGTGATGATGCAGGCTCGGTCAACTCAGATATGAGTGTTACAATAGTTTTAGATATGTAATTGGAATATATGACAATGTATTAAAATATTGGTGAGATA
Organism: Viscum album; assembly: GCA_963277665.1. NCBI lineage: Eukaryota > Viridiplantae > Streptophyta > Magnoliopsida > Santalales > Viscaceae > Viscum > Viscum album. The sequence continues at coordinate 1,133,036,302 of OY728134.1, read as the reverse complement.
TATTTGATTTCTATGAAATCATGATATACACGACATGTTGTTCATAATAACACACTCCATGCAAACCTCCTTCCCTGGTGGCTATGGTTTACATGTGTATATAAATATAAAATGACCATGTGACTTGTTCAAATGCCATGTGGTTCTAGATTTGGCTACCTGATGTGTACCACATGGTACATAGGAATTTTCAAAACCAATGTACACAGGCATAACCAGAGTATACAAGTATAACCAGAGTACATGGGAATGGGACGAGGGATCGTGAATGATACATGAATGACTAAACTTAGTGGTATATGATGTGTATCCTTCATATATGATTTTTACTAATTCTTGGATGATTGGAGCCCTTTATTTCCTCTATCAAGTTTCTGTATCACTTTGAGTGAATTCCCTTATTCCATCCCTAAGCAGGTACAATTGTTCATCCCATGTTGAGAATAGGATGAGATACCCCCTCTATGAGTTAGTTCTAGATAGATTTAGGTATTACTCCATGTGGCATGTGGTGTGATCCTCTATCATTATTCCCTAGTTTGGTTCATCTATCCCATTTTTGAAATCCAAGGGTTATGATCCACTTTCTAGAGGGTTATTCCAAATAGGGTTAGGTATCCCCCATAAGCCTTGTATGTGACCCACTTCCTATATAGCATTATATTGCGAGTTCTAGTGTGCACTTATATATAGAAAGGACCAATCATAACGACCTCTTAGATAAGTGTGATCTGTGTTAGAAATACCTAAGGAGCGACTTCTCTTAGGGGAGCATTACCTTGGAGCCTCTAAGAAAATATGAGGCTGATAGTGAGGATGTAACCTCACATTGAGAATTGCTGTCTATCTATACACATATCTGTGTGTTTATATTTCCTTCTAGTTGATTCACCTTATCGTGACCTTGAGATAAATCTCTATCTCTTGGATTCTTTATGTTTTTTTTTATTTCAAGGTAGTCTACTAGGCATGTTTATACTCACCCATGAATGGGATATACCCATACGTGTCATGTATTATACAGATGTAATTTCATTTGTTAGATTCCTAGGAGGGAAAGGAATATGTGGATATTATATTGGATAAAAGGAATACATACAACTCTAGGGGTTGGATCTAGATAATAACCCCCTTTTGATATAAGGTTGGACTATATTTATAGTTATGATGGGATTGTATTTGGATGTTTACATTTTCTTACTTTTGTTATATTCTGATGTGTGGATTAGTTGTTATTTATGCATATATAGTATAAGATTTTTAATCTTTCGTCATTATACTAAAGTATGGAGATGAGTATGTGTGTAAAGGTACTTTATACTAATGCCTCCCATGTGTGTGATATTCAAACTAGGCACTAGTCATCATCCCCTGGACTATTAGAGGTTGGATTTGGGTATGACACTCAGATTACTATCAACCAGGTAGGCCCTGGTGATTCGATTCATGATAGATTGGAAATGAAGGGTAGGACATCATATGAATGGAATTTGGGGATAGTATATCTGTGGAAATTTATTTGGGAGCTAGAGAAAAAAATTTAATGTGTCTCGAGTATGGATCATAGGCCAAAAAACCTAGTGATGGTGCACAAGCTGATATTTACAATCACCAAGGCATTGATAACCATCTTGTTGAATCAACACATTTATACACTAGTTGTAAGCAAAACCTGGTTGATGCATCATATAAGAATGGTTTATGGTTTCCATGTCCTTCATGAGTCATCTCCCAAGATACATTATTTGACCATGGTGTATCTTTACTATTGTAGGATGCCTACAAGATGATATAAATCTATAATTTTTCAACAAGATCAGGATGATGGCTTACTTAGCGATGAGGCTACAGTCTAGGGACCTATGTATGATGTGGTACCTCTAGTTGGATTGACTATATCACCTCCACTCATTGGGAAACTGATTATTCTGGTAGTGCTGAAAGATGATGTGCATGGGATGAGCATACTTCAAAACTTCCAAAGATAGTGATCCCTCATTGTTTTTAGGATTCCGGACCCCTAGTAAGTATAGTACATGCTCAATGAATTAGGGTGAGTTTTCCACCTTGTTAATACCCCTCCTGATCAAATAGTAGTGTTATAGGAGAGCCTTTTCTAGGAACATGAAGTGAGTTAGTGGATATTGGAGACATAGAAACATAATGAGGAAATTATCACTTTTAAAGTATTTGATTCCACTTATAATTGGAGTTTTATCTAAAGAATTTATGATAAGTACACATCCTAGAGATTCTAGAGCTCAATTTGGGTAGAATTTCAGTCACATAGTACATATCAAATTTCTCTAACCTGTTGCAATATTCCATAGATAGGGTTTGGGAAATATAATTTTGAGAATGAAACATTATGCATGTCCTTTTATGAGATATTCAATATAGAGTCGTATATCTTTTCATCCCTTCATACATTGTGATACTGGAGAATGCTTTGGTCATGGAGAGGTTCCTAGTTGAGTAGTTTCCAACTACTGGTTCTTGGAGTAGACATCTTAGATATGAGAACTTAGAATCTCACAGTTGGTATTATACTTGATTATCTAGGTTAAAGATATTATTAATAAGGTCGTATTAGGATATTGGTTCAGTTTCTTAGAGATACTGGGAAGGTTTCAGTTAGCTTAGGGAGATTTGGTGATTCTCATATTATGTACAAGATCATATCGATGGATATTTAACAACCAACCATGTATCGTACAGGGAGATGGTCAATGGACCACATTGGTAGAGCAAACAACTTGATAAGGGAAGTATAAAGGTTGGTGGATATGGAAGATGATCTGATAGAGAAGAGGGATGTGGCTGATGTTATGATTTGTTACTAGTGTTACGACCTCTAGGTGGACCCCCCAGTCTAAAAAGGACTGTGGTTAGGGTCATGGATATCTACAAGAAGTAGAATTTTAAGACCCAAAGGCTCTTGGAATGATTTTAGATATGATAAATATCCTCTCATCTTATATATAGTTTTGATACAAAAATGAGTGAGCCACTATTTCTTTATCATATCCCTTTTTTGAGATTTGGAGATTTTAGAGGAGCCATTATCTTGACTGTTGGGGTTAAAGACTTCTACCTGGGGAGATTCAGTGATCACAGACATCAGCTAAAAGTGTGAGTTGGATAATGGAGGATAGATATTTATATGGGATCTATTTTTATCCATGATGATGCCTTATGTGATAATACAATGTATTAAATGAATCTTTTTGGCTTATGCATATATTAATTATTTTAGGCTGAGGATGTGATGCGTCTAAGTTAAGAGTATTACATTTTACTTCATTGGTGAGAAGTAATCCCATTCCTAATAGGATTATGTTGTACACAAGAGGATACATCTAATTTATCAAATTTGGCTAGTATTTCCCTTAGAGCATTAAACACTATGATATTTTAGTTTTCTATAGTCGTGGAAGAGTATATATATATCTTTCTTGAGGTTGTGTCATGATTCACTCAACACAAAGATAAGGACTTCAAAATACACCTGCACCTTGAGACTACCCAGATATATATTCCATCACATAAAATGGCCTCCAAAAATCTTTGAGATATAAAGGTGTAGTTGTATTATTTTCAAAGGATGGGATTTGATATACCCAGTGTGTCTCCTTGGGAAGCGTCAGTACTATTCTCTAAGAAGGATAATGAGATATTGAGGTTATTTGTGGAATAAAATTACCAAAATTAGGTGGATATCAATAACAAGTATCCAATTTTAAGAATTGATGAACATTTAAATACGTTAAAAGGGAAAAAGTGGTTCTTTAATATTGAACTCAGGTCAAGTTTTCAACATCTATGAGTTAGAGAGGAGGATATTCCAAATATAATGTCTAAGTGATTCTATATTCATTATGACTACTTAGTGACCCCTTATGTATGATCAATGTTTCATTAGTGTTTATATGACTTATGAACTAGTTATTTGACCCCTTCAAGAACCATTTCATTATTGTCTTCATCAATGAAATCCTTATGTACTCAGTGTTATATGGGGATCATGTGAGACATTTTAGCATAGTTTTGGACATACTACAAGAGCGCTAAATTTAAGTTAATCTATCAAAGTATTAGTTCTAGATTCGAGAAATCCACTTTCTAGAAAATGTCATCTCATATTAGGGAGTAATGAATGAACTAGTGAAGTTTTTGATAATTTAAACATGGGAGCCACCCCTACAGTGTAGATGAGGTGAGTATATTCTTTGGGTTGGTGGGATATTATTGGAGATTCATTCTTATTTCTCTAGGATTGTGATTCCACTGAATTCATTGATCAGAATGGGGAATCCTTTCAAGATGATAGAGAATTGATAAATGTTTTTAGGAGTTACAATAGCGGTTGATTAGTGTCCCCATATTGAGACTTCTAGAGGAGGGTGTTGAGAATTTTTTATTCTCTTATAACTCTAGATTAGAGAATAAATGCATTCTGATGTATAGGCAGGCAATGATTTCTTGTGGGTATTAGCAGCTATCACCCCATTATCAAAATTACATGACCCACAACTTAATGCAATCATCAATAGGTATCTCCCTAAAGTATTAGTGACACTATTTTATAGGGGAGAGACTAATCATCTTTTACAACCCAAAGAGTCTGATGTACCTATTTTCACAAAAATATTTTAAGTTGAGGAAGAGGTTATGGATGGAGTTACTATAGGATTATGATTTTGAGATAGTATATACTCTTAGGATGAGGAATGTGGTTGAATATACTCTTATAAATAAATCATGATCATTATTGTTGAGCAAGGAGTTAGAGTAGTTGGCCTCATTCTAGTTTCCCCTTGTGGAAAAGGATAGTGTAGTATACCTCTATTTGATGTTTTTTACCCCTAATAATTTTCATCATTTTAAGGAGGAACAATATAAGGATTTTAATTTTGATTTTTTTATATAGACAAATTTCCAACAAGCATTCTTCTAACTGTTTTTCTAAAAGCTATAAGCATTTTATCCTTTTTTGACGATGAATGATTGTTCCATTCATGTTGTAGGAGGAGGTATTGGGGGAGTTTTATATATATCCCTTAGTATTTTATATAGGAGGGTAAAATATGTACTAATAACTTCAGTTTTAGTTTTGGTGGATATGGTTAAAGAGGTGCGTTTAGGATTTTCTCTCTTGATGCCTCATTTTCCAGTTGGTGAAGGTCAATCACTAGGTTCTAGTGAGTTTGGCCCCACCACTTATGCCGACAGAGTTGAAATGCGATGGTATCTTCATATATTTTTTATGGGACTTCCATGATTATCTAGAGGTCATGAAACTATTTGGGTGATCATAGATCATCTCACTAAGTCAGCCCACTTCCTAGACTTTCGATATTAGGGGTTAGTGGAGTGTTTTTGATTCTTTCACATGTATGAGATAATACAGATTAAAGGATTTACCATGATGATTATTTCAGATCCTGATTCTCACATTACATCATGACTATGTTGAAGGTTATAGGAGGATTTTGGGAATCAATTGCAGTCTAGAATGATGTTTCAGCCCCAAAAGGATATCTAGGTAGATCATACCATCTAGGTTTTGAAGGACATGCTGTGAGATTTCAGGTTATACTTTTCTATTTCTTGAAGGGTCATCTAACCTTGGTAGAGTTTGAATATAACCATATGTATCACTCAATCAGTATGAAACCATTCGAGGACAATTATGGGAGACCCCACGGGTGACCATTGTACTGGATGTAACTAGTGGAGACATTACTTATGAGACCAAAGTTGGTGAGAGAAATGAAAATAATGATGAAAATCATCCATGAGTGGATAAAGACTACCCAGATCCATCATAATTCATATCCATATCAATGATATAGGCCTTTGGAGATTTATGAGGTATGCTATGTGTTCTTTAAGGACTTAACTCATTGTGGGTTACAAAGATTTTTCTAAGGTGGAAAGCTATATATGAGATTCATCATCCATTTTCAGATAATTTATAGATTTCGTGAGGTTTCATACTAATTATTATTAAAGTTAGTACTAGGTTTATTGGAAGCATATGGTGGAGGGTTATATATTAATATTTATTTTAATAATCATTGCTCGAATCCAAGAGTGGGGATTTGGAACATAAAATTAATAATTTATTTATTTACTATTTGAAGAAATAAATACCTGGTCTTAGGAACTTTCTTCATTGGTGAATGTTGATTTTCAGAAAATAACCTTCCAGATTACATTTGTTGTGTTGTGAGGATCCAATGATATAATCCCTCTAGTGGTGATCTACATGTGCTCCTATGATCTCTGAGAAACACCACTTGATCTTTATGTGCTAGCATGGTGAGTAAAATGTATTGCATTGTTTGTTATTGATCCATAATTATTTGGAAATGAATAAATATCTATTAGACTTGATGTTCTTGAGAGAGAAAGTGAAAGAAGAGTCAAGAGATAATTTATTATGCAAAACAATTATTTATTCTCAATTATTGTATACTCTACACAATAGACATAACCGTATATTTATAGAGTTAGGATTTAGGTTAAAATATTATTTAATTTCATACTACTGATTAAATATCATTTATTACCTTTAATAAACCCATTAACACATAATAATAATAATATTATTTTGTGGCACACACCAAATTAAACATTAAAAAGTATTATTTAAGCGTCCTTTTATTTAATATTTTTCAATGAACATGGTCTTGGTATTTTCAAACACATCTTACATATATTGAACACCCAAATAAAAATTGTATTCCTAAATTAATACTTCATTCTCATACTGGCGAATAAATATTTATTAAATATTCAATAAAATAAATGAGTATATTTTTATTCACGTGAATAAAAATAAATATTTATTTAATTTATGAAACCAAGATAATGTAAATAATATTATTCTACATACTTTAGAATAATATTTATTCCATTAATTACAATCAAATAAAATTTAATCAAGATTAATAGAAACACTTCGTGTGAAACCATATAGGATTATTTATCATTTTCATTATGTGGGATTACCTAATGTCCAGAATTATTATCCAAAAATGGGTCAAGGAACCCAAGAAAATGTCACAACATCAATAACCACATATGAACACCCACTATGTAATATAATCCCTTCGTCCAAATTTCTCATCAATTAGGTTGCATGATGGTTTCATCAACCTATTTACTTGATACATATTTATTTGATTATTTAAAATAAACACATAGTTACACCATAGTCATGGAATTTAATGTGATAGTTCTATTCTAATAAAAGTGATGAGATACCAGCTTCTATAAATATGGAAGGGAAAACCATTCATCAAATTATCCATTAATGACATGTCAATAATAACATGCCTAATATACCCCACTTCCCATAAGCATATAGTGTGATAGTTTTGGTTATAAAATATAAGTACGCGAGTCATGAAATATATTAATGATAATCATAAAGTATAAGGACTATTAGAAACACTCATAGATAAGAATATCTGATGACCCCAAACATATAAAATTTCTACTGGTGGATCTATTCTCATAATCTCCCATCTTGGAGATTAGCATGTGTGAACTTAATGAGAACAAGCCTCTTCCACTTACAAACACTCAAACCTGACAATATAAATACTTTGTTTCCCATTATAGCACATTATCCATACATAGAAAAATTGTCTGAATATTTTCATAGTACTTCAAGGTTCCCATAATATAATGGAACTGCTATAACCTTATCAAGGCGAAAAATACTCCAGGGCAATATAACATTAAATCCATTTAGAAATAATGAACAATATGTACTAATACATTAAATTAATATTCAATAAATTTAATATAAATGTAATAAAATACAATAATTTGGTCCTAGGACACCAACTCTGACAAGATCCCACTTGAAATAGATCCAACTGCCAATGAATTTCAGTTTTCTATTCTAAATTGATATTCATGTTTTTGCTAAGTCAAGGGTTTAATCAAGGGGTTTGCCACATTGTGTTCCTTGTAAATACATCTCATTAAAACCTCACCTATCTAAGAAAAATCCCTCAAGAGATGGTACTTTTGATGTTTTTTACTTCATTTATTATTGTGTCCTTGGATCTTTTTTGAGAGACACCATTGTTGTATTCTCATGATAGAGTGTGATAGGATTTTTACTAATAGGTACCACATAAAGATCTTTGATAAAGTTTTGAATCCATACTACTTCCATAGATTAATCAAAAATCCACAATATACTCATAATCTATTATACATTCTACAACCATATCCTAATTTGAGCTCTTATAGCTCATAGAACCTTCATTAAAAATGAATATTTATCCCTTGTGTGAATTCAGTTCATCCTAATCAGTTTGGAAACTAACATATACATATCATCTTATGACTAGTTCCTCCTCTCCTCCATATACTAAAAACATATCCTTAGTATGACTTAGATACTTACAAATATTCTTGACTACCATACAATGGTGGTAACCTATATCAACATGATATCTGCTTACCACACTCAATTCATTGGAAATATATAGCGTAGTACATAGCATATCATACATGACTAACCTAATATCTAACACATATAGAATACTTTACATTATGTTTATTTCCTCATGTGTATGAGGACACATTTTCCTAGAAATTTGAATACCATGGGCCATTGGGAACAATTCCCTCTTGGATTGTTCCATACTGAATATCTTCAGTTTCTAGTAAATGTATGTATTTTTACATAGTATGAGTAGTTTCTTTGATCAATCATGATGGATATTGATTCAATGAATATATAATTCTTCAACCAAGGCCTTCATGGAGATTTATTTATTCAACCATGTCTTAATATACTATAAGAATGGTATTTTGTTTCCCATGAGAAATATTTAATCAGCATATATGTTGAGAAAACAAATGAACTCCCACTAAATCATTTGTATACACAATTCTCATACTCATTATTTATTAAAAAAAAATTATTTTAAGGCTTCATCAAAACAAATGTTCCATGACCATGATTCTTGCATTAATATATAGATGGGTTTTCAATTTTGGTATCTTATTACTATTTTTTAGAGTCACAAACCAATTGAGTTGTGTCATATAGAAATTTCATAAAAGTTACCATTAAGAATGTATATTTTAAAATCTATATTCCAAATATCATCGTCCTAGTAATCCATAATGGAAATTATAATTTTGATGGATTTCATCATTGCAACTGCTTAAAGGGTTTCATCATAGTCAATGTATTAATTCTATTTAAACCCTTTTACAACTAGTCATTCCTTCTAGTTACCAAATTTTCCTTCCATGTCTATTTTCTTATTTAATACCCATTTTAAACCAACAATATTTACTTCCACTGGAGGATCTATGAAGATTTGGACTTGGTTTTGGTACATGGAATCCATTTCATAAATCATGACTTATTGTCACTTAGAATAATCTATGCCGCTTAATACTTCCTTCTAGGTTAGATGATCATTATATCAACTAATATTTATTAAACATCCTTGGTTACTAGAAAATGATAATGTTTTAGTTCTCTAACTTATCCTGTACTCTTACACAACAATTATGTCACAAGAATAGTTTCATCTTCCATAGGGCCTTGTGGAATCTGTTCCTATACCAACTCTTATGTACCATGACCCTCAACTTCATATAATCCTATCTATATCCCACTATCTATTTTAGAGATGTTTTACCTCTCATGTAATTGGTTGTGTCTTTCCACCATCACCTTTTTTCTGAGAGTTCGTATATGGAATATCCCCTTGTTTCCATAGGGGTATCCAATAATGGTACACTTTGTACCTTATGGTGAATGTTTGTTACTTAAAGAGTCCTTAAAAAACACATTACTTACCCACACATGTAAATTAGAAAACATGGTTTTTCTTCCACTCCAAAATTCATACAGAATACCATTTATCGATTTTGTTGGTACTTGGTTTAGTATATATGATACTATTTATAACATGTATCCATAAAAGGATAATGAAAAACTCATATGAATCATAATTGATCTCACCATGTCTAACAAGGTTAAGTTCCTCCTTTATATTAAACTATTACACTACGTTTTATAAGGAGGATTGAGGTGTGACAAGATCCCAACCTCCTATAAGTAATCAATGAAGTCTTGATTAAGATATTCTTCACCAAAGTCTGAGTGGAGTTTCTTATTTTTATTACTAAAATGGTTCTCAACATCACTCTTTTATTCCTTGTATTTATCAAAAGAATATGACTTATACCTCATTAAGTAGACATATCCATATCTCATAAAATAATCATTAAAAGTTACGAATTATGAGTATCCACCCCTTACTTTAATAAGAAATGGTCCACACACATCAGTATGAACTAATTCAAGAATCCCTTTCCCCCTTTCACCTTTAATACTAAATAGGGATTTGGTAATTTTTCCTTGAAAACATGCATGACATACGTCAAGTAGTTTTAGTTAAAAATAATCTAAATCTCTATATTGATGTATCTTTATTAGGCAATTTTCGTTTACATGACCTAGCCGATGATGCCAGAGTTAGGTGTGGTATAAGTCATGTGAATTAACATTGCTATCAATTTCTATTACATGGTTCATGTAATCCAACACATAAATAACATTATTTAAATGTTCCATACAATAAAAATGATATCTTCATATAATAAGAATCATTTATTTCCAAATTTAAAAATAAATCAATCAGTATCAAGTTTGTATATAGAAATATTGTTTTTGGTAACAAATGTCATATAATAAAAACATTTCAAAACCAAAACCATTCTGATCAACAATGTGAGGTGGTAGTCCTAGATTTATACAACAACATGGTTTTTGTCCATTGATTTCTCATATATCTACCACCCCTCAATCAATATTTTTAATCTAATTGGTTTTTGTATCTGAATACATATGTGAGCATTAATAATTGTATATAATTCCAAATTTGTAGAAACTTATAATTTTCACTTGATAAAAAACTCACATGAAGATTCCCATTTCTTCTTTGGATGGGTGCACGTTTGCTTCAGGTGGCCCTTCTCGCCACCTGAAAAATAGACAACATCATATTTCATTGATTTCTCCATGATCATTCTCTTCTTGGAGGGGTGTGAAGAATTTTTGGGCTTAAAGATCTTCACATTCCCTTTCTGTTTGTTTACTATAAGAACAATAGTATTTTCATACTTCGTATCCTTATATACCTAGTGAAGAAGAGTGAGAATATATGGTAGTTAATTATCAATGTTGTTCATATTAAAATTTACAAAAAATCTGGAGAAACACTAGGATGTGATGCCAGAATGAGATTGGTGCCGAGTTATTCAGGGAGTTTAAACCATGTAACCTCTAAGCGCTCTATGTAGACAATGATCATGACTACATGAGGCATATATGGGACATGATATCCATGATTTATAAAAAATATCTCTTTTGAAATCTCAAATCATTCATGTCTATCTTCTTTTGGAAAAGTCCATGGAGATGCTCAAGCATGTTATATATATCCATGTTTTCATGAGACTTCACGAGTTTACTATACATTGATGAATGCATCAAACATAGAATGTCAACTACATCACTAAAATGTTTTTCATAGAAAAGGAACTCTTTATCACTTTCCTCCTTGGTAGGTGGATTGTTAATTTAGGATTCTAGAATAGAATGTTTTTGTTCATGGAATATAACAACTCAAAAGTTTCTAAACCACTCATGGAAGTTACTTCTAGTTAAGAGGTTATTTTCTCTAGTATTGATCGAAGGGATAATGTGGATGATGATATTTCTACTTTATTATATAATAAAAATATCAAATTATTAGTACATTTTATTGATTATGAATTATGGTATAAATAATAAATTTATTGATTTTATTAAATCTCTCACTATTTTATCAAGTCCCAATGGCCCTCACCATTGAACTCAAAATATATAGTTACTTTAAAATTATAGGGGAAATGATCCATATGCCCCTTCACAAAACCTCAAAAGGGTTGGTCAAGATAATTGAAGGTATTTAGGTAGATAAGTATTTTCCAATTGAGGTCTTGCAACTCCTTGATCCTTTGAGTGGATTCCCAAATCGTAAAATCCTAACTTGAGTTTCCAAAACGCTTGCCTCAAAATTACACCCAGTCAAGCAAGGGAAACTTATATTGATGTAAAATAGTTATATATACCCAAATAAATTATAATAAATCCCTTTATAATATTATGTTTCCCAATAATGGTCGGTCAAACAATTTGATATGTTCAGTTTTATTCCTAATTAAGTATTGGAAAGAAGAGTCTAACTTAATATTTTTCTGACATATTTTAATTAATTATGTATAAATTTTAACTTGTATTATCCTTTAAATTTATTTTTAGTATTAATTGGAGGTTACTTAATTGATTAATAATGTTGGATAAAACATTTTTGTATAATTATTTTATTAAATTTCTATATTTACACATTAATTCATTTATTTATGTGATTGTGCCCTGGCATTTATAAAATCAATAATTTCATAGACATAAATAAAAGAATAAAGTAAGTAACCTGACTATGAGCTTATCTAATGATTTATAAAATGATATAAAATTAAATCAACCTATTACGAGGTGAATAAATCAAATTTCTAGTCTTGGCATGAGTTGTAAGTTCCCAACTATGATCCAAGTATCACAGAGAGGGAGAGTGGGTGAATCAGTGAAATGTTTTTCTTATAAGTTTCCATACTAATTAAACAAACATCATCTCCTATAAAAGATTTATTTCCCTACTAAAAAAAATCAGACACACATCCACAAGAAACTAAGAATTTTCAAGGTTTACTACTCCACAAGAGTAGTTATATCCTTGGTATGTTTTAGAAACAATCCAAAACCACAGAATCCACTAGAAAATAATCCTTTTGTGTTGAATACAATGAGTATGATATGCCCATATATTTGTGTCACACTATGAAAATAATCCAGTGGTGCATATTCTTCTTCTATAAAAATTTATGAAATAAAATTTTTGTATGAAACATGTTATGGCTCTTGCTGTTAAAATTTCACAAATATGATATTTCAAAACAATAATTCACATTCATATGAAGAAGATGGTAACAACTTCCTGGAGTTTGTAATGACACTTAGTCTGATTCCCAAGACTGATTTCTCAATATAGAAATAGAAATATTTTAAAATACACTACGGGAAAAAGTGGTATTAGCGATGGGTTATTTGCGATGGGAATATGTCCTGTTTGCGACGGGGCATAAACCCGTCGCAAATAAGGAGTTATTTGTGATGGGATATTCTCACCCGTCGCAAATGGTTTGGCGCGAATGCACGCCAAATCGCGCAAAAGCTATTTGCGACGGGATCCCCTTCCCGTCACAAATAACCTGGCGGCAGGGGTTATTTGCGACAGGGCCCGTCACAAATAACCGCTTTTATTGCCGCCCGTAATTAATACAACCGGGATTATTTGCGACGGGGCTGTCGCAAATAATACCAATTGCAACGGGAATACTGTCGTAATAAACCCCGTCGCAAATAATCTAACCTATAAATACAGCCAGCCTTGACAAGTTTTCTGAATCCGAACTACTTTTTACGAGTTTATATGTGTTGAGTGAGTTGTTTTGCAAGTCGATTTCAAGGAGGTTGGGGGGATCATCTTACAAGTACAACAAATCGAAAGCTTGAAAACCAGTTTAAGGTTGTTTTCTGAATTTTAATTTAATGTTTATTTAATGTTTTTGTTTTATATTTTTACATTAGTTTTTATTATTTATTATTAGATATAATTATGTTGTATTAAGGTATTAAATTTGATTTGTCAGATTTCATTATTAGTAAATAACAATATTTAATAATTAAGTGACTGTAATTAGTAATTAATAACTTTAATTTTAATTAAAGATAGTAATTAGTAATTAATGAATGCAATTAATAGTTAATGAATGTAATTTGTAGATAATGAATGTAATTAGTAATTAATGAATATAATTTGTAATAATTGGAATAATTCAAAAAATAGTAATAATTAGAAAAAATTAACAATAATTAGTAATAAGTAACATTAATTAGTAATAATTTATAATAATTAGTAATAATTAACAATAATTACCAATAATTAGTAATAAATAACAATAATTACCAATAATTAGTAATAATTAGTAATAATTATCAATATTTACCAATATTTACCAATAATTGCCAATAATTGTCAATATTTTCCAATAATTACCAATATTTACCAATAATTACCAATAATTGACAATAATTGCTAATATTTACCAATAATTAGGAATAATTACTAATAATTACCAATAATTACCAATAATTAACAATATTTACCAATAATTACCGATAATTGTCAATATTTAACAGTAATTAGGAATAATTACCAATAATTAGGAATAATTAGTAATAATTAGGAATAATTACCAATAATTTGTAATAATTACCAATAATTAGGAATAATTACCAATAATTAGCTAATTGGAAAAAACTAGCGTGATCATTATCTTTCTCAATTATCTTTTCATCTCTATATTGGTTTTAAGAAAACTTCTGTCTCCACATGTAATATTTGCATTCTTTTTCAAAATTATCAACCTACTCAACAATAGAGAGTTGAAAGTGAATGCAAATATTGCATGTGGAGATAGAATGTTAAACACACAGATGAAAGGAGAAGGAGATCTCGTCGCAAATACCAATAATTAGGAATAATTACCAATAATTAGGAATAATTACCAATAATTAGGAATAATTACCAATAATTCGAAATAATTACCAATAATTAATAATAATTACCAATAATTACCAATAATTAGGAATAATTACCAACAATTATGAATAATTAGTAATAATTGCCAATAATTACCAAAAATTAACAATAATTACCAATAATTCGTAATAATTACCAATATTTACCAATATTTACCAATATTTACCAATAATTACCAATAATTGTCAATATTTAGTAATAATTACCAATAATTACCAATAATTAGTGATAATTAACAATAATTACCAATACTTAGTAATAATTACCAATAATTACCAATAATTAGTAATAATTACCAATAATTATAAATTATTACCAATAATTACCAATAATTAGTAATAATTACCAATAATTAGTAATAATTACCAATAAATAACAATAATTACCAATAATTAGTAATAATTACCAATAATTAAGAATAATTACCAATAATTAAGAATAATTACCAATAATTAGGAATAATTACCAATAATTAATAATAATTACAAATAATTACTAATAATTAGGAATAATTAACAATAATTACCAATAATTACCAATAATTAGTAATAATTACCTATAATTACCAATAATTAGTTATAATTAATAATAATTACCAATAATTAGTAATAATTAACGATAATTACCAATAATTAGTAATAATTACCAATAATTACCAATATTTAGTAATAATTACCAATAATTACCAATAATTGTCAATATTTTCCAATAATTAGAAATAATTACCCATAAATAGGAATAATTACAAATAATTAGGAATAATTAGTAATAATTAGGAATAATTACCAATAATAAGGAATAATTAGCAATAATTAGGAATAATTGACAATAATTAGGAATAATTATCAATAATTAGGAATAATTACCAATAATTAGGAATAATTACCAATAATTAGGAATAATTACCAATAATTAGGAATAATTACCAATAATTAGTAATAATTACCAATAATTATGAATAATTACCAATAATTACGAATAATAACCAATAATAAGGAATAATTACCAATAATTAGGAATAATTACCAATAATTAATAATAATTACCAATAATTAATAATAATTACCAATAATTAATAATAATTACCCATAATTACCCATAATTAGTAATAATTACCAATAATTACTAATAATTACCAATAATTAGTAATAATTACTAATAATTACCAATATTTTCCAATATTTACCGATAATTACAAATAATTGTCAATATTTAGTAATAATTACCAATAATTACCAATAATTAGTAATAATTACCAATAATTAGTAATAATTAACAATAATTTCCAATAATTAGTAATAATTACAAATAATTACCAATAATTGGTAATAATTACCAATAATTACCAATAATTAGTAATAATTACCAGTAATTAGTAATAATTACCAATAATTACCAATAATTACCAATAATTAGTAATAATTACCAATAATTCGAAATAATTACCAATAATTCGAAATAATTACCAAAAATTAGGAATAATTACCAATAATTACCAATAATTAGGAATAATTACCAATAATTAGGAATAATTAGTAATAATTACCAATAATTACCAATAATTAGTAATAATTACTCATAATTACCAATATTTACAAATATTTACCAATAATTACCAATAATTGTCAATATTTAGTAATAATTACCAATAATTACCAATAATTAGTAATAATTATCAATTATTACAAATAATTATTAATAATTACCAATAATTACCAATAATTAGTAATAATTACCAATAATTAGTAATAATTACAAATAATTACCAATAATTAGTAATAATTAACAATAATTAGTAATAATTACCAATAATTAGTAATAATTACCAATAATTAGTAATAACTACCAATAATTAAGAATAATTACCAATAATTAGGAATAATTACCAATAATTAATAATAATTAACAATAATTACCAATAATTAGGAATACTTACCAATAATTAGGAATAATGACCAATAATTAGGAATAATTAGTAATATTTACCAATAATTACCAATAATTAGTAATAATTACTAATAATTACCAATATTTACCAATATTTACCAATAATGGTCAATATTTAGTAATAATTACCAATGATTACCAATAATTAGTAATAATTAACAATAATTGCCAATAATTACCAATATTTACCAATAATTATCAATAATTGTCAATATTTACCAATAATTAGGAATAATTACCAATAAATAGGAATAATTACCAATAATTAGGAATAATTACTAATGATTAGGAATAATTACCAATAATTAGGAATAATTACCAATAATTAGGAATAATTACAAATAATTAGGAATAATTACCAATGATTAGTAATAATTACCAATAATTATCAATAATTACCAATAATTCGGAATAATTACCAATGATTAGTAATAATTACCGATAATTAGTAATAATTATCAATAATTACCAATAATTACCAATATTACCAATAATTAGTAATAATTAACAATAATTACCAATAATTATTAATAATTACTAATAATTACCAATAATTACCAATATTTACCAATAATTAGGAATATTTACCAATAATTAAGAATAATTACCAATAATTAGGAATAATTACCAATAATTTGGAATAATTAGTAATAATTAGGTATAATTACCAATAATTAGGAATAATTATCAATAATTAGGAATAATTACCAATAATTAGGAATAATTACCAATAATTAGGAATAATTACCAATAATTAGGTATAATTACCAATAATTACGAATAATTACCAATAATTAGTAATAATTAACAATAATTACCAATAATTAGTAATAATTACCAATAATTACCAATATTTAGTAATAATTAGATAATTTAAAAAAACTAGCGTGATCATTATCTTTCTCAATTATCTATTCATCTCTGTATTTGTTTTAAGAAAACTTTTTTCTCCACATGTAATATTCGCATTCTTTTTCAAAATTATCAACCTACTCACCAATAGAGAGGCGAAAGTGAATGCGAATATTACATGTGGAGAGATAATGTTAAACACACAGATGAAAGAGGAATTGTAACATAATATAGAAAGTTATATTATTTTAATATTAATAATAAAAAATACCAATAATGTAATAATGTTATTATTATATAATTAATATTTATGAAAAAATAATATTAGTATTATTAAAATAATAAAAAATTTGTAAAATATTAAAATTATCAATATTTCTAAGAGGTTTTGCTTTATTCTCAACATGTTCAATTCTTAAAGGGTTAATTTTTAGGTCTATCTCAATAAAAAGTTTGAGTCAGTCGTGTCTGATGCAAACTCTATAATTATCCTTGCTTGAGTGTTTTTTCTAACAAATAATTCAAAACCAGTAATGCTTTTATATTTTATAGAAAAATATGGAACAACAAGGTCGTCAGCAATCATTTTTAGATGACCACATATGGATAAATCAACGTAGAAATCCAAATGGTTCTGGTTTAAATCCAGTATATATAGAGGGTGTGGAGACTTTTTAAGCATTTGCGGCATCAAATACAGAATTTGTTTTAGAAGGTACAATAAAATGTCCTTGTAAAAAATGTGCACTGAGAACATTTGACACTTTTGACAAAGTTGGGGGACATCTCTTGCGTTTTGGTTTTCAACCAGATTATGTTTCTCGGTATCAACATGGTGAATGCAGTTCTACAAAATGTGATACTAACTTGATTCCAGATCCATCCCGGTTTCAAAATTTAGTACATGATGTTGCAGGTCTATATATTCAACATACAGAAACTCAAGATGATATTGATTCTACTCCTGAGTTGGCACACTCTGAATTTTATGAGTTGTTGAGCTCTGCTGAGGATGCGTTATATCCTGGTTGTAAGATAAGAAAATTAGAAGCAGCTGCAAAATTTATGGCTATCAAATCAGATAATGGAATTTCAAACACGTGTTTTGATCAAATATTGTCTTTGGTTAAAACACTGTTACCTGATGGAAATGTTTTTCCTGCAAATTACTATGAGAGTAAGAGGCTGGTTCAGAATTTAGGACTTAGTTGTCAGAAGATTCATGCATGTTCAAATGATTGAATTTTATATTCTAGGGAAAATGAGTCGTTTGATAGTTGTCGCACTTGTGGGAAATCGAGGTATAAAGAATCTCATCATGGAAAGTCTGGCTTGATTCCTGTAAAACAGTTGAGATATTTTCCTCTTACATCTAGACTTCAGTGTTTATTCATGTCTAAGAATACATTGACAATGATGTCAAAGCACAAAATGAATATTTAAACTGGTAAAAGCATGAATCATCTGGCCGATGGTGATTCATAGAAACATTTTGATATAGTGCGTCCATCCTTTTCTTTATAAGACTGAAATGTGCGACTAGGTCTTTTCACTGATGGTTTATGTCTATTCGGATCTTATGGTAGTCAGTATTCATGTTGGCCTGTCTTTTTAACTCCGTACAATTTACCTCCATGGATGTTGATGAAGGAACCCTATATCTTTTTGACCTTACTAATCCCAGGACATCTGAAAAAGAATATTGATGTTTATTTGAAACCATTGATTGATGAATTAAATATACAATGGAGTACTGGTGTCAGTACTTATGATGTTGTTGCGAAACAGAAATTCATACTAAGAGCAGCATTGATGTGGAAAATCAGTGACTTCCCGGCTTATGGAATGTTATTTGGCTGGAGTACACATGGGACGAAATCATGTCCTTACTGTATGGGAGAGAACAAGGAATTTATGCTCATCCATGGAAAAAAACCTTGCTATTTTGACTGTCATCGCAGATTTTTTCCAGCTGATCATCCTTTTCGCAGAAACAGATCTCATTTTAGAAAAGGCACAGTTGAAAGGGATGGAACTCCAAAAATTCTATCAAGTACGAAGTTAAAATCAGTTGTATATTCATTACGTCCCATCACATTTGGACCCACAATAAACCAACAGAAAATTTCTGGTTTTGGGAAAGAACACAATTGGATAAAACATATCATATTTTGGGATTTGCCATATTGGTCTCATTTGCTGGTCCACCACATGTTGGATGTCATGCATATTGAGAATAACTGTTTTGATAATTTGTTTCATACAGTTTTGGATACACCAGGAAAGAGCAAAGATAATGTAAATGCACGATTAGATCTTGCTCAAATTTGCAGGCGTCCAGAACTCGAGTTGTTTGAGAATGTTAGAACAGAAAGGTTAATGAAACCAAAATTAGATTATACATTGTCCAAAGAAAGATGCTTATTATTTTGTCAATGGATTGTATATTTCATACTTCTAGATGGATGTGCTTCCAATTTGGGTAGATGTGTAAATAATGGTCATATTACCGGATTAAAAAGACATGATTGTCATGTTATAATGGAAAGAATTATACCCATTGGATTAAGAGGTCTGTTTAATTCTATGATATGGTATTCCATAACAGATGTATCATATTTTTTTCGGGACATTTATGCGGCGACAATAGATTACGATGCTCTATGAAAACATGAGGAAGATATTGTTGTAATTATTTGTAAACTGGAAAAAATATTCCTACCGTCTTTCTTTGACTCAATGGAACATTTGATATTATATTTTCCATATGAAGAAAACTGTGGAGGTCCGATATAGTTTCGATGGATGTTCCCATTCGAAAGATACATGAATAAATTTAAAAAAGAAGTACATAACAAAGCATCTGTTGAAGGATCTATTGCTGAAGTTTATTTGTAGGAGGAGATATCTTTTTTTTCTCTGGTCCCACTATTTTGAATCTGGGTATCCTTCAAAACACAACTGCATGGGACGGAATGAGGGGAATATTGATGAAATCGACAATCAAATATCTGTTTTTAACCAGTCAGAGCTTGGTTTTGGTGGTGTTCATGAACGATGGCTTTCAGATGATGAAAATCACAGAGCTCATATGTATGCTCTATTGAACTATGAAGAGATGACATCATTTGTACTGTAAGTGATTCTATTACATTTTCTAATATTTATGTTACAATAAATAACTTTTTTTATTGATTGAATGATAATCATATCAAGAAACAACTTCCAAAAATTACAGCAGCTCCTCTCGAAGAATGCAGAAAAAAAAATTTTCTCAGTGGTTTGAAATACTGGTAACATAAATTTTTCATACTTTAACACTCCTTCAATTTATAGTTTACTATATTGATAATTATTTCACAAATTTTTAGGTGTCTCGACATGCTGATAAAATTGACAAACGACTTTGTATATTGAGTAACCCACCATCCAAAATGGTGAAATCTTATAATGCATATGTGGTGAATGGTTTTCGATTTCATACACATGCATATGGGGAATAAAAAAAACAATGAATAGTGGAGTTTTCTTGAGAGGATCTCATCATAGAGAAAATGAAGTTGACTTTTATGGAATACTTGATGAAATCATTGAACTCTGTTATCTAGAACACCATTACATAACGATGTTCAAATGTTGGTGGTTGGATACTGAGAGAGGCGTGCGTGTTCATCTGACTCATGGAATCATCAATATTAAATGTAAAAGTGTTCTTGCAGTAAATGAACCATTCTTACTAGCTCAACAGGCACATCAAGTTTATTATGAAATGTACTGTGCTATGTCAAGAGACTTGACTGATTGGTGGAGCATAATAAAAATGAAAATTCAAGACAATCAGTTTAGTCAAAGTGAATGTGCTTTCACTGAAGTGCAAGGAATTGAAGTTTTTCAAGAGAGTACTCGAAATCAATCATTTTTACAAAGAGACATGAGTATCGATGATGAAACCCCTCAATTAAGAGTCAGTGATCATGATGATGATGGTAATGAAATCACAAATGAATTTGAAATGGTAAGAGATGAAGCAACTGGAACTCAAATGGATATCGATGATATTGAGGAGGAATATGAAGATGACATTGACAGATATGAAGATTATGATGAAGATGAACATTGATACAATTCAATGGTAGTTATATATAATCATAACTAATATATATGTATATATAATAATAATTATCAATTATGTTCTAACAACATTCGTTTTCTGTTTCAGATGGATGAGGACACATTTCGTGAGTTGGCGGATGCTGACCTATCTTTCGATGCGGATGAGTTGCTGGCACCTGACCCTCAGCCTGATGGCATTTTAGGGAGTACGCGGAGGGGGCACAGTCTTGCATGACTGATGATTCCTAACCCCATCCCCGAGCGATGTCCACGTCATGGGTTCAATCCACGCACCCGGAGGTGTGATAATCTGTGCATTTTACTAAGATTTCATTAATCTATTTACATAATAAATGTTTGATTGTTTTTTTTACAGTTTTCCGCATATAGCAGTCGGAAAGAGCAGCGCTATTTTGCACAACTATTTTTCTCAGCCATGGACGACATGGGAGCATATTCCTGTTGATGTGCAGCAGGCCATGTTCGGTCATTGGTTGCTACCTATGTAAATAAATAATTTTTATTTTTAAATTTATTTCTTTTATAACTTGATATTTTGAACTATTTGTAGGTTTTATGGTATCCGATCAAGGATACCATGCGTGACGCCATCCATGAGGCATGGGAGGTGGCCATGCGTGATCACTTTCATCAGTTTTTGCACAATTTATGAAAAGCTACCATGAAGAAAGTAGGAGTGTCAGATTTTGACGAGTCATGTAGAGCACACCGACCAGAGTACATTTCATCCCACGTATAAGATGGATTATGTGACACTAGTTGAGTTGTGGTTTTCAGAGGAGATCATCGGTGGGGAGGCAGAATCAGGGGAGACAGGAGGTGACTCATCGAGCTGGGAGTCGTACCTTCAGTACTCATAGAAAGCATTTGGTACGTACATTTTTTATAAATATTTTATATAACATTAAATATTAACAATTTATTTTATATTCTTATAGGCTGTCGAGCACCCCGATATTACGGAGTACGACGTATATCAGAGGATGTATAGTGATCCAGCTACTGGGGAGATCAGAGGTGATCGCCAGCGTCAAATCGTGGTCAGTATTTTTTTTCAAGTTTAAAAATTAACTGCATATAATATATTCACAATTTCAATTTTAAATTGCAACTACATGAGTCATATGAGACCGCAGCATCACAGACCCGACCTGAGGGTCATGCCGAGGCATCAGATCAGACCAGTGGCCATCAGTTTGATGAGGCGGCATGGATGCAGGCGACCCAATATGCCTTCGAGAAGGGCTAGGTAGTTAGTATCGGCTCTCGACTGACTCCTGGAGATTATTATGGCAGTGCTGCGATGTCAGCGTCCAGCTCGAGAGGAGCTCGTGCATCTTCTTCCACTACACAGTATAAGGATCAGTTGCGATCTCAAACTGAGTTGACAGAGAGTCTCCAAAAGGAGCAGGAGGAGATGCATCGGTAGCATCAGTAGCATGAGGAGGAGCGCCGATGATAGCAGTAGGTGTACGAGGAGCAGATGAGTCGGTGGCAGCTGCAGCAGCAGGAGCAGATGGAGTACATGCACTGACTCACTCATGCCTTAGGGATGGAGTTTCCTCCACCAGCAGATCCCCCCCTCCCCCTCCTCCTTCAGATTAGTTATTGTTTGATGTTAATAAGTTTGTAAATTTAAAATATGACATTTTTTCTATTCAGAGTTTCTATCTCTCTTATACTGGTGTCAATATTGTATTATTTAATTTCTATTTATTTTTAATACTTTATTATTTATTATTTGTATTTATTTTAATGTTTGTTTATTTTATTAATAATAATATTACTCTTAGTATTTTGTTATTTGTTTATATATCTTTTTTCAAATGTTGATAATTTTCATATTTTTATTTTCTAATTATTTTAATAATATTATATTCAGTATTTTTAATACATAAAAAGTTTCATAAATTTTAATTAAAATTATAATTTTTTAATTATTTAAAATAATACGAATTTGGAATATTATTATTTTTATATAATATAATATTATTTATATTACAATATTAATATGATTAATAATATTATTCATATTTTATAATATTAATTATATATATATAAATTTAAATTTTTTAATATTTTAATTTAACTATAATTTTTTAAATAATTGAATGATTTTTTGTTATAATATTTGAATGAATTATAATTGTATTATTACTACTATAATATTAATTAAATTTTTTTATTAATAATTTAATTTTTTTTATTTTTTATACAAATTTGCGACAGGATAATCATCCCCGTCGCAATAGGTAATTGCGACAGGACGTTAACCCGTCACAATTAATTTTTTTTTAATTTTTTTAAATTTCCTATTATGACGGGAATATTTTCCCGTCGCAATAGGGAATTGCGACGGGCCCGTCGTAATTACTTATTTCTTTTTTTTTTGGAAAAAAATTTAACTCTTTAGCGACGGTATTCGTGGCCCGTCGCAAATAACATTTACGACAGGCCCCGTCGCAAAAGTGTTATTTAATGTTTTTAATATATATATATATCGATTAGTATTTGCGACGGGACATATTACAGTCGAAAATAATATTTTTAGCAATAGACCCGTCACAAATAGTGTTAGTTGCGACGCCATTTACCGCAACGGGTCATTTGCGACGGACCCCCGTTCCAAAGAGCCTTTTGCGACGGGATCCCGTCGTAACTGACCCGTCGCAAATGGGCTTATTTCCGGTAGTGATACTACTAAAAAAAATTATGAACTTCTTCTTCCACTATTCAAAAAAACCAAAATTATTTCCCCAGTCTGATTATCCATCCAAATATGATAACTAGTAGAAAATTATATTTATCTTCTTCTCCTTCTTCTGTTTGATAAAATTCCTCAAGTAATATTGATTAGGAAACATCTTCTTTTTAGTAACTTGATTCTTCTATCTCATCTTTCACAAAATATACAAGTCATAAAATATTATATGTATTCTCCTCCTATTATAGACATTCCGAAAATGGCTTAAGTGGGATTCTGGAAAGGTTTTCTAGCTTTACCATATTTCCCAAATCATTAATAATCCTTAAATTGAAAATCATTCTTTTACTTGTTCATTGACTTTGATTTAACGTAAATTCGGGATATCTATTTGAATTATTCAATGCTTTAGACATTATTTACAATCTACGGTCTTATTCTGATTCTATATTATGATTACCAATATGATTTCTTTATTACATTGCTTCACACCACTTGCATAAATGAAGAAATAGATAGCTTTATCCATCTTAGAAAAATTAATTCCAATTCCGATTCTAATTTTTCATAATGATTTGTTCATTACGATGATGGAATTTTTTCACTCTATTTTTCTTGACCCACTTGAAAAAATAGAACTGAAGATATTACATTACATTGCTATGTACCGATTAGAACCAATCTAATCATTCTCATTTGCACATTATGATAAAGACAATTAATTATTTAATATGTTTCTCTATATCAATTGTGATAAATGTAAAACATATGTCTTCCCATTATGATGTTCCATACCAACTGATAAAAACAATGGAAAAAATATTCTTGGAATAATAAACTAGCTTCCTATCCCCTTTGAGAACTCTTAAAAAAATATTTAATAAAGACTTTTCTTATTCTTATTTTCTCTTATCCAACTTTATAAAGATATTAAAAAATTTATTTATCACCACACTCAATAATTTGTTTATCCAAATACCTAAAATTACATATGTATACCAGAAAAATGTAATGATTAATCATTATTAGAGTAACTCTGATTATCGATGGCACACCAAACCCACTAGACTGGTTCCATTAACTTTAAATTTAGAAAATATTTTATTCTTTTATAAATACAATACCCATAAAATTATTTCTTTGAATATTTATATATTTTTTATTTTGGTATGACTGAAAAATAACACCTTTGATTTTCTCACATAATGATCATCATCTCTAGCCATAAAAAATATATATATCCAATATTCTCACTCTGATAGTATAAGATCATAAATCTTATGATTTAGAAACTTCGTTATTTCAAAAACATTAGCTTGTAATCATGACTTACTTCTTGACTTTGATAAATATAAGACCATATTTATCATTTTATGAATTATAATGGAAATTATTTTAACTTACCAGTATTCCAGGGACATCTTACATTCCTACTCAACCTCAATGCAACAGACTGTACTGTTTTATACTAATTCAATTCTCAATACGATTGTTAGAACTTTTTATCCCACAATATTTCATCAAAATATAATCATAAGTTTCAAAAATTAATTATGATTTTTGAGAAATACAAAATAGAAAAATAACCTCATATTATCATCCTATCCAACTAGACTATAATAAAACTTCCTAATAAAATATTCCTTTCATTATGGACCTGAGGTGGGTTTAATGAACCTTTTCTCCCAAAAGAATTAATCTTAATAAAATTTAATTTCCTAAGCAATATTAGTCAAAATACTAAATATAATGGTCTATCCAATCTTCGTACTAATGGTTCTGGATCCGATTTTCAGCTTCTCAAACAACTTTCCTCAATCCATCTTTCTGTTAGATTCACAACATTCTTTTTTTCTTCAACATAATCAAAATATTTATCTATTAACAAAAAATAAAACCAAAACATAAATTAGTCCTATCAATATACCTCTTTGTGTTTGTTGTCAACACTCACTTCATTACTGAATAATAACTTCTATGTAGTACAACCGGAAGTTTTATTTTTTTATTTTCTATTTTCCTCATTACTTTCTAGCTACCCATAGTTCTTATCTATCTCCCTTTTCCTTATCTTTACAACTTATTGACAATCAAATTTAAAGGGGGTATTATGTGAATTTTCTCACTTAATTAACAATTGGTCTAATTTCCAAGTGTTCGAGCATTTCATCACAGAATATTAAAATTCTTCTTTAGGAGAACATTGGTATCACATGAGTTTCATAATAAAGATCCTTTAATTGTACAAATCTAAGTCTATGTGGGCGATCCCTGTGTATAAAATACTAGTATATAATAAAGTTTATCAATGTTGTCCATTATATAAATTTCATGAAATACCTTTTAATATATAATAATTATGATGATATTAGAAAGTTCAGTTGTATTAAAACACAACTTTTGAAAAACTAATATTTTTTGTAACATATTTACTTTATTTCACAAGAATTGAAAGAAAATAGTAAACACCATATTCCTTATTTTGACTCCTACAATTACATATAGGTTAGTAAAAGTTTACAAAATTTTTGGGAATAGGGAGGAATCTTTTAACACCCCAAGTTTCCACGGTACGCTTCTCTTTGAATAATACATTAGCGTGTGTTGTATGCAACTTCGAGTTCGAACACACACCACAACCAATAAACTAGCCGTTATGAATTGTAATACCCACTTTTTAAAATTTTATAAATTTTATCTTTCAAAATGGAATTAATTTTTGCATTCGTAATATCGAAATTATCTTAGGGTGATATTTTGGTACTTTTCTAATAACTTTCATATTTTAATGAATAGTGAAAATTACTAAATATTAATTAAAAACAACTTCCTTAATTGAAATAATTAATAGTGATAAATTATGCATTTGAGTGATTTGAAAGTATAATTATATTATATTTTTACCATTTAATACAATATTGGCCATTGTACGTAATTTTACATTTAAACTGGACATAAAAAAGTGTTAATCTTTTGATAGTTATTATTTCTTAAAAACGCACTTTTTGTTTTGACAACAGAAATTAATTTTAAATTAATTTCTGCCACATCTGGGTTTTGAATTTAGAAAAATGGATTCTATATTTGGAATCAGGAGTTCCAAATTTTCTAAATAGGTAACATTTATTTTTCGACATTTTGAATAATTCGGTAAATATTTTATTTTCCAAGGTTAAAGGGTAAATCCGGTAAATAAGGGTAACAAATAATATTATAATAATCTTAAATTACCCTAACACGTGTCCTAACCCTGTTTTTTGATACATGTCCGACCACATGAATCATTGGGTAGATTTTGGGACCCCATGGAGCCACTTGTAAGTGATAATGACACTATATATTAATTAAGTTAATGTAAATACAAAAATGACATAAGCATATATCCTTTAGCAAATATTTTCTTACATAGTGTTATATATGTTATGTTTTTGACTATGAATATTTATTAGAAATATAAAATTATTTCTAACATAATGGGATGTCATTTATAATTTTTATACATTGAATAATTAAATTTATTTCAATAATGATGCAGTATTTTCCTTATTAATGAAAGAATCAAATAATTGGTATTATAAATGGTAAAATAAATATAATTTGAAAGTTTTGATGACATCCAAAAATTTTATTGGTTAATATGACATTTCAGGATCACTTAAATGATTTTTTTGAATTAATAAATTTGTTAATACTTTAACAAAAATCAATTATTAAATAGTGTAAAAATTGATATAAAAGTATTTTTAAAACAAATATTATATTATTAATTGATATTATATTCCTAAAAATATATGTTTCAGCCAGAGGACTTATATAATGATAGGTGTATCATTAATGGACCACTTGGGGGTCTCTTGGAAGTATATAGTATGTTTATTAATAGTATAATATAAAAATAAAAAAGAAATGATAAATGTCAAACTATTTAATTAAGAGTTAAATCTAAAAGATAAAGTTAATATAGTGACCCAAAGTTGTCTAAAATCTATTGGTTGAGTGGTTTTCAATCTATCCCCACCTTAAAATTTATATAATACACTTTGGGGCCATTAGAAATAAAATAAGAATTTATTATAAAATAATATTTCTAGATTTTTCTTAAGGTGGCCCTCACCCCTCTTATAAAAGGTTACTCCCCCTTCTCTCTAATTAACACCTTCAAAGCCATTTGGCTCGGCCAAAAACTGCCCAAATATTCTCTCAAATTCCCTCACTTCAACCTAGAGGCATTCGTTTGATCAGAAAGCCATCCTAAAGAGCCCTTTTGATCTAATCAAAAGGAAGAACCCGAAGAAGAGGTAATGTTTTCACCACAATCTTTCAAGTTCCTTTCTTCTTCCAGTTCTTCTTTCATTGTTATTTCCATTCTAAAATAATAACTACAATATATACTATACACTATGATGTTATTATAATTATGGTACAACCATATTCAGTATTCTATCCACCCTTTTAATGAAATGTTAGCATACATACGTACATACGGCTTACCGTCTCCACGTCATGGTGTAATTGTTATTCAAAACATTATTATTTGGATGGGTATGATAATGATGTGTAATTGAAGTAAATAATAAATATAACATTATTATTATTCTTTATATATGATATACCATCCAATTATATATTATTTTAATATCAAAATAATGATATCGTCACTCGTGCGTATGTACGGACTACTGTCTCTAAGAAGGCGATGAGATTAATTCCCCATCATATCCATTCAAGTATAATTCTAATTTGATGATTAAAAATATTTTTTAAGGAATTGATATCATTCTGGATTTGAATAAGATACAACCTATCCATAAAAAACACGACTTATGTAACAAAACATATAAAAGAAAACGAGTAAGTTAACACCCGAAATGACGATAATACTAAGATATTATTAACAAAGAAATGTTAAAAGATCATATATGATATCATATTAATGTATATGATTCGTCTATAATTTAATAACAATTATTACACCATTATACAGGAGGTTAGTCTACCCTCGACCAAGGAAAAGTACAAGGTAAGGTTTTTTTCACAATCTCTTCATTATCTGAGGTTGTTTATACGTAATTATCTACTAGGACCTCTTTATCATCCAAATCCATGTTTCTTAAAAATGTATTTCAAATCATTATTATTATTTTATAGACTATGGGTTAATGTCATTTATACCATTTTTTTACTTTTTATAAGATTTTTATAAAGGAATCTTTCCATCATTTTACAAAGAAGTTCCCTTTTAACCTTTTTCAACAAAATTAGTGTAAGAATGTATTTTTTAACATATATGGTGGGTGCGGCTATTTTCCGCTGTTATAAAATTGTTGAATCTTCCCTTACAATCTTATAATAATATTTTCAAATTAAATGTTTCCTTTTATAATTATGTGAATTTTAAATGATTTCAAAAAAATATATTTCTCTCAAATAGTTTTGATTTCATCTATGTTAACATTCTTTGATGGATTTTAAGCTTATTTGAAGTTGATTTATTATGATACAAAAATTCCATATTGTATTGAAGGTTTTGGGATATGTTTGAATGTGGATGTGTTTTTTTATACCATTCATTATTTATGGATAAATTATTGACATTCCGTATGCTAGTTTTAATACGAATGTTTAAGTTATGTTTAAACCTTTTCATATGAGGAATGAATTGGACTTAGTAAGCGATGGGTGGAGCCCGCTATAGCTCCTCGATGCATCGGTAGGTCTCATGAGACAAAATAGTGTCTTGACACAAGGCCTTGACAAAATCTTATTTGCAGTCTTGGTATAAGTCCTTGACTATGTGGTTTTGATAGTCTGGAATTATGCATTCCATCATTATGAAAGTGGTTATTGATATTGCATGTGATTATTAGATTAGTGGAATATACATTTGAATAATTAAATTGAATTATTTCATTGTATTTCTGCCATATTATGCTGAAGTTCATGTTTAAAAGGATTTTGTTTTAGTTAAACATTTCCTTAAATTTTTATCCATATTTATGAAAGTTTTCACTATATTGTTATCCTTATTGGGCATTTGAGCTCACCCCTTTCTATGTTTTATTTTTATCAAGATGTGAAGAAGTATTTTATGAATGACCTACCAGGATAGTATGAAGGGATATGAGTGTGGTCTATGGAGAAAATATTTTTTTTGTAGTTTTTCACTTTAGGATGTAATGTAAGACTTATGAATGTATCTTGTGATTCTAAAGCTACTAAACTAATCGGACCTTCAAGACTTGATCTTTTATGATCATTCCAGTGTTACATAATAATGCACTGACTCTGGGTAAATGGGGATAAGGCATTATAGTTGGTATCAGAAGAAGTTTAGTACAAACCTTGGAAGCTAGATTTAGATAAACGCTGATTAGAGAACGTAGACCTAAGATGGGATTTGAGGATTAATATAGAAGAACTTTCTAAAATTTTTGTATTGTTGAGATTTTGTGTGTTTTTTGAGCAATACATCCCTATCTAGATATGAGCAGGTAGAGGCAGCTCTAGAACATATGTACCTAGGTGTAAAATCCAAAAACACCTCTTTGATCTAGTCTCGAATGAGAACTGGTGCGCGACATCGGGCCTTGCTGCACTCTTGGTTACGACACTCCCGGGGGATATGCTTAGGATAATTATAACTTTATTTACAAACCCCTATGAAGGGTTTATGAGTATATACTTCCTCAAAGAAAACATATTTATGATTATGGATTATATGCATAAACTGTTCAATTCTTGTTAAGTGTTTTACAAGTTTGGATTTATGTATTACGATTCATAAACTAATCTAGTGTATGCTATTATTTAGAAATGGAGCTTAGTGGAATAAATGGAAACCGTATCAATGCACACACTCCATGTAGGGATTTAACTTCTGGTCAAGATAATTATAGTGGAGCTGGTGATGCATCTAGTGCTGATCAGCTAATCACTATACTGGGACAACTCACCCAGGTTATGAATAATAACCTTACCCATATGGAGCACCCAGATCCTCATTTTCTAGGATCAATGTTAGATCTCTTCATGAGGCAACAAACACCAACATTCAATGGGAGTAAAAATCCATTAGTAGCTGAGAAATGGATAAATTCCATAGTGAAAATATTCTCTTCCTTGGGGAGTAGTGAATTGGAAAAAGTTATCATGGCAGTTTACTACATCACTAGAGATGCTGAACAATGGTGGTCATTTATTCAAAACACAAAGGAGGATGATGAAGTATCAAATATGGAATGGAGGGAGTTCAAAGTGCTTTTCTTAGAAAAATACTTTCCTCGTGACCATCGAGCAGATATGGAAAGACAATTTCTGAGTCTTAGACAAAAGGAGGATGAGAAAGTCGCAAAGTATGAGGCTAACTTTACAATGTTTGCGAGGAATGCAGCAGATTATATATGTAACCCAAGGAGTAAGATTTATCTTTTCTTTGATGTGTTAATACAATTTATCCATCAAGCATTAGTCTCAGAATCTTTCTCTTCGTACGAATATATTGTCTCATGTTCTATCAAGACAAAAAATAAATTCTCTAAGTCTTATGACATTAATGTAAAGTAAGAGAAGAAGAGATCTACTGATCACTCTGGGAATGGAAATAATGGTAAGAAGGGAAAAGCTGAATATCCATCCTGTAGTAAATGTGGGAAGAAACACCCTGATACTTTCTTGAAGGGAATGTGAGTCTGTTACATGTGCAGTGAAAAAGGAAACCAAGCTCGTGATTGCAAGGGGAAGAAAGAATCTACTGATGTTCAATGATACAATTTCTTGGAGATGGGACATTTTGAAAATTAATGTCCTAATAATTAGGGGAACTTACCTCAGAAAAGGCTAAGGGATCAATTCCAAGCATATGCGATCACTACTGCTGAGGTAGAAGCTTCGAAAGACGTGGTGGTAGGTAATTTAATGGTTTCCTTAAGTATAGAAAATTATTTATTTGATTTTGGATCATCACATTGTTTCATATATTCCCAGTTTGCTAAGAAAATTAGATATTTCCAATTTTATTTGACAAGGGAGTTGTCAGTCAAAACTCCTAAGTGAAGTATCATTGAAACCAAGTTTTGTGAATCAGTCCCCATTAGAACACATAAATGTTCTTTAGCTACTGATCTCATCATCATACCCATGATTAAATTTGATATAATACTCGGTATGGATTGGCATTCAAACCATGATGTGAATATTTATTATAAGAAGAAGTAGGTTACGATTTTTGATGATGATGATAAAGAACACCTTATCTTTAGACAAGAATCACCACCACCTGATTCTTATCTAGATCCACCCTCAGTAGCTCATCTAAATTAAATTATCAGGGAGGAAGATAATGAAATAACTGTGGGTGAGGAAAGGAATGTTCAAATACAAGATGTACCTATTGTGAAAGAATATGTTGGTGTGTTTCTAGAATATTTACCAGGACATCCGCCAAAATGAGAAACTATGTTTTCCATTGATTTAATTCCTAGTTCAAGGCCTATATCAAAGACCCTTTATAGAATGGCCACTGTGGAATTAGTTGAACTAAAGAAACAACTAGAGGAATTGAGTAATAAGGGATTTATTCTCCCTAGTATTTCTCCATGGGGATCCCCTGTCCTTTTTGTTAATAAGAAAGATAGATCTATGAGGTTATTTATCAACTACAGGGAAATCAATGCTATAAAAATAAAGAACAAGTATCCCCAACCTCACATTGATGATTTATTTGACCAAATGCATGGAGCTCAGAACTTTTCAATGATTAACCTTCGATCTGGATACCATTAGTTGTGTTTAAAGAAGGAATACACTCCGAAGACAAAATTTCGAACCAGGTATAAGCATTATGAGTTTACAGTAATGGATTTTGGATTGACTAATGCACCCTCTGTATTCATGGATCTGATGAATAGAGTTTTCAAGGAGTATCTTGATGAATTTTTAGTGGTATTTATTTATTATATCTTTTTACAATCCAAAATCAACGAAGAGAATGAAAATCACTTTCGCATTATCCCGAAGACTCTTAGAAGACATGAATTATATGGAATGTTTAGCAATTTTAAATTCTGGCTTCAAGAGATTTCATTTCTTGGCCATATTTTCTCTAAGGATGGAATTTTCGTTGATCCATCTAAGACCAAGGCAATCCAAGAATGGCCAGCACCTACGAGTATAACTGAGGTACATAGTTTTATTGGTTTAGCATGTTATTATCAGTGTTTCGTCCAGAATATTTCCCAATTAGATAACCCATTAACGAAGCTCACACGTAATGGGGTTAAATTTATTTGGACAAAAGAGTGTGAAAAATGTTTTTAAGAACTGAAGATAAGATTAGTCAATGCTCTTATATTGGCTCTACCATCAGGAAATAATGGGTTTGTTATTTATTGTCACGCTTTAAAGAAAGGACTTGGTTGTGTCCTTATGCAGAATGCTAGGGTTATTGCCTATGCGTCATGACAACTCAAAATTCATGAGAAAAACAATCCTACTCATGATATTGAGTTAGATACTGTAATCTCTGCTTTGAATATTTTGAGGCACTATCTCTATGGTAAAAAATGTGAGATTTATACTAATCACATGATTTTGAAGTATATTTTACCGTAGAAAGAACTCAACATGAAGCAAAAGAGATGGCTTGAACTACTCAAGGACTATGATTGCATGATACAATACCACCTGGGGAAGGAAAATATGGTGGCAGATGCTTTGGACAGAAAGGATCATGGAGTTTTGAACATGATGAGACATGAAAGGGATCATATTTTCACAGATCTAGTGAATATGTATATGGGAATTACCATGGAAGATGAAACATCGATACTTTTACAAATGGTTTCCAAACTATCTTTACTAGGAAGGAAAAAGTGTTCCGATGATGAATAATTTCAAAAGAATATTAAAGCTGTGAATGATGGGAGATGGAGTGACTTTGTGTATGAAGGAGAAATTTTGAAATTTGGGAAGAGACTTTGTGTTCTCGATATACCTGATCTAAAAAGGTAATTTTTGGAAGATTCTCATAGTTCCAATTTCTCTATACACCCTCGGCACACCAAAATGTATAGTGATTTGAATGAACATTTTTGGTGGGACAACATAAAGAGGGAGATTGCTGATTTTGTGTCAAGATGTATGGTTTGTCAACAAGTGAAAGATGGAAGGCAACAACCTGGAGGAGTCATGCAAACTCTTCCCATACCTGAGTGGAAATGGGATAATATTATGATGAACTTTTCCATGGGGTACCAAAGACTCCTGGAAGGAACGATGCAATATGGGTCATTGTTGATCATCTTATCAATTCAGAACATTTTCTTGGTATAAGAGAAGATCTACCACTTGAACGTCTAGAAAGTCTATATATTGATGAAGTTGTGAGACTTCATGGAGTACCTATATCGATTGTTTCTTATCGTGATCCCTGTTTTACATCATGATTCTGGAAAAGTATTCAGCAAGCCCTTGATACTGAATTCTGTTTGAGCAATGCCTACATCCCCCAAACTGATGGACAATTAGAACAGACTATTCAATCCATATAAGACATGTTGAGATCTTCCTCACTTGACTTTTAGGGTATGTGGGATTAATATTTACCTCTGGTGGAATTTTTCTATAACAACAGCTTCTATTCAAGTATTCAGAAGGCACCATATGAAGCGTTATATGGAAAGAGATGTCGCACAACAACCTGTTGGGATGATGGTGGTGGAAAAAAAACTTGTAGGCCCAAAACTTGTTGAGGAAATAATGAAAAATGTGAAGGTAATCCAAACCCACATCAAAGCAGCTCAAAGTAGGAAGAAGAGCTATATTGATAAACAAAGTAAGTATTTGGAATTTCAGGTAGGAGATCATGATTTGTTGAAGGTATCTCCATGGAAGGGTGTTATACATTTCAGTAAGAAGGCAAATTGAGTCCTAGGTACATAGGACCTTTTGAAATTCTAGAATGATTTGGGGTTGTAGCTTACCGTTTGGAAATGCCACCAAGTATCTCTAAAGTTGACGATGTGTTCCACGTATCACTGTTGAGAAAATAAATCTCTGACCCAACGCATGTACCCACCTATGAGGAAGTTGAACTGGAACTCGATCTATCTTATTGAAAATATCCCATCAGGATTCTTGATACTAGAGAACATGTTCTGAGAAACCGGATGACTCATATGGTAAAAGTTCTATGGAGAAACCATAAGATGGAATAAGCAATGTGGGAACCTGAGGAACTTACGACGAAGAACCACTAGAGTCTTTTTATAAAATAATATTCTAGAAATTTTGAGGACAAAATTATTTGAAGGAGTGGAGAATTTAACACCCCAAGATTCCACGACATGCTTCTCTTTGAATAACACAGTAGCATGTGTTGTACGCAACTTCAAGTTCTAACACACAGCACAACCAATCAACTAGCCATTATGAATAGTAATACCTAGTTTTTGAAATTTTATAAATTTTATCTTTTAAAATGGTCATAATTTTTGGATTAAAAATATCAAAATTAGCTTAGGGTGAAATTTTGGTACTTTTCTGATAACATTCATATTTTGATGAATAGTGAAAATCACTAAATATTAATTAAAAACAACTTTTTTAATCAAAATAATTAATAGTGATAAATTATTCATTTGTGTGATTTTAATGTATAATTAGATTATATTTTTACCATTTAATACAATTTAGGTCATTGGAAATAATTTCACATTTAAACTAGACATAAACAAGTGTCAATCTTTTGATAGTTATTATTTCTAAAAAACACGCATTTTTGTTTTGACAACGAGAATTAATTTTAGATTAATTTCTTCCACTTCTGTGTTTTGAATTTAGAAAAATGGATTCCATATTTGGAATTTGGAGTTCCAAATTTTATAAATAGGTAACTTTTATTTTTAGACATTTTGAATAATTACTTCGGTAAATATTTTATTTACCATGGTTAAAGGGTAAATCCATTAAATAAGGGTAAAAAATAATATTATAATAATCTTAAATTACCCTAAAACGTGTCCCAACACAATATTTTGATACATTTTCGACCATGATAATCTTTGGGTCGATTTTGGGACCCCATGGAGCCACTTTTAAGTGAAAATGACACTTTATATTAATTAAGTTAAAGTAAATACAAAAATGACATAAGCATATATCTTTTAAAAAAAATTTACATAAGGTTATATATGTTATATTTTCAACTATAAATATTCATTAGAAAGATAAAAATATTTCATACATAATGTAATTTTATTTATAATTGTTAGACATAGAATAATTAAATTTATTTATGACACAATAATGATGCAGTATTTTACTTATTAATGAAAGAATCAAATAATTGGTATTATAAATTTTCAAATAAATATAATTTTAATGGTTTGATGACATACACAAATTTTATTGGTTAATATGACATGTTAGTATTACATAATTGAATTTTTTTTGAATTAATAAATTTGTTAAAATTTTAACAAAAATCAATTATTAAATAGTGTTAAAATTGACATAAAGGAGTTTTTAAAAAAAATATTATTTTATTAAGTGATATTATATTCCTAAAAATCTAATATTCTGCAAAAGGACTTATATAATGATATTTGTATCATTAATGGAACACTTGGGGGTCTCTTGGAAGTATATAGTATGTTTATTAACTATATAATATAAAAATACAAAGAGACATGGTAAATGTCAAACTATTTATCAAAGAGTTAAATCGAAAAGATAATGTTAATATAGTGACCCAAACCTATCTAAAACCTATTCTATGAGTGATTTTCGACCTATTACCACCTTAACCTCTAAATAATCCACTTTGGAGCCTTTATAAACTGAATATTAATTTATTAAAAAATAATATTTCTAGCTTTTCTTAATGTGCCCCCATCCCTCTTATAAAAGGGAACTCCCCTTCTCTCTAATTTACACCTTCAAAGCCATTTGGCTCATCCAACCACTGCACATATATTCTCTCAAATTTTCTCAATTCAAACTATAGGCCTTATTTTGATTAGAAGTCCAACCTAAGGAGCCCTTTTGATCAAATCAAAAGGAAGAACCCGAAGAAGAGGTAATGTTTTCACCACCCTCTTTCAACTTCCTTTCTTTGTCCACTTCTTCATTCTTTGTTATTTCCATTATAAATTAATAAATACATTATATTCTATATACTTTGATGTTATTATAAATATGGTACAACCATATTCAGTATTCTATCCATCCTTTGAATGACATGTCAACGTACGTGTGTACGCACGGCTTACCGTCTCCACGTCGTGGTGTAATTGTTATTCAAAACATTATTATTTGGATGGGTATGATAATGATGTGTAATTGAATTAAATAATAAATATAACATTATAAGTATTCTTTATATATGATATAACATCCACTTATATGTTATTTTGATATCAAAATAATGATATTGTTGCTCGTGCGTACGTATGAACTACCGTCTCCACGAACACGATGAGATTCATTCCCCACCATATCCATTCAAGTATAATTCTTATTTGATGATTAAAAATAATGTTTATGGACTTGATATCATTCTGTATATGAAAAATATACAACCTATTCATAACAAACACGGCTTATATAACAAAACATATAAAATAAAACGAGCAAGTTAACACCCAAAACGACGATAATACTAAGATATTATTAACAAAGAAATGTTAAAAGATCATATGTGATATCATATTAATGTATATGATTCTTGTATAACTTAATAACAATTATTTCACCATTATACAAGAGGTTAAACTACCCTCGACCAAGGAAAAGTACAAGGTAAGGGTTTATTTTACAATCTCTTCATTATCCAAGGTTTTTTATACGTAATTATCTATTGGACATCTTTATCATCCACATCCATGTTTCTTAAAAATGTATTTCAAATAATTATTAATATTTAAAAGACTATGGGTTAAAGTCATTTATGCATTTGTTTGACTTTTTATATGATGTTTATAAAGGAATCATTTTGTCTTTTTCCAAACAATGTCCTTTTTAGCTTTTTCGACAGAATTAAGGTAAAAATGTCTTTTTTTACTTATACGGCGGGTGCACCTATTTTCTGCCATTATTAAACTGTCGAAGCTTCCCTTAAAATCTTATAAGAATATTTTCAAATTAAATTTATCCTTTTATAATTATGTGAATTTTAAATGATTTCAAAAAAAAAAAGATATTTCTCTCAAATAGATTTGATTTCATCTATGTCAACATCCTTTGATGGATTTTATGCTTATTTGAAGTTGAATTATTATAATACAAAATTTCCATATTGTATTGAATGTTTTGTGATATGTTTGACTATGGATGTGTTATTTTTATACCATTCATGGTTTATGGATAAATTATTGACATTTCATATGCTATTTTTAATATGAATGTTTATGTTATGTTTAAACCTATTCATATGAGGAATGAATTGGACGTAGTAAATGATGGGTGGAGCCTGCTATAGCTCCTCGAAGCATCAGTAGGTCTCATGAGACAAACTAGTGTCCTGGAACATGGCCTTGACAAAATATTATTTGTAGTCTTAGCTCAAGGCCTTGAGTATGTGGCTATGATAGTATGACATTATGCATTCCATCATTGTGAAAGTGGTTATTGATATTGCATGTGATTATTCGATTAGTAGACTATCCATGTGAATAAGTAAATGGAATTATTTCATTTTATTTTTCCCATATTATGTTGCAGTTAAAGTTTAAAAGGATTTTGTTTTAATTATACATTCCCTTAAATGATTATTCTTATTTATGAATGTTTCCGCTATATTGTTATCCTTATTGGGCATATGAGCTCACCCCTTTCTATGTTTTATTTTCCCAGGATATGAAGACGTATTTTATGAATGACCTGCAGGGATAGTATGAGGGGATATGAGTGAGGTCTTTGGAGACAAGATGATGTTGTAGTTTTTAACTTTATGATGTAATGTAAGACTTATGAATGTATCTAGTGATTCCAAGGCTACTAAACTAATCGGTCCATCAAGACTTGATCTTTTATGATCATACCCATGTTATGTAATAATGCACCGACTCTCAGTAACTGGGGTCGGGGCATTACAAATATCTTTTTTTTGTTAGAAGAAATAATCAAACTAAGAGTAATCTACTAGTCCTGATTTTTTTTTTCTTTTTCTTGTATTTTTCATTGGATTTGTTTTCTTACTTATATTCATTCTTTTCAGATTCTTTGAAAACATTATTCTTATCTGTAGAATATTCTGATAATGATATCAAATTTTCTTCAACTTTAGTAGCAACTTTGTTACAATTTTATTGTAACATCTTCTTCATGTCTTCTTCTTGGGCTAGTAAGATAGTCGAACAAATTTTGGTAACATGCCCAATTTTCAAACATCTCTTTCATATTTTACTATTATTAAAATAAAAATCTATTGATATATATTTATCAACTTTGTTCTCATTTTCAAAAAAAAATTCCCCTTTTCTTCATATGATTTTTGTGATTATTCAAACATTCAAGCCATTTTTACTTGTTCAGGACAAATAACTGAGAAACCTTTCTTGAAGGACTCAACATGTTTACCTTTACCAACTTTCAAATTCTTGTTCTCAGTATTCCTCCAATAATAATTCTTTGGAATCTTCATTTTCGAAGATTGACTCACCCACAAACATTTCCTTCTATAACTCATGGAGTAGTTGTAATGTTGTTGGTTGAACCAATATATATTATCCTTGTGTTTTAATCCACCACAATTCCAATAGTACCTATAGAAGAAATATGTTTTTCTATAACTTCCATACCATATAGAATTGTAGACATGTTTCTCAATAACCTTTTCATCTTTCTTAATAGAACATTTTTGACTACCAACCTTTCTATTGTCAAATGACTTTTTCGGTCTTGACCACGTACATTATCTTTCCATATTTCTTCATATCAGAACCATTTCCAACCTTTCTGCCAACAATTGTAGGTTACTTTTGTTGATCCTTCTTAGGCTCATCCTTATGAGAAATCTCACCAAATTCATATATAGAATTATCAAAACTTGTAACCTTTTGTTCATATAGAATGTTTTTATTTGAAAAGTTCCAAATCATGTTATTTTTACTTAAACTTTACTTTAAGGTGTTCATTATGATTATTTTCTTTATCAAGAAACTTATTCGTATCAGGAATCTCTTCTAGTACCTTTATTTTATCATTAAAAAAACATTCTTGATTATTAGTTGAAGATTATTCACTTTTCAACTTCCTGATTACTTTCTCAAACCTCCCGATATTCCACAAACATGCACTCAATTCTCCTTTTAGATGAAATTATAATTGACTTTCTTCTTCAAAACCATTGCTTACAAATTCTTTATCCTTAACTATGGATAAAAAATTATTCTCACCAACATTCTCATTGGGATTTTTGGAATTAGATTCATTGGATTCTTTTTAAAAATAGTTTCTCTCATTGTTAGTAAAACATTCCTTATTAACTATTGTAATAAACATTTTTTAGTACCATTTGTAAATTATTCTCTATAATCCTCATTGGATAAAAATCTTCTCCTTTTGGATTTATAGAATTTCTTATCTTTTTTTCTTAGAATAGAATTTTTCCTTGTCACCCTTTTTCATCCAAGATATTCTTGACCATATTTATTCCTCATAAATTTCTTCTCAAACACATTATTTTTCCTTAAATTTTTTAAAATAGTTAGAAAAAAGTGCCCAAGGGATCCACATACGAAACATTTTAAGGGAATTTTTCTTTTATACCTTCCTGTACCACATTTCTCATTTTTAAAAAACAAGGATAAAATTTCATTAAGATTTTTATATACATTATTTTTGGAGTCTAAGTTAGCAACATCATCTTCATCAAGAACATTCTTAAACTTTGTTTCTTGGAGGATTTGAAGGAAATTTCTCTACCTGCTATTTTTGAACTTCCTAACGTATTTCCATATCATCTCATATGTGGTGATAGTACTCTGTAAATCATCCATAGATAATGTATCAGGATTTCTATCCCCCAATGAGGAATCTTTAACATAAAAATTACTGGGAAGAACTCTCAAGATCATTTCAGTAATAGTATAATCTTACAATATTTCACTAAGACATCTTATAGTGATAATAATTTCATTCACCTTAGTAATAAATTCACCAATAGATTCATACTCACCAATCTTCAGATCTTCATACTTCAATATCCTTATTTTAAACTTTTAATTCTTTACTTTTGTATTTCCTTCATAAATGTTGTTCAGAATATCCAAGATGCCTTTGGTAGTGGAAACACCTTTTACTCTCAGAAACAAACTTTTAGAAAGTTATGAGAGTAAAAAAATCTTAGATCTTCCATAATTTTCAAGGTTTTCCTTATCAGGATTTGTATGGGGAACATTCTTAATATGGGGGATAAAACCATCAGTAATAGATTTTGAAAAATCATACCCAAGTTACATAAGATATAACGACATTATTCCTTTACAAATATAATAATTCTAATCATTTAAGATTGGAATTAACTTACTGTAAAAACAACTTAGATTACCCATCAAACATTCTTCTCAAAAAATTCTTGAAATAATAAACAAAGGGAACCTTCAATCTGATACCACTAGTAAGTTCCCAACCAGGATCCAAGTATCACTAAGAGGGGGAAGGGGTGAATAAGTGATATTGATTTATTTTAAATTTCATTTATAATGAAACAAACATCACTTACTAATAAATATTTTATTACCTACTAAAAATAATAAAACACCCATCCCTATGAACACAAGAATTTATAAGGTTCACTACTAAATAAGAGTACCTAAGTCCTTAGTTTAGTATGGAAATAATGTGATACCACACAATCCACTAGAAAACAATCCTTTCATGTGGAATACAATGTGTTGTATATTACCTTACTCTCATGTCGCACTATAGAAAAAGTCCAATAATTCATAAATTTCTTCTAGCACAAATGATGAAATAGAATTTTTATAACAATCATGTTATGATTCTTCTTGATCAACATTTAAAAATTTGATCGTTCAATAAAAAAATTCACTTCCTTACCTAAAATCCGGTAAGAACTTCCTAGAATTCATAATGAATCCCAATCCGATTCCACAGTCTGATTCTCAAGTCTGATATCTCAATATAGAAACAATACTCTATCAGAAGACCACTAAAAAATTCTGATGTTCTTCTTCCACCGTCCAAAAATCCCAATATTATTTTCCTAGACTGATTATCCATCCTAATACAATAACCAAGTGAATACAATATTTCTATTCTTTTTCTTATTTTTTTTAACAAAGCTCTTCAAGAAAGATCAATCTGAAAAATTATTCTTTCTAGAAATGTAAATATTCTTTCACCTTTTTCAAGAATGATGAAATTCATTGAATATAAAAAGTATTCTCATTATTTTATGTACATGAAAAAAATTGATTAATAGGGTTTCTTAAAAGGTTTTCCTACATTACCAAATTTCCCAAATCATTAATATTACTTAAATCTCAGACTTTATTTTACTTGTTCAATGCCTTTAATTTCCCTTTAATTTCATAAGTCTCATTGAATTCATTAATTCTTCAGACTATATTTACGATCTCCAATCCAGCTCTGATTCTCTATTATAATTTCCAATATGATTTCTTCATTACGTTGCTTCGTACCACATGCATAGATGAATAAATATAAAGATTCATTATTATTATCAAACTTCATTATAATTCTCATTATGATTTTACATTATTATTTATTCATTAAAATGATGGAATTTAGTCACTCTGTTTTTATTGACCCACTTGAAAAAATAGAACTGAAGCCATCTCATTAGGTTTCTCTGTAATGGTTGGAAAACCAATCTTCTTATTTTTTATTTCCTCATTAGGATGAAGAAAACATATTTTTTAATATGTTGATCTATATCAATTTTGATTAATGTAAAACATATGTCTTCCCATTATGATGTTTAGTACTAAGTGAAAAAAGGAAACCATAATATTGGGAAATCAAGAAATCTTCTTATCCCCCTTTGAAAACCCATTTAAAAAAATATTCAAAAAAAGACTCTTCTTAGTCTTCATTTCTCTTGAACCACTTGATAGATATATTAAAAACATTATTTATCACTTGACTCAACAAACTATTCTTATCAATCTTCCTCAAATTTCATAAGGATACCAAAATAATGTAATGACTAATCTATGTCAAAGTAACACTAATTATCGGTGGCACACCGAGTCTGATGGACCAGTAATAGTTGCTTTAACTATATAAACTTCTTTATGATTTCTTGAATAAGTTACCCATTGAATTATTTCTCTGAACAAATTAATATTTTTAAATTTTTTTGACTAAAAACCAGTCCTTTTAGTTTTTTCACATTATAATAATCATCTCTAGCCATCAAACAAATCCGCACCCAATGTTCTCACTTCGATTGTCTAAGACCCTAAAAATTTGGCTCCAGTAACTTCCTTATTTAAAAAAATTTAGCATGTAAGCATGGATTCCTTTAGTACATTGATACATTAAATATCAACTTCAAAATTATCTTACTTATAATGGAATGTATTGTAACTTCTATATCCTCCAGCAACATCACCTTTCCTACTCAGCCAGAACATGATTGGGAGCAATTATTTTCTTCCAATATGATACTCAATATTATTTTCAACACTTATTATCACCCATTGTTTCATAAATATAGCATCAATATTTTTTACAACTTACTTATGATTTTTGGGGAATAAAAAATATAAAATTGTCATCAGTTTTTCATTGGAGCCAACTAGACTTTGATAAAACTTACTAATATGATATAACTTTTATTCTAGACCAGAGGTGAATTTGATGAACCTTTTATCCTAGAAAAATTATTCTTAATCTGATGGAATTTCCTAAGATTTGTGTGTC
Organism: Viscum album; assembly: GCA_963277665.1. Taxonomy (NCBI): domain Eukaryota; kingdom Viridiplantae; phylum Streptophyta; class Magnoliopsida; order Santalales; family Viscaceae; genus Viscum; species Viscum album. Next base: position 1,132,991,995 of record OY728134.1, on the reverse strand, counting down.
TGAAATACTGAACAGGATGGTTTTTCCAATCTTCATGCTGATGGTTCTGGATCATATTCTTAGCTTCTCACACAACTTTCCCCAATCCGAATTTCCATTAATTTTATGAACGTACTATTTTTCTTCAACATAATCAATATATCGATCTATTTACAACAAATAAAACCAAAAAACAACCTCATCCTAACATGAGTTACAACATTCCACATATCCAGCTGTGTATTAGTTAAGTTGGCATCATAATGGTTCCATTTTGAATAGCCTCCACACACCTTCAAATTCTTAATTAATTACAATTATTTGTTACTCACACGTAGATATTGGGAACCAAAGGATTGGTTAAAGGGGATTACATAAATATCCTTGGACATGCATGTCCTACATAATAATGGATTAAGGGATAAAACAAATGCCACTATTTAATTTAAAAATAAATAATTAAAAACCTTGGAAATAAATTAAATTAAATTAATTCCAACACATAAAAAGGTATTGGTCAATGTAATGATCAGTCTTAAATGAAATGAATATACAAAATTAACTGGGTATCATTCATTAATTTAATTGTTCTTTATTATTGAGATGAACACACTTGTATTAATTAATTAATGAATTAAATAATTTACTTTTATCTTATTTATCATTAAAACTTAATTAGAGATACCTAGCATTTATGGAATCCATGGGAAAAAATAATAGAAAAAATTAATATAGATTTATTACAATAAGATTATTGAGAATTTAAATTTATGTAAAACCATTATTAAATTGTCCTACACAATTTGTTCTAATCAATAAAATAAGGTTTTAATGGCGTAATATTCAATTTTAATGTTATTTAATTCTTCCATTAATTGGGAGACTACACTGATTGTACAATCCATCTTCACGCTATATACCTCAGTTGCTTTGTAACTAAGACACACTCATGGGGCTTAACCATGTTAACTCAACTGTATTATATTGCATGAACATGAAAAATACACATCATGTATCAACTTTCCATGTGCCGAATTGTCATGGTCAACAAGTGGTGTACAGTAAATGCACCATGTTTAATTAACTAATCGGTGCATATATGTATAATGTGAATAGGTACACAATGTGTTCTCTGGCTGCCCACCATGTATCCCAGTTTTACCAGCCAAATAATTGGAACTTCTTGATAGTATCTCTGGTCGATAATAATTTTTTCTTAAACCATTAGGAAAATGAAACATTAAATGAACATGATTAATATGTTGATAATATATTAATTAAAATCAAATTAAATAATGAATAATATGAAATGAGAATATAACCACAATTTTTCATAGATAAATAATAAAATAAATAATTATAAATTTTTATGTGATCCCTTTGAGACCACTTGTTGGTTTTAGGGGTATCAGAAGCATGCGGTGGTCAGAGATATATTAAAATTTTATTTAATAAGCATTTCCAGAAACCAGGAGCATGGATATTGCACGTAAAATAAATAATTCCTTTATTTCATATTTAAATAAATAAATACAAGGGATTAGGAACATTCTTCATTGGTGAATATTGATCATCCAAAATTCTCCTTTTAGATTACATTCATTTTTCTGTAAGGATATAAGGATAGAATCCCTCTAGTGGTGATCCAGATGTTCTCCTATGATCTTTAAGAAATACCACACGATCTTCAGGTACTATCAAAGAGAGTCAAATATCATATATTGTTCATTCTTGACCACTCATTATTAGATATTGGTGAAATTTCTCTTGTGCTTATCAGTATTGAGAGGGATAGAGAATGAGGAGTCGAGAGAGAATTCATTTTGAGAAACAATTATCTATTCTCAATTTTTTGATGCTCTAAACAATAGATATAGTCATCTATATGGAGAGTTAGGATTTAGGATGAAATATTATTTAATTTTATTATTGAAATTAAGTAACATTTATTACCTTTAACAAACCCCATGCCACATAATAATAATAATAATATTATTATCTTATTGTGGTGCAAGCTAACTTTTACAGTAAAAAATATTATTTAACCAGCTTGTATATTAATATTTGACACCAGACATGGTCTTGGTTCATTTGAACACCAATTAAAATTATTTAGCACTTAACAAATTTTTATTCATAAATAAATATTTTATTCACATACAAATGAATAAATATTTATTAAATAATCAATAAAATGAATAAATATATTTTTATTCACAATCTAATGAATAAAAATTTATTCAATTTATGAGATCGAGATAAATTTAATAAAATAATTCATTATCCATGATAATAATATTTATTCCATTAATTAAACTCAAATATAATTTAATTTAGATCAATATAAACACTTGTTGTGTGACTCTCTAGAATTATTTTCTATTAGAATTTGGAGGTCTTGTTTAAATTCCATGATTATTATCTAGAAAAGGGTCAAGAAATCCAGGATAAAATACTAATTGTTATAATTTCAACAAATATATATGAATTCTGACTATTCAATATAATCTATTTGTCATAATATTTCATCAATCATGTTGCACGATGATGTCATAAACCTATTTACTCAATACATCTTTCTTTGACTATCTGGAATAAAAACATCATTACACCATGGACATGGAATTTAATGTGATGACACAATTTTAATAAAAGGGATGAGATATCATCATCTATAAATATGAAAATGGAAAATCCTTCCTCAACTTATACATTAATTGTGTGTCAACTATGACGCTCCCAATGTACCCTGCTTCCTGCCAATATATGGTATGACAGTTTTGGTTACTAAATATAAGTAAATAAGTCATGAAGTACATTAATGATAATCTTGAATTATAAGGACTGTTACACACTCTCAAAGATAAGAATATTTGATGACACCGATACATATAGAATTCCAACTCGTGGGTTTGTTCTCATAATATCCCATATTCATGATAATCAAGTGAAAAATTGATGAGAAGAAGCCTAATCTACTAACAAGAACTCACACCTGACATAATAAATACTATATTTCCCATCATAGTATATTATCCAACCAAAAAATTATATTTGTAATATTTCCATAGTAATTCAAGGTTCTCATTATAGTTGGGAACTTCTATGAACTTATCAATATGAACAATACACTTGTAAATTGTTGCATTAAATCCATGCAGAAACAATGAAAAATATAAAATAAGATATTAAATTAATATTCTATACATCAAATATATATGTAATTAATGTACAATCAGTTGATCCTAGGAAACCAACTATAACACTTACCACATTATTTAGATTTATTGCATGATTTATTCCACGTATTGTAGTTAAGGAGATTTTTATACGACCCATTGCACATTATTGACTGGGGTGAGATGAACATTGAGGGTGGATCTATAGTCTCATAGTATCCAATGACCATCGAGTATTATAATGATAAAATCCTTCTTCGTAGATTTATTCATTTTGTGCATTTTTTTCGTAGCACAAAAATATTTTGGGGAGAATGTAGGAGTGGAAGAACTAGATGCGAGCTCAGTACCCACAACTTTTTGAGTAGGATTTTTCTTGTTGGGATGAAAATACCATAAAATGTATAGAATTTAATGATCTTATTTTTTCCATGTAATACTTCTGATATGTTAATGAATATATTTATAGTGTTCTTCATGGATTCAGTGTAGAATTCAGGGTATTGGTAGCCTTATATATATATTAAAAATATTAATTATTATATACCATGATCACCTAGTTTCTATAAACTAATGGATTATATATTGAATGGTATCTATGATGGAAAAAAAATAAGGCAACTGTTAATACTTTAATGAGTCTTTTACCTTAGGAGTAATATAATTTTTTCTGGTGTTGGGAATTTTAGTAGAGTGTTGTTGCAGGAATAAATTTGACAAAATAAATGCATTTAATTAATTATTTAATTAATGATCTAATTAATATTTAACCTAGAAAAATAACTCTATTGATAACCCTTTTTAAAAAAAATTTATACTTTTATCCCCATAAACTGAAGAGTTTGGAGGAGGACTACTATAGCATGAATATTTGGGTGTGATCACATAGATTGTTGGAGATGAAGAAAAACACAATGAATTCATCAATCGTATCTCCTGAAAAAAATGTATTCATCAACATAGTTCTTAGATCTCACAAATAAAAAAATTGTAGAATAATTCTTCATTATTGATCGATTCGTTATTGAGGTAGGAAATATGATTGTGTCATTATAATCATTGTTCTAGATTTATCCATATATAACACAAATTAATTCTGCTACAAAATTAATTCATGGGTCATTTTATTGATTAATTTTCCTAGATTTAAGAATTTTTGAATGTTCTTGTTTATCCTACAAACTCGATGATTTATACACCAAAAAAATGTCAATATGAATAATGGAAAAAGCCTATTTCTTAGTTTTGTGTTTCATAATTTTCTTCCATCGTTCTTTAGATGATCGTCATTGGTATTTTAATTGGTCGATTATTAAATAAAACTCAGGGAATGATCATTGTGAAATATCAATTTTTTCAGAACAAATATTTTCTATGTGTTGAATTTTGGGATATAAGGAATGACATTGTTGTGAAAATGATGATAGATTTGATGATAGTGTGGGGGATGGAGTGTTCTCATTTTAGATCATGATGGTGATTTGGGATTGAAATGTTGAATGATTCATGATCAATGAGTGGTTAGAATCTGGTTACAATGATGCTTTATTTTGGATTATCTTAGATCCAAGAATTATATATGTTTTAGGGGTTGAATCGAAGGCAGTGATAACATGGGTGATGATTCATGAGAGATCTTATATTTCTATGAAATCTCTTACACACTATGTGTACTTTGGAATAACAAACACCGCATAGACCCCCTTCCATGATAGATAGGTTTTATGTGTGAAATTAAAAAACAAAAAGGTCGTGTGACTCATTTGCAAAACATGTGATCCTTAACCTAAAAACTCGACATGTAATCTATGGTACATGAGGATGGACATGACCAGTGTACACGGACATGACTAGAGAACACATCCACAACTATAGTACATAGGCATGGGATGGAGGACACGAGCATGGGCACGGGTGGGACCAAACTTAGCTGGACACACCATGTGTCCCTTGAACATTCCATGTACCAATTATAGCGTTGGTTTGATCCCTTGATCACCTTAGTCTAGTTTAAATATTAGTATGGTTGTGTTCCAATGGTCCTTCCCTAAGAGGGTATAATGTGGTATCCCATCATAAGACTATTATGTACAATCCCCTATACATGTTAGTTATGAATATTGTCAGGTATCACTTCATGTTGATATATATGTGACCCTATATCATTCTTCTAATGATTTATATAGGTATCCATTTTTTTACATCTAGGGAAACTGATCCCCTTCCTAGTGTGTTATTAGTGATAGGGGTATGGATCCCCCATAGGCCCTGGGCATGATCCCCTACCTCTGTATTGACATATTATGAGTCCATGTGTGTACTTTAATATGGATAGGAATGATAAGAAAAACCTCTAGGATGAGTTCCATTACTGTTATTAAGAATCATAGATTGAGTTATCTTATATGATCATTACCATGGAGCCTTGAGAAAAATCCTAGGACGACAGTGAGAATGAGACCTCACATTGAGAATTGGTGTCTATCTATGAGAATATATGGGTGTTTATCTTTACTTATAGTTGATTCACCTTATATTTATCTTGATTCGACTCTTTCTATCTCTCTCTTTAGTGCTTTGTGATTGTTGAATTCATGGTGTTCCTCTGGGTATATTTATACTCACCCCGACATGGGATTTTTCTGCATGTGTAGTAACTTATGTCGAAGATATGACTTTTTATAGAGTTTTTTGGGGAATAAGAGAAGGTGGATCCTTATTTATCTAGACTGAACACATATGGTTCTATGAGTTCCACCTCTATAGATTTCCCCATTTGTATTAGTTTGGAATATTTTTATAGTTACACTGGGCTTGTATTTGGCCCTTTACTTTTTAATACTTTTTCATACTCTGATACGATGATTAGTTGTTATGAAATAATATGTAATATCAATTGTTTATATTTTCATATTATACCAAGACATGGATATGTATGTGTATATACACTCACTTTAGGCTAAGGCCTCCCATTTGTGTGATATGCCTACTCGGTTCTAGTTTCCATCCCCTGGCATATTGAAGGTGGGATTGGGGTGTCTTGATCAGCTTATTTCTAGTTAGGCGGGACCTAGTGTGTTGAGTCATGATAGAATCACATAAAATATATTTATTTTACCTATATAATACTAATAATGCGGAAAGTAGGGTCTTACCCACATGGAAGTCTAAAATATGTGTCTGAGCCATGAAACTAACTTGAATAAAAAAGCAACAAAAAATAGTGACAATGGAAAGTGGAATCATGTGAGGATAAAGATTGTAGAGATTGGAAATATAAACCTAATGAAAAATTAGTGTGTAAATATAATTTAAATTAATTAAGTACAACATAAAAAAAATATTAGTGACAAGCGATTAATAGGTTAGAGGAAACATAAATTGTATGATATAGAAATAATATTTATTCATTATCATGAAATGTAATTAGTCAAGATACTATATTTTAATAATGAAATTGGCACCTTCCATTGAGGGTGTTGGATGAAAACTAGTTAAGTTCATAAAAAATTTCAACTACTAAATTAACACAACCACATGTAAAACTAGAGTTGTTTTTTCTATGATCAAACTATCATTTGATCATGGCTTGTTTCTCTCATATATTAAAAAAAAATTCTTATCAAATATTCATCAAATTAAATATTTCTTAATTTTTTTTTGTTTTCAATCAAGTACATCTATTTTTGAATCTTTAAGGCTTTAAAAATAATTTTCTATTAATAAAATTATTGAGAGAATCAACATAAAAAATGAAAGAATGAGTATAAAGTAAAAAGGTCATTAATGAAATCTTATTTCACCTAAATGAATCTAAACAATGATCATTTTTATTAAATAATATTGAATAATTCCATCAATTAAAAATAAAAATAAATAAGAATAAGTGAAAATGGACCTTATCTATTGAGATTGGTCCTTCCTCCATCTCCATCACTCTTCACAATATTGATATCAATTAAAACTTCCAAAACATATTGCCTTTACTCATTATAAATCTCCATATATTTTTTTTAAAAAAATTTCTAAAATACATTTAAATGTATTTTCCAATACATCATATCATTACCTAAATTTTAATCAATTTATTGAAATCACACAACCAACACATGTGAATTACTCTAGCTATAATATATATCAGCATGACTTTATTGAGGTTCATTCCTTCGGTTTAGTGTTCAAAAATTTTACCAACTGAACCCATGAAAAATTCTAAAAATAGAAACATCCACTACACAAATCAACAAAGAAATAGATATAGAGCTACTTTATGGAATTCAAGTAGATAATTTATAACCTCGAACCATCTACCCTTCTACACATGCCTCCACATGAATTTTATTAGAGGTGACTACAGTCAAATTACACCAAAAAATCCATCTATAAAGCAATAAACATACTATAATAATTACCAAATAACAATTATCAGTAGCAGTTGGAATGTATTAGTCATTATTAGAACTCAAACATTTCCCAAGACATGGTTAAACTCCACCTTGATGTTGACATATCAGTTTATTTCTATAATATTAGGTTTATCACATACTCATCTACTAGGGATACCACTCCATCATTTGGAACTACTGAGATGATGAAAACTATCCCCATATGCATCTTGATTCATCTACATACCCATAATAATTAAGAAAATTATATAAAAACCTTTCTTTTACCAATAAAAAAACCTGAATTCATAGATGTTGGGAACAATAGGGCCATTCCATCATAAAAAAATAAATTCTATAAATAGATAAAATTAAACCAGCGATCGTAGTCCCTCTATTGTATTATCTACTATAACCTACATGAATATGGTCAGAAACTAATTTGTTTTTCTTAAACTAGGATATTATAATCCCATCTCATCTCTCTTGATTTATATTATTGTTATTTGATCACACTCAGACTATATAAATTGATCTTCTTTATTAAATGTTTTCAACCTCAATTTATTCTTTAATTTACATTTTTTTATTGAAATCGAGTATATAGAATTTTTTTACTACATTTGGTTTGTTCTTGACATTTTGTGCATCTTCATTCTTATTAACTTTTGGATTAAGACATTGATGATCGACTAGTATTCCATGATTAAATTGATATATTAGATCACATAAGGCTTCCTCTGTAATCTAGGCTAAGATACCCTTGAACATTCACAACCAACCTCATTTAGTGTTGGTTCTTTATTATGGAAGCTGTCATAGTTCTTAACAGTCGATTCCATTCTCCCCTTTATTCTTGTTTGGTGTTGGTCAAAATAAAAACTCAAAATAAATTTTCCTTATTCCCTAGATCAAAACCCATCATTAGGTGATCAACATAATTTATTATGAGATTAACATTCATATGAGACTAACATATTATGAGCTTTGCTTCCAACCTTACAAATAGATAGTATTATGATAATTGGAAAGAGTCTTATTGGACTGGTGTAATTCCTTATGTCGATTATTCTTATGTGCGACTGTATCATAAAAACAATTTCAATGTATTATGAGAGTGATTAATCTGACACACATAGGAAATTTTTATGAACTCCCCCATAAATTATTAAAAACCTGGAAAAAAGTTTTATTAATTAATATCCTTTAATTTTTTTTTGTTTGATATTACTCAGGACATGTCTTAGTAGATTTTATGTAAATGTCATACAATATTTTAAAGTCTTACATATGATACACAATTGCCAATTTTTTTATCTCTTACATGAAAATTTTAATATTTATAAAAAAATAAATAAAAAATAGAATGAATTCATTGGTTAAGATTACCAAAGATTAGTCAAATTGAACATGCAATCCTGAAGTTTAAACATTAAAATTAAAAATCTATTCCAAAAGAGCATATTCCAATAAAAGACATGGATTATTATAAATTCCAAATCTTCAAAAATGAAAAAAAAAATCAATGAAATATTTCAGTTAAATTACCTCAAGTGAAAAATAAAATATTTTTTTAAAAAGATATATAAATAAAATTTATAAAAATTCCTCATTACACACAAAAAAATACTTTAAGACAAAAATTTGACGAATAATATTTTTGATAAAAAATGATCAAGATTGAATACATTTCTAATAAATACTCATTTTACCACCCAAATCAATATAATTTAATAAAAAATATAATACAAACATGTATCAAATTGAAGCCACATAAAATTAACCCACACATAAAATATTTCTTATCCTCAAGATATCAATTTATCAAATTTAGTGGAAGGAAATTAATCAAAAAAAATAGAATAATTGAAATGATAATAAGATGTTATTTTGAAAAAAAAATCTACACAGTCCTTCTCATATATATATATATGTATATATATATATATGATTTTTCTCTAAAACATAAATGATTCAGCCAAAAAATATTTCATGTTTTATAAATATAATTGAACTTGAAAATTTTGGAAGGATTTTAACTGATATAACTTTGCATTTAATTATTCCTACAAAAATATATTTGTTTTTTCATGGGGAAAACAAAAATAATTTAGAACGCAACATAAATAGACACCACTGATGTATGAGTGTGTTTGATAGGTAATAAGAAATAATTATTAAATCATCTAAATATTATAACATTGAAATAAAATACACAAGCAGGATTTTGAGTTCATTTTCAACCCACTAGAATGTAAATATTATCTGTTGAAATGAAATCAAAAAACTAAATTTTATTTATAATTTTAAAATATACTACCATAATTTATCTAAATTTTTTATTAAGAGAGAAATATAAAATATTCTACCTAGTTGAATTCATGGGTTAATTAAAAATATTAACTCCCTCAAGGCGGAGAGAGAAACCTCATGTTTCATAAAAGTTTTCAAAAACTAGAAATTTGAACTTAAGCTTAAAATAATAAATTATAAAACTTTTGTGGGATTTATAATGTATAATTCATAAATCATAGTTTATAATATAATAAAACCCCTTAAAACTAAACATTTTTCTCAATGTTGAACTCTATGGTGGGAGATAATTTTAAAACAAGAAGTTAAAAATATTTTTTTAAATAAAAATTTAAAATAATGTTCAAATGTTATTAAGGAAGATAAAAATGGAATATTTGAAACTCAACTTAGTAATAAAAAAACTACGTTATGAAACTTGTTTTATAGTAGATTTCTATGTAAAAAGAATTAGTTCACAATTAGAATTTTTAAAAAATATGAATACTCATAATTGAGGGTTCAAAATGATTTTCAGAAAGAATAAAAATATGAATTCAACACCAAAATTTAAGATAATATTTAAATATAAGAGGAAGTTGAAACCAATAATATTTTAATTAAGATTTTAGTGTGAAAAAACATTGTAAAAATATTTTCAACCATTAAACTCAAAAATACAACACATAACAGCTTGTAGAAAGAATATTGTTTAAGTTATGTATATTTGAAACTAATAGGTAAAGTTTATTTTCAAGGAATTTATGATATATAGCATGTTTACGAAATGTTTCCAACATAAATTTTCAAAATGAGAAATATTTAGCAGGATAAGAAGTTTTTAGCACTTATAAGAAATTATTTTCAAAAATATGATTTAAGAAAGTACCTATAAGTTAAAAAAATAAATCCATAATTCATTTTGATTTAAATAGTTTTAAAAATATTCCCTGAGACTTAAATTTTATAAATCAATATATTTTAACCATAAAAGGATTTTAAATTATCATTGAGGGTAGGATGAAATAGATGAAGCGGTTAAAAGTTTTATATAAAATGAAAGATATTAATCCCCTAACACTTTTTTATTGTCACTTTAATTCTCAATGAATTGGTCACTCTATTAATAGAAGTAAGATACACTTGGTTTCTCCCATTAATGTACCAAAAACCCTAAAAAAATATTACATTATATTTAATCGTTCAAGTTAAAATCATAAAAATAAGTTAAAATTTAGGGGATGTGGAAAAGAATATCCAATATATTGATGGTTAAATTTGAACTAAGGGAAGGGGTAATACTTCTTGAATATACTAGGGAGGCTGCACAATATAGGGAGAGGTTTTTTTATTTTAAGTAAAAATGAACCAAAAGTGATTTATTAAGACCATGGGTTACCTCCAACATCGTGATTTGTTTGTTGTATTCAGCTAGTATTTCTACCTAAAATTCAAACAATGATAACTTGGGATGGTTATTGTTTATATGAGTGTCACTTGACTATTGTTTGAGTAATATTCATTATGATCTCTCAAAATTTTGAATAATCCAACATATATAAATGCTTTCCTAAATATCTTTATGGCCAAATGACTATGTTTTCTACCGACTGTAGTTTTTATGCCCTAAATCTCACCAAATAACCAAAATGTGATGAAACCAACCTCAAAACTCATTAATATAACTATAATTATTCTCAAAGGGCCTCTCCATACATGATGAATCAAAATATTTATAATCATGTGTAATAATTACTACGAAATATTTATTATTTTTTAACGAATCACTTTTACAGAAAAATTTTTTATCATAAGGAGCGAAATAATATTAAAGTTTTTAGAAAAATTACTTCAATTCATTGAATAAAAACTACTCTTATGAATAGTTATTAACAATAGAAGTAGACTAACTTTAATACTTTTTAATTCTATCAGGAATTTATTTTTAACATCCTTTAAGGGTTGAGATAAATTGTTTTAAACTTAAAAAGGGCCAAAACTAACCTCAACTCTTTCATTAGAATATAAAAAATTATTTTTAGATGGGAATACTATTTTGATATACTTGTAAATCTTATTATTAAATATAAAAAATATGAATTAAATATGGGTAAAATGGATGGTATATTCTCATAAATAAAGATATTTGAATGATGAAAAATAGCCTGATAAATTTGTTCAATATAATAACCTTTTCAAATTGATCCACCTAATTATTCTTAGAAATTATCTTCTTAATTATTTTCATAATTATCCCTTTTCATTATAATACATCAGTGGATTTAGATTCAAAAAATTTAATCCTAATGTATCCATAAACTAATCCTTGAGTTATTTCCTCAAAATTTATATGAGTGTCCTTCCTTATATTAGATATAAAGATATTTTCATACACATAAAGAAGATTTAATATCTATTTTAGGTTGGATTTATTAAAATAATTGAATTCATCTTAATCAACACAAACATAAAAAATTATCTTTCCTTTTGAGACATTAATCACAGTCATATATGTAGTAAGGAGTTTTCAGCTGAAGGTGACTATGACCATATTATCACAGTCCATTTCAATCACTAGAAAATTAATGGTTATAATGAGATTCTATACATTGGATAATAGTCCATCCATTCTTTTAATGGGTTTAGTAATGTATCTATCATTCATATATAGAGAAAATAGTGAATTTCAAATCCCCTAAACCAAATTATATAAATAACGAGTAAGGCATAAGGCCGATAATATCTCCTAGTTCACCAAAATAGTTTTTCTCCTCACTTTATTGAAATTTATAGGCAATAAAAATTTTCTAATGATCTTTTAATTTTGGTGTAATCTTCCTTTAAGGGGAAAGAGTAAATTCTTAAGTCAAGCTTACAATGTCATATACTTCTATGCCTTTTTATTTAAACAAAATCTTTTGAAAAATACACATATGAAGGGATTTATTATGGACTCTAAAAGATCATGTTCATTTTGAATGTCTGAAATATATAAAAAATTTAAGTGAGTCAGACTCATCATTATTTATCTTAAATTTTTTATGAAAAGGAATGAGAGGTTTATAACTATGAAAAATAGGATGATTTCTATCTTTTCCACAATCCCATATTTATTATTTCATTTCATTGATAATTCCAATTTAATATTCCTTTAGTCATTATTTATATTGAGATAAAAATAATTTTGTATGTTAGTTTAGACCTTATTTACCAATTTTTTAGATTTTTTACTTACAAGATTTTCATTTTAAAACTCCCTCAAACACATTATCTCATCTTCCCAAGGCTATATTTTAATTTTGTTTTCAGACAAATTATTATACTCAAAAAACAAAATTTTCCATGTTGTCCATCTATGATGTGCTTAGAAGCCTTCCTTTATCCCTAGAAGTTAGGTATCTAGCCATTTAAATAATTGGAATTATAAAATCATACATTTTACACTTTAAAGATGATTTTGATAGTAAATTTTTAGTAATATACCAAAATTATTGAGAATAAATTACATCCATAAATGAAGTTTCTTGGGATTCCATTATACTGATAATTTTGTGCAACAAACTATCTAGATTTCCTTCTGAATTTATGTAATAGGATAAATTTTAGTTTTAAAATTTGGGTTTCAACAATTGTGGGAATCCAAAGGCAACAGCTGGTTTTTGAAATCCTTTTCTCTCTTCAAGAAAATTTAGGATGTTCTGATATATAGGGTTATAGGTATTTGAAAATGGGTCATTGATACCATTTATTCTAGACTTCTATTCCATAAACATGTAATTTTCATCATATTTTTAGGTAAATAAATATTAGGACATGATGTTATTGTATGCCCAATCATTCCTCAATGGTTGCATTACATCCCCAGCGAACTCTAAGGGAAATTATTATAAACAGTAGTAGATTTATCCTGTGACCTACACATATGGAATATTATTTTCCTATAGAATTTATATTGGGAGTTTTAATGCATTTAATTAATGATTTTTTATTTCTTCAGCAATAAATTCATAGAAGGAACTACAATATTGTTGATAAAATATAGTTCTGTGGTATTATGTGAGAACATTATACAAAATTCCCATTAATATGTGGGGGAAAATTTGATAATAGAAACAATACCTAATAACCCCTCTAAATTCATTCCCTATTTTTGAAAATGATCTCCCTCTTCATGGGAAAACCTAGCGATATTGTTCCTTACTTTAACTGTTAAGTTACTATAAACAAATTCATAAGAAAAGAATTAATAACCTAGTCAAACATATCAATTATCTATTCATCTAGATGTTGGAAATATCCCTTAAATTTACCCTTGAATAAAAATGAAAAACCTCCCAACATTTGATATTCCTCACTCAATCGACGTAAGGAAGCTATTGCACCACACTATAAAAGTCTATAATGAATTATAGAGAGTATTCATTAGATAATACACTATAGGATATTTACATAGAAAGGTTGTATTGTTTCATTTTATAGTTAAGAGACTTGTGAGTTATCCAAATGAAATATAGACTTCTAGAAATGGTAGGATATTGGAAACCCCAAAGTCTAGGTCACTATATCACTTCATTTATAGGGATATGTGGAATGATGTCCTTGTGGCAATCAAATACACCAATATGATTTTCCATTTGAATTTTATTTTTTGAGAGAACTTGTTTTGTTTAAATTTCAGGTATGAAATGATATAGATTTTAAAATATTTCTCTAGTGTAAATAAACTTGATAGTATCCATTTTCTTTAATATTTTGAAATATTGTTTTATTAATTATTTTCTCATAAAATATCTTGGTCAGAAAAAGACCTCACCAATAACAAAACTAAATTATGATGCAAGGTTTTTGACTCACATATAATATTTATTTATTTTAAAATCTTAAATATAGTAAAACAATTAGGGTTTAACCCATAAGTAGGGATAAAATATTCATGTGAACTAGTGAAAACAACCCAAGCAATAAAAAAATAATGACAATTATAAGTAGAATTATAATGATAATGGTTGCAGTGATTGATATTTAAAAACCAATGAAAAATCAGTGTGAAAATTAACTTTAAAATAATCGAATAAGATTTTAGTAAAATTATTAGTGAAAATTGATAAATGGTTTAAGGTATAATTTAATTTTTTTATGTATAATTAATATTTATCAATTATCCTGAAATGTAATCAGTCTAGACACCGACATTCAGGAAATTAAATTGAAACCTTTTATTGAGTGTGTTGTCTTAAATATGGGTAAGTTTAGCAGTCTGTAAACTATTGGATTCACCAATCTATAGGTAATGGTGAAGTTTGTTTCACTAATATAAAATTGGTGTTTGATCTTGGTTAGGTACTCTCAAAAATTTTCACAAAATTCTCATTAGATAGTCTTCAAATTAAAGGGTTATTCAAAATTTCTTATTTTAAATAAATATTAACAATATTTGAATATTATATGCTTTAGAAATTATTTTCATTCATGAAAATTATGGGAAGAAGCAACCCATACAATAAAGTAATATGAATTAATTAATTTTTTTTTTAGAAATCTTATTTCCCTCAAGAAAATATAACCAATAATCATTTTCAATTCAACAACTTATAATGAGTCCATTGAGAAAAAAATAATAAAATAATGAGGTTATAAAATGGTTTCTCTCTATTTAGATAAGTCCTTACTGAGGATCTATATATATTTGAAACAATGATCTCTATAGAGTCTTCTAAAACATGCTTAATCTAACCATACTCTGTCTCTGCATATTTTTTTGATGAAATTTATGACAATCCCTTTAAGAATATCTTAACAGAACCTCAAATCTCAACCTCAATTTTAATTAATTTTGGGAAATTACATTACCAACTCCATACCAATTACTCGAACTCTAATCTAGAGTAGCATGGTATATTTTATTTTCCTTTAGTAGTTTCATTATACATATATTTCACATGATGAATGAGTAAAACCATATAGAAGTGGAAACAACCCCTATAAATCTCAAACCATATTTAAACATTGATATCCTCTGTCCAATTCAATCAGGATCATCATATCTTTTCACCAAATTTCATTTTATACATTCCTAGACATACATATGATCATATTTAACTCTGCTCATCTTATACTAGGTATCCACCTTAATGAATAAAGAACCATGTTGTGATAATTCATTTAGGACCTTTATTAGTGGAAATAAATAAGGATAAAACATTCTCATAAATTAGATATTTCACTAGGAATGATTTAAATACTCTTTCAAGTAGAAATACCAGCACATTTATATGGGATTATATTGATCACATCCTCATCCACTGAGGATACCACTCCAAGGATCGACACTACTGAGATCAGTAAAAAAATTCCCCCATCCCTGTCTTGATTTATCTATAAACCCTAACTATTTATGTCTATTATATCCAAAAACATTCATGAAACTACCCTCAACCCTATAATCATTCATTTTGGGAACATTGAGGACCCTAAATCTTAAACTGATTGACCCTATAAATGGAATTAATTTAACATGTGGAAAAATCATCTTTATTATCAAAATTATTTGTACCAACTTTTAGAAATTCTAAAATATTTTATTAAGGCTCGAACCTAGATAATAAAAAAAGCATCTATCTTGTTGTGCATTAATATTTTTTAATCAAGCTAATATATTATCTATCCATATTCTTTTTTAATAGGTTTTATTTTTCTCAATCCTTTATTTTACCTTTCAATTTTTATTTCAAATAGTGTATACATATGTTTGTAAAAACTTCACTTCAACCTATTCATCTTGCACATCATCATATTTAGTTGACCTCTCAGTTTAGATATCGAAGCTTGGTTTTTATTCCATGTTCAAATAAAAATATATCCTTGCACAATGAATCTTCTATAATCTAGGCTGATCCTCCCTCAAACATCCTTGACTGACCTCTTTCTATCTCTATTCTTCTTTTAGTGACCTGTCACAATTATTTATATTTTATTCTATAATAAACATCATCCAAGTTCATTTTTAGTCAAAACCCATGAATCATACTTAGTTTAAATTCTTCCTTTGATCAAAACCTATATTCTAATGATAATAGTTTAATCTTATTTTATTAATATTCTTAAAATCTAATGCATTATAATATTTTTTACCTTTCTTAAACATAGAAAATGTTATGAAAATTAGAAAGTATATTATAAGATAACTCATATTTCATAAATGACCTCTTCTATTGTGAGACTGTATATTATGAAACTTTTAAATATCATATGGGAGTGGTGCATATTACATGTTGATTAAGGTCTTATGAAGTACCCCATTAAGTCTTATGAAGATAAAAATAAATTCTTGTTGGGATTTGAGGTCTAGTTTTAGAACATCAATTTTTTTCACTACATTAAGTTCAATGGAAGTGGGTGATAGGGATATGGAGTGTTGTGGTGTAGAAATAATGGAAACAAAATCTCTCCCAAAGGAAATAGAATCATTATATTTTCAATTATTTTGATGGATTTATCATGAAATGATAATGTTCTCGAAGATTAGTATGTATGGGGTCATCATTTTGGTATCCAAGATTGGAAAATCATGTTGAGAAAACTATGATTTCAGGGGAGTGGGTTTAATTCGTTGAATAGATTTCAATAACTATATAAGTGAGTGTGACCTTAGATAATTAGAGAGTTAAATAGGTTAATTAATTTTTAGAAACATAGATCTCATAATGAATATGTGTACTTAGTAATCTTCTATGTAGTTATTTTACTTCTAGTTAATTTAAATATAGTAGTTTTGTTTACCCTATGCATGTATGGATCATTTTACTAATCTAATTAATCTCTTGTGTCCTTTACTTGTTTTTTATTTAGTTTATTGCATTTATAATAATTGAACATATGGTTGTCAGTTTTCTTAATTTTTTTTCATGGGTCAATTTTTTTTTGTGGTGAGTACTATGTGCGGTCTTCCAAAATTTGGTACATTCAGTTGAGAGGTTCCTTTTAGAAGACATAATTCCTAGAAAAATCATCTTGAAGTCTTATTCTAGTGGGGTATTTCATTGGTCAAAGTAGGCAGATTTTTATGGTTTAATTAGAAGGGGAGACAAATGGATTCTAAATAACCCATATCAGATCATAAAAGTTCATGAAACTCATGTTTTTCCATTCAGTAAATAATTTATAGTAAAAAAATCATTTTTAGTGGGATTTCACTATTAGTTGATGTTATGGAATAAAATGAAGGTAAGGAACAGGTAGATCAATGTAAAACCCGAGAATTTTATGAGAAATATTTTGTTTTTATGTTATATAAATAATCAAAGGAATCTTTCACTACACACAACACTAGCTTGGCTTTCTTTACACACAACCGCGACCTTCCTCGATAGCTTGCGTCGTACGAATACCGAGTTTCACTAAACAACGATATGCTATTAAAATATTATTAAAACTATCTGTTATAAATAGTAATAATTGAATTTTTAATTTTATAACATTTTAATTAAACTTATACATTTTCTAGAATGCGGTATAAAAGAAAAATCAGTTTTTTTGGATAAAAGAAATATTTTTAAAAAAATACAGTTTTTCCGCCTTTTGATGGCACACCCACATTAAATCTAGTTTTTGACATTTTTATAAGTTAAATTTGACAAAATAAAATTCTTCTTTTGAATCAGGGTATAAAAATTTACTTTGGATAAATTTTTGATATTTTTCTGATAACTTTCATATTTTGATGAATAGTAAAAATACGCTAATTTTTAATTAAAAACAAATTTTTTCATTGAGATAATTTATATGGATAAATTATAATATTGAATGGTTTTAAAGTATAAATAGAATATATTTTTACCATTTAATATAATGTATGTCATTAGCATTAATTTCACATTGAATTCACAAGTAAACACATTTCAATCTTTGGCAATGTTTTAACTTCTAAAACTCGTTTTCTTAACGAGATTTATTTTAAATTAATTAGTACAAATTATATGTTTTGAATTTTGAAAAATGGATTCCATATTCAGAATTAGTGGGTCCAAAATATGTTAATAGGATACTTTTTATTTTTGGGCATTATGAATAGTCACTACAGTAAATTTTATTTACCATAGTTAAAGGTAAGTCGGGTAATTAAGGTTAAATATAAGATTATAAAATTACCCTAACACCTTCCAAAATCTTATTGTATGACTACAAGTCGACCCATATAACCTAAGGGTCAGATTAGATTCATTTAATGGACTTTTGTCCATGAAAATAATTTAATTATTATTAAAACCAAAGAATGTGACAACATGTCACTTTCTTAAATTTTATAAGTATAATAATTTTAATTTGGTGATAAACTTAATAAAACTTCAAACATGAATAGTATCCAGAAAGCTAATACAATTATCTACATCATAGGAATTTGTTTAGAATTTTTAGGGATTAAATAATTTTCATTAATGATGACATAATAGTGATGTTGAAATTATTTTATTAATTAAAATATCAAATAATTTTTTTTTTAAAATATTAAACTAAATATTATATGAACTATTTAATGTGATAAAATAATTTTATAGATACAGATGACATTATATAAATCTAGTAAAGCTTTTAGTTCGAACATATCTTCTGTATATAGTTTATTTAAATTCAAATAAATGAATAGTGTCAAAATTGACACTATTGTTATTTTATAAAAATAACATATTATAAAATTGTTTAAAAATCACAAAAATATTTAAAAATTATAAATTAAAATTTATATGGTCTGAAATGTCATAAAGTGTATAATTATGGATAATTCAAAACACATATGTAATTATTTATAATAATTTAAAATTTAGAATATTATTACCACAAATAAAATTAAATTGATAAATAAGGATAAATCAAGTCGATAATGTTTAAAATAAATTCCTAACATGTCTAAATTTTATTGGTTGATGATATTGAAGCCCTATCTCATCTAATATTCAGATATGAGTCATTTTGGATGTTTTTATGTGGGGTTGGGATTTAATATAAACTAATATTTCTTATATTTCCAAAGGTGCCTCTCTCCTCTTTTATAAAAGGGAACCTCCTCCCTCTGTTCCTCACACCAATTTGAGCCTTCATGATCGGCCAAACCCTGCCCATTTCACTTCCCCACTTCCTTAGAAACCTACTAGAGGTACTGGTCTTATCAAGAGACCAACTCTAGTGCGTTAAGAGAAAGTTTAAAGGAGGCACTTCCAGAAAGAGCTAATACCTTCTACCGTTTTCTTCAAGTTGCATTCTTCTTATACTTACTCTTCTTTAGTTGTTTCATATGAGGTAATAACATCAATATCACTCATATACTGATATTTTATTATAAATATGAAACAACCCTATTTCACCTATTATCCATCCTATGGAAAACGAAATCACCGCGCGTGCGTACACATGGAATACCGTCTCCACTCCGTGGTGTAATCTATTTTCCACCACCACCTTACTTGGAGGGGTATAAGGGTGAAAGTAATGAATATATATGATTATTGTAAAGTGTTATTGATTCTGAAATAGTATACATACACTCCAATACAATTCCATGAGCATGGGAACGATATCATCGCTCGTGCATACGTACAGAATACCGTCTCCACGATGTGATGCGATTAGTTCTACATGATCTTCATTGAATAATGATTATATAAATGAATTGAATGAATGAATATGATATATATTACACTAATACCATTCTGGAAATGAGGTATCTATAACCTAAAGAGAAGAATAAGAATTTATTCGACAAACACGCATAAGAACAAAAAGTAATAAACACCCGAATAACAAGTAGTAATGAAATATTACTAATAAGAAGCTAAGAATATGACCATATATGATATAATAACAATAAGTATGATTCTGGAATAAGTCAATAACATTATTTAAATAATTATACTGGAGGTTCGGACACTTACGAAGCAAATCGGACCTAAGGTAAGGGAAAATCTCTTAATCACAATTTTTATCCGAGATTGTTTATACTTCAGAATTTACTGGGGTGTATTTTATCATCCACATCCATGTTTCCTCAGTATGTAATATTGTTACATCTACCTACAATTGTTTAAATCCAATTTTCCCTTTGTTTAGTTTTTAGTAAAATATATGAAAGGAATCTTTTGTCATTTTTCGTACGAGGTACTTTTTGACTTTTCTGACAAAAGTACGAGAAGAATGTTTTTTTAACTTATATGGCATGAATGGATTTTTAAAACATTATTTCCAAGAATCTTCATTTAAAAGTTTCTAAGTTTATTTTTAATCAAATTCTTTTATTTTAAAATTTTATGACATGTTAAAGAAATGAAAATGTTTTGGAAGTAGAAAGGATATTTTCCTCAAGAATGGAGTTCAAGTGCTTTATCAAAATTATTTTCCATCTAAGATAATATAGGGTTCTGTTTCTATCCCTATTATTACATTTATTTGATTATGTTGTGATGGAATTATTTTTATGAATTCCTTTATCTTATATGAATTGTTTTATGATGTCATGTTGTTTAAGAATCCCATTTCTACTACACGGGTTATGCAATGATGTATGATTTATGATTTTGTGGCACACATAAGAATGGTATCATTATGAGATGGGTGGGACCTATATCTCCCTCCATTTAATTGGGTAAAGATTTTATATCTAATGAGATAGACATGACTGGAACAGCAGGTTAAACTGGTTCAGTGAAACAGGACTAAAACGAGGAGTGAACTCGGTTCAGAAATGGACTTTTTCCACTAAGATAGTCTTGGAAATGTTTCTTGACTAATAAGAAATGATTCTCTATGATTATGTGTGTATGCCACAAAGTTTCATGTTTTAAGTTATGATTATTGGGATATCATTTCACTACTATGATTTATCCCATGTTATGAAATTATGCTCTCTTTTGAAGGTTAAGATTTCCAAAATGTTATGTTCTTATGAATATGATGTGATTGACATTTCTTTCATTTAACCTTACTGAGCATTTGAGCTCACCCTTTTGAATGTTTTCTTTCCCCAGGTCAGGAAGAAGCTTATTAAGTAAGATATTCCAAAAGGGACTATAGATATAATGAAATAAATGGTAGATAGTGTAGATGCTTTATGAACCAGTTGTTTATATTTCCTAGTTTCTAAAGATACTATACCTATACGGTCCTTTCATGGTTTTGTTATATGTTGTAATAAGTATGCTTCAATTTTGAAGTAATAAAAATTTATGTAAAGTATGGGTCGTTATAGTTGGTATCAGAGGAAAGGTATAGTCAACCTGTGGAAACTAGGATGTGAAAGCCTTAGTAAGAACCCTAAGGAAAACTCTAAACATAGAACACAATATTAGTGTTTTAGAAATTCCCATGAATAACCTAGGATAAGACCTTAAGTGTGAAATTTTATTCTTGATTATGTGGTTTTCCTATTATAATTAGTGTTGCTCACACTATTATTCTTCGTTTTAGTCAATGGCTGGAACCTGAAGGAACCGTGTTACTGCAGAATGCGACGGGAAATGCAATGATTGTCACCCTGAGCAACCAAACGTTATGGGAGCTGGAATGAAAAATCTTGTAGCCATGATCACACAACTTTATCAAGCTATGAATCATGCAGGACTTCCAAACGATCAAAGGAAGGAGCAACATTCTGTTGAATCCTTCATGAGGCAGCGTCCACCTTCTTTCGGTGGGTCTACTGATCCATTAGTTGCTGAACAATGGATTAGTACTACTGAAAAGATATTTTCAGTTCTTCAATGTTCTGAACATGATAAATTCATCCTAGCAGTGTATCGTTTGGAAGGAGATGTTGATCAATGGTGGAATCTTATTAAGAATATGAGGTAAAGGGATAAAATTGAGTCCATGGAATGGGACGAGTTCAAGAACTTATTTTTCAATAAGTAATTCCCTCGTATTCTCCGAACAAATATGGAGAAAGAGTTTCTTGAACAGAAGCAAAAGGATGATGAATCTTTTGGTACCTATAATGCAAATTTTGCAAGACTTGCAAGGTACGCTTTTGTTATTATTATCCAACCTGAGAGTAAGATCGAACGATTCTTTAGTGGCTTAAAACCAAGTCTTCGAAGGGAGTTATCCATAAGGGACTTCATTAGCTACGAGGAAATTGTTCGATGTTCTCTCAAAGTCGAGATGGAGATTGGAGTAACCCATCAGTCATATGGGTTTGATAAGAAGAGGAAAATGGAATTCAAAGTAAAATCTAAAGAGCACACTGAAAAGAAGATGAGCTTTCCCTTATGCTCAAAGTGTGGAATGAAACATGAAGGGAGTTGTCTTAAAGGGACAAGTAAATGGTTCAAATGTGGAAAGGAAGGTCATCGGGCATTTGAATGCCGCAATGATGGGAAGAATATGTCTAATGATGCAAAAAAGGAAGGGACACACAGAATGAACCTACTACACTTCAACGTTTCAAGTGCAAGGAGATGGGGCATTATGACAATAAATTCCCTAATCCAAGGGTTGTTGATGATGATCGACATCAACAAAATCATAAGGCTAAAGAAAAAGGAAAGTCATATGCAATTTCCATTAGTGATGCGGAGTACAATAACGATGTGGTGAAAGGTACACTTACCATCCACTCTAAAGTAGAAAATGTTTTATTTGATTCTGGATCCACCCACTATTTTATTTCTGAAGATTTTTCTAAGGGTATCACCGTATTACCTCAACAATTAGATGTTGAGTTAGCTACGAGAACACCTAATGGCACAACAGTCACATCAAAAGTTTATAATTCTTTCCCGATTGAAGTTTGTGCGAAAGTGCTTCCTAACAATCTTGTGATCCTTCCTATAGTGTAATTTGATGTGATTATTGGCATGGATTGAATTTCTTTATATGGAGCTCATATCAATTTCCAAAGAAGGGAAGTCACATTTCATATTACAGATCAATATATGATCGTCTATCGATGCAAGGATGAACATAACCTTCCAGTGGAAATTTATTCCATCTTATGGGTCTTGGTTCCACTTAATGAAGGTTATTTATCTCAAATGGTTGGTGTGAAACTCACAATTAAGAATATTCCCATTGTACGGGAGTTTGATGATGTCTTTCTGGAGGAATTGCCGAGTCTTCCACCAAATCGTGAAGTTGAGTTTTCAATAGAACTCGTACCGGGGGCTTTTCCTATTTCAAAGACACCTTATAGAATGGACCCAATTGAGTTGTAGGAATTGAAGAAGAAACTCCAAGAGAATCTTGATATGGGATTCATATTCCCTAGTGCGTCACCTTGGGGAGCACCTGTTCTGTTTGTTAAGAATAAAGATGGATCAACGAGACTCTGCATTGATTCTCGAGAACTTAACAAGATCACTATCAAGAACACATATCCTCTCCCACGCATTGATGACCTATTTGACTAACTACGTAGAGCTCAGTACTTTTCCAAGATTTATCTTCGTTCAGGGTGTCATAAATTTAGGGTCAAAAGGGAGGATATACCAAAGATGGCTTTCCGTACAAGGTATGGACACTATGAATTTATAGTGATGCCATTTGGTCTTACTAATGCCCCTTCTATCTTCATGGATCTGATGAATAGAGTCTTTAGAGACTACCTTGATCAATTTGTGGTAGTCTTTATAGATGATATTCTTTTCTATTCAAAGTGCAAGGAAGAACATAAAGATCACTTGAGAATTATATTGAAGACCCTGAGAAAGGAGAAGCTTTATGCCAAATTTACCAAGTGTGAATTTTGGCCTCAAAAAGTTTCTTTTTTGGGTCACATAATCTCAAAAGAGGGGATATCTGTGGATCTATCAAAAAAAGAGGTTATCGAAAGATGGTCGAGACCAACAACAGTAACTGAGATCCGATGTTTTCTTTGTTTAGCTAGATATTATCGAAGTTTTGTGAAATATTTTTCACGATTATCTAATCCACTCACCAGGTTGACTCGAAAAGGAGTTAAGTTCATGTGGAAAGACGAATGTGAAGAGAATTTCAAGGAGTTGAAAAGAAGGTTTTCTAGTGCAGCTGTACTCACACATCCTTGTAGTGGAAAAAAGTTTGTGATCTACAGTGATGCATCCAAGAGGGGACTGGGATTTCTCATGCAAAATGATATGGTGATAGCTTATGCCTCACGATAGTTGAAAATCCATGAGCAAAATTACCCAACTCATGATTTAGAGTTAGCTGCGGTAATATTTGCATTTAAGATTTTGAGGCATTACCTTTATGGTGAAAGGTGTGATATTTCTACTGATCATAAAAGTATAAAGTATATTTTCACACAAAAGGAGCTGAATATGCATCAAAGAAGATGGTTGGAGCTGATTAAGGATTACGACTGCTCAATTCATTACCACCCTGGGAAAGCAAACAAGGTGGCAGATGCATTATGTCGACAAGACCATGCTAGTTTATCCATGATGAGGATCACAAAAGATCCAATATTTATGGATTTACAAAGGATGGATCTTGGAATTATAATGGAAGGGGGAAAATTGTATCTTTCTCAAATGAATGTTCAACCATCTATACATGTGAAGATTAAAGAGGCATAGAAAGAAGATTCAGAGTTACAAAAGAAGGTGAGAAATGTTCCTGAATTCAACCTTGATTGTGATGGGATAATAAAGTTTAAGAATTGGGTTTGTGTTCCTCCCATTCCCGAATTAAAGAAAGAGCTGCTGGATGAGGCTCATAGTTCTTCATTCTCTATTCATCCTGGAAGCACGAAGATGTATAGGGACCTGAAAGAGTACTTCTGGTGGGATGGAATGAAAGGAGATGTTGCTGAATATGTCTCTAGATGCTTGGTTTGTCCGCAAGTTAAAGCTGAGAGACAGATGTCTAAGGGGATGTTACAACCATTTCCCATACCCGAATGGAAATGGGAAAACATCACTATGGACTTTGTCACAGGACTACCTAAAACATCCAAAGGCAATAATGATATCTGGTTCATAGTTGATCGTCTTACAAATTCTGCACACTTCATTGCTATTAGAGAGGATTTCTCTCTAGATCATCTTTCCAGGATATGTGTAAAGGAAGTGGTAAGATTTCATGGAGTACCACTTTCTATTATATCTGATCGGGATCTGAGATTTACCTCGAAGTTCTAGAGAAGTCTAAAGCATACTCTGGATATAGAGTTGAGTTTCAGCACTACTTATCATCCTCAGATAGACGGTCAGCCTGAGAGAACAATTCAAACACTAGAAGATATGTTGAGAGCTTGCTCTATGGATTTCAAAGGTGGTTGGGATCAACACCTACCTTTGGTGGAATTTTCTTATAATAATAGCTTTCACTCCAGTATTCAGATGGCTCCTTATGAAGATCTCTATGGAAAGAAATGCAGGACTCCAACTTGCTGGGATGAAGTTGGGGAAAGAAATCTATTAGGACCTGATCTCGTTGTTGAAATGACAGAAAAGGTCAGATCTATTCAACAACACATAAGATCAGCTCAGAGTCGACAGAAAAGTTATGCTGACAACTGAAGAAAAGACCTAGAGTTTTAAGTGGGTGATAAAGTGTTCTTACGTATATCTCCCTGGAAGAGGGTCATGAGATTTGGAAAGAAGGGGAAGTTGATCCCTAGATATATCGGTCCTTTCAAAATACTGGATCGTGTTGGGAAGATAGCTTACAAATTGGCACTTCCACTGAATCTCTTTCAAGTACACGATGTGTTCCATGTATCTCTCCTGAGAAAGTACATACCTGATCCTTCACATGTACTTAGCTCAGAAGTTGTACCACTGGAGCAAGATCTTTCTTATGAAGAATAGAAGATAGAGATTCTTGATCGTAGCGAAAAATTCCTAAGAAACGAGACCACTCGCTTGGTGAATGTTTTATGGAGGAACCACCAATTATAAGAATCTACATGTGAGCTTGAGGATATGATGAGGGAGAGGTATCCTCATCTGTTTGTTACAAAGTGATGAATTTCGAGGGTGAAATTCATTTTAAGGGGGGTAGAATGTAACACCCGAGACTTTTATGAGAAATATTTTGTTTTTATGTTATATAAATCATCAAATGAATCTTTCACTACACACAACACTAGCTTGGCTTTCTTTACACGCAACCGCGGCCTTCCTCGATAGCTTGCGTCGTACGCAATACCGAGTTTCACTAAACAACGATATGCTATTAAAATATTATTTAAACTAGCCGTTATGAATAGTAATAACTGAATTTTGAATTTTATAACATTTTAATTCAACTTATACATTTTCTAGAATGAGGTATAAAAGCAAAATCAGTTTTTTTGGATAAAAGAAATATTTTTAAAAAAATACAGTTTTGCCGCCTTTTGATGGCGCACCCACATTAAATCTAGTTTTGACATGTTTATAAGTTTAATTTGTCAAAATAAAGTCCTTCTTTTAAATCAGGGTATAAAAATTTACTTTGGATAAACTTTTGATATTTTTCTGATAACTTTCATATTTTGATGAATAGTAAAAATACGCTAATTTTTAATTAAAAACAACTTTTTTCATTGAGATAATTTGTATGGATAAATTATAATATTTAATGGTTTTAAAGTTTAAATAGAATATATTTTTACCATTTAATACAATGTGTGTCATTAGCATTAATTTCACATTGAATTCACAGGTAAAAACATTTCAATCTTTGGCAATGTTTTAACTTCTAAAACCCGTTTTCTTAACAACAAGATTTATTTTAAATTAATTACTACAACTTTTATGTTTTGAATTTTGAAAAATGGATTCTATATTCAGAATCAGTGGGTCCAAATTATGTTAATAGGCTACTTTTTATTTTTGGCAATTATGAATAGTAACTACGGTAAATTTTATTTACCATAGTTAAAGGTAAATCGGGTAATTAAGGGTAAATATAAGATTATAAAATTACCCTAACACCTGCCAAAATCTTATTGGATTACTGAACGTCGACCCATATCACCTAAGGGTCAGATTAGATTAATTTAATGGACTTTGTTCCATGAAAATAATTTAATTATTATTAAAACCAAAGAATGTGACAACATGTCACTTTCTTAAATCTTATAAGTATAATAATTTTACTTTAGTGATAAACCTAATGAAACTTCGAACCTGAATAGTCTCCAGAAAGCTAATACAATTATATACATCATAGGAATGTATTTATAATTTTTAGGGATTAAATAATTATCATTAATCTTGACACAATAGCGATGTTGAAATTATATTATTAATTAAAATTTTAAATAAATTGTTTTACAAATATTAAAATAAATATTATATGAACTATTTAATGTGCTACACTAATTTTCTAGACACATATGACATTCTATGAATCTATTAAAGCTTTTAGTTCGAACATATCTTCTGTATATATTTTATTTAAATTCAAATAAATGAATAGTGTCAAAATTGACACTATTGTTATTTTATAAAAATAACATATTATAAAATTGTTTAAAAATCACAATTTTTTTTAAAAATTATAAATTAAAATTTATATGGTCGAAAATTTCATAAAGTGTGCAATTATGGAAAAGTCACAACACATATGTAATTATTTATAATAATTAAAAATTTAGAATATTATTACCACAAATAAAATTAAATTGATAAATAAGGAAAAATCAAGTTGATAATGTTTAAAATAAATTCCTAACATGAATAAATTGTATTGGTTCATGAGATTAGAACCCTATATTATCTAACATTCGGATATGAGTCATTTTGGAAGTTTTTAAGTGGGGTTGGGATTTAATATAAACTAATATTTCTTATATTTCCAAAGGTGCCCCTCTCCTCCCTTATAAAAGGGAACCTCCTCCCTCTCTTCCTCACACCAATTTTAGCCTTCAAGCTTGGCCAAAACCTGCCAATTTTACATACCCACTTCCTTATAAACCTACTAGAGGTACTGGTCTTATCAAAAGACCAACTCTAGTGCCTTAAGAGAATGTTTAAAGGAGGCACTTCGAGAAAGAGGTAATACCTTCTACCTTTTTCTTCAAGTTCCATTCTTCTTCTACTCTCTCTTCTTTAGTTGTTTCATTATGAGGTAATAACATCAGTATCACTCATATACTGATATGTTATTATAAATATGAAACAACCCTATTTCACTTCTTATCCATCCTATGGAAAACGAAATCACCGCGCGTGGGTACGTACGGAATACCGTTTCCACGCCGTGGTGTAATCTATTTTCCACCACCACCTTACTTGGATGGGTATAAGGGTGGAAGTAATGAATATATATTATTATTGTGAAGTGTTATTGATTCTGAAATATTATACATACACTCTAGTATAATTCCATGATCATGGGAACGATATCATCGCTCATGCGTACGTACGGAATACCGTCTCCATGATGTGATGCGATTCATTCTACATGATCTTAATTGCATAATGATTATATAAATGAATTGAATGAATTAATATGATATATATTACACTAATACCATTCTTGAAATGAGCTTTCTATAACCTAAAGAGAAGAATAAGAATTTATTCGACAAACACGCATAAGAACAAAAAGTAATAAACACCCGAATAACAAGTAGTAATGAAATATTACTAATAAGAAGCTCAGAATATGACCATATATGATATCATAACAATATGTATGATTCTGGAATAAGTCAATAACATTATTTAAATCATTATACAGGAGGTTCGGACACTTACGAAGCAAATCGGACCTAAGGTAAGGGAAAATCTCGCAATCTCAATTTTTATCCGAGATTGTTTATACTTCAGAATTTACTTGGGTGTATTTTATCATCCACATCCAGGTTTCCTAAATATGTAATATTTTTCCATCCACCTAAAATTGTTTAAATCCAATTTTAACCTTCAGTGAGTTTTTAGTAAAAGATATGAAAGGAATCTTTTGTCGTTTTTCGTATGAGGTACTTTTTGACTTTCCCGACAAAAGTACGAGAAAATGTTTTTTTAACTTATACGACAAGAATGGATTTTTAAAACATTATTTACAAGAAGCTTCCTTTACAAGTTTTCATGTTTATTTTTAATCAACTTCTTTTAGTTTAAAATTGTATGACATGTTAATGAAAGTAAAATGTTTTGGAAGTAGAAAGGATATTTTTCTCAAGAATGGAGTTCAAGTGCTTTATCAAAATTATTTTCCATCTAAGATAATGTAGGGTTCTATTTCTATCCCATTTATTACATTGATTTGATTATGTTGTGATGGAATTATTTTTATGAATTCCTTTATCTTATATGAATTGGTTTATGATGTCATGTTGTTTAAGAATCCCATTTTTACTACATGGGTTATGCAATGATGTATGATTTATGATTTTCTAGAACACATAAGAATAGTTTCATTATGAGATGGGTGGGACCTATATCTCCCTCCAATTAATTGGGTAAAGATTTTATATCTCATGAGATAGACATGGCTGGAACGGCAGGTTAAACTGGTTCAGTTAAATAGGACTGAAACGAGGAGTGAACTCAGTTCATAAATAGACTTTTTCCACTAAGATAGTCTTGGAAATGAGTATTGACTAATAAAAAAATGATTCTATATGATTATTTGTGTATGACACAAAGTTTCATGTTTTAAGTTTTGATTATTGGGATTTCATTTCACTACAATGATTTATCCCATGTTATGAAATTATGCTCTCTTTTGTAGGTTAAGATTTCCAAAATGTTATGTTCTTATGAATATGATGTGATTGAAATTTCTTTCGTTTACCCTTAATGAGAATATGAGCTCACCCTTTTGAATGTTTTCTTTCCCCAGGTCAGGAATAAGCTTATTATGTAAGATATTCCAAAAGGGACTATAGATATGATGAAATAAATGGGAGACAGTGTAGACGCTTTATGAACCAGTTGTTTATGTTTCCCAGTTTCTAAAGACACTATACCTATACAGTCCTTTCATGGTTTTGTTATATGTTTTATTAAGTATGCTTCAATTTTTAAGTAATAACAATGTATGTAAAGTATGGGTCGTTATAATCAATTTGATGGAACAAATTTTGGATTATAGAAAATGGAGATGATTGATCATTTAATTCAAAAGGACCCAGATGTTCCACTTACTAAATTTCATCTGAATAAAATAGAAAAGGTAGATCATGAATGGTTGGATAAGAAGAAAAAGACATTAGTGGGGATGGTATTGGCATAACACATATTCTTAAACATCCGGGAAAATAAAAAATAGTTGAAGTGATAGAGGACCTGGTAGACATGCACATGAAACCTACAACAATGAATAGGGTTTTCATGATGCAATTGTTGTTTAGCTTAAGGTTATCAGATTTATGACCATTGGAATAATTTGTTAAGGAATATAATATGATCTATTGACAATTAATTTTAGTGAATATAAAATTTATGGATGGTTTATGGGTATTAATTATATTATCTTTAGGTTAGGAGATTAGGGGTGAAATTATGAGGATTTTCAGTAACTCATGAAGAAAAATGGATTTGGTGTTTGAGGATATGTGGAACCTAATCTTGAATGAGGGACTCAGACATAGGGAAGAATAATTACCATCCATACATGTTCTTATTTATCACGTATTAGGATAGTCACCTTAAAATAAGATCAATCCAAAGAAAAATTAGAAATTAAGTATTTGGTGAACAAACTAGGTAATTCGGATGGTCTTAGTCTTATATATTAGAGAAATGGAAATAAAAGAAATATTAAGAAGGATTTAAAGAGTCTCAATGAGATATCCATCAGAAAATAAACTTCTAATATCAAATATTCTAGTAGTACAATTGAAGGGGAAACAAACTATTGCTCAGGGCTAACATTCTTCAGGAATCTTGGTGGGTAATTCTAGTTCATCTTTCCATTAAATTAATGAACATTGATTTATGGTGAATTACATATATATATGTTTTGGAAAATTTTATATAACAGATTAATAAGCCTTTAATGTCTTCTGAAATGGTGATTTCAATATCTATAAGAAAGGTGATGAGATATTGATACTTGAAGGAGTAGGGAACATCTTGGAGATATAAAAAAAAATCATATTTTTGTTGGAAAACTTGATAAATAAAGATTTTCAATGAACATTTCCAATAGATTCTAGAATGTGAATCTAGGATATATGGTGGTCTCATGAGGGGTAAAATAAGGTATGTTTTATTTTACTTAAATCACAAATGCGATTAAAATTACCAAAAACAAATCATTGAAGACTCAATGGTTTGTAATTTCAGGCTTGTTTATCTCATTGATAATAACATAATGGTTATAATTAATAAAGTAATATTGAATATTGATCATACAAACATCAAAATTTTTAAATGTTATAGGATGGATAAATAGTTATGGTTGTCCTTCAACTAAAATGGATGGAATCCTAGATCCAAAAAGATTGAACTAGTCCACTCAGATGTTTGGGGACCTTCCCCTCTATAGTCCCTTAGCTGTTCTATTTATTTTCCATCTTTTATTGATGATGTTACAAGAAAATATTTGGTTTGTTTTTAAATAAATATTTTTATGCATCTATTATTTCATTTAATGGGAAACAATTATGGAATGGAAAACATGATGTAATTTTAAATTACAATACATTGACTATGGTAGTGAATACACTGGACACAAATTCTAGAGATGTTTCTAGAATAATGGGATAAGGGATGATAAGATAGTTCTTAGAACACCAAAACAATTGTGGGGTGAAAAGTATAAATCTAAAATTAGTTGATATGTCTTGAATCATGACATTTCACTCATAAAAATGGATTCACTTCATGGTTATTTGAGGGAATAAATTCATATGAGGAAACCCGTATGTTCTACATAAATGGTGGACTAGAATTTGGGTTATAAATTTAATAATATTCTCTATGGGATAGAAAAATCCTCTTGAACATGGATTCATTGGTCTGATTGATTAATGTTATAATAAGGATACTAGAGGTGTGACATAAATCATTATTTTTACCATAAGTTATGGGATGATGAGACATTCATCATACCACTCTTATATGTGGATGATATACTATTAGAAGGTTTGAAGGCTTCACATATTCTATGAATAAAGAATAATTCTTCCAAAAGATTTAAAATGAATGATTTAAAACATACTACTAAAATATTGTAGATAAAGATTCAGAGGGATAATAATGTTGGTACTTAGGTGATATCCCATAAGTAATATATCTATAAGATCACATAAAAGTTTAGAGTGGTTGGATACATTGTCATAAAAAATCCTCTTACTAGATAATTTATGTTGTATGAATAACATGCAACATATTAAAAACAATATTGCATCCAATACGTGGAGAAATCATCATTTGCATCAGTTATCATATGTTTTATGTACACAATGATTTATACTTGGTAAAATATTGCATTTGAAGTGTATGTTGTAACCTTGATTCGTGTCACATTAGGGAAATGAACCCTGGGATGATATGAAACAGATCATCCACAACATGAAAGGTATAAAAGATACATATTTTTTACATTGGGACTGATGACCCTCTTTATAGATATATTGATTCTAATCTTTCAAGTGATTTATACATCTGAAAGATAACAAGTAAATTTATGTTTAACTAGAGAGGAAAAATTGTTAATTGTATGTCACAAATACAAAAGATTGTTACTATATATATTAAGGAAGTATAATAAGTAGTTATAATGGAAATAGTGAAAGATTTGGTTTGGTAAAATCATTTGATGAAGTAAACTGGAATAATTCAGAAAGGAGGAATCTTGTTATATGATACATAGATTGTGATTCCCTTGGATTGGAATCTAATTTTCCATGTAAATACAAGAAGCATTGTATTAAAGTTCCAAATGAAACATTCTAGAGAATAAAGATATGGATCTATGAAAGAAATAATGAACCCAAAATCCAGCATATATTTTCACTAAGGTGATAGTTCAATAAATTTTAAGGTACTATAGTACCTTATTATGACTTAGGTTAAAGAAAAGTGTTAGATGAGAATACCTAATACGAATAGGAATGAAGGGAAGTTTTTTCCAAAGAAATGGAAATTAATGACGGTTCCCTAAAACAAGTCTTCATGTGTGATATTATTGGGATGTCAAATTGGGTTTCAGCTCACTATAATTTTATTCACCATATTCATTTCAATGAAAGTTGGTGACTAGAATATGGAGCGACACAATGTGCAGATAACGACATGATATCTCAAGGATCCAATGAAACCATTAAAAGTTTGTATCTTTTTATGGATTTTTGATGAAGTGGTGATGTTTTGAGATCTATATAAGTAGGAGGTCACTGGTTTGGGATCCAAGATGGGGCGATCTTGATGGGTTGATTAGGATTTCCGTGGATAAATTTTAACCAGTTCACCAGATGTCACATTCTAAATAAGTGAGTGGGATCTTGAGCATTATAGAGTTAAATAGGCACATTAATTTTGAGAAACTATGATCTTGTAAAGATTATTAATATGTAGTATTATTACATATAAATATTATACTACTAGTGAATGGAAAGATAATAATAAAATTTCTTCCATGCATGTATTACTTATGTGTTTTCCTAAATTTTTACAACGGTTTATTTTTTTATGTGATTATGATGTGTAGTCACCCAATTTTTTGTACACTCAGTCCAGGGAGTCCTTCTAGATAGCCCAGTTCCACTATGTATCCTCCAATAGTCTCCTTCTAATGGAGTACTTCCATTGGTCAAAGTGGTTATCTTAAAGTGGTTTAATTAGAATGTGAGATGAAGGGATTCCTAATAAGTATTAGGAACTAGGATACACTGTTTATTTTTTATTTCATTATAATCAAAAAATTTATCAAATTCTCCACAATAATAGTCATATGAGATTTAAAAGTATTACATGGGATGAACCTTTTCCAAATTTTCATATCCTGCGTAAAAAAATTAATATTTGTGAAATATAATCAATAAATAATAGAATGAAATAAATTATTAATATTATCAAAACATAATCAGATTGAATATGAAATTCCAAATATAAACCATTAAAATTAAAAATCGGTTCCAAAAAACCATATTCAAAATAAAATCAAGGAACATTATGAATTCCAAACCTACAATGACTAGAACTACATTAAGGAAATATTGTAGTTAAATTTTAACTTGAGATATTTGAAATAATTTTTTGAAAATATATAGAAATATGATGCACATAAAATTCATCATTAAACACCAAAAATCTAAATTTTAATACAAATCTTAGAGGGAATTATATTTTTGATACTGAATGATCATAATTGCATATATTTCCAATCATAAATCATTTTAACACCAAAATAAAACAAATTTAATTGAAAATATGTTAAAAAAATTGACCCAATTAAAGAATTATCATGGTCCTTGTTTCTCAAGAACAAATTGAGGAAGATGTATAAGAGATCTTGATATAGATCACCCAAAATAGGGCACCAAGAAGGTCTTTTCAATGGAGACATGTGACCAAAACTAAGAAGCATGACCATATTACTTCTCCAACTGAAGAATCATGTCATGATATTCTTGTAGTTAGTGATGGATGTATACATATACCTTTTCCTAGCTCTCTATCCTACCAATATATTTTGGTAGAGACATATAAATCATTCACTGAAATATCCCTACACTTACAAGGGGAATTCTCATATTCATGTTCCCACCAATATCAAAGGAGCTCTTCAATATATCCTAGTGAATACTCAAGAGTAGACCAATATTCCTACAACCAATCTTGAGGATCATTGACATAACCAAAATATATTAACGATCATGTGTGGGATTATATACCCATTCATACCATAGCTTTCAAATATATCTAGGTAGTTACTCTAGGGTAGGCTCATATCTCTAGAATTTCCATAAGAGTGTACAAGAAAACCCCAATAATCACATAGAAGTAGAATCATATCCATTATCCCACAAAATAGAATTGAAAAAAATCTATAGATTACATAGGATCATGTATATATCAATACCCTTATGTATGAATCTCATCAACTTATCCTGGGGAAACCCATTGAGGAGAAGTAAAATACTGTTGTCCTCACCCAAGAAGCTTGTTGGAATATTTCAAAAGACAATGAAGACAAAAAATGGTCTCATATTCATGTTCCTACTAGTGATTTTAAAACACACCAATATATTATATAATCCATATATTAAAAAAATATTAATATTCCATCAATATACAGGTGGTTACCTAAAAGGGCTCATACTCAAAATGGATGTCTACTGCACTGCATGAGTATAACACTGATCAAGGTTCAGATCATGGCCACCCATCCATATAGATCTATAATGTCTCATCAAGGATATTATTAAACCCATGAAAAGAGTAATATCCATAGCCCAATTAATGATGATATTCTTAATGACCGTCATTATATCCTGAAAGAAGCTCCAAAATATAATTAATCCACATCAAAAAAAAGAACACTAGGCCGTAGAGGTCCTCCCCATTGTTTAGATTTCATTGACTAGACATGTAGTCCCCAAATTATCGGTTATGGAGGACCTACCAATGGAATGAGTTGCATAGTTTCCCCACACAACATGAAGTAAAATAGAAAAGTTTTTCCTCCACTTTACAAATAATCAAAAGCTAGTAACCCTAGAGTTCATCCCCATGGTTGCTAAGTCACCAACCATAGGGGTCCTCCACGTGGTTCACATTATAAAGTTCCTCCTCAAATTTATATATCATATCAATATGAAGGTCATCCCTATATTGAAAAAATGATGATATTACTCAAATATCAAAAGACAATTTAGATTATGTGGATGACTACATCAGATGCCTCATCACTGACTGGTGAAATATTTTCCTAGATGAAGGATTTACTAAGGTGAAGGTCATCAACCATAACTCCCTCAAATCATGGACTCTCTGATACAGTTGAGGGTATCAGGAATGACCTTGAACCCATTAACAAGGTCATAAGAAAATAACCTTATTGTTCAGATAAAGATGAGGAATCCCTCTATGATGAGGGGAGGAATAACACAGTTATGTAGAAAGGGATATACATAGATAATATAACAGTCATGTTGTGGTCAATGGATTCTCTATGAAATTATATTCCAAATTCACTAAAAGAATAATGAATGTCTAAAATTAACTAAAACATGTGGGAGACTATAATATCAATAAATAATGTCTTTCTTAAAGGGAGTATTCTAGACACATCAAGGTGATGAGATGGATCTTCCATAAAATAAATTTTGTTTCCTTCTAGGTCAACTGAAACCCCAATGTGGAAAAGCAGAATGATAAACTCTTGTTGTATTTCAAAAATATCATAAAGTTTATCTATTAAATAATCAGGGATGACTCAATTAATGTGCATATCAAGGGTAGGGGAGAGTATGTGGATCTACACTTCACCATACTCACTGGTCAACCTATCTCATTAGGAAGTTCAATATGTAATTTCATCACCTTAGGTCTAGTATTAGGCTTGACTTCTTCATTTTCTAGTTGGTAAGTCCAATGAAACCCTACCACTCATAAGAACTAAAGTGTAATATTTAGTATGATCAGGCCATTGATTGATTACTACATCAATAAACTAAGAAATTTATGTTATAATCCTAATTAAGTCATGAAAACCCTATGACTATTGGATTTCCATGAAGTTGATTAATACATAATTATAACATCATAAGAAAATGAAAAAAAATATAGGATTAGGAAGTAAGAAATATGAAATTTCATAATAGTGGAAAAAATCAAATGTTGTAAATGTGTGCACCTTCCACCAAATAAGCCTCCAAAACCATCATTATCTTATTCTGATAAGTTTGATAAGGATAAAAAAGTGCAATAAAAAAATCCTCCCACCTCTGAAGGTATCCATAAGTCAAGATTAATTGTTCTTAATATGAATTAGACCCCTCACCCTCTATGATGTGATTACTTCTCATGATGTGAAGGAAGAAGAATAAGGGAATGTCAGACATTTAAGAGTGTCATCCAAGAATCCACAAACACACTTCCATCTCATGGTTATAACTTTATATATCCATGATGATTCTACAAGACTATTTAGTTCATTAACTCATGTGTTAAAATGAATTAATTATTTGGGAACTCTATGCATCTCACGAATGAATGTTCTCCCAAACATTTAATCTTATTAAACAATCCTATAAATGATAGCTTAGGTGGAGGATTTCTAGAGTGCCCAACCACACCATCTTAAGAAATGGAAAATTTAACATGTGGTATGATATATCCACATTTTTCATATAGGATATAGATTAAGAAAATACATCTCCTTCAATATTTCACTTGTACTGTATCCTAATAGACTTGTTAATACTAAACCCTATATTATATCAAATACAATAACATATGATATCGTATCCAAAAATCATTTTGGATAACTTTTAAAAAACTTTTGGAAATCTATCGTTAACTTCTCTTTGTATCATAACATTTGTAATACCTCTAAAATACCGATCTAAAAACACTTTTGGATTAACTCTAAATAATGTTTAGAAATTCTCTATGAGTAAAATTCAATGTCTATTCATTCAACCATAAAGTATTACCAGACAATACTTTAAAAAATTGAAAATGAATATGAATATTTAGAATAAGAAATACAAGAAAAGAGAATCCTCTAGAAAATTTGTTATGGTACTCATTCTATAAATGGATTTTCTATGATCTTCATCCAATACATGTATCTCCAGACCTAAATATATAGTCTATATCATATGAAAATGAACATTCTCTTATTTTCCATTTTTTTATGACATTGAGTGACTATGGGACATTGGGAATGTTAATCCCATAAAGACCACTCATCTATTATTGATTCTTGTTATATAGACAAACATGGTCGATGAATACATCACATATATTCATTTAAATATATGATCACATAACATGTCACCCATAAAAATATATAAGAACATTATATGTTCTTTCTAGATACAGCCACACAATCCACATTATATCTCAACCGAGGAAATAAATTTTATACTCATTATATGAGAAGATAAATAATATTTTGGTTAAGTTACTATTGGTGGAATGTTTATAAACATACCCAAACACTCCCAGATTAGCTGAGTTAATATGTGGAATTTTGTAAGTATGGTTTAAAAGTATGGAGGTTCCCTTGTTAGGTATCTTACCATCCTCAAGTATGATGACTTAAATATGATCTATGAACCCCTAGTATACCAAATAAATATGTATTACATTCTGTATGATATACTTAGTATGTCATACAATATACAAAAAAAAATTTGTACCTCGTGATAATATTTCATATCTATATACGTAATAAACTCATGATATCCTTAAAATATTTCTTACAACCCTAAATAATCCATGATAATAATCAGTTAGGGATAACAAAAAGTTTCAATATGAGAGTCCATTTATAATTACACATTTGGAAATGTTGGTTTATATATATATTTATGTATCTAACCTGAAATAATAATTAAGTTAACTTTTCCTCTATTGTGATAAATTTTATTATCCTTAAACCTTTTAATAATACTTAAAATACCAAATATAATAACCATTTGATCATATGATATATGATAAGCTGCTAGAACAACCTTCTATATTCATCACTTTCAAGGGTCCTGTTAGCTCATTACATAAAATTTAATTCCTATCACATATTTATATGACCATCTAATAAAATCCTCATGTGAAACTTTAGTGAGAGACATCAATGAATAAAGTAAATTTTAAAAATGGTGATATTTAGGATTCATATTCATAATTTTTCAACTATTTGAACATATTAAAACTAATAAACTTCATAACATCTAATGTAATGATACCAAGATCTATTTTTTACTTAGGAAACATTCTATGTTATTCAATATTATAATTGGAACCTATTTCATCAAACTTTTTCTTTCAAATATTTTCATAATTAATGTGCCTATTTACATTATTTATTCGCCAACCCATCCTAATTTTTAATGATAAATTTACTTTTTACCTTTTTATGGTAATTAATGTAATTTATTTTCATTTTTCTTTACCTTTATACAATAGAATATTTTTCGATACCATGTGTAATTTACTTGGCCTATTTGACCAATGAAATCCTTCAAGAAATGGTGATACTTACTTATTCATGATAACTAAATGTAACTGTTTAGATTTTCTTTATTGTCAAATATCCTAAAATTTTAGGATAATTAGAGAAAAACACATTAATCATAAACAGTTATAATCCAATATTTTTTAAATTATTACTTCTCTAATTCAATCGTACACTCACTAGTATCTTATAGATGATATTATTAGTAAGATATGAAAATCCTTTTGTGTTATGAAATAAATATTATTTTTTCTCAGTAGGAATATTAAGAAAATAAAATATTTTCTCCATATCATATTGTATATTTTATGTGTTTATATATATTTTTATTGATGTTAATATATTTTTTTACAAAATGCCATTGATGGGTGGTGAAATCACATTCCTACATATTTTCACAAATTAATGGATAAACATGTTTACCCTTTTCTTTTTCGCAGTATATTATAGAATCTAATTAATCTTAAACTACGTGTATACAATCAATAATTTATTATTTTGGAAAAAATATTTTTTATTGAACCACTTCTATTATCATATACGATATATGATACAAAGATACATATCGTTTATAAAAAGTAATCTATTCTTGATAAAATATTTTATAATCAAATCTTTGATGTTAAAACTCTTTAATTAATCATATAAATACAAATTATAGGTTCTATCAATTATGTCATAAAATTTTAACTAATGTATATCTACTAAACATGTAAAATATATATTTGATATTATATACCATTCAACATTAAAGTATTGATTTCCATAACACGTATTACTAAAATCGACATTCCATAGAGTTTCCTAAAAATATTTCAGGTATCCTAATAATCCATCATATGGAATTAATAATCCTTCTCCAAGACAACCCTAGGATTCAATAATTTTTACTAGATTTGTGTACAATCATTGGGGGACTTCTTCAACAGACATTTATTCTTTGGGTTTGAACCATTATCCACTTGTATTGTTCATGTAGTACATGTACCGAGTAATCTTATGCCCAATTTATCTATTCGAAGAAATTTTATAATATCAATTAACATTTTTTTTAATTCCATCATATTTTCAAAAAAATTCCATAAATAAAAAAAAGTTGAATATCTTAAATAGAATAATCAATTTTTATTCTCTCTTAAAGCATGTTATTGAATTGAAAAAGTCAAGAAAAGGGTTTATTAAAAACTACTATCTCATTTTATTAAACAATAATTGTTTACACATTAATCTCTAGAGAAAAATAATGTAAAATAAAAATATAATGATAAGTTTATCCAAGATTGAAAAATTTTAGCAATAAATGTAGTAACTCCGTTTCTCCACTACTTGATAGAAAACATAAAACTATTTCAATTATTTCTCTTCATCTGAACTCCTAAATATTAACATTTTTTTAAACATATATTGTTGATATAAAATATATGTCAGAGTAATCATTATGAAATATTTTAATCTCATGAACTCATTAACATATTCTATAATATTTTATATATTTTTTTATACCCAATCATATTGATAATAAGAAACTAAAATTTCTTATATCATTTAGTATCTAATGATTTTTAAACATCAAGTGAATAATTTTATTCTTCCATAAGAATCTAGAATTATAATTTTAAAAAATTAAACTCTTGATTCCCCAAGAATAAGTACATCTAAAATATATAGAGTATTTCCCTTACTTAGGACACTTTATTAAGTAACTAGAATTTATTAAATACTTTTCTTAAGTTACCAATATTAAAAGGATATAATATTAAGATAGTCCATTCATAGATTAATATCAAAGTATTGTTTGACGATGAAATTTATATTTATCATTGGAGTTGCAACTTGAATATTTGAATATTAATTTGACCATTAATAATAGAAACCTAACAGTTATAACAGTTATATTATTTATGTAAATTTAAAATAATATTTAGGTATCTTATAAAATGAAAATTTGAAATATTTATATCCTCATAAAAGTTTTTAGTATTTATTGATATAATAATTTAATTTATTTATTTTTGGTTTGGATGCTCACAAACACCCAAATATATGTTACTATATTTTTTTATTTATAGTAAAATCTAGGAATATAATATTCATTAGAATATTTATTCTAGAAGTATACATAAGTTGTTGATCTATAGGAAAATATTTTTCTATGTATTCTGGACACGTTTTGAAAGTATTCTAGAAACACAATTCATACCCTACATTTTTAAGAGTAATGTATGGTTTCTAAATACTATGATCCGAAGAGAATATATAGATAAAAAAACCCATGTTTGGAAGAAACCCTACAATTTATTAATAAAAATAATGTTCATCAGCCATAAATATATGAAAACTTTATGTTTTCAACACTATGTTTGGAGTTTTTTCATCATATGAAGGAACCCTAAATCTGTGCATTCAACAACAAAGTTTTAATTAATGAAATTTTCCATGGTTTCTGAAATGGTCTCTATGTATGTAAATATCATTTCAATGTAATTTTGGGACCAATTCAAAGTCTTATACTCAATGGATTAAATTGTTCCCATTTATAAGGAAAGTTAAAACTCTCTTTAATGACTTTAAATTCAGATATTAAATATTTAATATGTGGTATTTTTGTAAATGGTTTTACATGGAGCTGTTCGACCTATAGTATATATACTAATATGATAATCTTTTAATTTACAGAGAGATATAAATAAATATATTCAAAGCTATGTACATGTAAATAATAGTGTACCATCACCTTTAGAGATACACTTTGGAGATATAAAAGTTTAGATCTATCTAATTGAATCACTAATTTTGTTGTTTCTACTATGGTAACTTGTTGTTACAACTTCTTCTTCATATTCAAAAAAACAAATTTCAAAGTTTACCTTTGGATACATACGCGTTTACACATCTATTTGGTCTCTTCTCTATCATTATTTTAAGAAATACTGTGAATAATTGATGATTATTTTTCTACTGCTGCATAGAAATAAAGATCAAATACATTTTTTAGATGCATGCTACAACTATGAGAAAAACCTATTTTCTCAATCAAATCAATATCAATTGATTTATTAAAGTATCAACTGCTCAGACTCAGTGGTAGAGGTGAAGTAATATTAGATTATCATACTAATATATTGATAATTCAGTTTTTAATAAAATAACTATAAGTAATTGTAAATGAATTATTGTAAAGGTATCAACAACATATACTTAGTTGTGAAAGTACCATGTAAAATTAACTGGTAGTGAAATCAATAAAATTTATGAGAGAGTGTTAGGGGAGAATATGAATGAATCTTTATTCCTTGAACCACTATATATTTTTTTTTCTTATCATTCATTATTTCCATCGTATACTCAACTTTATGATATAAAAATAAAGGGTCATTACATGTGAAGATGGATTCATTAAATTCATTAATCTTTTTAAAGGATCACAGTTACCACCCATCTTGTATCTTTGTCTTATTCATATATGACACAACAAGTGATATCAGAGGTTGGAATATATTGAAGATATTTGTATTTCTATAAATTTGTTTCTACACAATAATAACAAGTGGTATCAACGGTTGGACTCTTTGGAAGATATTTCTCTTTTTGAAAATATTTTTCTACTTTATACCAGAAAGAGGTGTTAGAGAAAGTGCTCTATTCTATATTTTATATAATACTTGATTATTCTGTTGTCAAACAAGTGATATTGGTGGACCAGGCTCTATTTTTAAG
Organism: Viscum album; assembly: GCA_963277665.1. Taxonomy (NCBI): domain Eukaryota; kingdom Viridiplantae; phylum Streptophyta; class Magnoliopsida; order Santalales; family Viscaceae; genus Viscum; species Viscum album. Next base: position 1,132,948,401 of record OY728134.1, on the reverse strand, counting down.
TCAAAAAATGTATCAAATAGAAATAAATGGATAAATTAATTTAATAAAATATTTTTTTGGCTCCTTTTCATTTTTGAATATTTCTTTTGGATTTGACAAGATAGAGTTTGTGATTTAGATGATGCAAAATCTATGAATGACCAATATTAGAGAAGATATATCAATGATCCATGATCCTTATTTTAATGGTGATAATTTTGGATATTGTAATGATTTCATTAATATATATTTAGAAAATCTTGGAATATGAGTTTTTTAAATGTTATAAAGCCTTATGAAATTCCTATGTAAGATTGGAGAAAATGGGGCAGTGATCGAGAAAAAAAATGGTCCCAATTCAAAATCAATGAATAATATTTATTGTTGATTAAGAAGTGAAGAGTTTAATAGAGTATCTCAAAGTTATATTTCCAATAAAATATGGAAAAAAATATTTTTCCTATGAAGTAACAGAAAATGTCAGATAATTATGGTACACAACTAAAAATATGAAATTTGATACTTTTAAAATGAATAATGGTGAATGAATCACTCAAATGAATGGGATACTAACTAAGATAGTCAATAATGTTTCTACCTTGGGAAATAAAATTTCATAATCATATCAAGCATTAAAAGTACTTAGAGTTTTACTTAAAAATGGAATGGTATATCTACCTTTATATAATAGTCTACACAGGTTAAGAAATTAGTAATGAATGAACTAATTGGCACATTGATGATGTAGGAAGCGGAGATGCAATTTGAAACTGAAAATCATGTTTCTGTCAAAAAAAATGAATCTTATTTTAGAATTACTATGGATGAATCATATGATTCAAGATCTATAGAAACAAATAATGATTTATCATATATTGATAAAATATTTGAAAAACTATACAAAAGAATAAAGAAAAATAACAAGAAGGACAAATGCTATGGATGAAAGGGAAATTGACACACAATTTCTAAATGTATTGTGACAAAATATTATTGGAGAGATAATTATGGAAGTAATGGAATGAAATTTATAAATAAAAGATGGATTTCTACTTATAGTTTAAATGATGAAAGTGCTACAGACTCAGAAGCTGAGCATAAGAATCAAAGAGTGAATTTATGTCTTAAACTCATAGTCATGGTGATCAATATTATTTCATTAAAATTATAATTCTGAAAAAAATTATTATGATGAACTTAATATGCATTGTTTCATGCTTCAAGATAAGTATTAATCCTTAAAAAGCCATATAATATTATAAAATCTTATAATTCAATCTCTATAGAAAAAGATAATCTGTCTAAAAAACATGAGAATTCAAAATCTAATACATCTAGAGTTTCATGTGATCTAAATGATGTTAAAATTAAAGGATTTTTAAAAAAATTAGATACTTTAAATTAAGATTCTAGTATTCTAATCCAAATGGATAATTATTTAAGTAAAATTATTAATAAAAATAATAAAAAAAATGAAACTTGGAACTGGTAGTTACAGTGAAAGACTAAAATTATACAGTAATTATTTTTTTCATGGTTCACACAGAAACAAAATTTCTACTATTAAATTTTTTTATTGTGGTTTTAATGGAAATTATAAAAATGAATATTTCTTTATAAAACCTCAATTTTATGTTGTTAAAAGATTTTATTGTACAAAATATTTGTTTAACTTGAATAGTATAATATATAAAAAAAATAAACAGCTTTGGTTACCCAAAAATTTAGTGGATAACACTACCAAACCCAAAATAATATAGGCTCAAAAAAGAACTTGTATTTGATGTTTTTATAGGAATACACCACTGAACTACATTGTTAAATTACGAAAGTGATGACTAGGTGATATAAGAAAATCTTGATAAAAGTAGTGATCAAATCTAAAGTAGTTCATAATAAAAAAATCATTAGAACAAGAATCTATGATCCAAGAATTATTTCCGTATTGTTTTCATATATATATATCCTTCTAGTTAATTAACTATTATAAATAGGGGAGATTAATCCTTAATTTTTAATTCCTTATTTACTATTTGAATCAATTCTTAGAATATATGATTACATTATTTATTTCAAAAACATCAAATATATTTAAACAATGTTTTAATTTTTAGATAATACAATAATTTTTTAGTTATAGAATGGTTTATATTTTCTTATTTAATATTTTAAACCTATTTTCATCTTTATATATCACATTCTTAATCTTTTTTACTAGTTTAAATAAAATTTTCAGTTATAAATGATTTCTTATGTAAACATTTATATAAAAAAATATTTATGGATTAATTTATATTTTTGACTCAAGAATATGGAGCATCATCTTCAATATAATAGAGAAAAATGTATCGTTTTTTATTTTAAAAACCTAGAATGTTATTCAAAAAACTTTTATATTATTTATATGTATTATTAGTATTATCTTGTTCAAAAACATATGAAATCATTGTATGAAAAATGAAATGATCAAGAAATTCATGTTTAATGAAATCCTTTATCAAAATAAAATGAAAGGTAATCGTTCTTCTAATTTTTTAATAGAACAATCAATTTCATATGTAAATGATTCATTTGAAAAATATTACGAGAATGATGATGAAGTTCATGGTTATGAAGAACCATAATTTTGATCATCTCAATTGTTCAAAACCACAATGACTTATGAAGAGGACCTATTTAAGGCTATTACTTTGAGTAAAGAAAAAGTGAATATATGAACTAATCTGGATGTGTATAGAAAGATATATAAAGAACTAAAAATGTATTATCATAATGTCAAAGAAAATTAAATTTCAAAATAATATTTTTATACTTTTAACGTATAAATTTTAATTTATATTGAGTTAATTAGAAATGAATATTTTACCAAGTTGTACCTTGATAAAATGAAAATTCTCTTGGTTGACCAGTGTTCATATTATTTTCTATATCAAAGAACCATAGATGTTCAAAATAGTATATAAAAAATATAAAAGGTTTTAGTATATTTGAGTGAAAAAAGTTCAAATTTTAGAAATTTCAGATGATTGATCTAATCCTTTCCAACAACACAACATTTCTTCATTATTTTAGTTTACTATAAATCTTTTTTATGTTTTTGTTTAAATATTTTTTTGGTGAGAAAGTATTATAAATTATTTCATAAATTATTTTTATTGTTTTATAATTCTATTACTTTTCTTGCATAAGAATGTATTTAATATTTTATTATCTCATTACATGTGATAATTTAGTCTATTACTGAAAATAATAAATTACATTGTTTAAAAATGAGATGTAAAAAAATTAGTTTTAAGTCTGTTATTCCTTGAATATATTTTCCAAGTATGCTATGTATTAGGGGGTTATTAAAATAATAACATATATTTATATATTCATTCAAAACACATTTTATTAATTAAAAAATATAATATATTATCCATTATTACATATTTACATCTTTTGAAGGAAGTAGGAATTTAGGAGGAGTTTATATTGCTACATTTTACTCTAATATTTTTAATGTTTCCAAAATGGGGGGAAGTTTATATGTTTATCATCATTGGGGATCTGTTTATAAACATATTGAGAAGTTTATATAGGATAATTTTATATTTATATGGGAGAAATATGAATGGAGATAAAAGTGTTTATAATTCATTTATGTTTATATTTTTGGAAATTTCTTCTTCTAAAAACTATTAATAATTTTAATTTTAATTTATTAATTTTTAATGGATTTTTTGATCATCAAAAATTGGGAGATTGTGGGGAATGTTTTGATTAAATTTTTTATTAATTTTATTTTGGTTCTTGATTCTCAAAAAAACCCACATTTATATTAGTAATAAATTTGATTTTAAGTTAATTTTCAGAAGATAATATTCATTAGAATATTTATTTTGGATAAATACCCATTTTAAGTATTCTAGATGAGTTTTGTATGTTTTTTATAAATAATATTCATAAAATACATTTGTAATCGTAATGTATGGTTTGGAAACCCTATGATTATAGAAGACATTATATATCAACAACCCTATATTTGGAAGAAACTCTATGTTTTAGGAATAAATTTAATGTTTATCAAACCTACATTTTTAAACAACCATACATTGTCAACCATACATTTGATGTTTTTTTCTTATAAAAAGGGACCCTACATTTTAATATTCAATAAATGAGTTTTAATTAAATATATTATCTGTAATTTATGTAATGGTCTCGTGGGACGTAAGTGTCATTTAAAATATGTTTTGTGACCGATTCAATGGCTCATAGTCAAAAAATTAAATCATTTATATTTCTAAGGGAAGTTAGGACTCTCTTAAATGATTTTGAATTCAAATAATTATGATTTAATTTGTGGTATTTATGGATCTGGTTTAGCCTAGAGATTTTATAACTACAATATAAATATTGAGATTATCACCTTCTAATATATCAGGAGATATACACTGATATATTAAATGCTATGTATTTGTAAAAAATAGCGTATCATCACCTTCAGAGCTACACTTTAAAGACAAACATATTTAGTTCTATCTGATTGACTCGCAGTTGTTCCTACTAGTAATATTGTACATTATTGTTACATCTTATTATATAGTTTTGAAAAATCAATTTCTAGAGTTACACATTGGGGAAAAACATGTTTATACATCTATATGGTGTTTTCTCTTCCAATATTTGAGGAAATCCTACGCAACATTAAATATTATTTTTATATTGTTGTATGTTACTTAATATCAAATACATATATCAATTTCATGATGAATCTCTAAGAAAAATATATATTTTTTAATCTAATAAATATATATTGATGTATTAAATTATCAACTGCCAAGACTTAGTTGTGGAGGATAAATAGTGTTAGCTTCTCATACTATGTAGTTTATAATTCTGTTCCATGTAAAAGAACCAGAAGGCCATATAAAAGCCTTGTGGTAAATTTATCAACTTCTTATAATAAATTTTGTAAATACCTGGTAAAAATAATTACTCAGGAAATATACAAACTCACTAAGAGAGTATTGGTGGAGTGAACTAAGTGATCTTTATGCCCCAAATCATTATACATCGCTGTGTTCAAACCTTTCTATATTTCCATTGCATACTAAAATTTAAGATACAAAAAGAAAGAATAATTTTATATGTAGTGGGATATTTTAAATAAATCAATGTTCTTAAAGGATTAATTTTTTCCCATATTATATCTTCATTGTATTCATATTCGACCCAACAAAAAGTAAATAACTATTTTAAGAATGAAAAATTAAGGGTTTGTATTTTTGTAATACATAAAAGTTTTAATTGAAATTTTATAATGAATATAATTATTTAAAAGATTATTTTTCAAAAACTGTTGTCATAAAATAAATATTTTGTTTTATTATAATGACAAGATAATTTTTTGAGACCATAATTAATTTTTCAAAGGGTCATAAAATCAATTATAATATTAAAATCGTTATTTTTTTTTTTGTAAATTTTGATTTTTTTTAAAACATAAATTTTACATAATTAGAAAATTATTTTCATAAAATGGATTCCATTTCTGAAATCTACATGTGAAAATGTTTAGGGTGAATTTTTTATATTTTTCTAATATAGTTGAATTTTTGGTGAATAGTGAAATATGTCAATTTGTGATATTTATCATTATAAGCCAAATACATCATGTTTTGTGTAATATATGTTTTAAGAACCCATTTTAATGGACTAAAATACACCATTTACTATATATAGTCACAAAAATATAATATATTTAGAGTTTTGAGAGAGAATAATAAACTAATGAATATAATAATAAAAATCACTCATATCCCCCCTTATAAATACCACCCCACAACATCCCTTATTCTGACACCTTCTAAGCCTCTAAAATTTAAAAATATCTACCAAAACCTTTTATCCCCACTCTTCTTAATTTAAAATTGTTTTTGGTCTCACTAAAAGACAAATTCCATTCTCATTAAGGGGTCTTTAAAATAGGTGATATTTAGGTGGTAACATTCTCAAAATACCCATTTTAATGTATTTTATTCTTCTACATCCCCCTTTTCTCCTTCATACAACATTGAATAATTATTCTAGAATCATTTATATATTGGAATTTTATTCTCTTAATTTTATATTTTCTATCCACACCTTTTTATCATCTCCTCTTATTCAATGAAAAGAAACTATTATCCACATTATGTTGGTTAACTGCCTTCAAGGATGATGAGTTTTTGTTTTACACTAACGCATTAATAGAATGTTAAAATTCGATTATAATTGTTTAAAATTAACTAATTATGTATAAAATATTTAGTTTCGCATCATAGAAATATTTTGTGGTGATAACATTAAATAAAAAAACTAATTTGAGATGGTTATAAAACCACACAAATAAACTATAATCTTATTATTACCTTTTATTTAAATAACTCATCCATTTCTATGGAATAATTGATACATAAGAAAATTTAAACTTTTACAAGTGCATCAATAAAATTTTATTTCACTTCTAGAGTTTAATTACCATTTGATATAAACTTCCATAATTATACATAAGTGAACTGACCCTGAAACCATGAATCGAACGCTCCGAGAATAATGAAATTAAACTTTATAACTAATCGAAATGTCCATTAATGAACTTAATAAAATTTTTATAAATAAAATATATGTGTAATATTTTCTAAATTAGTTAATTAATTAATCTAATTTGATAATATTATTGTAGAGATCCGAAGCTCGACGTACATGAACATTACATTACATTTGCGGAATACTTAATACATAACAAAAACAGACACATAAGGACCATAATAGTTTACTGTCTTTGGAAACATGGAACACAATCTTCTAATAGTGGTGGAAGATCTTCAACATCTCCCATAAAGATCTTCCCCTTTTTTTCTTACCTAAAACCTTTCTTTATATCCTGGGGAAAAGAAAACATAAAATGTGTTAGCTTAAATGCTCAGTAAGGGTAAGCATGGATAAAATAAAACATACCATATACATTTGAACATAAAAACATGAACATAATGTTTAAACATCAAAAGCTTGAGCAATGACATAAAACATGGAAGTACGTATGGCATAGATCATAAAGAAACATTAAGAGTGATAAAATATCATGGGAATAAAACATGTAATTGTGGAAACCATTAAGCACATGATATGATTTCCATATTAGCCAAGGCATTGCTTCCAAGACCATATTAGTGGACAAAGTCCCTTTCTGAATTGAGTTCACTCCTCGTTCCAGTCCGGTATTACTGAACCGATTTAACTTGCTGTTCCAGCCATGTCTATCTCATGAGATGTAAAACTTTACCCAATGCATTGGAGGGAGATATAGGTCCCACCCATGAAATCATTCTTACTTGTGCCACAAAATAAACTTAAAACATTCATTATAACCCAAAGAATAAAATGGGTTTCATAAACATCATTCCATCATAACACAGTCCATATAAAACAAATGGATATCATTTCATAATAAGAAAAGTGAAACCATTTAAATCATAGAGACATTATACTTTAAACATACACATATGAAATAATGTCATCTTAGATGGAAAATGGTTTTGATAAAACACTTGAAATGAATTCTTGAGGAAAATATCCTTTATTCTTCAAAATAAATCTCTTTTTACAAAATGTCATGCAATTTTAAAAGAAAAGGATTTTTTTGAAAATAGCCATGAAGTATTTTGGAGGAGGCATCATAAAAATAAGGCTTTATAAAACCGTAAAAATCCATTCGTGCCGTATAAGTTAAAAAAACATTCTTCTCGTACTTTTACCAGAAAAGTCAAAAAGTACCTCGTAACGTAAACAAAAGAAAGATTCCTTAAATAACATGTAGTAAAAGTAAAAATGGGTAAAAGGACATTAAACATACATAAAAACACTTTTATAAAACATGGACATGGATGATAACAATTACCCCAGTAAATACTTACGTATAAGCAATCTCGGATAAAAAAAATGAGATTGGAAAAATTATCCCTTACCTTAGGTCTGATATGCTTCGTACGTATTCAAACCTCCTGTATAATGATTTACATAATGTCACTGACTTATTATAGAATCATATTCATTGTTATTATATCATATATGGTTTACTTATGACTTTATATTACCCGTTCTTTTGTAAATTCCATGTTAAAGAGTGTTTTGGGAAAAATCGTTTCATTTGTCGTATGTGTTTTGACTTGTAATTATTCATATGATTACTTAGATCATGATTAATTAATTCCAGAATATAAAACATGATTTATATATAATATATATTCATAATATACATATATATAACAGATTTATAAATGGATGGAAAACACCGTTCATGGAGACGGTAGTCCGTCCGTACGCATGAACCCTGTTTTCGTTTCCTTATTGAATTGAATGGAATTAATTAGATGAAATAAAAATATATATACATAAATACAGTAGCATTATTATGTCATATATTTTATGATTACTTATTATATATACTTTATAATCATTCTTTAATGGTTATCATGGAGAGTGAATCTCATCACGTCGTGGAGACGGTATTCTGTACGTACACACGAGCGATGATATCATTCCCATGATCGTAGAATTGTATTAAAGTGTATGTATAATATTACAGAATAAATATAACTTTACAATAATCATATATATTCATTACTTTCACCATTATACCCATCCAAGTAAGGTGGTGGTGGAAAATAGATTACACCACGGCGTGGAGACGGTATTCTGTATGTACGCACGCGTGGTGATTTCATTTTTCACAGGATGGATAGATGGTGAAGTATGGTTGATTCATACATATAATAACATATCAGTATATTAGTGATACTTATGTTATTACTTAATAATTAAACAACTAAAGAAGAGAAGTTGAAGAAGAAATAAAATTGAAAGAATCGGTAACGGATATTACCTCTTCTTTGACACGCCTCTTTGAATCCTCCACTTAGGGTACTAATAGTGGTCTTTGAAGAAGACCAGGACCTCTAGTATGTATCTAGAGAAGTTGATAATAGAAATGGGTAGGGGTTGGCCGATCTTAAAGGCTCAAATTTGTGTGAGGAAGAGAGGGAGGAGGTTCCCTTTTATAAGGGAGGAGAGGGGCACCTTTGGAAATCTTAAAAATATTAATTTATAATAAATCTAACCCCACTTAAAATCCTCCAAAAATGACTCATAGTAGAATATAATATGATATAGGGTAGTAATCGCATCAACCAATAAAATTTGGACATGTTAGGAAATTATTTTAAACATTATCAACTTGATCTATCCTTACATAATCAATTTAATTTTATTTGTGGTAATAACATTCTAAATTATAAATTATAACAAAAAATTACTTATTTGTTGTGAATTGTCCATAATTGGATAACTTATATCATTCTAGATCATATAAAGTTAAATTTATAATTTTTAAATATTTTTGTGATTTTTAAAAAAATTTATAATATGTTATTTTTATAAAATAACAATAGTGTCAATTTTGACACTATTCATTTATATGAATTTAAATAAACTATATACAGAAGATATGTTCGAACTAAAAGCTTTAATATATTCATAAAAGGCCATATGTATCTATAAAATTAGTGGAGAACATTAAATAGTTCATATAATATTTATTTTATTATTTTGAAAACCTTTTATTTGGTTTATCTCTTAATAAAATAATTACGACAACATTTTTTATAATTATTTAATATACTTATTTGTTGCATAAAAATTAAAAATAAAATCATATGATTAAGATAAATATATGAAATTTTACAATAATACTCTTAATAGAATTTATCATCTTAAAATCACAATATTTAAATTGTTATATTTATTAAATTATGAAGGTGACAACTTTGGAATCATTTAAAATAAAATAATATAAGTGTCATAATCAGTTTTATAAGACTCCAAACGGTTATATATTATGTACGTAGATGATTATTGTATAGATATACCCTAATAATAAGTTTTGGTCAGGTTTGTGGGCCTTTTAATGGGTATTATTATTTCAATAAAAACTATATTACTGATTTTTCACTTAATAAATAATTTCTGCATCATTAATGTTTCACCATTTATGATAATTATTTAATCTCTAAAAAATATAAATAAAATATCATGATGTAGATAATTTTATTAGCCTTTTGGAGACTAATCATGTTCACAGTTTTATGATGTTTATCACTAAATTAAAATTATTATACTTATAATATTTAAGAGAGTGACATGTTGTCACTTTCTCTGGTTTTAATAATAATTAAATTATTTTCATGGTCAAAAGTCCATAAAATGAATCTAATATGACCCTTAGGTGATATGGGTCGGCTTTTAGTCATCCAATAGAATTTTGTCATGTTTTATGTTAATTTTATAATATTATATTCACCCTTAATTACCCGATTTACCTTTAACTATGGTAAATAAAATTTACCATAGTTACTATTCATAATTCCCAAAAATCAAAAGTAGACTATTAATATAATTTGGACCCACTGATTCCTAATATGGAATCAATTTTTTCAATTTCAATACACATAAGTTGCAGAAATTAAATTAAAAATTAATCCCGTTGTCGAATGAAAACAGGTTTTTGTTTAAAACATTGCAAATGATTGAATTGATTTAACCTACGAATTCAATGTAAAATCAATGCTAATGGCATAAATTATATTAAATGGTAAAAATATATTCTATTTATACTTTAAAACTATTCAATATTATAATTTAACCACATAAGTTATTACGATGAAAAAAGTTGTTTTTAATTAAAATATAGCGTGTTTTTACTATTCATTAAAATATGAAAGTTATCAGAATAATACGAAAATTTTATCCAACGTAATATTTTATATCCTGATTCCAATGAATAATTATATTTTTTAAAATTGAACTTATAAACATGTAAAAATTAGATTTAAAGTGGGTGCGCCATCAAAAGGCGGCAAAACTGCATTTTTTAAAAAATACTTATTTTACCCGATGAAATTATTTTGTTCTTATACCACGTTCTAGAAAATGTGTAAGATGATTAATAATGTTATTAAATTAAAAATTTAGTTAATAATATTCATAATGGCTAGTTCATAATAATATTATAATAATATATCGGTGTTTAGTAAAACTCGGTATTGCGTACAACACACGCTATCGAGGAAGGTCATGATTGCGTGTAATGCAAGCCAGGTTTCGGTTGCATGTAGTGGACGACTCCTTTGTTGTTGCGTATAACAAAATACATTGAATATGTATATATATATATACTCAATATTTCTTAGAAGAACTACTATCAAACAAACATGAAATTATGTGTAACAAGATCCAGGATTAGTGTTACGTATACTGCAAGCTAATACGGTGTTGCGTATAGCGCAAGATAATCTTGGTGTATCGTCCAATAGAATATATGAAAGAAATTAAAAATAATACATCTTATAAAATCATGGGTTATTACATTCTACCCCCCTTAAAATGAATTTCTCCCTCGAAATTCATCGGGGTTATAAATGGTTTTCTACTTGAAAGCCTCTCTAATTGAAACTCACATCATAAAAAGGAATACCAAAACTTATCTTTATAAACTAATGTATGAAACATAACAGTTACCCAAATAAACTAATCACTGGGTTTCCACATAGGATAACATAGGTGAAAATATGGATATGGAAGAGAAATCTAACCATCATGTTCTGAAAGGGAGTGGTAGGGAACATGGCTATGAAAAATCCAACAATCACAAATCCATAGATTTGTGATGATCTATGGTACCATATGATTCATCAGATATAACGTCACTAAGACAACATTTTTGGTTTTCAATATCATTTCCCTAAAGTTGATGAATTAAAAGAAATACTTACATGATTTTGGTACAATCTCACTCTTGTTCGTGAATTGAACAATTTCCACTTCATCCCTTAATGAAATGAAGTTTAATTTGTTATTAGTGATGTGTTAGGAGATCATGTTATAGAATGATGAGTCATTCCATCTGTTTCAAATAAAAGGTTAGCAAAAGTTATAAGTCTATAATATGGTTAGATTAATTGTATATGGTTCCAAAAATGAACTTTTACTTCATATATCATACCTCTTAATAAAATAAAACTAGTTTCTACTAACCAGGGACTTCCTATATGCTAGTGGTAGGCGATAAAGGCCCGTCGCACTTCGGTTGTGGGTTCGATTCCCACAGCCTTGTCCGATGCGATGGGCTGTCTCTAGTCCTGCAGGTTGTCCTTTTTCTAAAACTACATTACTATAACATCCCATCAATAATATCGAAAAAAGTTCTACCCTTAAACAATACTAACTTATGTACAACATAATCCATTCCAATCTTTAGGCTTATCTAAAATACTTCGGTCCAAGCTCATAGTATAAAGAAAATTATTACTTGAAATGTCACATAACAATCACGTGAATTCCATCATTTATCCCCCATATATCATAAGATATATCTTGTTGGTCAAATTACAAACATAGGAATACCTTAATCATGTATTCTCTTAAAAAATGAATACCCATTTAACCTTAGTGAAAACATGAATGCTGTCAAAAGTTAACTCTTTCCACATACCAAAATCCCAAAATTTCTATATAATCAAACCATAATATCACTTAGTCATTATATCAGTCATGAGATCATGAATATAATCAAACATCTCATTATCTTTTTATCCCTTCATTATTCGCATATCATCTACTTTCCAAAAATATCTGAATAACCTTCCATGGTTACCGGTACCATTAAACATATACTTTCATATACTTTAGGAAAAAAAATAGTGTAACAATCCTTAGATGATTCTTTATTCCAAAGTACCATACATTATTCTTTATAAACATACAATCATTCCATTAACTTCTTAAAACACTAGCTGAGATTCATCATTTATTTCATCTCATATTTCATTTGTAGTCTCTTCATCATCATCCACATAAATACTACCCATATGACCATGCTGATTCTCTTCATGAGATTTTCCATTAGGTCATTGGTTTGCATAATTCCCATACATTACACATTTAAAACATCTAATCATTGTTGATGTCATAGAAATACCATTATCCTTGTCCATGGTGTTAACTGAACCTTTTCCTTTGCACTTACTGGCTTTGTGTCCCTCTTTTCCACACCCAAAGCATCGTCCAGTTCCTTTGAAACAATCTCCCTGATTGCTTTTCCCACATGATTTACATGAGGGAAATTGAACATTATTTCCTCTATGATCATCATGAAACTCCATCTTTTTCTTATTATCTAATTCGGGAAATTCACCAAAGTTGAGATTATTGATCATATTATGAGATTTCTGATTAGGAATAATAATGATATTTGGACTTCTAAATCCTGTTTCATTTGGTTTCTCATGAAGAATATCATTCCATTATCCGTCATATCCTTCATTATCGTGAATCTTCCTGTTTCCAGCCATTTTCTAAAACCCAAAAAGAATAGTGTGAAAGGAAAAAATCATGCTAGGGAAAAGAACATAGTAAAGGGGAAGTACCATCAATATCTAACTTCTTAGGTTAGATTCTATGATCGTTACCGTAGTTCTAGGAATATATCCTATACGTATACTTATCCTTAGGGATATCCCTAGACATACCTTAGAAATATCTCTAGGGATCTCACTAACGTTTTCACATCCTATTTTCCAAAGGATGACTAAACCTTTCCTCTAATACCAAATGTAGAGACTCGAAGCTTGACGTACATAAACATTACATTACTTTTACAGAATACTTAATACATAAAAAAACAGACACACAAGGACGGTAATAGTTTAGTGTATTTGGAAACATAGAATGTAATCTCCTAATCGTGGTAAAAGATCTTCAACATCTCCCATAAAGATCTTCCCCTTTTTTTCTTACCTAAAACCTTTCTTTATATCCTGGGGAAAGGAAAACATAAAAAGGGTGAGCTCAAATGCTCAGTAAGGGTATGCATGGATAAAATAAAACATACCATATACATTTGAACATAAAAACATGAACATAATGTTTAAACATCAAAATCACGAGCAATGACATAAAACATGGAAGTACTTATGGAATAGATCATAAAGATACATTATGAATTATAAAATATCATCGGAATAAAACATGTAATTGTGGAAACCATTAAGCACATGATATTATTTCCATATTAGCCAAGGAATTGCTGCCAAGACCATCTTAGTGGACAAAGTCCCTTTCTGAATCGAATTCACTCCTCGTTCCGGTCCTGTATTACTGAACCAGTTTAACTTTCCGTTCTAGCCATGTTTATCTCATGATATATAAAACTTTACCCAATGCATTTGAGGGAGATATAGGTCCCACCCATCTCATAATGAAATCATTCTTACTTGTGCCACAAAATAAATTTAAAACATTCATCATAACCCAAAGAATAAAATGGGTTTCATAAACATCATTCCATCATAACACAATCCATATAAAAGAATGGATATCATTTCATAATAAGAAATGTGAAACCATGTAAATCATAGAGACATTATACTTTAAACATACACATATGAAATAATGTCATCTTAGATGGAAAATGGTTTTGATAAAACACTTGAAATGAATTCTTGAGGAAAATATCCTTTCTTCTTCAAAATCATTCACTTTTTACAAAATCTCATGCAATTTTAAAAGAAAGGGATTTTTTTGAAAATATTCATGAAATATTTTGGAGGAGGCTTCATAAAAATAAGGCTTTATAAAACCGTAAAAATCAATTCGGGCCGTATAAGTTAAAAAAATATTCTTCCCGTACTTTTACCGGAAAAGTCAAAAAGTACCTCATAACGTAAACAAAAGAAAGATTACTTAAATACCATGTAGTAAAAGTCAAAATGGGTAAAAAGGACATTAAACATACAAAAAAACACTTTTAGAAAACATGGACATGGATGATAACAATAATCCCAGTAAATACTTACGTATAAGCAATCTCAGATAAAAACAATGAGATTTGCAAAATTATCCCTTACCTTAGGTCCGATATGCTTCGTACGTAACCAAACCTCCTGTATAATGATTTAAATAATGTCATTGACTTATTACAGAATCATATTCATTGTTATTATATCATATATGGGTCACTTAGGACTTTATATTACCTGTTCTTTTGTAAATTCCATGTTAAAGAGTGTTTTGTGTAAAATCGTTTCATTTGTCGTCCGTGTTTTGACTTGTAATTATTCATATGGTTACTTAGATCATGATTAATTAATTTCAGAATATAAAAAATGATTTATATATAATATATATTCATAATATACATATATATAATATATCTATAATTGGAATGAAATACACCGTTCATGGAGACGGTAGGCCGTACGTACGCATGAACGCTGTTTTCGTTTCCTTATTGAATTGAATAGAAATAAGTAGATGAAATAAATATATATATACATATATACAGTAGCATTATTATGTCATATATTTTATGATTTCTTATTATATATACTTTATAATCATTCTTGAATGGTTATCATGGAGAGTGAATCACATCGCGTCGTAGAGACGGTATTCCGTACGTACGCACGAGCGATGATATCATTCCCATGATCGTAGAATTGTATTTAAGTGTATGTATAATATTATATAATAAATATCACATTACAATAATCATATATATTCATTACTTTTACCATTATACCCATCCAAGTAAGGTTGTGGTGGAAAATAGATTACACCACGACGTGGAGACGGTATTCCGTACGTACGCACGCGTGGTGATTTCATTTTCCATAGGATGAATATATGGGGAAATATGGTTGTTTCATACTTATAATAACATATCCGTATATGAGTGATACGGATGTTATTACTTCATAATGAAACAAAAAAAGAAGAAGAAGTTGAAGAAGAAGGAAAATTGAAAGAATCGGTAACGGATATTACCTCTTCTTTGACACGCCTCTTTGAATCCTCCTCTTATGGTACTAAAAGTGGTCTTTGAAGAAGCCCAGGACCTCTAGGATGTTTCCAGGGAAGTTGATAATGGAAATGGGCAGAGTTTTTCCTAGATTAAAGGCTCAAATTGGTGTGATGAAGAGAGGGAGGAGGTTCCCTTTTATAAGGGAGGAGAAGGGCACCTTTAGAAATTTTAAAAATATTAATTTATAATAAATCTAAACCCACTTAAAAACCTCAAAAAAGGACTCATATTCAAATATAAGATGAGATAGGGTTGTAATCGCATAAAAAAATAAAATTTAGACATGTTAGGAAATTATTTTAAACATTATCAACTTGATTTATCCTTACTTAATAAATTTAATTTTATTTGTGGTAATAGCATTCTAAATTTTAAATTATAACAAAAAATTACTTATTTGTTGTGAATTGTCCATAATTGGATACTCTATAACATTTTAGATCATATAAATGTAAAATTAAAATTTTTAAATATTTTTTTTGATTTTTAAACAATTTTATAATATGTTAGTTTTATAAAATAACAATAGTGTCAATTTTGACACTATTCATTTATATGAATTTAAATAAAATATATACAGAAGATATGTTCAAACTAAAAGCTTTAATAGATTAATAAAAGGCCATATGTACCTAGAAAATTAGTGGAGAACATTAAATTGTTCATATAATATTTATTTTTTTATTTTTAAAACCATTTATTTGGTTTATCTCTTAATAAAATAACTACTACAAAATTTTTTTTATAATAATTTAATATACTTATTTGTTGCATAAAAATTAAAAATAAAATCATATGATGAAGATAAATCTATTAAATTTCACAATAATACTTTTACTCTAATTTATCATCTTAAAATCACAATATTTAAATTGTTATATTTATTAAATTATGAAGGTGACAACTTTGGCATCATTTAAAATAAAATAATATAAGTGTCATAACCACTTTTATAAGACTCCAAATGGTTATATATTAGGTAATTAGATTATTATGGTATAGAAATACACTAATAAATAGTTTTGGTCAGGTTTTTGGGCCTTTTAATCGGTATTATTATTTCAATAAAAACTATATTACTGATTTTTCACTTAATAAATAATTTCTGCCTCATTAATGTATCACCGTTAATGATAATTATTTAACCCCTAAAAAAACTAAATAAATTATCATGATGTAGATAATTTTATTATCTTTCTGGAGACTATTCATGTTCGAAGTTTTATGATGTTTATCACTAAATTAAAATTATTATACTTATAAGATTTAAGAGAGTGACATGATGTCACTTTCTCTGGTTTTAATAATAATTAAATTATTTTCATGGTCAAAAGTCCATAAAATGAATCCAATACGACCCATAGGTGATATGGGTTGACTTTTAGTCATCAAATAGAATTTTGGCATGTTTTAGGGTAATTTTATAATATTATATTCACCCTTAATTACCCGATTTACCTTTAACTATGGTAAATAAAATTTACCGTAGTTACTATTCATAATTCCCAAAAATAAAAAGTAGCCTATTAACATAATTTGGACCCACTGATTCAAAATATGGAATCCATTTTTTCAAATTCAATACACATAAGTTGCAGAAATTAAATTAAAATTAATCCCGTTGTCAAATGAAAACATGTTTTTGTTTAAAACATTGCAAAAGATTGAATTGATTTAACCTATGAATTCAATATAAAATCAATGCTAATGACATACATTATATTAAATGGTAAAAATATATTCTATATATACTTTAAAACCATTCAATGTTATAATTTTACCACATAAGTTATTACGATGAAAAAAGTTGTTTTTAATTAAAATATAGCATGTTTTCACTATTCATTAGAATATGAAAGTTTTCAGAATAATATGAAAAATTAATCCAAGGTAAAATTTTATATCCTGATTCCAAAGAATAATTTTATTTTGTAAAATTGAACTTATAAACATGAAAAAAACTAGATTTGAAGTGGGTGTGCCATCAAAAGGCGGCAAAACTGCATTTTTTGAAAAATACTTATTTTACCCGAAAAAATTATTTTGTTCTTATACCACGTTCTAGAAAATGTGTAAGATGAATAATAATGTTATAAAATTAAAAATTTAGTTAATAATATTCATAACGGATAGTTCATAATAATATTATAATAATATATCGTTGTTTAGTATAACTCGATATTGCGTACAACACACGCTATCGAGGAAGGTCACGATTGCGTGTAATGCAAGCCAAGTCTGGGTTGCGTGTAGTGCACAACTCCTTTGTTGCTGCATATAACAAAATAAATTGAATATATATATATATATTCAATGTTTTGTAGAATAACTACTATCAAACAAACATGAAATTGTGTGTAACACAATCCAATATTAGTGTTGCGTATACTGCAAGCTAATACGGTGTTGCGTATAGCGCAAGATAATCTTGGTGTATCGTACAACAGAAGATATGAAATAAATTAAAAAATATATATCTTATAAAATCTCAGGTTATTACATTCTACCCCCCTTAAAATGAATTTCTCCCTCGAAATTCATCGGGGTTAAAAATGGTTTTCTACATGAAAGTTTCTTTAATTGAAACCCACATCGTAAAAAGGAATACCAAAACTTATCTTTATAAACTAAAGTATGAAACTTAACAGTTACCCAAATAAACTAATCACTAGGTTTCCACATAGGATAACATAGGTGAAAATATGGATATGGAAGAGAAATCTAACCATCATGTTCTGAAAGAGAGTGGTAGAGAACATGGCTATGAAAAAGACAACAATCACAAAGCCATAGATTTGTGATGATCTAAGGTACCATCTGATTAATCAGATATAAGGTCACTAAGACAACATTTTTGGCTTTCAATATCATTTCCCTAAAGTTGATTAATTAAAAGAAATACTTAACTGATTTTGGTTCAATCTCACTCTTGTTCATGAATTGAACAATTTCCAATTCATCCCTTAATGAAATGAAGTTGAATTTTTCATTCATGATGTGTTAGGAGATCATGTGATAGAATGATGGGTCATTCCATCTATTTCAAACAAAAGGTTATCAAATGTTATAAGTCCATCATATGGTTAGATTAATCGTATATGGTTCCAAAAATGAACTTATACTTCATATATCATACCGCTTAATAAAACAAAACTAGTTTCTACTAACCAGGGACTTCCTATAGGCTAGTGGTAGGAGATAAAGGCCAGTCGCACTTTGGTTGTGGGTTCGATTCTCACAGCCTTGTCCGACGCGATGGGCTGTCACTAGTCCTGCAGGTTGTCCTTTTTCTAAAACTACATTATTATAAAATCCCATCAATAATATCGAAAAAAGTTCTACCCTTAAACAATACTAACTTATGTCTAACATAATCCATTCCAATCTTTAGGCTTATCTAAAATACTTCGGTCCAAGCTTATAGTATAAAGAAAATTATTACTTGAAATGTCACATAATAATCATGTGAATGCCATCATTTATCCCCCATATATCATAAGATATATCTTGTTGGTCAAATTACAAACATGGGAATACCTTAATCATGTATTCTCTTAAAAAATGAATACCCATTTAACCTTAATGAAAACATGAATGCTATCAAAAGTTAACTCTTTACACATACCAAAATCCCAAAATTTCTATATAATCAAACCATAATATCACTTAGTCCTTATATCAGTCATGAGCTCATTAATACAATCAAACATCTCATTATCTTCTTATCCCTTCATTATGCGCATATCATCTACTTTCCAAAAATATCTGAATAACCTTCCAGGGTTACCAGTACCATTCAACATATACTTTCATATACTTTAGAAAAAACAATAGTGTAACAATCCTTAGATGATTCTTTATTCCATAGTACCATAAATTATTCTTTATAAACATACAATCATTTCACTATCTTATTAAACCACTAGCTGAGCTTCATCATTTATTTCATCTCATATTTCATTTGTAGTCTCTTCATCATCATCCACATAAATACTACCCATATGACCATTCTGATTCTCTTCATGAGATTTTCCCTTAGGGCATTGGTTTTCATAATGCCCATACATTCCACATTTAAAACATCTAATCATTGTTGATGTCGTAGCAATACCATTATCCTTGTCCATGGTGTTAACTGAACCTTTTCCTTTGCACTTACTGGCTTTGTGTCATTCTTTTCCACACCCAAAGCATCCTCCAGTTCCTTTGAAACAATCTCCCTGATGCCTCTTCCCACATGATTTACATGAGGGAAATCGAACTTTCTTTCCTCTATGATCATCATGAAATTCCAACTTTCTCTTATTATCTGAGTCGAGAAACTTACCAAAGTTGAGATTATTGATCATATTATGAGACTCCTGATTAGGCATAATAATGATGTTTGGACTTCCAAATCCCATTTCATTTGGTTTCTCATGAAGAATATCATTCCATTGTCCGTCATATCCTTCATTATTGTGAATCTTCCTGTTTCCAGCCATTTTCTAAAACCAAAAAAGAATAGGGTGAGAGGAAAAAAACATGCTAGTGAAAACAACATAGTAAAGGGGAAGTACCCTCAATATCTAACATCTTATGTTAAATTCTATGATATTTACCGTAGTTCTAGGACTATATCCTATACGTATACTTATCCTTAGGGATATCCCTAGACATACCTTAGAAATATCTCTAGGGATCTCACTAATGTTTTCGCATCCTAGTTTCCAAAGGTTGACTAAACCTTTCCCATAATACCAAATGTAGAGGCTCGAAGCTTGACGTACATGAACATTACATTACATTTGTGGAATACTTAATACATAACAAAAACAGACACACAAGAACCGTAATAGTTTAGTGTCTTTGGAAACATGGAACGTAGTCTTCTAATCATGGTGAAAGATCTTCAACATCTCCCATAAATATCTTCCCCTTTTTTTTCTTACCTAAAAACTTTCTTTATATCCTGGGGAAAATAAAACATAAAAAGGGTGAGCTCAAATGCTTAGTAAGGGTAAGCATGGATAAAATAAAACATACCATATACATTTGAACATAAAAACATGAACATAATGTTTAAACATCAAAACCTTGAGCAATGACATAAAACATGGAAGTACGTATGACATAGATCATAAATAAACATTAAGAATGATAAAATATCATGGGAATAAAACATGTAATTGTGGAAACCATTAAGCACATGATATGATTTCCATATTAGCCAAGGCATTGCTGCCAAGACCATCTTAGTGGACAAAGTCCCTTTCTGAATCGAGTTCACTCCTCGTTCCAGTCCTGTATTACTGAACCAGTTTAACTTTCCGTTCCAGCCATGTCTATCTCATGAGATATAAAACTTTACCCAATGAATTGGAGGGATATATAGGTCCAACCCATCTCATAATGAAATCATTCTTACTTGTGCCACATAATAAACTTAAAACATTCATCATAACCCAAAGAATAAAATGGGTTTCATAAAAATCATTCCATCATGACACAATCCATATAAAACAATTGGATATCATTTTATAATAAGAAAATTGAAACCATGTAAATCATAGATACATTATACTTTAAACATACACATATGAAATAATGTCATCTTAGATGGAAAATGGTTTTGATAAAACACTTGAAATGAATTCTTGAGGAAAATATCCTTTCTTCTTCAAAATCATTCTCTTTTTACAAAATGTCATGCAATTTTAAAAGAAAATGAATTTTCTGAAAATAGTCATGAAATATTTTGGAGGAGGCTTCATAAAAATAAGGCTTTATAAAACTGTAAATATCCATTCGTGCCGTATAAGTTAAAAAACATTCTTCTCGTACTTTTATCAGAAAAGTCAAAAAGTACATCGTAACGTAAACAAACGAAAGATTACTTACATACCATGTAGTAAAAGTAAAAATGGGTAAAAAGGGAATTAAACATACATAAAAACACTTTTAGAAAACATGTACATGGATGATAACAATAACCCCAGTAAATACTTACGTATAACCAATCTCGGATAAAAAAATGAGATTTGCAAAATTATCCCTTACCTTAGGTCTGATATGCTTCGTACGTATCCAAAACTCCTGTATAATGATTTAAATAATTTCATTGATTTATTAAATAATCATATTCATTGTTATTATATCATATATGGTTCACTTATGACTTTATATTACCCGTTATTTTGTAAATTCCATGTTAAAGAGTGTTTTGGGTAAAATTGTTTCATTTGTCGTCCGTGTTTTGACTTGTAATTATTCATATGATTACTTAGATAATGATTAATTAATTACATAATATAAAACATGATTTATATATAATATATATTCATAATATACATATATATAATATATCGATAATTGGAATGAAATACACCGTTCATGGAGACGGTAGGCCATACGTACGCATGAACGCTGTTTTCGTTTCCTTATTGAATTGAATGGAATTAAGTAGATGAAATAATTATATATACATAAATACAGTAGCATTATTATTTCATATATTTTATGATTACTTATTATATATACTTTATAATCATTCTTGAATGGTTATCATGGAGAGTGAATCTCATCGCGTCATGGAGACGGTATTCCGTACGTACGCACGAGCGATGATATCATTCCCATGATCGTTGAATTTAATTAAAGTGTATGTATAATATTACAGAATAAATATCACTTTATAATAATCATATATATTCATTAATTTCACCATTATACCCATCCATGTAAGGTGGTGGTGGAAAATAGATTACACCATGGCGTGGAGACGGTATTCCGTACGTACGCACGCGTGATGATTTCATTTTCCATAGGATGGATAGATGGTGAAATATGGTAGTTTCATAAATATAATAACATATCATTATATGAGTGATATTGATGTTATTACTTCATAATGTAACAACTAAAGAAGAAGAAGTTGAAGAAGAAAGAAAATTGAAAGAACCGGTAACAGATATTACCTCTTATTTGACACGCCTCTTTGAATCCTCCTCTTAGGGTACTAAAAGTGGTATTTGAAGAAGCCCAGGACCTCTAGTATTTTTATAGGGAAGTTTAGAATGGAAATGGCTAGGCTTTGGCCGAGCTTAAAGGCTCAAATTGGTGTGAGGAAGAGAGGGAGGAGGTTCCCTTTTATAAGGGAGGAGAGGGGCACCTTTGGAAATCTTAAAAATATTAATTTATAATAAATCTAACCCCACTTAAAAACCTCAAAAAATGACTCATATTATAATATAAGATGATATAGGGTTGTAATCGTATCAACCAATAAAATTTAGACATGTTAGGAAATTATTTTAAACATTATCAACTTGATGTATCCTTACTTAATCAATTTAATTTTATTTGTGGTAATAACATTCTAAATTTTAAATAATAACAAAAAATTACTTATTTGATGTGAATTTTCCATAATTGGATACTTTATAACATTTTATATCATATAAATTTAAATTTATAATTTTTAAATATTTTTGTAATTTTTAAACAATTTTATAATATGTTATTTTTATAAAATAACAATAGTGTCAATTTTGACACTATTCATTTATATGAATTTAAATAAAATATGTACAGAAGATATGTCCGAACTAAAAGATTTAATAGATTCATAAAAGGCCACATGTATCTATAAAATTAGTGGAGAACAATAAATAGTTCATATAATATTTATTTTATTATTTTTAAAACCATTTATTTGGTTTGTCTCTTAATAAAATAATTACTACAACATTTTTGTATAATTATTTAATATACTTATTTGTTGCATACAAATTAAAAATAAAATCCTATGATGATGATAAATCTATTAAATTTTACAATAATACATTTAATCGAATTTATCATCTTAAAATCACAATATTTAAATTGTTATATTTTTTAAATTATGAAGGTGACAACTTTGGCATCATTTAAAATAAAATAATATATGTGTTATAATCACTTTTATAAGACTCCCAACGGTTATATATTAGGTCATTAGATGCTTATGGTATATATATACACTAAAAATAAGTTTTGGTTAGGTTTGTGGGCCTTTAAATGGGTATTATTATTTCAATAAAAACTATATTACTGATTTTTCACTTAATAAATAATTTCTGCATCATTAATTTATCACCGTTAATTATAATTATTTAATCCCTAAAAAATCTAAATAAATTATCATGATGTAGATACTTTCATTAGATTTCTGGATACTATTCATGTTCAATGTTTTATGATGTGTATCAATAAATTAAAATTATTATACTTAAAAGATTTAAGAGAGTGACATGTTGTCACTTTCTCTAGTTTTAATAATAATTAAATTATTTTCATTGTCAAAAGTCCATAAAATGAATCTAATCCGACCCTTAGGTGATATGGGTCATCTTTTAGTCATCTAATAGAAATTTGTCATGTTTTAGGGTAATTTTATAATATTATATTCACCCTTAATTACCCGATTTACCTTTAACTATGGTAAATAAAATTTACCGTAGTTACTATTCATAATTCCCAAAAAAAGTAGCCTATTAACATAATTTGGACCCAATTATTCCAAATATGGAATCCATTTTTTCAAATTCAATACACATAAGTTGCAGAAATTAATTAAAATTAATCCTGTTGTTGAATGAAAACGGGTTTTTGTTTAAAACATTCCAAAAGATTGAATTGCTTTAACCTACGAATTCAATGTAAAATCAATGCTAATGACATAAATTATATTAAATGGTAAAAATATATTCTATTTATACTTTAAAACCATTCAATATTATAATTTAACCACATAAGTTATTTTTATGAAAAAAGTTGTTTTTAATTAAAATATAGCGTGTTTTTACTATTAATTAAAATGTGAAAGTTATTAGAATAATATGGGAAATTTATTCAAGGTAAAATTTTATATCCTGATTTAAAAGAATAATTTTATTTTGGATAATTTAACTTATAAACATGTCAAAAACTAGATTTAAAGTGGGTGCGCCATCAAAAGGTGGCAAAACTGCATTTTTTGAAAAATACTAATTTTACCCGAAAAAATTATTTTTTTCTTATACCATGTTCTAGAAAATCTGTAAGATGAATAATAATGTTATAAAATTAAAAATTTAGTCAATAATATTCATAAAGTCTAGTTCATAATAATATTATAATAATATATCATTGTTTAGTAAAACTCAGTATTGCGTACAACACACGCTATCGAGGAAGGTCGCGATTACGTGTAATGCAAGCCAAGTCAAGGTTGCGTGTAGTGCACGACTCCTTTGTTGCTGCGTATAACAAAATACATTGAATATATATAAATATACTCAATGTTTCGTATAATAACTACTATCAGACAAACATGAAATTTTGTGTAACACGATCCAGGATTAGTGTTGCGTATACTACAAGCTAATACGGTGTTGCGTATAGCGCAAGATAATCTTGGTGTATCGTACAACAGAAGATATGAAAGAAATTATAAAGAATATATCTTATAAAATCTCAGGTTATTACAATAATAAAATTAGTTCATGTACAGAAGTCATTCAGAGATAAGGTAAGGTATCCCTTTTAACATCCATATTTCCATAGGGTTACACTTTCTCTCACTTTGCCTGAATTTATCTATGAGTTATTCTTAGATAATTATCTTATATTCCATATATTTGTTAACAAACACACAAACACACACCCACACATGCACATATATATCTCAAATAATTTTTTTTATGGATAAATACATTTTTTACATGGTACCCTTCTCAATTCCTCTTGATAAGAAAACCTGATTAATGGGAACTTCTTTGTTTTTTCACCATTTTCATGTACAAACAATAAAATGTTTTAAGCCTACCATTTTTAATAAAATCCCTCATTTTATCATGAAATACTATTTTAGTTCGTTTCTTGTTTTATGTAAATAATTATGTATTAATCATCTTTAATGAATATTTATTATTTTCTCTAAAATTGCACTGAAGTGGAACATTTATAAAGTTACATAACCATTTTTTTTAATGTTTTCACTTCATTTGGACATCATTATTCATAACTAATTCTTTTATTTATTTTATTAATGGGCAAGAATGATTTAAATCCCTTATTTCATGGATACCATTATGACACATCCTTTGGTTATGCCTTATAACATGATTACGAAACCCATATCCTTCTACAGGTAACCCTTTTGTTTATTCTTTTTGTTTAATTTATTTTTCTAGAACACATATTCATGTGCATGTTATGACTGGGGACACCAAATAGTTCTCCAATTCATTGGATAATGTTTTTGTCTCATGATACATTATGTATGGGATTAACGAGTAAGCCTAATACATTATGGGACTATATTCACCATCTGATATTATCTTGGTAGTTATCCTTGACAAATATTTTCTTCCTGATATATGTTGCTACCCCATTCCTATATTTCCATGATATTATGATTACAAGTTCTATATTTTATGCCTCTATATTTTTATTCATGAGTCATTCCTTTAATGTTATCATGTCATGCCTTTTGACTAATGTACTATGATATATTTCTATTTTTATTCCATTAATGGGATTTTTAGCTCACCCCTTTGGTCTATGTATTCCCTAGGTTATCCTATGTAGTTTTTGGTGCTAAAATGGAGTTTGGAGCTCATTGTGGATATTAATAAAAATATATTTTATTTTAGTTACATTTTTTATAACTATGTACCAACTCTTACAAATACACTAGGAGTTTCAATCCTTGGTTTGTATTTAAATGATATTTATGATATAAGTTATGAAATAATATGTGTAAAAGGTTTGGATTTCTATATATCATATCTATAAATAGGTTAATATCTATATTTCACTAATAAATGATTCTAATTTGACCTTACTCTCACCACTTAACTCTTTAGGTACAGAAACATCCCAATCATATCATATATGACTCTTGGATAGTTGAGTGGATTACTCTCTATCCAATCTATCATATGGTTAAAACCAACTCTATTCATCTGTTCTCCAAACCATTAGTGTTTCCCAATGAGTATATCCTAATGAAAACTCCAATAATAGATTAAAAAATATACAATCCTAAGGAAACCATATTTGGAATAACATACCTGGTTGGATGAGTGAGGTCTTGACGAGTGCCACCTTGGAAGGAATATAACAATTAATATTTGAAGGTGATTTAATCTTTCCTTATTATATCTTTTTATTGCCTTAAGTTTATGATTAATTTTAGTAAGTTAGTTTGGAATCATATTCCCTCACCAAAACAGTATGTTTAAACCATAATGAACTAAAACTATTTACATAACACATAATTTGTTTTAATCACCCATAAATAGAAGTCAGGTATATTCATACATATCCAATTTCACTGAGTGTTTAATTTACATGAACATTTCATGAAAAATAATAATGTAATATGATATTTATAATCTCTATACGAGTAATCCAAAAGTTATAGATAGAAAAACCCATTTGCCTTTCTAGAGAAGGAATTTGACACAAGGCTAGTAGGTCATCTAACTCCAAGTCCCTATACCCAAGGACACTTTACTCAAGATATAATTAATTTTTTAAAATTAATATGAAGAAACTATAGTAAAAAAAATTCAAGTTCATAACTTCAATTAAAAACCAAGTTCATGGTTGATGAAAAACTGAATTCATTTTCAAACCTATCACGTAATGTAAGGCTCTATTCCCTAAAATCCATTAAACATTTATATTAAAGCATGCATCATTCATAATATAAACAGTTTATAACTATGAATAAAATAGGGAATAACTTTTAAATAAGTTAAAAATTTAATTATTTAAACATTAGATAATAATTTGTAAATAATTCATAAATGAAAGATAATTATATTCATTTTTTTAACATTATATTCATTTATTATAATTATTAATAAAACCCTTTATATTTTATGTGTCCAAAGGATAATACAATCACACTAAGAGGGGGTGAATCAGGTGTGAACTATTTTACTAACTTCCTTTTCACCTTTTTATTCAAACCTCTACCCCTATTATTATTAGTGAATCATGAATGCAATGAAGAAATTAAATAGAACACAATACACAATATTTTTACATGGTTCATTACTAATACCTACATCCTTTCCATGTTTGTTAGACCCCCCAACATGCATTATATATAATCTTTTTATCAATTACAATGGTTCAGGAAGAAGCTGGTTATACACCCCAGTAATCGATCCTCTAGTGGATTATGGTTATACCCAAAACAATGCCACTCTTATACCTTTATTGGTTATACACCCAACCATTCAACTAGTTTTCCCCCAGTCTCAAGAGCTTCTTCAGTAACAAGTTAACCCCCTTATTTTCAAGCTCCTTTTTCTTCTTAGAATATATAATCCACACATAGGATGACCAATTAATGATCATCCTCTATGAGCTTTGTAGATCAAGATGGATCATGTACAATTCATGTAGTATGGAAATGATGTTGGTCTCTCTCAAATAATTTGGATCACCGAATATAATCAGCTGTCTCAGTGAAACAAAATTTCTGAAAAAATTCCTTCTTCAACTAAAACCCAGCCCCAGTAACCGATGAAAACTCAGTTGCAAAAATTATTCTCCAAAATAACTAATAGAAATAATGTCTCAGATTCAATCTCATATAACTTCACCCAAATCAAGCAACATATATTCCACGTTCTCTTATTCAATCTTAATTCATTCTTAAACAATGCATAGTCTTGTCAACTTTTGTATGCATTCATTCATGTGCATTCATATTTCATTATGTCAATGACATTTCATGTGCATGTAAATATTTATTCCATCCAAACCCTAACATACAATTTCCACTTTCACAAGAACTTCACACTAACTCAAATTATTTTCTTCATACCCACATTGTCCACTATTTAATACTCAATTAATGTCTATGCATGCTGGCTTGCATATAAGGTATACTATTTTCTCAATATATGTGACCTTATCTAATACTTTTCCCATATGTATTGTTCACAATTAATTTTTAAGTCATTTACTTCTTGTATAAGGAATGGAATCCTTCAAAAACACACACTAAACACTTAATCATTATTTTCAAAGACCGCATGCATGTAAAACTTGGATAAAGCATACACTTTTACACTACCTAAATTTTTATTATTAATTTAACTAGTAAAATGAAAAATACCTTCTTCAAACTTGTGTGAATACCAACTATTTGATTCACACACTCTTTGTATAGACCACTTGTAGCTATAGCATGAACAAGACTCACTGAATCTTTTACAAAAGACATTCTTCATATAATCCAATGTAAGTCGACACTGTTTTTGGTTCCTGAAACTCTTCACGCAAAAACTAGTAGATACATGCATAGAAGTATCACATTATATCATTTTCATCATGGAACCTTGTTCATAAGAAATAAACACTAGTGTTCTAGACAGATATATGTTTCCCATGGAAGCATTCTTCTTCATGAAAATAGAAAATGTGTAGAACTCCTACCTTATATGAACTAGAGAATTACCATGCCATTGTTTCTCTTTGAAAGAGATTATATCAATAATACTACATACACACTAAAAACCCGTGTGGTATTTATAGGAAACATATTTTATCTTAGAACATTCATGAATCATGAATACCCATTCAGTTTTTCATATGTTCATTCTATCTTCGATTTTCATACCACAATAAATCATTGTTATCAAAAAACATATTTCTCTCCATACTGTAACATGTCAGTTAGGTCCTCATTAAAACATGAAAATGATACAAAAAATTATTTCCATCATATTTAGATTTTTAGGATGAAAAAATAATGATAATAATATTTGGCTCAAACATATATTGACAAATCCTGGAAATCCCAATGAGTAGGTGCTATTGGGTTCGCTCGGGGAAGAAGATGACTTGTAGATGAAATCAGACGTCCCAAAAAAATTAATCGAATGATCAGATGTTAAAGAATCATAATGACACAATAATATAGACATGATAATTCTTCCAAGTGATCGGATTGTCATGGTTCATTTAAAAGATACAATGAACTATCCCACAATGAAATGACACTTCTCCACACTCTCCTTTTATATACAACTCACACTGTAACAGGATCAAAAATCAGTTACGAATCAATCTTATCATCTCGTAGGAACTACACCATGTTGACCTATTCTTCTCCACCAATCCACCCCACACGGCGGCTCATCACCTCTCCTCTGATCCTCATGCAGGAACAATCCTTTTCATATCTTATTCCTCCTACAACTTATCTTGGGATGGATCCCTTTTATATGGCCACACTATCTAAGGATTATTAGATGGAAGGATAATGTTTTAATAAAGAACCATATATCAAAATATATTACAATACCATAAAATATTCGAAACCTAACTACACAATTCTCAATACATAAAAAATTTGACATTCAGAAATTCAAGATCTTCAAAAAAATTTCTATCTTCACTTTTACTTTTTGACATTTCCTCAACATACTGAATAATAATCAATGTCATAAAATCGACTCTAAATGTAATAAAAAATATAAAATATTCTAATGTAATTTGTACATGTTTTGGTAATTAATAACAAATCTCTAATCATCACATTAAAACTCATTATAATTTTCTCATTCTAAAGATATTGACAACAATTTCAACCAGAGAAAATCACTTGGACTCTTCAATATCCCCCTTTGGATTTGTTGTCAATACTCATTTCATATTAATTTTCAATTATATATTCTCCCCCTTATTGAAAATAAATACAATGATATAAACATGGGAAGGTATTAATATTTCAAAAAATGAAAATTGAAAGAATAATCTCTTATCTTATGAGAATTATTGTTGTTTTTTGTTTTGAGAGGGATGGAATCACTTCTATCATAGAAAATAGATAAAATCAATGAAATCTTAGTCTATGTGATAAATTAACTCTGTAAAAATAAAGAGTGGTAAATTTAACAACAATTCTATCAAACAAATCCTGCATGTGAAACCAATAACTAACACTTATTTGGAATTGCTCAAAATACTTTCAACTAATACCCTGTATACATCTCACTCAACAGATTTGAAACATTATTGTATAAGAATTTATTTCCCCTTTCAAATTACCATTCCGTTTTATCATCAAGTAATAAATCACTTCCTTTTTTTTGAATTAATTTTTCATCATGAAAATGAGACAATGAAACCAACATACCTCAATAATGAAAAGCTTAAATTTATAGACATTTAGCATTTAGAATAATTAGAGGCATACATCAACAAGACTTCTGAAATTAAAAAGATATCAACTAAAATTGAAATATATGGTGGTTGATCTTTTTTGATCCCCTCAAGATATGCAGAAAATACTTCATCACCATGATTGAATTTCTTCTATAATAAACAACAAGTATATTCGAATATTATTTGAAATGTTTCAAGGAGAAAACATGATGTTAATAGTCTTCCATGATGGAAATATTTTAGCTGTACGATATTCATCAATTTTATAAATTCCTGTATCTTGTGAATTTACGATTCATCTTCAATTCCATGCATAAAAAACAAACAAAATATATATGGGAATAATGTGTCTCATTAATGATCTTTATTTAGAGAAGCAGGGATGAGAGTTTATTCTCAACTCAATAATATTC
The DNA here is from genome assembly GCA_963277665.1 of Viscum album. Taxonomy (NCBI): domain Eukaryota; kingdom Viridiplantae; phylum Streptophyta; class Magnoliopsida; order Santalales; family Viscaceae; genus Viscum; species Viscum album. Next base: position 1,132,916,874 of record OY728134.1, on the reverse strand, counting down.
TTAAATGAAAATGGTTTCTTCACACTTTCTAATAAATTAGTTTCATTTTTCTCTACTTGTACCAATTTTATTTCATGTTCCAACCTATTCTGGCCATGTGATCAAATATTCTTTTGGAACATTCTCACACATCACTTTGTGCGTAGAATTCTTTTTCCCAACATTAGTAGTCATATATTATTTCCCTTTTTTCTTCAATAAATCTTCATGAATATATAACCATGCAAAATATTTTAACCTAAATTACTATACATATTTATCCTATCGAAAATATGTTTAGAACACAATAAGTTTCCTCTTTAAGGAAACTTATCAGATTATTCATTAGTTATATCATTCACCAAATCAATACTATTGTTTCTATTTTGTTATTATTCCATTTATTATTACATATTGCTTTATTTAGAATGAATGTTAATTTCCAATTCACAATGATCAATGATACGACCTTTATTACCATGATGAAATAATATTTTCTTTGGTGAGAAAATTTTGATAACATTCTTCATAAATATCTTTGGAGTTATTTTTTTAACAACCTTCTTCTTTTGTTCACAACCCAATGCTAACATGTCATCTTTATCTCTTACCTGATTAAATTTTTATGGTCTTCTATTCACATAAAAATATGATTTTGTGCATGATTGGTTCATACCAACAATCATCATGACAATGATCCCTTATGCTATAATAATCACAAAAAATTTCAAAGTAATAATATATATTCATCATAATCAAATTATCTTTCTATGATTTCTGATTCTATTTTTTAGGTTTCAAATTATCTTTATCTTTGATACCCCTAAATGCAGGAATTATATAATTTTCATAAAAATACATATTTTTCCAGAAATTAATTTCCTTATTCCCATACATCCAACAACACCAATAGTAGCAAAAAAATCTTGAATTCTTCTTTAGTGATAAGTTCTAACTATCTTTGAAATTTTTCTTCTTATGAGTATCACATTTATTCTTCTATGATCTCTTTGAGGAATAAAAATTTCCAAACAACTTAAAATCCATATTTGAAGATTATGTAGACTCATGAGTAGTTTTCTTCACCCATGTTTGTCCCGATTTAAATGTTGAATCTACACTAGTTAATAAAATAAAATTAGTACACATAGATTTGTCAAGAAAAATAGTTACCTTTTTCAATGGCCATGTATTAGAATTACCCTTGGATAATATCAAGCTCTTATTTCCATTTGATTGAGTCTTTCAATAAATATTACTCTTATCCGATGAATCCTTAGAGATACTTATTTTTTAAAAAACTTAAGAAGTATCATATTTTTTATCTTCCATATTTCTTAGTTTCGGTTATAGTTCAAGAAAATTTAAATTGAGATAAAACTTCTCATATTCAATATATTTCATGCTTTCTTCCCACTCAATATTCATTTTCTAATTCTCTTCTTCAAGAATCTGATTTTCCTTTAGTAACAAATCACCAAGATCCATGATTCTTTCTCATATTTTATTCACCCAAGACTATTTAAAATTCATAGATGAAATATACAACCTTTGATGTCTATGGAAAACCTATGTAAAAATAGTATCAAACACTTCATTCCCACAAACATCTATTTCCAATTCTTTAATAGATCCAACATATATATTTCTATAATGATATATTGTTTCTTCCTTTTCTTACACAAGTTTTTTTGAGAGTGTTGGATATTCTAACCTTTTTAGTCGTTGATTCTTCCATATAATTTTCCTATTCTTCTAGTTATACATTTTCATCCTGAAATTCCTTGAAAACTCTGGTCAAACATGTGAAAATGTCTTTGGTAATTCTCTTTAGATGATTTATAATATCTGAATTAATCATATAATCATAACATCTTAAACATGATTCATGATAATTATAACCATCTAATTTCAATGAACTATTTCCAATATGAATTCCTTTATCAAATAGTTGATCATAGTTTATCTTTAAATTCTTTTTCAGCATCTTTTTCATTATTTTATTTCTGTTTTTATGAGACTTTACTGAATCTTCAAAATTTTTAACATTATATGTAGAGATATTATCTTCCATTTGAATCTATTCTATATTTTCTTCAAACTAAATAATGCACTTCATTTTATATTGATAAAAAAAGTAGAAAAGTATAGTCGATCCAATCAGAGGATTCCTACACTATGATATAATTATTGAGTCTAAAGGATTGTACAATCACACTGAGGTGGGGGGGTGAATCAGATGTGACATAATTTACTATTTTTTTACCTTTTAATTATAAAATTTGTAACCTATTATGATTAATGAATCATGCATGAAATAAAGAAAGTAAATGGAACACACCACATACAAATTTGGTACTAAGACCTATATCATTTCCAAGTTGGTTAGGCCCCCCAACATGGATTATCCAATATAATCTTTATACTAATTACAATGTTTCAAGAATAAAATGGTTTCACACCATTGTAATTGATCCTATAGTTGATTTTGGTTATACCCCTAGCAATAAAACTCATCTACATTAGTTGGTTAGACACCACAACCGTTCAGCTGGTTTAACCCGCCCATCTCTAGAGCTTCATCAATAACTAGTTAGTTCCCCCCTTCAGAAGCCCACTTTTCTTTATAGAATATCTAATCCATAAATAGGATGATCAATTAGAGATCACCATCCATCACATTGTAGGATCGAACTGGATTTTTTACAATTAGAGTACCTTTGAACCAATTTTTTTCTTTCTCAAAAAATAATGATCACTGAATACAATCAGCTATCCAAGTAAAAAACATCTTAGAATTTTTTTGCTTATACTGAAGACCCAGCCTCACTAACCAATGAAAACTAAATTAGAAAAATTATTTTCTTGAATCACTAATAGGAATAACATCCCAACATCAGTCTCATATCACTACACCCAAATCATACATCATATATTTCATGTTCACCTCTTAAAACGTCATGAATGTATCAAAAATGAAAAGTATTGTGAACTTATGAATGAATTAATTCACGTTCATGCATATAGCCTTTTGTTAATGAAATTTCATGTGAATGTAAATATTTATTCCTTGAACATCCTAACAAACAATATTGACTTGCACAAGCACATCACACTTTCTCAAATGTTTTTATCCATGCACACACATTCCACAATTTGATACTCAATGAATGTGTATGCATGGATTCTTTCATATACGGTAAACTATTTTCTCAATATATGCAACCTTTTTTAATCCTTTTCACACATTTACTATTCACACTTATTTTTTTAATGCACTCACTTATTGTATCATGTAAGGACACTTTCAGGCACACACACTGATCACTTTCTCATTATTTTGATAAACCCAATTAATGTACAATTTGAATAAAGTATACACTTTTACACTGCCTAAGATTTTATTCTTTATTGCAATAGTAAAATGAAAAATTCCTTCTTTATACTTGTGTGTATATGAACAGTTTAGTTTTCAAACTCTTTGTAAAAAACACTTGAAATTATAACATGCACGTCACTCACTAACACTTTCATTCATGACCTTCTTCACATAATGAAATGTAAGTATACACCCTTTTTGCTTTCTTAAACTCTTCACACAAAACCAGAAGATACACATGTTAGAGGACCACATTATCTCAGTTTCTTCCTTGTTCCTTGTTCTTCACAAAAAAACACTAGTGTCTTAGGCACATTTAGTTTCCCCATAGAATCCTTCTTCATCACACAAATAGAAAATGCATGGAATACCTACCTTATGTGAACCAAAGAGTTCATATGCCTCTATTTCCGTTTGAATGAGATTATATCACCAATAGCATGTACACACTGAACACCCAGGTGGAATATATAGGCAACCTAGATCATCTCAAACCCTTCAAGAATCACAAATACACATTAGGTTATATCTTATGTTCATGATGTCTTTGAGTTTCATATCAATAAAACATCCCTGCCATCGAAAAATATATTTCAGTCCTTGCTAAATCACATCAGTTTGATCCTTATTAAACAATGAAAATGATATAACAAATTATTTTGATCATATTTGTATTTTTATAATGCAAAAACAATGATAAAAATATTTGGATCATGCTTCTATCCACAAATCATGGAAATCCTGATGAACAAGTGCTCTTAGGTTATCTTAGGGAAGAAGAAATGTAAGGACCCCAAACTTGACATACATGGAAATTACATTAATTTTTCAGAATACTTAATACATAACAAAAACAGACATACAAGGACCGTAATAGTTTAGTGTCTTTGGAAACTCGGAATATAATCTTCTAATCACGGTGAAAGATCTTCAACATCTCCCATAAAGATCTTCCCCTTTCTGTTTTCTTACCTAAAACCTTTCTTTAAATCCTGGGGAAAAGAAAAAAAATAAATGGGGAGCTCAAATGCTCAGTAAGGGTAATAATGGAGAAAATAAAACAAACCATATACATTTGAACATCAAAACATGAACATAATATTTAAACATCAAAATCTTGAGAAATGACATAAAACATGGCAGTACGTAGGGCATAGATCATAATGGGTCATCAATCATGATAAAATAGCATGTGAATAAAACATGTAATTGTGGAAAACCTTTAATCACATGATATGATTTCCATAGTAGCCAAGACATTACTGCCAAGAACATCTTAGTGGACAAAATCCCTTTCTGAATCAAGTTTAATCCTCATTCCAGTCCTGTAACACTGAACCTGATTAACTTATCGTTCCAGCCATGTCTATCTCATGAGATATAAATCTTTACACAATGCATTGGAGGGAGATATAGGTCCCACCCATCTTAATAAATATGTGTGACACAACATAAACATAAATCATTCATCATAACCCAATGAATAAAATGGGCTTCCTAAACATCATCCCATCATAACATAATCCATATAAAATAAATGGATATCATTTCATCATATGAGAGGTGAAACCATGTAAATCATAGATACATTATACATGAAACATACACATATGAAATAATGTCATCTTAGATGGAAAATGGTTTTGATAAAACACTTGAAATAAATTCTTGAGGAAAAAATCCATTCTTATTCAAAATCATTTTCTTTTCACAAAATGCCATGAAATTTTAAAATAAGAGTATTTTTTTGAAAGAAATTCTTGAGGAAAACATTCTCCTCGTACTTTAGTCGGAAAATTCAAAAAGTACCTCTTATGGTAAACAAAAGAAATATTCCTTCTATACGACGTGGTAAAAGTAAAAAAGGGTAAAAATGACATTAAACATAAATGGAAGAAGATTAAACATTTTATGAAAACATTTTGAGAACATATGGACATGGATAATAAACATAACCCCGGTAAATACTTACGAATAAACAATCTCTGATAAGAATGAGATTGGAATAATTATCCCTTACCTTATGTCCAATTTCTTCCGTATGTGTCCGAGAATCCGGTATAGTGGGTTTAAACCTATTATTAACTTGTAACATAACCATAATAATATTTATGACATCATATATGATTCACTTACGACTTTATATTATCCGTTCATTTTTCAATTCCATGTTAAAGCAGCGTTTTGGGTAAAATCATTTCATTTATTGTCCGTGTTTTGACTTGTAATTATTAATATGATTACTTATATCATGATTACTTAATTACAGAATATAAAACATTATTTATATATAATATATATTCATAATATACATATATATAATATATCAATAAATGTAATGAAATACACCGCTCATGGAGACGGTAGGCCGTACGTATGCATGAACGCTGTTTTTCATTTCCTTATTGAATTGAATGGAATTAAGTAGATGACATACATACATACATATAAATAAATAAATTAGAATTATTATTTCATATATTTCAAGATTACTTATTATATATACTTTATAATCATTCTTGAATTGTTAACATGGAGAATGAATCTCATCGCGTCGTGGAGACGGTAATCCATACGTACGCACGAGCGATGATATCGTTCCCATATTTATTGAATGGAATTTTAGTGGATGATATAATATCTTAGAATCGGTATGATTTTATAATAATCATATATTGTTATTCTTTACATGATTATACCCATCCAAGAAAGGTGGTGGTGGAAAAATTGTTTACACCATGGCGTGGAGACGGTATTTCGTAAGTACGCACGGGCGGTGATTTCATTTTTCGTAGGATGGATAGAATGTGAAATAGGGTTGTTTCATATTTATAATAACATATCAGTATATAAGTAATAATGATGTTATTAATTTATAATTAAACAACTAAATAAGAAGAAGTAGAAGAAGAAGGAAACTTGAAAGAGTCGGTAGAAGAGATTACCTCATCCTCGACGCACCTCCTTTAAAATTCTTCTTAGGGCACTAGAGTTGGTCTTTTGAGAAGACCAGAACCTATATTATATAACTATAGAGGTTGATAAGAGTAATTTTCAGTGGTTGGCCAAGATTCAAGGCTCAAAATGGTGTGAAGTGAAGAGGGAAGCGGTGCCCTTTTTTTAAGGGAGGAGAGGGGCACCTTTGAAAAAACATAAAATATTATTATTTAATAAAGTCATATTCGGTTTATAATAGTTCCAAATTAATTTATTACAAAGCTAAAGTGGGGATGGGTCTAAATCATCTCAACCAATATGTTTTAGACAAGTTTATGTTACTATTTTAACCTTATAATTTAGATTTAACTCTAAGTTAAATAATTTAACTTTTACCGTGTCTTCTTGTTTTCTTACACTATATGGTTAATAAACTTATTATAACAAGACAAAAAAACCTCAAGTGGTTCATTATTAATTTATATAACCTTATATAAGTCATTTTAGGAACCTTATATTTTTATGAATATAATAAAAATTAATAATATAATATTGTTTTTAAAAAACTATTTCATGTCAATTTTGACAGTATTTGGTAATTGATTTTTGTGAAATCATAAAAACATGATTAGTTCTAAAAAGGTTCATTTAAGCAATAATAAAATGTCATATTAATTTATAAAATTATTGTAATTCATAAAAAGTCTCAAATTGAATTTATTTGGGTATTTATAACATCAATTATGTTCATATTTCATTAATAAAGTAATTACCGCATCATCATCATGTCATAAATAAATTCAATTATTTAATTTCTAAAAATTATAAATAAACTACCATTATGTAGGAAATATTTTTATCTTTCTAATTAATATTTATAGTCTAATTTATCTTATGTATAACCCTATATTAAAAATGTTTTAGTTATTAAACATTGATTTTAACTATTTTAACTCTTCTTTAAATAAAATAATAATAAGTGTCCTAATCTAATCAAAGTGGACCTAAAGGGTAATATTTTACTCCTAAACTTGTTTTTGGTCTAATTAAACTTATCCAATAAAATAAGGACATGTGTTAGGGTAATAATAATATTATTTTTACCCTTAATTACCATATTTACTTTTAACGGTGGTAATTAAAAGTAATACGTTACTATTCAGCAAAAATTGTTTTTAACTTATTGAACCACATTTTACTCCTTGATATTAACCGTATCTCTCAGATTTTTGAAATTCCACTCATTGAATCAGTAAAAAAAAATTTATATAAATTTTCAAATTCTTCTAGAAGGTGGGTAAACGACGTGAAAAGTTCAACAAAATTTTTATATATATAAAATTATTGTAAAATGAGTCAAATGAATTACATTGAACTTATATAAGTATTATGTATCAACTTTGACCTAAAATAAATTTAAATAAAATAAATAATTATTTAAATAAAAGGTCGGTTTTTAAATAGTATCCCAGAGTTTTCACTATTCATAAAAAATTGAATATTTTCAGAAAAATACCAAAAATTTACCCTAGGATAATTTTGATATTCCAAATCCAAAAATGAAGTCCATTTTGAAAGATAAAATTTATAAAATTTCAAAAAGTGGGTATTACTATTCATAATGGCTAGTTTATAATAATATTATAATAATATCTCGTTTAGTGAAACTTGGTATTGCGTACTACACACACTATCGAAGAAGGTCTTGATTGCATGTAATGCAAGGCAAGTCAGGATTGCGTGTAGTGAAAGCTCTGTTTGGTGTTACGTATAACATAATCAAAACTTATTTCATTTATTCTTTAAACAAAATCTATACTTAATGTTACGTAGAATAATTTCCACAAAACGAACTTGAAATTGTGTGTAACACGAGCCAATAATAGTGTTACGTATACTACAAGCTAATACAGTTTTGCATATAGTACAAGATAATCTTGGTGTAGTGTACAATAGAAGAAATCAATGAAATTAAAAATAATATATCTCATAAAATCTCGGGGTGTTACAAGAAAACACGGAGATGAAATCAGAGGACCCAGAAAAATTACATGAATGATCAGATGGTTGAGAAGAAAATTGAGAAATTCAAATGGACAAGATAATTAATCATTGTGATTGGGTGGTCATGGTTCCTTTTTGTGCTATAGTGAACTATCCCACACCAAATAGAAAATCTCTATGCTCTTCTTTTTAATACGACTCACATTGTAAACCGATTAGAAATCTGTTACAAAGCATTGTCCTCCCCTCTCTGGCACCGGACCTTTCTGCAATGTTCTCCCCCACCATGCTACCACATATGGTGGATTTCAACCTCTCCTATGCATGTCATTAGGGCGTGCTCTTTTTCATAACCTATGTCGCCAGAAACGTGTCCTTGGATAGCTCCCTTAGCTCCAGTTCAGCTAGATAGGGCTTGTTAGACTAAAGGTTAATTTTTTATTGAAGAACCATATTTTAAATAAATTCCAAACCTAAAAAATATTCAAAACCCAACTACACCATTATCAATTCATCAAACATTATATATTTACACATTCAAGATCATCAAAACAATATCTATATTCAATTTCAATTTTTGATCATTTCCCCAACATACTGAATGATAATTAGCGTCATATGATCTTCTTTAAATGTAATAAACAATGTACAATTTTATAATGTCATTTTCATATATTTGGTCATTAATAATATCTCCCCAATAATCACATTAAAACTTATTGAATTTTCACATTCATATGCTATTTAAAATATTTCAACCACAAAAAATTTACTTGGCCTATTTAGTATTCACTTTAATGAGAGAATCCCATATTCATCATTATATGGAATTTATTTCTAAATAAATGATATTACCATGAATTATAAAAAAATTCAATCAAATTTATATTATGTAAATATTTTTCATAATCTAAATATCATATACATAATATTTAAAATAATTCCTAATTAATTTTTACCAATTTAAAATAATTCCTTATAAACAATTCATAATTTAAAATATAAACAAATTTATATTTTTGCCTTATTTAATTATATAACAATTATAATTTTTTAATTAATAAAATATTTTTTAATTAATAAATATCCATACAATATATTTTATTATAATTTATAAACCATTTGTAAATTATTAGTTCAATTAAATACTAGAAAATTTCAAAAAAACTATTTTCCCCCAACACCACAACATATGCTATGCCATAGTGCCACTGTGGTTTCCTCATGGTTGCATCAAGGTGAACAATTAAACCACCATTTAAATGATGTGATGGTGTTATTTCTAAATTCATTTGAAGAACCGTGAGACATATGTGAAAATAGATTCCACCACAACATCATCGTAAAGCCCACCTAGCCATTTTTCATGTGTTAGAACTTAACACATGGTCTAAAATGGATTCCCCACCATGATATAGTGTATGTGGGGTGGGTATATTTCTTTAATTAATTCTTAACACATGGTTTTAAATGTTCGACTCCATGTAATGTAAATGTGATCGTTATTCCATGGCGATGGATGATATGGTACTCGGTTCCACTGCATTATTCATTTTCAAAAAATATTTTATAAAACCATGATCCTAGATCACTTTTTTACCACCAAAAGTTTTCTTTGAGGTTTATTAACACTTATTCATAATATACCATAGAAATATATTATTTTATAATTGATAAATTACTATATAGAAACATAAAGAGTGCGGGGGGGGGGGGGTTAAGGGGGAACCTAGAATTAAGGAGGTCCGAATAAATGAAGACCGAGTGTGTCTGCACACACAAAATTCCACACCTATGGGGGTAAGTAACACAATCAGTAAAAGAAAACATTTTCATTCCTTGGGTCGCCTCAGAATCAAGGAATTATAATATTATGTTCTCTTTATTCCAAGTATGGTTGACCTCTATGTAGTTGTGTACAATTCCATTTCACTCTCATATGGTTCATTCAATCTACCAATGAGTTGGCCTAATAAGGAACAAAACATTAAAAAGAAATGGTGAATCAATTTACACAGCTGCCAGGTAAATTTTCCTTGGAATACACAGCTGGAGAATGATGAGTGTTTCTTTTTATTCTACTTGGAGGGAGTTCGTGCTACCCCGAAAAGTATAAAAGGAAAGAACCCTCAAGACCTTGGTGTCTCAGAACCCCCTCCACCCTCCATACATAAGACCCATGTTGCATAATCTATCAGTATTCAATTTGATACACGAGTGTTGCAGGTACCATTGAACCCATTTTTCTTATGTAAAATTGGGAGTATTATGGATTAAGTATTTTCCTTCAAGGATAATTTGGAGGGGAAGAGCATCCTATTGTGTTTCCCTTAGTGTATTAGGTCGATCAAGGTATTTATTTTCTTGAAAAAGATGTTTTATTCCCTATTTATGTCCCCTTAATCCTCGCCCTATTAATTTTCTTCTAGAAGAACTAGAACTTCGTAAATAATATAAGTGATCTCACATTCATTTCCAGGCCATTATTCCTCCCCTCAAGAACCACTGATTGAGAAAAACTACACCCGATGACCCATGGGGTGTCCAAACTATGAAGATTTCAAACACATGCCACATAATTTTCTCTAAAGAACAATAAAAATGAGATGATTTCTAGATTATACCTATGGATTTCTGCATCATTAACATTTGGAATCTTGACTCATGCCCATCCATTGGCTGTTCTTATCGATTAGGATAGAATAGTTCCTAATCCTCCATGCCAGAAAATCCAACTTTTATGGTATTTCTTTGAACCATAGTATATCTCTAGAATCTTCATGATTGATGGTCACCTCCTTTACATTGAGATAATATTAAGATAAAAACACACCTAAAGAAGAACCTGTAAAAATACATCTCTCCAGTTCTACATTGAGTAATATATGCTCAAGGTTTTATGGTCTATGTTCAGGATAGCTTGGATGAATCTTTCTTAGGAATAATCATGGATGAAGGTGATATCCATTGTGGGACTTAATAGGTATCTGAGATCTGTAATTATATAATTATACTTCCTTAGATTTATATCACCCCTTCGTACAATCCAACAAGTGTTCTGGTAGAGATTCATTATTTTAGGGTTAATCATAAGCCATATTTTTGAATGCCTCCCTCTCTGTGTAACGTCCCGACCCCAGTTACCCAGAGTTGGTACATTATTTTAATACATTGGCACGATTACAAGGAATCATGTACCAACTGACTGATCAGTTTAGTAGTCTGGGAAAATAGATTACATACATGAAGTTCAACAATATAATCATGAAAAGAAAAACCACATCAATTTATTCCATTAGAAATGTCCAAACCTCCTAGATTATGCCTACATGTCACTCAAAACTAACTCCTTCATATCCTGGGAAAATAAAACATAGGAAAGGGGTGAGCTCAGATGCTCAGTAAGGGTTAATAATTTAGCGGAATCTGTAAACTTTTAATGAAATATGTGTAACAAAAACAACAACTTCTCAGTCTTAAAATTTAACATAATATGGAAAAAATAAATCAAACATTACCATATAATCGTGCACATGGATATTCTAATAGTCGAATAATCACATGTATTAACTAATTTCATAATGAGGGAATGCATAATACCAGACATTAATTTTTGTGTCAAGGCCTCGTGCCAGGACCTAGGGGCTAATTGTAACCAGACCCCAATCCAGATATCCTTTGTAACCGAACTCCAACCCATAGAGCCTCTCTAATCGGACTCTAACCCGGAGGGCCTCTATAACTGGAATCCAACCTGGAGGGTATACTATAACCGAACCCCATCCCGGAGGGCTTACTTTTACTGGTCCCCAACCCAAAATATACTTTTCCAATATATTCATTATAAGAAAATGTTTAAACATAACATAAACATTCGTATTAATACTAGCATATGAAATGTCAATAATTTATCAATAAACCATGAATGGTATAATAATAACGCACCCCCAGTCAAACATATCATAAAACATTCAATATAATATGGAAGATTTGTATCATAATAAACCAACGTAAAAAATGTTTAAAATCTATTAAAGGATGTTGACATAGATAAAAATGATTAATAAAGTACTTTGAGAGAAATACCCCTTTTTCATGAAATCATTTAAAATTAGTACAATTTATAAAGGTAGTTATTTAGAATGTATTTCTGGATCAATGTGTCCTATACCACATTGAAACTTTTTAAAATAATTATAATTTCAAGACATTCATGTTTATATAAATAAATCCTTAAAATCATTTAGAAAACATGGACATTAATTAAAAAGGTTTAGAAAGTAAAATCATTAAAACATTTAAAATGATGATCTGGTTAAATAGACCGTCCCACAAAAACACAAAATATTCCTTTTGAATTAATTTTTATAGAATATGGGTATCTATGAAAATTATGTCCCAGAAAATACATACACATGAACAATCTTGGATAATAATGAGAATGAGGAAATAACCCTTACCTCGTTGTAATCAATCGAGTTGTATGACCAAAAGTTAATAACCACCAGATTTTTACATAATACCATGAATATTAATAGAATCATGATAATATATATCAAATGGAAGTACACAATACACCACATGAAATAAGTGGGGAACAATGGAAATCTAATGGAATTAAAAGTGAGATAAGAGACCCCTTACCTTGCACTTTCCATTGGACGAGGGTACATTTAACCTCTTGTATAATGACCATTGTATGTTATTATATTATACCAGAACCATATTAATATTTATTATATCATACATGATTCATTTATGACTTTATAATACCCATTTAATAATTATTTTCATGTTAAATTAAAATTTACTGTAATAATTGCTTTCTTTATCGTACGTATTTTTACTTGTTATTCTTGATCATATCATTTAGATAATGATTTAAATACTTCCAAAATTTAAAAATTTATTTATATATCATATATATTTATAATATAAATATTTATAATATATAGATATATGAAATGGAAAACACCATTTATGGAGACGGTAGGCCGTACGTACGCATAAACGTTGTTTCTGTTTTCATATCGTATTGAAGAGAAGTAAGTGAAAAAGATATATGTAAGTACATAAATACACATATATATAAATATATATATATATATATATAATTACTATTTCATATATTACATGCTTATTAGTAATATATATTTTTATAATCGTCGATGAATGGTGAACGTGGAAATGAATCTCATCGCGTCGTGGAGATAGTAATCTGTACACACGCACGAGTGACAATATCTTTCCATTAAAGGTGTGTAATTGGATGGTATATTAATTTTACATAGACATTATCATGTTATTTTTATTATTTATATACATATTACTCATCATTATATCCATCAAACTAACATAGTGTTGAATAACAATTTACACCACAGCGTGGAGACGGTAAGTCATATGTACACACACTTGGTGACATTATCATTCACAAGATGGATAAAAATAATGAATATAATTGTGAAATATTTATAATAACATCACATTATACATAAGTTACTGTATTTATTATTTTGGTCTATTAATAACAATGAAAGAGTTAGTGGAAGAAGAAAATAACATAAAAGACAGTGGTGAAATAATCACCTCTTTATTGGGTTATTTTTATTGATTTGATCAAAATATCTCCTTAGGTTGGCTTTAGGACAAATGAAAGGCCTCTAAGTTGATGGTAGGATAGTTGGGAGGATATTGGGGCTGGGGTTTGCCAAGACAAATGGAATTGGAGGTTTGAATTTTAGAGAAGGGGAAGTGCCCTTTTATAAGTGGGGTGATGTGCACCTTAGAAAAAAAATACAACATTATTTTATAATAAATTTATTTTCGGTTTCTAATGGCTCTGAAATGAATTATTTATAGGATAAGGTGGTTAGGGATAGAAAAATACTCAACCAATAGGTTTTATAGTATTTTGGGTCACTTTAGTAACCTTATCTTTTAGATTTAACTCTTAGTTAAGTAGTTTGACATTTACCATGTCTCTCTTTTTATATTATATGGTTATAACACATTCAATAAACTTCCAAGAGAACCCCTAGTGGTTAATTAATGAAATATATAATATTATTTAATACTTTTGTCTGAACCTTGAATTTTTAGTAATAGAATACCAATTAATAATATAATATTTGTTTTAAAAACTCTTTAATGTCATTTTTGACACTATTTGGTATTTTGTTTTTTCTAAATTTATAACGGAATTATTACATTGAAAAAATTCATTTAATCAACCCTAATATGTCATATTAACCTAGAAAATTAGTGTAATTAATAAAAAGTCTCAAATTACATTTATTTGGGTATTTATAATATCAACTATTTTAATATTTCATTATTAATGTAATTACTGCATCATCATTGTGTCATAAATAAATTAAATTAATTAATTTCTAAAAAATATAAATAAAAGACAATTATGTAGTAAATAATTTTATATTTATAATGAATATTTATAGTCAATTTTATATTATGTGTAACCCTATATTAAAAGGGTTTAGTTATTAAACTTTGAATTTACACTTTTTACTCTTCTTTGAATTAAATAATAATAAATATCCAAATCCAACAAAAGTGGACCTAAAGGATAATATATTATTCTTAAGGTTGTTTTGGGTCGAATTAAACTTATAAAATAGAATTAGGATATGTGTTAGGGTAATAATATTATCATTTTTACCTTTAATTACATTATTTACATTTAACCGTGGTAAATAAACGTCAAAAGTTAAAATTCACCCAAAATTAGTTTTATCTTATTAAACCAAATTGTACTTACTGATATAAACCATGTCTCTCGGATTTTTGAAATTAAATTCACAGAAGTGGTAAAATTATGTTTTATGAAAATTTTCAAATGCTCATAGGAGGTGGGTTAAAGATGGTAAAATTTCAATAATATTTATATATATATAAACTTATTATAAAATGGCTCCAATGAATTACATTGAACATATATAAGTTTTATGTATCTATTTTTACCTAAAATGAATTTACATTAAATACATCATTATTTAAATGAAAAGTTGGTTTTAACCAACAACGCAATGTTTTTCAATATTCATCAAAAATTGAAAGCTTTCAGAAACATACCAAAAATTCACCCTGAGATAATTTTGATATTAAAAATTCAAAAATGAAGTCTATTTTACCAAATTAAAAATATAGAAATATAAATTATTAATTTAAAATTAATTCCCCTTGTCAAAAACATAAATTGTATTTTTAAGAAATAATAACTATCAAAAGATTTGTACTTGTTTGCGTCCAATTTCAAAGTGAAATTACATACAATGACCAGAATTGGATTAAATGGTAAAAATATAATATATTTATACTTATAAACCATTAAAATTTATAATTTAACACTATAAATTATTTGGATTACAAAAGTTGTTTTTAGTTAAAATATAGTATTTTTCACTATTCACCCAAATATGAATGTTATCAGAAAACACCAACAAATTATTGAAACTAAACTATTATGTACCGATTCTAATGAAGAACTTTATTTTGTAAAATTTAATATATAAAATATTAAAATATTGTATTTAAAAAGGTTTCGCCATTAAAAAATGGTAAAATTGCATTTTTTGAAAAATACTTCTTTTATCTAAAAAATGAATTTGTTCTTAAATTATGTATAAGAGACTCATAAAATGGATTCGAAAATTATAAGCATTATATAAAGTTCAAAATTCAGTTAATACTATTTGTATCCTCTTTTGAACGACAAGTTTGGTAAGTCATCGTGTGCTTGAACTCAGTGTTGCGTATAGTTCAAGTTATTGAATTACATTAAAGAAATAACATACTATGAAATCTTAGAATATTACATTCTTTCCTCCTTCAATAAATTGTGTCCTCGCAATTTGAAAATTTTCTTCGATAATAAAAGGTTGAAAATTGAAAATACCTTTGTGGGAAAAGCCACATCAGAAATTGGGTTAATTAAATTTAGTCTTAATAAGAGGAAAAGAGAAATGAAAGGGTCACCACTAAATTATAATCTCAATTAAGAGAACATTGGTGGAAATTAGAGAAGCATAATTGGAGTAAAAACGTAAATATTTATAGGGAGTGATTGATGCCATCAATAAAAAACTAGTGTAAAATTGAGGGCCTCAAATCCATCAATCTATGATGACTTAAAATACCATAGGTTCAAGAAAACATAATGTGTTAGGATAACATATTTTTGGTTTGAAGATCCATTCCTACTCATATAGTGTTCCAAAAATAATGAATTTATAATTCACATATTAGATCCTTATAAAAAACAAGAATATACAATCCAGTGACTTCATGTAGTCCAGTGGTAGGCGATAAATCCCAATCACACTGTGGTTGTGGGTTCGATTGCCACAGCTTTGTCCGACGGGACAAATTGTCACACGGTCTGCATGTTTTCCTTTTTATAACAATCCAAAAATAACCTTAACAATAATATAAAATTTAAAACTTAATCCAATCCATCCTTTAGACTTATCTAAAATACTTCTATCAAAACTCACAACCCAAAATTTATAAGGAAGTTAAACACAATGAAGATCATTTTTTCCTTGTAATAACATCTTAACACCTTCATCATGTATTATTTTAAAACATGGTAACACCCTGAATTAACGTAAAACCATATTGATTACTTTCATGATCCCTGATTCTTTATAGAAAAATGTATATACTCCTGATATCCAAAAATTTTGTAAACAACACCAATTATGGAATATACAAACAATTAATCAGTTCCAAGGTAGTCAAGAATATCCAATATAATTTATCCAAATCAAACATCTCTTATTCCAAAACTACTACCTTAGTATCGGGACCATATTAAGGTTTATCTTTCCTCCAACCATGTATTTTCCAAAATTTTTAACTTATTATTGAATCACTTTTCATATAACCATATAATCTCAAATTATTAATGAAATAGTACTACAGTACAATCGTTATTTATTTCCATAATTCATATAATCAGTACATCATTTATACGACACTCAAATGACATAATACTTTAATAAAAATATAAGAACTCTTAATCATTCCTCTTCATCTTTATCAGTATCATAACTTGATTCTAATTCAATAGAAGCATTTGGGGTATACTCTAATGATTTGGACATTGATTCGCGTAGTGTCCCAACTCCTTGCTGATGAAGCTTTGTACTTTTGAAACCTCTTTCTCACCCTTGAAATCACATACTTGGTGTCATTTTTCTCCACACTTATAAAAAACTCTCATTCCCTTTAAGCATTTACCAGGTGATTCTATCCACATTTATCACATATGGGAAAATCATTCTTTCCCTTATTCCCTTAATCCATCATTCTCTCTAACATATTTTTCTTCTCTGGCTTCCCTTAAAAGACATAGGACTCAAAAAATTCTTTACTAATCTTATTAACATATGATACTATTTCTTCATAAGATGAGAAGACATGGGAGACTATTTACCTTTAAAATGTTGGCTTAATACCATGAATGATATTATCCTTATTAATCTTTCGATCATTCATATTATTGGAATTTTCATTCCTTCTACTGGGAACCATTTCTATACAATGGAATACACTAGGTCAGTTTATGATCACAATGAATAATTCTAAAATTGTAAAATACCTACCATAAATTGAACAGTTTATGGATATAATCTGTAATCATAAAAATATTTTCTTTTAAGGAAGTATATACTCATTTATCATTCATAATGGTTTATAAATAAAATGAGAATTATCCAAAGCATATACCCTGGGAGTGTCATAACCAAGAGTGCATCAAGGCCCATTGTCATGCACCAATTCTCATTTGAGTCTAGCTCAAAGTGGTGTTTTTGGGTTTTACCCCTAGGTACATCTGTGCCAGATCCACCTCTACCAGCTCATATCCAGAAAGGGATGTATTGCTTGGAAAATACACAAAATAACTACATTAACAAAATTCTAGGAAGTTATTCTATACTAATCCTCAATGTCTATATTAGTATAATGTGCTCTAATCAGAGTTTATCTAAATCTAGTTTCTAAGGTTTGTACTAATATTCTTATGATAACAACTGTAATGCCCCGACCCCAGTTACCTAGAGTTGGTACATTATTTTAATACATTGGCATGATTACAAGGAATTAAGTCCCGAAGGAATGATCTATTTAGTTTTATTGGAAAATATATTACACAAATGAAGTAAAACATTACAATCTTGAAAAGAAAAACAAGAGAAATTTATTCCATTATAAATGTACAAGCCTCTAAGATAATGCATGCAAGTCACTCATAACTAACTTCTTCATATCCAGGTAAAATAAAACATAAGTCAGGAGTGAGCTCAGATGCTCAGTATGGGTAAATAATTTAGCATAAGCTATACACTTTTAAGGCATGATGTGTAATAAAAACAACAACCTTTCAATCCTAAACTTTAACATAATATGGAAGAAATAAATCAAACATTACCATATAGACATGTACATGGATATTCTATTAGTCGAATAATCACATGTAATAACTAATTTCATAATGAAATAATGCAGAATACAAGACATTAATTTCTGTGTCAAGGCCTCGTTCGAGGAGCTAAGGGCTAACTGTAACAAGACCCCAATCTAGAGAGCCTTTGTAACTGGACTCCAGCATGGAGAGCCTTTGTAACCGGACTCCAACCCAGAGAACCTCTGTAACCAGACTCCAATCTAGAGGTCCTCTCTAACCGGACTCCAACCCGTAAGGTCTGCTATAATTGGAACCCAACTCGGAGGGCTTACTTTTACCGATCCCCTACCTGGAACATACTAGTCCAATACAGTCATCATAAGAAAAGGTTTAAACATAAAATAAAAAATCATATTAAAACTAGCATATGAAATGTCAATAATTTATTCATAAACCATGAATGGTATAAAAATAACACATCCATAGTCAAACATATCACAAGACATTCAAGATAATATGGAATATTTGTATCATAATAAATCAACTTCAAACAAGTTTAAAATCTATTAAAGGATGTTGACATAGATGAAAATTATCAGTAAAATGCTTTGAGAGAAATACCCCTTTTTAATGAAATCATTTAAAATTAGCACAATTTATAAAGGTATTCATTTAGAAGGGATTTTTTAATCAAAGTGTCCCATACCACATTGAAACTTTTTAAATGAATTATAATTTCAAAAGAATCATGTACATATAAATAAATCCTTAAAATCATTTTGAAAAAATCGACATTAATTAAAAGGTTTTAGAAAGATAAATCACTAAAACATTTAAAATGATGATCTAGTTAAATAGACCCTCCCATAAAACCTCAAAATATTTCTTTTGAAATCATTTTTATAGAATATGGGTATTTACGATAAGTATGTACCAAAAAATACTTACACATGAACTATCCCAGATAATAATGAGATTGAGGAAATACCCCTTGCCTCGTTGTAATCAATCGAGTCATATGACCAAAAGTTAATAACCAATAGATCATTCACAGAATAACAGGAATATTTGGAGAAGTTTAATAATATATACGAAATGTAAGTACACAATACACCACATGCAATGCGTGGCGAACAATGGAAGTCTCATGGAATTAAAAGTGAGATAAGGAACCCCTTACCTTGCACTTTCCTTTTGTCGAGGGTATGTTTAACCTGTTGTATAATGACCTTTGTATGTTATTAGGTTATACCAGAACCATATTAATATTTATTATATCATACATGATTCATTTATGACTTTATACTACCCATTTAATAATTATTTTCATGTTAAATTAACATTTTGGGCAATAATCTCTTTCTTTATCGTATATATTTTTACTTGTTATTCTTGATCGTATCTTTTAGATAATGATTTAAGTACTTGAAAAATATAAACCATGATTTATATATCATATATATTTAGTATATAAATATTTATAATATATATATACATGAAATGGAATACACCGTTTCTGGAGACAGTAGGTCGTACGTACGCAAAAACGTTGTTTCTGTTTTCATATCGTATTGAACAAAAGTAATTGAATAAGATATATGTAAGTACATTGATATATATATATATATATAAATATATATATCTCCAGTATTATTATTATTTCATATATTATATAATTATTAGTAATATATATTTTTATAATCGTTGATGAATAGTGAACGTGGTAATGAATCTCATCGCATCGTGGAGATGGTAATCTGTACGTATGCACGAGTGAAAATATCATTCCATTAAAGGTGTAAAATTGGTTGGTATATTATTTTTACAGAGACATTAGAATGTTATTTTTATTATTTATATACATGTTACTCATCATTATTTCCATCCAACTAACGTAATGTTGAATAACAAATTACACCACGGCGTGGAGACGGTAAGCCGTACGTACGCATGCATGGTGACATTATCATTAATAGGATGGATAGAATAAGGAATATGGTTGTTACATATTTTTATTAAAATCAAATTATATATAAGTTACTAGAGTAATTATTTTGTTATGGTAATAACAAAGAAAGAGTAAGTGGAATAGAATCCCAATTAATAATATAATATTGGTTTTAAAAACTCTTTTATGTCAATTTTGACACTATTTGGTATTTTATTTTTTCTAAATTCATAACAAAATTATTACATCGAAAAAATTAATTAAATCAACCCTAACATGTAACATTAACCAATAAAATTAGTGTAATTCATAAAAAGTCTCAAATTACATTTTTTTGGGTATTTATAATATCAATCAGTTTAATATCTCATTAATAAGATAATTACTGCATCATCATTGTTTCATAAATAAATTAAATTATTTAATTTATAAAAATTATAAACAAAATACCATAATGTAGAAAATATTTCTATATTCATAATTAATATTTATAGTTGATTTTATATTATGTCTAACCCTATATTAAAAATGATTTAGTTATTAATCTTTGAATTTAACACTTTTTACTCTTCTTTGAATTAAATAATAATAAATGTCATAATATAATCCAAGTGGACCTAAAGGATCATATTCTATTCCTAAGGATGTTTTTGGTCGAATTAAAATTTTCCAGTAGAATTAGGACATGTGTTAGGCTAATAATAATATCATTTTTACCTTCAATTACACTATTTACTTTTAACCGGGGTAAATAAAAGTCAAACGTTATTATTCACCAAAAATTATTTTTATCTTATTGTGACACATTTTACTTACTGATATCAACTGTGTCTTTCTTATTTTTGAAATTAAATTCATAGAGGTGGTAAAATTATGTTTTATGCAAATTTGCAAACGCTCTTAGGAGGTGGGTAAAAGACTGTAAAATTTCAATAAAAGTTTTATATATCTAAAATTATTATAAAATGAATCAAATGAATTACATGGAAATTATATAGGTATAATATATATATTTTGACCTAAAATAAATTTAAATGAAATAAATCATTATTTAAATGAATAGTCGGTTTAACCAATAACATAGTATTTTTCACAATTCATAAAAAATTTACTGTTTTCAGAAACATACCAAAAATTCACCCTAAGCTAATTTTGTTATTTTGAATTAAAAAATGAAGACTATTTTACAAAATTAAAAAAATAGAAATTTTATTTATTAATTTAAAATTAATTCCCATTGTGAAAACCCAAAAGCATATTTTTAAGAAATAATAACTATCAAAAGATTGACACTTGCTTATGTCCAATTTCAAAGTGAAATTACTTACAATAACTAGAATTGGATTAAATGGTAAAAATATATTCTATTTGTACTTCTAAACCATTAAAATTTTTAATTTAACACTATAAGTTATTATTATTAAAAAATTTGTTTTCAGTTAAAATATAGTATTTTTCTCTATTCAACGAAATATGAAAGTTATCAGAAAACAATAAAAATTTATTGAAACTAAACTCTTATATCCCTATTATAAAGAATAATTTTTTTTATAAAATTTAATATATAAAATTTTCAAATATTGGATTTAAAAAGGGTTCTCAATTAAAAGATGGTAAAATTTCATTTTTTGAAAAATACATCTTTTATCTGAGAAAAATGAATTTGTTATTACATTATGTCTAAAAAAAATCATAATATGGCTTCTAAAATTATAAGGATTATATAAAGTTCAAAATTCAGTTAATACTATTCATAATCGCTTTTGAACGACATGTTTGGTAAGTTGTGGTGCGCTTGAACTCAGTGTTGCGTGTAGTGCAAGTTATTGAATTACATTGAAGAAATAACGTACTATGAAATCTTGGGATGTTACACTATGCTTATCCATGTCATTCTCATACCATTACTACATGGTTTTCCCACCAAAGGGTCTTCCCCTCAATGATCTCCCATGCTATCTTATAATGGAATCCTTTCATTGTGTTGGAGAAGATTCTAAAAAATACCACCTTCCGAGAGAGGACTTTCCATTCTATCCCATTCTACCCAGTAATTCTTCCATTCCAGTTGAGAATCCCATATAAATTTTGCCATAATTTTATCCAATCTATAAATGAGATCTTTCATAGAATTAATATTTGACAATGCATTTATTGGCATTGATGAAAGAACACTATTTATTATGGTGATTCTTCCCATAAATGATAGGAATCTGTTTTTTCATTTCATGATTCTTCCTGTAAGACTTACTTCTAACTGTTCAAAGTGATGAATTCAATGTTTCTTTAGAAAAAACAGAGAAACCAATTACTCCACGGGGAATGTTTCTTTATGAATCTCTAGGTTGTTTTCAATTACTCTATCCCACCTCTCATAACAGATATTTGAGATACAAACACTACATTTATCCAGGATAACCAGTTGACTACTCCACTTCAAGTACTCATCTAGTATTCCATTGATCCCATAGATGGATCTGTTTCTACCATTCACAAAGATAATAGTGTCATCGAAAAACATGATATGATATATGTTACCTAAGTTTTGTCTAGTTCGGTTGGGGATAGTGATTCCTGAACTCATTTATTTGTGAATATAATGACTTAAAGAGTCAATGATGGTGATATTTAGGGTGGGGGATAGTGGGTATCCATGCCTTAATCCTTGAACTACCTTGAAGAAGCTGTATTATTTTCCATTGAGTGAGGATGATAACTAGTAGAAACTAAAGAAAAAAATAGAAGATCAATCACCAAGTTAGATAATCCTATACTTGATTGTACCTTAATGATATATCTCTATTATAACCCATCATAAGTCTTATCCATGTCAATGTTGATAGCTATATTCAATCCATTTTTTTATTGATATCTCCTACCACCTCTTATGACAAGCATATGGTGCCTTGATTTCATCTCCCATTAATAAACCCATGTTTCTCATAATATATGTTGTCGGTATGGTAGGTTAATATTCTCTGATTGAGGATTCCTTCCAATAACATATATGGAAAATTACACATGCTTATGGGATGATATTACTAGATAGGGTTTGGTTCTTTATATTTCATAACCATAAATTGTTTTGTAGCATAGGATACATAGGGAAAATATCCCCCATTATATCATATAAAATATAGGTTCTTACGTAAATATTTTTGGAATAATTAACTCAAACCTAGTAGACAAGTTTAGGGAATTATTAACCCCTCCACTTTCAAGGAAATCAGTCTTCTCTAGATTCAGTTCATCCTCAAAGGAGGCACCTCCATAGTTTCTCCCACTTTATGATCTGTCTTCTTCATTATAAGTGTGTTCAATATAATCTTCTAGATACTCTATCAAGGTCACCATCCATCAAAAAATAGGAAGATGAATCCTCATAGGTTCTGTAATCCAAAATGGTACACAAGAAAAGTAAATATCAATGTGAATCCTAATTTTTTCCTTGAAAAATATTCAATGGTGAAAAATATCTATAATAACTTGAGGTAGATGAGGATAGGATTATCACTAAACAAAATTTTTTATTAAATGTGATCAATTCAATCATTATTTATAGCCCATAGAATAACTAAAAAATGGATAGACAAGAAGAAGATATGTTTTATTAACATATTTTTTTTCACCGAAGCCCATGAAGAAGGTGTACATACCCGTAATTAGAGATTTTATTTGTAATAAACCTTCCTTGGGAAACTAAAAAAGTCACCTGATATGGGCTACCACATGGTGAGGTTAAATAATTAAACACAAATCTTATGTGTAAATAGATAATAAATGTAAAGCCCCGACCCAAGTTTCCCCGTGTCGGTGCATTATTACATAACATTAGCACGATCACAAAAGATCAAGTCTCAAAAGACTAATTAATTTAGTAGCCTTGGAATCACTAGATACATTCATAAAGTGTACATTACATCATAAAATGAAAACTACAAAAATATCTTGTCTCCACACTCATATCTCCTTATGCTATCCTTTCAGGTCATTTATAAAGTACTTCTTCACATCTTGGGAAAAATAAAACATAGAAATGGGTGAGCTCAAATGCCCAGTAAGGATAACTATACAGCAAAAACTTTAATAAATAGACATAAACATTTAAGGAAATGTATAAGTAGAACAAAAGCCTTTTAAACATGAAATTCAGCATAATATGGAAAAGATAAAATGAAATAATTCCATTTAATTATTCACGTGGATATTCTACTAGTCGAATAATCACATGCAATATCAATAACCACTTTCATAATGAAGGAATGCATAATTCCAGACTATCATAACCAGATAGTCAAGGACTTGTGCCAAGACTACAAATAAGATTTTGTCAAGGCCTTGTGCCAAGACACTAGTTTGTCTCATTAGACCTACTGATGCATCACAGAGCTATAACGGGCTCCACCCATCACTTATTAAGTCCAATGCATTCCTCATATGAACAGGTTTAAACATAACATAAACATTCATATTAAAACTAGCATACAAAATGTAAATACTTTCTCCATAACCATGAATGGTATAAAAATAACACAGCTATAGTCAAACATATCACAAAACCATCAATCAAATATGGATGTTTTGTATCAGAATAAATCAACTTCAAATAAGCTTAAAATCCATCAAAGGATGTTGACATAGATGAAATCAAAACTAATTTAGACAAATATCTCTTTTTTTAAATCATTTAAAAGTAACTTAATTATAAAATAACATATTTACTTTGAAAATATTCTTTTAATATTGTAAGGGAAGATTTGATGATTTTATAACGGTGGAAAATATCCGCACCCACCGTATAAGTTAAAAAACATTCTTACCTTAATTCTTTCGAAAAGGTTAAAAAGGACCTTGTTTGGAAAACGATAGAAAGATTACTTTATAAAATTCTTATAAAAAAGTCAACAAGGTTATAAATGACTTAAACCCATAGTCTGTTAAATAGTAAAAATGATTTGAAATACATTTTTTAAGAAACATGGATGTTGATGATAAATATGTCCAAGTAGATAATTACGTAAAAACAACCTCAGATAATGAAGAGATTGTGAAATAAAGCCTCACGTTGTACTTTTACTTGGTCAAGGGTAGGTTAACCTCCTTTATAATGGTGAAATAATTGTTATTAAATTATACAAGAATCTGACACATTAATATGATATCATATATGATCTTTTAATATTCCTTTTTTAATAATATCTTAGTATTATCATCATTTCGGGTGTTAACTTACTAGTTTTATTTTATATGTTTTGTTACATAATCCTTGTTTGTTATGGATAGGTTGTATCTTATTCATATACATAATGATATTTAGTCCTTAAACATTATTTTTAATCATCAAATGAGAATTTGACTTGAATGGATATGATGGGGAATGAATTTCATCGCGTTCGTGGAGAAGATAGCCCATACGTACGCACGAGCGGCAATATCACTCTTTTGATATTAAAATAATATATAATTGGATAATATATAATATATACAGAATTAATATCATGTTATATTTATTATTTACATGAATTACACATCATTATTATACCCATCCAAATAAAAATGTTTTGAATAACAATTACACCACGACGTGGAGACGGTAAGCTGTACGTACGCACATATGGTGACATGCCATTCAAAGATGAATAGAATACAGAATATGGTTGAACCATATTTATAATAAAATCACAGTATATATAATATACTAGAGTTATTATTTTATAATGGGAATAATAAAGAAAGAAGAAGTTGAAGAAGAAAGAAACATGAAAGAGGGTGGTGAAAACATTACCTCTTCTTCGGGTTCTTCCTTTTGATTTGATCAAAATGGATCCTTAGGTTGGATTTATGACTAAAATAAGGCCTCAATGATTAAGGGAGGATATTTGAGAGAATATTTGTTCAGGGGTTGGTCGTGCCAAAAGGCTTTGAAGGTGTGAATAATTGGTTAGAAGTGGTGTCCTTTTATAAGGGGGAGGAGGGGCACCTTGGGAAAAGCTAGAAATGTTAATTTATAATAAATTCATATTCGGTTTATAATGGTGAATTATTTAACGTTTATGGTGGGGATAGGTAGAAAAAAACTCAACCAATATGTTTTATATTAGTTTGGGTCACTTTATTAGCCTTATATTTTATTTTTAACACTTAGTTAATTAGTTTGACACTTACCATGTCTCTTTGTATTTTTATATTATATAGTCAATAAACTTACAATAAACTTCCAAGAGACCCCCAAGTGGTCCATTAATGATAAACCTATCATTATATAAGTCTCTTGGCCGAATATAGATTTTTAGGAATAGAATATAAATTAATAATATAATATTTGTTTTAAAATCTCTTTTTTGTCAATTTTGACACTATTGGGTATTTTGTTTTTGATAATTTCATAATAGCATTATTACTTTGAAACGAATTCATATAACCAATATTAATATGTAATATTATACTAAAAAATTAATGTAATTTATAAAAAGTTTCAAATTAAATTTATTTGGGTATTTATAATGTCAATTATCTTAATATTTCATTGATTATGTAATTATTGCATCACCATTGTGTCAAAAATAAATTAAATTATTTAATGTCTAAAAATTATAAATAATATACCATTATCTAGGAAATATTTTTATATTTCTAATGAATATTTATAATCAAATTTATCTTCTGTATAATCCTATGTTAAAAATGTTTTAGTTATTAAACATTGATTTTATCTCTTTTAACTCTTCTTTGAATTAAATAATAATAAATGTCCTAATCTAATCCAAGTAGACCTAAATGATAATATTTTATTCCTAAGGTTGTTTTTGGTCGAGGTAAACTTGTCCAATAGAATTAGGACATGTGTTAGGGTAATATTACTATCATTTTTACCCTTAATTACCCTATTTACTTTTAAACGTGGTAAATAAAAGTAAAAATATACTATTCAACCAAAAAATATTTTTATCTTATTGAACCACATTTTACTACTTGATATTAACTGTGTCTCTTAGAGTTTTGAAATTCCACTCACATAAGTGGTAAAATTAAGTTTTATGTGAATTTCCAAATTCTCCTAGAAGGTGGGTAAAAGACGGTGAAAAGTTCAATAAACTTTTTATATATCTAAAATTATTCTAAACTAACTCCAATGAATTACATTGAAATTATATAGGTATTATGTTTCTATTTTAACCTTAGTTAAATTTAAATAAAATAAATAATTATTTAAATAAAAATTCGGTTTTAAACTATAACTTAGTGTTTTTTCACTATTCACTAGGAATTCAATGTTTTCAGAAAAATACCAAAAATTCACCCTAAGCTAATTTCAATATTCTGAATCAAAAAATGAAGTCCATTTAGAAAGATAAAATTTAGAAAATTTCAAAAAGTGGGTATTAATATTCATAATGGCTAGTTTGATTGGTTGTGGTGTGTCTTTGCACTCGAAGTTGCGTACAACACATGCTACTATATTATTGAAGGAGAAGCGTACCGTGGAAGCTTGGGGTGTTACATTCTCCACTCCTTCAAATAATTTCATCCTCGAAATTCCTAGAATACTTTCACATGAAATGACTTGGGTGGTTCTTCATCATAACTTCCTCGGGTTCCCACGTTGCCTCTTTCATTTTATGGTTTCTCCCTAGAAATTTTACCAGACGAGTCATCCGGTTTCTCAGCACTTGTTATCTTGTATCAAGAATCTAGATGGACACTTCGCAATAAGACAGATCAGGTTCAAGTTCTAATTCCTCATAGGTGAGTACATGCATTGGGTCAGGCATTTATTTTTTCAACAGTGATACGTGGAACACATCGTGAACTTTGGAGAGACTTGTCGGCATTTCCAAACGGTAAGCTACATCACCAATTCGTTCTAGAATTTCGAAAGGTCCGATGTACCTGGGACTCAATTTACCTTTCTTACAAAAATGTATAGCTCCATTCCATGGAGATACCTTCACGAAAACATGATCTCATACCTGAAAATCCAAATACTTCCTTTTATTATCGGCATAGCTCTTCTACCTACTTTGAGCTGCTTTGATGTGGTTTTGGACTACCTTCAACTTTTCCATCATTTCCTCCACCAGTTCTGGGCCTACAAGTTTTCTTTCACCAACTTCATCCCAACAGGTTGGTGTGCGACATCTCTTTCCATACAACGCTTCATATGGTGCCATCTGAATACTTGAATGGAAGCTATTATTATTGGAAAACTCCACCAGAGGTAACTATTGATCCCAAATACCCTGAAAGTCAAGTGAGCATGATCTCAACATGTCTTATAAGGTTTGAATAGTCTGTTCTGATTGTCCATCTGTTTGAGGGTGGTAGGAAGTGCTCAAACAAAGATTAGTATCCAAGTACTTCTGAAGACTTTTCCAGAATCTTGAAGTTAAACGGGGATCATGATCCGAAACAATTAGTAGGGGTACTCCATGAAGTATTACAAATTCATTAATATAGAGTCCTTCTAGACATTCCAGTGGTAGATCTTCTCTTATAGAAAGAAAATGTGTTGACATGGTAAGACGATCAACAATAACCCATATTGCATCATTCTGTCTAAGAGTCTTTGGTAGTCCCAGGACAAAGTCCATCGTGATATTTTTCCATTTACACTCAGGTATGGTAAGAGGTTGCATGACTCCTACAGGCTGTTGCATTCCATCTTTTACTTGTTGAAAAACCATACATCTTGACACAAAATCTGCAATCTCCCTCTTCATGTTTTCACACCAAAATTTTTCTTCAAATCTCTATACATTTTGGTACTCCCAGGGTGTATAGAGAAATTGGAACTATTAGAATCGTCCAACAATTCCATTTTTAGATCTGGTATATCTGGAACACAAAGTCTCTTCCCGAATTACAAAATTCTATCTTCATACACAAAGTCACTCAATCTCCCATCATCCACTACTTTAATCATCTTTTGAAACTCTTCATCATTGGTCTGAGAACTCTTAATCCTTTCTTGCAAATATGGTTTGGAAACCATTTGAAAAATCATTGATGTTTAACCTTCCATGATGATTCCTATATCCAACTTCACTAGATCCATGAAAATAGGATCCCTTTCAATTCTCATCATTTTCGAAACTAAATTATATTTTATACTCAAAGAATCTTCCTCCTTATTTTCCTTCCCCGTGTGGTAGTGTATCGTTCAATCATAATACTTGAGTAGTTCAAGCCATCTCCTTTGCCTCATGTTGAGTTCATTTTGTGAGAAAATATACTTCAAACTCTTGTGATTAGTATAAATCTCACATTTTCATCATATAGGTAGTGCCTCTATATCATCAAAGAAAAGATCACAACTACTAACTTGATATCATGAGTAGGATAGTTTTGCTCATGAATTTTCAACTGTCGTGATGCATAGGCAATAACCCTATCACTTTTCATAAGGACACAACCAAGTCCTTTCTTCGATGCATCACTATAAATAACGAACCAATAATTCCCCGATGGTAGAGTCAATACAGGATTATTGATTAATATTCTCTTCAGTTCTTCAAAAAATTCTTCACACACTTTTGTCCAATCAAATTTAACCCCTATACGTGTGAGCCTTGTTAATGGGTTAGCCAACCGGGAAACATTATGGAGGAAACATCGATAATAACCTGCTAAACCAATAAACGTGTGTACCTTAGTTATACTCATCAGTGAAGTCCATTCTTGGAATGCCTTAGTCTTAGAAGGATCAACAAATATACCATATTTAGAGATAATATGGCCATGAAAAGAAATATCCTGAAGCCAGAATTCACACCCAATAAACTTCCCATATAATTCATGTCTTCTCAGAGTCATCAGGATAATGCACAAGTGATTTTCCGGATCTTCGTAGCTTTTGGAGTATACCAAGATATCATCAATAAATACCACCACAAAATCATCGATATATTCCTTAAAAACTCTATCCATTAGATCCATGAATATAGAGGGTGCATTAGTCAATCCAAAAGGCATCACTGTAAACTCGTAATGCCCGTACCTAGTTCGAAATGTGGTCTTCGGAATGTCTTCCTTATTCACACACAACTCATGGTATCCAGATCGATGGTCAATATTTGAAAAGTATTGAGATCCATGTAGTTGGTGAAATAAATCATCAATGCGAGGTAGGGGATACTTGTTATTTATTGTTATACCATTGATTTTCCTGTAGTCGATACATAACCTCATAGATCCATCTTTCTTTTTTACAAAAAGGACAAGGGCTCCCCACGGAGAAACACTAGGGTGAATAAATACCATATTACTCAATTACTCAATTTGTTTCTTTAGTTAAATTAATTCCACATTGGACATTCTATAAGGGGTCTTCGATATAGGCCTTGATCCATGAATTAATTCAATGGAAAACTCAATTTATCGTTCTGGAGGATGTCCAGGTAAATCTTCTGGAAACACATCTATATATTCATTCTCAATAGGTACATTATCTATTTGAACATTCCTTTAGTCACACATAATCATTTCATTGTCTTCCTCCCCAATAATTGAATTTATTTGAGCTACTGGGGGTGGATCTCGATAAGAATTAGGTGGTGACGATTCTGCTCTAAAGATAAGGTGTTCTTTATCATCATCATCATAAATTGTAACCTCATTCTTGTTACAATAAATCTTCACATCATGGTCCGAAATCCAATACATACTGAGGATTATATCAAATTCAATCATAGGTATGACGATGAGATCCGTAGATAAAGAACATTTATGTGCTCTAATGGGGACAGATTGAAAAAACTCTGTTGCAATGATACTTCCCTTAGGAGTTTTAACTGACAACTCCCTTGTTAAATCAAATTGAAAATATCTAATTTTCATTGAAAACTGGGAAGATATGAAAAAATGCGATGATCCAGAATCAAATAATGCATTTTTTAAACTTGAGGAAACCATTAAATTACCCGCCACCACATCTTTCAGAGCTTCTACTTCAGCAGTAGTGATAGCATAAGATTGGCCTTGATCCCTTGGCCTTTTCTGAGGTAAGTTCCCCTGACACTTAGGACAGTCATTTTCATAATGCCCGATCTTCCTACAGTTGTAGCATTGAAAATCGGTAGCATCTTTCTTCCCCTTGCAATCATGAGCTTGGTGGAATTTTTCAGTACACTTGTAACAGAATCCCATTCCCTTCAAGCAAGTACCAGGGTGTTTCTTCCCACATTTACTAGAGGATGGATATTCAACTTTTCCCTTCTTCCCCTTATTTCCATTCCTTGATTGATCAGAATATCTCTTCTTCTCTTTCTTTTCTTTAAATTCATAACACTTAGATAATTCCTTTTCTATCTTGATAGCTCATGAGACACTCTCTTCGTACGATGAGAAGGATTGTGAGACTAATGCTCGAGGGAGAAATGGTTTTAACCCATCAAATAAATGATCAATCTTACTTCTTGGTTTACTTATATAATCTCTATCATACCTTGCTAACATTGTAAAGTTAGCCTCAAACTTTGCGACATTCTCATCCTACTTTTTTCTTAGTCTCAGAAATTTCCTTTCCATATATGCTCGATGGTCACGAGGAAAGTATTTTTCTAAAAAAAGATATTTGAACTCCCTCCATTCCATATTTGATACTTCAGCCATTTACTTTGTGTTTTGAATCAATGACCACCATTGATTTGCATCTCCAGTGAGGCGGTAAACTGCCATGATAAAATTTTCCCTTTCACTACTCCCCAAAGCCTGACATATTTTATCTAGGGAATGTATCCATTGCTTAGCTACCAATGGATTTGTACTCCCGTTGAATGTTGGTGGTTGTTGCCTCATGAAGCGATCTAACATTGATCCTCCACACCGTGGATCAGGGTGCTCCATATGGGTAAGGTTATTATTCATAACCTGAGTGAGTTGTCCCTATATGGTGATAAGTTGATCAGCTCCAGTTATATCACCAGCTCCACTATAATTATCTTGAGCAGTCAAGCAATCCCTACATGGAGTGTGTGCATTGATATGGTTTCCATTTCATCCACTAGGCGCCATTTCTAAACAATGGCATAAACTAGACTAGTTTATGAATCAAAATACATAATTTCATACTTTTAGAACACTTAACATAAATTGAACTATTTATGGATATAATCCATAATCATAAAAATGTTTTCTTTGAGGAAGTATATACACATAAACCCTTCATAATGGTTTGTAAAGAAAATTAGAGTTATCCTAAGAATATCTCCCGGGAGTGTCGTAACCAAGAGTGCAGCAAAGCCCATTGTCGTGCACCAGTTCACGTTCGAGTCTAGCTCAAAGCGGTGTTTTCGGGTTTTACACCTAGGTACTTTTGTTCCATAGCCACCTATACCAACTCATATCCAGATAGGGATGTATTGCTCAGAAAACTCACAAAATCTCTACAATACCAAAATTCTAGGAAGTTATTCTATACTCATCCTCAAAGTATATCTTATGGATATGTGCTCTAATCAGAGTTTATCAAAATCTAGCATTCAAGGTTTATACTAAACTTCCTCTGATACCAACTATAACACCCCGACCCTAGTTAACCAGAGTTGGTGTATTATTACATAACATTGGCATGATCACAAAAGATCAAGTCTCAAAAGGCCGATTAGTTTAGTAGCCTTGGAATCACTAGATAGATTTATAAAGTTTCTCCACACTAATATCTCCTTATACTATTCCTGTAGGTCATTCATAAAATACTTCTTCACATCTTGGGAAAAATAAAACATAGAAAGGGGTAATCTCAAATGCCCAGTAAGGATAACAATATAGCAAAAACATTCATAAATATGCATAAACCATTAAGGCAATTCATAACAAAAACAAAATCCTTTTAAACATGAACTTCAGCATAGTATTTCAATGATAAAGTGAAATAATCCCATTTACTTATTAACATGGATATTCTACTAGTCTAATAATCACATGTAATATCAATAACCACTTTCATAATGATGGAATTCATAATTCCAGACTATCATAACCACATAGTCAAGGCCCTGTGCCAAGACCACAAATACGATTTTGTTAAGGCCTTGTGCCAAGACACTAGTTTGTCTCAGGATACATACCGATTCATCGAGGAGATATAGCGGGCTCCACCCGTCACTTATTAAGTCCAATGCATTCCTCATATAAACAGGTTTAAACATAACATAAACATTCGCATTAAAACTAGCATACGAAATGTCAATACATTCTCCATAACCATGAATGGAATAAAAATAACACATCCACAGTCAAACATATCACAAAATTTTTAATACAATATGGAAGTTTTGTATCATAATAAATCAAATTCAAATAAGCTTGAAATCCATCAAAGGATGTTGACATAGATGAAATCAAAACTATTTTAGGGAAATATCTCTTTTTTTTGAAATCATTTAAAAGTCACATAATTATAAAATAAAACATTTACATTGAAAATATTCGTATAAGCTTGTAAGGTAATCTTCGACGATTTTATAATGGCAGAAAATAGTTGCACCGACCCTATAAGTTAAAAAACATTCTTACCTTAATTCTGTCGAAAAGGTTAAAAAGGACCTTGTTTGGAAAACGACAGAAAGATTCCATTATAAACATATTATAAAAAGTAAACAAGGTTATAAATGAATTTAAACCATAGTTTTTAAACCAGTAAGAATGATTTGAAATACATTTTTTACGAAACATGGATGTTTATGATAAAGAGGTCGCAGTAGATAATTGCGTATAAACAACCTCGGATAATGAAGAGATTGTGAAATAAACCCTTACCTTGTTGTTTTACTTAGTCGAGGGTAGGTTAACCTCGTTTATAATGGTGAAATAATTTTTATTAAATTATAAAATAATCATATACATTAATATGATATCATATATGATCTTTTAACATTGCTTTGTTAATAATATCTTAGTATTATCGTCATTTCGGGTGTTAACTTACTTATTTTCTTTTATATGTTTTGTTAAATAAGCCATGTTTTTTACGGATAGGTGGTATCTTATTCATATGTGGAATGATATCAAGTCCTTAAAAATTATTTTTAATCATCAAATGAGAATTATAATTGAATGGATACGATGGGGAATGAATCTCATCGTGTTCGTGGAGACGATAGTCCGTACGTACACACGAGCAACAATATCACTCTTTTGATATTAAAATAATATATAATTGGATATTATATCATATATAATGAATCAATATCATTTTATACTTATTATTTACATTAATTACACATCATTATTATACCCATCCAAATAATAATGTTTTGAATAACAATTACACCACGACGTGGAGACGGTAAGCCGTACGTACGCATGTATGGTGACATTTCATTAAAAGGATGGATAGAATACTGAATATGGTTATACCATATTTATAATAACATCACAGTATATATAAAATACTGGAGTTATTATTTTAGAATGGGGATAATAAAGAAATAATAAGCCGAAGAATAAAGGAACTTGAAAGAGGGTGGTGAAAACATTACCTCTACTTTGCCTTCTTCCTTTTGATTTGATCAAAAGGGTTCCTTAGGTTGGATTTATTACTAAAGGAAGGCCTATAGGATTAAGGGATGATATTTTAGAGAATATTTGGGCATGGGTTGTCCGAGACAAAAGGCTTTGATGGTGTGAATAATTGGTTAGAAGTGGTGTCCTTTTATAAGGGGGAGGAGGGGAACCTTAGGAAAAGCTAGAAATATTATTTTATAATAAATTCATATTCGGTTTATAATGTCTTTAAAGTATATTATTTAAAGGTTAAGGTGGGTAGATTTATAAAACCACTCAACCAATAGGTTTTAGACAGGTTTGGGTTACTTTATTAAACTTATCTTTTAGTTTTAACTCTTAGTTAATTAGTTTGACACTTACCATGTCTCTTCTTATTTTTATATTATATAGTCAATAAACTTACTATAAACTTACAAGAGACCCCCAAGTGGTCCATTAATGATACAAATATTATAATATAAGTCTCTTGGCCGAACCTTATATTTTTAGGAATAGAATATAAATTAATAATATAATATTTGTTTTAAAAACTCTTTTATGTCAATTTTGACACTATTGGGTATTTTGTTTTTTATAATTTCATAACCACATTATTACTTTGAATATAATTAATATAACCAATATTAATATGTCTTATTATCCTATAAAATTAATTTAATTCATAAAAAGTTTCAAATTTCATTTATTTGGATATTTATAATATCAATTATCTTAATATTTCATTAATTAGGTAATTAATGCATCACCATTGTGTCATAAATAAATTAAATTATTTAATGTCTAAAAATTATAAATAAAATACCATTATGTAGGAAATCGTTTTATCTTTCTAATGAATATTTATAATCAAATTTATCTTATTTATATTCTTATATTAAAAATGTTTTATTTATTAAACATTGATTTTATCTCTTTTAATTCTTCTTTGAATTAAATAATAATAAATGTCCTAATCTAATCCAAGTGGACCTAAATGATAATAATTTATCCCTAAGGTTGTTTTTGGTCGAGATTCACTTTTCTAATAGAATTAGGACATGTGTTAGGGTAATATTAATATCATTTTTACCCTTAATTACCCTATTTACTTTTAACCATGGTAAATAAAAGTAAAAAGTTACTGTTAACCAAAAATTATTTTTATCTTATTGAACCAAATTTTACTCCTTGATATTAACCGTGTCTCTCGGATTTTCAAAATTCCACTCACAGAAGCAGTAAAATTATGTTTTATGTGAATTTCCAAATTCTCCTAGGAGGTGGGTAAA
Organism: Viscum album; assembly: GCA_963277665.1. Classification (NCBI taxonomy): domain Eukaryota; kingdom Viridiplantae; phylum Streptophyta; class Magnoliopsida; order Santalales; family Viscaceae; genus Viscum; species Viscum album. The sequence continues at coordinate 1,132,880,422 of OY728134.1, read as the reverse complement.
AGACGGTGAAAAGTTCAATAAAATTTTTATATATCTAAAATTATTATAAACTAACTCCAATTAATTACATTGAAATTATATAGGTATTATGTATCTATTTTGACCTTAATTAAATTTAAATAAAATAAGTAATTATTTAAATAAAAATTTGGTTTTAAACTATAACCCAGTGTGTTTTCACTATTCACCAAAAATTGAATGTTTTCAGAAAAATACCAAAAATTCACCCTAAGCTAATTTCGATATTCGGAATCCAAAAAAGAAGTCTCTTATGAAAGATAAAATTTATAAAATTTCAAAAAGTGGGTATTACTATTCATAATGGCTAGTTTGATTGGTTGTGGTGTGTGTTAGAATTCGAAGTTGCGTACAATACACACTATTGTATTATTCAAGGAGAAGCATACCGTGGAAGCTTTGGGTGTTACAATAAACATAGTAAAAATAAGAATAAATAGTAAATAACTACAAGACATACAAAATTAAACCAAACTAGATAAACTGAAAAGATAAAACTTGAAAGGATCAACCCAAGTCTCCAAGTGACCAAATATTACCCCCAAACCATCCTACTATGATGGTGAGGAAAACAAGAGAAACTAACATGCTATATAATTCAATTCCATATACCTAAATCCTACAAAAAACATATCCAATCTTGAAAAGGGAAGAATAAGGCGTCATTAAAAAGACAAGTATGATTTCCCTAAAGAATCTATAGAAATTCTAATATCAAGAATGCATTATCTCTCGATTTAAAACAAAACAATTTTCAAAATAATATATATAAGATAAAATCTTTTTGTAAATCAAAATATGGTTTTCATAAAAATCCTTTCATATTCATGTAATAAGGAATATTAAAAGTACATGGGAGATAAAATGAATGAATAATAAAAAAACCACAGATACACCATAAGATAAGAATATGAGTCAATAAACGTGAAATATACCATCATGTGAGTAAATAATCCTAAATTCCAAATTACCATTTCGGATATAATATATGTTAATACATGTTGTAGATGAATGGAATGAACTAATCTAACTGTAAAGTGGATCCAGATAATAGAAGATCTAGTGGAATTACACATACCAAAGTGTCCCAAAACATCTAGAAGTATTACACACACTATAATGATAAGTATATTTCTCAACACAATGAAGGTTACCAAAGGTTAACCAAGGTTATAATTTTTCTATAAACTATTTAAATAACATGATCAAATTTTATAAAAAAATTCATATTTAAGAATATCTTCTTTTGTGTTTGAAAAAATCATTTCAAAACAAAAACATCCATTGGATAATTTCATCCAACTCTAGGTGTGAAAAAATATGTTTTTAAAGTCAAATACCTTTAAAATCATTAATTTCTTCTAATAAAACAACCATGATCAAAAACATTTTTTCAACGAATCAATTAAAGGATTTTATGATACATTAAAGTAATTCATGAGTTAGAAAATTTTTATAGGGATACCTAACTCATGAATAGAGGGAAAACTATTCACCTTTGAAAATAGATATTAGTGAAGAGTTGATCAGGTCCTCATGATCTTAAATCCATAATAAAAAAGAATGAATCTCCATTAAACCCCTTAGATCCAGAAACTATAACCCATATGGGTTCAAAAAATATAAGGGGAGGAGAGATCTAGGAAGGATCTAATAAGTGAAGAAGAGACTGCCCGAAAAACCAAACATTCCTCAAATATATATTTTAAGAATCAAGGAATAACAGAATAAATCCAAATGAATAAGCCTCAATAGTGCAAGGGGAAGTTTTAGGTTTATCCAAATAAGGATTAGGGGTGATTATTCAAAAAAGGACCAATGTAAAAAAGTGTAAATTCAAAACTTTTAAAGGTTCAGAGGGCTGTGAAAGGTGAGGAAAATTGTGTTCCAATGGTTCATGGCCACTATTTCAAGATTTACTGATTCCAAGGACAAGACAAATAGTTCGGAAAAACCACGATCAAACCATGTGACACCCCTTTAAAATCACTAAGACACTCACATGTTCTCCTTGTCAATCCGCACAGTTTATCTAACCATACTCGAACAGTGAAACATTCCTCTGGATCCCTACAGAGCCCCACCTCATGGTTTCCTCATGGTTAGAACTAACCATTCAATAATCACGAGCCTAACATTTTTTCTCTAAAATACTCATTTTAACGCCAATTTCCTAGAAAATTCAATAAAAAATATATAGATGATTAAATATTACATTAAGTCAGATCTATTAATCGAAGGGAATCATAATTCCTCCCACTATAAAATATTTCAATCCCTAGAAAGTGATCAATATTATAGACTAAAAATAAATAAGTTCACTAGTACCTCATCAAAGATTCATCTTCCCATATCTTGTGGATTTCCTATTCTCACATCCATAGAACATGGACGGAGGGAGTTGTTTTACTATGCATTACCTAATAATTTCATACCACAATATGAATTGGATTATCAAATATAGTGTTTTTGTGTTAAAGATAAAAATTTTCACATTAAATCACATCGGAAGGGTTTGGATGATACCCCCTTAACCGAGATACACAAAAAACACATTGTGAGTCAATGTTAATTGACATGATATGCCTAACTGATATTTCCCCTTTCTAATTTGTTCAATGATCTAAAAGGGTCCAACAAACCTAGGTGACACCTTAACCTAATAACCCAATTTTTTTATGTCCCACACAATGTGAAAATAAAATAACACCCTAATCACCAAACTCATACTCTAGTGGCCACCACAGACGGTCCTCAAAGGATTTCTGATGACTCTGTGCCACGAGTAATATCTTATGGATCAAATGGATATTTTCAATCATTGAATTAATAAGGCTAGGTAAAAACAATTACTTCTCTCCCAACTCTTCCTAGAACTAGGGATATTTTCATGGACTCCCATATAATTCTTAAAATTTTGAAATATTAATCAAAGATTGATAAACACTTCTATCGAAAAATTTGACCAAAGGAAGATGTTTTCTCCAAGAACCAGCAAAATCCAGCACACTCACCCTAATCAAACCCTTAATAGCATGAATAGCTTGATCAGTATATCCATACATATATGGATGATAATCCATGCTCCATTTCAATTGGGAACTAATTGACTATTGTAGAAATTTCTAGAACCTAGATTTTAGCCTTATTTCTTTGTCAAAAATAATCACAGAGGGGACCCCTTGATGTCTCACAACCTCTAGGACATTAAAATTTATGATCCCATTCACTATTTTCATTTCCTTAATAGGAAAAAAATTGAGGGATTTTATAATTCAATCAATGGTCACACAAATAACAACCTTCCATCTAGAATTACATGAAAAAACAATGATAAAGTCTATAGAAATCTCACCCCACTTCCATAATGGAATGGGTAAGGGGTGAAATAAACTAGTAGGACTCTAGTGGTACGCCTTAATTCTATGAAAATTGAAACATAATGATAAAATGTCTAAAATAAACTGTATCATACCAACTAACAATAATTATGTCTCAAGTCATGATACATCTTGGTATTCCCAGATTTCATAGACAAACATATTTGATGTCCAATTTCCATCAACTCCTACCTTCAAGATATCAGAACGACCAACCTACCACGAAAACACAAAGCAGCACTAGGAGACCAAGACCCTTCACTTAAGGTCTCCCAACCATTAAATATTTTATTAAAGTGATGACACTTGGAGTCAAGTAACATATCAAGCCAATACATCTCATCAAATAATGATTCATCCCTAAATGAATCTAAGAACACCTTCCTAAAAACCTCTTTCAATATCAAGATCATGTGAACAAAAAAAATCATCAGATGCCACTTCTCCACTAACTCGTACACATATTGAATCAATAATTTTCTTCTTAATTCATTAGTGAACACATTCCATTTTCAAAGAGTATATAAAATATCAAAATCAAAAGTCTTGTGGTACTCAAACAATAATATCTATCACAAGTTCAAATACCTCTGAGTAGAAATATATTTTAGGCTCTTTTGATAATAATATTCCATAATCCTCTCCCCAACGAGATAATGAAATCACATTTTTAGTTCATGCATAATCACTATGAAATCAAGATCACATGTAGGGTTGAACTTCTCATGAGGGTGTAACTGGTGAGAGACATAGGCCACCACCTATTTCGTTTGCATAAAAATACACCACAAACCCATAATTGAGGCACCAATGACAACATAAAATCTTAAACCTGATTCCAGAAGAATAAAAATGGGATTTAAATCAACCTCACATTAAATTCTTCAAAATTTCAACAACATTTTAATTCCACTGAAACTTTTCACCCATATGGGTAAAATATATCATCAAAGATACAAGCTTAGAAAAGTCCTAATCAAACCGCCGATAGTAAAAATCCAACCCCAAAAATAAATGTATATCAAACACATTTCTAATATTCTCCTAGGTAATGAACACTTATATCATTTCAGTATCCACAAAGAAGCCTCACTTAGATATAACATTCCCTAGAAACATCGCATACTGTATCCAAAACTCACATTTGGAAATATTAATATATACACGATGTTCCTTCAATGTTATAAGAATGATATTCAATATAATACATTTGTTCCTCCAATTAATTGGAGTAAAGGAAAACAATATCCATGAAAATGAATACAAAAGAGTCTAATATTTGATGATCGTTCTGGTACATCAATGCCAAAAATACCAGAGGAGTGTTAGTGAGATAGAATGGAATAACCAAAAACTCAAAATGACCATACCATCTCTTACTCATTATCATATGTATATCCACTTATAGGAATCTTAACTGGTGGTACCTTGACCAGAGGTCAATTAGTAAAAACCATGATACCCTTTGAGTTCATAAAAATGTCATTAAACATGGTCAAGGTGTATTTGTTCAGAAAAATAACCAAATTTATCTTTTGATAATACATAAACTGTTTGATACACCTGTAATCCTTCTTGGAAAAGAGGAAAAGAAAATACCCTGATCTCATTCTAGGATGAATAAATCCCTTATCCTCATGTTCCATAGGATGGAGTTTTAGTTCTTCTATAATAGTAGGTTCTATGAGATAAGAAGTCCTGGAAGAGTTCATCATATCCGGAATCATTTAAATAGTGAAGTCAAACTCTCTCTATGGTGGTAAACTAGAACAATCATCCAGAAATACATCAGGGTACACACACGCAACTATAGAAAGTGGGCTACCCAAAAAATGATCAATACAATCAAGGAACATATCTGAAAACTGACACAAGACCACATCAGCAACAGGAACATCAGACACCTCCGTCCCTGATCTAGAGTCCCACTCAACATGATAAACATGAGTGACACCCTTTAAAGGTAAAAATGGAACTCAATAATGATAAAAGTATATTTGATCCCATGATATAATCATCCAATACATTCCAATAATCAGTTTGAAGATATCTATAATAATAATTAATAAGTCCCAGAGAACGTCAAATTCATCTATAACAACCGAACATGAGAGACATTTGAAAACTTGTTCAGACCTTTTCCCCAAAGGCATGGAAAGAAAAAACTAGAATGGAATATCGATAGAATTCAATCCCAACATGTTAAAGAAATATTAAATTATAAAATAGTGAGTATAACCTATATCAAATAAACTTGATACCATAGAGTATGAAATAAACATTGTACCTATAGCAGTAGGTGGACCTACATTAGATTCCTATAGTGCATACTGTGACGCATAGACACATTCAGTCTCAGATCCTACCTGAGATTTCATAGAATCATAAAAAGTCCCATTGGCCGAAGGATAAGACTCGCCTCCCTTAGAAGAATCAAAATGAACCAGAAAACCTTTGGTGAGAGTGGATACACCTTAACTTTATCGGTAAATACTTCTATAAAAATGACTAATATTTCTAGATTATACACAATGTTAACTTGTTTGAGGCACTTTTATATAGGTATAATTTTAATAATCAGTCATTATTCACTAATATAATATAAACTATTGTTTTCTTAATGGATCACCATAATCTAATCTTGAAGAAAACTAGAAACCTCTATGATTCCTTTTCTAGATAGAAGACACACCCTAGCTAACAAATACACCAACCAAGGAACCACATAGTCCTTTTCCCCCATATATGCATGGATATACAAGAAATGATTTATTAATTACATCGACAAAGTAACAAAGGGTAATGAGAATTATCATTGACTAAATATCGGCCCTCAAACCTATCTCAAACATCTGATCCTTAAGATAATCATTAGTGACAAGATCTGGTGTTAAGTGAACCAACTCACTGAAATGGGTGGAATAATATAAAATGTTATGGTCCCCTTTCTCTAATTTCAGAAATTACCATTTCCTTAATACATTAAACATTACAATATAGAACTGATGGTTGATGATTTTCATAAATGGGATCTCATGCAAGGTCCTCATGCAACTTAGTTTACACAATAGATTCCTACCATCTCCTTCCTGATCCCTCCTTTTTACATGTAGAAACCCCATCTTAGAGTCCTTTTGGAGTTTTTATAAAGATAAATACCCACTCAATCAAATCAAGATATTCCTCATGTTCATGGGGTCCTTTGTTACTACATAAGATGGCTGGATTCTGCTTAAAAAATTCTGAAACATGATCCACCGATCATCTCGGATTCCAGACACCCAATTGAAGAAGAGTATAAATTGTATATATTATAGATTCAAATAATTAATGTTACATTAAAGGTTTTTAATATTAGAAATTTCTCATAGTGTACTCTCTTGGATTCAGAATATGTCTTCTTGGAGGCATTATCTAATTAATACAATATAATCACTAGTTATCTTTTAGAGGAAATTCTAAAATAAAATACCAGTGTAAAAAATCCAAATTAATGCCTTTAAAAAAGAATTTAAAACAATCACAGATTCTATGAATGAAATAAAGAGCCTTAACAAGTAAAACATTTATTTAAATATACCACAATTCCATTCTCTTCAAATAACCTCAAACATCTTGTCTCAAGCTTTGAAAAACACCCTAACCACCAATGGAGACTCAGGTTTCGACATGGGAGTGAGCTGGTGAGGCCCCCTCACATACTTCCTATCCAAACTACAATAGTCCTAACATTTTTATACCAAATAAACCAAACCAAACCTAGGATGCTTCATAACACTTTTAGATGAGGGTACCTTTTGATACCATTCTGTAACAAAGCAGTCCTGGTCAACTAAAAATTAACCTAAGATGTCCCACTCCAGGGAGAGGTGGAACATAGAAATAAAAGTCACATTTGTAGTGAAAGAAAAAATAGAGTAAAAATTGTAATAAAGACTACATAACAATGAAACGTATAATTTAATTCCAAATAGGATAAAATAGAATGATAAAAAAACAAGATCAACCCAAGTCTCCATGTGGCCAACCGTCACTACCAAACCGTCCCACTATGAAGGTGAAATAAACAATGTAAACTGACATTATATACAATGAATTTACCTTTAAATAAATCATGTAAAAAACAATATCTATAACTGAGAAAAATAAAAATTATGTTGTAATCACAAAACCTATTTTTATTTTACTAATGAATCTATATAAATTCTAATATCTATAATTTGTTAGTTCTAGATTGAAAACAAATCTTGTTTCCAAAGAATTTTTATAAGATAAAACCATTTTAAAAATCATCCATTGGATTTCATACAAATAATTTCATATTCACATAATAGGGAATATGAAACATACATGGGAGAAAGAATTAAAGTATAATCATAACAAACCATGGATACACTATAAGATAAGAATGTGATAAATTACCATGAAAGATACCATCTTGTGAAGAAACAAGTATAAATGAAAATAAATTTCCTTTGGGTTCTAACCTATGGGTATAAGTGATAGAAATGAAAATAATGACAATATACATGAATAATGTGGATCTAACCAATAAAACCTCTAGTGTAATTATATACACTAATGTGACCCAAAACCTCTTGTAACTTTACACACACTATGGTGAAAAGTATATTTCATGATGTACCCAAGGTTCCCAATGGGATATGTTTTCTAAAAACTAGTTAAAAACCATGATCACTGATTATATAAAATTTTCAAGGAAAATATTATCCAATCACATTCTTCAAAACCTTTTTTTTATCCAAAAATTCTATTGAATAATTTCAATAAACACTTGGTGTTCACAAATCTCTTTTTAACCAGATCCTTTTAAAAAGATGAATCTATTCCAAAAAACTACCATGATCCTAAATATATAATTTTCAATGAATCACATAATGTAAATTATGATAAATTAAATAAATACACCTACCTCATGACTAGAGGGAAAACTATTTTCCTTTGAAAATAGAGATTGGGGAAGAGTAGATCATGTCCTGATGATCCTAGATCCAAAATAAATAATAAAAAATTTCTATAAAAACCCTTTGATCTTTAAACCACATACCATATAGGTACTAATGAGACATGCGGTGGATGGATCTAGAAATTATTTAAGAAGTGAAGAGGAAACCAAACGAAAATATTAACATACCTCAAATAGATTTCTCAATAAAGATGAAATTATGTCAAGAATGTAAATGAAGAAGTCTTGAGAAGATTGGGGAAGGATTAGGTATAGTATAAAGAGGGTTATGAGGTTATTAGAAATAAAAGTGACCAAATAAAACATGTAAATTTCACATTTTTAATGGTTTAGAGGGATGCACATTGTTAGGGAAAACGCTCAGCCAAACTATGAGCCAACCATACATGGGTACTATTTTAAGCGACATGGATTTCTAGGAAAAACCACATGGTTTTGGAAAACTATAATCAAACCAAGTGTAACCCATGGAATATCACCAAAATACCTACAAATTCTTCTTAATAAAAGAATAACTTTGGATGACGATACTCAAACCATAAAAAACACCTATAGATCCCCACAGATTCTCATTACATGGTTTTAATATGGTTTGCAATAACTATGCACCAACGGTGTGACATGCTTATCTTCTCCAAAAATCACAATTTTTAACATCCATTCCTTGAAAACTTCTATAAAACCTCTATTGAAAAACCAAGAACAAATTTAGACATACCTATGTATCAGATGATGTCACATACTCAATGTCTTGGTGTTACACCCAACACTCACCAATCACATTCTTAGAGAGCATTAGATAGATAGAACGAGAAAAGTGTGGCTACATCCAAAAACCACCCTCCAGACAATAAGGATCGATCTATTTCCATCAAGGAAATGTTCACTCGATATAAATATGAGTTAGAGGTGTTTATATTTTTCAATGATAGAATAATTGTAGTAAATATTTTTGAGATGGAAAATTCCGTGGTATATGTTCAAATCACTCAGTTGATAAATTTAAAATAAGAAGTAATGTATTTAATAGTAAGAGTAAATTTCAAACAGATGGTTGGGTATGAGTACAGATCATTGGTTTGTTTAAAAATGTTTACTGAAGATTATGATTAGTTTCCTGTAATAGGGTAGTAATTACAACTATTTTAGGAGAATAACTCTAGGTTGTCTTAAAATGGAGATAGAAAACCAATGTATATGAGAAGAAAATATCAGGCTATGAAAACTTCTTTCACTATAAAGTCTATAATAGCCCAATATTTTTAGATACAAATATTACATCTATTCAGATGAATATTCTATACATTACAATGCTATGCAGGCCATAACATTAAAAGATTAGAATATTTGGAAATTTGATATATAATCTTATTATATTATGAAAGATCATTAATAAATCCCAAAATGATCTTCTCATGTATTAATCCTCTAAATAATACCATACCAAAACCTTTCTTCATCACCTGGGGAAGGAAACATAATAAATGATGAGCTAAGATTTGTAGTAAGCGTAAACATAGGAAATATCAATCCATGATCATATGAAATCATAATATAAGAATAAGGTTACATGATCGTGAAAAAAACTTATGAAACTCATACACAACCTATAATAGATCATAAAATTACTTATATCATAAAATATTATCATTTTATAAAACATAGACTGTAAGAGTGAGAAATCATAATAAATAAGCAGTGAACCATAATCCCATGTCGTATAAGTGTAGAACCATCATAAATATAGAAAATAATTTCATATTTAAAGGTAAACTACCATGACCATCAACATAATGGATCATGACACACCTATTTCCCATAGTATATCAGGATTCACCAGTTTCTCATAATACATATAGACGCACCAATTTATCGTAGTGGACCAAGATGATCAAATTTTTTCCCATTACTATCTCATTATACATTATGAATTATAAAATGAATAATATGAATATATAAGACTCAAAGAAAAAATAATAAAAACCATATTTATGTGTTCCATAGGATTATAAATAATTCATCATATTAGAAACCCATGAAAATAAATTGGTTTCACAAATATTTCATCATTTCATAACCCCTGGAAAAGAAACTAGATTTATAAAAATCATACCATCAGAAACATAAAACATCCAAATAAATAATAATGATAATATACAAAGATATTAACCCTAATAAATCATAATAAATTTCAAATGATTTTGAAAAATCAATTAAAACAATTCTTGACGAAAGTATACATTCCATTTTGAAATCATTTATTTAAAAGTCACTCAATTAAAAAGGATAAAATTTTGATTAAAAATAACTATATAAGATTATATAGGAAGATTAAAAATATTAACAAGTCATGATGGTGGGAAAGGTCTCTCATGATGTATATGTTAAAAAAATACTCTTTCTGTTTTTTATCTGAAAAGTCACATAGTGCCTTTTTTGTCAAATGATAAAACAATTCCTTTGAAGCCTTTTTGTAAAGGAGTAAAACATGGTTAAAACTAACATAAAAAATTAATAGGATAATAGAAGAAACATTTTATAAAACATTTTTTTAAAACATGGACATAGACGTGAAATTTCCCTAGTGGATACTTAAATGAAACCAATCCTGTATAATGATTGGATTTTGGAATAAATCACTTCATCAAGTATTTCCATTATTCATTCATTTTAGAACCTAATGTATAATAAATATGGATTTATTATACAATTATTACATATAAATAATTATATCATACCATTTATTATTTATTTATACTATCTTACCACCTCATTATAAATAGTTTGTTTTCAAAATAATTGTTTTGGGTGGTAAATGATTCATTTTCCAAGAATGTTTCAGTTTGGAATTCTTTTTGCTTAAACTATGATTTTGGTATGATTATTTATTAAATTTTAATTGTGATAAAAATATCATATTTAATAATTATTTATAAATTTATAATCATTAAGTGAATGTATAGATAGAAAAATAAATTACACAGTTCATGGAGATGGTAGGTCGTACGTACAAATGGATTTATTTTTCATTTTTTGATATATGAAATGAAGGAAAGATAAATAATAAATCATACTTACATAATAATTATTATACCATATATATAATATATTTTAATTAAACCCATCATAATAACTATACATAAAATATATAGAAGAAAAATGGATTGTATTGCTACATAAATATAGTAAGCCATACGCACGCTTGAGCGATACTTTCACTTATTATTTGATGAGAAATAGGCTTTATAATGGTATTTTCATAATAATAAAAAAATTTAAGAATATATAAGATACTTAAATTTTTATTCTATTATAAAAATCATATATTTTTAAGAAGTAATAAAGAGTATAAATATAAAGTTATTGGTTGGAGTTATTAGTTCTTCTTAGAAATGCCTCCTTTGGATTTCCTCTAAATGGCTCTAGTAATGGTCTTTTGAGAACAATAGAACCTATAGAATATGAATATGGAAGTTTAGAAAATAAATTTTTAGGGTGAGGTCGATCTATATGGCTCAAAGTGGTGTAAAGAAGTGAGGGTGGAGGTTCCATTTTATAATTATGGTGGGGGAATTTTTTGAATTTCACGAAATATTAAATTATAATATATTCACTTTCCATAAAAATACCACAAATGACCATATATTCAAATATAATATACTATATGGCTCTAATATCATAAAAAATATATTTAGATAAGTTTTGGTGTTATTTTGAACCTTATCATTATGATTAACCCTTAGTTAATCTATTTTAATTTTAACTACAATAATAACTCTTTCAGTATTAAAAGGTTGAAATTTTTACTTATATGGTGTGAATTGGACCATAAATGGGAAATTTATGAAAATTTATAACATATCATAATACCTTTTGGTATTTTAAAGTTCTTATTTCATTTTAAAATAATTTAATAAAATATTAATCCTATAAATATCATTATAATTAATTTTGATGCTATTCAATACTTTGAATTTTAAAAATATCAAGAGAAAATGTAAAGTAAAAAAAAACTATTTTATTATTTCCATAACATGTTAAGGTCATATATTGAATTATAGTATCACCTTAAATATATCAAATTATATTACTTTTAATATTTTTAATATCATTTATTTTATTTTCCTATTATTTGAATAATTACTGCATGAATGTTGAGTTGGAATATAGGGTAATTAATTAATTCATGAAAATAATAATAAAAATTACCATGATGCAGATAAATATTTCTTAATTTAAAATACTATTTATATTCAAACACATCCTCTAGATAATCCAATATTAAAATGGATATAGTTATTAAAAACATTAATTTGGCATTTTGGACTATAATTTTAAATAAAATATTATAAAGGTCATAATCTCATTGAAGTGGACCCAAAAGTCAAAAATAAATTTATAAAATGAAACTAATTTTAATAAGGTCAAAATGGAGAAATATATTCATTCATTACTTAATTTTTCCCATGTGAACACTTATGATATATTCATGACAAAGAAAGTGAAATTTTGTGACTTTCATTAATTTAAAAAATATACAAGTCATTTTCCCAAAAACGTGGATATTAAAAAACTAAAAATACAGGATTTAGTATTAATTTTAGAATTAAATTAATACAATAATAAATATTTTAAAAAATTACATCCTTATCCCTTATTTTATATCCATATTAACTCATTTTACCCTTCACCGAGGTAATAATTTTTATCATAGTTACTCTTCATATTAACTAAAAATAAAAGTGGATTATATAATAAATTTTGTCCCACTAATTCCAAATATTGAATCCATTTTTAAAAAATTAAAAAAAACCTAAGTTTCAAAATTTAATTTAAAAGAAAACTAGAAAAATGCATTGAAACCCTGCTTTTAGAAAAAATTCCATTTTTAAATATTAAATATTTTTATAATAATTTCATCTGTAAAATACACTTAAAAACCATAATTGGATTATTTTAATTCCAAATTAACTAATTAAATCTTAAAACTAATTGAACTTATTTTACCTTATAAACACTAAAAAATAGAGTTAAAAAATCAATATTTCTCACTATTCCTTAAATAAATATATTTTTAAGAAAATTATCAAAAACATATTTTAAGATATTTTTTTAAAAAAATAATTATTTAATTAAATTAACATTTACAAATAAATTTTCTAGAAATTATATAAATTAATATTCCCTCATAAAAAAGAAAAAAATAATTTTGGAAGAAAACATATTTTTAAAAGAATAAACAACTTTACAAATAATTTCTCTGATAATTTTCTAAGAACTTACTAAAACATTCATATTGAGTTGGAAATTTATATTTATTTCATAAATAAGTTATTCATATTCATTCCCACTAGTTTAATATCAAGGTTATAATAGGCATATAATATTTTAATAATATATCATGGATCATCTAAACTTGCTATTACATGCAACACAAGATATTAAAGAAAAAAATTATTTAAAAATATATTTATTAAAAATATCAAGGTGTAATATTATACCCCCTTAAAATTAAATTTTCCATTGAAATTCATCACATTGGTTTAAAACACTAAGGGTACGTTATCCTCATTACATTCCCATGTTCCCACGTAGCTTCTTTAAATTTGTGGGTTTTCCACAAAATATTGACATAGTGAGTGGTCCAATTTTGTAGAGCCTTCTCAATTCGATCGATAAAATATTCTAGTTGTTCCTCATAAAGAATATTATTCTCTAACAGTATGACTCCTATGTTTAATAAATGTGATGTATTAAGCCTAGACTTCCACATGAGAGATAAATGGAAGATGTCATTAACCTTAGAGAGGTTCGGTGGAAGTTTCAATCGATAAAATACCATCCCAATATCATCTAGAATTTTAAAGTTGAAAATAAACATTGGGATTATATTTCTTTTTTATCGTAAGCATAATCCCATCCTTTGTTTAGGATTTGATGAATTTCCACTTCATCCCTTACTCTAAGAATTTAAGTTGAATATTTTTTGTGTCAGAATAACCAAAAAATCACTAGATCCATAATAGAAAGATAATTCGTCAATTATATCTCTAGTCATAACAATATGGTTATCATTGGATATCCAATGTGAATAAATCATCAGATGGGGAAACAATATATTAATCTCTAAAATTTCAGCAAAAGTTCAACTTAAACAATTTTATAAATAGTTATCCTTAAAACTCTTCTAAAGGATAGTAATTTAAAACTTTAAAAATACGGTCATTAAATTTCCAAAATGAAATTATCATTAATACCGTAAAAAATGAATTATTTCATAATTTTCACATACGAAAAATGTGAATACCTTCATCGTGCATTCTCTTAAATCATGGAAATACCCTGAATTACCATAAAAAATTATTGAAAACATAAATTCTACTTTATTCTTTAATTAAAACATAGATTATTCGGTATATTTCTTAAATCCAAAAATGTTGTAAAATCCTCAGTGATAACATAATCCAACATTTATAAAGATTATTAATTAGTTCCAAGATCACCAATATTATACAATTTACTATACTGGTATCTGTCATCTATTTATTCAATCATCCAAAACATATTAAGGGTGACCTTCCATTAATCACATGTCTTATATAAAATATCATCTTTCTAATAAATAGATTTTCGAGGTCATCAGTACCGATCAAAATATTTTTCAAAATATTAAATTAAAAACATATATAGAAATATGATTATATATTTCATGATTCACATACCATAATTTTTGAATTACGATACATAGACACTTAAATCATCCTATTTCATTCATAAAACATTAACTAGACATCACCATATTTTTCATTAATACATAATTTGTATAATAATAAATACAAATTATGTATTAAAATTCATAAAAATCAATTTAATGTTTCTTATCACATTTATGATAAACAATACTATTAGAATTTCCCATACCTTTCATATTTCATTCATAGTATCTTCATCATGAGTATTATAACCATTACTCATACCACCTTGATGGAAATTGATTTTCACAATGAATATACTTACCACATTTGAAATATTCATCCGTTAATAATATATTAGGGAGACCAATATTCCCTTCTTTCATGTTTTTTGGATTTTTTATTTTTCTTTTATAATTACATGGTTTGTTGCCTTGTTTTCCACACTCAACACATATTCTTATCCCTATAATATATTACCTTTGATTTATTTTTTAGACTCTATTGACATATAAGAAACTAATTTTTCATCAACTTTGGTATCCACTACCCGAACTATCAACGAACTCCATCCTTCTCTTATTTTCTGTGTTTGAGAGTTGGTTAATGTGAAAATTGTTAGTCATGTTCCTTGATAATCACAATATCATTCACTCCAATCATCATCCCATTTAGCTGCTCATCAGAAAATTGTATGTTAAATTCTATGTTAACCCAATTCCTTATGGTTCCAACCATTTACTAATCTAAAAAATCTTAGTGTGAGAAATAATAATCATATTAGAAAACCACATAATTGTAAAAAAAAATATATATAGTGTATAAATCTCAACACCTTATTCTATGAGATCTTGGGTTTAACATTGTACATTCATGATCATTATCAAAACATTAGGAGTTTATCTTGTACATAGTACTATCCCCATGGTTTTCATAAAAGTTTTCTAACCCTAATAAGAAGAGACACTCAAAACACTACTTTGGCACTGGCTATAAGGGATTGAGATTTTCAAACACTAATATTACATCTATTTTACTGAATATTCAATATATTCAATTAAAATATACTATATAACCATAATGGTTTAGTGTATTTATATATTAGATATTAAATAATCTTACTTTATGAAATATATTCAACAACTTCCATAAAGATCTTCTCATATTTTACTCCTCTTATGAGTACCCTACCTAAACCATTTCTCATCACCTGAGGAAGGGAAAATAAGAAAGGGTGAGATCATATGATCAGTCAGGGTGAACATAAGAGATATTAATCCATGATCATATGAATTAATATTATTATAATAAGGATATGTGATGTTGATAAAAACTTATGAATCTTATACAAAAACCTTTCATTGATCACAAACACGACTCATGGAATAAAACACTATCCTTTTAGAAAACATGGTTCATAAAAGTGGGAAATCATCATAAATAAATCATTAACTATAAAATCATGTCATAAAATTGTGGAACCATCATAAATTTAGAAAACCATTTCTCAGTTCAAGGTTAACTACTCAGGCCACCAACATTGCAGATCAAGAAAAATATATTTTTTTATACAAGATCAAGATTCACCTATTTCCTATAATAGACCATTATTCACCTATTTCTCATAGAGGATAAATGTCATCTACATGTTTCTAAATTATATTTGATCATATATAAGTTTTACCTAATTAAATTTCAGGAGATAGAATTCACACCCATCACAAAATGAATACCATATTTATGCATTCCTTAGGATCACAAATCATTCATCATATTAAAACCCATGAAAAGAAATAGTTTTCATTAACATTTCATCATTGTATAACCCCTGGAAAATAAAAGTGATTAATTAAAATCACACCATAATAAAAATAAACAATACAGAGAAAGAATAAATATTGAATCCTTGGATCATATCCATATTAAAGTATAAGTAACATCAAATTAGTTTGAAAAAAAACCTGAAATTATTATTGAGGAAAATATAATTTCCATTTTGAAATCAGTTTTAATCCAAAAAATTAAAAAAGGAAAAATTTATTTGAAAATAACCTTGTAATATTTTATTGTAATATTCAAAGAATTATATTTCAATGAATATGGGAAAATATTCTCATTCTATAAAGTTAAAAAACATTCCTTCCATATTTTTGTCGAAATGTCACAAATTTCCTTGTTTGGAAAATAATAAAAATAATCCGTTAAATTTTTTTTGCTAATTGAGTCATAAAATTATTAAAATGGATTTTATAATTCATAGTATAAAATTAAATAAAATTAGAAATTTTTTTAGAAAACATGAACATGGAAGAGAAATGTTCCCCTGTGGTGACTTAAATGTAATCAATCCCGAATAATGATGTGATTGTGAAATAAAACGTTATGTCAAGTATTTCCTATCTTAATTCATGGTCAAAACATGGGTATAATAAAAAAAATTTGGTGAAGATTTATTCCACAACCATAATTATATCTCACTAGGAATTATATATTTAGGACATTTTATTAACCATTTATTGATAGTTTGTTATTAAAATAACTATTCTGGTTGGTAACTACTTTGTTTTCCAAGAATGTCTCAATTTTCTAGTAATGGTAATTATAATTTAATATTTTTATCATCATTTATAGAATTTTAATCATGAAATAAAAATAATATATAATAATTATATACCTATTTATAATCATTCATTGAAATTATAGATAGAGAAATGAATTACACCATTCATGGAGATGATAGATCGTACGTCTGAGTGATATTTTCATTTATCAATTGATGAAATAAAGTAGAGGTAAATAATAATTCGTTTTTATTGAATATTTTTTATATCATATATATCATTTATATTTATTAAAACCATCACGATATCCATTCATAAAATATGGTGACGAAAAAGGAATTATATCACCAAATCGATACTGTAAGCCGTACATATGCATGAGAGATACTTTCACTTCTTGTATGATATAAAAGGGGGTGCATAATGGAGTTTTAATAATCATAAAAAAATTTCAGAATTTTGAAGTTACTGTAGTTATCATTTTATTATAAATATAATATATTTATAGGTAGTAAAAAAGAGTAGAAATAGAAGGTGATTGGTTAGAGCTATCACCGCTTATTTGTGACATCCCCTTTGGATCTCCCCTAAAAGGATTTACGATTGGTATTTTTAAAAGCATCGAACCTCTAGAATATGTATAAGGAAGTTAATAAGTGAATTTTTTTGGGTATATTCATGCTAGATGTCTCAAAGTGATGTAAATAAGTATAGGAGGAGGTGACCATATTTAATTTAGCTGAAGGGAAAAAATAGAGTTTCTAAAAATATTAAATTATAATAAATTAATTTTCCATCCAAATACCAAAAAATGAACATATATTGGAATATAAGATAATATAAGATTGTAATATCAACAACCAATATATTTTAGACTAGTTTTGTTGTCATTTTAATCATTATCATTTTCATTAACCATTAGTTAACCTATTTTAATTTTAACTATAGTAACGAATATTTCAATATTAATAGGTTGTAATTTTTATATATGGTGTCAATTGGACCATAAAAGGCCAAATTATAAAATTCTAGAAGATATCATAATAATTTTGTGATTTATAAATATTTTTATGTTTTTAAATATTTTAATAAAATATTAATAACATAAAATATCTTTATTGTCAATTTCGATACTACTCAATACATTGACTTTTACAAATATCAATAAAACTTATAAAATTAGAAGTAATTATTTTATTATATCCTTAATATGTCAGGTTCATCTATATAATCCATTTGTTACCTTAAATATTTTATATTATAAGACTTTTAAAAATTTTATTATCGTTTATTTTATTTGTTAATTAAATGAATAATTATTACATCAACACTAACTAAGAATTTTTAGCAATTATTTAATTCTTAAAAATTATATAAAAATTACCATGATGAGGATAAATATCTCATATTTCCAAATAGAATTTATATTTGAAGATAACCACTCTATAAACCCATATTAAAAATTGTATATTTGTTAAAAACATGATTGTGACATCTTTGACTTTTCTTTAAATAAAATATTTTAACGGTCATAATCTAATACAAGTGGCCCCAAAAGTCAAAAATAAATTTATATCATGAATTTTTTTATTAATGTCAAAATAGATACTTATATTCATTTGTAATGTACTTTCTTCCCCATATGGACATATAAGAGATTTTTAAGACAAAGAACACGACACTTTGTGATTTTCATTGATTCAAATAATATGTATGCCATTTTAAGGAAAAGTATCCATTAAACACCTTTTTTCTGAAACTTAGGTGTTATAGGTATAATTAAATTCATCCAATACGAAATAAGATGAAAAACTAAATCCTTATCACTTATTTTTAATCTATATGAACTCATTTTTCCCTTTACTAAGGTAATAATTTTTACCACAGTTACTGTTCATCTTAATTAAAGATAAAAGGGAACTACTTAATAAATTTAGACCCCCTGATTCAAAATATGTAATCCATTTTTTTAAAATCAAAATAAATAATTTTCACATTTTAATTTGATATAACACCGGCATAACACAAAGAATAATAGTTTTTACAAAAAATGACCATTTTAAATATAAAATGTTTTTATACAAAATTTAATAATAAAATCTACATAAAAACCCATAATTGGATTATCTTAAATCAAAATTAACTAATTAAAATTTATAAATAACCCAAAATATTTTCTGGAATCGTAAAAACGTAAAAATAAAATACATTTTTAAATAAAAATATGTATTTTTATTTATTCCTTGTAAAATAAATGCTTCCATAAAATTGAAAAAAAAATTATTATAATTCTGAAATGATGAATTAAACAAATGAATTTAATTTATTCAAATAAATTTTCCATAATGTCTTGAAATTAATATTCACCCATAAAAAGAAAGATAAAAATCATGTTTGAAGAAAATATATATTTTTTATGAATAAAATGAATTTACGAAATATTTGTGAGATAATTTTACAATAACTTACCAATACATTAATATTTATTTTTAACATTATATTTATTTCATATATTAGTTTTTCCAATTATTTTTAACCAATTTAATTGCTAGGTTAAAATAGAAATATAATATCTTAAAAATATTTTATAGTTTGTCTAAACTTTTTGTAGCATGCAAAGAAAGCTATGAGTGAAATAAAATTATTTGAAAATGTATTTCAAAAAAATCTATTGGCATTACAGAATTATTCAAGGCGATCTTTCCACTAGAACTGACTGAGTCCATCGGGTCCTTTATCACTCAAATAGATGTGATGGTGGGGAAACATGCACCACTACAGTTGGAGATAATCCCATATCCTAATTGGGTGGATGCTACACCTCATATGACTAATTTTAGGAATCCCACCATCCAAATATTCAATGGAATGGAAGACCTGAAATAACACATGAAAAAAATCTATACCTTAGTGTTTTCTCATGAAGGAAGTTTTGGAGGATTAAGGTGCATCAAAGCTCACATGCTTTGTCCATAACCTAGAAGGACCATCATTCATGTGGTATAAAAATCCATTGATAAGATCAGTTATTAACCATGAATAAAAATAGAGGAAATTATTTTATCAATTCAATTCCTCATTGAAAAATACAACTATCCTTAACATAAAAATTGAAAATAACACAAAATTAGAAGTCATATGTTACATTTCTTGGTAGAAAGGAATGACCCATTCATTAAATATGAAAATCCATTTTTATCACCTACTAGAGATTTTATATAGAATATATGAGATGAGTTTTAAACACCACTTATTCCTTTTAAGTGCCCTAGTGGATTTTAGGAGTCTTAAAAGGCTATAAAAATGATTAAATATACAATATAGATAAATAGGTTCAAGTGTTAGTTGACTCTAACTAACAAGGGACAACAACTATCTTACTCAAACTAGTACTAATATCTGCTCCAACAAAAAAGTCTACTCAATATCAAATGATGCCTCTCCCTAAAAGACAATAATAATAGTTCCCTTATAAAAATGGGATTAGGGATGAACATAAACCATGGATCAAGGATTAGAAATATCAAACCTATTCTTTCTTAATAGATCAAGTTCTAGGGTACTTTATCACAACCATCAAAAGAAAATTTTACTAAATTATTTTGGAAACAAAATATAATGTTATTGGTCTGAATGAACCTCATGAATACTTTCCCTCCCATGCGATAAAAAATAATAATATCCATGACTAGTTTGTATCCAAGGATAAACTCTGGAAGATGGTTGAATCTGGGAAGGTGAAAGTGGAAAAACCATTTTCACAAGTGACACATATTTATACCACTTCAGTGGAAGAAGGAGGGAAATGGAATAAAATAGTTAGTAGGAATGTATAATAATTTGAAGATTGGTTTAGTAAGATATTGGTCATCGTGACACAAACAATGCTGAGGGAAAAATGAATAAGTTTTGACCCTATCTCCCCCTTCGAAGTCTGAGACACTAAATTTATTGTTGAAGTTTCATAAAATATTGTGAAATAATTTCCAATGAAATAAGGAAAAGGAGGAAGAGTCATTTCTAGTACCTAATATGATGAAGAATATTTTGAATTTGTTACCTCTATCATTTGGATGATGGGCACCATCCCACCATATGAAAAAATGATAACCACCCCAACAAGTAGAGCCTTACATATATGAGGAGTCACTATGTGTCTTAGTCAATGTTATCCACTAAAAAGACCCTTTTGATAAAAAATATGGGCGCTCTAATAAACCTATACCCCATATTCATAATAGATAATGGGTTCATAGAGGATAAGGTGGCTGAAAAATAAATGGTTGAAATTGACCCAAATATTCAGGGACCATTTCTGATGAGGCAATATATGATGTAGAAACCTGAAGATAGAATGTCAAAAAAAACTCAACAGGAGCATCGTTATGATACTAAATTATCAAGGGCTCATACAGGTCAAATAATACTAGAATAAAAATATTTATATATATATACTCTAGTCTATGTTGGTTTATAGAATAGCCAACTCAACCCAAAAAATTGATGGAAAAAATTCCCCCATTTTCAACCATGGTAGGGAGTCATTGATGAAGTTATAGGTGACCTTCTGACCCCATACCAGGGGAATCCCCAATAAAGGAAACAGAAAACCTTGACCTAGAAATTTGAAATTTTGAAACAACTAATAATTTTTCAGAACAATGTCTCTATTGTTGATTCTCTTCATCTCACTATATAACTTAGGGGTTACCAAATGAAGTCCCTATTAATCCTTCGACATTTAAAAGATGAATTCAATATAGTTGAGTCATATCATAGGTAGGATGATCCTAAAAAATATCAAACTTTCATTTCCTTAAAAAACTTATTGGGAAGAATCCATAATTAGGGTCGCCATGACCAAGTATATATATGGAAATTTGGTGGATGTTGACATCTTTTGAGATCTAATAGTTAATAGGTCTGGAATTATTATCATATTAGTCTGGACCCTCCACCATTTGGGCTAAGAAGAGGCTGAGTTGACTCCTTAAAACAATAACATCCAAAGATATGATTAATATATGTAGAATTAACATGGTAAAATCAAACATAGAACCTAGTTTAGTAATCTCATTGTTGACTCCAAATTGATGATGGTTCTCCAAGATACAACCTTTAATGATTTATTTGGAAGGTCATAGATCCATAATAATGAAATGGTACCTTCATCACACCATCAGTGCCTAAAATATCCAATCAATGGATAAGTCAGAGTACTATATAAAGACAATACCCTGTTTGAGTCTTGTGACACCTAGTATATTGACACAATATTATGTAATGAGGTATTGTAACTGGTAGTTGATAACATTATTCATATTAATATTCCCAATGGATTAGAAATTAACCCCTTGAATCCATAGAGTGAACTTGATGAAGACCATTATTACACATCAATTGAATTTTGGAAATGACTCCAGATCTTGGAAATCACCTATTCATGTGGGTTCTATTGAAAAAAATGAAACATATAAACACTTCCCTTCTATATATTGATCAAGAAAATATCCTTAGGGAGAAACTTACACTAGGGAAAAAAATTTAATACTTCTTAATCCATGAATATAAACATTGGTTTGGAGAATATTTTCCAATATGTAATACTAACAATCCTTTATCCTTAAATAAAATATATGAGAGTCCTCAACTAACTAGATTTGTGTCCAAAAATAATGAGTTGACTGTGTGTTTGGGTCACATTATCACCCATTCCCATGATATCAGTTGTGTCAACCGACCATTCGTTAGAAGGTTCTCATTCAGATGGACATAATAAATATAATGTTCCATTATTTCTAGTATTTTGAAATACCCCCACATCATCCATTGAATCCCACAATTCCCATTTTCTTCCACTTTTGGAAATAAAATACCAAAAGTGGAGTACAAATAATATACCAAAGATACCCCTAAATCATTCAATGATGGTGTCTCTACACCCATTGAGTAACTTCAATAGGTGAATATTGGTATTGAAAAATATCTTTGGACTATATTGACTAATGATACCATGACTCCTGAATTACATGATACAAATATATCCTTCCTCAAAAATATTGAGATTGATTCACCTGGAACTATTTTAGAATTCCTGTATTGGATATCTATATGTCTACCAATAATTTATGTTTTCTACATGAAAACCATGGATTTAAGTATGTGGTATGAAGAGTGAATCCAACCCATGACACCAAGGTAGAAGATGAAGTTAACAACCTCATCAAAGACAATTAAATTCAAGAACATCAATACCTAAAATTCCTAACCGATATTTTCCCCACCCAGATGAAGAATAGGAATATCTAGGTTTTCATTGACTTTATGGATCTCATCCAACAATCTCTTATAGATGATATCTCATTCGTAATCGTGTAATTATTTATTGATGATATTTATGGATTATAAACCCTATAATTTATGGATTAGTATTCAAGATATAATGAGATCCAGATGGCCCAGATAATGAGGAGCATATACCTTTTAGGGTACCCCATGTGGTATATTTATATCAAATAATTCCATTCATCATGATGAATACCAGTGCTATATATCAACACACCATACACCATATCTTTATTCTCCCTCTAGAGAAGATCACATAATTATATATAAATTTTCATTTTTCAAGTCTCAACAATGTTGTGATCATATTTATGGTATTTAGATAGTTCTCTAAAATCCTTAATAAGAAAAATTGAAAATGAACACCTTGAAATGCGATTTTTGGGAAACATTAGGGAAATTATCCACCTTTATGGTATTCCATCATGATATAAAATTTGATCTTGATTAGACTAGGTAAATCCTTGATATATCCCCACATCCAAAGTTAAATGAGTTGAGGGGAGTACAAGGGATAATTTATTATATTAGGAGTTTCATACCCAATATTACTAATAAATGTTTAAGCTTTAAAAACTTTATAAAACGTGTAGTTACATAAGTGGGATGAGGATTTTAGGAAACTTTTGATAATATCAATAAGTACCTATGGCACCCACTAGTGATGATCTTCCTATAGAAGAAAACATTTTAATCCTTTCTATTGAAAACCTCTATATATCTCTTGATGAACTCCAATCCTAGAAAAATCATATGAGCCTGTTGAATACTCATTATTATCTATATAAAACTATATTGTATGCTTTGATTCTATATATTAATATCGAGACCAGTGTCTAGAATTGATATTTATATTATAATATCTAATTCATTAATTATAGCAACAAAAGGTTCACCTTATATCTCATTCCAATCCACTAAAATATATCCTTGGTCTCCAAATGTTAAATGTTAATCTATAATCACTAGTGAAAAAATGGGATTCTTAAGTAATTTTTTGGGTTTTTATCATTCGTTAACTAAAAATGTCATTATAAATGATGTTTACAATAGGTTTTTCACATAATTTATTTTTAATTGACATACAAAAATGCATTTCACATAAATTATTTCAATCCCACATAAAAAATTGTATTTCACATTGGTTATTACATAATCCACCATAGATCACAATTAAAATTCTCATAATGGGTAGGGTTTTTTTAACATAATTGTTTTATAACCAATGTGGAAAAACTTATCATAATAGACATTAAAAACATTACTGATTAAAAATATATTTCATGTAGGTCATACAAAACCCAACATGAAAAATAAGTTCTTTTTATATTTAATATCAGTTATACAATAACCGATGCAATTTTCATTGTATGTTTAATTCAAATAAAACTAATCAACCATATAAATGTTTATAAAAAATAGAAAAAATAGAATATATTGAACCATAAAAGGGAAAAAAAATTAAATCATTTCAAATTTATAATTTTATATTTAGCCTTTAAAATATATATTACAAAAGAACTAAGTGCAAATAAAACCTCGAAAAATAATCTTCCCATATTGCATATATGTAACTTATATTTTTTCATAATATGGGTGAGTGTCATTAAAAATTTATAAATTAAAAATAAATAATTTAACATGTTTTCTCTATACAGTCTTATGTTAAATTATAGAATTTTTTTTTGATGAAATTTAAAAATGAGGAATATTGTAACTATCATAGCTATAATTATTTCAAACATAAATATGAGAACATAATATTCCCATCCCTTTAATACACATCGATTAGGATAATTATGCTTCAAAAAGAAATTTTAATTTAGTATAAAATTTATACTTGAGACCAAAATGTATAAATTGTAAATGAGATGTCCCCCTTTTGTACACTTATTTGATATTTTCCATCATATTTACTGTTTTATATCGAATGCAATCCCATTCCCTATTTTAAAATGATTTGTAAAATATAAAACTAGAATATTTATATTATAAATTTTATAAAATAATCCATTATACATGTCCAATAAGTTGTGAATATTTTCTCACACATCACCATGTATAGAGAATAACTTGTAACATGTATTCTCTATTGAACCAAAACCCACAAAACCGAATTTACAATAACATACACAAAATATAATTTTAACCGTAATTTAGTTTAGAGAAATTAAATTTTAGGTAATATAAGTTCTAAACACTTCAAGAAAATTAATGATCCGACAATCAATTTAATTATTTTGAAATATCTTATAAATACATATTTTTCTTTCAATATATTTCATTATAACTATTTTGGTCAAATAAATTATGCATCAAATAATCCATTAATGATGTAGTATCATACTGAAAACAATGTGTATAAAAATACTTGATACAAAACAATCATAAGTTTTATATATCAATAAATTAAAATAATTAATGTAATATGAGAATAAATATATATATAAATGAATTGTATCACATTTATTATGAAAAAATCACCAGTTACAAGATCTATGATATATCACTTTAAAATAATCATAGTCATTTTACAGCCATAAATGTTATTATCCATTTGAATCTCATAAAACCCCAACGAAAAATCTGAATATGTTGATAAATTATAAAATCCAGAAGAAGTAATATCTAACGACACAACAACCTATAAATGTTTCTATCAAACTAGTATGACTTTACCTTTAAAGTATTATTATAATAAACATAATTAAATATATAAATATATAAATTCTAATATAAATTTAACATAAATTTTATATAAAGGGTATAATCTATACATAAATCTATAGAAATTTTTCAAACAAGTATAGATTGAAAAACTAAAAAATGATTGATAATTTTCCCCATTTTAGAGACCCCATCTATTGGAAATGAAACTCTTATTGATCTATATATAATATCCAAAAATATGATCCTATTCTAGAATATCTCTATCTAATGATGCTGAACAATTTCCCAATAAAATATATAAGCCCATATGAAACAATATGATGGCTGGGATCCTCAATATATTACTCATTTTAGATATCAATCTTTAGAGGATGAGGTATAGGAGTTTGATATGTAGGTGGAGGTGTAGGAGTGAGATATATAGAAAAAAGGTGGAGGAGTGGGATCTAAAACCTAAAACATTCTTTTTATGTTTGGAAATGTCAACTACACCAATTCTCTAATCCTATCATCCATTGTCTCACTCATATCCTAAAAATTGTATTTTAAAAGATTGTATTTTATTTTATATATATTCACATTTTATGAAGCTCTATAATGACCAAAAATAAGTTAATCCATACACCAACCTCATATCCTTGAATGTGACCTGGGTGTATAGGTTTTCCTAATGTAGTAGATGAAAAATACGTCCCACCATCAAATTTAAAGTTCCCCTATTATCTATACTCTTTAAGTTATTTTTGTATGAAATATTTTAAAAATTAATTAGAGAATCACAATATATAAACAGTTGAAATAATATAAATAATATAAATAACATAAATAACTCCATACAATCCTCTCTACTAAAATCCTCAAATATTCTATAAGATATATTTCTTTTTTCTCATTTTGACCCACTTCCAATTTTCATGTCTATATGGGGGGAGGAGGGTCAATGTATCTAGAGCCTATAGACTCAGCTCTCAGTTTTAAAATTTTCGAAAACCCATTTGTTCTTCCAATGAAATATTACCTCAATGAGATAAATTATGAGGTTGTAAGTTTTTTTATTGAATATCATGATGAGATCTCCTCAGTTGTTGTAAATTAAGGATAAAAGATCATTAATATGATCATAATTACACAAAAAAACTTTTAAAATCTAATATTTCAGTTACCAAAAAATTATTTGGGTCCTCTACATTAAAAAAACCCCTTCCACACATATTTATCTTGAAATAGATTATATATATATATATATCACATGGTTTTATATTTTATCATTCCCAAAAAATTAAACTTGATGTGAAGTTTGATTTTAAATCCCTCTATCTCTTAATAACCAAATATAAAGAGTTATTTATGAATTCTATACTCTCATTTATATCAATTGTCATCTGATAATAATAGAAAAAACATATAATAGATAAAAAATTGGTAAGTAAAATAAAAATAAATGTTCTTTCCATAATTTTATCTTATAATTAATGTTTTGTCATTTTGGAAACACTTTTCCAATAAAAATACCAATTTTAACATTATCTTGATGTTGAATTTCAATTTTTTTAAATTATTCCTAATTTATAACCCTAAGTGTTTCATTTTTATAAAAATAAATATTTATCATCTAGTCTTAGCTGTAATAAAATGATAATTTTGGTTAATGTGTGATAACACATTTACCAAACCTAGAATCCCTCTCTTCCCCTATAGAAATAAAAGGATCCTATAAAGAAGGATTATGTAGCACCTTAACAGAAGTTTGCATATGAGAATCCCCAAAAGCTAAAGATGACTCATTTGGTCATTATAAAACTATAATAGAAATCCAATTAATATAACAAAATTTAAAAAATATTACAATCCAACAATTTTTGTATAAAATCAAATAAAAAATAAAAAATGATAAAATAAAAAATTAAACTAAACTAAATGAATTTTTATTCATATTTGTTCAAGTATTTTACTAAAATTATTACGACATAAATCAGAGATGAAATTATTTAAACAAAGGAAATAAAATTAAGTAAAAGATTATAAAAATCCATGTATTATATAAAAATTTGAATAATCTTTTAAAAATGATATAAATAAAACAAAACAATAAAAAATATTCCACTCTTTTTTATTTTTTTATATTAGTTAACAATAATTTTAAAATAAATTCTAGTAATATTATTTATCTTATTCATTCATAGTTAACAATGATAAAAGAATACTGATATTTTTTATGAAACATACAGCGATATAGAAAAAAATATATTAATTAAAATTTTATAAAAATTAAATAGTTATATATAAATTTTAAAATCTTATAAATGATACAAAAAAATAAGCTAATCTAAAATAGAATTTATCATATTTTTTAAAATATTTTTTTATGTAAGAAAAGTAAAAATAATATATCTAACATTTTATTAATTTTAAAAATGTAAAAAAGAAATAAATATATTTTACCTGTAACATTAGAAAGTTACTATAGGATTATTTTTATCATAAATCCATTATCATGATCATTCCATATGGCACAAACCATTTCTATGATGTTTTAATAAATATCATTTCATAACATTTCTATGGAGTTAAGTATATCACACAAATTGTCCTCATCATCAATTTTATTATCACCAAAATAATGTTTTTTCCTTGTAAAATGATATAACACTACACATTTGATGGATCAAGAACCTAGAAAATTTTGTTTTCATGTAATTCCTTATTAAAAGGATTAGACATGTATTCAAATCTATTTAGATTAACTAGTGTCACTCCAAATTCATCACGAATAAAAATATTTTTACTAGGAAACCATTTTAATTTAAACACTATATCTTGAAATTTAATTTAATAAATCTCCAATATTAACTCATTAACTCCATAATATGAACTTAACAAAAATATTGTGTTTTTTATTTATCACCCGAAAAATGAACTACTTCTATGAACATCAATACACTACTATTCTAAATTGCACTTCTCATATTCTGATCTTTGGTTTAAAATTTATAACCATTAAGTTCATTCTAGACCTTGTTATTAAATTTAAATTTTGGTTTCCCACAAACCATTTCAATTTTTATTATTAATATATCATTGTTTTAATACATTAATATGAAATGTTATATATGGATGAGCATCATCTATATTTTCAAGATTTATAAATGTACCTTATTTATCAGTTCACCTATCAATTATTTTATATTCAATCCATGGATCACCTTTCTATAAAAATGACTCTTTTATTGAGATATTTAGCAAACCGATGTGTTCTACTGTAGACAAGTACTTTTTAAAAAACACTGGAACCTCCTCATAAATATAATTCACAATAATAGAGGCTTATGGGTGATATGTATTCTTAGAATACACCTTTAGTATATTCATATATCCTTCAAAATTATACATAGAAATTAGATATACAGGGCTATAAATATTTATTTCTCACACCAAATGAACCATAAAATACACCATTGTATTAAAAAAATAGAGGAAAGTATATTTATAGTTGAAAATTTATAAAAACTAAATTGTTCTCTAAATTGTTCAAGGAATTTAGATAAATCACTTTGTTAAAAATTTATTTTAAAAAATAACATACCTTCATTAATTTCACTCTAACATGTATGATAATTATTCTATGTAATGAAACCAGTAGGAATCGCTACATCATGACAATAAAATCATGTGATTTCATGCCTATAAATTTCAAATCATTTAGTAACACAATTTTTTTTACATTTGAACAATAACCAAATGAAACTTTGATAACATGGAGGAATTAGGAAAAAATAATTTTCTTCTACTTTGATAATTTATAAAAATATGGAGGTACCATTATTACCCCAAACATATTCCAATAGACAGTAATTCCAATCTTTCATTCAACCCATTCTTATTATTTCCTTTGATATCTAAAAAAATTTACAATCAAATTATCATGTATATTGTTATCAAAAGCATGGAAATAATGTTATTTTTTTACTTTATGATATATAAAATAAATAATATGAAATAATATTGATCTCTTCTTCCAAAAATTTCTATCTTTATCATATTTTTTTGTCTTTATGAATGTGACATCAATGTTTTTCACCCTCTCAAAATAATGATCCATTGAAAAAGGTTTTTGAGAAATATAAAATTCATTTGAGGTACTAAATATAATTTTTAATATTTATAAGAGTCATCAGTAAACAAACCATTTATGGAATATGTTTACAATTTTTTTCCCATGTTGTAGTTAATAATATGAACTTTGTTCCTTGAAAATTGGATGGGCTTTATGCCCCAAAAAATTGTATCCCGAAAAATTTCCATATTTTGAGAAGTCATTTTTGGTGGACATAATCATTGATTTCATTTTATAATGTTAAATTTTATAAAAATAATACATTGTAATACCTTACTCCCATATAATCTTCCAATCATTAACTAATAATGATAGTAAAACATCAATTTCATTTCCCAGATGTTTTTGTCTAGAAATAACTAATCCGAACATTATTTTTTTCTTGTTCAGAAAAAATTTCAGAGATAAGTTATAAAATAATAATATAAATTTACATGAACTTAGTTTTATTTTAGGTCTCTGATATGGATTCATTCCATCTATCCACATTACAATTCAGATATTTCTATGTTCAATTAAAAATGTAGGAAACTATTGATTAATTTTCTTTCATTATGGGAAATCAATAGGATGATGTAATTTTTTATCACATATTTTCTCATCTACATTCCATCTTATATTGTTTACATAATTTTATTTTTACAATAAATTATTTAAATTAGAAACTATAAAAAGATACCAAATTGGGTTAGTATAAGTATTTTTTGTTATTAAATCTACCGATGATTGTTTTATTAACATATATCTAGATGTCCCACATTTTGGACATTGTGACAGACTTTCTTATTCAATTCTATATAGCACACATTCATTCAGTTAGTCATGTATCTTCTTGTACCCCAAATCCATCTAGTATAATATTTTATTCACATTATAATGTAAATATACTATATCATTAATTTTTATAATTGTATCTATCAACAATGGTAGAATATTTTTAAAACATTAATTCAATCTGTTCATTTTTGTCATTCATGTTAATCAATCTTAACAAGATTAATAAAACAATAAAAATCACAAAACTAGTATATAATGGGTTTTCAATATCACCATAAATGAACTAAATAATCCATTATTTATAATGTCCTATAATCCAATATCATGAATCATTTCATTAATTTCATTAAAATTATCAACATGAAAATGTTCATCATTAATAGATTATGAATTATTCCCAATTCCTCCATGCCAAATTGAAGGATCATAATAAAAGTTAAAACCATGAAAAAATAAATGATCTTTGATTCCTATTCTTCAAAAAAAATTCACATTTAAATTTTTTAAATATGGGTAGAATTTATTTTTTATTGTATGGATCATTTGGTTTGGAAAATTACAAAAAAGTGTCAACTCCTTTATATTCATCACAAGTTCACCATTCATTATTCCAACTATGACTCATTATCACCTTTTAAAAATTTCAAATATAGAATATATGTTTATAAATATTGTTATTAAATTTCAAAATCACTTTTTAAATAACTATTAATAAAATAAATTTCATAATATAAATGGCCAAATGATTTTTGAAAGTCAATATTTTTTTACAATTTTAACATGTATAATGGCTATCAAAATCAATGATTCTAAAATATTTTTTTATAAATTCATAATCTCCCATGATTTTTTAAGATTATGTGATCAAAATAAAACACTATATTAATAACATTAAAGAACTAAATATTATATGTGAGACGTTACACTTTCCTAATTACATATAATTATAACATTTTCAAATTAACTGAGTTTAAAAAACCAATGAGAATGAATCCTTAAATACCTGAACCTGTTAACTAAATCATTTTTATATTTAATTTAGTTTTTAAGTCCTATATAG
Source organism: Viscum album (assembly GCA_963277665.1). Taxonomy (NCBI): domain Eukaryota; kingdom Viridiplantae; phylum Streptophyta; class Magnoliopsida; order Santalales; family Viscaceae; genus Viscum; species Viscum album. The sequence goes on along the minus strand of OY728134.1, from coordinate 1,132,847,818 downwards.
TAACAAAAATTTTATGAGTATTTCACAACATTGAGAGATATATTGAAGAAGGAAATTATTAATCTAACTCTTACATTTAATTCAACACTCCAAAATTCAATCCTCAAATGAAATATATTTCATTTAATTGAAGAATGATTAAAAACACCTTAAACACCCATTAAACATACCTTAAACACCCTTTAATCAATAAATTAACATGATTTATAATAGAAATTAAAAAAATATTCATTTAATCAAATAAAAATATAAAATACAAATTCATTATATAAAAAAACATTAGATGCCTGAATAATTAGATTCATGAGTATAATATTCTTAGAAATATAAGGGAGGAGTGGAAGAGTAGAATGGTGAATGATGAGAATGTGGAAACAATAATGATAATTATGGTGAGAGTGAGGAGTGAGGGCGACTGAAAGAACAACAATGGTGATTAATAATGTTGGAGATAGATGGATGAGGGAGGTTTGGAATGAAAATTAGGGCTCATCGTCAGTGAAATAATATGGATGACTCAAACCAAAAAATGTGATGGACACTTAACCATTTTAAAAAGTTTTTATATATTGATTATTTAATAAATTATGTATAAAATAATATTTCTATATCAGTTATTTCAAAATCATTGTTCAAAATAAGGTTTGCTATATCAGTTATCAAATAACTGATGTAGAAAAGACAGCTCTATGAGATTTAACATCGGTTAAATATTAAAAATTGTGGAAACTAAATTATTGTTCTATTTTATGATAACTTTCATGATAAATGTGACATTAAAAACACCTTTTACACTTCTACATGGTGGGTGGTCATTATGTAACAGTGTCATATCTTTTCCGTATCTCAAAATGTAGTCAAAGGGAAGGAGTTGGAAAATTTCTTCATACAACACCCTATCCAGGAAAATTATAATATGAATATAATTCAACATGATAAAATGGTATTCTACATTTATTAAACTCTCCAAGCATGGGTGATTTAATTTTATGGTTCTTCTAAAAGCTCAACATTATAATGAATGGAGGATTTAGAGAACAATGATATTGGTCTTTGGATTTTACATATCGCCCCTATAAAAGTAGACATTCTATACACCTTCCCACTATAAAATGGATGCATAGACAACAAGGAAAAATACTAGGCCCTCAATGAAGGATTCAAATTGTCCTTTCACATACCAGTGAACCTATTAAATATCAAAGGTGATTTTGAGTTAGAGATTAATTTTATCAATTGTGAATATCCCATTAAGAAGAAAGAATTGATTATATTTATTGATTATTTAAAAGGGTTAATAGAAACATTTACCTATAATACAACACTATCTTACACACCACATTCTAAAAAATTTACAAGTAGATGCATTAGCTAATATTTTTCCAATCCTGAATGATATAGAACACAAAAAATGGTTATTAACATCGCACATCATTAGGTGGTCTCACCATTCAATAATAATGACACAGAGAAGATCAATATGGTAAATAATACTACTAATATACAATCATATCTTTTTACAAAATACCTATATATGTTCAAAATTCCACATTTTAAGGATCTCATCATATGAATCTAAACATCATGACATTTGTGTCCTTCTCTAATGTTATTCAATTATGAAATAAATTTTCCATCCCAAATAGCATGAAACTATTCAAAAGGATCTATCACATATCATATTAAAATACTAGAGGGTTATATCAAGTGAGACCCCCAGACATAAATTATTCCCTTGCATAAGATCTTGATAAATGTAATAAAAAATGAACCCAAAAGTTATAGCTCACCCCAATTGGGAAATTTTATTCACTGAATATGTTATGGACATATTTAAATTGTCTTATCCTTATGTAATGATTCAATTAACCCATGAATAGAATAATTTCCCACCAAATATAAAAAATGTGTACATATTGATTCCTGCTAACTCCGGATACATATTGACACCGTGATCTCTTATCCTTATCATAACCGTAAATTCCATTTCCATAGAAAGTTTTTCTTTTGCGATGATACCATTATTAGTTTTTGTCATATTTTAATCTAAACATATCCAGAAAATTTGTGTATTAATTCCTTCCACCACTTTTATACATGATTCAGATATATATAGATTGGTTTCATATACAAAAACTATATTTTGATTTATTCCTATTGTTTTAGGATACATCATATTTATTATATATATATATATATATATTTTATATTGGTACTAGATAAAAATCCTAATCAAAACCGTCAATTGATTAAGGTATTTAAACACCTTCATTCATGTTAGGGTTCCCTTCATCAGTATAACACTATGAAGAATCCATTTTATTTTTCACATGAGTCGGGTCTGTGTAAAACCCATTATATAAAGGTTTATTTCATATATCCCCAAACTATAGGGATCTTGATTTATTTTCACATTAAACTACACAATAAATAGTCCATCCAACATGACATTAAATCTCATAGAGTAGTCTATAATATAAGAACCAAATTAAATACATCAGAGCTATATAATTGTAAAGGTACATGGCGTGTGGATTTTATCCAAAATCCCACACTACGATTAAATTTCTTGTTCTCAATACCTATGTCTTAAAAAATTGTATTTCAATATTTGTAACAGGTTTTATACCTATTCCATTCAATAAGGTAATATGTGTAGAGGCCGAAGAATTTTATCTGGGGTATAGTCATAGATCCTTTTTTCAGTTCCATTCCCATACCAAGGTATGTAAATTCCTTTTCCCAACATACGAGGTGGATCTATATAAGGGATATCTTTTATTAGAACTAAAGATGACATGAAACCTATTATTTCAAGGTATATAGTGACTTAAGAACCATATATTTTACATCGTGTTGTGTATCATTATCCATCTCAATTCCTCTTCACCATACATAAACAACCTAATCACAGTTATCTCAATAATATAATGTTCCAACCATCTCTTGAATGTTCGCATATATATACAAATATTTATTCCTCAAGTATCCTAAATAATTATTAACCTTTTAGGGTTATCAACAATAACTTTATTTGGCTCTATATGACACCTTCTCTAATAAATTATTTCGCTTCCATATCTACAATTTCTAACCAAGAGGTATATTTCATCTTATAAATAAGTTCCTCTAATATCTCTTTGGATCCCACTCCATTTCCATGAAACCTACCATTAAAATATTGGTCAATTTTCATCCTTAACATACATGTTACATCTCATCTTCTTAATTCAAATAACTTTTCTTATGATTTAAATCATTTTTGTTCCCACATTCAACGGTGTTGGGATGATCTTAGCACTTGATCCCCATTTGGGTTGTCATGCCGCAACCCTTACCATATGATCCAAGCACTATGACTTTACCATGTACACCCCTCTCTGTGATAGTGTATTATATCAATGGGATTTTCATTCACATTTTATTATACTTTTCCTTTGATATATAGGGTGTCTAACTTTTCCAGTCTCATAAAAACAACCTTAAACTATGTATATCCTCTTCCGAGATGGTATAAAATAGTATTGGGCTAGACATTTTGGTTAGGTTTCTTTCACATATACTATATGGAAAAAATCATCATATTTTATTGAAATCTATGAAACCATCTTCCCCAGTAATATTTTTTCAAATATAAATGAACCTAAAATCATCCATTAGTATTCCAAATCTCATGTCCTTAAACTACAAATTAAAGAGACACAAAACATGTTATGTCAAAAACCAATAAAGGGTTGCCTAAGAAGAAGTAAAACATTCACACGTTATGTCACATCCTTTCAAGAATCAAGAAAGCATTCGAGTGAAACCAAAATAAAAAAAATGATTATAATACCTACTATATAGACATAAAAAACCCATGATATGAAAATTGGGCCCACTGATTTAAGAAAAGTTATAGAATACCCACTTTCTCTTCAATTTCCCAAATGCTCGAGTTGTTTCATGTTATGAGATCTAACCATGAGGATTTTTTTAGTAAAAAAGAATAACCATTAGGGTTCTTGAATCCTTCTTAGTTATGATTTCCCATATAGTCATATGTTATTCCTTATGTGTTTAAATATTTACAAACCCATTAATATCTATTGGTAATAATTTCATCCTTCTCCAAGGGACACCTCCTCTTTGTAATGTTCATGTTTCTATATTCTACACAGCAGACCAATAGGAATATTTTTTCATAAAGAGAAGGGATTGTAATATTTTTAATCCCTAGTATCATTATAAGAAAGCCAGTAATTAGAATGAGATTAATGTTCTCCCCTTTTGTACCAATTTCATCCCACTATTTCTAAATTAAATAATTCCATGTTTTGATTTAAAAATCCCAAAAATAAGATATCCAAGTGTATTTGAATACCCTAAGTGTCACATGTTCATGAATCATAACATTTTTTAGGATAAGAATATGTCATTCTAATCATGAAATTCAAACAGCCCTCATCATGTGACCGTAAACCACAAAAAATGATGGTTTAAGAACTATGACCTTAAACTATGTGCTTCCACCCATGAAATAGTCTGTATCGGAATTGGGATCCTCTATTCGTGTTGGGTATTTCCCTAACCTTTCTGAAGGGTCTATTTTATTTTCTTTTGGTTGAATTTATATAGATTTAAACCCCTACAATATTTTGGTCAAATCTATATGACCATAAACTCTAGTCCTTGCCAGTCCTGGTCATGTAACCCTAAACCACACAACCCAATGGTAAAAGAACTATGATCATTAATTATTTGTACCTTTTTTTATGATGTATGTGCTAATAGATGACCCCACTCATTCATGTCAGGTGAAACTTTCCTCCACATCCAATGTATAACCTCACCCTTCACATTTTTTTAATTTTGTTTTTTCTAAAACATCTGTATTAATTGGTCCAAGAATCACGAACCTAAACTAAATACAAGATATTTTGAGGAATTCTATGTTAATCGTATTGGTATCATCATCAGCATTGGATTTTTTTTGGAGATAACACCTCACCATTGGTCAAATTTGTATTATGTTAGACATAATTTACCTTTGGTCCTAAAATAATGAACTTAAACAATATGAATTATCCCATGATATTGTCTTCCTTTGTGATAATAGTCTCTCTATTCACTTTTTGGCTTTTTCACCAATGTTTCTATAAGGATTTAATTATATGTTTGGATAAATAATTCTGATCATGAATGTTTTCTAAACTGGTCCAACTTGAATAAAGTAAAAATTTCCAAGTAAAAGTGACACAACACTCACCATATTGAAAACATTCAAAGGGATCTTTGATTTTTTTGAGTATCTTCTCTCTTGGAATTACTCTCTCATGAACTAAGAAATACTGAGTTTTTAAAAATGGAAAATGAAAAAAACTTTTAAGGATAAAAACCTCAAAGGGATTCTTGTAAAAGGTCTAAATTATTTTCCACTAAGCATCTCCCAATTAAGGAATTGGTAAAATTTATATCTAAAGAAAGAGTCATGAAGCTTGTGTGGTCCACCATATGACACTATAAATATTATATATATGCTCTCTAGGTTGCTCTAACTATAAAAATATTAAATCAATCTTATATTACTCATATATATTAGTTCATACCACTCATGAAAAATGAAATAGGGTATAGTATTATGTTTATTAAACACTATTAAAAATTGAAATCCTCATTAAAAATACCCCATTCATGATTTCCAATATATTGATTCACTTTACTACCATATATTATAGGACTAAATCTAGTTTTATGTGATGGTATGTTGCCGTATTGGGAATGAATACATCCATCAGAGAACACACATCATGGAGAAAATAATATTTCATACCCAATTGAGAAAACCACATCTTATGATGATGGTTCATGTGCTATTATATCCATTATAAATATATCCATCTATGTTCACTTGATTATGAAAGAACCAAGTATCAAGATTCATCATATCATGAATTATGCCAAGTTATGCTGATTTTATATATGAAAAATATTCATCCCACTTATATTTTTTAGATTGTATATATTTTGGGATAAGGAATTTCCTTACGTTTAATCTTTGAATCAAGCAGTTGGAAAATATTATTTACTTAATTCATATATATACAATGTTCAGTTGGATTCAATTATTCTTGAAATCACTCTTATTGAGATTCATAGATTATCATGAATTGATAATTTTATGAAAAAATAAACACCTTGAGTTGAGATTGTACTATTGGTGCCGAAACACAATTGAGATCCTCCACTTTGAAGACATCCTCGCAATGGTGAGTTAGCTCTAGAAGCATTATAGATGATAAAGTAATTTAAAAAATGTCCCAATATTACATTTGAATTAGATAATTTTCATTCTGAATGAATCTAATTATAATGAGTGGGTGTGGGTAATCTATTGAAACTATAAAATGTGAGCCACAAAATTCTCTACAAATTCCATGATACGATTCTCACTTAGATGAAACATGATAGGTGAAGATAGAAAAGTATCTTTTTATTTGAAAAATATACAAATGGTATCTCTATGAACATAAATATTCCTAAAAATATAATGGGTGGAGACACTTTAAAATTATTTCCCAATATAGTAATGCGGTTTTTAGAAACTCCGACCTAGTGTAAACCATTAATTTCATCCATTTGTAATTAAAAGGGGTTTCAAAACAATAAAATCCATTTAAAAAGGGTATTCTGTGAACCTTTTTTCATCATTAAACACATTTTAATTGGGGACCCTGTAAAAATTTCTATACATTATTTCAAAAGATTCAATTCGATTACTTTTAGGGCCAAAACGGGCACCCAAATAAAAATCTAAGATCGATTGAAGTTGGAATTTTACGATGGAGTTTTTTAAAGTCCAAGAATGCACCCACGTCTATATTCCCTGGTCCAATTTCCTAGTTCAAGTGTGACCAAGTCTCTATAAATGCAAAGGTCACTTCACTATGGCGTGAAACATAGTGATCATGCTCAGGTTCACTTACATCAGTATATTATCACAAAAAAATCCGTTTCACAACCTTCTTGTGTAATTATAATTTCATGGTTTAATTAGTAAAACCACCTATATTTGGAAACCAATATACACAAGTTCACATTCACTACTGTATCTTGTAGCCTGACTACTTACATGAAACACATCATGCACCCAACATCCATGCACCCCAATTTCCATATTTCTATATAAATAAACCCCATGGATCTATTTTTTTTTTGAAAAAAACACACGTCTTAAAGAGGGACACCCATGAGGAAAGAAAACTCAATATCCCCATGTTGTGGTCTTCTATCACCAGGCACTTTATTCTTCCATCTCAATTCAAGTGACCTATAAAATGGAATAAACCTAAGGAAATAGCTGTAAATATTAGAAATTGACCTAACTAGAGGTTTAATATATTGAAATATTAATGGGAGACTTTTTATTCTATGGTAGTCTAAGTCTATGGTAAGTGACCCCACATAAGGTAAAACACTAGGCTTCTATGTGCCTAGATCATACCTGAAGGCATCCATTCTAGTGAGAAATCTTAACCATGACTCCTCATTAGGGTAACAATTTTTCACTACTATAACTAGGGAGATCACATCTCCCTTCTCCATATCATTAGGGAGAACCCTCAACCATGAAATCATGATAGGGAGAACTATCATTCAAGCCAACTACTGGGGGAATATTCAACCTAATTTATGACCACGTAAACCACTTCTCCCTACCCCATAGTAGGGTGAACAAATAAAACTACCTTATAATAAGGTTTAATATTCATTGAGGACCCTAGAATAGGTCACCATTTTATTCAGGTATCGTACTATGGAGAACATTCAGCAAGGTCCCCATCAATGAGAACCACCATGCCCTGATCTCAAACTTGATCACCATCTTTACGCAGGTCACCTACCTAGGTACCCAAGAGGATTATGATTCACTTAATTACTTGACCAACCACCTTTATTAGCTTTTCATGTAGTGTGATAATGATAATATCCCTTAACATTGGTATGTGGAGGATGATATCGTCAATATCCTTGATACAATGCTAGAGCTGCCTAGGAGGGATCCAGTTAGCCATCACCACCACCAATGCTTCAAAACCCCATATCATTAGTAATATGACGAGGATGTCACCTGATATATCTTGGTCCTATTCAAATAGTATAGGAAACCAGGAAAGTATCTATAATGGGTTTAGATTACAAAACTAGGGAACACGAACATATTAATTCACCCACTGAAGAATACAGGTAGAATTTTTTTTTTCGAAAAATGACTACGATTGTCATATCCCTATAGACACCCCTCATTCATGCCAACATGTACTGATAGTGGCATATGGTAAAAATTTCCAATCCTGATGTTCACCATAGGTTATGTACATATTCTTATACTTACTAATATCAAGGTATATCTTTATCATATCTCAGTGGATACTTAAGAGTGTGACCATATTCACATCCACACCTAAGAGGATATTTTATTGGTTTGGAGTAAAGATGTAAAAATAGAAAATAGGGGGCATGAAATGGACTTTTAAAAAATAATTTTAATGAAACTTTATATCTTAGTTAATAAAAATTATTCTAGAAGGAAAATAAATGAAAATGAACAAAATATATTTTTATAGTGGTTCAGATCTAAATGATCATACTCCACTCTTCACCCCTCTCATGAACTTAGAGATATGACACACATTATAACTAATACATTGGAATATTAAAAATGTATTTTTCCCACCCAGATTTAGAAGAGGATTACAAATCCTTTTTGCCTTAGATCCTCAAACACAATACATCCTACCTTTTTATCCAATGGATATATAACCCAAATAAATTAACTTTTTTCCCTAGAGGTACAACCAGAATTCCCGACTTTTGTTTTGGAGTCCAACACACTATAATACATTTTAATGGGTTTTATAAGAATTTTCAATTACAAACACATAAATAGAATAAGATTAAGTAGAACCACATAAATATATTGATATATCTAGTACTTTGTTTTTTAGGCAGCATTGAAATCTTCAGCAGCAAAGGATCAAATGATTTTTACTTTGGCTGAGAGTAATAGTTGACCACCATAAAAATTAATTAGTTGTATAATTCAATGAATCCTAAAAAATATATCCTTATTATTGATTCTGTAAACTCTAAAATATTTATAATTTCTTTATGCAAAAAACTATAAATTGTGAAGACTATTGAATCCTTTATTTTTTCAAATCAAGAATCACATGTGCAGATTCAACAAACTACTTATGAGTTTTCAATACTAGTTTCCGAGATGATATTTCACGTTTATATAATTTATAAATGAAAAATAATATTTATTAAATAGTAACTCCATATTTTTTAAAATAAAGAAACTATACATTGGAACCTCTTATAATAATTAATTCAATATTATATAATAAGCATTGGTATCCTTGGAATACTCCGTAAAAATAAGTAGTACACACTCTTCATATTTTAGATAATTTGAAATTAAATATATGAATATCTATAAATTTGTGTGTGAATATAAAAAAATGATTAATCACATGATAATCATATTTAAATATTTATAAAAAAAGTTAAATCAATATCATATTGATTATATATAATTAATAAGTAATTATTGAAAAAATAAAACATTTAAAATACTTATAATAAGATTTCATTAAATTGAAACATTAACTATTATGTAAAATAGAGAAAACATATAGGGTTTTTAATATCCTATATAAAAACAAAAAAACAATATAGGAAAATCTATATAGAGGATCGTCATAGGTTTTTTACATAGGCATATTAGTTAGGTTAATCAAGGTAGGCGAATTCATGTCATATAATCGACATATACAATTTACATATAATTATTTACATCATTGTTTTTCACTATGTATAATATTTATTCATGTATGAAATATTTTTCATGTTACCAAATATTAATGTGTCCATTTATAACATAAATAAATTACTCACATAGGATATTCAGGTTGGTAAATTAGCACGTAATAGATTTTATCACGTATCCAAAAATTGATGAAGATAAATTTTGAAAACTGTAGACAACAAGACTAATTAATTTTTAGACTTGAAAAAAACCTTCAAAAATAAAAAATCCTCTTTATCTAAAAATTAATTATATTTATAAAATTTTATTATTTTTTCATACAATCAAGATTAACATTTATCGTACTTCTATAGCTCATTTCATCATTAAAATAGAGTAGCAAATTTGTTCTAACAAACTATGTAATTCAGAATGAAAAAATTCATTTCCTTATAACATAATTAATGAAATGATAAATATATATTTAGAGTTTTATGTATTCTAATTAAGTGTAGGAATTTTTTATCTTTCCAATTCATCAATAATAACTCAATTTGGAGTTACATAGAAGGGGTTATGGTCAAAATATTGAAGGTATCTAAATCTAGAAAATTGGCCATATAGAGAATAGTGTTTGAGAATCGGCTATTTGAATCCCCCATATGAGAGATTTGGCTATGTGAATCCCATGTGTGGGAATAGTAAAAAGCACTCATAAATGATATTTTAAGGTCTTATATGACTAATTTGTCCTAGGAACACTATATAAATCTTATAGAACTTGTTTCGACCAGTCCAAAAATGAAATTTAAGGTATTTTTAGAAACGTGATATTATGATATAATCTATGATAAGAAAAATTTATTCAAAAAACATAGCAAGAATCCAAAAGAAAATAATACAATATATATTTGTAATTATCCAAACATAGACTGGTTCAAGGAGCCACTCAATATTCCCCCCTTTTGATAATTACAAAATCATGTATAATTTCATATATTCTCCCTATTTTTAAAATTAGAAAATAGTTAAAATTAATTCACTTTGAAATGGTGAAATTACTTATTCAATATAATATTTAATAATAAATATTAACATTTTAAAATTATTTTCTATATATATATATATTAAAACATATATCAAGGAGTCGAAACTCACTGAATTTTTTCTAAAATTTGTTCTTGAAAAATAATAAGAAAACATTCATTAAATAATATTATAAAATAAATAAAATATTAGAAAGTTAGTTAAAATAATTTTGTATGTATGAGAAGACTCAAAATAGTAAAGAAATATCCATATATGTACATAATTTAAGTAGTAGTAATCTGAAAAATAGTTTCCAAATGTCATATAATTCTTGAAAATTGAATCATATAAACACACAAAACTTCCCCTAAAATCATTCGAAATAATTTAAAAATTAATTTTCCATCATTCAATGTTCAAAATTGATTTTTTTCATACTTAGTAAGTCTAGGGTATTTTTAAAGATTTTATCATGTTGATTTTCTATAGAAATAAATTCCAAATTTATATTTCCTTTTACAAATGATCATTATGAAATTAAAACTTAACATCAATTTTTCTAGTTCAATAGTTTTGTAAGGGATTTTAGGAAATGGAAATATCATAATTATTATCTTAGAAATGAGGAATATTATTAAAATAAAAATAAAAATTTGAAATTGTTTTCTTAATCTAGAAAAATTGATCACAAAAGGGTAAAACAACTATATATTCAGATTTTTTAGTTGAAAGAGAAACAAATTTTGGATTCATTGAGTCCCATGAAACTAAATATTTAAAAATTAAATGGTACATAAATGATGTTCTCTTCTAATATATCTTGCATCCACCAAAATTAGAATCATAATATCTTCTCAAATATAAATTAGTTTTATTAGAGTAAAATAAAACAATATTAAAAAAACCATTATCATGTCTAATGATCCTTTTAGAACATTTAATGTGACTTTCCTTAGGATCACATTGATATCTAGCACGAATGAAAATTGAAAAAATTAAGACAGATCAATATAATAGATTTCTAATCATTCTATTAGATGTTTTAATATCAATATATTTTTCATAGTTACCTGAATATACTTTTTGAGAAGCACTCATGGGGGTATTTTCAATTTTATTAAATTATAAACCAAATATATAGACTTATTATTTGTCATACCTATATTTATTTATAAAAATACAATAATTTATTTGAAAATTTTACAATTTAAGGAAGAATTTTAATTCCATCGTCAAACTAATATAAAATTTATAAGTCATCAGTTCTAAAAATTCATTACAATGATTTTTAATTGAAGATACATATATAATATCATCCATTTATATTTATAAAATAAACATATAGTTAGAAAAGTTCCTAATAAAAAAAGTAGGATTTAAATTTCCTTTCTAATTATTGTTAAAAAACCTAGTTAGCCTTTCATACCAAGATTGATGAACTTATTTCAAACCATATAATGTATTAGAAAACTGAAAAATGGTCAATATTCTAATCATTTTAAAAAATATGGTATTATTTAACGTACTCTTCTCCAGAAATATATCAATTTAGAATATCTGTTTTGAAATCTATTTGAAATGATTTAAAACCATGGAAATAATCATATTCTAATGGTTTGAAAATTGTTTCTATCCTAGAAACAGGTGCAGAAGACTACAAAAAATAAATTCCTTCATCTTGATAATATCTTTGAGCTACTAATCTATCCTTATTTTAAACTACATTTTTGAAATTCATCATGTTTATTCATAAATATCGTTTGTTTCCAATTATATAAGAATTACATGGTGGTATATATTAAGTACATAAATCGTTCCTAGTAAACTAATTTTATTTATCTTGCATAGAAATTATGAAATTAGCATCATCTAAAGCTTCATCAAATTATTTGGTATAAAATAAGAAATAAAAGTTGTTACGAACAAACATTCATAAAAAATTTAGTTTAAACTTTTGATTCAATATTAGAAATCACATTATTTGTGGGATAATCTCTATGAGTATTCCATTATTTTTCATGAATAGGTGTAGATTGAGATTTAATATTCTCCCCCTCAACTTCTTCATCTTTTTATTGAGGATAGTCATCTTTAAAATTAAATTCTCTAATTACTCCAGATGATCAATATCAACTTCACTTTTATTAAAAGAATTTTCATCAAACATTACATGAATAGATTCCTCAACAAATATAATTTTTTTATATACTCTATATGACTTACTATTATTTGAATATCCAAAAACAATTCTTTAATCCAATTTTCCATCAAATATATCCAAATAATCTTTAGTATTAAGAATAAAAAATTTACAAATAAATACTCTAAAATAAAAGATTATATATTTTCTTCCCATGAAAATTTCATACAGGGTATTTTTCAACAGGGGTCTGAAAATGAATAAATTAGTAATATAATGGTAAGTATTTGTATCTTTTCTAATAAATATTCAGGGAAATTAATCTCACTAATCAGGAAGCTATCCATTTTTTAAGTGTTCTATTTTTCCTCTCTATAATACCATTTTTTAGTGGTGTTCGATGTGCTGAAGAATTTTGAAAATACTCATTTTCCTTACAAAACTACATAGATTCTGACTCTGGAATTCACCACCATGATCACATATAAATAAATCACCTCAATTACCTTTCCCATTTTTAAATAATTTACAAAAATAAATAAACTTATGTAATGTTTTATAATTAAAAGTAAGAATGTAAACACATTTTTATATTGTAAAATCATCTATAATAACAAAACAATATATTTTACCACCTAAATAAGTAGGTTTTATAATGTCAAATATATCAAAATTAATGTGATCAAGAGGACCTACAGTTTTTAAATTTTTAACTAATCTAAAACTTCTTTTTTGTGTTTTATCTTTCAATAAATAGTCCCATACAGGGGTGTTGTCCTCTTTTAGTTATGGTAACTACCAAAAGGTTTGGTTCCTTTATAGTCTGTGGATCAACCTGAAATTAGCATGTCCCAACCTCCTATTCCAAAATATGATTCCAGATTGTATAACATTAATTTATTTTCATTTCGTTAATTTAATTTATGAAAATTAATGGAACAAATTTTTTATTTTTTATTTTCTTAAAAAAATAGATTTATCCTTGAAAAAAATACACATATCATTTTGAAATTTAATGAACATTCCATCATTACATAGATAAAAAATACTTATTAAATTTTGTTTTAAACTATCAATATATGAAACCTTTGAAATTATAAGAGTGTAAAAAATTCCAACTTCATAGAAAACATTAACCATTACTTTTGAATTATCACCAAAGGTCACATTACGACTATCACATCGACTGAATGATATAAAATTTTAAATATCACCAATTGTGTGTTTCAAGCATCCACTATCCGTGAACCAATCATCCTTATAGATTCTCTTAAGACATAGTTCTTACAAATAAAATTTAAGAGTTTTTTGGTACCCATAAAATTTTGGGTTTGATGAGATTATAATAGGTATTTTTAGGAACCCATATTGAATTTAGACATCTTTTATATGAAATTTAGATGTTAATGAGTTATAAATAAAATCATCAGTTTGTCCAAGTGTTTGAAGAAGTCTTAAATAACACTCATTACCATGATGACCATTCATGTGACATCTAAAAAAGTGGTAGTAAACATAATTCCATTTGAACTTTTAACAAATAAAGTATTTTACAATCTAGGTAAATTAGTATAATAACTAAGACGAGTTTTCGTTTTGTTCATTTTTTTTGAAAAATCATAATTAAAAAAAATATTCTCTTTCTTGAACAAAATTTAACATATTTGAATTTAACATTTCAAATTAATTTTTGATCTCCTAATTATATTTATGAAAAACATTGAAATTAATTATTTCAAATTCATTGTACATTGAAATAAAATGAACCCCTCTTTAATTTAAGATTTTGAATACTTTTAATTTTCATATTTTCTTTTACATTTTCCAGATATATATGAAAATATTTTTTTCTATCCAGGATAGATTTCATTTTTTCATTTTTTTCTTAATAACACCCTTATGTTGTCTCTCATGGTTCTTGTATAAACTATTAAAATTTTCAACATTATGTTCAAGTATATCAGTATCATTTAGAAAATCTAAAATAGTGTGGTTTTCGTATTCATCTTCAAAAGATGAATAATAAGTATAATCACATACTTGATTTGATGAAGCCATCACACAGAAGTCTTTAACATACTTTTTAGAACCCAATTCTTCAGTAGTAAAAGAATCTTCAGTACAAATCCATCTGAAATACATTTCCTTCATTTATTTATTATATTACCTCCTCTTATTTTTTCCATTTGTAGTCTTGGGGAATCGGGCATGGTGCTCCCCCTTTTCCTATTCTCATGACAAATTATATATTGCATGTCATTAAAATTATTATTAACTTTATTATTCTCTTTAAAAGAAACCTTAGGATAGAATTTCAATGATCACCTTGTATAACTTTTCTGCCATTTATATCCACCTTTTGAAACATAATATGTACCATTCCTATTATTAATCAATAACTCAAAATCAAAAGCATAAGTAGTAATATTTGATTTAAATTTCATTCCCTTATTTTTTTGAAATATATTATTCAATAAAAATTTTGAGCTCTATTTCATCTTGAAATAATGAACCAATATCATCATCAAGAGTATAGTCCATTAAATTATTAATTTCATCTATAACTAAATTATTCGAATGACATTAATTAAGAATTTCTCTTAGAACTAATTCCAAAAGAACATTATTCTTAAATGTCTCTCGCAAAGAACTCATACCTTTTACAATACATCTAAATATATGAAAAAATTGAATAACTATTTCATCATAACACATTTTTAATTCTTGATATTCATCTCTTAACATACCCAACATAATTCTAATAATTTTATGTCATCCAGGATGTGTAATTTGAATTTTTTTCCAAAGTTCATGAAGAGTTATATATGTCAAAACAGGACTATAAATATTACTATTTATTGAAAAATATAAAATATTCATCACCATTTAATTTAAAAAACGCCTTACTACATCATTTCCAACAAATGATTCATGTTCACCTTTTGTATGATTGTATGGCTTATATATAATCATCCAATGATCAACGGTCTGTTCCTTTATGAACTCTTCCATTTAAGATTTCCAATATCCATAATTAGTACCTTCAAAATGAGGTGGTTTTTGAGGTATCCATCCATCATTCAAGATGTACCCTACCATCTAAAATAGATATTTTACCCTTATTGGTTATGTTAGAAAATTATTAGTACAAATAAATAATATATATAATCCGGTCTAGGGGTCAACCTCTAATGCCAATTGTTGGTCGAGAGTTAAGATGGAAATATATATAACTGGGGGTAAATTGGCCTTTGGTAAATTATTTTAATGAAAATTTATATCAGAGTTAGTAAAAATTAGTATTGTAGAAAAACAAAATAAAATTAATGCAAGAGATTTTCATATTGTTTCAAATCTAAATGACCCTAAACCACTCATCACCCCTCTCAAGAACCGAGAGAGATGAAACCCACTCTAACCAACATAATTGAACAATGATATTACTTTTCACACATAGATATATAATCAAATTACAAATTTGTTTCCCCATGGAGGCTCAAACCCAATACTTCCTACATTTTTAACCTTGGGACTTATAAATCCAAAATTCTACCAATTTCACCAAGAGGCATAACCAAAATTCCTAAGTTTTGTTTAGGAGTCACAACCCATTATCCTAATTTTAAATGGGTAATATAACCATTTAAAATTATGAAAATAAAAAGGGAATATGATAAAGTAGAACCACAAAACTAGATGAATAGTTCTAGTATTTGAGTTTCAAGGCATCTGTGAAATCTCCGGCATCAGAGGATCAAATTATTTTTTGTTTTAGTGGGAGAAGTAATTGATCAACAAAAAAATAAATCACTTGTACAATTCAAGTAATAATAAAAATATGTATTCAGTACTGATTCTATGAACTCCAAACATATAGATTTTCTTCATGACTTATAACTATTAAATCTAAATAACATTTCATCTTTTATGTTCTCAATGAAAGAATTGTGTGTATAGCATTGATGAACTACTCCAGATATGTCAACACTTATTTCCTTGATGATATTCCATATGTATATCATTTATAAATGAAAAAAATATTTATTAAATCCTACCTTGATATTTGTAAAATAAAATGACTACACAGTATAACTTGTTAGAATAAATAATTCAGTAGTAAATAACAGGAAAGAATATTCTTGGAATACTCCCTCATAAAAATCAAGATATATTCTTCATAATTCAAGGGATTTGAAATTAGATATTTAAATTTCCAGAACGTCAGTGTGAGTATCAATACATATATAATCCCATGAGAATTCCATTTAATTCATTTTAAAAAAAGATAACGAATGTCCGCATGTATTATATATAATTAATTAGTAATTATAGAACAAAAAAACATTTAAAATACTTAAAATAATCTTGTAGTAAAATCTAACGTCAACTATTACATAAAATAAATCATACTTAATGGTTTTAGAATATCATCTATAAAAACACAAACCCATGTAGTAAAATCCATGTATAAGATTCAAATAGGCATTTTACATAGGTGTTTTAGTTAAGTGAACCTACATAAGAGAATTCATGTAAGTGAATTGACATATCTTATTTACATAAGAAAATTCACAAAACCATTTTTCAGTAAATAGAAAATTTATTCAAGTAAGAAATATTGTTCACATAACCAGATATACTTGTATGTATTTATCATGTAATAAAATTTCACATGTAGGATATTCACGTAAGTGAATCCCCCCATAAAATAATTTAAGGCATATCAAAAAATTGATATAACCGAATTTTTAAAAATGTAGATAGCTTGACTAACCATTTCATAGATACAAATAACCTTGAAAACTACTACATCAGATTTATTACTAATTTAATTATATTTATATAATTTCTTGATCTATCCATATAATCAATAATAACCTCAATCAGACCTCTATAGTTAATTTTATCATCAAACTATAATATAAAATTTGTTCTAAAAACCCAAATGATTGATTCAGAAAGAATTCAGTGCATTATATCCTCGTTTATGTCATAGTATTGTTTAATTCAGAGATTTATCTATTAAAATTATGTATTCAAAATTTGGTTATCTTTCTATCTCATCAAGAATCACTCAATTTTGAGTCTTTTATAAGAATTTATGGCTAACATACATGGGGTATCTACATCTGGAAAATTATTTATGTGGTGAAATGTGATTAAGAATAGGCGATGTGAATCCATTATATAGACAATTTCGGAACATGAATCCCATACCTGGGAATAGAAAAACTCATTAAAAATGATTTTTTATGGTATTATATGACTTATTTGTCCTTGGAATACTATATGAAACTTGTATAACTTGTTTTGATGAACTAACAAATGAAGATTAAAGATGTTTTATAATAAAAAATATAATGATCTAATCTACAATAATCACAATTTATTAAAAAATGTACCAATACTATGAATGGAATCAAAACAATATGTCTTTTAAATTATCAAAACATAGAGTGGTTTAATGATCAATCAATATCTTTGGAATACCTTGATGGAGAGTAAATATCAAGGGTGGGATTATAGTCATATTTCTATTGGAGTTATTTGAAATATATATTTATAGTTACATCTAGAATGGATCATATCAATGCCATCATAGTATGATCTCTTTGGTATATACCATTAAAAACTCTAGAGAATCCTAATATCCTTACTCCCATAAAAGGGAATCAATTTGTCATAATAGTGATAACACAACGTCTCGATCATATCCTTACCTCTGATTATGAAGCCTATAAACATATAATAGAGACACTCATTGAGAAGAAGAACCACATTCCTGTCCTCACCTAGGAATCATGATGGAATATTATGATAGTGAATGAAAACTATAAATGTTCTCATATCCCTGTTCTTATTGATTATTAAAAATAATGTTAAAATATATTTGGAATATATCCAAGGAAGTTGTCAGTATATTTTGATGACAAGAATGAAGTCACTTAGGTGGGTTTCTATACATAAGGTATGTTTCGTATGTCATGTGAGTATGATCATAATTGAGGTTCTTACCCCAATATCACAATAATAAAGACCTATAATGTCAAATAAGGGGTGTCATATAACCTAAGAGTAGGCTTATATATTTTCCCCCAATCAGTGCTTATATTCTTGAGGTGATTTATTATATTTCGATAGTGGATGAAGCTTTTTATAATTCCATTTCAAAAAGAGATGATATTACTGACATTGGAAGTCCTTCATACCATATAAATGTTATTAAATTTTGTGTTACACCTCATATTATCACCTATATAGGTCCTCCCTAGGTTATATGCTATTTATGTCATCCCCCAATATAAAGATTAACATTTAAGAATGTCCTCCCATTTCAAACCCATTGAGAGTTGGTAACCTCAAAGGTCCTCTTTATGGGAGCCAAGACAATAAAAACATAGGTCCTAACCATGGTTATAATTGTGATGTTCCTCCCTATTTTGGAATATAATTTCAATATTAAGGTTCTCCATGTGTTAGACCCGATTTTAGATTACCCTCATATCGAGAGGGACTAAAGACTTCAATGATGGATACATTAGAAACCTCATTAATAACTAGAGAAATATCATCCAAAATAATGGATTTTTTGAGGTGAAAATCATAATATAAACCACCCTTAGATCACTACCCCACTAATATAGCTTATTGAATCCTACAACCCTCTCATTCCCCTTAAAAACATATGGGGAAATAACCCCTATGGTTAAAAATGTTGAGAAATCCATCTATGAGGTCATAGAGAACAGTATCGTTTTATGGAATGAAAAGGATGATGAAAATATATTGTTCATGTTTTAATCTTTAGAAAATCCCATGATTTACTTTCCAGATACATTAAAATAGGAATTCATGTTGTATCTATGCCAAAACCCCTAGGATAATATCTCAAATCTCAAGCTATAATATCTATTTTATAGAGATTACACTAGATATATTAAAGTGATGAATGAGATATTCTACCAAATTGATTACACTTTCTTTTCATTGGCATGAAATTAAAATGTATAAAAACAAAATAACAACCTCTAATAAGATCTCCAGTAAATAATCATATATACCTCATGTTATGTGTATATTATGCATTTTAGAGAGTATAATGATCTAAAATTCACCCCACTCACTGGTCAACCAAGCTTATTCAAAATACCAACAATAAATTTCATGACCTTATTCCAAGTATGACGCCCACGATATAAATATTCTATTTTATATATCCTATAAATCCATACTATTTCTATGGAATAACACTATCAAATTCAGAATATGTAAGAAATTGAACAACTACTTCATCATGCTTTTATGAATGTCTAGCAGACATCCTGATTGTGGTAGTAAAAACATGTAACTGTAGAGTTTCCCCTAATGGTAAGAATCTACTTACATGAAAAGGTACTACATCGAGCCCATTCATGAGTAGAGTCCAAGAAGATTTGGAACAAAATTATTGCAACTACCTATGTATCACTGTAGAAGTAAATGTAGCCCATAGGGGTAGAGGAAATTTTTCCACCACCGACCTTAGATCATCAAGTGTAAAACTACTTTAGGATATGGTAATAGAAGAATCAAGTCAATACAATCTAATATGAATGGGGTAATCATAAAAACTACTTTTCCACAGATATCAGTCTTCTCCAGATTAGTTTCATCTTAATAGGTGAATCCCTCATTTGTTGAATCACATCAAGATCTATCTTCTCTTCTAGGAGTGAATTTGTTAAAAGAGATTAAAGTCTCTCTCACAGTCACCATTGATCAAGAAGGACAGTTGGGTCCTTATTGGTTTTATAAGATAATATGGTCCTCTAAGAAAATAAATATCAAGGAGGCTCATGATTTGTACATTTATTGATATTCTAAGGGGATAAAATCTCCATACTACCCATAGGAGGATTAGTACATGATTCTAACAACATGTTATGTGTTAGTAACTATTATTGGTGACAATATCATAAATATCCTATAGAAAAACATTAACATGGACGAATATAATTAAGAGTAATCATCACAAAATGTTTTCTAAACTAATGTTAATGAAAAATATGTACATATTCTTAATCATAGAATGTCTCAAATTCATGGATTTCTTCACAATACTAAACTATCATCTTCTCTGTGACATTTAGGGAATGATAAGGGGGAAGGTGTGGCTATATGCACAATATGGGTTTTTATAATAAGAAACTATGCTATAGGGGATGAGTTAGATGAATTCCAAACTACCCCAATGAAATATTCCTATTGAGAATAATTCCTAGGAAGAGGCTACTATCTATCCCCTAATACATATATAATACGAAGCTACTTCTTAGCCAGTAAGACCAAGGTCTAAACACATAACTAGATTTGTGTTTAAACCATCTTTTCAACAAAATAATATATCCTAAATTAAATAATCATTATTACCTCTAAGATATATATTCTAGATTCACATAATCTCTCAATAGAACTGAGGGGAGACTAATATTGGCCCTCTTAAGATCTAATGAGTTAGAGGGTGATGTCACTGTAGTCGAGGAATTTCTTGTGGTGACTGGTCGTACCAAATAATTTTCATTCATTTCTTTTATGTAGAAAGACCATGATACAACCATTCGAAGGAATATTTATCTCTCTCTCTATATATATATCTCATGAAAGTTAAGTTATGTAAATTTATGTCATTTAATAATTGATATTGGTTCAAGCATTAAAATAAAACCAGTATGGACCCTTCACCACTTGATCTATGGTGAGTCCAACCTGACTTATTCCAACTTGACCATCCACATATATGATAAAGGTGATAAGTATAAAATTTATAAGATCAAACTCTGAATATTGTTCAATGATCTCACATTTGGCTCTGAATTCATAATTGTTCACTAAGAAAAATCCTTCAATGCATTTCTAGGATATTAAACAAACATGCATCAGTACCTTCATTATAATGTCCCCGACCATAATGAATTAAATATCCCTTATATATATATATGTTGGTCACATATGGTAATGTATTATGATATAACACAAATTCACTACACAATAAAGATAGGATTTTTAATTATATTAATTTGAGCATTACATTTAGAGAATAAATATCGCCATGAAATAGATGGTGATACAATGGGATAGTAAATGAAGGAAAATAGAATAACTGTAATTAGGAAATTTTGATCACTCTAGACCCCTATAATTATCACACCCATGAACAATACTGTACAAAATATATAAAACAAGGTTACCCGGTGGTCATTTTTTGAAAATAAATAATATAAAATCATAGGAGGCAATGGAGTGAATAATTAAGAATGAAAATTATAGTTATATATAGGAAGTATACATACAATATAACTTGTGGAACATTAATTTGATTATTTTGAATATTAACATGACCAATAGAAGAATAATTAGAATGATTTTATAGTAAAATAAAAAATTTAATTATCATAATAAATATAATGAGAGGAACATATATTAAATAGAATTATTGAATAAGAAAAAAAATGAATAATTGGAATTAAGAATGCATGATTATATTTTAGGTAAAATTTATATGTTTTATTTTCGTTAAAATACATTTTCTTGATAAATTTAGAAATATAATTTGTTTTTCATTAAACAGTTTATTGAAAAAATGTATATTTTTATGAAAATGATAATTGAATTTTATGAAAACTTAATTAATTCTTCTATGTGTTATAAATTTGATCATGTAAAAAGAAATATTTTTTAATAAATAATAATTTTATTTAAATATTAATTTTATTATAAGTTTAAAAAAATTATTTTGATAAAATGGATATCATTTTTGAAATCATCCTGTCAAAAAATGGTTAGGGTGAAGTTTTTTTATTTTTCATAAAAAATAAAATATACAGGTGAAAAAATAAAATACGATACAAGTACCATATTTTGTAATAATATATATAAATAATGTTTTGAGGTTTTTATATATTATATAAATTTTTTTGGATACTTTACTGTATAATCACAGTCCCCTTACCGTTGATCCACAATATGGGAATCTTTTTGATGAAATAATAATTTATACTAATATATTATTTTAAAACACCCCCTATAAACACCGCCCTCTAACACCACACTAAGACACACATTATAATTCCATTATCTCAAAAACTTTCTTACCAAATCTCTCCCCAACCCTCTTTTAACATTGTAATGACCAACAGTTTTTAGTAAATTCTTTTCCTTAACTAAATATTGTTTGATTAGATTGTATTTCACATAACAATGAAAAAAACAAAAACTGTTTACCTTAATAATGTTATTAAACATTACCATTATATTATAATTTTTAAATTGGGGGGGTATAAATATAAGTAACGACTTCATAAATAATATATAAAAATGTACAATAAAGAAAAGATCATTTTATGCATAGAAGATACTTGTTTGTTAAAATTGTTTCAACACATTATGTGTCATTATATTAAATTTAATTCTTATAAATCTTAGAAATTGAATCATATATAATTATTTAAAAATTTATAATCTTAATTTTAAAATTAGGTAATTGCTTCAATTTCATTTTTAGATAAATATTAGTTTCCACTATTATTTTTTCAAAGAATACTGGTTTTCTAAATATCATGTATTTTTTAATTAAATTTTAATATTTTTAATTAAGACTCTAATATGATGTTTGAAAATAAATAAATATCATTAACACTCATTTAATTATCAATCAAAGAAAAATAAGATTAAGAAAACTTATTGATTAAAATAATATTTTTTATACAAACATAGTTTTCAACACATTATGTGTTTTAATTTTAAAGTTAGTTTTATCTTATTTTGAAGTTTAATTAGATTAAATAGATTAAAATTTTATATTTATAAATTAATATTTTTTTTAATAAGTTTCATCTTATATTTTTAGTGACCAAATAATAACCATGAATAATATTTAATCTAGATTAGTAATAGTAAAAATGGGTAATCTATTGTGGATCAAATTTTACTAAATTAATTGAACACATAGACCATATATTGTACCCTTTTAGGATATAAATTCATACCTAATTATTTTAAAATCATTTTCCTAATGAAACCACCTAACACTCAAACAATTTAATTCTTACAGCTTAACTTATATTATTTTTCAAATATTTGTCCCTATTTTCACTTATAAAAGGTGCTCAGTTCCACCCTTTTTAAATCCGTACCCATAGTTCTATGTTCTCATTAGACTCAAACGAATTTAATTATTATATATTCCATTAATATGTATGGAAGATTTTATCCTGAATAATTTGCCACAAGTCCTTCTTTTCCAAAGGATACTTCAAGAGAGGATCAAAATTCCCAACGTAATTATTGCTTATAATTTTGCTTCCTTTCTTAATATTTATCATCCACCATACTCAAAAATATTATAACTATATGTATATATTGAAACCAGTATAAATAACATTGTAAAATTATATTATATTAATGTTATAAATATTATCCATTCACCTAAAATTCAATTTTAAAAAATAAAAATGATTCTCATGGATGAGCATAGACTACAACCTTAAGAAATGACATGTTTCTTTCATCACCACCCTTCATGTATGGTTCTATATATGATTTTATTGAATATTTATATTAGTTATATCTTTTTATTATTATGTAAATATAAATTAAGCACTCTTTTAGTAATATTGTAAATAAGTGATCATAATAAAACCAACTACAAACAGTAATCGTACTAAGAGGAAAATCAATTGATTTATATGTGACAACTTATTTTACATTTACCCCCTTATTATAAATATTACAAATTATATTAATCACCTTAACAAAATAAAAATAATTTCATTATACTTTTTTTATAATGATATTATATCAAAATGATCTCTTTCATACTCATACACACACATAGATTATAACATACTCTTTTTGAGTCGGTTTAACCCCTTATATGTAAAATGATACTAATTTCAATCATGTATGGAATTCAAAAATTAATATTTGATATTAATAATTTTTTTTGACTTCTATTATAAATATTTATCTCATTAATTAATTTACCATCATTTATTTGTTAATAATCTCAAAACATGCCCATCGACAATTTAATCTACAAGAAAGACAATTAAAATTATAATAGTTTGAAGTTATAATATTATAAAAAATAGAGTAAAAATTCATTATTTTACAAATTTTGATATGATATTGATGAAATTTAGGATAATAATGAATAACAACAATGCTACTAGGAAATAAATATAAAATGATCAAGATTACTCACACACGAAATTGAAAATGGATAATAACTAACTAATATACATGTAGAGAATAATTATAAATAAATTTTATAATAGTTTATAGATATTAATATGGTTATAAAATATGTAATTAACATTATTATCTTCACGATACATGAGTTTAAGTAACTTCCACAGAAATTGAGAGTAAATGTAATTTTTTCGGTAACTCAAAAATATTTCCTTGAGTTACATGACTTATTATAGAATTTATTTCCCCTATATTCACTAAAATAATTGATTTTTCATTTTAAATGGTTCAATATATTATATATCTAGTTAAAAATATCTTTCAAATAAAATCCACTTCCATGAAGTGTTTTCTTTTCAATTATGTTTATGGAAACAAAAGGAACTTTTTGAAAAGAGACTTATGACTATGACTTTTACATAAATGATGAAAAAGTGTTAAAAAACAATTTTGTGAATTGGATTTCATTTTAGTATCTATATTCAAATTTATAAATCTCTAATGGAGCTATTCTTCATGTTTTATCCTCTATTTTTTCTATTATGTGGTTATTTTTGGGTGATAATGTTTTTGATGTAAATAGATTTAATTCATGTTTTTATACTATTTAGAAATATTATGAAACTCATTTTTTATTTATTATCATATTTTATAAAAATTTAATGATTTTAATTTATGTGTTTTATGAAACCCATTTTATTTACATGTCTTATTTATGATGTGATAAAAGAATGGTAACACCCCAATCTTTATTAATATTTTTTAAATTCAATTTAATATTTTCTACATGTTTCATTACATACAATATTGATTTGACATTTCATTACACGAAATAATGAGTTTGGATTTCATTAAATTCTAAACCTATTTTAGCTTGTGTTTCATGCAACACTAAGTTTAAAATAAAAGTGAAATATTATTAAATAATTATTATTTAAAATATTAATTATCACATAGCTATTGGAAAGGACTGAATAAATAAGATTGAGTAATTTATAAAAATATATGGTTTAAAAATGTATTTAAAATGAAATATTTAGTGACAAATTATTTAAAAATAAAAATAAACACCATTTGAAATTAAAGGAAATCTTTTTTTAAAAACTAGTTTTAAGAAAAAAACACATTTGAACATAATAAAATAAAAAAACCAATTTTGGAAGATTATTATAATGAAATTTCGATATTATATTCTCAATAAGATATTTAACATTAATATTATGTGTTTTTTAGACAATGTATAATAATAAAGCCAAATTTACGCTTAAAAACTATATTTTTATAAAAAGCACTATTATCGCCTTTTTGTGCTCTTATTTTAAAAATATTTTTCAAAAATTTTATAAATTTTTTTTGACAAATTAAAATTAACTTTTTAAATAAAAATATAAAAATTATTTTGGGGTGATGTTTTTATAATTTTCTCAAAATATTATTTTTATGATGAATAGTTAAAATACTAATTTTTAATTGAAATATTTTTTTTGTTTAAATTATTTCTAAATATATTTATATTATAAATTTATTTTATAGTAAAATTAGATCAAGTATATATCTATTAATTTAATTTAGTTGTTTGGAATCTATTCCATACTTATGATGGATATAAAAATATTGTAAACTTTTGAACATTTTTTCTTTGAAAACCTGTTTTATCAGTGCGTATGTGGAATTTATTTTAAATTAAAATTATCCACTTATGTGAATTGAATTTATAAAAATTGATCCCATATTTTAAATCATAAAAATTTATATTATATGATATTTTAAACTTAATTTTTTACAAAATTAAAACTTAACATCGTAAAATTTAATTACCACAATTAAGGTAAAAATGAGTTTTTTAGGGGGTTAATGAAAAAATTATAAGGGTTAATATGACATAAAAACTTTTATAAAATCTATTTTTGGCCATATTTTGACCCTGTAACATATAATAATTTATAATAATCTATTTTGGAGCCTCTTGGAAAGAGAAAAAAGTTGTCACACTTTTTTGATTTCAAAAATTACAAGTGTGACTCTCACCTCACATATAAAAGTCCATCACTATCCTATCTTCTTCACATATTAGAACCATTTTAGATAATCCCAATCCAACCCAAATCACTTCCCCAATTACATAATGTGATTATATGAGCCTTATTTTGGGAAGAAATCCAACCTAGGAAGGCTTTTGGCACAAACCTAAAGAGGCAACTCAAAGAAAAGGAAACGTTCTTCAACGGGTGATTTTATTTTATTTCTTCCTCAACAAACATAAATTATTATAAATTTTTTTGACATAACACCATAATTATATTAAATATAATTTTATTTATTATGTTAATTTAATGACCTAAAACCATCGCCTCTTACATAAAATTGGTTACAAAATCATCATTTTTATGTACGACGGACTATCGACTCTTGAACCAACGTCATTAGATTTTTGATTACCTCATCTTAAGTATGTTTATAATTATGAAATAAATAATTATATATTTTATTTATGATATTAATATAATTATTTAATTATTATATCACTGTTTATGTTCCTTTTCTTCATAGAGTCTAACGACTAAAATAGGGGAATACCTTAGCACAAAGATATTCATCCTTGGAAGAAACATAAAAAATTGACAAAGGCATAAACAAGGATTCCTTGAAGAAAGGGTCAAGCAAGTTTCATCATGGCCACACAAGTTTACTTGCGGACCACATATTGGTCGCACATGTGACTTGCGTGCCCTATTTGATTTTCTCCCAGGGTCTTCAGTAGCCAATAAATACCCTTTGCGGGCCGCCCATTTCGAGGGAGAAAAAAATCCATAAGTCATATTTAAGATCATGGTGCCCTAGTCTCTACTTGAAGTATTTTGAACACTTATAAGGTTTTTTCATACCTAGAATGGAAGATTTAAAGTGGGGGAATAAGGACTACATGTTGGAATTCATCAACACTTGCACACCTAAGTGTCTAACCTTTAAGGGAAAATGGACACACTTGCACGCCACCTTATCCCTTCAAAAAAACTTGCACACCACTCTTTTGGAAGCCTTTAGGGATAATAATAAGGACTTGAGCCAAGCATCTCCCAAGTATTACCCTATTAATTAACCTTGGTGAAAGTATACATGTGTTGCGCAAGTATACACGCACGACTAGGACTTGCGCGCCTAGACAGGACTTGCGCGCCTGCCTCTTTTTGGGTACCTCTCCTACCAATTCAACTCTTTTCTTCAAATACACACCTCTTATTCAAAATTTAGACATAAAAACCCTCTTCAATGACACTTTTTGGCATGGTTCTTTTGTTGGTTTCCTTATCTGAAAGGAATTCTGTGGAACATCTCTCAAAACATAGTGATTTACATATCTTTATGTCACTAAGGTTAGATATTTCCTCCATTCAACCTCATCCTCTAAGATGAGAACATCATTAATATGGGAATCCTCCTTAGGAGTTGCCCTAAGTCTTAAATTATTTTGATCTAGGCCTCCTTTTCACGAGTAATCCCCAGATCACAAGTCCCCTAACATGGGCATCCTCCCCAAGAGTATTCCCCAATAATAATTCCCTAACCTTGGCCTCCTTTTCAGGAGTAATCCCCAGTCCAAGTTCCCTTAAAATGGGCATCCTCTTCAAGAGTAAGCCCTAATAATAATTACCTAACCTGGGCCACCCTTTCTGGAGCAATCCACAGTTCTTGATCCCTTAAAATGGGAATCCTCCTCAAGTGTAAGCCCCAATCATAATTCCCTACCCTAGGCCTCCTTTTCAGAAGTATGCTCGAGTCTAATTTCCCTTAAAATGGGCATCCTCCACAGGAGTAAGCCCCAATCATAATTTTCTTTAACCTGGGCATCCTCCTCGGGAGTAAGCCGCAATCTCAAGTTCCAAAATATGGGCACCCTTCTTAAGAGTAAGCCCGAAATTCTCAAATTCCCTAACACGGGCCTCCTTTTCCGGAGTAAGACCCAGTCATAATTCCCATTAACCTAGCTATCCATCAGAGGAATAATCCCCAGTCACAATTTCTCTTAACCAGTCTTAACTTCTTTTGATTTGGAATTCCTTCTCAGAAATAAAACCCAATCATAAGTCCCCTCTAATTTGGGCATCCTTCTCAGGATTAATTCCTAAGTTAAGTATCCAAATCTCCATAAAGCACATATACCTTTATGGGATCTTGTTCCCAGGATTCTCCCCTAAAGTAAGTCTCGATCATCATCTATCTGGACAGTCATACATACGTAAGCCCCACATCATTTGTTGTGACTGAATCTTTTGTGGCACAAATCCATAGGTTTACTGATACCTCTTGTTTCTCACACCGATTATGACTCACGTGAGCTTAGAGTGTAAAAGTAACCATGACACATCTCTTTGGGCCATTAATCATACGTAAGCCCCACAATTCTTAAACCTAAATACGTGCACATTGATCTCTACATTAAAAGTATAGTATATAGGAAGCCTTTAAAAGGTTCAAGCCTATCATCCATTAATTATCATCTGTCCCGTATGACATTAAACTATATCTTAATTCCCAAACTATGGGGGTTCTGATTCCTTTTCTAAACAAGGATACGTGGGTATCCCATCTGCGGGTACGATCCCAACTCTAAAATAATCCATGTCCTTCTAAACGACAATAAACTTCAAGTGCCCCACTGAGTGGATTTAAAACTAGTATGGTTATCATAATGACCATGAGATTTCTATATAATGTGTAGAATTATACCATTGAATATGAATCTCTAAAAAAATATAGATTATGCTCTATCGATGAAGAACCTCAAATACATATAAAAGATTATCTAAACTTCATACATATCAATCATTGATTGTTAGATATAAAGGAAAGCTCATTTTCGTACATGGTAATTTAATAAGGATTCACGAAAATAACTTAAATCTATAAATAGAGTCCCAGTGTAGAAAATAATTCCCCCCAAAATGGTGTTATGATTCTGACCTCCCATCCTCTTGACCAATGCAAATTCTTAAGCCTCATAGGTCCCCAACTAATGAGCACCTACCTTTGGAAAGTAGGTCCAAATGGATACAGAATCATTGGATGTTTGCGGTTCTAGGAATAAACCCATTAGAAACTTATTGGAATGTTTGATCCATAAACGAACAAGGTCATCCTCATTTCTAGAGGAAACAAAAAATGGTGAACCCGATGTAAATCCTTAAGCAAGTTGACTGATGTTTTACTTATTTGTTAGGCCCCTATTTAACTTAATGTGAGGGCTAACAAAGAAATCAATAACATATGTTCTCATCCAAAAGATTTAGTGGCCAAAACTATCTTGATTATGTATGTTATATCAAACAGGAACTTGTTTTCATGATCTCTCTGTGTTATATAAATGGCTTTACTAATGTTCACACCTGTGAATACATCTACTACTACTCTAGCTGGATCCTCGTCTGCTCTGAGGATGACATCACCCACTCAGCGTCTGTAACGTTGGGTCTCAAATGCACTGGTTATGGAATTCCATCTACATGGTACCATTATGACTCTGGAGGCCACTCGACAAGCACTCCAAGTTAACAATTCACCCTTGTTGTCTGGACAGCGACGATCAACGATCAAGAAGCAGGCAGTGCTAACTGCCCTCTCCAACTGTTTCCGGATGTTATCCCTGTAACGTAACAACCAGTTTCTCCCATATTAATGGGAGGTAGATGAAGATGTCACTAAAGGCCTTGGCTCAAGAAGGCATGAGTCCTTCTCGAGGGCTCCCATCAACAATGGCCGCAAGACTCGTGCATTAGTGCGCCCTCAACATGATGAGGGTATCACCTTCAGAGGTTCGACATAGGTCCCTCAGACTCGAGTCTGCAAGGCAAACTGCCAGAGGCCAAATCCGGTTAATAAGGAGTATGTTCTTACTTCTGCCCCCTCTAGAGAAGTCCATCAAGACAACTTGATGCCAATCAACAAGTGGGCACATACACCCGTCCATTCTAATTCTGCTGTCTAGCAGACACGTCTAGAAGCAACCCACCAATCCCACCAGGAAATTCTGGAAAAGTATTATAGGTAGGAATATACACCTGTTTATAACTCATCAACTAGTCATCCGGTTCATCTGACTGCACCCAAAGAAGCTCTCCAATCAAAAATGGTGGCAACTCATAAGTAGGGACATACACATAATTACAATAAACAATTCAGTTAGTAGTCTCGTCTTCCAGTATTGATGTAAATTCATTAACCATGCTTGACGAAGAATACACAATAGGCACATACACCTGACATTTTTAATTAAGCCTACTAACAGTCTCGTTTGGTAGCATCTAGAGAGGTTAGTCGGAAAGCCCTGATGACAAAATTGGAGCAGAATCAACTCTCTGCCCCCATACATGAGTACTATCTGAATTCAATGATAGGAAAATGAGGACAGGAGCAGGAATACACACCTACTCCAAGAACAGAATGGATTTATATTCCCATTCCAACAGCTAAAGTCACCATGAAAATTTTGACAATGGTGAAAGGGAAGAAGTAAATCCATACCCATATTCTGGATTCCTGTTAGAATATTATAACAGCTTCATCTGCATCAAAAGGAATGAAATAAAAATCTGTCCCTACCAGTGTATTGACACATCAACATATCACTTTGGAATAGATACACACCTCTGTTCCAGTCAAAGAGGGTTTTGGGGCATACTCCCCCATATCATACGGACAATCAAGTCAGGAACATACACCTGATTTGAATGGAGATAATCAGTATAACCTGACTATTTCACCTAAGCAGGCACATAAACCTACCCATAATAACCACTTTTGTCCACAATTTGTTCCCAAAGTGAGTAAGAAGGCGTCTATGAAAAATACCCATTACACACAGTCAATAAATAAAGTTCCAATTTTTAATAAGGCTTTGCTCGATGTAGGAGTTATTCAAGCCTTCAGACAATTATCCGTTGGAACTCAAGATTATACTCTCTCATTTCCCAATAGTGGGACATTAATTATGAAGGTATGCATCAGACACTTCATAATGAAGGCTTTCTTCATGACAATTTGGTCGAACTTGAAGTATCGTCTTCATATGAGAGTCACGATAACCATCTGCGCGGCCAGAGGATCAAGGATGAAATTTTTTCTTCTTTTTCTATAACCCACCATGGGGGTCCTCCCCATGATGATTAATTTAGCTGTGAAAGTCCACTTCACACTAGTAATTCACATTGCCTGCAAAATTCTTCAAAGGAAAATGCAGTAACGAGAAGGCCCTCTTATCTTGAGGCACTTGCACATGTGAAGCCAGTCATGTCTGATGCTTTATTGCTAGCAGGTGAAATAATTACTCAATCAGAAGATATCCTGGGGTGTAGGTCATTCTCCAAACCACCCCTAGGTCATTAATCTTCTATTTTGATAAATTAATTCTCTACCAATCTTATTGAATCTGATGAAACAACAAAAAAGCACTAGCTCTGGTCTAATCAGGTAGATGATTCTTCATCGAATAATAAAGAAGAAATTCTGAATATGAGGAAACAACTAACAAAAGGTGAAGTACCAGTCATGTTTTGGCCTTTGGATGACTCTCACCATGACATTCCAGAAATGCTGATGGAAGATTGTATTCACGATATTCATCTCAACACGTGGAAAACACTTTGTAAATTGAAAAAGAAAATATTATCTTATGATGAATATGAAAATCTTGTCAAGATAATAGAAGGGTTAAAATTCAAAATTGATTTGGAATCTCTCTCCGTTCCTTGATATCCAAAGGCTGAAAAGCAGCAGAGAGCCCTTCAACGTTCATTCCATGGCACACTAAAATGATTGTTCCAATTAATTTCCAATTCCCCATTTAGTATTAATATCAGGGGATGGGGTGTTCATGGAGCATTGCATTTCACTGTACTCTCCAGTCAACAAAGCCCACCAAGGGTGGTCTCATGAAATGTTATTTCCCAGAATTGGCCACATCTAGCTGAATTTGTGCATAATCAAAGGCTTGCTCAGGAACATGCCTCAACTAGTTCTTCTCAAATTTAGGAATAAAGAGAACAAGTTGTCTAATTACTCTTTCATGATGAAAATTAGAATATCAAATAGGCTTCTCATTTAGAACGTGCACATAATCAGGTGACAAAAGTGTCAGAAATCATCCAACGATATTTTGAGCCAGGTGATTTGAGTGGATGTGGGTTGAGGTATCCAACCAATTTTTGGACTAAAGACCGCAAGATCAAGAGAGATTTTAAGAAAGTCTCAAATGTAGCAGCTCAAGATCCACCCCATCTTGCCAGACTAGGGACTCTTTTAGCCCAACCCTCGTAATCAACAAATAGTATTTGAGGACTTGAGCAGGAAGGGCATGAATAGTCCCAGTCCACCGGAATGGGGACTTTTTCAAATCCTCACTCTCTTCCTCAGAGAAATTTTGTCTTCTTTTGATTAGGGAAGAAGCCACAAGAGGAAAAAAGAGCTGAATTATCAGGATATTCCCTCCAAATTACGGTTCGTCAAGATGTTCATGACGGATCAACTCAATAGAAGGAATTTTCTCATCAGGGACATGGAAGAAGACAATATTGCAGAAATGCCGATAGAAGGGATTCAATGATTTATGCATCAATAAATTGCATCATTGTCGTTGTTGCTGATCCTCAAGAACATGAGGCTCACTTAGAGGGATCAGATGAGGAAGTTCCTGCTCAAGAGGTTGTGCACATAGAGGCAAATTAAGAAGGTGTGTGTACAAGGAATCGAAGGCTTACCCAAAATTTAGGTATTCATTCAAATAACCAACTTCCTTTTCTCTGGAAGGTGTCCAACAAGGGGAAAGGGAAGAATCAGGTAACATTCCACCCCTCCTCTGGAGAAGTCCAATCACTCTCTCTAGAGGAAATGTTTGCACAACAAGAGGAAGAAATGGAGGAATTAAGGAGGTTGAATGCAGAACTACTTCATGGTAGTCTTCCTCCTAAGCATGCTGGTGTCAGTCAGCAAGGGGTATTTTTTGCAGTTTCTGAGATGGATCAAGAATATCCTCCATTACCAAAAAACCCTTATAAGTCTAATCTTATGGGTCATGCGCAACAAAAATCGGTGGTGCTACCGTCAGTTGCAGTACCAGCTACCACACCTGTCTAAGCTCCTGTTATTTCACCTGCTCAGGTCCAAGCTCAACCAGATGTTTCTAAAAAGATAATAACTAACATTGAGTCATTAATAGCTTGGTTGGAAGCTATGGAGGGAAAGAGTGCACAAATTCAACAAGAAAAGAGAGCTTACCCTGAATGGATTGATGCAATTCCACCCCCATCAAATTTTGCAGGTACCACATTCCCAGACCTTAATGGTTTGAGTGACCCAGAAAAATTCTTAACACATTTTGTTTCTCATTGCAATCGTATTATGGGAACTCGTTAGAAAAAAGAAGCATTTAAGATCATGTTTTTTGTACAGTCATTACAAGGGCCTGATTTTTTTCTGGTATACAATCTTGCAATCTGGGTCAATTATTGGGTTGGAGGATCTCCGTCAACGATTCCTTATTCAATTCAGCTCAAGTTTTCCAAGGACAATAGTTTTTTTTCTTACAAATTCTAATAATAGGGATAATGAAAGGGTTTTAGATTTCATTTCTCGATGGAAGGGATTAACATATTCCCTAAGCTCAGCACCCCCTCAAGAAGAATTGTTTCCAATCTATGTGGAAAATTTGCGTGATGAATTATGCACACCGTTGATCCCTGTGAAATACACAGGAGGGTTTCGAGACTGTACTTAAATATCTCAACAGATTGAAGACTCTCTTACAAAGACTAAGGATAAAACTCGTGTAATTCCATCAGCTCCAGGAAGGAGAATGGGTAAAGCAGTGACTGGTACATTTACTCTTAAACAAGCACCTGTACCTTCTTCTACTTCAAAACCTTCATCTTATCGAAGGGCTCCACCTCTTGAGCATCAACAACAGAGGTCGTTTCGTCAATATGATCAAAGAGATCAAAGTCAGAAACAATTTGAGGAGTTAAAGAGAAAAGTTTATTCTTTCTGAAATGAACATGATCATGGTTACTTCATTTCAACTCTGGAAAATAATTTGGTCTAGTTTTCAAGGCCCAAAAGGCCAAACAAGGAAGGAGATAAATACCATCCCAACTATTTCTAATTTCATCAGATGTTGGGGCATCCCGTTCATGAGTTTTTTGTCTTTAAATACCTCCTACAAAAGATGGTAGACTCGAGACAGGTAAAACTGAAAGGTTCTTCAAATTAGGTAGCATGTGTTACTGCTACAAATCCAGAGGAAGAAGGTGAGTTGCAATAAGTAAAAAGAAAAAATGTGCATAAATATGATGATTAGATGGTCAGAAAAATGATCAACTGAACTCATGCCATTTTACGGGCGCAATTAAAGAAACCAATTGTGTCTTCTTCTATGAATGCCATAGCAAAACCTCCTTCATCAAAAGAAAAATCCTCAAAGAAATGACACAATTCAAAGAAATAAGATCATTCATAATAAGATGAAATTGTGTTAAAGCCCAAGTTGTCTTTGACCCTAGAAGATTTTATGCCATCTACTTCAAAGCCATGGGCACCGCCCCACCAAACAGAACAACCTAAATTAGCTAATCAGGCAGAGTCTTCATCAGATGAATAGTTGATCTTTGGTTCTATTAACATAATTCACTTAACAGATCCTTATGCTAATCACAGTTTCAATCTTGATGAGCCTGAGCTCCCTGTATCAAACTGAGGAATTAGAGGGAGTTCTAGAGGTCTAGGATACATAGGAAGATATAGATATCTAATAAGCCACTATTTCAATCCTACCCCTACTAGAACTGTATATGTAGATGAAACTCATGGTAGAGCCCTTCAGCGGGCTCAACAAGAACAAGAAAGTTCTTCCATGCATGGAAGATTCAGTCCTGGCACAATTATTCTGGAGGATCAGTTGGAGGTTACACATTCTTCCTCTCAGCAAGTAGATAGACCTATTTAGTCTAATCTTCCAAAGCCAAGAGTATTTACAACTCCTTCCCCGATAAAAAAAGCATATACTTCCAAAGTATCAAATTATAAGGAACCTGTGAAACCACATGTTTCTTTTGGGAATGGTAGACCTTTGGATCAAAAGTATTATGTCTTAAAGAATTTGGACCAAGTACCGGCCACGTTATGAATTCTGGATTCCTTTAATTTAACAAAGGATCTTTGGGATGCACTCATTGAGGCTTTTCATGTCATCAGGAATTCACAACTGAAATTGATGCGGCTGAAGTCTACCATGTAGAGAATGATCCTGCAGAATTCCATGAAGTGATATCTTTTACAGATAAAGATGAAGATGATGTTGTTCATGGACATATTAGACATTTGTATTTATATGGATTGGTCAATGATGTAGAAATCAGATGAGCTTTCATTGATAATGGTTCAAGAGTCATCCTCATCTCCATTCATACACTTCGTCCATTGGGCCTCACCGAATCAGATTTATCTCCTTCTACTTTGACGTTGCAAGGATATGATAAAAATGAACAAGAACCTCTAGGCGATATAACACTCAGAACT
This sequence comes from Viscum album, assembly GCA_963277665.1. NCBI lineage: Eukaryota > Viridiplantae > Streptophyta > Magnoliopsida > Santalales > Viscaceae > Viscum > Viscum album. Next base: position 1,132,811,066 of record OY728134.1, on the reverse strand, counting down.
CAGTTTGGAGATGTTGTATCCAATTCAGATTTCATGGTTGTTCGTCATGAAAAAACATTCAATATTTTTCTTGGAAGACCTTGGCTACATCAACATGTGACTATCCCTTCATCATACCATCAATGTCTCAAATATTTTTTCAATAGTTAAATTGGGACATTGTTTGGTGATAAATCCCCATTCAAAACATGTGAATCTCAATACACTGAGGTGGAATTGTATCACTTGGAGGGAAAGGAGAAATCCATAATGAAGGAGGTCACCAAAGTAAATGCTTCATATGATTTGGAAAATATTTGAGTAAACCCATTCATACATGTGAGTATATATTATGTGTTGTCTATCAGTCAAATTGACAAGATAGACCCAAATCCAAATACTCTTATGGAAACTTCCATAATGTTAAATACATAAATCAAACCAGACAACATGGGAGAAATTTTTGATTCACTAAGAAATGATTAAAGCTTTAATGGAGATGTCTTCATTTCATCCGATGAAATTCAGCAATTCAATACTTCACTGACTAGGCTAGAAGAAGTTATATCAATGTCAGAGGTGAACGATGATGTCAATTCGCAATCCATCATCCCCTCTTTATTACCCAAGGAAGACCCTTCATCATCAATAGGGTCAGAAATGGATGCTTCTTCCTCAAGATGTTCAACTTTAAACATCTCTCCTAATCATAGAAATTCTGCTACATCGTCTACTATGCTAGTAGAAGTAGAAGAGATAACATGTGTTGAAGAAGAAGAGGAAGATCTCAGAGATTCTCCTCCAGAATTTGAAGAGTGTATCTCTAAAACTGTGGATGAACTCAGAGAAATAAATCATGGTACAAAAGAAGATCCACGCCCCACTTTAATTTATTGTGACCATGACTCTTGAAGAGCATGAAATGTATATTTCATTTTTAATGTAATATTGAGATATATTTTCTTGGAATTATACAGAAATGCTAGGGCATGATCCCGATGTTGCTACTCATCATTTGGGTTTGCCAGAAGAACATTAAGGATTCAAACAAACCGCAAGAAGAACACACCAAACTAATGATTCCAAAATTGATGCTGAAGTGGATAAGCTTATCAAAGATAAATTTGTCAGAGAAGTTCAATATCCCAAATGGTTTGCTAATATTGTCCCTGTGAAAAAGGAAAATGGACAAATTAGATTCTGCATTGATTTTAGAGATCTTAATTGGAATTTTCCCAAGGATGATTTTATAGTTTCGATCATGGAACGTTTAAATGATGCAACAGTTGGAAATGAAGCACTTTCCTCCATGGATTTATATTCTGGGTATAATCAAATCTGAATGGCTCCATAAGATTATGAATCTACAGATTTTAGAGCCCCTCAGGGTGAGTTTTGCTATCAGTTAATGTCCTTTGGCCTGAAGAATGCAGGCGAAACATATCAGTGTGCCATGAACCATATCTTAAAACCCTTTTTAGGGAAATTTGTTGAATGTTATGTGGAGGATTTGGTGGTAAAATCCAAACAATTCTATAATCACTTGGATTATATGGAAGTCATATTCCAAAAACTTTGACAACACAATTTGAAGATGAACCCCTTGAAATGTGCTTTTGTGGTAACCTGAGGAAAATTTCTCAGCATTGTTGTATGCCATCGTGGTATCGAAGTTGATCCGGAGAAGACAAAGTCAATCCTTGGTATGTCACCTCCTCAAAATTTGAAATAATTGAGAGGACTTCAAGGACACTTGTCCTATATTCGGCTTTTCATCGCCAATCTAGCAGGAAAATGTTTACACTTCACCAAATAGATGAAGAAGGGAGTCACTTACCAGTGGACTGAAGAATGTCAAGAAGCATTCAATATTCTCAAGAAATATCTCTTGAGTCCACTGATATTAATTCCACATGTTGAAGGAATACCACTTATTCTTTACGTGATATCTTTAGAGCAATCATTGGGTGCCTTCCTTGCCCAAAAAAATGATGCTGGGAATGAAAACATCCTTTACTATCTCAGTCGGACTATGCTTGATGCAGAAACCCAATATTAAAGTATTGAAAAGTGTTTCCTAACGTTAATATTTGCAGTTCAAAATTTGAGACACTACCTGAAACATCATCAGGTCCATTTGGTATCTCTCAATAACCCACTCAAATTTATCCTTTGTCGTACAATGCTTACCGGACGTCTGTCAAGGTGGGCAGTTATTTTGCAGCAATTTGATATCCAGTATATGTCTCAAATGGAAATAAAGGGCCAAGCTCTGGCTGATTTTCTTGCTGAACATCCTTCAGTAGAAGATACATCTTTACATACTAAACATCCTGATGAGGAAATATTCACTATTCAAGATAATATTCAAACATGGGATATGTACAATGATGGTGCTTCCAGAAGTCCAACAGGGAAGAAAATGGAAAATCCTAAATTTAACATATTTGGGTTAGGAATTGTGCTAATTTCTCCAGAAAAGGAAATTCTACCCTATTCCTTCTTATTGTGGGAAGGAGGTACAAATAATTAAGCAGAATATCAAGCTCTCATCATAGGATTGCAGTCGGCGTTTCAGGCACAAGTGAATCAGATAATGGTAAAAGGTGATTCCGACCTGGTAATCAAACAAGTCATTGGCGATTATGCCACCAGAAAAGAAGAGTTAATCCCTTGTGTATGATTAAATTAGAGAGTAAATGTTGTAATTTCCTTTGGAACTGACATTTTATTATGTCTCGTGATCACAAAATGCCCAAGCTGATGCACTAGATAATATAGCCACAACTCTGGCAGATCCAAATCGGGATGAGAAAATCATCAGTATTTCCCACCATCGTACAATTTTACCTTATGTTCAAATCAGAACAGATGAAATCAATGAAAATAGTCCCATTTCTGAATATAATGTTCATACTACAGGATGGATGACACATATCAGGGAATACCTTCAAAATGGAACAATTCCACCTAATAGATCCAGGAAAGAACAAGTCTGGTGACATCTGGTCAATTTTACTCTTTATGATTGCCCAAATCACCTAGAAAAAATTCTTTACAAAATAGGTTTTGATGGAATTCTCTTCAGATGCATTGACGGCGAAGAGACAGTGGCTATCATGAAATAAGTACATGCAGGAGTCTGTGGTGCCCACCAGTCTGTATATAGACTATCTGATCAAATTTGAAGGCTTGGATATTTTTTGCCTTCATGAAACAAGATTGTGTTGATTTCACTAAGATGTGTTATTCATGCCAAGTATATTCCAACTTCATTCATCAACTCCCAGAGTTGTTTCATACAGCTAAATACTCATGGCCATTTGCCACATAGGGAATGGATGTAGTAGGACCTTATCCTTCGGCTACATCCAACCAGTTTAAGTATATTATTACTGCTAATGACTTCTTTTACAAATGGTAAGATTCAATACCTCTTAATGAAGTTAGTTATAAAAGAATTTTTAGCTTCATCAAGTCAAACATCATTACCAGATTTGGTGTCCCTTATACCATATTGATGGGCAATGTCACCAAATTTTGTTTGTCTGAGGTAAGGAAGTTGTATCAAGAGTACAAAATCAAATCATACCATTCATCTCGGTATCATGCAGTGGCCAATGGCCAAATAGAAGCCTTCAACAAAACTATTTCAAACATACCGAAAAATATGGTGGATAAAGATAAGAAGTCATGTCCCGATAAACTTTTTCATTCTTTATGGTCTCATCGGACCACCACTCGCACTGCAACGCGGTCAACTCCATATTCATTGGTGTATGGAACAGAAGCAGTCTTGGACATTGAGGTTCAATTAACCTCACTCAGAATAGATATTTGTGATCAGTCATCTATATATGAACAATCTCAAAAGCGATTGGATGAATTGGAATGACTAGATGAGAAAAGATTGTGCACCCTACACCACTTGGAAGTCTATCAGAATCGAATAGCACAAGGTTTCAGCAAAAAATTTCATCTTTGTTCATTCATTCAGTGAGAATTTGTATTTATCCTCAGAACTCCAATGATACTAGGAAAGAAGCCTCCAAAGCCTGAGCCAATGTGGGAAGGACCTTACTGAATACAGAAGGTCTACTCTAATGGATCTTATTATTTATTCTCAATGGATGGAAAACTCATTACAACTCCCACTAATGCCAAATTCTTGAAGAATTTTTTTGTGTAACACAAATAATTACGTCCTACAAGACGTTAAATTTTACAATACATTCTAGATACATGACGCTAAACTGTACAACACCCTTTCATCCAACATGATGTTAAACTATGAAAAAGTCTATAATACTCCCAACATGACTTTAAACTATGTCCCCTTTGCCCTCACTGCAATACAATAAACTGCATAGCCATATGTCCTAGCTACATGATGCTAAACTGTATAGCACTCATTTTTCCAACATGACGTTAAACTGTGATGTCCTAGATACATGATTCTAAACTGTACAACACTCATTCGTCCAACATGATGTTAATCTATATTGTCCCTCTTAGGTCCAAAAAGATGTTAAACTGCATAACCGACATCCTAGCTACATGATGCTAAACTGTTCAGCACTCATCCAACACCACATTAAACTATGTCATCCTTTTTATAGGACATTAAACTATACAACCCCTCTTTTTTCCTTACTACATGACATTAAACTTCACAATCCCCCTTTCATCCAACATGATGTTAAACTGTATTTTCCCCATCATCCTAGATACATGACACTAAACTGTAAAGCACCATTATGTCCAACATGACGTTAAACTGTGTTCACGTCCAACATGACGTTAAACTGTGTCCCTATATTTGTCCTACATGACGTTAAAATGTACTACGCATTTATCTTACATGACGTTAAATTATGAAAAAAGTCCATTAATACGTCCAACATGACGTTAAACTGTGACAAAATCCAACATAATGTTAAACTGTGTTCCCATTTTCCTCACTTCAAGACATTAAACTGCATAGCAATACGTCCTAGCTACATGATGCTAAATTATACAACACTCTTTCCTCCAACATGATTTTAAACGATGTCCAGTCCCTTATATGTCCTACATGACCTTAAACTATGCATCGTTAGGGTTGTTTCTACCTCTTGTTTCTCATATTCAGTATGACTCACATGAGCTTAGAGAAAACTTCAACCGTAACACCCTCTTTGGGCCCCTAACCATGTGTATGTCCTGACACTATTTTTAGGTCATTGTCCTCAAGAACAACTTGATCACCAATTCATTCTTTAATCGAACTACATAGACTTTTATCCTTGACTTCTAGGCTGGGTATGTAGGCAACCTCCTGAGGTTCAAGCCCAAAACCAATATTTTCACATCAGTTCACCTCTATCTCATATGATGTTGATTCGTGACGCCGCCCCTAGAACCAATATTTTTTACATTGGTTCATCATCGTCCCTGCTATCTGACGTTAAACTATTCACACTTTTTGTCTTATATAATAATAAACTACAACATTCATTAACATGCTCACTTGAGAGAGAATCATTATTTACATTGATCCCCAATCATGTTATATTCCAAAGACTACATGCATACATGGAAATGCCCGAACTTTTAATATTGGGTTAAACCATCATTGCACTAAATTCCCCTTTCACCCTTCACTTGTACGAACTAAATCTATACAGAGGGTATTTCCAGAACTATGTGTGGCTTGATTCTAATCCTTATGGGATATGTAGGAATATTCGAGCATCCCTTGAATCCAACCAAAATTCTTTGGGCCCAACCCCAAATTCCACTTTCAGTCCCTTAGCTGAAAAGTACCCCTGTGAAAACATAAATGTGGTATGAAAACCCTTGTCTTCATTCACATCATGTTTATAAAACACACAATGTGTATTCCTTATTATGGTCCAAGCTCTACGACCCTAAACTAAGATCTCTTACACTCTCTTCCCACATGATGTTAAACTGTATTTCAATAACTATGTATGGATTGATTATCATCCTTATGGGATACGTAGTGAAGTCCAACACCTCAATTCAGGACCCAGCCACAACATGATTATGGTTAGAATTGGTCTGTGTAACTCCTTCATGCATTGGACTATACTCATTTTCATGTGTCATAGTCCTAACCTTAAATACTTCCAGATCTCCATAACCCATTTCTTTACTTATGGTCACAAAATGTCTGATACCCAAGAATTCTTCTGCCTGAATATGTAGCACATTCCCTTAGGCGGCCTTGCATAAACAGTCTACATAACAGACTTGTCAGCCAGAAGATACTAGTATTTGACTATGCAGCCAATGCCCTTAAGCCTCCCGACATAATTCAACCCCCCTAACGGGTTTGTCAAATAGTGGTAACTTCATTCTTGGGAGGAAAACATCTTTTTTCCTTAGTTTTCTTAATGACAATATATAGGGATCCACAAAATATCCATCCTTAACATATTTGTCCCATAATCTTTTTCATGATTTGAAAGTATTCATGTCTATGGTTTATATTTCCCTTCCCTATGTTTGGGTCAGACCTTCGTAGGAGTGACATTCTTCTAATTCTTTGATAATCTTTATTGGAAATAACCTCTCTATATTCAAGTACCTCTCTCCATACAGCAGACTCTGTGCTTCAGAAAATTTGAATCTACATAAACCTTCATTGGATTTTTAGCAATATAAAAGTAAATTTTCTATGTGTTTTTTGCCAGACTATGCAGCACGTGCCGTTAGGTGGACTTGCATAAGTAGTCTATATAACAGATCTATCAGCCAAAAGATGATATTATTTGACTATGAATCCAATGCCCTTATGTGGCCCTACATAATTCAACACCCTAAGGGGTTTGTTAAATAGTGGTAACTTCATTCTTGGGAAAAACTTCTTCTAATGCCTTTTAGCCCTTTTTTCATATCATTCCTCCGATTCAAAATTTATTATGTCATAGTTTACATTTTTCCCTTTACTTGAATATGGTAATATGTTTTCAAATAAATTATCAAGGAATTGAGTCAATTTTAATCCATTCGGTCAAAGCTATTTCGACCTTAAACATTAGCCTTTTTTGTGTCCAATGTGAATGACTTTAAACTGCCCAAAAAAGACAAGGGATCTCTGAATAGAAGTCGAGTCCCATCTTGCTAAACATACATTTTAAGTTATTTAGGTAATATCGAGCAATAAAAAGATTCAATGTTTGTAAGGTTATTTTTATAATCATAGAAAAAATCAAACTATGCTTACTAAGCCCATTGGATTAAGTAGAAAAGATTTAAAACAGGTAGAAAAAGAATGCAAGCACAAATGATTGAAGATGAAAGTGTCTTTCATTGATGCACAAGAATTATAAGGACATCCATAGACTAGAGTATCTTCTCTTTCCAATAATTACAAGAGGATTTCAACATAACTCTTCATTTGATTTACGGCATCCTGAGCTTCATCAGCAACCTCCTGGAAGTCATTTATTCAACTGGAAACAATAAGAGACGCAGTGATACCAGCTCTTCTTGTAATAATTGTAAAATGATGTTCTTTAGTGCGGTTTGAGAAAATTTTCGGCTGATCAAATAGTGACTCTATTTCTATCCAGGAGACTTCGACGATGAATACATGGATTTGAGAATGGAGCATTGGAAGTAAAGAGCCATTTATAGAGAGTACTATTTTCATATATTGTTTCTAATTTCATAATAGTTTTCTCTCCATCAGTCGGCAGCGGAAAACATATCATTTCATGGTGTTCCATTTTCATATCTTCAAGGAAATGGCATGGAATAATATTTTGAAAGATCACACCATTGTTTCTGTTCTTAATGCACAACATACCTGAAAAAGAGGAGTAGTAGTGCGGCATCATCTCATGCATATAATTCTTTTCATTTGGAACATTGACTCCTTATAGATGACAATGGCCATACAGAGGTAGATAAATTCTCTATAGGAAATTAAGATGATACTTCTTCAAGTACTTGGCCAAATCTGGGAGAGTTCTATCGCATATATCATAGTAATCATGGCCAACGATGTTCATCATGTCATATATTTGCTTTCTAGGAAGCTCAATAACTATTCCGATTCGTCTAGGAGCCATTGGAAATGCATAAAGATCGAATAATTAACTCTTAAGTAAGTTTATTTTTCATAAAATTTGGGAAGAAAAGTTAAAAATTGGCTAAGGCATTAAGGCGCACAAGTCCAATGTTGGCGCACAAGTGTAATTGTGTCGCACAATTTTGGGCGCGCAGGTATCACCGCACAAGTCAAACTACCTCTACATAAGCGCGACAGAAACAGAATCAATAAACCGTGGAAAATAAAGACACTTGCGCAACGAGAGCCACTTGCTCAATGAGATCGAAGTTCTTTGAGGCCCGGTTGATTTGCGTGAGAATGGATGCATATTTTTAAGAAAAGGACACACCCAACGCACCATAGCCTGCGCGGCTCGCACCTGCGCGCCTCGACCTGCACGCTTAGAACTTTCACACCGCATTTCCTTGATTTTGTTTTTTTCTTTAGAGTCAAATCCTCCTTCCTTTCAGATCCGACTCTTAGGTGGGATTTTTTTGACACTAATTTTCATCACATAGTCTAACGACTGAAAAAGGGGTATACCTTAGCACAAAGAGATTCATCCTTTTAAGAAACATCTAAAATTGACAAAGGTATAAACAAGTATTCCTTTAAGCAAGGGTGGCACAAGTTTCATCAGGGTCATGCAAGTATACTTGTGCACCACATATTGGTCACGCAGGTTAGTTGCATGCCCTATTTGATTTTCACTCAGGGACTTCAGTAGGCAATAAATACCCCTTGTGGGCCCCCCATTTCGAGGATGGAAAAAAATCCAAAATTCGGATTTAAGCTCTTGGTGCCCTAGTCTCTACTTGAAGTCTTTCGAACACTTATAAGGTAATTTCTTACCTAGAATGGATTATCTAAAGTGGAGGAATAAGGCCTAATGTAACACCCCAATATTTTATGAGATATATTCTTTTTAATTTTTATATTGTACACCAAGATTAGTTTTTACTATACACAACACCATATTATCTTGCAGTATACGAAAAACTATTCGTGGAAAGTGTTACACACAATTTCCAGTTTGTTTTGTAGAAATTATTCTACGAAACATTAAGTATAGATTTTGTTTAATGCATAAAAGAAATAAGTTTTTATTATGTTATACGGAACACCAAAAGGAGATTTCACATCATGAAGCCCTGACTTGGCTTGCATAACATACAATCAATATCTTCTTCAATAGCGTGTTTAGTACGCAATACCAAGTTTCACTATACAAGATATTATTATAATATTACTATGAACTAGCCGTTATTAATAGTAATACCCAGTTTTTGGAATTTTATAATTTTTATCTTTCAAAATGGACATCATTTTTGGATTCGGAATATCGAAATTAGCCTAGGGTGAATTTTTGGTATTTTTCTGAAAACTTTCAATTTTTGATGAAAAGAGAAAACACTGGGTTTCTATTTAAAAACTGACTTTTTATTTAAATAAATATTTATTTTATTTAAATTTATTTTAGGTCAAAATTGATACATAATACCTATATATGTTCAAATTAAATCATTGGAGTCATTTTAAAATAATATTAGATATATAAAAATTTTATTGAACATTTCACCGCCTTTTACCCACCTCCTAGGAGAATTTTGAAATTCACATAAAACATAATTTATCCGCTTCTGTGAGTGGAAATTTGAAAATCCGAGAGAAACATGTAATATAAAGTGCTAAAATTTTGTTCAATGAGATGAAAATAATATTTGGTGAATAGTAACTTTTTTCTTTTATTTACCACGGTTAAAAGTAAATTGGGTAATTAAGGGTAAAAATGATATTATTATTACCCTACCACATGTTCTAATTATATTGGATAAGTTTAATTCGACCAAAACCAACCTTAGGAATAAAATATGACCATTTAGGTCCACTTGGATTAGATTAGGGCATTTATTATTAATTTATTTAAAGAAGAGTAAAAATAGTTAAAATCAAAGTTTAATAACTAAATTTTTTTAATATAGAGTAATACATAATATAAATTCGACTATAAATATTCATTAGAAAGATAAATATATTTCCTACATAATTTTTTTTATTTATAATTTTTAGACTTTAAATAACTTAATTTATATATGACACAATGATGATGCAGTAATTATCTTATTAATGAAATATTAACATAATTGATGTTATAAATAGCCAAATAAATGTAATTTGAGACTTTTTATGAATTACAATAATTTTCTAGCTTAATATGACAATTTATTATTGATTTAAGTAACTTTTTTCGAACTAATCATTCTGTCATGATTTTCAAAAAAATAATGTACCAAATAGTGTCAAAATTGACATAAAATAGTTTTTAAAACTAAAATTTTATTATTAATTGTTATTTTATTCTTAAAAATATAAGGTTCGGCCAAATGACTTATATAAGGATATATATATTAATAATGAACCACTTGTGGTTTTTTTGGCTTGTTATAGTAATTTTATTAACCATATAGTGTAAGAAAACAAAAAGACACGGTAAAAGTTAAATTATTTAACTTAGAGTTAAATCTAAATGATAAAGTTAAAATAGTAACCCAAACATGTCCAAATTCTTTTGGATGAGAGGATTTATACCCATACCCACCTTAGATTATAAATAAATCAATTTGGAGCTATTAAAAACCGAATATGACTTTATAATAAAATAATATTTTTAGTTTTTCCAAAGGTTCCCCTCTCCTCCATTATAAAACGGCACCCCTTCCCTCTTCTATTCACACCATTTTGAGGCTTTATGGTCGGCCAACCCCTACCAATTTATCTTCACCACTTCCCTAGAAACATCCTAGTGGTTCTGGCCTTCTAAAAGGACCATCTTTAGTGCCCTAAGAGGAGGTTAAGAAGAGGCGCTTCAAAGAAGAGGTAATGTCCGCTACCGATTCATTCAACTCTATTTCTTCTTATACTTCTTCTTCTTTAGTTGTTTCATTATGAAGTAATAAAATAATTGTCACTCATATACTAATATGTTATTATAATTATTTAAAACCCTATTTCACCATCTATCCATCCTACGGAAAATGAAATCACCACGCGTGCGTACGTATGGAATACCGTCTCCACGCCGTGGTGGTAATCTATTTTCGACCACCACCTTACTTGAATGGGTATAATGGTGTAAATAAATAACTATATATGATTATTTTAAAGTTATATTGATTATGAAATATTATAGATACACTTCAATACAATTCCATGATCATGGGAATGATATCATCGCTCGTGCGTACGGAAGGACTACCGTCTCTACGATGCGATGAGATTCATTCTCCAGGTTAACCATTCATGAATGATTATAAAGTATATATAATAAGTAATCATGAAATATATGACTTAATAATGATACTGGATTTTTATATATATATATTCATCCCACCTACTTAAATCCATTCAATTCAATATGGAAATTAAAACATCATTCATGCGTACGTACGACCAACCCTCTCCATGAACGGTGTATTTCATTCCATTTATCGATCTTTCATATATATATATGTATATGATGAATATATATTACATATAAATCATTTTTTACATTCTGGAATTAAGTAAATCAGGATATAAATAATAATATCAAGAACAACAAGTCCAAACATGTAAGATAAATAAAACGGTTTTATCCAAAACACTGCTTTAACATGGAACTTACAAAAGAACGGGTAATATAAGGTCATAAGTGAACCATATATGATATAATAACAATGAATATGATTCTTTAATAAGATAATGAAATTATTTAAATCATTATACATGAGGTTTGGATACATATGAATCATATCAGACCTAAGGTATGAGATAATTATTCCAATTTCATTCTTATTCAAGATTGTTTATTTGTAAGTATTTAATGGGGTTATGATTATTATCCATGTCCATATGTTCTCAAAATGTTTTCATAAAATTTTTACTTTTCTTCCATTTATGTTTAAAGTCATTTTTACCATTTTCTACTTTTACCACATCATATGGAAGGAACTATTCTTTTGTTTACTATATGAGGTACTTTTTGAGTTTCCGATAAAAGTACGAGAAGAATGTTATTTTTAACTTATACAGCGTGAACAGATTTTTACAGTTTTATAAATACTTATTTTAATAATGCTTCCTCCAAAATATTTGATGACTATTTTCAAAAAAATCTCTTTCTTTTAATATTTAATCACGTTTTGTGAAAAGAAATTGATTTCGAAGAAGAAAGGATATTTTCCTCAAAAATTAATTTCAAGTGTTTTATCAAAACCATTTTTTCATCTAAGATGACATTATGTCATATGTGTATGTTTCAAGTATAATGTCTCTATGATTTACATGGCTTAGCTTTTCTTATTATGAAATGATATCCATTTTTTATATGGATTATGTGATGATGGGCTGATGTTTATGAAACCGATTTTATTTGTTGGGTTATTATGAATGATGTATGTTTATTTTGTGGCACAAGTAAGAATGATTTCATTATGAGATGGGTGGGACCTGTATCTCCCTCCAATGAATTGGGTAATTATTTATATCTCAGGAGATAGACATGGCTGGAATGTTATGTTAATCCGGTTCAGTAATACAGGACTAGAACGTGGAGTAAGCTCGATTCAAAAAGGGACTTTGTCCACTAAGATGGTCTTGGCCGCAATTCCTTGGATACAATGAAAATCATATCATGTGCTTAATGTTTTTCCACAATTAAAAGTCTTATTTACAAGCTATTTTATCATGATTGATGTTCTATTTTGATCTATGCCTTACATACTGCCATGTTTTATGTCATTGCTCAATATTTCGATGTTTAAACATTATGTTCATGTTTTTATGATCAAATGTATATGGTTTGTTTTATTTTCTCCATGCTTACCCTTACTGAGCATTTGAGCTCACCCTTTTTATGTTTTATTTTCCCCAGGATATAAATAAATGTTTTAGGTAAGAAAAAAATGGGGAAGATCTTTATGGGAGATGTTGAAGATATTTCACCATGATTAGAAGATTGCATTCCATGTTTCCCAAGACACTAAACTATTACGATTCTTGTGTGTCTGTTTTTGTTATGTACTAAGTATTCCACAAAAGTATTGTAATGTCCATGTACATCATGCTTTGGGTATGTACATTTGGTATCAGAGGAAAGGTTTAGTTATCCTTTGGAAACTAGGATGCGAAAACTTTAGTGAGATCCCTAGAGATATTTCTAAGGTATGTCTAGGGATGTCCCTAAGGTTCAGTATACGTATAGTTTATAGTCCTAGAATTGTGCTAAAGTTCTTAGAATTAAACATAAGATGTTAGATATTGAAGGTAATCCCCCTTTATTATGTTGTTTTCCTAAAATGATTTTTGCCTCTCACACTATTCTTTTTGGGTTTTAGAAAATGGCTGGAAACAGGAAGATTCACGATAATGGAGGATATGATGGACAATGGAATGATATTATGCATGAGAAACCAAATGAAATTGGATATGGAAGTCCAAAAATAGTTTTTATGCCTAATCAGAAATCTCATAATATGATCAATAATCTCAACTTTGGTAAGTATCCCGACTCAGCTAATAAGAGAAAGACGGAGTTTCATGATAATCATAGAGGGAAGAAAGTTCAATTCCCCACATGTAAATCATGTGGGAAGAGGCATCAAGGAGAATGTTTCAAAGGAACTAGAAGATGATTTGGGAGGTGAAAAGAAGGACACAAATCCAGTAAGTGCAAAGGAAAAGGGTCAGTTAACACCATGGAGAAGGATAATGGTATTGCTATGAAATCAACAATGAGTAGATGTTTTAAATGTGGAATGTATGGGAATTGTGCAAACCAATTCCCTAAGGGAAAATACCATGAAGAGAATCAAAATGGTCATATGGGTATTATTTATGTGGATGATGATGAGGAGACTACAAATGATATATGATATGAATGAAGTGTTGAAGCTCAGTCAGTTGTTTAAGAAGGTAGTGGAATGATTATATGTTTATCAAGAGTTATGTTGTATAGTTAATGGTACTATGGAATAAAGAAAAATCTAAGGATTGTTACACTATTATTTTCCTAAAGTATTTGAAAGTATATGTTGAATGGTACCGGTAACCATGAACGGTTATTTAGATATTTTTGGAAGGAAGATGATATGTGGATAAGGAGAATATAATATGTTTGGTAGTATTCATGAGCTCATGATTTATATAAGGACTAAGTGATATCATGGTTTGAGTATATAGAATATTTGGGATTTTGGTATGTGTAAAGAGTTAACTTTTAACTACATCCATGTTTTCACTAAGGATGAATGTGTATTCATTTTTCAAGAGAATGCATGATTAAGGAATTCACATGTTTGGAATGTGACCAACAAGATATATCGTAAATGATGGTATTCACATTCTTTTTATGTGACCTTTCTAGTAATAATTTTATTTATACTATAAGATTGAACAAAAGTATTTTCAATAAGCTTAAATGTTGGAATGGATTAATTTGGACATTAGATATAATTGTTTAAGGATATAACTTTTTTCGATGTTATTAATGGAATTTTATAATAATTTAGTTTTAAAAAAAGGAAAACCTGCAGGACGGGAGACAACCCATCACGTCAGACAAAGTTGTGGGAATCGAACACACAACCAAAGTGCAACAGGCCTTTGTCGCCTACCACTGGCCAACAGGAAGTCCCTGGTTGTTAGAAACTAGTTTCATTATATTAATTAGTATGATAGATGAGGTATAAGTCCATTTTAGGAACCGTATATGATTAATCTCACTATAGATGGACTTATGTATTTTTGATAACTTTTTCTAACCTTTTGTTTGAGAGAGATGGAATGACCCATCATTCAATCACATGATCTTCTAACACTTCACTAATGAAAAATTCAACTTCCTTTCTTTATGAGATGAAGTGGAAATTGTCCAAGGAATGAACAACAGTGAGACTGTAACAAAATCAAGAAAGTATTTCTTCTAATTCCAATTTCTTCAACTTTAGGGAAATGCTCTTGAAAACCAAAAATGTTGCCCTAAGTTCCCTTATATCCGATGAATTAGATGGTACCTTAGATCATCACAAATATATGGCTTTGTGATTGTTGGATTTTTCATATCCATGTTCTCTACCACTCTCCATCAGAACGTGATGGTTAGATTTCTCTTCCATATCCATATTTTCACCTATGTTATCATATGTGGAAACCCAGTGATTAGTTAATTTGGGTAACTGTTACGTTTCATACTTTAGTTTTTTAAAGATATGTTTTGGTAATCCTTTTTATGATGTGGGTTTCTATTAAATAAACTTTCAATTAGTAAAGCATTTATAACCCTGACGAATTTCGAGGGAAAAATTCATTTTAAGGGGGGTAGAATGTAAGAACCCCAGATTTTATGAGAAATATTTTTTTTAATTTTTATATTGTACACCATGATTAGTTTGTACTATACGCAACACCGTATTATATTGCAGTATACGAAACACTATTCTTGGAAAGTGTTAAACACAATTTGAAGTTTGTTTTATAGAAATTAGTCTACGAAACATTAAGTATAGATTTTGTTTAATGCATAAATGAAATAAGTTTTGATTATGTTATACGTACACCAAAAGGAGCATTCACTACACGCATCCCTGACATGGCTTGCATAACACGCAATCAAGACCTTCTTCGATAGCGTTTGTAGTACGCAATACCGAGTTTCACTAAATGAGATATTATTATAATGTTACTATGAACTAGCTGTTATGAATAGTAATACCCACTTTTTGGAATTTTATAAATTTTATCATTCAAAATGGACTTCATTTTTGAATTCGGAATATCGAAATTAGCCTAGGGTGAATTTTTGGTATTTTTATGAAAACATTCAATTTTTGATGAATAGTGAAAACACTGGTTACTATTTAAAAACCGGCTTTTTATTTAAATAAATATTTATTTTATTTAAATTTATTTTAGGTAAAAATTGATACATAATACCTATATAAGTTCAGTGTAATTAATTGGATTCATTTTAAAATAATTTTAGATATATAAAAATGTTATTGAACTTTTCACCGTCTTTTACCCACCTCCAAGGAGAATTTGGAAATTCACATAAAACATAATTTTACCGCTTATATGAGTGGAATTTCAAAAAGACAAGAGACACAGTTAAAATCAAGGACTAAAATGTGGTTCAATTAGATGAAAATAATTTTTGGTGAAGAGTAACTTTTTACTTTTATTTACCACGGTTAAAAGTAAATAGGGTAATTAAGGGTAAAAATGATATTATTATTACACTAACACATGTACTAATTCTATTGGATAATTGTAATTCGTCCAAAAAAAACCTTAGTAATAACATATGACATTTAGGTCCACTTGGATTAGATTTGGACATTTATTATTAATTTATTTAAAGAAGAGTTAAAATAGATAAAATCAACGTTTAATAACTGAAAAATTTTAAATATAGGGTTATACATAAGATAAATTAGACAATAAATATTAATTATAAAGATACAAAATATATCCTACATATTGGTATTTTATTTATAATTTTTAGACTTTAAATAACTTAATTTATATATGACACAATGATGATGCAGTAATTATCTTATTAATGAAATATTAACATAATTGATGTTATAAATACCCAAATAAATGTAATTTGAGACTTTTTATGAATTAAACTAATTTTATAGGTTATTATGACATGTTAATATTTATTTATGTAACTTTTTTATAACTAATCATGCTGTTATGAGTTTCAAAAAAATCAAGTACCAAATAGTGTCAAAATTGACATAAAATACTTTGTAAAACAAATATTATATTATTAATTATTATTTTATTCCTAAAAATATATGGTTCGTCCAAATGACTTAGATATGGATATAGATATTAATAATGAACCACTTGGGGTTCTTTTGGCTTGTTATCTTATGTTTATTAACCATATAGTGTAAGAAAAAAAAAGACATGGTAAAAGTTAAATTATTTAACTTAGAGTTAAATCTAAATGATAATGTTAAAATAGTGACCAAAACATGTCCAAATTCTATTGGATGATAGGATTTCGACCCATCACAACCTTATATTCTAAATAAATCAATTTGGAGCTATAAAAAACCGAATATGACTTTATAATAAAATAATATATTTAGTTTTTCCAAAGGTTCCCCTCTCCTCGCTTATAAAACGACCCCCCTTGCCTCTTCTCTTCACACCATTTTGAGCCTTGATGCTCGGAAAACCCCTGCCAATTTCCCTTATCCACTTCCCTAGAAACATCCTAGAGGTTCTGGTCTTCTAAAAAGACCATCTTTAGTGCCCTAAGAGGAGGTTAAGGAGAGGCGCTTCAAAGAAGAGGTAATGTCTGTTTCCGATTCTTTCAACTTTAATTCTTCTTATACTTATTCTTCTTTAGTTGTTTCATTATGAAGTAATAACATAAGTGTCAATCATATAATTATATGTTATTATAAGTATTAAACAACCCTATTTCACCATTTATCCATCCTACAGAAAACGAAATCACCGCGTGTGCATACGTACAAAATACCGTCTCCATGCCGTGGTGTAAACTATTGTCGGCCACCACCTTACATGGATGGGTAAAATGGTGTAAATAAATAAATATATATGATTATTGTAAAGTTATATTGATTCTGAAATATTATACATACACTTCAATAAAATTTCATGATCAAGGGAATGATATAATCGCTCGTGCGTACGTACGGACTACCGTCTCCACGATGCGATGAGATTCATTCTCTATGTTAAACATTATTGAATGATTATAAAGTATATATAATAAGTAATCATGAAATATATGAACTAATAATGATACTGGATTAATTTATATATATATATATTTATGTCATCTACTTAATTCCATTCAGTTCAATAAGGAAACGAAAACAACGTTCATGCGTACGTACGGCCTACCGTTTCCATGAACGGTGTATTTCATTCCATTTATCGATATATCATATATATATGTATATGCAGAATATATATTACATATAAAACATGTTTTACATTCTGGAATAAAGTAAATCAGGATATAAGTAATAATATCAAGAACAACAAGTCCAAACATGTACGATAAATAAAACGATTTTATCCAAAACGCTGCTTTAACATGGAACTTACAAAAGAACGGGTAATATAAAGTCATAAGTGAACCATATATGATATAATAACAATGAATATGATTCGTTAATAAGTCAATGACATTATTTAAATCATTATACAGGAGTTTCGGATACATATGAAGCATATCGGACCTAAGGTAAGGGATAATTATTCCAATCTCATTCTTATCCGAGATTTTTTATTTGTAAGTATTTACTGGGGTTATGATTATTATCCATGTCCATATGTTCTCAAAATGTTTTCATAAAATGTTTACTTTTCATCTATGTATGTTTAAAGTCATTTTTACCCTTTTCTACTTTTACCACATCATATGGAAGGAATCTTTCTTTTGTTTACCATACGAGGTACTTTTTGACTTTTCCGATAAAAGTACGAGAAGAATGTTATTTTTAACTTATACGTCGTGAACGGATTTTTATAGTTTTATAAAGCATTATTTTCATAAATCTTTATCCAAAATATTTCATGACTATTTTCAAAAAAATATCTTTCTTTTAAAATTGCATGATGTTTTGTGAAATGAAATTTATTTTGAAGAAGAAAGGATATTTTTCTCAAGAATTAATTTCAAGTGTTTTATCAAAACCATTTTTTCATCTAAGATGACAGTATGTAATATGTGTATGTTTCAATTATAATGTCTCTATTATTTACATGGTTTCACTTTTCTTATTATGAAATGATATACATTTCTTTTATATGGATTATGTGATGATGGGATGATGTTTATGAAACCCATTTTATTCGTTGGGTTATTATGAATGATGTATGTTCATTTTGTGGCACATGTAAGAATGATTTCATTATGAGATGGGTGGGACCTATATCCCCATCCAATGAATTGGGTAAAGATTTATATCTCATGAGATAGACATGGTTGGAACGGTAAGTTAATTCGGTTCAGTAATACAGGACTAGAATGAGTAGTGAACTCGATTCAGAAAGGGACTTTTTCCACTATGATGGTCTTGGAAACAATGCCTTGGATACTATTGAAATAATATCATGTGATTAATGTTTTGACACAATTAAAAGTTTTATTTACAAGCTATTTTATCCTGATTGATGTTATATTTTGATCTATTCCTTATGTACTGCCATGTTTTGTGTCATTTCCCAAGATTTCGATGTTTAAACATTATGTTCATGTTTTTATGTTCAAATGTATATGGTTTGTTTTATTTTCTCCATGCTTACCCTTACTGAGCATTTGAGGTCACCCTTTTTATGTTTTCTTTTCCCCAGGATATAAAGAAATGTTTTAGGTAAGAAAAAAAGGGGGAAGATCTTTATGGGAGATGTTGAAGATCATTCACCATGATTAGAAGATTACGTTCCAAGTTTCCAAAGACACTAAATTATTACGATCCTTGTGTGTCTGTTTTTGTTTTGTACTAAGTATTCCGAAAAAGTAATGTAATGTCCATGTACGTCAAGCGTTGGGTCTATACACCTATGTTTTGAAATTCAACAACACTTGCACGCCTAAGTGTCTAACCATTAAGGGAAAATGGCCGCACTTGTGCGCCACCTTATACCTTCGACAGAACTTCCGCGCCACTATTTTGAAAGCCTCTATGGATAATACTAAGGGATTGAGCCAAGCCTCGACCAATTATTAGCCTATGGGTTGACCGTCGGGAAAGTATACATGTGTCACACAGGTATACATGTGTGACCAGGACTTGCATGCCCAGAAAGGACTTGCGCGACTACCACTTTTTGGGTGCCTTTCCTATATATTAAACTCTTTTCTTCAAATACACTTCTCTTATTCATGATTTAGCCTTCAAAACCCTCTTCAAAGTCACTTTTTGGAATGATTCCTTTGTTGGCTTCTTTATCTGAAAGGAACACTGTGGAACATATCTCAAAACCTAGTGATTTACGTATCTTTATGTCACTAAGGTTAGAGATTTCCTCCATTCAACCTCATCCTCTTATATGAGAAGATATTTAATATGGGCATCCTCCTTAAGAGTATGCCCCAAGTCTTAATTTTTTTTGATATGGGCCTCCTTTTCAGGAGTATGCCCCTGATCCCAAGTCCCCTCACATGGGCATCCTCCATAGGAGTAAGCCCCAATCATAATTCCCTATCATGTACCTCCTTTTTAGGAGTAAGCCCCAGTCCAAGATCCCTTAAAATGGGAATCCTCCTCAGGAGTAATCCCTAATCATAATTCCATAACATGAGCCTCCTTTTCAAGAGTAAGCCCCTGTCCAAGTTCCCTTAAAATGGGCATCCTTTTCAGGAGTAATCCCCAATCATAAATCCCGAAACTGGGCCTCCTTTTCAGGAGTATGCCCCAGTTTAAGTTCCCTTAAAATGGCCATCCTCCTCAGGAGTAAGCCACAATCATAATTTCCCTTAACTTGGGCATCCTCCTCAGGAGTAAGCCCCAATCTCAAGTTCCCAAATATGGGCATCCTTTATAAGAGTAACCCCCCAAATTCTCAGATTCCCTATCCTGGGCCTCCTTTTCATGAGTAAGTCCCAGTAATAATTCCCCTTAACCTGGGTCTCCTTCTTAGGAATAAGCCGCAGTCATAATTGTTTCTTAACCAGTCTTCATTTATTTTGATTTGGACTTCCTTCTCTGGAATAAAACCCAATCATAAGTCCCCTCTAATTTGGGCATCCTTATCAAGATTATGTCCTAAGTTAAGTATCCAAATCTCCATAAATCATATATACCTTTATCGAACCTTTTTCTCAGGCTTCTCCCCTAAATTAAGTCCCGATCTTCATCTATCTGGGTAGTCATATGTACATAAGCCCCACATCATTTCTTGTGACTGCATCTTTTGTGGCACAAATCATTAGGTTTACTGATACCTCTTGTTTCTCACACTGAGTGTGACTCATTTGAGCTTAGAGTGTAAAAGTAACCATGACACATCCATTGGGCCATTAATTATACGTAAGCCCCAAAATTATTAAAGTTAACTACATGGAAATTGATCTCTACCTTAAAAGTATAGTATGTAGGAAGCCTTTCTAAGGGTCAAGCCTATCATCCATTAATTCTCATCAATCTTATATAACGTTAAACTATATATTAATTCTCGAACTACGTGGGTTCTGATTCCTTTTTTTAAACAAGGATACGTAGGTATCCCATTTGCGTGTACGATCCCAACTCTGAAATAATCCATTTCCTTATGATCGACAATAAAATTAAAGTTCCCCACTGAGTGGCTTTAAAACCAGTATGGTTATCATAATGACCAAGAGATTTCTATATAATGTGTTGAAGGATACCATTGAATAAGAATCTCTAAACAAATACAGACGATTCTCTATTGATGAAGAACCTCAAATACATATAAAAGATTCTCTAAATTTCATACATATCAATCATTGATTGTCATACCTAAAGGAAAGTTCATTTTCTTACATGGTAATTTAATAAGGATTCATGAACATAACTAAAATATATAAAGAGAGTCCCAAAGTAGATAATAATTTCCCCCAAAATGTGTGATGAGTCTGACCTCCCATACTTTCAACCAATGAATATTCTTAAGCATCATAGGTCAATAACTAATGAGCACCGACCATTGGAAAGTAGGTCCAAATGGATACAGAATCATTGGATGTTTCCGGTTCTACAAATAAACTTGTTATAAACCGATTGGAATGTTTAAACCGTAAATGAACAAGTTCATCACCATTTCCAGAGAAAACAATCACATATTCCTTTGTATATTCTATTCTGTGGGAATAATATTACGCCACTCGTGTGTATGGTGGACTAAAACTTCGTAAAGCGATGTGATTCATTCGTGCTTTACATGGAAGGTAATAAAAATGGGTTTAATGAAATGATGTGATATAAATTACATAAAAGTGATTATATAATTATAATATATTAATTACCTTCCTTTAATTATTCTCTTAAAAAATGGATATATCGTTCATCCATACGTACAATCTACCTTCTCCCTGAACGATGCATTTCATTTTCTATATATAATTTCTACGGATCAAACTAAATACATGTTTAATGAATAAATATTATATCTATGTAATGTTTAAAATTAATCATAATATTTAACCAAGATCCGAGTATGATTATTGAAGATAAAAAATCAAAACATATACTAAAAACAAAGCATTTATTATCTGAAACCCTACTTTAACATGGAATTAATAATAAAAGGGTAATAAAAGGGAATAAGTAAATCATATATGGTACGATATATATAATTATTGTTATTTAATATAATTATAATAAATATATATATTTTTGAATGATTATCGAACATGTATGAACAAATTAAAGTCTTAAGGTAAGGGATTTCTATATCACATTTTAACATCTTGAGACACATGAATATTTACCACCTATTTCCTTTAAGTGGTGTATATACTTCCCATGAATGTATATAATCATTATTATTCTTATAATTATGGTTATTTATATATTAATTTTAGTATCTCTCATTCATTGGGTTTATTCTACCAATGTTACCAAAGTGGTAATGGATTTTTGTATCAATTTTTCTTCTTTGAGACAAATGCTGGGATATCACCTATTTTCATTAATGAGGTGTATATAAAGACCCTTTGACATGTTATATATTAAGTTCATTTATTCTAATGATATTATATGATTTATTTAGTTTTTTTATTTCATGGGGATTATGATTTAATATTACTAATGTGGTAATGATTTTATGTTATAATCTAATTGTTTATCAAGATTGTTTATCATTATGTTTTTGATGATAAACTCTTATAATCTATATCTCCTGAAACTCATAAATATTATTATCCTATATTTATTTTATTATGGTACATTTTTTCCTTCCATTTTCTTCTCTTTATATACTCAAGAGTAAAAATAAATATTTTATGAAAAATCCTATTTATTTCTCCCTTTGATCAGAAACCATTTTTCATCTAAAACAATGTTTTATAAAAATACATTAAGAAAATATTTTTACAATTCATCAATTATTTATTAAATAAATTTTAACTGATATATTAATTTTAAAAAAAATGTTTGGAAAGTAGTGTTTATAGTTTTTTCTAAAAAATGTATATTTGGATTCTACCAAAAAAGTTAAAAGAATATTTGTTTTAACATGTATAGAATATACATAATCTACTTACATAATGAAATCACAAATTATTAAATATTCCATTTTAAATTTTCAAGTTTATTTTCAAATAAAATTATTTTAATTATTTTTTATGTTTTATAATGTTTTTTAAAGAAAAAATGATATTTGCCTCAGGAAATATTTTAAATTATCTTTTAAAATCATTTTACATATATGATGACATCCATTGATAATAAATATACTTTATCAAGGATATGAGAGATCATTATTATTTTTTATCTAAATGTGTTATTTTTCTGATGACATGAAGTTTATGAAACACGTTTCTCTTACACAGGTAATACCATGATATAATCTTTATGAAAATCTATTCTTTTTCCACAGGATATGTTATAATGAAATGAGGAAAAGATTATGAATCCCATTTATTTTCATGGGTTTTAATATGATGAATGTATTATGATCGTTTGGAACATGTATTTATGTCTTCCATCATGTGATGGGTGGAACCTATATCTCCCTCTAACACATTGTGTAATAATTAATGTTATATTAGCACAAAGGGTACACTGGTGGTTACACCAAGCCCGAAAGAGGGTACACAAGAGGTTATACCAAGCCTAATGTATGTAAACAAGTGGTTATCCCATGCGCAACATGTTATGAATGTCTTGGTAGGTATATATTACATAATATTAAATATTCTTATGTGTATAGAGAAATTCTATATATTATTCCAATTTTATTCTCCCCAAGATCATTTTCATTGATTCCATTATGATTTATGTCTTATAAACAACCAATATTTATTCCATGGCTCAAGACTATGATCTTTGATTTTCAGGGTGTTCTTTTAAAATTTTATTATCATTTTATTATACCATTATGTTGATGTTACACTTACGTATATCCCTTGTTTACCCTTAATGAGCATTTAAGGTCACCCTTTCTTATGTTTACTTTCCCTCGGTTATAATGAACGGTTTTGAGTAGGTTATGTTTGTGACAAGTACTAAAGGGGAAGATATTTATGGGATTCATTGAAGATATTTTTTGAATTGAATAGATTGTGCTCTATGTTTCTTATGGAACTAAACTATTAAGGTCACCATATATGTTTTTGTGTAATGTAATAAATAATCATCTAAAAAGATTTAATATCTATGTATGAGAATCCTACGTCATTACATTTGATATCATAGGAATTGTTTAGTTAAAATTTGGAACCAAGGATGTGAAAAGTAATTTGAGATCCTTAAGGATATTTATAAGGACATGTATAGGTATTTAACTAAGGATTAGTCTAAGGAAGATTCAATGTATAGGAAAATTTCCTCTAATTATGATCAAGGATATAACAATTGGTTTCCAAGAAATTACATCCCTGACTCGATACTATAACTGTATATGGATCTATCATAATGATAACTAGTGGTAATAACTTTGAAAAGGGTGTGTTGATATGGACTTGATTGGCACTTAGTGTATGATAATCGGCCTTAATATAGAAATACATTCACACTCCCATGGGGCATTATTTTGATATTCACAGACTCTTTACTAACCACCATAAAGGATTTAAATAGATGATTAATATTAATAAAATTGGATAAAACTAAGGTGTCATAGATTAAAAAAAGAAGGTCCCATGATTTAGTTATCATATAAGTTATTTTTTATGATTATGTGGTTTACCACTATGATTATTATTGATCACACAAGGATTTTGGTTTTAGTCGATGCATGGAACCTGAAGGAACTATTTTAGAGTAAAATTTATTGAAAGATAAAATTATTATCATCCCGATAAACCAAACATTTTAGGAACATGAATTAAGAATATTATTTCTATTACCACAAAACATTCTCGAGCTATGAATCCAGATGGACTTCCAAATGAGACAAAGGGGGAACAACATTATGTTGAGTCCTATATGAGGAAACATCCACCTTCTTTCTATGGTTATTTAAATGCAATAGTTGATAGAAAAATAGAGCAGCACCACTAAAAAGATATTTTCCAATATCTAGTGTACAGAACATAAAAAATTCATTTTTGATATCTACTGTTTAGAAGTTGAATTAGATCAATGGTTAAATCATATCAAGAATATGAGGAAATATGATGAATTTGAATTCATTTATTGGGATGAGTTTTAGAACCTATTTTTCAATAATTACTTTCCTAATATTCACCATATGATGATAGAGAAGGAGTTATTCGAGCTGAATCAAAAGGATGGTGAATTTTCAAATACACACGAGGTTATTTTTACAAGACTTGTGCGGTACAGATCTCATATTATCATGAAAGTAATGTTGATAGATTCTTTAAAAGCCTAAAACCAATTCTCTAACAGGATTTATCAATAAGGAACTTTAGTATATATTAAAATATTGTTCTATGTTCAATAAAGGTGGAAATGGAGGTTATAGTTTCATATAAATCTTATTGTTTTGATAGGAAGAGGAAATATGGAATTTAAATAAAATTCTAAGAACCATAGTGTGAGGAGGAAAATAATTCCTTTATTCTCAATGTGTGGGAAGAAGTATAAAATAAATTTTATTAAGGGGAAAATAAATATTTTAAGCGTAAAAATTAATTTCATCAAATATCTGAGTACTAAATTGATTTGAAGAAGTTTTCAAATTATATGGATAATGAAAATCCCCATATAATGAACCTCCCACACTTCACTATTTAAATTACAAGGTGATTGGGTACAATGCTAAAAATTTCCCAAATATAAGGGTTAATAAGGGAGATCAATGATAAAAACTTCTAATGATAATGGATAAAGGGAAATCTTATGCAATCATGATGGTTGAAGTGAATAATTATATTTATGGAACACTAATCCACCCATCCTTAGATGGGAATTTCATGTTCGATTTTGAATTAATAAGCCCTATTAAAATCATATTGTTCATAGTTTAGTGAAATTTAATGCAATTTTCTTCTTCAGCCTCAATTAAGAAATAAAAGCATAACATTTGATATTATACTAGTATATGGTTGAACCCAAGATTTTGAATGGAAATAGTTTTTATAAGATAAGATCTTATTATGAAATAATGGATGAATTACCTCTTGTAATCATTTTTCCATCTATGTATGAATAACATAAGAGTTATAGATACAATTACAAGTTTACGAGTTTAAGGTTGATCATAACTTCAATGTCATTGGCATCCCTTTTGAGGTATTTTATGATGGTATTTTATCAATATTAAGGATATTTAAAGAGACATATATAAAAATGAAACCCTTTGGTTCTGTATAGAGTTACAAATTTATTTGTGGAAGAATGTATTTACACATTGTGGACGTATAATTAAATGTATTAGTAACCTTTAGGGTTTATCTATTGTTTGATGTTAAAATAATAATGGGTTATATCCAATCACCTTACAAATTGAAAACACATAATTTTTATTAGAGAAGATTTCTCTTTCGATGCGGTTTCTAGAATATACATTAGGGAAGTGATAAGGTTTCATGGAGTGCCAAATTAAATTATATTTCATAGGAATCTAGAGTTTGTATCAATTTTTAGTGATGTCTACAGTAATATCTAGACAAATAGTTGAGTTCATCACTACTTTTCATCCTCAAATAGATTTTCAGTTTGAGAGAATAATTCAAACCCTATAGGATATGCTACAATATTGTTATATGAATTTTAAAGGTAGTTGGCATCAAAAAATTCCTCAAGTTTAGTTTTCATGCAACAATATATTTCACTTGATCATTCAAATGAATCATTATAATGATCTTTATGAAAATAAGTATATAACATTAATTTACTATATTTATGTTTTAGAAAGAAGGCTTTTAAAACCTGAGCAAGATGATGAGATGGAAGAGAAGTTTAGAGACATTAACAAATATGTAAGGACCTAAAAAATTTGACAAAAATGATATAATAAAAATCAATGATGTGATATTGAATTTGAATTTGGTAAGAAGGTATTTAAATGAATTTTTGTGTGGAAGAAAGAAGGCAAAACTCTGCCAAAGGTATATAGGTCCCATTTAAATACATGATTGTATCAGGATAATATCATGTCATATGAGGATTATACTGAACCTCCATCAGGTTCACGATGTGTTTCATGTATTAGTTCTACGTAAGTAAATTCATTATACATCATAAAACTAAACTAATAGGTCATACCACTAGATCATGATATTATTTATAAGGAATAACCAGTAGAGATTTTGGATCGAATATTGAAAGTTCTATGAAACATGACCACTCACCTGGTCAATATTTTGTGATGAAACCACCAAATTAACAAACCTACGTGGGAACCAAAGGAATTAAGGAGGTACATACATCCTTGGGTTTTAGTAAAAAATGTTTAATTTTGAGGGAAAAATTAATTTTAAGAGGGGGTAGAATGTAACACACTGAGATTTTTTGATTTATTTAAAAAAATAAACTTTTCTATGTTTATCACTACATTAAATATCTAGTTTATCTTTCATTACACAAAACACAATGTTTGGATTGCATTACATATGACACTGAGTTTATCTTGGGATACACAAACTATTGAATTTAAATAAAACATGACATATTATTTGAATATTGATATTTAATATCATAATTATCACCTAAAAGATGGAAGGACTGGTATTAATAGATATAAATACATTATAAAAATATATTTTTCACAAATGTATGTAAAATTAATTATTTTTGTATTAATTAATTAAAAATAATAATAAAAACCATTTTAATATAATGGAAATCGTTTTTTGAAACAATATTTTTATGAAAAAAACACAATTTACCCCAATAAATTAAAAAAATCCTTTTTTGGGGAATGATTTTAATGAAATTTATATATTATATATTTAATAAACAATATAATATTCATCTTATGTTTTATCTTAATAATAGATAAGAATAAATCCAATTTCACAAAAAAAATTATTTTTCTAAAAAGACGATTTGTCTCATTTTTTGACACTTATTTGAAAAATATATTTTCACAGTTTTTTAATTTTTTTTAATAAATCAAAATCATTTTTAAAATAATTAAATTAAAAATATCTTCAGATTAATATTTGAGAATTTTTTGATGAATAACGCAAAATGATGAATTTTAATTAAAAATAACCTTTTTTTTAAATTATTTATTCATATAACTTATATTTGAAAATGATATTAAAGTTGTAACGACCCGGACCCGACCAGCCACCCGAACAGTGCCAAACGGGTCGGGTGTCACTAACTTAGGTGCACGTCCCCTAAATGCCAAAGGCTACCGACTAGCAGCGAGGGTCTGATAGGTATAGTGGGGAGGCTATACCCTCCCGGAGGAATAAAATGGTACCAGTCCGAGTAGAATACTAAATCTGCAGTGGAATAAAATGACTTAGCAGACTCGTACCAGACCCGCGTAGCGGAAGCACATTCAATAACAATAAACAGTGGAAGTAATATAAAAACAACAGCAGCGGAAACTAAACAGAACTTCATGTCAGCAATCAACTGCAATAACCACTAATACAACCAAGCATGAATCCAAAAAAGTCATACAAATCAATATATATATCACAACGCCAATGGCTAACCAACCGTAGTTACAATATAAAGTAAACATGCTAATGCAAGAAAATAAGGCTAAACAAATAACTTCGGTATGGCACAACCTCAGGGTATGTGCTAGTCTCCATGTCAACAACACTAAAATCCATCTCCTAAGGCTGACCCTCTACCTGCACGCAATTTCATAAAGTCTACACGCGTCCCGAAGGGCCCGTGTAGGGTGTGAGACAAGTCTCAGTAGGATACCACCCAGAGGTGCATACCTAATATAAGTGTTTAGGAAGACATGCTCATACAAGAAAAATTGTAAACAATGCAATGCCCAAAAGTAAAAAAAGACTTCACTGGTGCTCAGCAGCCACCAGGAAGTGTCACCTGCTTCGGCCAACGCCCGAAAGTCTGATCTGCAGCCCGGTACCTCATGCCACATGACACCATGTGTCTCAAGTACCGACGTCCCGTAGGCACGCCAAACCCTCGTAACCCAGCTCGAAAGCTCAACCTTCCCATGGCACAACATCCGGAGGAACATCGATACCTGTCCTCAAAAGATAACGGGAGGGACATCGATGTCTACCCTCTAATCACGGTGAACCTCTGCCCCCAACCTGACCGCCTCAAAGCTGTCTCCCAAAGGCTCCTCACCTTCCATGTGGCTTCCTATGGAAAGCACCCCCAAAACAAATATACCTAACCACATCTACCGGGGCCTCTACCCAGCGAGTGTCCGTACCACCTCATCTCGATGTCTATCTATGTGAACACTACTCAAAAGTACCCGGTGAGCGGTAATCACCTCAATAAGTTCCCAAGCCACAACATCTCCAACACCTCGTGTCCCTGCGAACCTGTCGCTCCGGTCTAATGGTCTCACCATCCAGTAACCCGGGCCAGGCCCAACCTGACAGTCAAACTGTCTCAACCGACGTCCGTGATGCCCAATCCCGTGGTAGCAACCACCCAATGTAATCTGAGCCAAAGGCCCCAAATTGTGATCCTTATCACTCAACAACATATACTCGGGCCATTCCCAACAATCAAGCAGTTCAACACAAGCAAATCCCACACTGCAAAAACATACTTTAAGGCATAACTTTTAACAGATAATTACTAAACAATCAATTTGCACCAACTTATGTTAACCCAAACCAGAACATAAGGTCTCAACACCTTACACAAATTAACATCATGCTTTAACAAATCAAACTCAGAAGTTTAATTCAACAGCAACAAAATCAGTCTAAAAACAGTAATTTAATTACTGGTCCAAAACATACGCATTTCATCACCCCTGGAAAAATTGCCCCAAACGAGATA
The DNA here is from genome assembly GCA_963277665.1 of Viscum album. Taxonomy (NCBI): domain Eukaryota; kingdom Viridiplantae; phylum Streptophyta; class Magnoliopsida; order Santalales; family Viscaceae; genus Viscum; species Viscum album. The sequence continues at coordinate 1,132,780,928 of OY728134.1, read as the reverse complement.
TGACCTCTCACCCGGCCTTTCTCAATCACAACAAGGGTCAGGGAATACCCAAAGGCGTCCCACAATGCAGATAATTAATTAACAACAAATAAACAGGGTTCTGATTAACACCCGACATCGTGCCTAGAGGTCGCAACACAAAATTGTATACTAAAACACGAAACAAGGTATGCACCACCCACCTCGTACTTGTACGAGGCCACTCCTTTGGTTTCAGCCTCTAAATCGGACTGAATCGCGGTAGATCTTCGTTTTTTTCAAATCCGGTAATTCTGTTTAGATGGAATCTGCGGAGGAACAGGTGAGGAATCAAGGACAAATATGGGTGCGTGGGGTTATCCTCTCTGATGCGGTATCATTTCCTCCAACAGATCAAAGAATGGAGGTCAAACGACTGATCTAGAAGGATTTGTGTTCATGGAGGTCTTTTGGACAGACTTTTCATCCAAAGGGGAAGAAGAAGAGGAATCTAGGAATGAGGCGCGACGACGCCTCAGTCAATCAAATAAAAAAACTACACGTCATGTATTTCCCATGTACACGCCCTGTAGACATGTTTCTGTACTCTGACTTAAGAGGAGTCTGGTACACAGTCTAGACCATGTACACGGTAAACACATGACCATGGTCTCGTCTGCTACACGGGGCATGGGTACACAGCGTGTCAAGGAAGGCTACACACCGTGTAGATGGACATTTACACCTGGGCACCACACGACATGTACCTGGCCTCGCACGGGTAAGGGATACACGATGTGTCTATAAGTACACGTCGTGTAGTAGGAAGGTTCTACACAGTTTTCACACAGCATGTACTCGGCGAGCACATGGCCGGTCACTCGGGAAACTCATAAACAACATGTACTTAAAGTACACGACGTGTAGTCTGGAAATTTCCAAAAACTGCCCAGATTTTCCAGAATTCTCAAAACCAGTCAAAAGTTTAAATAGGGTCAAAATTTGACCTATTTCTAAAAACTCAGGTTCTTAAAAAAGTAAAATTTGTTTATATTAAATATCTACTAATATAATATTGGTCATTGGAATCACTTATATATTGATATTTGATATAAAAACATTATAAACTTGGGAATATTTTCTCTTTGAAAAATCTCATTCTCGCCACTTCTACATGATTAATTCTAAATTAATATTTTCAACTTATGTGAATTTAATTTGGAAAAATGGATTCCATAATTTGATTTAGAAGAAACTATTTTACCTAACAAGGTAACCACCATTTTTTACTAAAATTAATAGTTTTATAATAAAAATTAATTTCCACAATTAAGGTAAAAATTTGTTAACTGAGAGGTTAAACTAAAATGATAAGTGTTAAGATTACATAAAAACTAGTCTAAAATAAATTTTATGGACATATATTTACCATATAATTTCTAATTATCAATAATAAACTATTTTGGTTGGTTGTTTCATGAAATAAATATGGGTAAACCTTTTTTATTTCAAAAATTACTTGCATGCCACTCACCTCATGTTTAATAGGTAACCCTTGTCCTCTCTTCTTTAAATTTTAAAACCATATTTTCTCTGAGAATAACTACCAAAATCATTTCCCAACATATTTAATATCATTATATAAGCATTAGGTTTGGATTAAATCCAACATAGGAAGGACTTTGTATAAACCTAATAAAGTTACCCAAAGAAGAGGTGATGTTCTTGAGTAAGAGTATTTACATTTCATTTTTATCCACCACCTTAAATTCTAATTAAACCATTAATAGAATACACGTAATATCTTCTATATAATAAGATTTTTTAAGTACATGATTTATAATTTTGCAACCAAACTAAATAAGTCCTGGTTTCGGTGATTACTACCATTACATTGGAATAAGAAACAAGTAAACAACGCCTCAAAGGACAGAACAACTTAGTAGTCTTGTTAAAATAGATATATACATGAACCCTGTATTAAAAAATAATACATTAATTACAACATATTTTTTTATATTTTGAGGATAATAAATTTATTCCATCTAGAGTATCATTGAATATATTTCCTTGTACTCTTCAAGGAATATTATGGAAAGGAAATAAATTAACGGTGACCTCAAATGCTCAATAAGGGTAATGTAAAATGGATGAAATAATAAATTGGTGAGAATAATTAAATTTAAAGGTAAATAACTTAACAGACATGAAATGATATCAATAAATTGAGAAGGTTGTGTATAATTAATATAGAAAGGTAAATAATTAAACACGTGACATTCAAATAAGTCAATAATCAATATGGGAATGTAAGAAAATGAAACACATTCCATTTAATTAATGAAAATAGAATGTATTTCATCCATGGATTTGTAGACACATAATATACTGGATAAATAATAACTGAATCAAAATGAAGGAAATTATTAATTATTGGACATCATGTCTTAGGCACATGAACACCTATACCGTTAAAACCTTTCAGAAGATGGTTTAAAAGTATAGGTATAAAACTGATTAATTTGCGCAATATCTTTTTCTCATGAGAACCTTTGATTCATTAAGGGTATATATAAATTCTAGGCCCCACACATCAATTCTAGTCCAAATCATTCCTCATATCAAATGATTTAAATAAATAATTTTCCTTATCAAACATCTTTATTGAATAAAGAATAAAAAATTATCAACATTTCCCCAGGTAATCAAGTAACTGTCAAAGTAATAATTGTATGTAAAAATGGTTTAGAGTTTAGGAAATAAATATGTCCATGATAAATTATATATTCAGTTAGGGGAAATTCACTATTCAGTGATCTTAAAATTTATGAATATTTTAACGGGACTAAAATGAATCATGGAAGGTAATTAAAATACTATCCTAGTCCAAATAATGAAAAAACCATTAAAAAGAAGAATAAGGATGGTATCAATACTATATATCCCATGTGGAGTAAAAATAAAGGGTTTTTTTCATTGATGAATATAAATACACTAAAAATATCTTTTCAAAATATTCATTAGAAAAATATCATTTTCTTTTGAAAAACATTTTCTTTGAAACTCAATTTTGAAAATATTTTCATTCAAAATTATCCATTTAAACAGTCAAATGAATCTTTAAAGAAATGATGACAGGTAAATCTATATATGATTTAATAGGTAAAACAAACATTCATTTTCACATTAAGAAGAATAGAAAAATTATTTATGTTGGGAAAAAATCCCTCAAGGTGTCCTCTTAGTATGTTTTGGGTGTGGTTGTGTTTGTTGATAAAGCAAGATGACTACAAATGAGTATTGTAGTTTTTTTTCAAAAATATTTTTTTTGGTGGTGCAGTTTCCCAGTGTTTGAAAAACTTTTGGGCCTTAATATCAAGAATTTGTGTTCGGAAATGTAAGGATTTCCTCATAAGACTGAATAGTGTGAAGAGCGGCGAATAAAACAGAAAAGGGTGAGAAACGAGGAGTCTTAGACATGGATCACGTACCATGTTTGTGAAGAGTATGTGGCTGCATACCAGGAAGCAGAAACTGTATGCGGGAGCGTTTCACAGAAAAAAAATACGGGTTATGGAAGAAGGTGGTACAGTACATGGATGGATTGTTATTGGAAGGGGACATCGATCACATAGGAGCAAAGTCAGTACGTGGAAGGAATATGAAAAATGGTGCTAGGAGGGTCTGAATGTGATAGAGACACTACCGAATCAATGATTTGGTAAATCTTGGATTAGAGAATATTGAATATATATTTTCCTATATAATAATCTCTCATAACATTTATTAGAAGAGAGATTAATTATCATTAGAGGACATCTTTTGCTTTGGGATTTTAGAAAAGTCCAAAGGATGTTTTTGAGGGATAATTCCATAAAAGTTGAAGTGGTTTGCGTAGAAGAACTTCCACCAAAGGGTTTTGCAGAGAATTTTAACCAGTAAAGGATTTGGTACATGGAGGAAGAAGACATGGTATATGATAGCGGTTTGAGAAGGAAGTCTACAAATGGATAGTAGTTCACAGACAAATGGTTATTTTTAGATGAGGTTTGCGGAGTCAGTACGCAGAGGCGGTACATGATAGCGAAGGCAGAGGTCAACCGCAGAAAAAAGAAAGTTCTTAGAAGGTAAACTGGTATGTGAATGAGATATTATGCATACTGAACCTAGAACTCAGTATGCAGCAGAATAAGGTGGTTTGTGATTTGTAGAAGAATGCTTGAAAATGCCTTATATCAGTTTGCGAATGTATTTTCCGATACCTAGAAGTACTCGGGAAGGTGGACTTCATCTATGGGTGAAAGGGGGACTTCATTAGAGAATCTACCTATAGTTAAGGATGTAAGATATCATGAAAATAAATGGACCCACATGTCCATAAACTATGTTTGACCTACATTTCGATAAACTGTGTGTGGATTTATTTCCAAGAGAAGTGAGTGCAGGAAGAGGAAGACGATGACCCATTCCAATGAAAGTGATACTATGAAAGAGGCATTGGTAGTAACCTATAAGAATACAATGAGTTGAACCTAAACCTTGTAAAGGTAAGGATTCTATTCATAAAAGATCTATCCTCAACATTTTACTCATTATTGGTAGTGAGCCTTAGTAAATTAGGTACATCGGCACACCATTGTTGTATGCACCTTGGATGTAGCCCAGTGAGGATGAACCAAGTTAAATTTTTTGTGTACTATGAATGATTTCAAATGTGTTCATATATTTCTATGGGAGTAAGGGAGAATTTAGTTTTTTATAACAATGAAACAAGATCTAAAAGAGATAATGTTTTAATATGTAATACCCTAATTCAACCCCCCCCCCTCTTAGAGTATTTGACCTAGTGGACCTAACAAATTATTTGGAATGTGAAAAGAAGAATCCTTGGAAAATATTGGTCAATGAAAAAAATGAAAAAAAATTATATAATAAAATATTTTTTTAAAGGTTAAACATATTTTTAAAAATATTTTTAGAAGACTAGGTTTATAGAAGAATACAGGTTCTCCGACTAAAGAGGGAAAATTGTGTTTTCTTAAAAATATTTTCTAGAAAATTTTGAGTAACAAAGAGTGGGAAAATTGTACTATTACTTGATAACGTTCATGAACAATCAAATGAGAAGAAAATAAAAGTTTTTATTAGAAAATGATCAAATAATATCTTATGATGTAAATTCATGTGTAAATAATCACGAATAAAATGAGATTTTAAAGTAAACCCTTGAAAATATTATAACGTTGAAGTGAGAATCAATCAAAGAGTAGAATATGTTTAACAGCTATAAATCCCCATAAATAAGTGGAAATAAATCAATATATATTCAAAGTCGTTATAACCAAAATCATAAAAGATTAACGAGAATGATTAAGTACTATAACCTAATGAAAACTGGTCAGGTTATGAAGTTATTTTCCACTTAGGTAACTTTTACCTCATTCCCCTTAGAAATAATAATTCAAATTAAAAGTCAAAATAGCATGAATAATGAATGAATCATTATATTAGAAGTCAAATTCGTAGTAAGTACCCCATATATAAGAAAATAGGTGTACAAAAATGTTGGACTCTTCCTGTCCTAATGATGTGTTAATCATGTATTAATTATCACAAATCCTCTGAATTATGAAAATATTGTTAATCCTCTTTAGTCTATCTCAAATCAAGTATACCAATTTTTGGTTTCTTTATGCTTAAAAAAACCACTCCAAGATCTAAATATATAAATAATGTTTGATTAGTGTAAACAATATTTTAATTTTTGTTATATTTGATTTCCCGGATGAATGATTAGGTCTAATCGATTCTAGAAATATCACTACTTAAGTCTGTATACAAATATTTTGCTAAGTCTAAGATACTATGTGTATGCCACTAGTTATGTTTTTCTGGAAAGCGACCCAGACACCATGCCCAAACACCATGACCATAAATCGGGACGTAGACACTGTGACCCAGAAATATTTTCCAGATACTGTGATATGATGTCGTAACCAGTTTCAGATGTGTTGAAGTCTGTGACACTAGTTCCTTGCCAACACATCGTTCATAGTTTGACATGTAACTTCACAGTATGAGGTACGAGGTAAAAAATACATGAATCCTTTCAGATCCAACACATTCACTCTAAGAATAAAAAGATAACGATGGACTAAAAATAAAGGGGGCGCGCGATAATGACGAATCACGAGCATTATTAAGAAAAGAACCGACACATTTGACTCAATAAATCTAAAGAACACAAGAAGCATTCTCAAATCCAATAAGTTGTGATACCATATATATGAGTCAATAACATCATTGAAATACAAACTCCACAATGAACATGATCCATATATAACTGGAAACCAGATCACCAGACTTCCGATACTCTGTTTCACACAAAAGAACCCGATTTTGACATCTGCTTCATCCTAGAAGTCCAGAGCTGCATCGAATAACACTCAATGCACTTCTAACCTAATCTTGTCATTTTTCTCTGTTATGTATTTCTTTTGCTTTTGATTAGTGTGTGTGTATCTGTATAAAATTAACAAATTGTATCCAACATTAAATTGGAGGATACAATATATCCTTCCTCTCATATCTTTTTTACACTTGTTTACTCGCACAGATAAGTGTGCAAGAGGTACTAGTTTGACCTATTATTTTATACCCACAAAGAAATGTGTAAGAGGTCGTGTAACCTAGACAATCCTAAGAAATATTTTTTACCCTGATCTAGGAAGTGGATGATGTTTTTTAATATAAACTACTTGGTGTAAGGTGATCACCAAGTAGATTTGATTAAGTCTCGGCATGAGACTGAACCACTTGTTTTATATCTGTTGTGTTGTTTGATTTAGTTTTCATTATTTTACTGTATAATTCAGAAATCCATAAATTTAATTTGATATTTAATCATGTATAGATGTTATAATTGTTTTGCCTTATTATAATAGCTTCAAAAGTATTGTTAATAAATGATATTAAGATTACTGAGAATTAATCAATCTTCAAAGAAGTTATTTAAACAGTCAAACATTCATAACCATATTACTTTGATTAATTAGGCGACATTTATTTTTATTGGGGAAACTTTTAATAATAATTTTCAAATATAAATTTGATTTGATACTAAATTCACCCCCCTCTTGAGTACTCTACTCTGACCAACATTTGGTATTATAGGAGTTTGTTATTCTAGTTAAGACTATGTTTTTGAAACTATTCAACTATGATTTTAGTTGTATTTTAAAGATCTGTAAATTTCTATTAATTCAAATTTTATAGCTCTTTAAAATTATTGCTTTATTATGGATAATATATTTGAAGGTGTTGCAACAAACATACCAACATTTTTTAATGGAACCAATTATTCCCAATGAGAAATTAAAATGAAAATGCATTTAGAAAGCATGGGTTTTGAAATTTGGTCTTCAAATATAGAGGATTATAAGATTCCTTCTACTAATAGAATCATCTGGTATGATCCAACCAAGACTTCCTATAATAACAATTGAAAATCCATGAATGATTTATATTTCTCATTAGGAGGTGAGTAATTTAACATAATTTCTGCTTGTAAAACTGCCAATGAAATTTTGGAGACTTTGTATGTTCCACATGAAAGAGATTCTAGTGTGAATGAAATGAGACTTAATATGTCACGAACCAGGCCAGGTTGCAATCTGACCCGGCGCCCGACCCGGGCCGCGGCAAGGCCCGAAGGGTGTTCCTGATCCCCACGGGTTGGCACAAGTACCCGGGTATCATAAGTAACAAATGTGAAAGATTATAACCGAAATAAAATATAGAAAAACAAATATCCAGATAAATAAACTTAAACTGGAAAAAGGACAACCAAACACGTCTTTAAACTATGAACATTTATAAAGTCCACAACTCGAACCAAGAACTAAAAAGAAAAGACGATAGCGGAAACTGAAACTCATACTGAAACCTCCTGGAAAAAGAGTGGCCACATCAGCGCCACTCTGCCTGAAAAGACCAACTGCAACCTGAACCACCATCGCTGAGCATGAAGTCACAACCTGGAAAGAAGAAGAAATAGAATCTACATACACCCAAGGCTGTGTGTAGGGTGTGAGCTAAAAGCACAGTAGGATGCCACTGAGAAAAGGTTACATGAATAATTATTAAAAGACAAATACATTTGTAATTTAACAGAATAAAATAAACATGTATTTAAAGAATTTTAATGATAATGGTTTTTAAGGGGAAACTTCTCTAAAAAGAAATAAACTTCAACAAACTTATACACACGCACGTGCACACACCCACTCATTCACACACCGACGCATGCACACATGTACACACACACACACACGTTTCTTGGTAACCCCAATGTCACACCGTGTGCCGAATGTGAGCAAAAAGCAGAGGAAGAGCACAATACATAGGAGACCCTAAAGGTACTAGCGAGAAGTGGGACCCTATAATATCACGTCTCGGTGAAACATATCATACATTCGGTGCATGAGCCACCAGCAGGGAAACACCTCCTACCGTAGTGGTCTCCAGTCATCATCCAATGTTTAGTTAATGTTGTAAGTGTCAATCCCGCTAAGTGAAACTGGGCCGATGCCACTCCTGTATCACTAGCACGCTAGGCTAGTCTGCCCACCTAGTACCCAGGCATCCCGTTTGTGCTCAAGTAGTCAATGTTCATGCCAAATGTCATAATCATAAACTCAAACCCAATAAGGTACTTCAAATGCCAAAACAACCATTTGCACACACAAAAACCATTAGAAAAAAACACTATCTAAGAATGTTTTCAAAACACGCTTCACACTATTTACATAATATAATAAACCACATAAAAGTTTACAAAACAACCGAAAAGGAGTGTCACATGGTTTTACACACACAAGGGTAAACACTTAGAAATCCAAAACACCTTCCAACACCGCACGCACTCAAATACACTAAAAAGTGTGACCTTCACCACCAAAAGTTTTGATGAAAAACCCTTATACCATATAAAAAAAACCATTGTCTAAACCACATAGTTCAACATGCCAGAAATAAAAGCTTATAAAACAATTTAGAAGAAATTTCTTAACGTTAACCACTACGCTCACACAAAAACTTCTTTTATGACAACACTCACCCGACGCCATGTAAAAAATAGTTCGCACCACTTACACGACTTAATAAGATAACTGCACAATTCAAAAGTCACTAATAGAGCTCTCAATAGAAAACAACCAATAATATGATCAATATACTAAACAATTTCAATGCAAATCAAACTTCAAATAAAACTTAATTTGCACAACAAAAATTAATTAAAAATATGAAAAAAAATAAATATTTCAAATTAATTCATCGGATAATAATTAGACGGGGAACCACCTACCTTGTCATAGCAGACTTCACAAATATGGTGCACAAGAACCATCGTACACCAACTGCGACTCAAACAACGTCCAAATAGAACCTAAAAAAACGCATCAGACCAATTATACCAGAATTGAACCACAATTGATTAAAAATTCTAACCGCACTCAACCATGATTAAACAACAAGAAAACAAGGAAACACACTTACAACGGGGGTGCAGGAGGTCAGTCAGATGACGATGGAGGCTGCCAGAGGTGCGCGAGGTGCGGGCGGCTGCCCGACAGCATGAAGGAATGCGGGGTGGCTGTCTGGCGGCTCGAAGGGGTGCGGGGAGGCTGGTGCAAGGCTGGCCGGTCGGTGAGGTCACCGGAAAAGGGAGAGGCGTTGCTGGCAAGGGTGCGGGGCGGCCTGTGCGAGGCTGGCCAGTCGGCAAGGTCGCCGGAAAAAGGGGGAAGGCAGTGCCAGTAAGGGTGTGGGGAAATAAAGATAAAAAGAAATAAAACAAACTAAATAAGTAAAATAATATTAATAATAATAATAAAAAAAATGATAATAAACTGGAATATGAATAATGAGGATAAAAATAATAAGACTCATTTGATAACAGTAAAATAAAATAAAAAGTATATAAATTAAGATAATAATAACAATAATATTAAAATTAACAAAATAGTAATAATTGTAATAAACTAAAATAGAAATAATAATAATAATAATAATGATAATAATCTCAACTGACATTATTATGATTATTATTATTAAAACAATTCTTAATTCATTTTATTTCATTAATTAAACGTCGGCAAGGCGTGCGGTGAACCTGGCGGAGCCGCGCGGCGACCCAAGTGAGGCCGCACAGCTTCGACCGCATTGCGCTGGACGTAAACAAGACCAAAACACAAAGAACTCGAAATCTTAAGTCAGTTTTCGACCCAAATTACCCGATGCAAATTAAATTAATAATATAAAGAAATTAGAAACGACAGGTGTGTCAAATCTCCCCACCATAAAGCTTTCTGTCCCCGGAAAGCCACAACCAGAACCAAACCCCACTGCAGAAAACCACACTCCCTTTAGATTCAAAGGGGAATCCCCAAAAACATCAAGCAAAGTGAGGAAAAATCATCGGTCTCAGAGAGAGTGACTCAATGAAAACTTCAAGAAACACATATAAAGACTTTTTGATATGTGTCTCCAGCCCCAATGAGAAAGAACGCCTCCAGTTGACTGATCAAGGAAGGGGACCCTCGCCCCCACGGAAACCAATATCACAAGCTGAAACATCCTAATCACCATTGAATGAAAACCATGTCATTTTTCTAGAACTAAAAAAAAGAGAGTAACCATGACTCAGAAGCACCCTTATCACCTATCGCCAACTCATCTTTAGAAAAGGAACCAACAGGTCAACATGGGGAATCTCGAGGGACTCCCCACCATTAGAAATTTACCAAAATCCACGACGAGGCTAAAAAATGTCACGAGGAGGCCCGGACGGACTCCCCACCATTATGGAGAAGGTCCAACCCAATTCACTCCAAAGTTTCTTTTTTTGAGCAAGACCCGGTGTGGGGCTCCCCACCATTTGAGCTGACAGAAGATACAAAACCTTGAACATTTCACGATGGTGACCAAAGACCGCACCACAAGGGGCGGGGAGGGAGGGGCCTGACTACCAGGGCGTCAAAAGGATGACCCAAGAAAAACCATCATTTTCACATTCCTAGATGAGAATTATTCAAATTTGAGATAGATTTACCCAACATACTTCTATAAGAACCACTAAAGTGATTGCATCTAGTGGGATGCAGCCCCCAAGAGTATTAAGGAAACGAGACGAACACTCCCCCACATGGTCATGAAAACCTTATGCAATCAGACAGTTCGTTTGAAACGGAACAACCGTAGATTAAAAATTAAGCTACTTTCACTTTCAACACCAATGATAGAAATAAATTTGGGGTCCCCTACACTCCCGGGGTTCCTGACCACGCACCAGCTTCACTCTGAGGCCTTTGGCTGGAGCCCTGATGTTTGAAGCATCTCCTGCATCGCAGTCAGGTATTAAGGGCTCCCTAATGGAGCTTCTCCTTTTTGGCGTCACCCGCAACCTCACTGCAACCGAGACAACACCAGCAAACACAACACATTACGACATTCAACTGATCATACACGGAACATTCACAAACACAAGAGCTGAAATGGTGCATGCGCATCACTCTTTGTCACACTGGATGAGAACATGACACCACAAATTGTCACCTGAACATGATCATTATTGTTGAGAGGAACATTATACGGAGATGGACTTCAAACTGAGTCTTAAACAACACCTGACTCCAACAATTGTCCATAGCATCGCCATGTGACTAGGTATTCCACACTAGTGGTCTAACGTAGACCCTTTCTTAAACGAAACCAACAAAGGACCAAAGGTCATTCAGAACAGTGGCCCGCACCGACCACTCTATGCTGTTTCCACCTTTTCCCCACTGGAATCACCTTTAGCATTTCCAAACAGAACTTTCAAATTAATGAGGTCAAACTTTACCCTTGACAATCAAAGAGAACTTACACTGCAAGACATCACCGAACATGACCATTACAACTGATGAAAATACCACATAGCCCTTCAAGACAGTAGTCAACACCGATAATTCTGAACCGCCTTCAACATTCCCCGCTGAAATTTCTTTCACCGCTTCCACGGGGACCTTTAGACACAATAATGTCAACTTCATACCCGAAAAGTCAGACAACTCAAAAAGACCAAAACTCTCTTCAGCTCCACTCGCATATGTCATTTAGCTGCGAGAGGATCCTCTTAATTGAAGGAAAAAGGAATAGACATAGCATTGTTACTAAAAATGTGGAGTCCTTACTTTAGTCAACTGGAGGGTCGGCCAACGGCAAACCATCTGTGGTCGCACGTCATTCGCACATTAACTCTTTATTGGGGGCATACACTAGCCAAGAAAGAAAACCATGGACCCAACCGAACTGGTCCAATGGTCCAGACATAACACAAGCGAACACCAAATGTGCAGGGGAAACCACTGCAAGGGCTCCCTAATGTACTTTTCAAAATAATTAACTAGCTACACACTTGAATACCAACTTACAAATAAAAATTCAAACTCAGGACACAAATCAGTCAAAAAGGATTCTCGGCTCGAAATGCCTCACATCCAACCCTTCAAAAACACAAAGACCGACCACACAAACACCGTTTAATAAAACACCACAAAAAATCTATTTTAACCAAACATTTTGAAAATAGGAAAACCTAGTGGGTTGCACAAACACCAATGGTGCCCCATGGGTCTCACACATGCATCTTCTCGTGCCTCACTGGAATCCACCTCATATCCATCCAGGGATTCACCTGCTCATTCCAATAACCATTTTTTTCCATATACATTCATGCATGTGGTTTCCCACAGGAACACCAAGGATCAAAACCAAACCTTTCCGTTTTTTTTCAAAACCAAAGAATCTAACCCATGCTTTTCAACCCTCACACACCATTTCCTTTTTAAAGCACTTTATTTCAAAACATTTTCGAAGAACAAATCATTTTTTTACTTAAAAACCAAATTCACACGATTTCAAAACAAAGAGACGAGAAGCAAAGCAGGAGGAAACTAGGGTCAACAGGTGATTGGAACATATGGTTGGCGGCCATACGCCGATCACGCCACTTGCCACAGAGAGTATTTTAGGACAGTGTCCCCGACCCCACAAGGCTTTCCAGAACCTGTGAGATCACTAAGACCACTGACCCTACTCCCTTTTCGTTTCCCCTAGACAAGATGAACCGCAATGACCAAAAACGTGGACAAACCTCAATATGATTTGGTAACTTGAGTCCCGCCACGAGCTGTTCTGGCCATGCACCTTACTCGTAGCCAGGATGCCGAGTCCTGACAACCTTAATTTTGGTCTACTATGACTCTATCTCAAAAGAAAATGACCCAAGAGAGAAAACCTTGCCCTCTGATACCATTTTTTCATGAACCAGGCCAGGTCGTCATCCGACCCGGCCCGCGGTAAGGCCCGAAGGGCGTTCCCGATCCCTACGGGCTGGCACAGTTTCCCGTGTATCGTAAATAACAAATGGGAATGATTTTACTCGAAATAAAAGACAGAACAAAAACTATCCAGATAAATAAACTGAAACATGAAAAAGGAATACCAAACACATCTTTAAACTATGAACATTTTTAAAGTCTACAACTTGAACCAAGAACTAAAAAGAACAGACGAAATCAAAAACTAAAACTCATACTCAAACCTCCCGGAAAAAGAGAGGCCACATTAGCACCACTCTGCATGAAAAGACCAACTGCAACCTGAACCACCATCGCTGAGCACAAAGTCACAACCTGGAAAGCAGAAGAAACACAATCTACATACACCCAAGGGTGTATGTAGGGTGTGAGCTAAAAGTCTAGTAGGATGCCACCAAGAAAACTTTCCACGCATAATTATTAAAAGAAAAATACATTTGCAATTTAACAGAATAAAATAAACAAGTGTTTAAAGAATTTTAATGAAAACGGTTGTAAGGGGAAACATCTCTAAAAAGAAATCAACTTCAACAAAATTACACACACGCACGCGAACACACCCACTCATGCACACACAGACACACACACACATGTACACACGCACACACATGTTTCTTGGAAACACCAACATCACACCGTGTGCTGACGGTGAGAAGAAAGTAGAGGAAGAGCACAATACATGGGAGACCCTAAAGGTACTAGCGAGAAGTGGGACCCTAGAACCTCACGTCTCGGTGAACCATATCATACATTCCCGTGCACGAGCCACCGGCAAGGAAACACCTCCCACCGTAGGGGTCTCCAGTCATCGTCCAATGTTTAGTTAGTGTTGTAAGCGTCAATCCCGCTAAGTGAAACTGGTCTGATGCCACTCCCGTATCACTAGCACGCTAGTCTAGTCCGCCAACCTAGTAACCAGGCATCCCGTTTGTGCTCAAGTAGTCAAAGTTCATGCAACATGTCATAATCATACACTCAAACCCAATAAGATAATAAAAATTGCAAAAACAACCATTTTCACACATAGAAACCATTTGAAAAAAAGACATGTTAAGAATGTTTTCAAAACATGCTTCACACTATTGACATAATCTAATAAACCACTTAAAATGTTTACAAAACAACCGAAAATGAGTGTCATGTGGCTTTACAAACACAAGGGTAAACACATAGAAATCCAAAACACCTTCCAACACCGCACACACTCAAATACACTAAAAAGTGTGACCTGCACCACCGTAAGGTTTGACGGAAGACCCTTATACCATATAAAAAACACCATTGTCTAAACCACATAGTTTAACATGCCAGAAATAGAAGCTTATAAAACAATTTAGAAGAAATTGCTTAACGTTAACCACTAAGCTCAAGCAAAATCTTCTTTTATGACCAAATGCACCCGACGCCATGTAAAAAACAATTCGCACCACTTACACGACTTAATAAGATAACTACACAATTCAAAAGTCACGAATAGAGTTCTTAGAAGAAAAAAACCAATAATATGATCAATATACTAAACAATTTCAATGAAAATCAATCTTCAAATAAAACTTAATTTTCAAAATAATAATTAATTAAAAATAAGAAAAAAAAATAAACATTGCAAATTAATTCATCGGATAATAATTAGACGGGGAACCACCTACCTTGTCATAGTAGACTTCACAAATATGGTACGCATGAACCGCCGCACACCAACTGTGACTCAAACAAAGCCCAAATAGAACCTAAAAAAACCGCATCGGACCAATTATACCAGAATCAAACAAAAATCGATTCAAAATTCTAACACACTCAACCATGATTAAACAACAAGCAAACATGGAAACACACTTACAACGGGGGTGCTGGAGGTCGGCCAGAGGCCGACGGAGGCTGCCCGAGGTGCGCGAGGTGCGGGCGGCTGTCCAGCGGCGTGAAGGAATGCAGGGTGACTGTCCGGCAGCTCGAAGGGGTGCAGGGCGGCTGGTGCGAGGCGGGCCGGTCGGTGAGGTCGCCGGAAAAGGGGGAGGTAGCACTGACAAGGGTTCAGGGTGGCCGGTGCGAGGCTGGCCAGTCGGCAAGGTCTCCGGAAAAAGGGGGAAGGCAGTGCCGGAAATAATGCGGGGAAATAAAGATAAAAAGAAATAAAAAAAACAAAATAAATAAAATAATAATAATAATAATAATAAAACTGGAATATGAATAATGAGGATAAAAAAAATAAGACTCATTTGATAACACTAAAATAAAATAAAAAGTATATCAATTAAGATAATAATAACAATAATAATAAAATTAACAAAACAGTAATAATTGTAATAAACTAAAATAGAAATAATAATAATAATAATAATAATAATGATAATGATAATAATCTCAAATGAAATTATTATGATTATTATTATTAAAACAATTTTTAATTCATTTTATTTCATTAATTAAACATCGGCATGGCGTGCGGTGAACCTGGCGGGGCCGCGTGACGACCCAAGTGAGGCCGCTCAGCTTCGACCGTGTTGCACTTGATGCAAACAAGACCAAAACATAAAGAACTCGAAATATTAAGTCAGGTTTCGACCCGAATTACCCGATGAAAATTAAATTAATAATATAAATAAATTAGAAACGACAGTTGTGACATAATACTTACAATATTAAATATGATAACTTTATAATGAAACCTAATGATCCAATTTCTAACATGTATCTCAGGTTCAACGAAATTGTCAACACAATGATTTATCTTGGAAAATAAGTTACTGCCAAAGAACAAATCATGATGATTCTCATATGCCTTCCAAATAGATGGAGAGGAACCTCTGTCTCAATTAGATAATCATGTGACCTCAGATTGTTACCTCTAAAATAACTCATTAGGAAACTAATAATGTATGAGAGTAGTTGAATGTCAACTAGGAAGAAGAGGATGAACCCAAAATTAATAGTTTTTTCATTTAATACCACCACCTCTAGACACAAAGAAAAAGGGAAATTGGAAGCCTCTGAAGAAAGATCCAGCAGTGAACAATCATCACCTGGTAGTGATGAAAAGATGGCTCAATTAGCCCGAAGGTTTAAGGGATTTTACTAGAAGAAGAAATTTTTCAGAAAGTCTAAATTCAAATGATGATATGATCAATAAATAAGATGGAAGAAAGATTGGAAACAAAGTGAAAAGTATTATAAGTTAGTATTCTATGAATGTAAGCAAAAGGGACATATAAAGTATGATTGTCCCAAGTTCCAGTACAAAAAAAATATGTGGAAAAAAATAGAAAGTATAAAAATGCAATGAAAAAAACATGGAGTGCTTCTGAGGATAGTTTAAGTGACTGAAAATCTTTACATGAGGAGCAGGAAAACAAATCCAATATGTGTTTTATTACAAAGACATCTTAGGTAACATTGGAATCTACTGTACTCAATTCCTATTATTCTGGAGATGAGGGTGACTATGAAAACATGTCTAATGAAGAAATGTTTGAGTACTATAATATGATTAAAGAGACATATAATAAACTAAAATATAGATAAAAATATTTAAATAAACAAATTTCTCTTCATTCAACTATTAAATCTAAACTCACACTTCAAAATGGGTAAAATGTTCAATTACTCAAAGAAAACAATGAACTAAACCTATCTAATGAGAAATTTAAAAAGGACCTTGAAATGTTTAATAATTGTAAAGATACTCTGGTACAAATTCTACGTAAATAGATTTCTCCTAAATATACTACTTGTTTTTTCTATTAACCTGGTAAATGAAATTTTGGAAGAAATAATTTTGTTTCTAAATATAGGACACACAACATTACTCCTAGTTCTAGAAAACATTCATCTAGTTCGAGTTATGATACACACTCTACTATTTCAAGATTTTATGGACCAAATAGAGTTTATTTTTCAATCGGAAAAATATTTTTTTCCCATTTTCAAATGTCAGTTTAAGGGTTCCCAATACCAGTACAAAACGTCCCCAAAAATCCAGATTTCAAAATTCAAATTCAAACCAAACCACTTTCCATCAAACGCCACGCACCACACCTTGAGCCTTGATCCCATCATCACACGTCCCCATCACTGCATAACCATCACTGCAGGTTGAACGCCACCACTACATCGCCATCAATGTTCATCACGCACATCCATCACTACAGGTCGCCGGCAAGACCATCAGAGCGTCGTCGCCAGAACCACCTCCACATATCACCACCATTCATCCTCACCACCACAAATCCAATAGTGTCGACGAGAACCAACCACCAACATTACCCCAGTAAGATCAAACCCAATTACAGATAGTGACAACACCAGAATAATGAATGAAATCATAAATATCTCCGCGGTTCCACACACGACATGGAACCACCATGAAAAAAATCCAGCAGAAACAAAAACCACAAACTTATCACCAGCACCACCGCACATCAAAAAATAACACTCTATATCATCTGAAAGAAACGAATCCGCCCGAAGAGAACCCAGTCCATCGCCAAACACACCGAAGAGACATGAAACACCAAAACATAACCTCATACATAAATGAAATCACCTCCCTAGAGAATAAATCCTTCAGGAGCCAAGCAGGACCTGTCACCACCTAAACGAAATCATAACCAAAGCCAGCACAAAACAATAAATGGTTGAAGAAAAACCCATCGTCTTCTTCAGAATCACACCCTATGGACATATCTACCCAAAGCCCAAACACTCGACACAGAACACGAAGGAAACCCCATAACGCAGCACAAATCTTGCAACCTGGGGAATTATCATACCTCCTTAAGCGAAGAGGTCAAGAAACTATGTGAATAGCCGGGGATGATAATAAGTCTGTGCGAGCAAGAGAAGCCACACCGTGAGCACACCGAGGTGAGAGCCAAGGAAAGAGCAGCCATCGGGTGAGGAAGGTGGTGACGAATGGGAATCCTAATCACCGCAATGCCCCTTATGGGCGCATTTGAGATTATTTTTCAATCACATTACATAATTCTTATATGAAACCTTTGAGGCAGATGCAGGATTCAAAAGAAGCAGTCACTAATACTACTGGACCCTAGAAAATATGGGTACCAAAATCTTTTTTTGTTTGATTATTTTATAGGAATGTTTCTTAATGTTATCCTATAAAAGCTTATGGTACTTGTACAGTGGGTGTTTAAGACACATGAAAAGAGACTATTCTTTATTCAAGAGTTTAATAAAAATTGATGGTGGACATGTCACCTTTGGTGACAATTCTAAAGGAAATATCATTGGCCTTGTCCAAATCCGTAACTCTAACTCAATTTTAATTTCCAAAGTACATTTTGTTGATGAATTTAAATATAATATTCCTAGTATTTCAAAACTCTGTGATGATGGATTTCATGTTAAATTTGAAAATGATTCTTGCAATGTTTTTTAATTCTAAAAATGAATTAGTATTTTTTTTCATTAAGAAATGAAAATGTATACTCTGTTAACTTAGATTCTTTAGTTTCTCAAAATTCTTCATTTTTAAGTGTATTTCACAAAGAGTATTGGATTTGGCATAGGAGACTAGGACACTATAATATTAACTCTCTTAGAAAGTTAACATGAATGTTTTTTTGTCAAAGACCAACCTAAACTTTAGTTTCCCAATGATAAAGTGTGTAATACCTGTCAAAAGGGAAAGTAGTACAAAATTTGCTTCAATCCAAAGAAAGAAGTGTCAAATTCTCAACCACTCTAACTGGTTCACATGGATTTGTTTGGATCATGTATAGTTTCTAGTTTAAATGGTAAGAACTAAGTTTATGATCTTGTAGATGACTTTTCTAGATATATTTGGATTTAGTTTTTAGCTCACAAAAGTGAAGCCTGCTCTTTTTTAACAAATATCCCAAAACTACATAAAATCTTAGTGAACTTAGAATTAAATAATTTTGAAGTGATCGTGGCCAAGAGTTTTAAAATAAAGAGTTTGAATCCTTTTGTAATGGACTTTATGGAAACATCCAGTTCTTGAAATTCCTTAGATTCAAGTCACAATGAACTCGAACCTGTTGAATAACCTGAAATCACTAGTCCCTCAATCTCTAGAGCTATTAGAACTCTTATGAACCATCATTTAGATACTTTTATAGGAGGCTTAGAAAATGGAACTCAAACTAGAACTTCTCTTAGAAGTATTCTTATCACAACTTGAACCTAAAAACATTAATGATTCTATCATTGAAGAATTTTGGGTGATAGATATGCAAGATGAACTTAATCAGTTTGAAAGGAACAATGTTTAGAAACATGTTGACATACCCAAAGTAACATTCACCATAGGAACTATGTGGGTGTTTAGAAATACAGTAGTTGAAGCTATTAACAAAGTTAGAAACAATTATAGATTGTTTGCACAAGGCTATAGTGAAGAGAAAGGAATTGACTATGAGGAAACCTTTTTACCAGTAGCTAGACTACAAGCCATTAGAATCCTACATGTGTATACTACACATATAAATTTCAGACTATATCAAATGGATGTTATGTGGGGATTCCTAAAGGGGTATATAAATGAGGATATATTTGTTAAGAAACCCTTGGTTTTATAAATACTCATTTTCCAAATCATGTTTTCAAATTATCAAAATCATTATATGGTTTAAAACAATCTCCAAGAGCTTGGTATGATAGATTAAGTACTTTTCTTATTTCCAATGGTTTTACAAAAGAAATAGATGATCCAACCCTTTTTATAAAACGATTTTCCAATGATGTTTTAGTAGTTCAAATTGATGTAGGTGATAATATCAATGGATCTTAAAAAAATATTTATATATTTTATTTTCTAAAATTATGAGAAAAGAATTTGAAATTACTTTAATGGGGGAACTAAAAAGCTTTCATGGATTTCAAATATTTAAATATAATGATGGTATTATTTTAAATCAAAGTAAATATACTAGATATCTTCTAAAACATTTTGGCTTGGATATCACTAAATGTAGTGACACTCTAATGAGTACTACTTGTATGTTGGATCGTGATGATGATGGAAAATTAGTTGATCAAACCACTTTCAGAGGAATGACTGGAAGCATAATCTACCTAACTTCTAGCCGAACTAACATTATGTTTAGTGTATGTATGTGTGATTGTTTTCAAGAAAACCCTATGGAATATCATTTAAATTTTGTTAAGATAATTTTCAAATACCTCAGGCATACACCCAATCTAGGAATATTCTATCCTAGAGGATAGTCGTTTGAGTTAGTTAGTTAGTTTGATTCTGATTTTGGGGGTTCTAAGATAGATAGAAATAGAAACTCTGGAACATTTCACTTTTTAGGCAATTCACTAGTATCATGGTGTTGTAAGAAACAAAACAATGTTGCATTATCTACTGTAGAAGATGAATACATAGCTTCTAGTAGTTTTTGTGAAAAATGTTTTTGGATGAAACACACATTACTAGATTATGGATATCAATTCAGGTATGTACCTATAAATTGTGACAATACAAGTTCTATTGACATCTAAAAAATCATGTTTCAGACTCTAGGACAAAACTTATGATATTAGAAATCACATTTTGAGAGACCATTATCAAAAAGGCGATATCACTTTGGAATTCATTAGAACTGAATATCCGATCAATGATATATTCACTAAAAAATTAAATTATAAATGAATAGATTAAATAATAAATTAATTGGGAATGCTAAATCATAAGTAGTAAGTGTACTGATTCAAAGTTTAGGGTTTCACAAGTCATTGTTTCAATATTTCTGTCTAACTCTTAATGTCTCGTAGTTTATTATCTTAAAATTTGTTGTTTCATGATTATATTCTCACAGTTACTATCTCATAGTTACTTTTTGTCACTTATTGTCTCAAAAAATATGGTCGCGTAGCTTGGAAGTCACATTATTACAGTCTCACCGTGGAAGCTAGTTTTGGTCTCATCATAAAATCCTGTCACGGTCTCACCGTAAAGATGATTTATTAATTTATTTACATATTATAACATGTATCACGATAATTAATTGTTTTATTCTTTTTACATTCCTGAACTTTTTATTTTGCGATGCTTGATATCCTTAAATGATAAAAATGAATGAAGTTTCACTCCTTTCTTCATCTGAGACCTCTTCTCTCGAAATGTAACCCCTCATTCAATCTCTCTCAGTAGAGACCCGAAGCCTAACGTACATTTACATTACATTACATTTGCGGAATACTTAGTATATAACAAAAAACACACACACAAGGATCGTAATAGTTTAGTGTCTTTGGAAACTCGGAATATAATCCTCTAATCGTGGTGAAAGATCTTCAATATCTCCCATAATGATCTACCCTTTTTTTACCTAAAACCTTTCTTTATATCCTGGGGAAAAGAAAACATAAAAGGGTGAGCTCAAATGCTCAGTAAGGGTAAAAAAAAAGAAATATCAATCACATCATATACATAAGAACGTAGCTTTTGGAAATCTTGACCTGCAAAAGAGCTCATAATATCATAACATGGGATAAATCATAGAATTGAAAATGAGATCCCAATAATCATAACTTAAAACTTGAACTTTGTGGCATGCACACATAATCATGGAAAATCATTTCTTGTTAGTCATGACTCATTGCCAAGACTATCTTAGTGGACAAAGTCCCTTTCTGAATCGAGTAATCCTCGTTTCAGTCCTGTTTCACTGAACCGGTATAACCTACCATTCCAGCCATATCTATCTCATGAGATATGAAATCTTTACCCAATGCATTGGAGGGAGATATAGGTCCCACCCATCTTATAATGAATCCTTTCTTATGTGTGCCACATAATCATAAAACATACATCATCGCATAACACATGTAATAAAAATGGGATTCTTGAAACATCATGACATCATAAATCAATTCATATAAGATAAAGGAATTCATAAAAATAATTCCATCACAAAATGATCAAATCAATTTAATAATAGGGATAAAAAATAGAACCCTTTATTATCTTAGATGGAAAATAATTTTGATAAAACACTTGAACTCCATTCTTGAGGAAAATATCCTTTCTTCTTCAAAAACATTTTTCCTTTCATAACATGTCATACAACTTTAAAATAAAAGAAGTTGATTAAAAATAAACTTGAAAACTTGTAAAGGAAGCTTCTTGGAAATAATGTTTTAAAAATCCATTCAAGCCGTATAAGTTAAAAAAAAACATTCTTCGTACTTTTTTCGGAAAAGTCAAAAAGTACCTCGTATGAAAAACGACAAAAGATTCCTTTCATATCTTTTACAAAAAAACTTACCGAAGGGTAAAATTGGATATAAACTATTGTAGAAGGATGGAAATAATATTACATGTTGAGGGAACATGGATGTGGATGATAAAATACACCCCAGTAATTACCAAAGTAAATACAATCTCGGATAAAAGTGAGATTGTGATATTTCCCTTACCTTAGGTCCGACTTGCTTTGTAAGTGTCCGAACCTCCTGTATAATGATTTAAATCATGTTATTGACTTATTACAGAATCATATTCATTGTTATGATATCATATATGGTTCACTTATGACATTATATTACCCGTTCTTTTGTAAATTCCATGTTAAAGAAGCATTTTGGGTAAAATCGTTTCATTTATCGTAGGTGTTTTGACTTGTTGTTCTTGACATCATTATTACTTATATCATGATCTACTTACTTCCAGAATATAAAATATGATTTATATATCATATATATTCAGTATATATATATATAATATATAGATAAATAAAATGAAAAACACCGTTCATGGAGACGGTAGTCCGTACGTACGCATGAACGCTGTTTTACTTTCCTTATTGTCTTGAAATGGAAGTAAGTAGATGACATACATATATATATATACATAAATCCAGTAGCTTTATAATGTCATATATTTCATTATTATTTCTTATATATACTTTATAATCATTCTTAAATGGTTAACATGGAGAATGAATCTCATCGCGTCGTGGAGACGGTAGTCCGTACGTACGCACGAGCGATGATATCATTTCCATAAATATTGAATTGAATTGGAGTGGATTATACAATATATCAGAATCAATATGATGTTTTAATAACTATGTATAGTTATTCTTTACACCATTATACCCATCCATGTAAGGTGGTGGTGGAAAATAGATTACACCACGGCGTGGAGACGGTATTCCGTACGTACGCACGCGTGGTGATTTCTTTTTCCGTAGGATAGATAGATGGTGAAATAGGGTTGTTTCATACTTATAATAACATATCAGTTTATGAGTGATACTTATGTTATTACTTCATAATGAAACAATCTAAGAAGAAGAAGTGGAAGAAGAAATAAAGATGAAAGAATTGGTAACGGTAATTACCTCTTCTTTGAAGCGCCTCTTTGAGACCTCCTCTTAGGGCACTAAAATTGGTCTTTGAGGAAGACCAGAACCTCTAGGATGTTGCTAGGGAAGTGGAGAAGAGATTTTGGCAGGGGTTGGCCGAGCTTGAGAGCTCAAATTGGTGTGAGGAGGAGGGGGAGGATGTGTCCTTTTATAGGGGAGGAGAGGGGCACCTTAGGAATTCTTAAAAATATTAATTTATATTAAATCTAACCCCACTTAAAAACCTCCAAAAATGACTCATATTCGAAGATTAGATGAGATAGGGTTGTAATCTCATCAACCAATCAAATTTAGACATGTTTGGATCTTATTTTATACCTTATCAATTAGATTTAACTCTAAGTTAAATAATTTGACTTTTACCGTGTCTTTTTGTTTTCTTTCACTATATGGTTAATAAACTTACTATAACATGCCAAACGAAACCCAAATTGTTTATTATTAATATATATATCCTTATCTAAGTCATTTGGCCAAACCTTAGATTTTTAGGAATACAATAACAATTAATAATATAATATTTGATTTAAAAAGTATTTTGTGTCAATTTTGACACTATTTGATATATGATTTTTGTGAAAGTCATAACAGAATTAAATGTTCGAACCAAGTTGATTAAATCAACATTAATATATCATAGTAACCTAGAAAATTAGTGGAATTCATAAAAAATCTCAAATTACATTTATTTTGGTGTTTATAACATCAATTATGTCAATATTTCATTAATAAGATAATTACTGCATTATCGTTGTGTCATAAATAAATTAACTTATTTTATGTCTAAAAATTACAAATAAAATAACATCATGTAGGAAATCTTTTTTAGCTTTCTAATGAATATTTACAATCGAATTTATCTTATGTATAACCCCATATTAAAAATGATTTACTTATTAAACTTTGATTTTAACTATTTTAACCTTTCTTTAAATAAATTAATAATAAATGTCCTAATCTAATCCAAGTGGGCCTAAATGGTCATATTTTATTCCTAAGTTTGTCTTTGGTCGAATTACACTTGTCCAATAGAATTAGGACATGTGTTAGGGTAATAGTAATATCATATTTACCCTTAGTTACCCTATTTACTATTAACCGCGGTAAAAAAAGTAAAAAGTTACTATTCACAAAAAATTATTTTCATCTCATTGAACCACATTTTAGTCCTTGATAATAACCGTGTCTCTCGGATTTTCGAAATTCCATTCACAGAATCGGTAAAATTAAGTTTTATGCAAAATTCAGTTTTTAACCTACCACTTAGTAGTTTCACTATTCATCAAAAATTGATGTTTTTCAGAACAATGCCAAAATTTCATCCCAAGCTATATTTCATATTCCGAATTCAAAAATGAAGTCTATTTTACCAAATTCATAACATAAAAGTTGCATTAATTAATTTTATAATTAAATCCCGCTGTTAAAACAAATAGAGTGTTTTTAAGAAACAATATCTATCAAAAGATTGACACTTGTTTATGTCTAGTTTAAATGTGAAACAACATCCAATGACCAACATTGTATTAAATTGTAAAAATATATTCTAAATATACTTTAAAACCACTCAAATTAATGATTTATCACTATTAATTATTTCGATTAAAAAAGTTGTTTTTAATTATAATTTAGTAATTTTCACTATTCATCAGAATATGAAAGTTATCCGAAAAGTACCAAAATTTCACCTTAGGCTAAATTCGATACTCCGAATCCAAAAATAAAGTTCATTTTGAAAAATAAGATTTACTGGATTTCAAAAAGTGGTTATTACTATTCATAACGGCTAGTTTTAATAATATTTTTATAGCATATCGTTGTTTAGTGAAACTCGGTATTGCGTACTACACACGCTATCGAGGAAGGTCGCGATTGCGTGTAATGAAAGTCAAGTCAAGGATGTGTGTTGTGCAATCTCCTTTTGGTGTAGCGTACAACACAAGACATTAATAAAATTAAAAAGAATATTTTTTTATAAAATCTTGGGCTGTTACATTCTACCCCCCTTAAAATGAATTTCGCCCTCGAAATTCGTCGGGGTTATAAATGGTTTACTATTTGAAAGTTTCTTTAATAGAAACCCACATCATAAAAGGGAATACCAAAACTTGGCTTTAAAAACTAAAGTATGAAATGTAACGATTACCCAAATAAACTAATCACTGGGTTTCCACATAGGTGAAAATATGGATATGGAAGAGAAATCTAACCATCATGTTCTGATGGAGAGTGGTAGAGAACATGGCTATGGAAAATCCAGTAATCACAAATCCATAAATTTGTGACGATCTAAGGTACCATCTGATTCATCAGGTATAAGAGAACTAGGACAACATTTTTGGTTTTCAAGATCATTTCCCTAAAGTTAAAGAATTTGAATTAGAATAAATACTTACTTTATTTTGGTACAATCTCACTGTTGTTCGTGCCTTTAACAATTTCCACTTCATCTCTTAAATAAATGAAGTTGAATTTGTTATTCGTGAAGTGTTAGCAGATCATGTGATAGAATGCCGGGTCATTCCATCTGTCTCAAACAAAAGGTTAGCAAAAATTATATGCATAAATCGATCTATAGTGAGATTAATCATATATGGTTCCTAAAATGGACTTATACTTCATATATCATACTGCTTAATATAATAAAACTAGTTTCTACTAAACAGGGACTTCTTGTAGGCCAGTGGTAGGCGATAAAGGCCAGTCGCACTTCGGTTGTGGGTTCGATTCCTACAGCCTTGTCCGAAGCGATGGGCTGTCGCCCGTCCTGCAGGTTGTCCCTTTTTCTAAAACTACGTTACTATAACATCCCATCAATAATATCGAAAAAAAACTTCTATCCTTAAACAATATTCACTTATGTCCAACATAATCCATTTCAATCTTTAGGCTTATCCATAATACTGCAGTCCACTCTCATAACATAGTGAAAACGATTACCAGAGATTTAATACTGTCGTTGATCCCCACATATCATAAGATATGTCTTGTTGGTCACATTCCAAACATTCAAAGTCCTTAATCGTGTATTCTCTTGAATACCTTAGTGAAAACATGAGTGCAGTTAAAAGTTAACACTTTCCACATACCAAAATCCTCAAAATTCTATATACTCAAACCATGATATCACTTAATCAATCATGAGCTCATGAATACTATCAAACATTTAATTTTCTCCTTATCCCTTCATTATGCGCATATCATCTACATTCCAAAAATATCTGAATAACCTTTCATGGATACTGGTAACATTAATCATACACTTTCAAAACACAAGGAAAGACAACAGTGTAACAATCCATAGATGTCTCTTTATTCCAAAATTACACATGATAAACATGTAATCATTCCACTACATTCTCAAACCATTGACCGAGCTTCAAAAATTCTTTCATCTCACATATCATTTGTAGTCTCTTCATCATCATCCACATAAATACTACCCATATGACCATACTGATTCTCTTCATGAGTCTTTCCCTTAGGGCATTTGTTTGCATAATGCCCATACATTCCACATTTAAAACACTTAACCATTTTTGATGTCGTAGCATTACCATTATCCTCATCCATGGTGTTAACCGACCCTTTTCCTTTGCACTTACTTTCTTTGTGTCCTTCTTTTCCACAACCAAAGCATCTTCCAGTTCCCTTGAAACATTCTCCTTGATGCCTCTTCCCACATGATTTACATAGGGGAAATTGAACTTTCTTTCCTCTATGATCATCATGAAACTCCATCTTTCTCTTATTAGCCGAGTCAGGAAACTTACCAAATTTTACTTTATTGATCATATTATGAGATTGCTGATTCGGCATAATAATGATGTTTGGACTTCCAAATCCCATTTCATTATGAAGAATATCATTCCATTGTCCATCATATCCTCCATTATTGTGAATCATCTTGTCTCCAGCCATTTTCTAAAACCCAAAAAGAATAGTGTGAGAGGCAAAAATCATGCTAGGGAAAACGACATAATAAAGGGGGAGTAACTTCAATATCTAACATCTTAGGTTAAATTATAAGATCGTTACCATAGTTCTAGGACTATATCCTATACGTATACTTATCCTTAGGGACATCCCTAGACATACCTTAAAAATATCTCTAGGGATCTCACTAAAGTTCTCGCATCCTAGTTTCCAAAGGTTGACTAAACCTTTCCTCTGATACCAACAGTAGCGGTCTGGAATTACTTCCAGTGGACTATAATTGATACCTATCAGGGCAATCCATGGGCGGCTACACCCCCTGGGCGGGACACACCACCATCCCCAGTGGCAGCCATTTCCTCATGAAGCCCTTGGGCGGAGAGCCATGCTTCGTCCAACGCTCACATGTGAGAGTTCCCAAGGATCGGATACATTCCTACCTCCTTTGCCTCTGATACCAACAGTAGAGACCCGAAGCCTAACGTACATTTACATTACATTACATTTGCGGAATACTTAGTATATAACAAAAAACACACACACAATGATCGTAATAGTTTAGTGTCTTTGGAAACTCGGAATATAATCCTCTAATCGTGGTGAAAGATCTTCAATATCTCCCATAATGATCAACCCTTTTTTTTACCTAAAACCTTTCTTTATATCCTGGGGAAAATAAAACATAAAAGGGTGAGCTCAAATGCTCAGTAAGGGTAAAAAAAAAGAAATATCAATCACATCATATACATAAGAACGTAGCTTTTGGAAATCTTGACCTGCAAAAGAGCTCATAATATCATAACATGGGATAAATCATAGAATTGAAAATGAGATCCCAATAATCATAACTTAAAACTTGAACTTTGTGGCATGCACACATAATCATGGAAAATCATTTCTTGTTAGTCATGACTCATTGCCAAGACTATCTTAGTGGACAAAGTCCCTTTCTGAATCGAGTAATCCTCGTTTCAGTCCTGTTTCACTGAACCGGTATAACCTACCATTCCAGCCATATCTATCTCATGAGATATGAAATCTTTACCCAATGCATTGGGGGGAGATATAGGTCCCACCCATCTTATAATGAATCCTTTCTTATGTGTGCCACATAATCATAAAACATACATCATCGCATAACACATGTAACAATAATGGGATTCTTGAAACATCATGACATCATAAATCAATTCATATAAGATAAAGGAATTCATAAAAATAATTCCATCACAAAATGATCAAATCAATTTAATAATAGGGATAAAAAATAGAACCCTTTATTATCTTAGAAGGAAAATAATTTTGATAAAACACTTGAACTCCATTCTTGAGGAAAATATCCTTTCTTCTTCAAAAACATTTTTCCTTTCATAACATGTCATACAACTTTAAAATAAAAGAAGTTGATTAAAAATAAACTTGAAAACTTGTAAAGGAAGCTTCTTGGAAATAATGTTTTAAAAATCCATTCAAGCCGTATAAGTTAAAAAAAAACATTCTTCGTACTTTTTTCGGAAAAGTCAAAAAGTACCTCGTATGAAAAACGACAAAAGATTCCTTTCATATCTTTTACAAAAAAACTTACCGAAGGGTAAAATTGGATATAAACTATTGTAGAAGGATGGAAATAATATTACATGTTGAGGGAACATGGATGTGGATGATAAAATACACCCCAGTAATTACCAATGTAAATACAATCTCGGATAAAAGTGAGATTGTGATATTTCCCTTACCTTAGGTCCGACTTGCTTTGTAAGTGTCCGAACCTCCTGTATAATGATTTAAATCATGTTATTGACTTATTACAGAATCATATTCATTGTTATGATATCATATATGGTTCACTTATGACATTATATTACCCGTTCTTTTGTAAATTCCATGTTAAAGAAGCGTTTTGGGTAAAATCGTTTCATTTATCGTAGGTGTTTTGACTTGTTGTTCTTGACATCATTATTACTTATATCATGATCTACTTACTTCCAGAATATAAAATATGATTTATATATCATATATATTCAGTATATATATATATAATATATAGATAAATAAAATGAAAAACACCGTTCATGGAGACGGTAGTCCGTACGTACGCATGAACGCTGTTTTACTTTCCTTATTGTCTTGAAATGGAAGTAAGTAGATGACATACATATATATATATACATAAATCCAGTAGCTTTATAATGTCATATATTTCATTATTATTTCTTATATATACTTTATAATCATTCTTAAATGGTTAACATGGAGAATGAATCTCATCGCGTCGTGGAGACGGTAGTCCGTACGTACGCACGAGCGATGATATCATTTCCATAAATATTGAATTGAATTGGAGTGGATTATACAATATATCAGAATCAATATGATGTTTTAATAACTATGTATAGTTATTCTTTACACCATTATACCCATCCATGTAAGGTGGTGGTGGAAAATAGATTACACCACGGCGTGGAGACGGTATTCCGTACGTACGCACGCGTGGTGATTTCTTTTTCCGTAGGATAGATAGATGGTGAAATAGGGTTGTTTCATACTTATAATAACATATCAGTATATGAGTGATACTTATGTTATTACTTCATAATGAAACAACCTAAGAAGAAGAAGTGGAAGAAGAAATAAAGATGAAAGAATTGGTAACGGTAATTACCTCTTCTTTGAAGCGCCTCTTTGAGACCTCCTCTTAGGGAACTAAAATTGGTCTTTGAGGAAGACCAGAACCTCTAGGATGTTGCTAGGGAAGTGGAGAAGAGATTTTGGCAGGGGTTGGCCGAGCTTGAGAGCTCAAATTGGTGTGAGGAGGAGGGGGAGGATGTGTCCTTTTATAGGGGAGGAGAGGGGCACCTTAGGAATTCTTAAAAATATTAATTTATAATAAATCTAACCCCACTTAAAAACCTCCAAAAATGACTCATATTCGAAGATTAGATGATATAGGGTTGTAATCTCATCAACCAATCAAATTTAGACATGTTTGGATCTTATTTTATACCTTATCAATTAGATTTAACTCTAAGTTAAATAATTTGACTTTTACCGTGTCTTTTTGTTTTCTTTCACTATATGGTTAATAAACTTACTATAACATGCCAAACGAAACCCAAATTGTTTATTATTAATATATATATCCTTATCTAAGTCATTTGGCCGAACCTTAGATTTTTAGGAATACAATAACAATTAATAATATAATATTTGATTTAAAAACTATTTTGTGTCAATTTTGACACTATTTGATATATGATTTTTGTGAAAGTCATAACAGAATTAAATGTTCGAACCAAGTTGATTAAATCAACATTAATATATCATAGTAACCTAGAAAATTAGTGGAATTCATAAAAAATCTCAAATTACATTTATTTTGGTGTTTATAACATCAATTATGTCAATATTTCATTAATAAGATAATTACTGCATTATCGTTGTGTCATAAATAAATTAAATTATTTTATGTCTAAAAATTACAAATAAAATAACATCATGTAGGAAATCTTTTTTAGCTTTCTAATGAATATTTACAATCGAATTTATCTTATGTATAACCCCATATTAAAAATGATTTACTTATTAAACTTTGATTTTAACTATTTTAACCTTTCTTTAAATAAATTAATAATAAATGTCCTAATCTAATCCAAGTGGGCCTAAATGGTCATATTTTATTCCTAAGTTTGTCTTTGGTCGAATTACACTTGTCCAATAGAATTAGGACATGTGTTAGGGTAATAGTAATATCATATTTACCCTTAGTTACCCTATTTACTATTAACCGCGGTAAAAAAAGTAAAAAGTTACTATTCACCAAAAAATTATTTTCATCTCATTGAACCACATTTTAGTCCTTGATATTAACCGTGTCTCTCGGATTTTCGAAATTCCATTCACAGAAGCGGTAAAATTAAGTTTTATGCAAAATTCAGTTTTTAACCTACCACTTAGTAGTTTCACTATTCATCAAAAATTGATGTTTTTCAGAACAATGCCAAAATTTCATCCCAAGCTATATTTCATATTCCGAATTCAAAAATGAAGTCTATTTTACCAAATTCATAACATAAAAGTTGCATTAATTAATTTTATAATTAAATCCCGCTGTTAAAACAAATAGAGTGTTTTTAAGAAACAATATCTATCAAAAGATTGACACTTGTTTATGTCTAGTTTAAATGTGAAACAACATCCAATGACCAACATTGTATTAAATTGTAAAAATATATTCTAAATATACTTTAAAACCACTCAAATTAATGATTTATCACTATTAATTATTTCGATTAAAAAAGTTGTTTTTAATTATAATTTAGTAATTTTCACTATTCATCAGAATATGAAAGTTATCCGAAAAGTACCAAAATTTCACCTTAGGCTAAATTCGATACTCCGAATCCAAAAATAAAGTTCATTTTGAAAAATAAGATTTACTGGATTTCAAAAAGTGGTTATTACTATTCATAACGGCTAGTTTTAATAATATTTTTATAGCATATCGTTGTTTAGTGAAACTCGGTATTGCGTACTACACACGCTATCGAGGAAGGTCGCGATTGCGTGTAATGCAAGTCAAGTCAAGGATGTGTGTTGTGCAATCTCCTTTTGGTGTAGCGTACAACACAAGACATTAATAAAATTAAAAAGAATATTTTTTTATAAAATCTTGGGCTGTTACACTCTCTCTCTCCCTGAACCTTGGTTGAATTTCCATAGCGAAATTACTATCGTTATAAACCCCAGAGATGCACATATCTAAGAATAATATGAATATAACACCGATGATACCACTTGAAGTTCATTTGAATCTGAATCTGGTATATAGAGTAGTGGTACACGAAATGGAAATCTTCCCTAAGTGGCTTCTGTCAAGTAAGTATTAGGTATTTAAAGTGCTTAAAGAGAAAGGGTGGATACATTGGTTCATAAAGGAGGATAGGATGATATACCCAAATCTAGTCACTTGGTTTTATTAGTTCGTCCAATTCACTTTTGATAAAGAAAATATTTTTGTTTTTAGATGTTTGATCAATGGACAGAGATGTAACTTTTCTTTGAGGTTATGGGTACACACCTAAGGATACCTCCTGACGGTATTTTTGAGGACTACCAAATATGTCCTCCACCTCCATGTGAGATATTTGTTTTGGAAGAATGTTTGGGAAGCTTAACTGTGAATGAAACAAAGCGAAGAGATATTTCTGCTGAGATAGCTGGGGAAACCGAACTTTTGTTTTTATTTGTTCCGAATCTGATTGTCCCCAGAAAAGGTGATTTTCATACACTCAAG
Source organism: Viscum album (assembly GCA_963277665.1). Lineage (NCBI taxonomy): Eukaryota > Viridiplantae > Streptophyta > Magnoliopsida > Santalales > Viscaceae > Viscum > Viscum album. Next base: position 1,132,747,965 of record OY728134.1, on the reverse strand, counting down.
TATCAAGATGTATTTTTGATACATATCATGAAGAATGGACAAAAGATCATCCTATTTATGTTTTTTATACTTCATATGTGTGAGTTGATAAAGACAACCTCCATGTTGACCTCTGTATTCTACTAAAGATTAATCTCAGCTATACATCATGTAAAAGGGTTGGTTGGACCAGATAAAGAATTATTTAAAGACTATGAATTTTGTATTTAAAATGTTACAGTCAAGAGAATGAAAACCAGTTGGAATCCATGGAGAAATCCATGGGAGGAAGATAATGAGAGTGTCTCTAAAAATTTCAACCTGGTTGAGCATTCTTCAAGACCTAAGGATATTTCTGATCCTGGTTTGGAACGAGATGAAATCATTGAATACTCTACTAATGAAGAAGAATAATAGGTTGTTTCACTTACAAAAGAAAATGTCCTGGATGAGGAAAACAGTGAACCTTTTCCTCGAGTCTTAATTAAGAAGAATGTACTTATCCCTGAAGAGATTGTTGATCTGGGAGAATAACCTACCTCTAAAGAAGAATCTACTATTGATGAAAAGAAAAAGGATGTTCTGGAAGAGCATCTATAAGAAAATCAATTTTTTGAGAATGAAGCTGATTTTGAGGAGAACCTATAGGAACAAGTTTTTCATGAGTTTATCTCATCTACTGAAGAAATAATGGAGAAAACCTTTCTGTTGGATAGATCATAAATGGGTTAGGCTACTGGGGATGAAAATCTTGAAATAGATCAAAGAACTAATTCTCTAAGTCCTATAAGAGATTCACTTGTTGAGGGGGAGAAACACCCTAATCTAAAACTTTTAGAAGTACCTAATCCAATTGATCAATTCTTAGTGGATACATGGTAAAAATTCCTTAGATATTTTGATTTTAATGATTCTCAGGAAGTCTTAGTTAAAGGTATTGATCTGTCTACTATGTTTCAATTGAAACTAGTGTTTGTTGCTGAAGTTATCTCTAACATAAAACCTGATCTTGTCTAATCACCTTTTCTTAAACTGTCACAAGAACCTTCTACCATGGTTATTAAGGAATATTTGAATGAATTTGGAGCTACGTTATTGGCTAGGGTTGAAATGATCATGAATACACAACATGATCCTGTGACAAACTTGAGTGAAAGAGATGCTAATCTACTATTAGAAAATATTATTTGGTAGATTCAGAAAAAAATGCTTCATGAAAATCAAGAAGTTAGAGTTGAGAACAAGAAGATCAGTGATGTAGTGAAGTCTCTCAGAGGTATGGATGAAGATATGAAAAGAGTGCAGAAATCAAGACCAGAACCTGTTACTCATCTTGTTGAAAATGTTAGTGGTTAGATTCCATAATAAGTATCCTCCTTGATTCAACATAACCTAAATTCCTTAGCTGACAAGGTGGATGAAGGAAACAAACAAATAGTTAAAGAGATGTGTGAGCCTGTTATTGGTCTTAACAAGTTGACTGGTGAATATAAGGGTTGTCTCCAAAAAGATATAAATCAACTGAAATACCATAATTCAGATGTTACAACTTCTTGTACCTCTAGAAAGTCATCTCATCCCCCCTTGGATAGTGGGCTGCTCAGAATGGTTGTTAAAGAAGAACTTCAGTCTGTGCTCAGTGTCTTTGACAAAGAGTCTCAATTTTTGATTGTCAAGAACAGTGATAGAGTTCTTGATTTTTTGAGAATTAATTCCATGATTTCAAATGATCCTCAAGAAGAACTTACTAAGAAGGTGGACTTATACATCAATAGGATCTTCTCTAAGAATTATATGAAAAAACATTTCAAGTACCTTCTAGAGAATAAAAAAATACCTCCTATCACTCAACCTTTCAAAACTCAAGTCCAAAATATCAAAGATTTCACTCCTTTTTTGGAAAATTTCATGGATAACAAGGATGAATTTGAGAAAGATATGAACTATGATGGTGAGATTATTGATAAATTCAAAATGGTTTTGAAGCCTTATCTTCATGTGCAGAGAACTGCTATTGTATCTCCTATAGTTTCACCCTTAAGACCTGGTTTTCCTACCTTATCATCTTGTTCCCTTGCCTCTCTTTTTATGTCTCTCTCTCAGGCTCTGAGTCAGATCAGACCTGTTATCCTTAACCAACAATTTTCTTAGTCTTCCACTACACCTACCTTGGCCCCTTCTATTTTTAAGGACTTCCTCTTATTTCCTTTTCATTTGGTTCACTTTCTTCTCTAACTTCTACCTCTGCTCTTATGTATTCTCTTGATGCTATTTCCAAAGGAAAAGAGAAGAGAGATGGTGCGGAGGAAAAGGTACTACTATATTCTGATAGGGATATTTTAGTATTTTTGTTGCTTCCTATTTGTAATGACACTTTTGGTCCATCTAATGCATTGTGAACTTTTATTTTCTCCTATGTTTTTTAATTTTGTACTCTTTTTGATAATTCCAAAAAGGGGGAGAGACATGCACTCTAAATTCACACTAAGGGAGACACACATTCACTATGAAAATATATCTCACTCACATGATTTGTAATCATAGAAAATGGGGAAATTTTTGGACTCCTCCTATCCTAATAATGTGTTAATCGTGTCTTAATGATCACAAATACTATACATTATGTAAATCTTGTAAATCTTGTTTAATCTGTCTAAAATCATGTGTACATATGGTTAGTTTCTTTATGATTTAAATAAACCTATCCAGGATCTTAATTCCTAAATCATGTTTGATTAGTGTAAACTATATTTCAATTTGTGTTATAATGGATTTAATTGATGAATAATTAAGTCTAATCCATTCTAGAAATATCACTGCTTATCTCTGTATACAGATATTTGGATAAGTCTATGAAACTATGAATTTTCCACCGGTTATGTTTTTCTATCATGTGACTCAGACACCATGACCAGACACCGTGATCTAGACACCATGACCTAGACACCATGACCAAGACACCGTGACCCAGACACCGTGACCAGATGTTCTATCCAGTTCCAGAACTATTGAAGTCTGTGACACCAGTTCCTTTCTAAGACTTCGTTCAATGTTTGACATGTCACCTGATAGTATGAGGTATGAGGTGCAGAATACATGCATCCTCCCGGATCTAACAGATGCACTCCAAGAATAAAAAGAGAAGTGTGGACCCAAAAGGGGTGTCATGATAATGAATAATAATGAGAATTCTTGAGAAAATTACTGACACATGAAACTCAATATATCTTAAGAACACACATATCATTCTCAAATCCGAAATGTTTGGATAACATAAATCATAGTCAAGAACATATTCTCAATAAAAAATCCATGAAGAATATGATCAATATATTACTAGAAACTAGGGCACCAGATGTGTGATACTCTATTTCTCACAAAAGGAATCAATTTTGACATCTGCTTCATCCTATAAGTACAGAGCTACATCGAGTAACACTTAGAGCACTTATAATCTTATCTCGTCATTTTTTCTCTGTTGTGTATTATTTTTATCTTTCGAGAAGTGTGTGTGTATCTGTATAAAAACACACATTGTATCCTATATTAAACTATAGGATACAAGATATCCTTCCTCTCATATCTTTTTACATTTTTTTACTCCAACATATTAGTGTGGAAGAGGGACCTGTGTGACTTGATAGTTTATACCCATGAAGAACTGTGGAAGAGGTTGTGTGACCTGGACAGTCCTGATAACTGTTGTTTACCCTGACCCAGGGTGTGGATCAAGTTTATTAATATAAACTGCTTGGTGGAAGGTGATCACCATGTGGAGTAAATTAGGTCGTGGCTTGAGACCGAACCACTTGTTTTATATATGCGGTGTTATTGCATTTAATTATCGTTGTATTATTGTATAATTCATAAGTCACTAAATTTACCTTGTTATTTAATATTAGAAAGAATTTATAATTGTTTCTACATATTAGAATAGCTTCAAAAGAAATGTTAATAACTAATATTAAGATTTATATGGAATTAATCATTCTTCTATGATTTTATTTAAATAGTTAATCTTTAATAACCATAATACTTTTATTAATAAAGTTATATTTATTTTTATTGGGGAATATTTTAAGAATAATTTTCAAACTGAAATTTGAATAGATACTCAATTCACCCCCCTCCTGATTAATCTACTCTGACTAACAAAAAATAATGTTATTATTCCAAAATAAAGTTAAAAATAACAAAAAAAGAAAGACCTCAAAGATAATCATTAAGAGCATTCTTGAGAAAATAAAATTTAGAATTTCCAAATTTTCCCATACGACTTAGAAACATTTCAATGATAATCCCCATGATGTAATAAAATTAAATAAAACATATAATATCATGATAATCAGTAGATTCATGATATAACATTTAAATGATTATTATATGAACCCTATAAAATAAACTAGGTTCATAACAATAAATAATACTTAATCGAATCAAAATTGAGACGAAATATTTTACCTTGCATTTCCTTTGGGGTGAATGTAGATTAGACTACTTCATAAGGGTTTTAAACAAGTCAGTAACTTATAACATAACAATATTCACATTTATAATAACTTATATTATCTTCTTAAAATATCTTATTAACCATTTGTTAATAATATTTTATTATTTTCAGTATTTCTGATGTTAACTGTCTAGTTTTCTGGGTAGGTTTTGACTTTTTATTTGTTTTTATTATGAATTAGATCATGGTATAATGATATTCATAATTTAATAAATTATTTAAATATCATATATATTCACTATATAGTTATGTATAATAAATCATAATATTTGGATATCAGAAATGTAATTCACCATTCGTTGAGATGGTAGGTGTTACATACGCGTGAACACTAATTTCAATTATTTTTTCTATTAAAAGAATGAAAATATATGATATATATGTACATTTATAAATCAATAGTCATATATATGTCATATATGTTTTATAGGTTTATTTAAACCATCTTTTATTCTTTCCATGTATAATATTAAAGAAGCACATCGCTTTGAGGAGGTGTTAGTTGACACTTCCCCAAACAATGTTATCGTATTTTTACAAAAAAAAAGAAAACTTAAAGTTATGTGTTATATAAGAACTACATAAGCCTAAAGTATTTATAAATAGTATATATATTATATATAAAAATATTTTCTATCATAATTTTCAACCATGAAACGTGGTAAAGGAAAAATGAATAATCTTCATTTTGTGAGGTGGTAGTTTACCGTACACATAAATGGTAAGTTCATAAGCTATTATACTGAAGTGTGTGAATTTTTAGGTCAAAAAATACCATAAAAACATCATATTATATTTAGGATACTTGTATTTATATAATAATTATTAAGGATAATAGAATGAGTGGATAATGAAAATAAAATTAAAGAGCTTGAGGAATGATGTCACCTCTTCTTTGGGTAAATCCTATTAGTTTTCTCTAAAGGGATTATTTTGTTCTATTTCTTCCCAAGGTGAGTCATATAGTATGAGGAATGTGAATTTGAAGATAGTTTTGGGTAGATATTGGTAAATCCAATGTGGCTTAAAATGTTTGAGGAAGTGGGAGGCTTGAGTTCCTTTTTATAGTGGAGGAGTGATACTCTTGGAAATTTTAGAAAAGGGAAATCCACACACATTTCTTCCATTGAAAGTTTCTACAATAATGTTATGAAGTAGATAAAAGTGAATATAGTTATAAAATATGACCATCAAATGGATTTCGGAAAATATTCAAGGTCATTTTGGCCCTTAATATTAATGTTTAGTCTCTTGTTAAGCTAAATTTTCTCTTAATCTTTATAATTAAATTTAATTTCTTTCACTAATATTTTTGGTCAAAAAATAATTTTAAACTTTTAGAAAGAATAAATTTTGATTATTAATGATATGGAATCTATTTTACAAAATTCTAATCATGTAAGTGGTAGAGATTAATTTATATTTAATAATGGACATGGGATAACAATGCGTGTTTTTAATGTAAAAATGTTCAAAAGCATGATAAGCTTTTATATTCAATTTCAAAGTGAAATTGTCTCCAATTACCTAAATTGAATGAGATGATAAAAAATTAATCGAATTAAAATTTAAAACCATTTTAAAATATAATTTATCATAATAAATAAATTATATTAAAATGAATTGTAGAATTAAAATTTAGTATTTTTCACTACTCATCAAAACATTAAAGCAGACAAAAAAATTCCAAAAATTAATCTTAATGTATTTTATATGTTAAATTTTCAAATATTAAGTTTATTTATTCATATTTAATTAATAAAAGTTCTAAAAAATGGATTTAAAATATGTCCTTTTTTAAAAAGTGGTAAAATTTCCTTTTTAGAAAAATGTCATTTTACGCATAAAACAAGATTTTTTCTAATCTTATAGGCCTAAAATATATTGGATGAATAAAATAAATGTTTATGGAATATATTATATATATATTACATTAACATCACTCAATAAATTAAATTAAATTAATTTATTTGGTTAAAATAGCTTTGTGAGCATAAAAAGAAGTTTTCTATAAAAATATTATCTTTATATTCAATTTGTTCTTATATTAATTTATAATTAATTTGTAACCAATTAACTCATTTTATATTTCTGTAAACCATATATTTGTATCAGTTAGTTAATTGTATTCTTGGTTGTTAATTTAATGTCCAGGTTAAGTCTTATTTTTTAAAATAACAATATTTTAATAATATATTATTCTTCTGTAAAACATAGTCATGTATGTAACACAAGCTATCAAATAAGGCTGTTATTACATGCAAGGAAATATAATTGGTGTTTGTGTGCATTTAAAGTAATATAATAGTCTGAATTAATTTAAAATAATAATTATATTGCAATGTATCTTGATAATATATTACCTTGTGTGCTGGATGTTTTTTTCATACACAGTATCGAATATAATGTTCTTACATCTGAATTTTGGGGCGTTATATTCTACCAACCTTAAATAAATTGCATCATCGCAATTTAAACTTGAACTTGGTTATTTTTTTTTTGATATTTATTGTGTTTGAATCCCATATTGAAAGAATGGTTTGTAAAATAGCCTCTAGTAATGAAATAATGAGAAGTACAGAGGTTACGTGGACTAACATATAAATAAGTATCTATGTAAGAGAACATTACTAGAATGTAGAGATACATACATGGAGGAAGAGAATAAATATTTATAGGGAGAAATTGAGGTCATAAATTTAAAAAAAGTGAATAATCAATTGATAGTTGAGATCCTCAAAGCCATAAATTAGTAATGAGTAAGAAGAATATCGATTCAACAAAAAATAAGGTATTATGGTAACATTATTTTGATCATTTTCTTAATGTTGAGTAATTATTTTACATCATAAGTATATAAATAAATATAATTACTAAATATATTTATATAAACATAATTTCATCCTTTGGTTGTGCTTCAATCAATTTCTAATTCATTACTATCTTCAGAAAATTGTTATCTAAAAATTATCTTTGATGTCCTAAGCATTAAAATACACTTTTGATGGATCTTAATGCCTATAATAGAGTTAGAAGTATAAATTTTTATCTAGAAATATTCTTCAAATTCAATATGGTTAATAGATTAATATCTAAACCTAAAAAGTAACAGTGCTGGTTCATCATTAATATTTAGTCATATTTTTTAACTAAAATAATGATATATTAACAAAGACGTCACATAGACTAGTGGTAGGCAGGAAACCCTTATCATCCTTTAGTCATTGGTTCAAACCCCACAACCTTTCCAAAAATTATGGGTTTTCACCCAGAAAACATGTAGTTCTTTTCTAAAACCATATTAATATAACTTTCAAAATAAATATGATGAATATACTTGAAATAATGTTAATAAATAAATACCATTTGAAGTAAGGTTTTCAATACATCCCCTATACTTAAATAATTCATCCATTTTATTTCAACATAGGTTCGTTGATGCACGCCTGTCATAGGGTGTTACAAAAAAATTATTTCCTAAGTTAAAATGTAGTAATGTGGTTGACCTAGGATGTCTCCCGAAGAGGAGTGCACCCAAAAGGGGTTGTCACTTTTAAATAGGGGTAAAAATGTTGTGCTTTTGAAAAGAAATTTGAAATTCAAATGATTTAAAAACTATGAAATTAAAAGGGTGATTAGGTCGGGGTCGGTTTCTTAATTGTAATGCTATTCTTGTTCAATTTAATTCAAACCTCTTCTTCTATGTTTATTAAAGTGTGTTTCCACAATTGTTTCCTCTCACTTCCTTGGTGAAATTATTATTGTGAGAGAAAACCATACCAAGATCTCAGTTTGGTCAACTCTCCTTCCATGTGTAAAATAGTTTTATTGAATATCCTTAATTGAACTGGGAAATACCCGATCGGGTATTGTTTATCCCAAAAAATCAAGAACATTCATTACACCTTTTACACGTACTGACAATCATCGTGTACTTCACCACTAATTCCTTGTTTATTCCATCGTATATAAACCAGAAATTAGTGGAGGGAGATTTTGATTATTTTACCAAGGAAAAAATCAATATCAGAATTAATATTCAAGAACGATCACACTTGATAATAAAATCCGCTATATGAAATTGAAAACAAATTTGAAGAAGAAAAAATTTTATTCAATTGCATCCACGAACTCAAGCATTACAATGTAGAAAACCAACCCTTCCCCAATCACTCCAAAAGATTACCCCACCATGGTAAGGGTAATCGAGATGAATGGGGAAGAAGAAGTCATTACAAAACTATGATAAATAAAAGAAATAAAGAGAAAGCTGAAAAGTTCTCTTTCTTGGTTTCCCAGAAGGAATGGGATGGAGAATGGGATGCTTTGAGAGGGTGGAGCTCTCCTCCTTTTATAGCCAAAATTTGTCCCATGGATGTGGATGCATTTTATCCCCATTAAATTACATCTTCACGAGTTGATCCCTTCTTGAATGTTGTTTATAATTCTCTTGGACGTGTCCCCTCAAAATATCAGCATATTTGGACATGTATTCCGAGAGTTATATCAGTTTTACTCTAAGAATTTATTTTGTCCACTCAGACTCTCCAAAACGCAATCCTCCAGATTAGGGTGATTTAATGACACCATAAATGGCCAATTAACACGACCCTTCCTTCATAAACGACGCTCTAAAACTCCATGAGGGGCCACCCACCTAATATCAAAACATTTGGGCCCACCATGGATGAGTTATGGAGCCCACACCAAAACTAGGAAGAACTGCTAACAGTTTTCTTGAGAAACCTTGTGAGATTTTTTGGAGATTCCATATGGTCGATTCAAGTATTGTTCCAAAGAGATGAAATGAATCCCCAGATGTGTAGGATCTGTAAAATAAAGAATTTTTCAATTTGGAGTAGTGTAGTATTTGTTATGGCCAAAAAAAAGAAATAATTTAAAACAGTTAAAAACCTGAAATGGCCCATTTTTACTATTCAGCTCAAAATAACACCAATATCATAAAAATGAAACAATTTATACCAAAAGAACACTTTTGTGGGTTTAAAACAATGATATTCAATATAAATTAATTGATAATATTTTCTCTATCAATTCCCCCTCACTTAGCACTTGGACTCTTGGACAAGTAAAAGTCAAATCAAATAATATCCAAAACACATATCAATGAGATCTACCAAATCAATATTCAAAGAAACAAAAAGATATCATGCCTCATCAAAAACATTATTTCAAGTTCTCCATTTTATATTTTAATATATTTCGACTTAATTTCTTATCACATGCACATAAAAAACCTACCCCACACGAATTTTATCTCATCTCACAAATGTAAATGCTGAACAAGGATTTTCTCATCCAAACTCACACAAGAGTCACCATAAGCTTGATAAATTCCTACTTATCCACTCGATGTGAGTTAAGGAAATGTGTTTCTAATGAGGACTTTTTAGGGTTTCTTTGTGGCTTCCGATTGGTAGGATTTAGATGTCAAAAATTCTGAGGCCGAAAAAGGAGGGCTTGGCTCTTATTGAAGAAAAATTGAAATATTGTAATTTTCACTCAAATATGGTCTCCTTATCTTCCCCTTTAGAGAAACTCAACTCCAACATCATTCAATCAGCTCAGGATTTCAGCATCAAAAATTTCAATCTTTTCTAACATGATTTTTTTGATATCTTCAAATAGGCACATCTTTCTTTCTTTTTTTACATTAGAAGCTCCAGAAAGACACAACATCTCTTATCATGAAAGCTCCAGAAAGGCACAGCTTTTAACAAAATGAAATATTCAGTAGGAACATAAACTCTTCACCATTTTATATTCCACAAAAATTATAACTGAATGAGGTAGTACACCACAAGACATCTCCCCCCACACTTAAGTTCAACTAGATCATGAAATTTCACTTCAAGAGCAGGTAGGATAGAGAAAATTGGCTTGTAATGTGGTTAACCTGATAGGAAATTCATGTCTACTAGGGGATACAATGAAGGATAAATGTAAATGTGGGACATAATGAAAAGGATTATTTTGAAAAGGGGGATTCAAACCAAATAAATGCCTCATTCATTTAAAAACAAACGTACCCCAAACCCTCAAGTTTTGAAAGGAATAAATCAAATTGTAGTTTAAGAAAGCATGGTCTAGTTCTCTCAAGAAATGAGGTGAATGAAAAGAATATGACAATAATGGTTCAGAAGCCTCACAAGAAAGTGATTTCAAAGATATAGACAGTGAAATATGGCATGGTATTCAAAAATGGGTGTACTTTTCATGAAATTCCAAAAGATTTTAACTTGAAACAAAAGTAATTTCAGCATTCATTTATGCTCAGTTTCATGAAATAGATTGGTCCACTCATTGAAATGGGTTTCAAAATTGGTATTGATAATCATTTTAGCTTAAAAGTTTTAGAAACACACAAAAAATTGAAAAATAAACACACAAAAATATGAAAACACACAATTTTTTTATTTTTTTTTGTGAAAACAAACATCAAATGAAAATCCTATACTACAACGGTTCCTTCCCCCACACTTAAGTGATTTAGTGTCCTCAATGAATTCAAGTGTATTTAACATGTAATCCAATTTTCAAATGAATCACAACATCAAGAATGTGTGAAAGAGAGGTACAACCCGATGGCTCTTTTTCGTAGACAGGTTGGAGGAGCAGGATCTCCTCTACTGGATCTGATGGTAGGGTCCCAAGGAATTTCATCAACCTATGCCCATTCACAGTGAATGAATCCTTCTCTCTATCCTTCGCAATTTGCACAACACCGAAAGGATATAAATTAGTAACTATAAATTGACCCTCCCATCTAGAATGAAGTTTACCTGGCATCAGCTTGAGTCTAGGATTGAATAGCAACACTTTAGCTCCATGATTGAATTCATTCGGTTGGATCATCTTGTCATGTTCCAATCTTGTTCTCTCTTTTTAAATCACTGAATTATCAAATTCTTCTCTTCTAATTCCCTCCAGCCCCTATAACTTTAACCTTATCTCTTTCCCAGCACGTCCAAGATTCATATTCATCTTCCTCACAACCCAATATGCCTTATGCTCCAGTTCCACATGTAGGTGACAACTTTTCCCATAAATCAGCCTATATGGACTCATTTCAATCGGGGTATTGTAGGCTTTCCTATAAGCCCATAAAGTGTCTTCCAATATTTGGCTCCAATCCATCCTGTTTTGATTAACATTCTTTTCCAAAATTCCTTTGATTTCTCTGTTGGAAACTTCAGCTTTCCCATTAGTCTGTGGATGATAGGGAGTTGATGTTTTATGATGCACCCCATACTTCTACAGTAAAGTATCCATTCTCCAATTCAAGAAGTAAGTCCCCTGACCACTAATGATTTCTCTTCTCACTCCAAACCTACAAAATATGTTAGACATGATAAAATCACAAACAACATTAGCATCGTTAGTCCTTGTGGCTTTCGCTTCCACCCATTTGGAAACATAATCAACTGAAACAATGATATATGAATTTCCAAATGATATCAGAAAAGGTCCCATAAAATCTATTCCCCAAACTTTAGAAATGTCACAAAAATTCAATGGCTTTTGGGGAATTTCTTGTCTCTTTGAAATATTTCCTGAAAACTGACCTTTTCACATATTTTGAAAAATTCATGAGTATCTTTAAAAATGGTGGGGCAATAAATTCCAGATTCTAAAACCATCCTTGCTGTCCTTTGAGGTCCAAAGTTCCCTCCACAAGCTAAAGTTTGACAAAAATCAAAGACAGATGTAAATTCACTTTCAGGTAAACATCTTCTTATTACTTAATCGTTGAAAATCTTTCAAAGGAATGGATCATCCAAAATGTAATATCTAGATTCATCTTTTAGTTTTTGAATTTGGTGAGAATTGAAATGAGATGGGACCTAAGATGTTACCAGAAAATTGAATATGTCAGCATACCAAGGCACTTCTCCTTCAATCAAGTACAAATTCTCTCTTTGAATTTGATCATTTAGTGGTTATCTTTCTGGAACGTCAATTTCAGCAGTGTTTGGAAGTCTACTTAAGTGATCAGACACATTTTTCTCATATCCCTTCTTATCCATGATTTATATATTGAACTTATGCAGTAGTATCTTTAAAGACCCTTAAATTTCAAAGAACTTTTTTCTTAATTTTTTTTGGGATTTTACAAGAGCGTAGTTTCTGACGGCACCTGATTCCGAGGCCCAGTGTGCCCAGAATAATTTTCCGAAGTTTGGCTTGGGTACGTTCAGTGAACGGACGAGCGGGTTTTTCTATCTTTTGAACCGGTGCCCGGAATCGAATTCTGAGGGCACCAGTAAAATCGCAGCGCCGGTATTCGCTTAGAAATGCCTCTTCCGGATTTGCGTTTTCTCGGGTGTGTTTTTTTATTTACGGGCTTAAAGATAAGAAATAAAATAATTTTACGACAACTTTATTTTATTTCACTTAAGCCACTTGGAAGCCACTTGAACCCACTTAAAAGTGGCTTAAACTGAGTTGAACCAGATAGAGTACTATCCAGAAATATCCTACCCTCTTGGTAGGATATTTGTGAGGTGGGGCCCGCACGAGCCCCGCCGTTTATTTCCGCTAGGTTATGAACCCGCAAAAACCATCATTATGAAAGTCAACTAACGCGTTTTCTTAAATTCTTAACAGACCATTTAATTGTGCAGTCTATTTCGTAAATTAAATGAGTTGTTTCTTTCATTGAATTAATTCAACGAATTGATGGGTCATTACTTACCCGTTATCGTTTGTTGGCATAATAATAAAATAAGACCAACCTATCTTTTTGGAGGATTACTCGTTGATAGAGGATCCTTGAACCTTCATCCTCCTTTGCAAAGAACGCGAAGAACGCGAAGAACGCCGAACCCGGAAATCGACGACACGATGCCGTGATCCGCGACGCCGACGTTCCCTTCCTGCAATGTTCTTCTGCGACGTCTCTTCCTCCGCGACGGATCTTCGATCGGCTGCTTCAGGTAAGAGTCTCAGACTTTCTTTTTAAATCTCCTTTGTGGTTTTTACCAAAACACGGATTTAATTAATTAAATTAAATCTGATGTTTCATGGCCCGTTGAGTTCGCCGACTCAACGCCGGTTTCCGCGACGACGCGACGCCCTTCTGCGACGACGCGACGATCCCCTTCTTCTGCGACGAACAATTCCGCGAAGAACGCTCACGAGCGACGACTACGAGGTAGGGATTTTATTTTTGGAATTACCCCTTTTTATATTCCTGTAAGTGTTTCTTTAAAAAGTTAAAGAACCGGTTTTGTGAACAATTTGAAATTTATTAAAAATTTTGTTTCCTGTGTGGAATAAAAATTATCCGTTGTTTATATCTAACGCGGAGGGTGCGGGCAAAACGAACACGGCTCGACAACCCTCCGTCGTTCTTCGTGGTTGTGCAGATTTGACGGGCGACGACGGAACGTGCCGCAACGAAAGTTTGATGATCCCATAGTGAAGAACGGAACACGGGAGGAGCAACGGTGCAGACGGGAAGAAAATCGGGCCACCGGCACGGCGGCACCGGCGCCCGGAGGTGGCAGCGCCCGGAGGCAGCGGCGCCCGGAGGTGGCGGCGCCCGGCACGCCGCCGGACGAGACCGTCGCTTCACCGGCCGCGGCGGCGGCGCTCGCGGGACGCGGCTGAAGCCGCGTCCGGTCACCAGGGAGACACCCTGTGGGTGTCGCGGGGGTGTCATGCAGGGGCGCCCCCCCCCCCCCCCCCCGCGTGACTCGGGATGCGGCTTCAGCCGCGTCCGACTGTCTGGCCGACACCTCGCGGGTGCCGCGGGGGTGTCACGCTGGGCGGCGGCTCCCCCGGCGTCGGCCGCTCAGCCGCTCGACCGAGCTGAGCCGGACCGGCCCTGGCCGAGCCAGACCGGTCCTACCGGGTCGGACCGGGTTGGACCGAGTTCGGCCGACCCAGGGGGGTCGGGCCAGTTCGGCCCGGGCCCGGACCCCCCTTCTTCGGACTGCTTTCAGTCAAATGGCCGTATCATGAGCTACGGGCCTCCAAACGACTTGCCGTCAGCGGAAACGCGATCCTTGGATCGAGACGGCCGTTTCGGTATATCGCACTCAAGGTTTCGAAATAATTTGATTTCGGCCGGGTTGGTTCGTACACGAAACCAACCGGGCCCTCAGAGCGGAAACGCTCATATCTTGAGCTACGGACGTCTGATTGACGTGCCGTCAGTTTTGTTGTTTTCCTCTAAGTGAGATGGATCTTTTGGTATACTACTCCTGAGGTTTGGATGTAGGTGGAGTACGGTCGGGTTGGTTTTGCCTTAAAAACCAACCGGGCCCCTGGGATGAAAAAGCCAATATCTCTCAGACCGGGCGTCCGATTGACGCGCCTTCTGTGACGTTGAGTTCCTATTGACGATACGGAACATTTGGATACATCAAATTCGGAATTTGTGACAGTTGATGTATCGGCCTCTCGGCTCATGGAGCGGACCCTCCCGAACGAGCTTGCTGTGTGCGGGAACCCTAGAGCTGGCTGTGACTGCTACTTCGACAGCGACGACCGTGCAGAGATCCTCAGTGGAATGCAGCGACGACCGTGTAGAGATCCTCAGTGGACTGCACCGACGACTGTGCAGAGATCCTCAGTGGACTGCGACGACTAATGCACTCAGCGATCCTACGTGGATCAGTGCTACAGGTCCTGTGTGGGCCCGATCCTGTGTGGGTCCGATCCTGCGTGGGTCAGCGCTCAGCGTTTCTGTGTGAGCCAGCGCCTACAGGTCCTGTGTGGGGCCGATCCTGGGTGGGTCTTTGCGGGGGTTAGTTACCTATTGATCCTTCATGGGTCTGACGACTTAGATGGATCAGTGATCATCTTTATCATCATCCAAAGAAGTATACCTGTGTGAGCTGAATCTTGTGTTACTCTCCTTGTGGATTGTGTTGAGCTATCCGGTGTGGATTTACTATTTACTCTCCTTTGTGGATTGTGTTAAGCTATCATGTGTGGATTTAATATTTACTCTCCTTTGTGGATTCTGTTGTGCTATCCTGTGTGGGTATACGTTTTCTTTCCTGTGTGGACTGGGTTGTGCTTGGGCTCGGACGTTGGAGCCGAACGGGAATTGATGACTTAGGTATATGTATGGGCATATACCTAAGCCGTGTCAGATGTTACTTCGTGATTGTATCTTTCCTTTGTGGAATATCCTTTGTGGATTTCGGGAGACCTTCGGGGGTCTCGGGGTCCCTACTAAGTAGCTTATACTCACCCCTGCACGGGCTATGCCCGCACTTCGTGGTGTTGGTTGCAGACGATAGACAGCACTGATCGTGGTGGAGGCGTGCGGAGCAGGACGATACCTGGAGGTGGACCACTGGGCGAGACGTACTCGGAGCGGTCAGGTGGACCCGAGGAGCAGTGGAGGCTATCTGTACCCACCCTTCTGGTGGGACTTCCAAAGGACGGCTCGACGCTGCGGCTTTTCTTTTCAGTTGTTATTTTTCCCTTTTAGTTGTACTTTACAGTTGGGCTTGTATTTCCGGCCCCTTTTACTTTCAGCACAGCTTGTACAGTTTTTACTTAGTGTTTACTTTTCCGTTTTCTTACTCTGTGGTGCTTGTTTACTTTTCAAAGGCAATTCCTTCCATTTTTTGGGATTTACACCTTGGTGCTACTCGCCAACCGCTGGCCTATGGAAGGCGGGCTTGGGGTAGTCACGACACGGGCCCTGAGGACGGGTCGTGACAAATTGGTATCAGAGGAGTTCGGTTCTACCGCAGACTCTGATCTTTCTTCTATGTGAAGCAATAGTGTTTAGCGTATTGGGTGTGTTTATCAGTCCAGGGAGTCCAGTGTTGGTGCGACGGCCGAAGTATCCGTACACCAGGACCCTGACTTCTGATTTCCGACTTAATGCACGAAAACATTGATTGCATGTGTGTTTCAAGTTTTCTTTGTGATTACTTGTGTCAGCTCACCTGGTATACTATTCTGACTGTGGCGCACTTGTTTTCTTTTCAGGATGGCCCCACGACGACAGCCAGCTAGGGTTCTGAGAGTAGAGTGCGGCGACAGCCCGCCGAGCGACGAGGCCTCGGTACAGGGCCCGTTGAAAGCAGAGGCACCGGCGGTACCTTTACCCGCCGAGCCCCTGATGCTTCCAGCGCCGATCGCTGATGATGCACGACGCCTCGGAGCTCTGCACGAGTTCCAGCGCCGGCGACCACCCAGGTTCTGTGGGGAGATGGACCCCCAGGTAGCCGAGGACTGGCTGGAGGCGGTCGTCTGAGTTTTCAGGCTAGTGAGGACACCAGCAGACCTCATGGTGATCCTCGCGACGAGCCTACTACACGCAGCAGTAGGGAGATGGTGGAGCTTGATGCTCCAGGTACACGATGAGGCCTCCCTCATCCGGACGGACTTTGAGAGCCTCTTCCACTCAGAGTTCGTCCCGGCTACCCTCCGTGCGGTGCGCATTCATGAGCTTCTTCAGCTGCGGTAGGGCAGCTTGACGGTCGCCCAGTACACGGCGAGGTTTACCGACCATTCTCGCAACTCGACAGACATGGTACGAGACCCCTTATTCCGGGCCCAGACCTTCGAGCAGGGTTTGAGACACGAGATCAGGGCATCGCTGATCTCCCTCAGCATCCCGACCCAGGCAAGAGTGCTGGAGCAAGCCCTTCTGATCGAGAGTCTTCTGGTTGAGTCCACAGTGAGACCTACCGTAGGGCGGCAGGTAGCAGAGTCTTCGGTAGCAGGTAGCCGACAGATGACTCAGGGTTCCAGGCAGACCAGGCCTTCCGGAAGACGACCTCGGGACATTGGCTCAGCAGTACGGGGCACACAGCGCGGAGCCAGCCTTCCGAGAGGTAGGCAGTGCTACTCGTGCGGCGGGCAGGGCCACATGGCTCGTGACTGCCCGACCCGTCGTACCGAGGAGCAGCAGACGGTGGAGGGGCCACCTAGGTAGAGGCAGAGGGTCGACCGTGGCGGTCCGCAGGGAGGAGGCGGACGAGGCAGGGGAGCTGGCTGAGCAGTAGGTGGTGGGCGACGCTTTGAGGCTCTGCCACCACCACCACCTGGAGGTCCGCCCCGACCACAGGGAGCTGGCGGGCAGAGACAGGCACAACTCCAGGAAGCGGAGGCCTACGACCACGGTGCGACAGAGATGATTCGAGGTACAATCTGTGTCTATTCCACCCTTGCTGCAGTTCATATAGATACAGGAGCGAGTCACTCTTTCATAGCCTCTGCCCTTGTTCGGAGCTCAGAGATTCCGACAGAGCCGTTGGCTCGATCCTTACGGCTAGAGACTTTTACGGGAGTAGACTCGATGATTACGCACTGGTTCCGGTAGTGTGAGATTACTCTAGGAGGCGAGAGCTTTGGTTGGGATCTTCTTGTAGTGCCGTTGAGGCCTTACGACATCATA
The DNA here is from genome assembly GCA_963277665.1 of Viscum album. NCBI lineage: Eukaryota > Viridiplantae > Streptophyta > Magnoliopsida > Santalales > Viscaceae > Viscum > Viscum album. Next base: position 1,132,730,083 of record OY728134.1, on the reverse strand, counting down.
TTGGGCATGGATTGGTTATCTATGGTCCATGCACAGATTGACTGCATTAGGCACAAGGTGCGATGTGTGCGCACCGACGGGAGCAGGTTCACCTTCACCGGTGAGAAGGGAGCCTTCGTAGCACAGGAGGGACTCTCGCAGAGGAGAGGGCAGCCCATCACTCATCAGTTGGCTAGCCTCATCCTTGGAGCATTTGACGTGCGAAGTCCTAGTTTTCCTGCAATGGTGGATCAGTATGCAGACGTCTTCCCCAACGACGTTCTAGGGCTACCTCCTTGCAGAGAGGTAGAATTTTATATTGATCTGTACCCCGGCACAACCCCGATATCCACTCCAGCGTATCGGATGGCCCCCGCTGAGCTTCGAGAGCTACGGGTAAAGTTGGAGGACTTGCAAGGCAAGGGGTTCATCCGACCCAGTGTTTCACCCTGGGATTCCCCGATTTTGTTTGCCAAGAAGGCGGACGGTAGCTTGCGACTGTGTGTCGACTATCGTCGCCTGAACCAGGTGACAGTGAGGAACAAGTATCCGCTACCGAGGATTGATGAGATCTTCTATCAGCTCAAGGGAGCACGATGGTTCTCGAAGATAGACCTCAGGTCAGGCTATCATCAGCTCAGAGTTCGAGACGAGGACGTGCAGAAGACGGCCTTCAGGTGTCGGTATGGCCACTATGAGTTTTTGGTTATTCCTTTCCGTGTAACCAACGCTCCAGCAGTGTTCATGAGCCTCATGAACAGGATCTTATAGCCATACCTCGATCGATTTGTCATGGTCTTCATCGACGACATTTTGGTGTACTCGACCATCGAGGAGGAGCACGCCTACCACTTGCGGGTTGTACTAGACACACTCCGAGAGCACCAGCTTTATGGAAAGCTCTAGAAGTGCCAGTTCTGGTTACGTGACGTCCACTTCTTGGGGAACGTCATTTATGAGGCGGGAGTTTCAGTGGATCCCATGAAGATTGAGGCAGTGCTAGCTTGGGAGCCACCCAAGAGCGTGACGGAGGTGCGGAGTTTCTTGGGCCTAGCCGGATACTATAGAAGATTTGTGCCGGATTTCTCTAGAGTTGCGGTGCCACTCTCAGCGTTGACGAAGAAGGGAAAACCCTTTGTGTGGTCGGACAGATGTCAGCAGAGCTTCCAGGAGCTGAGGCAGAGATTGACTAGCGCACCTATCTTGAGGTTCCCTGAGGAGGGAGTTGGATACATAGTATACTACGATGCATCAGGGACCGGAATTGGGTGTGTCCTGATGCAGGAGTGGGTCGTGATTGCCTATGGATCACGTCAGTTGAGGCAGCATGAGCAGAACTATGCTACCCATGACCTGTAGTTAGCAGCAGTGGTCTTCGCTCTGAAGACATGGTGACACAATCTGATGGGCGAGCGCTTTACAGTCTTTTCCAACCACCAGAGTCTCAGGTACATCTTCTCTCCGAAGGACCTGAACCTGAGACAGCGGCGATGGCTCGAGTTCCTCCAGTACTATGACTTTGAGATAGTATATACTCCTCGGAAGGGGAACGTGGTAGCCGATTCCCTCAGTAGGAGGATGGGCATCCAGCTACTTGAGGAGGCGACATAGCAGCTAGCCGCTTTGCAGATATCCTTCATGGATAGAGACGGAGCAGCCTTCCTTCAGTCTCTCACCGTCTCTCCTCCACTTCTACAGCGGGTCAGAGAGGCTCAGCTTGGGGACGCTGACTGTGAGACACGGCATGCACAGATATCCTCGGGACAGGCATCTGATGGATTCTCTCTTAGAGCAGATCACGACGTCCTTTTCAGAGGATGTACCCTGGTACCAGTTTCTTTAAGAGAGGAGGTGCTGAGAGAGATTCACACTTCTCCTTTAGTGGTACATCCTGGAGTGGCGAAGATGTACCAGGATCTCAGGCGACAGCACTGGTGGCCGGACATGAAGAAGGTTGTGGCAGAGTTCGTTTCAAGGTGCCTCACCTGCTAGCAGGTGAAGGCAGAGCACCAGGTACCAGTAGGCTTGGTACAACCCTTGGAGGTCCTGGAGTGGAAGTGGGACGGGATATCTATGTACTTCGTGACTGGACTTCCACACACTTCCAGAGGTCACGACTCCATTTGGGTGATTGTTGACCAACTCACCAAGTCGGCACACTTCTTACCCTTCCAAGAGCAGGGCTCAGTAGAGAGCTTGGGAGTCTCTACGTTCAATAGATTGTACGGCTTCACGGTGTGCCATCGACTATCATCTCCGATAGGGACGCTCGCTTTACTTCCCAGCTTTGGAAGGGGTTGCAGGAGGCGTTCGGGACACGGATACGTCTGAGCACCGCCTTTCACCCTCAGACGGATGGTCAGATGGAGAGAACCATTCAGAATCTCAAGGACATGCTCCGCGCATGTGTCATCGACTTTGGTCGTAGCTTGGAGGACCACCTACCCTTGGTGGAGTTCGCGTACAACAACAGCTACCACTCCACCATCGGGATGGCACCATACGAGGCGTTGTACGACAGGCCTTGTAGATCTCCTTTGCGCTGGAAAGACCCTGGGGAGTCAGCACTTGTGGGACCAGAGATGGTCCGGGCCACGACAGAGAAGGTCCAGGTCATCCAGGAGTGGATGAGGACAGCTCAGAGCTGGCAGAAGTCATATGCTGACAGGAGGCGGAGGCCACTAGAGTTCGAGGATGGAGACCACGTGTTCTTGCGTGTCTCATCTCGACGTGGATTACGGAGATTTGGCCAAGGCGGCAAGTTGTCTCCACGCTTCATCGGGCCTTTCCAGGTCCTCAGCAGGATTGGCGAGGTGGCTTATCACCTGGCTCTTCCACCTCAGTTGCACCGGGTGCACGACGTCTTCCACGTATCTCAGCTAAGGAGATACGTGTATGACCTGACACACATCATTGACTATGGGGAGATAGACGTGGATGATGGGGAGACTTTTGCAGAGATCCTGGTGGAGATAGAGGATCGGCAGGAGCGGGTCCTGCATGGGCGATAGATTCCTCTTGTGCGCATCAGATGGAAGCACAGGAACCTCCATGAGAGCACATGGGAGCGGGAGGCTCAGATGCGTGCTCAGTACCCACTTTTGTTTCCCTAGTTTATGATGTATCATTACGGGGATGTAAATCCCTGAGGTGGGAGTAATGTAAAGACCCATAAATTTCAAGGAAATGTTTTCTTAATTTTCATTGGGATTTTACAAGAGCGCAGTTTCTGACGGCACCTGATTCTGAGGCCCGGTGTGCCCGGAATCATTTTCCAAAGTTTGGCTCGGGTACGTTCAGTGAACGGACGAGTGGGGTTTTCTAACTTTTGAACTGGTGCCTGGAATCGAATTCTGAGGGCACCGATGAAATCGCAGCGCCGATATTCTCTTAGAAACGCCTCTTCCGGGTTTGCGTCTTCTCGGGTGTGGATTTTAATTTTCGGGCTTAAAGTTAAGAAATAAAATAATTTTACGACAACTTTATTTTATTTCTCTGAATCCATTTGGAAGCCACTTGAAGCCACTTAAAAGCGGCTTAAACTGAGTTGAACCGGATAGAGTACTATCCAGAAATATCCTACACTCATGGTAGGATATTTGTGAGGTGGGCCCGCACGAGCCCCGCCGTTTCTTTCCGCTAAGTAACGCACCCGCGAAAACCGTCATTATGAAAGTCAACTGACGCGTTTTCTTAAATTCTTAACAGACCATTTAATTGGGCGGTTTATTTCGTAAATTAAATGAGCTGTTTCTTTCGTTGAATTAATTCAATGAATTGATGGGTCGTTACTTTCCCGTTTTCGTTTGTTGGCATAATAATAAAATAAGACCAACCTATCTTTTTGGAGAATTACTTGTTGAGAGAGGATCCTTGAACCTTCATCCTCCTTCGCGAAGAACGCGAAGAACGCGAAGAACGATGAACCCGGAAATCGACGACGTGACGCCGTGATCCGCGACACCGACGTTCCCTTCCTGCAACGTTCTTCTGCGACGTCTCTTCCTCCGCGACGGATCTTCGATCGGCTGCTTGAGGTAAGAGTCTCGGACATTCTTTTTAAATCTCCTTTGTGGTTTTTACCAAAACACGGATTTAATTAATTAAATTAAATCTGTTGTTCCATGGCCCGTTGAGTTCGCCGACTCAACGCCGGTTTCCGTGATGACGAGACGCCCTTCCGCGAAGACGCGACGATCCCCTTCTTCCGCGACGAACAATTCCGCGAAGAACGCTCACGAGCGACGACTACGAGGTAGGGATTTTATTTTGGGGATTACCCCTTTTTATATTCCCGTAAGTGTTTCTTTAAAAAGTTTAAGAACCGGTTTTGTGAACAATTTGAAATTTATTAAAATTGTTGTTTCCTGTGTGGAATAAAAATTCTCTGTTGTTTATATCTAATGCGGAGGGTGCGGGCCAAACGAACACGGCCCGAAAACCCTCAGCCGTTCTTCGTGGTTGTGCGGATTTGATGGGCGATGACAGAACGTGCCGCAACGGAAGTTTGATGATCCCATAGTGAAGAACGGAACCCGGGAGGAGCAACGGCGTAGACAGGAAGAAAAGCGGGCCGCCGGAGTGACTCCGGCGGCCCATGGAAGCCGGCGGCAGTGCGGGTCGCCAGCACGGCGGCAGCGCGGGTCGCCGGCACGGCGGCACCGACGCCCGGAGGCGGCGGCGCCCGACGCGCCGCCGGACGAGACCGTCGTGACACCGGCCGCGGCGGTGGTGCTCGCGGGACGCGGCTGAATCCGCGTCCGATCGCCAGGGAGACACCCCGCGGGTGTCACGTGGGTGTCACGCGGGGGAGGCGGCTCCCCCCCCGCGTCACTCGGGATGCGGCTTCAGCCGCGTCCGGCTGTTTGGCTGACACCCCGCGGGTGTCGCGGGGGTGTCACGCGGGGCTGAGGCTCCCCCCGCGTCGGCCGCTCGGCCGCTCGGCCTAGCCAAGCCGGACTGGCCCTGGCCGAGCCAGACCTGTCCGACCGGGTCGGACCGGGTCGGACCGGGTTCGGCCGACCCAGGGGGGTCGGGCCGTGTCGGCCCGGGCCCAGACCCCCTGTCTTCGGACTACTTTCAGTCAAATGGCCGTATCATAAGCTACGCGCCTCCAAACGACTCGCCGTCAGCGGAAACATGATCCTTGGATCGAGACAGGCGTTTCGGTATATCGCACTCAAGGTTTCGGAATACTTTGAGTTCGTCCGGGTTGGTTCGTACACGAAACCAACCGGGCCCTCGGAGCGGAAACACTCATATCTTGAGCTACGAACGTCCAATTGACGTGCCTTCAGCTTTGTTGTTTTCCTCTAAGTGAGAAGGATATTTTTTCATACTCCGCCCGATGATTGGACACAGGTGGAGTATGGTCGGGTTGGTTTTGCCTTAAAAACCAACCCGGCCCCTGGGACGAAAAAACTAATATCTCTCAGACCGGGCGTCCGATTGACGTGTCGTCTGCGACGTTGAGTTCCTATTGACGATACGGAACGTTTGGATACATCAACTTTGTAATTTGTGACAGTTGATGTATCGGCCTCTCGGCTCGTGGAGCGGACCCTCCTGAACGAGCTAGCTGTCTGCGGGAACCCTAGAGCTGGCTGCGACTGCTACTTCGACAACGACGACCGTGCAGAGATCCTCAGTGGACTGCGACGACGACCGTGCAGAGATCCTCAGTGGACTGCGACGACGACTGTGCAGAGATCATCAGTGGACTACGACGACTACTGCACTTAGCGATCCTACATGGATCAGTGCTACAGGTCCTGTGTGGGCCCGATCCTGTGTGGGTCCTATCCTGTGTGGGTCAGCGCTCAGCGGTTCTGTGTGAGCCAGCGCCTACATGTCCTGTGTGGGCCCGATTCTATGTGGGTCTTTGCGGGGGTTAGTTACCTATTGATCCTTCGTGGGTCTGACGACATAGATGGATCAGTGATCATCTTTATCGTCATCCGAAGAAGTATACCTATGTGAGCTGAATCTTGTGTTACTCTCCTTGTGGATTGTGTTGAGCTATCCTGTGTGGATTTACTGTTTACTCTCCTTTGTGGATTGTGTTAAGCTATCCTGTGTGGATTTACTTTTTACTCTCCTTTGTAGATTTTGTTGTGCTATCCTGTGTGGGTATACGTTTGCTTTCCTGTGTGGACTGGGTTGTGCTTGGGCTCGGACGTTGGAGCCGAACGGGAATTGATGACTTAGGTATATGTATGGGAATATACCTAAGCTGTGTTAGATGTTAGTTCGTGATTGTATATTTACTTTGTGGATTATCCTTTGTGGATTTCGGGAGACCTTTGGGGGTCTCGGGGTCCCTACTGAGTAGCTTATACTCACCCCTGCACGGGCTATTCCCGCACTTCGTGGTGTTGGTTGCAGACGACGGACAACACTGATCGTGGTGGAGGCGTGCGGAGCAGGACGGTACCTGGAGGTGGACCACTGGGCGGGACGTACTCGGAGTGGTCAGGTGGACCCGAGGAGCAGTGGAGGCTATCTGTACCCACCATTCAGGTGGGACTTCCAGAGGATGGCTCGACGCTGCGGCTTTTCTTTTCAGTTCCTGTTTTTCCCTTTCAGTTGTACTTTACAGTTGGGCATGTATTTCCGGCCCCTTTTACTTTCATCACAGCTTGTATAGTTTTTACTTAGTGTTTACTTTTCTGCTTGCTTAATCTGTGGTGCTTGTTTACTTTTCAAAGGCAATGCCTTCCCTTTTGTTGGGATTTACGCCTTGGTGCTAGTCTCCATCCCCTGGCCTATGGAAGGCGGGCTTGGGGTAGTCACGGCACGGGCCCCGAGGACGGGTCGTGACAGTATCATCCATCTCTCTATCCTTGGTAAGCATTAGATTTCTTCATCATGTACCTCAAAGATGCATGATCAGAAAACACTGTGATTTTAGTTCCAAGAAGATTTGATCTAAATCTTTCTAAAGGAAAAACAACTGCAAATAACTCTTTTTCCATGGTTGTGTAATTGAATTGGGCCGCATCTAAAGTTCTCGAGGCATATGAAATGACTTTTGGTCTTCCCTCAATTCACTAAGAAAGGACTGGTCCAACTGCTTGGTTGGATGCATCATAATGTAGATGAAATGGTTCTTCCCAATTTGGAGGCTGCATCACGGGTGGTGAAATCAATCTCTTATTCAACACATTAAAGGATTACCTAAAAGAACCATTGAAATCAAAATCAGCATATTTCAAAAGTAATCTAGAGAGAGGGAGAGAAATGTTACTGAAATCTTTGATAAACCTCTTGTAGAATCCTTCATGTCCTAAAAATGATCTAACATGTTCACACATGTAGGGTAAGGAAATGAATTTATCACTTCAATTATTGATTTATCCACATCAATTCCATTTTGGGTAATGACATGACCAAGTAAAATTCCTCTTTGAACCATGAAATGACACTTTTCAAAATTTAAAACAAGTTTTTTTTTCAATGCAGGTTTTCAAAAAGATCTCTAGACTTTTCAAACAATGATCAAAAGAATCTCCAAAAATTGTGAAATCATCTAAGAAAACATCCAAGAAGTTTTCAATGTGATTAGAAAATATACGCACCAAGAACCTCTAAAATGTACATGGAGCATTACATAATCCAAATCGAATTATTTTATATGAAAAAGTACCAAAAGGGCATGTAAATGTCATCTTCTCTTGATCCTTGGGAGAAATGGGTACCTGAAAGTAACCTGAAAATCCATCCAAAAAGCAATAATGAGTTCTCCCTGCCAATATTTCTAACATCTGTTCAATGAAGTGGATGGGGAAATGATATTTTTAAGTGACCTTGTTCAATTTCCTAAAATCAATGCACACTCTCTGGCTGTTTTGAATTCTCATTGGGATTAACTCATTCTTTTCATTCCTCACAGTGGTCAGGCCAATTTTTTTGGAAAGACATGAATAGGGCTGACCCACTGCGAATCTGAAATGGGATAGATGACACCAACTTATGAAATATTCTCGATCTCCTTCTTCAAAACTTTTTTTCAAGGTGGGATTCAGTCTCCTTTGGGGCTGTCTAACAGGTTTGGAATATCCCTCAAGAAAAATTCTACGTGAGCATAATTTTGGGTTTATTCCTGGGATATCACCAAAGCTCCATCCTATTGCCTGGAAATTCTCTCTCAAAAGCTCAATCAATGATTTTTCATGGATTTTAGAGAGATTATTATCAATTATCACTGGCAGTTTTTCTCCCTCCCTAAGGTATACATATTTATAATTAGTGGGGAGTGGTTTGAGTTCCAAATTAGGGGGATGCTCAAGGGATGTGACTAAATTGACGTTTCCAACTTCTATATTTTGGACCTCCCATACACAATAAAACATATCATATTCCTCATAATTTAACAAATCATTAAAGAAATCATATTTTACCTCTCCCTCCCACATGAAGTCAGAATCTCCATCATTTTTAGCATCCACATGTTCAATAATATTTACAAGGAAAGAAGTCTCTCCTAAGTCAAGAATTCATATAACATGCCTGATTCATCAATTAGTTCTACAACAACTTCATGGGAGAGTGAAAAGAGGGAGTGATCATCCAATGGTTGCCTCATGAATTTAAATATATTAAAGTGAACCGTGCTCTCTCCAAACTCCATGGTGATTGTTCCTTCATGCACGTTGATGATTGTCCTTGCTATTTTCAGGAATGGTCTCCCTAGGATAATGGGAGATTGGGCTGGTGCTCGGTCTTCCTCGATGGAAAGGACATAAAAGTCTGATTGAAAGATTGATCCTCTCACTCCTACAAGTACATCTTCAACGTCTCCATCTGGGAAAACGGTGGATCTATTTGCTAATTGTACCACCACCCGTGTTGGTTTTAGTTCTCCAATCATCAAAGATGAAAACACTGAGTGAGGCATCACATTTATCGAAGCTCCAAGATCACATAATGTATTAGAAAAATTTAATGAACCGATAGTGCAGGGAATAGAGAACATCCCTGGATCATGACATTTTTGCAGTATCGGTGGTGTGATCAATGTTGAGACGCTTCTTCCTAATTTGATTCTTTAATTTCCATCCAGTCTTGTTTTTTAGTACACAAAACCTTCAGGAATTTTTCATATTTATGGATTTTTCTGATTGCATCCAGTAGTGGGATGTTAATCTCAACTTTTCAGAATGTTTCTTGAATTTCCCATTGAAGTCGTTCTTCTTCACCCTTCTTTGACTCAACCAATGCTGATGGGAATGGTTCTGGGATATCCTTTTTCCCCCTTTTTTGTTCTTTAAGAGGTTTTTCTATTCCTTCCTTCCGAAACAATTTTCTTTCTCCTTTTTTGTCGACTCTATCTTTTGGTTGGACATGACGAGCTTCATAAGATTCCATGGAATCATCCTCCTTATTTTTTTATGGTGGTGTGAGCTACTTCCCGCTTTGGTTGGTGATTTCACTAACATTTTCCTTTGGATTGGGAATTGTTTGTGAGGGAAGTTTACCTTGGTTCTTGGTGAGAGCATCCATAATGCTTGTAAATTGATGAGATAGATTTTCTATTTTAACTTCTAATCCCGCAACTGTTGTCTTCATCTGTTGATCTTCATTTTTCAGTGCATTTGTGGATGGTTGCTCATAATTCTTCCCCTAGAAAGGTGTTTATTGGAACGTTTGTTTTTTTGGAAGGGATTCTTATAAGGTTGTTGGAATGCTATCGGGTTCTGATATTGCGGCTGAAAAGGTGCTCTGGCTGGGTTCTATTGACCCCCTTCCTTGGTTGGGCTTGTGGTTGGTATTTCCTTTGTTGAGAGGCTGCAACACAATTTTTTTCCCCTGTACTTCTGGACATTGATCAGTGTAATGACAATTAGAAGAGCATAAACCACATACCTGATTCGGCCCTTGTTGTTCCTTCACATGGTTCAAATCTATTTGTTGCACCAACCTGGTGAGTTAACCCATTTCGTTCCTAATTAAATCTACTAAATCAGATGTTATTACCTCATGGATTCCTCTGGTGATCGTACCTGTAGTGCCAAACTGTTGTGAGTTTTGTGTAATATTTTCAATCAATCCTCTGGAATCCGTTGGTGACTTGTCAATCAAGGATCCTCCAGATGATGCATCTAGAATGTTTCGATCATTTTCAAGCAATCGTTGATGGAATAAAATAATGAAATGGTGTTCTTCTATATTCTGGTGTGGAAAACTGGCGCAGATCTTCTAAAATTGTTCCCAATACTCATAATGTGTTTCCCCGGTTGATTGGCAAATGGCATAGATCTCTTTTCGGATAGTTGTTCTCCTGGATGCGAGAAAAAACTTTTCATGAAGCATCTTTGAATATCTTCCCAATGTTGTACTTATATTAGTTGTATACTATACAACCATTCCTTTGCTTCTCCCTCGAGTGAGAAGGGAAATTCCCTCCACTTTACCTGTTCTTCTACAACACCTCAGGGTCTGCAGCTAGTGCTCACAATGGTAAATTCTTAGATATGCTTGTTAGGGTCTTCACCTGCAAGACCATGGAATTTAGGAAGAATTTGAATCATGTTAATGCGAAATTCTAAATCATTTTCTAATGCAAGAATATCTAGTTGATTTTGTTGGTTAGAGAACTACGGGGCGAAAAGATTGCACAATGTTTGGTTGGGATTGCCAGCCATTGGAGGTTAAGAGTGATCACAGGATGTGTCACTTGAATCTGTATGTTTAATTTCTTCAAAATGTAATTTCAAATTTTTCTTTCTCAATTGAGTTATTGTTCGCTCAATTTTGGGATCAAATTCAATTAAATTGTTGTTTGAACTACAGGTCATTCAAAAGAAAGATGTAAAAAAATGTTTTTTTAATGGTTTTTTTAGGCACTGCCTCCCCAGAAACGGAACCAAGTTTGACGTACGCCTATCGTTGGACGTGGAAAAACTATTATTTCATATGTTAAAATGTAGTTATGTGGTTGACCTAGGATGTATCCCGAATAGGAGTGCACACAAAAGGGGTTGTCACATTAAAAAGGGGGTAAAAATGATGTGCTTTTGAAAGGAAATTTTAAATTCAAATGATTGAGAAACTATGAAATTAAAAGGGTTATTAGGTCGGGGTCGGTTTCCAAATTTTAATGATATTCTTTTTCAATTTAATTCAAACCTTTTCTTCTTAGTTTATTAAAGTGAGTTTCCATAATCGTTTCCTCTCACTTCCTTGGTGAAATTATTATTGTGAGAGAAAACCTGACCAAGATCTCGTTTTGTCAAATCTCCTTCCATGTGTAAAATAGTTTTATTGAATATCCTTAATTGAAATGGGAAATACCCATTCGGGTTTTGTTTATCCAAAACAATCAAGAACATTCATTACACCTTTTACGCGTACTGACGATCGTCGAGTACTTCACCACTAATTCCTGGTTTATTCCATCGTAAATAAACCAAAAATTAGTGGAGGAAGATTATGATTATTTTAACAAGGAAAAAATCAATAATAGAATTAATATTCAAGAATGATCGCACTTGATAATAAAATCCGCTATAAAAAATAGAAAAACTCTTTGATGAAGAAAGAAATTTATGCAATTACGTCCAAGAACTCAAGCATTCCAATGTAGAAAACCAACCCTTCCCCAATCACTCCAAAAGTTTAACCCACCAAGGTAAGGGTAATAAAGATGAATGGGGAAGAATAAGTCATTAAAAAACTATTAAAAATAAAATAAATAAAATATAAATCCGAAAAGTTCTCCTTCTTGGTGTCCAAGGAAGGAATGTGATGGAGAATGGGATGTTTTGAGAGGGTGGAGCTCTCCTCCTTTTATAGCCAGGATTTGTCTTTAGGATGTTGAAGAGTTGTAGCCCCATTAAATGAAATCTTCACATGTTAGGACCTTATTGAATGGTTTTTATAATTCTCTTGGTCGTTTCCCCTCAAATGCACAGTGGAATTGGACATGTATTCCAAGAGTTATGGTCGTTTTACTCTGAGAATTTATTCTGTCCAGTCAGACTCTCCAAAACGCAATCCTACTGATTAGGGGGATTTAATGACCCCATAAATGGCCAATTAACGAGGATCTTCCTTCATAACAGATGCTCCAAACCCCCTTTCGCGTCCATCCACCGAATAGCACAACATTTGGGCCCACCATGAATGAGTTATGGAGCCCAAACCAAAACTAGGCAGAAATGCAAATATTTTTCCTGATCTAACTTGTGAGCTTCTTTGGAGCTTTTATATGGTCATTTCAGCTATTGGTCCAAAGATATGAAATTAATACATAGATGTTTAGGATATGTAAAAGAAATAAATTTTTAATTTTTATTAGTGTAGCATATGTTATGGGCAAAATAAAAAATAATTTAAAACACCTAAAAACCCGAAATGGCCCATTTTTACTCTTCAGCTCAAAATAACACCAATATCATAAAAATGAAACAATTCATCTTAAAGGAACACTTTTTTGGGTTTAGAACAATGATATTAAAAAAAATTAATTGAAAATATTTTCTCTATAATCCTTCCTTAGACTGTGGTTTAACCGAGGTCATTCGTTTTTTTTATCTATTCAAATCTTTCATAATAATTTGTAATGAAAATGTGAATTGTCTTAATGGTATCCCATGAGAGTTTCCAACCAGGTGTATTAAGTCTCATTGTAATGTTTGAGGTTATGCTCAATCAAGCTCATTACAACATGTCAGATTTGTTACCTCTAGGTACATCTGTTCCTAAACAACATCCTATTGTAGTATATATGTTTGGAATTTTTGCTTTGATGACCCACATAATTTATATCATACAAAAATTATAGGAATTTATTATCTAATTATCCTAAAATTATACCTTAGGGGTTTTTTTCTCTAATATAATTTTCATAAATCTTATTCCCCAGGTTGATACTAAAATTTCTTTGATGCCAACTATAGCGACCTTACCACAGAATACCCATAGTTGGTGTCTACTAACAATAAATTGTTATAAGATACAATTAAATCATGTCCCAAATGAATAGAAAGTTTATTAGCTTTGGTAAACCAGATACATACATGATTCTTGTATTACAAATGAATACACTAATTACAAAAATAAATTTTTTTCTCTTTCTAGGATAATAACATTGTTCCATCAAGAGTATCCTTGAAAATATTTCGTAGTATACTTTTGGGAATCTTGAGGAATAGAAATAAAATAAGGGTGATTTCAAATGTTCAATAAGGATAATTTTATTAGATGAAATAATGAATAAAAATAGAATAATCAAATGGAATAGTAAATAACTGAATAAACATTCCATAATATCAATAAATGAATAAGGAAGTGTATAATAAATATAGAGAGGTAAATACATTAATGTATTCCATTAAAATAACTAGAAAAGGAAAAATAGATAAGGAAATATAAGAAACTAAAACACATTCCATTTAATTAATGAACAAATAATGAAATGCATCCATAGATATGTCTATGTAAAATATCATGGATAAATAATAAATGAATTAGAATGAAGGAAATGATTAATTATTGGACATCATATCTTAAGAACATGAAAAATATATCATAAAGACCTTTCAAAAGTCAGTTTAAAACTACTAGTAGAAACCTGATTAATTTTCCCAACTTATTTGTCTCATAATGTAACGCCCCGACCCCAGCTACCCAGAGTCAGTGCATTACTTCATAACATTGGAATGATCACAAAATATCAAGTCTCGAAAGACCGATTAGTTTAGTAGCCTTGGAAACACTAGATACATTCATAAGTCTTTCATTACATCAAAAAGTAAACAAAATAAAATAACATTGTCTTCATAGTCCACACTCATATCCTCTTCTCACAATCCCTGCAGGTCATTCATAAAATACTTCATCACATCCTGGAAAATATTAAAACATTGAAAGGGGTGAGATCAGATGCTCAGTAAGGATAACAATATTGCGGAAGCTTTCATAAATAAACATAAAAATTTAAGGCAATGTATAACTAAAACAAAATCCATTTAAACTTGAACGTCAACATAATATGGCAAAAGTAAAATGAGATAATTCCATTCACTTCTTCACATGGATATTCTACTGGTCGAATAATCACATGAAATATCAATAACCACTTTCATAATGAGGGAATGTATAATGCCAGACATTTTGAAACATTTTGTCAAGGCCTCGACCAAGACGTCTAAAATGATTAAGGCCTCGGCCGAAACCATAAATCATATTGGGAAAGGGCCTCGGCCAATTCCACGTCTAGTTGTCTCATGAGACCTAACAATGTAATTTTTTTAGAAGATACTTACGTTTAAAATTGCTCAAATATAATCCAGTGTTTTTCTGAAAACATTATGCAAGCTTCTGAAAACAAAATAACTAATTCTGAGACTTCTTGACTAATTACAGGCCATGATGGGTCCACTCCCAATCCCTTCCTGTCTACCACACTCGAGAGTCGGGTTTTCTGAAAACATTTTTAAGCTTGCGTTAAATACGTATACATTTGCACTGGATTTTCATATACTAGAGAGAAATATAATTTTTTTTTGAAACCATTTAAAAATCACATAATTATAAAAGTAATCCATTTGAATAAATGGAAAATTCAAAGGGGTTTATACACCGTATAAAAGAAGTAGTGTATAAAACCAAATATGCCTCAATGAAAGGGGATAGAGACGAAGTCCTTAAAAAGATCATTTTTTATAAAGTAGGTCTAATGTGTGTATTCACTATAAGTACACATAAATAATGTAAAAATACAAGATAGGACATAATAATATCATGACATAATTTGAAAGTAGGAGATTAACCCAAAGAATGGAAGTTGGGTTAAGAAATTCCCTTACCTCGTGTCTGACTTGACTCAGCCGTTATTTAACCTCCTGAATAATAAACTAGAGTTAATATGTACCTTATTAAGAACCATTTTTAATTTCATTATTCTTTTTATATCAATTATTACAATGATATGAACATTCTGTAATTATTTAAGTTAATAACGGTCGTTTTGTCGATCTTTGGTACTTGAGTCAACAATAAATTTCTTGTAATTACAAGTTGTTTATGTGGTAGAATATCCATTATCTTCAGAATTATATTCATTATTTAGATGTCATATATATCATATATATCCAGTATATACATTCATTTATAATATTACGTAACATTTAGAGGTAAGAAATGAAATGCACCGTTCATGGAGACGGTAAGCCGTACGTACGCATGAACGCTACTTTCATTTCTATTTCGTATTTAATGGAATGAAATCATAATGATATAAATGTATAATATAATTCCAGTATAATATATTGTATAATACCATTTACTCCATCCTTTATAAATCCCACATATGGCATTAACGATTCAAATCACTTTGAGGGGGCGGTAGTCCGCACTTCCTAAAATGAAATTATCGCGTTTTACCCATAATGGAAATCATAAATTATGCCATAAATGAGAAATACAGAAGAATAATTAAAACATAAACATATTATATATCATATATAAATATAGTGACATCTTAATGGCCACCTTTGAAGGTGTTATATGAGTTTTAAACAATCATTGTTTCGTGAGGCAAAAATTCACCATCCACAGAAACCGTATGTTCTTTAACCATTAGATGTAGGTGTGTGTAAGTGTAGCTCGAATACTTCTTATAAAAACATCCTATTATATTGAGGATACTGGTTTTGTTACAAAAGAAATGAATAAAAAGAGTTTAGGGGGTTGGAGAAGAAAAATAATACAAAACAACATTAGAGAAGACATTACCTCAAAATCGGGTAACTCTTTTTGATTTGAGCCAAAGGCTTCCTTGGGAAGATTTCTGCACAAAGTGAGGCTTCTAGGAGTAAGAGGGGGACGTTGTGAGAGTATTTGGGCAGAGGTTGGCCGAGCCAAATGGCTTGAAAGTGTGAATGAGGTGGTTGAGGTGGGGGCCTTTTATAAGTGGAGAGGAGGGGCACTCTTGGAAAGTAAAGAAAAGTCACTTTATTATAAAATGAGTTTCGGATTTTAGAGGTCCCACACTTATATAATTCGAGGATAAGATGATAAGGGTTCAAAATCTACTCATATAATAGGTTTTTGACATGTTTACGCTTTGGATTTTACATTATCTTTCCATTTTATTTAAATCGTTAAATAATGAGGTCATCGCTGCATCATCATGATGTCATAAATAATATAATTTATTTAATGTCTAAAAATTATAAAAAAAATACTATGATGTAGGAAATAGTTTTAGCTTTCTAATGAATATTTATAATCAAAATTTGTACTTGTGTATCCCCACTTAAAAACTATTTTAGTAAAACAACTCATGTTTGTGTCAATTTAATTTTAACATTAAATAAATATATATTATTGTCATTTTCCAACCAAAGTGGATCCATGGGGTCCCCAAGTTGACCCATGGGTTTTATTGGTCGGTCATGACTCATCCAATATAAGTAGGACAAGTGTTAAGCTCATCTCATATTATTAAAACATCATTTTTACCTTAAACTACACTAATTACCTCTAATCGCGATTAAGAACTTAAAAGTTACTATTCACCAAAAATTATTTTAATCTCATTGAACCACATTTTACTTCTTAATGACAACCATTTATGTCGGTTTTTTGAAAATCAAATCACAGAAGTGGTAATATTTCATTTAAACGAAACATCTGTTATTTAACTACCACTTAGTGGTTTCCCTATTCATCAAAAATTGAAGTTTTTCAGAACAAGGGCAAAATTTCACCCTAAGATATTATTGATATTCCAAATTCAAAAATGATGTCTATTTTACAAAATTCCAAACATATAAGTTTCATTAATTAATTTTATAATTAATTCCCGCTGTTACAACAAATAGCGTGTTTTTAAGAAACAATTTATATCAAAAGATTGGCAACTGTTTATGTCCAATTTCAATGTTAAATTAATTCTAATGACAACCTTGGAGAAAATGGTAAAAATATATTATAATTATACTTTAAAACCACTAAATAGTATAATTTATCACTATAAATTATTTTGATTAAAAAAGTTGTTTTTAAGTAATTCTCACTATTCATAAAAAATTGGAAGTTCTCAGAAAATTAAAAAAAAATCAACTTTGGATAATTTCGATTTTACGAATACAAAAATGAAGTCCATTTTGAAATATAAAATTTCTATAATTTTAAAAAGTGGTTATTACTATTCATAACGGCTACTTTGATTAGTCGCGGTGTTTTAGAACTCGAAGTTGCGTACAATGCAAGCTATTGCATTATTGAATGAGAAGCGTATCGTGGAAGCTCGGGGTGTTACATTATCCCCTCCTTCAATAAATTGCGTCCTCACAATTTGAAATTTTTCATTGCAAATAAAAGGTTGAAAAGAGAAAATACCTTTGAGGAAAACCCACATCGGAAATAAGGTTAATAAATATATAACATTAAAAGAATGCAAGATAAGTACAAAGGTCACCCGATATAGCCCATTCTAGGATTCCATGAAAATATGGATATGGAGGAGAAACAAACCATCTAGGTCTGATGGAGAGTTATAGAAAACAGGATTAGGAGAAAGTTTAACTACAAGAAAATCACAAACTTGTGATTGGTTAAACGGTCATTGAATCCCTAGTTGGAAAAGTTAACCGACAACATTTTTGTTTTATGTTACCTTTTATAATGTTGAGGAATTTATTTAGGAGATTTACTAAGAACGTAAGGGAATATACATACTTGTTATGTATACTTTCATTCGTTAATAAATTTTTACCACAAACCCAACTTTTACTCCAAATGGTAACGGAACTCAAAAATATTCTATTTATCCTAATTGTATAAGGTTCCAAATGTTAACACATACCATTTAGATTAGTAAAATTATTTTGTAATAACCAGGGACTTCCTGTAGGCTTGTGGTAGGAAATAAAGGCCTGTCGCACTATGATTGTGGGTTCGATTCCTGCAGCTTTGTCCGACGCGACGGGTTATGCCCCACCCTGCAGGTTGTCCTTTTCCTAAAACTATAGTATCATAACATTCAAAAAATAATCTTCATAAATTTTTTAACCTTAAACAATACTATCCAATGATCAACATAATCCACTACAACCTTTATAGTTATCCAAAATACCTCTATCCAGACTTTCTCTAAAAGGTCTCTTAATTCCAAAATCAATTTATCAGATTCCCCAAACAAAGTAAAGTTTCTCTTATTGTCACATACTAAAAATATAATTACCTTCATAATATTAAAACCTTACTAAAATCAAAAAGTACTGCAGTACAATCCTTATATATATATCACATTATTCTAATAACCAGAATATAATCCATGAGTCCAAAAGCACCAATACATTAGTTATTCTGATTCAACTGTAGTAACAGCATAAGATTGTCCTTGATCCCTTGGACTTTTCTGAGGTAAGTTTCCCTGACTCTTAGGACATTCAACTTCATAATGACCCATTTCTCTACAATTTTAGCATTCAACATTGATAGCCTCTTTCTTTCCCTTGCAATCACGCGCCTGGTGACCTTTTTCCCCAAATTTATAACAAACTCCCATTACATTTAGGCAAGTACCAGGGTGATTCTTCCCACAATTATCACATAATGTAAAATCCTTCTTTCCCTTTTTCCCTTTATCTGTCTCTTGTTCCACCGTTCTCTTTTTCTCTTGATTTACTTTGTTGTAATAAGACTTAGAGAATTCCTTTTCTGTCTTGATAGCACATGAGACAATATCTTCATATGTTGAGAATGATTGTGATACTATAGCTCGATGGAGAAATGGTTTTAACCCATCAAAGAAACGATCAATCTTACCTCTTGGTTACGTATATAATCTGCAACATACCTCGCTAACCTTGTAAAGTTGGCCTCATACTTTGCGACATTCTCATCCTCCTTCTGCCTCAGACTCAGAAATTGCCTTTCCATATCCGCTCAATGGTCTCAAGGAAAGTATTTTTCTAAGAACAGCTCTTTGAACTCCTGCCATTCCATGTTTGTTAATTCATCATCTTCCTTTGTTTTTTGAATTAGTGACCACCATTGATCGGCATCTCCAGTGAGGCAGTAAACTGCCATGACAACTTTCTCCCTTTCACTACTCCCCAAGGCATGGAATATTTTCTCTAAGTAATTTATCCATTGCTCAGCTACTATAGGATTTTTACTCCCATTAAATTTTGGTGGTTGTTGCCTCATGAAGCGGTCTAACATTGATCCTCCACGTTGTGGATCAGGGTGATCCATACGAGTAAGGTTATTATTCATAACTTGAGTGAGTTGTCCCAGTATGGTAATAATTTGATCAACACCAGTTGTATCTCCAGATCCACAATAATTATCTTGAGCAGGAGGGCAATCCCTACACAGAGTGCGTGCATTGATACAGTTTCCATTCCTTCCACTAGGCGCCATTTCTAAACAATGTCATAAACTATATTAGTTTATGAATCAAAATACATAATTCCATACTTGTAAGATACTTAACATAAATTGAACTATTTATGGATATAATCCATAAAAATGTTTTCTTTGAGGAAGTATATACTCATAACCCTTCATAGTGGTTTGTAAAGAAAATGAGAATTATCATAAGCATATCCCCCGGGAGTGTCGTAACCAAGAGTGCATCAAGGCCCGTTGTCGTGCACCAGTTCCCGTTTGAGTCTAGCTCAAAGCGGTGTTTTCGGGTTTTACCCCTAGGTACATCTGTTCCAGAGCCATCTCTACCTGCTCGTATCCAGACAGGGATGTATTGCTTGGAAAACTCACAACATCTCTATAATACCAAAATTCTAGGAAGCTCTTCTATACTAATCCTGAAAGTCTATCTTTGGGCTATGTGCTCTAATCAGAGTTTATCTAAATCTAGCTTCCAAGGTTAGTACTAAACTGCCTCTGATACCAACTGTAATTCCCCGACCCCTGCTACCCAGAGTCGGTGCATTACTTCATAACATTGGCATGATCACAAAAGATCAAGTCTCGAAAGACCGATTAGTTTAGTAGCCTTGGAAACACTAGATATATTCATAAGTCTTTCATTACATCAAAAAGTAAACAAACTAAAATAACATTGTCTTCATAGTCCACACTCATATCCTCTTCTCACAATCCCTGCAGGTCATTCATAAAATACTTCTTCACATCCTGGAAAATATTAAAACATTGAAAGGGGTGAGCTCAGATGCTCAGTAAGGATAACAATATTGCGGAAGCTTTCATAAATAAACATAAAAATTTAAAGCAATGTATAACTAAAACAAAAGCCTTTTAAACATGAACATCAACATAATATGGCAAAAGTAAAATGAGATAATGCCATTCACTTCTTCACATGGATATTCTACCGGTCGAATAATCACATGAAATATCAATAACCACTTTCATAATGAGGGAATGTATAATGCCAGACATTCTGAAACATTTTGTCAAGGCCTCGACCAAGACTTCTAAAATGATTAAGGCCTCGACCGAAACCATAAATCAAATTGGGAAAGGGCCTCTGCCAATTCCACGTCTAGTTGTCTCATGAGACCTACCGATGTAATTTTTTTAGAAGATACTTACGTTTAAAATTGCTCAAATATAATCCAGTGTTTTTCTGAAAACATTATGCAAGCTTCTGAAAACAAAATAACTAATTCTGAGACTTCTTGACTAATTACAGGCCATGATGGGTCCACTCCCAATCCCTTTCTGTCTACCACACTCGAGAGTCGGGTTTTCTGAAAACATTTTTAAGCTTGCGTTAAATACGTATACATTTGCACTGGATTTTCATATATTAGAGAGAAATATCAATTTTTTTGAAACCATTTAAAAATCACATAATTATAAAAGTAAACCATTTGAATAAATGGAAAATTCAAAGGGGTTTATACACCGTATAAAAGAAGTTGTGTATAAAACCAAATATGCCTCAATTAAAGGGGATTGAGACGAAGTCCTTAAAAAGATAATTTTTTTATAAAGTAGGTATATTATGTGTATTCACTATAAGTACACATAAATAATGTAAAAATACAATATAGGACATAATAATATCATGACATAATTTGAAAGTAGGAGATTAACCCAAAGAATGGAAGTTGGGTTAAGAAATTCCCTTACCTCGTGTCTGACTTGACTCAACCGTTCTTTAACCTCCTGAATAATAAACTATTGTTAATATATACCTTATTAAGAACCATTTTTAATTTCATTATCCTTTTTATATCACTTATTACAATGATATGAACATTATGTAATTATTTAAGTTAATAACGGTCGTTTTGTCGATCTTTGGTACTTGAGTCAACAATAAATTTCTTATAATTACAATTTGTTTATGTGGTAGAATATCCATTATATCCATAATTATATTCATGATTTAGATTTCATATATATCATATATATCCAGTATATACATTTATTTATAATATTACGTAACATTTAGAGGTAAGAAATGAAATGCACCGTTCATGGAGACGGTAAGCCGTACGTATGCATGAACGCTACTTTAATTTCTATTTCGTATTTAATGGACTGAAATCATAATTATATAAATGTATAATATAATTAAAGTATAATATAGTGTATAATACCATTTACTCCATCCTTTATAAATCCCACATATGGCATTAACGATTCAAATCACTTTGAGGGGGCGGTAGTCTGCACTTCCTAAAATGAAATTATCGCGTTTTACCCATAATGGAAATCATAAATTATGCCATAAATGAGAAATAAAGATGCATAATTAAAACATAAACATATTATATATCATATATAAATATAGTGACATCTTAATTTCCACCTTTTAAGGTGTTATATGAGTGTTGAACAATCATTGTTTTGTGAGGCAGAAATTCGCCATCCACAGAAACCGTATGTTCTTTAACCATTAGATGTAGGTGTGTGTAAGTGTAGCTCGAATACTTCTTATAACAACATCCTATTATATTGATTATACTGGTTTTGTTCCAAAAGAAATGAATAAAAAGAGTTTAGGGGGTTGGAGAAGAAAAATAAAACAAAACAACATTAGAGAAGACATTACCTCAAAATCGGGTAACTCTTTTTGATTTGAGCCAAAGGCTTCCTTGGGAAGAGTTATTCCCAAAGTGAGGCTTCTAGGAGTAATAGGGGGAAGTTGGAAGATTATTTTGATAGAGGTTGGCCGATCCAAATGGCTTGAAAGTGTGAATGAGGTGGTAGAGGTTGGGGCCTTTTATAAGTGGAGAGGAGGGGCACTCTTGGAAAGTAAAGAAAAGTCACTTTATTATAAAATGCGTTTCAGATTTCAGAGGTCCCACACTTATATAATTAGATGATAAGATGATAAGGGTTCTAAATCTACTCATACAATAGGTTTTTGACAAGTGTACGCTTTGGATTTTACATTATCTTTCCATTTTATTTAAATCGTTAAATAATGAGGTCATCGCTGCATCATCATGATGTCATAAATAATTTACTTTTTTTAATGTCTAAAAATTATAAAAAAACTACTATGATGTAGGAAATCTTTTTATATTTCTAATGAATATTTATAATCAAAATTTGGACTTGTGTAACCCCAATTAAAAACTGTTTTAGTAAAAAAACTCATGTTTGTGTCAATTTAATTTTAACATTAAATAAATATATATTAATATCATTTTCCAACCAAAGTGGCTCCATGGGGTCCCCAAGTTGACCCATGGGTTGTCTGGGTCGGTCATGACTCATCCAATAGAAGTGGGACAAGTGTCAAGCTCATCTCATATTATTAAAACATTATTTTTACCTTAAACTACACTAATTACCTCTAATCGCGATTAAGAACTTAAAAGTTACTATTCACCAAAAATTATTTTAATCTCATTGAACCACATTTTACTTCTTAATGACAACCATGTATGTCGGATTTTTGAAAATCAAATCACAGAAGTGGTAATATTTCATTTAAACGAAAAATCTGTTATTTAACTACCACTTAGTGGTTTCACTATTCATCAAAATTGAAGTTTTTCAGAACAAGGCCAAAATTTCACCATAAGCTATAATTGATATTCTGAATTCAAAAATGATGTCTATTTTACAAAATTACAAACATATAAGTTGCATTAATTAATTTTATAACTAATTCCCGCTGTTTCAACAAATTGCGTGTTTTTAAGAAACAATTTATATCAAAAGATTGGCAACTGTTTATGTCCAATTTCAATGTTAAATTAATTATAATGACCACCTTTGGATAAAATGGTAAAAATATATTCTAATTATACTTTAAAACCACTAAATAGTATAATTTATCACTATAAATTATTTTTTATTAAAAAAGTTGTTTTTAAGTAATTCTCACTATTCATAAAAAATTGGAAGTTCTCAGAAAATTACAAAAAATTCAACTTTGGATAATTTCGATATTACGAATACAAAAATGAAGTCCATTTTGAAATATAAAATTTCTATAATTTTAAAAAGTGGTTATTACTATTCATAACGGCTACTTTGATTTGTCACGGTGTTTTAGAACTCGAAGTTGCGTACAATGCAAGCTATTGCATTATTGAATGAGAAACGTATCATGGAAGCTCGGGGTGTTACACATAAGAACCAATTTATGCATGTATAGGACATATAAATTCTAACCCAACACTTCATTTTCAATAAAAATCATTCATCATATCGAATAATTGAAATATATAATATGCCTGATCAAATATCCATATTGAATAAAGAATACCAGATTATCAATATTTCCCCATATAATTAAATAACTGTTAAAGTAAACACTAAATGTAAAACTGGTTTATAGTTTAGGAAATAAACATATCCATGATAAATTATATTGATATTTAGGTGAAATTCAATAATCAACCATCATAGGAAATTTTAATATTTCAAGGGGGATAAAAGGAATCAAGGAAGTGAATGGTAATACAATCCTTGTCCAAATCAATCATAAACCATATATGCATAATAAGGATGGTATCAATACAACACATCCCATGTGAAGTAAAAATAATGGCTTGTTATCATTGATGAATGGAAATAATACAAAAATATCGTTTATGAACATTATTTAGGAAAATATCCTCTTTTTTGAATGACCTTTTGAAAAAAAATCATTGAAAATCAATTTTGATTTTATTTCATAAAAATTATAATTTTAAACATGAAAATGAATCATTGGTGAAATTAGAATGGGTAGATTAATAATTTTTGTACAATGTAAAAATGACATTCCTTTTGTATATTAAAAAGGTTAGAAAAATTCCTTATTCAGAAATTGAAAAGAATATTCCCTTTAAAAAATTGTTAAATGAAAAAATGGTAATTTTTTGATAAAATCTATTTGGAAAGGTTAATTTATTTTGAGATCATTTTTAAAAAATCATATTTTTAAAAGAAAATATGTCCTCTGACTAAAGAGTGAAATAAAGTGGGTGTTTCTAAAAAAAAATTTATAAAACAATTTTAATACCAAAGAATGAAAAATGGTACTATTACATGATAACGTTCATGAAAAATCAAAGTAGAAGAAAATGAAAGGCATTATTAAAGAATGATCAAAAATATTATCAGATAAAAATTCAACTGTAAAACTCCCAAACAAAATGAGATTGTAAAGTGAACCCTTAGAAAGATTATAACATTTAAGTTAGAATCAATAAAATATTATAATATTTTTATCAAATATAAATCCTCATAAAGAAGTGGAAATACACCAACAGATAATCAAATTCATTATACACATAATCATATAATATTAACAAAAATGAGTAAATAGTATAACCTAATGAAAAGTATTATGGTTAGGAAATTTATTTCAACTTAGGTAACTTTTTAACATAATCCACTTAGAAGAAATAATTAAAATTGAAACTCAAAATACCATGAAGAATGAATTAATCCTTATATTACAAGTAAAAGTGGTAGTATATAAATCACATATAATAAATTAAGTGAAAAAATAAAGTTATTGTTTCAGGATAATGATAAAAATAATGAATGAAAGTGAGATTGAAAAGATAATCATAAAGAAAATTTTACAATAAAATAATATTTAAACATACCAAAGTGTTCCATAACATTTCAGAACATTTTAATGATAACCCCATAAAGTGATAACATTAAATGAATCTTATATTATCATGAGAATATGTAGATTAATTATATAACATGTAAAATGAAAATTTATACACCATATAAAATAAAATAACTTCATAAAGAAATAATTTTCAATTGAATGTAAATTGAGAAAAGTGTCTCAGTTATTTTGGCCCTAAAGTTTAAGGATTAGTCCCTTGTTAAGTTAATTTTCATATTAATCTTTGTAATTAATTTTAATTACTTTCTATAATAGTTTTTGTCAATTTTTTTTAAATTATTAGAAATTAGAAATTATGATTATTCGAAATATGGAATCCGTTTTTAAAAATTTAAATCTAATAAGTGGAGAATATTAATTTAAATTTAATCCCCCAGGCAGAACGACAATGTGAGTTTTTAATGTAAAATCATTTAAATGTTTTCTATTTTTTAATATTCAATTTCAAAATAATATAGATTAAAATGCAGTAAATTGTATTAATTTATTAATAATAAATATAATTAAACTTGAAAACATTTCAAAAATATATTTTAACTTTATAAAAAATATAAAAATGAAAATTTTAATTGAATTCGATATTTTTTACTATTCCTTGACAAATAAAATCTCATAGAAAAATACAAAAAATTATCCTAACATAATTTTTATGTTTCTTTTGATAAATGAAGTTTATTATTTTTAAATTAAATTTATTAATGTTCAAGAAATTGGATATAAATATGTTCACCCTTAAAAGGTGGTAAAATTTCATTTTCAAAGAAATAAAATTTTTAAGCATAAAAAAGATTTATTTTTATCTTATTTGAATTAAATTTATTGGATGAATATGAAAATTTCTGTATGAATATATAATATATATATTACATTAATATCACTCACTAATTGTAATTAATTTAATTTATTAAGGTAAAACAGCTTTGGGATCATAACAATCGATTTCTACAAAACCTTTCTCCTTATATTCAATTGGTTTTTATATTAATTTCAAATTAATTTTTAACCAAGGGATTTATTTTACATTTGTGTAAACCATATATTTTCATAAGATAGTTAATAAAATCCTTAACAAAAAATTTAATTTCTAGGTTGTATATTATTATATTAAATAATAATATTTTAATAATATAATATTGTTTGATAAAAATTTATCTTGCATAAAATAAAAACTATTAAACAGGGCCGTTGTTGCATGTAAGTAAATATATCTTATTGTTTGTGTGTATTTTAGGCTATATGATAGGTCGAATTTATATACAATAGTAATTATATTGTAATTTATCAAGATATTATATTTCCTTACACGCTTGGAATTTTATTTCATACATGTAATTGAATATAAAGTTATTACTTTAGAATTTAGTAGTGTTACATACAATCATCTCCTCTTCTATCAAATGGGTTACAAAATCATCATTCATGTGTAAGGAAGGCTACCTCCTCGCTAATCGATGTCATTTTTTTCTTTTACTACCTCTTATGTCTTGTAATAATGAAGGATTAAATGTTTATATATTATATTAATGAAAATATTTAATTTATAGAATTATTATATAACACATATCTCTATACATTACATTATATAAGAGTACGATACCTTTTCTCTTGTGTATGACATACTACTACCTTGTGAAGTGATGCGATTCATTATTGCTTTACATGGAAGGTAATTAGGATGTATTTAATAACCATATATTATTTTTCATGACATAAAAATCATTTAATAAGTACAATATATTATTTACCTTCCTTTCATTATTTCTTGCTATAAAGTAGAAACCACATACATACCTACGTAGAATCAACTATCTCTATGAACGATGTATTTCATTTTTTATCAATAACATTAATGGATCACTATAATTAAGTTTATAATTAATATATATGATATTTATATCCTGGTTAAAATTATTTAGTTGATCTAAATATTACAAAAGTAAGAGTACTGAAGATAGCAAATCAAAATATATACAATAAACAAAGAGGTTATTACTTGAAATCTTACTTTAACATGGAATTGTTCATAAATGGTTAAAAATGGGAATAAGTAATTCATATATGATAAGATTTATATACAATTATGATTTTTTTAATATAATTATAATATACTTAATATTATTATACATAAGGTTTGAACGTGTGATACAAAAGTCGATACTTAAGGTAATGGATTACTATCTTACTTTTTACTTCTTTGAAACACATGATATATTCCCCACATATTTCATTTTTTGGTGTATAAACATCAAATGAATGTTTTTTATGATTATTCTCATGAAAAATATGTTGATTTATACATTAATTTTTTTATCTCAATTTCATGGGGTTTTTGGAACAAAATTTACCAAAGGGGCAAGGGATATTTGTCTCAATTTTTCTTCATTTATAAAAATGTTATGTTATGAACCTATCTTCTTTTATGAGGTGTATATATATCCCCATTGAAATGTAACATCATGTATTCATTTATTTTAATAATATTTTATGTTTCATTATGGGGCTTACAATTCAAGATTACTAAAGTGATGAAGATTTTATGTTACAATCTCGTCATTTATCCGGATTGTTTATGATTATGCATCCGATGAGAAAATATTATGTAAAATATCTCAAGAAACTCATGTCTTTTATTATACTCAATTTATTTGGTGATAATAATTTTTTCCCTCTATTTTACTATATATATTTAATCAAGAGTTTAAAATAATGATTTTATGAATAATCTTCTTTATTTATCCCTTCAGTCGAAAACCCATTTTTCTTCAAAAAACATATCTTCTAAAAAAATAATATATTTTTTTGAAAATTATTAAAATAGTTTTTTAGATAATTTTTACCCATGTTTGAATTTTTACAAATGTTTTTGAAATAAATCTTCATTTCATTTTCCAAAAAATTCTCGTTTGGATTTTACTGAAAATGTGAGAACAGTATTTGTTTTAACATGTATGGAAGGTATGAATTTTTTACCATAATGAACTCAAAGTATTTTGAATATTTCTTTACAAGTTATAAAATTTATTTTCCAAACATAGACATTCAAAATGTTTTATGTTTTAAAAAGTATTTTTTAAATGTAAAAGGACATTTTCCTTACGAAATGATTTAAATGATCTTTCAATTTCATTTTACATATAAGATGACATCATTTGATGTTAATTATATTTTAATGAAAATATAATAAAAGGAAATAATTCTAATTCTTTTTAGGAATGGTTTATATTTATGATGAAATTATGTTTATGAAACTCGTTTATCTTCCATGGGTTATACAATGGCAGAATTCGGATGAAACTCTATTTTATCTAGGTTTATTGTATAATTAAGTGATTAAATGATTACAAAACCCATTTATTTTTATAGGTTCTAATATGATGAATATTTTATGATCTTGTGGAAGACTTATTTATGAATTTCATCATGTGATGGGTGAGACCTATATCTTCCTCCAACGCATTAAATAACAATTAATGATATATGAGATCAAAGGGTATATTAGTGGTTATCACAAGCTCAAATAGGGTATGTGAGTGGTTATCCTAATCTTGAAAGAGGATAAAAAAGAGGTTATCCCAATCCCAAATTAGGTACATGGGTGGTTATCCAAAGCTTAACATGTTATAAATAACATGGTAGGTAGCCTTTTATTTTGATTTTCTTTTATATTTTATATGCTATGATTATATGTTATACCACAATTTCATGCTCTCATTGATCATGTTCTTTTATTAACTTATTATTAATTTCTTTTTTAATACCAATCTTTATTCAAGGATGAAGTATTATATTCTTTAATATGCAGGTTGTGTTTTTTTTTGTGGAGAAAACATTCTTCAAGGTAAGATGAAACTGATTTTGGGTTGATTGTGTTTTTTGATAAAGTTAATTTCCAAGGATACTTGTTAAGGTCCATAGATATTGTTGATATGTTATTTTGAAAAATATCTAATACAATGGGATGAATTTCCTTTAAGAAGTATAGAAAATTGCATACACAAGGTGGTTCAATTTCCCAATTTTTTCAAAAAATGTGGGGTCCGAAATATTGAGGATGGATAGGATTTTAAAATTAGGATTTCCATGAAGTATATGTAAAAATATTGAAAATTCATGAGTTTCTTAATGAATGGTATTTTTAAGGTATTTTCGCAAAGGTTTGGATCATCGGGAGTGGAGCATTGTGAAGACATGAAGAGTTGATAGTAATGTATGTGACTATGATAAGCATCAAAAATGATGAATATTCTATAGAGATTCATGAAAAATAGATAATCACGAATGATATGAGTGAACATATAGAAATTGTGATGAAATGGGTGGAAGCATCTATACATAGAGGAAATACAAATAAAAAGGCCTCTACCCCCATCAGAAAATTAGGGAGACTCAACTAAGATTATAAGGCTCTAGACTTTTGAAGGTGGTTATTGAGAAAAATATCATGAGGAAAGGGCGTAAAAGAAGGAAATTAAATCCAATAAGAAGTTTTAAGAATCTAAAATGTAATGGAGTTCTCGGAGAATAATTGAGATTTGGTAAAGTAGTGTTCTTTATGAAGGATAAGTGACCTCCATGAAAGTTGATTTCTTCGTGAATGCTAATTGAGCATTATGAAAGAGGTGAGCTTCATGAAGGTAGTGAGAATTTTGAAAGTATTATGAAGTGGTTTCCTAGTGAATCCATAGTAAATTGATATTGATCAAGTTGGAGAGAGTGGAACATTAACATAGCATCTAACTACAACCGAGGATGTATTCATTATTGATAATTGCGTGACCTATATGTACATAAACTATGTGTGGATCCTTTCTGAAGTAGTCAGATAAAAAAGATGAAGAATGTGATCTTTTACACCAGTATTGATCCGGAGAAAGAGGCTCTGGATGTGAGTTTTGGGATAGTAGTGAGATGAAATTAAACCTTGTAATGGTGGTGAACTTGGTCATAGAAGTGTTCTATCCAAAACCCTTTATTTTTGAAGTGATCCTTAGTGAATTTGGTGCATCGACACATCATTGTTTTTTGATCCTTGGACCTATCCTAGTGAGGGTGAACCATGTAAAATCACTGGTCCTCATGGATGATTTCATTTCTATTAAAAAATTTCTATAGGAGAAGGATATAAGATTATTTTGTTTAATAAAAAAACATGAAACAATGGTGATGTGGTTTAAATATTTCATACCATGATTCATCCCAATCTCAAGGTATTTAACCTAGTTGGGATAATAATTTGTATCAGGGCCAATGGTTACAAGTTAGTGATTCTATCTCATCAAAATAAATGTAGGTTTTATATTAAAAATAGAATTTGACCGTTGATGGAAACAATTTTAAATTGTGTCATAATTTTATATAGCACAACTTTTGATCATAAGAATGGATGTATTTACAGAAGTGATGCATGTAACTTCAGCCAATATCGACAGTGATGATTTACCATAAGATTAATAAAGGGAATTAGATTTTGATGTTAAAGTAATCAATGTTTTATGGGGAATCCTATCCAATTATATATATATATATATAAAGGTGATTCCATGTAATTCATCACAAAATGTTTTTGAATATTTATGAGGGAGACTCAAAAGTTAGATAATAAAATATACATTCTTTATGGAATAAGTATGAGGATATCAAAATGCACTCTAATGCATCTATTGATACATTATTTGACTGGGTAAATGTTGTTGTGTAAGACATGCGTGGTCTTAGAGAAATATTTGAATAAATAAATAATATTGAGCCAATATTGATAAAACTTCCACCTCAGTTCAATCTAAAAGTTTCTGTAACTAATGAAAATTATTTGAAGGAGCTAACATTTGATAAATTCAATAGTACTCTTGTCACATATGAAATGATAAATAATTATAATGATGTTGTGAAAAATGGGAAGTCCAAAGTGGTGGAATTAAAGGCCATAAAGAAGCTCCCAATTAAATATGGACATGAAGAAGAGACAAATGAGGTGATGTCATTTATTTCCCCAAATTTTCATAGAGGAAATATAAAGTTCAAAGAGAAACTCCCACTTTGATGCTTTTGATGTGGAAAGGTTTTTATCTTATAGAAAGGTTCCTAAATAATATTCTATAAGATGATGTGGATGATGTTGAAATTCCAAGGAATAAGTATTTGGCCTATATGAAAGGTAAAAAAATGTTCAAGGGAAATTTCTCTAAAATGGAATATTATTTAAAAATAAAATTATAGTATAGAAGAACCTAAGGTTGAAGAGATGGAGTACTGAAAAGGTCATAGAGAAAATTCTATTGTAGTAGTTTTCAGTAGCTCCTAAAAAAGGGAAGAAAGTGAAATTCATGAAGAGGAAATCAAAGGAAGTGTTGATTTGTAGGATGAATTAGAAGGTGCAGTTGAAGAGATACATGTTCAGAGAGATAAATTGAATAAATAAAAAAATTGGTTCATGATGCCAAACATTATATTCCGTAACAAGAATAAGATAAGTCTAATTT
Source organism: Viscum album (assembly GCA_963277665.1). Taxonomy (NCBI): domain Eukaryota; kingdom Viridiplantae; phylum Streptophyta; class Magnoliopsida; order Santalales; family Viscaceae; genus Viscum; species Viscum album. The sequence continues at coordinate 1,132,698,580 of OY728134.1, read as the reverse complement.
GAATGATGAAATTGAAAAACCGATGTCTTCAATGTTAGAGAGTTCAGAAAAAAAAGATGAGTATATAATCAAAATTTAAGAACAGAATAAATCAATAGTTTTATTAGAAATCAAAATTATCACATAAAAAGTATCGAAGAACACGAGGAGGACATAATTGGCCAATGATGAAGTGTTAAGGATCAATAAAAACAGTTGTATCCTGATATGGTATCAGTAAAAAAGATATTATAAGAAATAGAAATGATGGATATGAAATAGAGAGGTCCAATAGAACTGAATTTGTAGTCAAATTCAAATGATAAGGCTGTATGGGGCATGATCAAAATTAGAAAGAAGTAATGGTTGAAGTCATAACATAAGAAAATACTCGAAGAATGATGATTTATTTGAATACAATGAATAATCAGAAGATTCAGAGAAGTCAAGGTGAAAACAGTGGTATCAAAGTGACACACATAGATCCCCCCCACACATCAAGTGTTATTTCTATGAAAAAATGATAAACTCAACAAATATGTGTTACATAGAAAGACACATTTAAGGGAACAAGAACAACAGATGAAGAAAACAAATATCAGTATTCTAGGATATCTTTTTCGGTCATTATATTTGGTGTGGAGTCTTTGGACACATGGAAATATATTTTACTTCCACCATGAAGAGTAATGTGATGAAGTAATAAAAATTAGTCACAATTTGCAAATAAATGAATCATCAAGTGAGATAAAAATACAAAACCTATTTACAAATTTGCAAGATGACATTGGTCCATCATACTCCAAAGAAGATCAATATTATCAATCTATATTTAATATGAAGTAAAAAAATGGATCAAAATGAAAAGAGATGAGAAAGAATTGGTTGGGGAAATTTATCTTAAAGAATCATATTGTTCCGATTAATAGATCCTTGATAGTGGATGCACATACCATACGATAGGTAATAAGGACCTTGTTACATGCAAAAAATATGACAATTTAGGGGTTGTAAAATTTTGAAATGATGAAGGCCTAAATATTATTGGCACATGAGAGGCCACATTTTGGGGAAAATAAATGAGACATGAAGATGTATAAGTCATTGAAAGTCTCCGTCACAATTCTCATAGTGTCATTAAACTATGTGACTCAGGCCCTGCTATAAGATTTACTAAGAAAGTGTGTATTATGAATGAAGGAGATGGTATATTTTTTCTACATATAAAAACAACAAAGGTTAATCTCTACATTATAAGGGGGAATAAGATATTTGATTATTACCAAGAGACAAAGAAAACATGTTTTGGAATAAATGACTTGTCCATATATGCCAACCATCCTTAGAAGATCTAGTCAAATGTGATGAAACTTGAGATCTCCCTAAAGTATCACTTGATCATACTCATACATGTGATGATTTTAAATGATGAAATATCATAATAAAGACATACAAAGAAGAAGATAAAAATCAACTAAAATACTTGAATTGGTGCTTGCAGATGTATGTGGACCTACCTCATCATTAACCATTGACATAAAAAAGTATTACATTCTTTTTATCAATGATATTCATAGGGTGGAATGAGTATTTTTCATTTCCCACAAGTATTATGTGTTCCGGTGTATGAAAAAATATCAGTGGGAATTTGAAATGATTCTTGGGTAGAAAATTCAGATGTTTTTTTACAGATAATGGTATATAATTCACAAAAATACAAGTGGAAGATTATTCTGAGAAATATATGATAATACATGAAGTGTCATTTGTATGAACTACAGAAAATGAACTGGATGATTGTAGAAATCATACCATTAACTAAATATCCATAACAATGCTTATGACCTACTAGATAAATTCAAAAGGAAGTAGTTTTTACATTGATCTACATATCCAATAGGGCTCTGTTGTGCCTGAAGGAAGAAAAGGCTCCACACAATATGGTATTGAAAGTAACCACAATTAAAATACTTTCAAATGTTTTGAAGTAACTATTTCTTTCAAAACAAATATAATAACAAGATGTTTGAGTCATGTGAACACGAGGGGATATACATTAGCTAATCAGTAAAAATAAAATCATATAAATGATTCAAAAAAAGGCTGAGAAAATTATTTAAAAGTAATGATATCACTGTAGTAGAGAATGAATATAACATTCAACAACACAAAAAAAATTCCTAATGAATGTTATAAAATGTTATTCAACTTAAAGGGAGTATAAGTGGAAAATGATGGTTCAAGAAGAAGATGCAGATGATGAACTAGAGGAATTCAGATCTATATCTACATGAAAACAGAAGAGGTGATCTAAAATTGATAGATAGATCATCATCGGTGATCAGATAGTTCCAGTTCTTGCAAGGAGAATAAATAATCTACAGCAAGAATCGTTCTTATCATATATAGAGCCTAAATATTTTGAGGATGCAGTTGGAGATGAAAAATTGGTTCAAGATATTAATGAAGAGCATAACCAAATTGAGAAGAATAAGATATGGGAGATTGTTTCGTGAAGAACAAATAAGAATGTCATTGGACCAAAATGGGTCTTTCATAATAGGATAAATTAATATGAAATAGTGATTCAAAACAAATCATAGTTAGTGTGTAAATGGTAATCCCTTATACAGAGTATTTATTTTGATGAAACATTTTCACCTATTGCGAGGCTTGAGAAAATCAGATTATTCTTGACCATAGAAGTGTAAAAAAGGGTTCAATGTTTTCCATACGGACATCAAGTCAGCGTTTCTGAATGGGGTTCTAGAATAAGTTTATATTGAGTAGACATATGGTTTTCTCATATTTAATATGATAATTGATTTTGTAGGATGAATAAGGCACTATATGGGTTAAATTAAGCACCATGATCATGGTATTGAAGACTGGATCGGTTTTTGAAGAGGTTTTATTTTCAGCATGGTAGAGTTGATTACAATCTATATGTGAATAATGAATGTAATAAAAGGATGGTGGTTATAGTTTATCTCAATGAAAAAGTATTTGGTGTATCAGATGAAGCACAATGTATATACATTGCAGAATTCATTAAAAGAAAATTTGTAATGTCAATGATTATTGAACCAACATTTTTCCTTGGTTTACAGGTGAAAAAGGAAAGAATCACACATTCATTTATCAATATAAAACCGATAAGGGTTTTAGAATAGTTTTAATGGATAATTGAAATGATATTATGACTATTATGGATACTTTGATGAAACTATCATGGGAGGATTATGGACATACTGTTAATGTCACCAAATACCAGAAAACCATTTGTAGTCCTTTATACCTGATTGTGTCAAGACCCGATTTTCTTTTCCACAATCCAAGAAGTAAGGTATCAAATCAATCACAACTAAATCCACTTACTTTTAGTAAAAATAATACTTCGATATATTAAGGGCATGGAGGATTTCCGTTTTCTATATAATGGAAAATCTTATCAAGAGTTATTGGGCTATACATATGTAAATTGGACAAGACCATATGATGATAGAAAATCAACATTAGGTGATGTGTTCTATATTGTTGTATAATGAATTCACTGGATATGAAAGAAACAAGATATAATTTTGTTGAGCACCACAGATGTTTAATATATTGCAGCTAATCAATCATGCACACATTTGTTATGGATGAAGTGGCTACTTGATGATATGGAAGTAGAATTAAATTCTTCGATTGAAATCCATTCCATTAATTCATGTTCTATAAATCGTATAAAAATATAGTCTATCACTCAAGGACGAAGGAAATTTAAATAATGTATCATTTTATCAAGGAGAAGGTGGAGAAAGGGCTTGTGAAGTTGGACTATGTGCCTATAAAACTACAGGTTGCAAAAATTGTAAAAAAGGCCTTAACCAAATAAGAATTAGAATATCATTGAATAACTATTAAGTTCATTAGACTCCCCATACGTTAAAAAGTGTAGATGTGGGACAATGACTCCCAAATGTATGGTGTGTTTTTAGCTCATGTTTTTATGTTTGTTCTTTACCCTGTTGTAGACCATAATGAAGTGACCCTTACATTCATTGATAATCGAGTATAAATTCTGAATATAAATGTGGTATAAAATGTATTAATCAAGATAAAGTAGAAGATGATAGGGGAAAAATGAATTAGGGGGAGTATTTAAATACTAAAATGTTAATGGTGATCGATCAAAGGATATATATCAAGTCATATAGAGTTCATGATGAAAACAATTGATTAGTTGTAGGAATGAAGTGTCTCATTCATGGGATTTCACGATACTCTTGTTTCTCACATCAAGAATGGTCATGTAATATTAGAGTGTATGTTGAATAATACTTTAATCTCTATATAAATCGCAATAAATTAATGTTGGTAGAATATGGAAGAAACTTTAAGGAGGTATAAAAATATGAAGAGTTGTTAACAAAACTGTAGGGGGAGATTGTTGTGAAAAAATATCTCAAAGTAAAATGGTAATGTTTATTGGTTAAATGTGTTTGTTGAAAAAATGATTTATAAGGATAGTTGTGGTGGTATAGATATATTATCAACATAGTATATTGTAAATGATCTAAGAGAAAAGAATGGATGGCCATAAAGAGGTACAAAATAATTCACAAACAATGTGATGGTATTTACCAATGTTTTCTGAATTTATGAGGTCTATAATTTGTAGGATTGATAGCATCATGAAATAGGAAATTCATTGAATGAAATTTAAAAATATGTAAATGGAATTATTTTAGTAAATAATGGGTTTCTCTAAGGAATTTTCATGAATGTGTGTATCATCACAAGTGGAGAATCATGAAGACACGAAGAGTTAATGGTAATCTATGTGACTATGAAAAGAAACATGAATGATGAATATTATGGGAAGATTTGGAAATTAGGGTACGTTGCAAACAAAAAAAGTGAGAATCATGATATGGTGATGATATAATTTTATGATTCTATAATCAGTGAAAAAAAAATAAATAGTCTTCTATCATGTTTAGAAAAGTAGTGAGACTTATTGGAGATTATATGCTTTTGATTCATGAAGGTGGTTCACAAAGGTGGTTATTACAAAAAAAAAGTTCACAAAGAAATGTAATTCGCGAAGGCTGCGAAAGTTTACTAAATATTGTGGTCATTGTGAAAGTAATGGAGTTCACTAAGTATAAGTGAGATTCGTGAAAGATGTGTGCTTCATGAAGGCTGAGTGAGCTTCACAAAAGGTTGTTGCTTTGAAAAGGTTCATTGAGCTTCATGAACGACATGATCTTTGCAAAGGTATCAAACATCAAGAAAGTGTTAAGAAGTGATTTCTTAGTGACTCTGTGTTTAATTGATATTCATCAAGTGGGTGAAAGTGGAACTTTAAGAAAGAATCTATCTACAACTGAGGATGTATTCAATATATATAATGAAAGGACCTACATGTACATAAACTCTATGTGGATCCTTTATAGAGAAGTGATAAAGGAAGAGGAAGAAGGTGATCTTATCCTAAAACAGTGAGATAGAGAATGAGACTCAGGGAGTGTACCTTGGGAGAGTATGGAGTCGACCCTAATCCTTTTAAAAGTAGTGATCCTAGGCATAAAAGTGGTCTAACTGAAACCTTGTATTTTGGCAGTAATCCTTAGTGGATTTGGTACATTGGCACATCGCCATTGTATTCTCCTTGGACACAACCCAACGAGGGTGAACCAAGTAAAATAAATGTGTCTCATGAATGATTTCATTTTTATTTATACATTCTTATAGGAGAATGAGACAATAGAGTTTTGTCTAATGATGAAACAAGATCCAAATGGGTAATGGTTTAAATTTTTCAAACCCTAATTCACCCCCTCTTAGGTTATTTAACAGAGTAGAGCTAAATTTTTCCAATGTTTTTTCTCATGTTCTATTAACCTTATGTTCATGTTATACTTTTGTATCACCCTTGTTTACCCTTACTGAACATATGAGCTCACCCGTTCTTATGTTTCCTTTCCCCAACCTATTAATAAAGGTTATGAGTAGAGTATGATTGTGTAGAGTACTATAGGGGAATATATGTATGGGTGATATTATGTATTATTGATGAATTAAGAAGATTTCATTATATGTTTCCAAAGGAACTACATTTATGGGGCTCAAGTGTGTGTTTGTGTAATGTAATGAATATTAATCTTAAAAGATGTAATATCCATATATGAAAATCCTATGTTGTTATGTTAATTATTTTCATGTGGATCTCATAAGTATGGAAAATGATGGGTGGGGTCCTTTATCATTAGATAATGACTTATTTAAAATTTTAAATCACATGGGAAATGTATATTCAGCCACCATTTAGTTTTTTGAATGAATGGATATTGGTTTCATGACCCCCACCCTCCAAAGTTTCACCTCCTGAGTTGGAAATGAAGGAAGAGAGATAATGACCCCCGAATCTCACCTCTAGTAGGCCCTGAGTTGGAGACCAGCACCAAGGGTATAAAAATATCAAAAAATGGGAGGCATTTCCATTTTATAGTAACCATGATCGAGAGATAAGATGAATCAACCTCGAGAAACTCTATGATGATATATATATATATAGGAAAACCAGAAGCCTTCCCATGTGAATGTTTAAAATTTAACTCATGAAAAAGAAAGATTCTCCGAAGTAAATACAAAAAGAAAACCTAAGTAGTGACTCATCAACTATCCCGAAGTCTGAGCTAGTAAGGTCCAAAATGATCTATATAATCCTCCTGAAAACTTGAATGTAGTTTTATACACATAGGGTGATCATACAAGTATACTCAATAGGTAAAGAACAATGTTTATTATGCACATGTGGAGAAGCATACTAATTCCACGGTGAGAAAACACGAGAAACGAACAACACCTAACAAGGTATCCTAGCCGCCTCAACCTCACTAAGTGAAACCTCACCAAATAACACAAGTCAGGTAATGTAATATAGATCCCATCAATGATAGGGTACCCCGAAATACTTTCCCACAGATTATCCACTCTCACACCATAATGGAAAACGTCCTAGAGCTCCCACCTCTTACGAAAGTACCATGTCACAACCCGCCCGCACACACCTGGGCTACATACCACACCACATCCTGCCCGTAGAAACATGGGCCACAAACCACACAAATATCCTTCCCACAGACACATAGGACATATTCTACACTACAACCCAAATACATCAAGGAATGAACAACACAGCTCATCCCAAAGACACCTAGGAAACCACAACTCTCCCACACAAACCTATGCACCATAAACCACAAACTTCCTGAAGTATCTCGGGATAACAATACTTAAAATTGAGATAAGGGAGAAACAGGTGGGAAACCATTCATCCTCCCATCAGGATGTTTTGGAAAGACACCCTCCCCTGTAACGATGTGGGTGTTCAGTACATTTTTCTGAACATGGGTGGGTGCATATAGAAATCACATGGATCTACATACATACATACATACATACATACACACACACACACATATATATATATATAACACTCATCCAAACCTATAGGGTTCCAAAAAACAGCTATCCCATAAACTAAATTTTCTATGACCTCTAAAAGCACATATTAGGATGTACAACAGTCACATTAGAAGCTGATAAAAAAAGTCCAGTCCCAGAAAGCCAATACTAAAACATACCCCTGACCAATTCATTTAACTGAACCCAATTATTTAATAAATAATTCATTTATTCATTCTATCCCTACCTGATCAACTAACACCCATACCAGCCACAAGAATCATCATTCTTGAAAGTCACTCCCCCCAATCCTTCTTCTCAATAAGAAAACCCCCCAACATACTACCAATCCCCGTAACAAACCTCATCGAAACCAACTGGGCAATCCCACTTTATATCAACACCACAGCCACCACACCAGAAAAATAAACATAGCACAACTTGAACCTGCCACCATGTTTCTCAACAAATTCCCATACATTCAACAATAAGCCAATCTCTCAACCAGATATTTCATTACACTAGATGCATCACCACAGCAATAGCTATGCTCTCAACCCCAGCACCACACAACCAAACAAATCACAATATAGAACAAATCCACACAAAGCACCCAACCACACCTAAAAGGCATGGTGTATTCAGATTTATAAAAAACTCACATCATAAGTTCCACTTTCACAATTTCGGGGTTATCACAGATAAAGTTCCATCCTCAGGCATCAATTTATTTAATATAATATATTTGGTAAAACAATTTCATAATAATAATGTCCTTTATAGAGGATCAACAATAAATATACATAATCCATAACCGGTGATCAAGTAAAGACCATCAATTACCATGATTTTCAAAAGGAATATGCCATATACAAATCATAGAATTGATAATAATAAAAAAAAATTATGCATCTATTTTTCCGAAACCTTGTATATTAATATTTATCAGATTCAATTATCATTTTTAATTTAGTGTTGTTCCATATTTACAAGGAAACATTTGTATACCCTCCCTATATGATACACAGTTAAGAGAGATGAAGGAAAATCCCTACCTTGAGAATAGACAATGAGTAACTTCTCCTTAAGCCCAAAACATAGGGTCAGGTAAGTTTCAGGAAAGACTCCAAGGTGATTGGATCTGAAGGCCATATTATGACACATGAATCCATAGTGAAGAGAGGATCTGGGTGTACCAAGATAAAATAGAATCACATAGGGATGAAAAGACATTACCTCTATAAATTCTAGATCCTATATCATAGAAATGAAATACTTTCAAAATGTATTAAAGTATGGTCGTGGTTAAGACCATGCATATTGACCATTTCAAATTCTCTGGAGAATTATAATATTAAATATGAAATTAATATCCTTCTAAATGTGTTCATAAAATCTCATAAAAGGTCTTAAAATCAAATTATTTCAAATAAATCATAATGGGTTGAAACTAGAAAAACTGGGAAAAACTGAAAATGACCAAACATTGGGTGACTCACCAACGCGAGTCACTGACTCCACTCACTAATTTTCAATTACTGATAGAACTCACCAATAACAAGTCACTGATTCCACTCACTGATGCCAATCACTGATTCCACTCCCCAAAAATGAGTAACTGATGCGACCTACCAATACCTGAATCACCGATGTGAGTCACCGATTCTGGAACTAACAATTCCCAACCTACCGATGCCAAACCTACCAACGCCTGACCTACCGATGCCTGTCCAAACATTGAGAAATCTGAAAAAATTGACTAACTCTTGAAATGAGTCACCATGAATTCCACGAACACTTCTAGTGAAAGATTTTAACAAATTGATGGACTATAGAGGTCATGTTTTTTACATCAGATACCTATCAATCTATTAATTCCCTCAAGAATTCGAAACCAAACCCAGTTAAAAGTGGGGTCCAAAGAGCCACCTCATGAGATACCTCTCAAGGATTTTTCTACAATTGTAACACTGATACCATCATCTATGTTTAATGATAAACCACTCTATGTTGTTCGAAAGATGGATTAAAACCTCAATATCCAAGAATACATCATCTGACAACTTCTAACCCAACCGACCACATGACACACCACTAAAGCGCTACAACCAAGCTATCTCGAACATATGAATCAGTGAATTTATTCCTCCATGCCGAGATACTATCTGCTCTAGGAGGAATTGATTCATCTGAATGAGTTCAATTTCATCTCAACTAATGTGTATTTATTTGTAATAAAGTCTTCCCTTTTACTCATGTCAGTAAATAACCTTATAATCCAGCATACAGAGCATAAGGAAAAGAGAACTACTCATCTCATAAAAATCAAGGTTTAAACAGTACTTCACAAAGGGAAAAATGAAATGGTAAAGCCTATAACAACTCCAGGTACTAGAAACACATTTATGATTTCCCTTTACTAAGTAATCCCCTCTAGGACACCATGTTTTCACAACACACAAACGAAGGGAGTGGTCTTACCACGAAGCATCGTTGCTCAATGATCCTAGATCTCTATTAGTTGCTCTAAATGCCACGTCATCTTCGATATCCAACTCCCCAAAATAAATGAAATGTGAGTCATCAAGAAGATAATGGTGAAGTTGGGAGATGTGGAAGATGTTTCAAATCCTCTCCGACCACGGTGGAAGCAGTAAATGGTATTCCACTACACGAACTCATCACAACACCTCGAAGAATCTGATGAACCTTGAATAAAGCTTTATCCCTCTGCTGAATCTTTATTTCCCACATCGAGGGGAAACCTTTTAGAACAAATGGTCTCCAAACTCATATTACAAGGGTCTCATCCTTCAATTTACATAAAACTTATTTTGGTCTTATGTTGCATTCATCCTCTCATGAACAAGTTGTGCCTTTTCTGTCATAGTCTGCACCACCTCAGGACCCATAACATTTGTCTCCCAACCCCTGCCTAGCACAAGGTTGCATGAAATGGTCTTACATATAATGAATCAATTGGAACCATGACGATGGAATAGAGATACTTGTTATTGTAATAGAACCCCACCAAAGGAAGGTGTCTTACCCAAGATCCACCAAAGAACAAGAGCCATGACCGTAAAAAGTCCTCCAATGCCTGGATGATCCACTCTGTCTTCCCATCAATTTAAGGGTGGAAAGGAGTGTTGAGGTTTAACTGAGTGCCAAATGTATTCTTCAATCCCCTCTAGAATCGTGAGGCATAACTTGTAATGTGACCTGAGATGATAGATCTCAGAACATCGTGCAGCCACACTACCTCATCAACATACTTAATGGAAAAAAAATCCATTATGTCTGACTCTTTAATCACTAAGAATTGAACTGATTTCATCAGTTGATCCACCACTACCCAGATATAAACATAGCCTTTATGATGTCTGGGTAATAGTATGATGAAATCCATATGGGTGTAATCCCACATCCACTCAGGGACATATAAGGGATGCAACAAACCACTAGGAACATGGTGCCCATCCTCACCCACTGGCACACTAAGAGTTTTCCAAAAACTCCACTCCAACCCATTTCAAACTGGGCCACCAAATATGCTCTCTAAATGGACATTACATAGTGGAATCTGTTGGTTGTATCGCTATGGCCGATCTATGAAACCCATGGAGGACTCCCTTGTTCATCACCACTATAATAAATTGCTTCCCATGGAACATCATCTGATTCTTAAAATCCTCCAACCATCCCTATGGGGAATCATCCTAGTCAACATGATCATCAATATCCTATTCCTTTGAGTCTCACCACTAAGATTCATCCACATGTTGAATCCATGAATACTTCACCATCATTTTAAACAAACAACCATTGTCCCCATATATTCATGTATCAAAGTGAAAGGCTGAACACTCCTCCATCACCTTCCAAAAATCCGCAGATTCATGAAATACCTCCATATATGACTTTTTTTCCAAGGAATCAGCCATGAAATTCACATTTCCTGGGGTGTAAAAGATCTCAAAGACATAGTCCAGGAGAAACTCCATCCACATTCATTTTTTCATGTTCATATCTTGTTGGGAAAAATTGTACCCTAGGATCTTCTAATCTGTGAAGACCAAAAATCTCTCCCCAATGAGGTAGTGTCACCAACCATTTATTGCAATCATGACTACTGCTAGATCCACATCACAGGTGTAATAGTTATGTTTATGGGGACATATTTTACTAGACATATAAGAGATCACTCCCCACTATTTCATCCACACACCTCCCATGCCCAAATGAGAATGATCACAAAACACCTCAAACATCACAACATCCTCTAGAAATTAAAGCACTATAATACTAACCAAAAAACCCTTTAGATAGACAAATGCTACCTCAAATAGGTCACTCCTCACAATTAATTATCTTTTCTGGTCAGAGATGTCAACATGGCTGAAAATAGAGAGAAATCGGGTACAAACCTCTAGTAATTGCCTGCTAAACCAAGAAAATTGTGAACCTTTACCACATTCATGGGTGATTCCCATGAAACAAATGCTTCTACCTTCGACGGGTCCACCACTAAACTATGATGAGACCCCAAATGTCTAAGGAAATTCACCTCTCATGTGTAGAGATTACCCTGGGAATGATTTTGGAACAGTTGGTGGCATCAAATGAACCCTAATACAGTCCTAAGTTGGTCAGTTTGATCCTCCTATGACCTTGAGTAGATCATGATGTATTTGATGAAAATGATGATAAACTGGTCCAATAACTCACAAAATACAGAGTTCATGAGTCCCATGAATAAATATGGTGAACTCGTAACATTGAATGACATAACAATGAACTAGATGTTCCAATACATACACCTGAAATCAGTCACTGAGATGTCACCCTAGTTCACTCTAAACTGGTGAAATATAGGCCATATATCGATATTAGAGAACCAAATCACTCCTCTAAGATTACCAAAAAGATCTTCTATCCTCAAGAAAGTGTAATAGTTCTTCATTATCACCTAATTCATCCACCAATAGTCTATGCATAGACTCAGACCACCATCTTCCTTTTTTAAAACAAAACTGGAGAACCCCACAATGACCCAATGGGTCGGATAAATCCCTTCTTCATTATATCGTCAATATAAATCTGCATCTCCCTTAACTCTGAAGGTTCCACCTAATATAGAGCCATTGAAATTGGACAAGCACACAGATGTAAGGATATCCTGAACTCCACATCACATTGAGGGGTAGAGTAAAAAACTCCTCAGGAAAATCATATAGGAACTCTCCAAAAACCATGGGAACCTCTACCATCTTAGAACCCACCGATTGCACTAACAGTTCATCCAACAAGGAAAGAAGAAGATCCTTTCATTGACTGTCCACCTGACAGCCTTGATCACCAATGAAAACCACATATGGGTCATCTACATCTGAAAACACGGTTTTCCTATAAGTTTATTCATTGAAAACATGAATGGAAAACAACCAATTGATTTTAAGGATGACATCATATGGTTTCATTTTTAGTAGAAAGAAATCCCCATTGGGCTGATGTGGCCCCATAATTAGTCTACATCCCTTAAAAACATCAAACAAGCCGGTCTAAACTCTGAATGACGTACTCAACACCAGGGGCACAAAAGGACTATATATTTCTAGTCCCACAGAATAGTCTAAATTGGGGAAAAAATGAGTGTGATTCTCCTAAATAAATATAAGAGCAAGAAAGAGTACTGAACAAACAGATCATACCTTGAAGGATCATTGGACTTACAGGAACATCTGCCTTTGCAGCATGCAACTAACCACACCTAGCTCCTCTGGACCTCTATTGATGATCATGTCCTCGACCATGCCAGGTCCAAGGTCCCTAGGGAACAACTTGAGTTTTCCCCTACCTTATATGTCTTCCCTCAGTGGAGCATGAGGTTGTTGTCCATGCTGCTGGAACTGTATTGTTAGTGACTACTATCGAACCAATCACAGGACCTACACACCTAAACCATACTATACTCAACATGACACTGGGAAAAGTATTTGGATATTTCCATGGAATCCACAGATAAAAAACACTATCCCCAAGAGTAAATGATAGTCATAAAGACCAAAAGGTCGAAACATGAACTACTAAGGTGACCTCCCCACCAGTCGAATCCTAAAAGGCCCTGGCGCCTGAGACCTACTACTAATAAACATTCCCTTTAATGATCTAGGAGGAATCCCATCTTGTAGTAAAACTCCTCACAATTTCATCCTATCAACCAACTCTTCCTTCTTTTGGACCTCTATGTATGTCGATAAGGTAAAGGGGGTAATCGCATACTAGAGAGAAGGGTGATGTGCCTCCACTAGGCATCTCACATGAGACTAATCATTCATAAGAATATACAGAGAAAAAATAAGGAGATATTTGATCTTCGTCCCCATATCGTACACCAACATACTCCTCTACTGAAGGGAGAGTATCTCAAACCTCTTCTCATCCTTCATGGTGGATAAAAGGATCTCCACCTGAAACTCCTTCTTGAAGTCATCCCACAAAACATCAACCTATTTACTATCTGTTAGGTACAATATGCACCACTTATGTGAAACTCCCTATATCTATTTCACTGCCAAAGTAACCCAGTACTCTATCTGAGCTCAGTTCAAGTTAAAGTTGATTAAAAGATCCCTGATCCGACTCTCCATCTCCATGTCCAAAATGTTGTGCTCGTACTTTCTAGAGTTTATAGTTGGAAAGCACGTAATTTTTTCTAGTACTAGTCATCCTTATCCATTGGGTCAACCCATTATCGATCAACTGGGTCGGCCGGCTAGGACTCCACTATTTGCACTACACGTGGATGATGACCGAGTTCCAAATCTAAATATGGTAAACAATAAAATAATAAGACAAAGTAGTGTGGAATTTTATTTAAGAATCCTTTTAACTCATTTAACTCATTATTTAAATAAAATTTCTAAAAAAAACCAAAATAAAATAGGAACACAATCCATTGTGATGCATGTACCTTTCAAAGGGTCACTACCATACAAATTGTGTGGCCTCAATTGGTCTTTCTTTTAGCTCATAGTCCTTTCATCAGATCATGGGGGGGGGGGCTAAACTTTTGTGTCCAAACTGGTATTCTATGGACTATGTCACACACTAAGATCACCTAACATTGTTTCCCTACCACACCCTGAAATCATCACTATGATTATCTCCAATATCCATCCTATCTCACAACCATCACCTCGGATACCATTCTGTCATGACCCCCTCCCTCCAAATATTCCCTTCCTGAGTAGGAAATCATGGAAGAAAGATAGTGACTCCTGAATACTGCCTTCAGTAGGTCCTGGGGTGGTGACCATCACCAGGGGTATATAAATATCACAAAATGAGAGGCATTACCCTTTTGTAGTAACCAATTTTAGGAGATAATATATATCAATGTCAAGTAAATCAAGGACACTATATATATAAATGAAAACAAAATCCATCCCATATTTATGTTTAAAATCTAACTGATATAAAAGTAAGAGTCTCCAAAGTAAATACCAAACGAAAATTTAAGCAGTGACTCAGCAAAAACACCATAATTTATACTATTAAGGTCCATCATGGTCCACAAATTCCTCCTAGAAACCTGAAAGAAATTTTATATACGTAGGGTGATCATAAAAGTATACAAAGTAGGGAATACCAAATTCTCTAATGCACAAGTGGAGAAGTATACTAATACCCCTATAGAAAAACACCACAATCCAACAGCACCTAACAAGGTATACTAGCCACCCCAACCTCACCATGGGCGCGCTCACTAGATAACACAAGTTAAGTAATGTAATAAAGAGTAGATCGATGATTGGGTACCATGTACCACCTTCCCACTAATTAGCTGCTCTAACCTCTTTTGAAAGTACCACATCATAACCCTCCTTCACACACCCAGGCCACATACCTCACCAAATCCTAACCGTAGACACCTGGATAACATAACACACTATGTCTTGCATGTAGATACTTGGGCCACATACCACACCATGTCCCAAATACATATGGGAAAGCAAAACACAACTCATCCTGACAACACCTGGGAAACCACAACTCACCCGCACAAACCTGGACCCCACAAAAGACAATATACCTAAAGGATCTTGGGATAACACTAATTGAAAGAGGGACTTTGGAAGAGTGGGTATCTGTCCATCCATCCTCCCATCGGGATGTTTAGGAAAGACACCCTCCCCCATAATGATGGAGGTGTTCAGCACATGGTGTTCAACTAGGGTGGGTGAGTATATAAATCACAAAGAACTACATGTATATATATAGGTAGAAGACACTCAGCCGAACCCATGAGATTCCAATCAATAGATATCCCATCAACTACCCTTTTTGCTACCTCTAAAAGCATGTATCAGGATGAACAATGGTCACTTCCAAAGTTGATAAAAGAAGGCCATTCACAAAAAGCCACAACTCATAACATACCCCTGAAAAATTTATTTAACTAGTCCTCATTATTTATTAAACAATTCATTTATTCATTCCATCCCTACATGGGAAACTAACACCCATACCATCCACTTCTATTATCATTATTCAGAGTCATTCTGCCCTATCCTTCCCCACAATAAGAATCCCCCCAACTTA
Source organism: Viscum album (assembly GCA_963277665.1). Classification (NCBI taxonomy): domain Eukaryota; kingdom Viridiplantae; phylum Streptophyta; class Magnoliopsida; order Santalales; family Viscaceae; genus Viscum; species Viscum album. The sequence continues at coordinate 1,132,682,539 of OY728134.1, read as the reverse complement.
CTACCAAATCCCACAACATAGCTCATCACAACCAACCAGATATCCCTGATGTATAACAATACCACAAACATCACACCAGGAACATAAATATAACACAACCCAATCCTAAAGCCCCAATTCTCAATCACTACCCATCCAGTCCACAATCAATCAATCTCTCAACCTGAGATTCCATTACACCAACCGCATCACCCCAGAAATAGCCGTTCTCTCAACCCCATCACCACACAACAACACAAGGGACAATAATGAACAAAGAAACATGAAACACACAACCACACTTACAAATCAAGGAGTATTTAGATTTAGCAAACACTCACTTCTTAAGTTCAACTTTGATGATTTAGGGGTTATCATATAGCATGTTCAATCCTAAGGAATACATTTATTTAATAGAATATACGTGGTAAACCAATTTCAAAACCATAACATCATTCCCATAAGATCAACAATAAACATACACAAGACATCATAAGTGTTCAAGGAAAGACCACCAACAACCACGATTTTCCGAAGTCATATGGATGATTTAAATCACAGTATCAATAATAATTAAATAGTAGCATGAATCAATTTTACTCAGCCCTTGTATATTAATATTAATCATATTCAATTATCCTTGTTAATTTTAGATTCTTCCATATTCATAAAGAAACATTCATATACCCTGCCCACATGATACACAGTTATGAGAGATGAAGGAAAATCCATACCTCGAAAACAAATGATCAAAATTTGCTCCTAGATCCCAAAACTGAGGGTCGCATTGGCATCATGAAAGACTCCAAGAGGAATGAATTCGAAGGCCATAGTATAAGACACAAATCCATAGGGAATAAAGGATCTGGGTGTACCATGATAAAAATAAAACACCTTGGGAATAGGAAACCTTGGATCTAAAAAGTCCAAAGCCAATTTCATCTAAAGGAAATGGTTTCAAAGGCCATTAAAGTCAAATCATGGTTAAGACCATTTTTCTTGACCATTTCAAAGCATCCAGAGAATTAGGATATTAATGATAAAATTAATATCCTTTTAAAACGGTTTAGAAATTCTCAAACAAGGTTTTAAACTCATATTATATAAAATAAAATGTAAAGGATAAAAACTGGAAAAACTATAAATGAATCACCATTAGGTGACTCACTAACGTGAGTCACCGACACCACTCCCCAATGCCCCTCATTGATGCCACTCACTGATTGGGAGTCACCAAAACCACTCACCGACACCAGTCACAGATAACACTCACCAATTCCATTCACCAATAGTGAGTCATGGGAACACCTCACTAACACACCTCACTACCATCCGGTCACTAATGCATCCTACTGATGCCTGTCTCACCAATGTGAGTCAATAATGTCTGACCTATTAATGCCTGACCTACTGATGCCTGGCCTAGCTTCATAAAAATAGGGAAAAAATGGATAACTCTTTAAATGAGTCACAATGACCTCCCAAAACACCTCCAATGCTGAATTTTTACAAAGGAATGTACCCGATAGGTTCGGGTCATTACAATTGGTGAATAAATAAATAAGGAGATATATACGTATATATAATTAATTTTTCTTGGAAGCGTGGGTGTAAGTGTGTGTCTCTTGAAATTAAAGTTTTATGCCACATTTGAGAGATGTTATGAATTATGATCATATTCACTCATGATTTAATGTGGTGTTAAATGTTTTTTAATCCATGTTATGTCTATTATGTTTAATTTTTGATATTTTATGGATTTATATTATTATTATATGTCCTTTTTATTCTCACTTATGTTTTATTATTATCACTCTAGATGATATTATATTTCTATTATGCTTAAACAATTTCATATTAGTATGAAATTTTCCCTGATGAAATGTTTATTCAACCCTTTCCAAATGTTTTAGATCACCCCTTCCTTATGTTTTCATTCCATAGGTTATGACGATGTGTTTTACTAATGATTTGTTTAGCATACGGTCTAGTGTGGTGCAGTTAAGAAGATATGATTGAAAGCATTTTAGAATATGCTGATTATGTATCTATTCAACAAATAAACTATTCATATTGGTCCTTTGTGTATTATTACTATTATATATCAAATTTAATGTTTATTTAACATGAAATATGTTAAATAAAGTCATGTTTATCTTGGGTTTCCATAGTTGGTAACACAGGAAAGGTTTAATTATTTTTAGATATTAGTGAGGCTATTTTTGTGAATTAGAGTTAAAATACAATAGTAGAAACCCTAGATATGAGTCTAAGAAAATGATATTATTCCAATTTTTTTAAAATATTAATAATGTAGATTTAAATACAATTAATCTCTATTTGGATATTAGAAAGTGGATTTTACTGAGGTATAGATGCATCCTGGGTTAATCACCCTGAAAAAAGTCTGATTGAGCATTGACTTGATATTCACTGTAGTGCATGATGAGTGGGACTAAGACTGCACACCTAGATAGACACTCCTAGGGATATTCTATGGTGATTAAAATTCCCTTTATTAGCCAATAATATGTATTTCAGTTCATTATAATTTTTAATTTAGGGATCAAAAGAGAAAGTAGATAATGAATAACCAATATTGAATCCTTCAAATTTATACATTAAGACACACATGTTATTTATGATTCCTTACATATATGATGATAACATTCTTTTTAGATTCAGTATTATTATCCTCGAATTTTACTAATTTAGTAAATTATTAGATCGTGGTGAAATTGGGTTAACAATGGGTGATATTCACAGTGCAATTATTTAACTAATGAGCTACCAAATGGGATGTAAGATGGTGTACAAATCCTCATATAAATTACCACCAAAATGTCAAAACCTATGAAAAATAATACAAACCATATTTTTCTCCTAAATTAATTAGGGGAGGATAAATATTCTATCTATACATTCATGAGACAATGTCCACCATAATTTTTTGATCTTTAAATCCACTTTTTATGGTGCAAGGGATCAATGTGATGAATGTAATATTTTCCATTCTTTAGTGCTCGAAGAATGAAATGGTTGTCTTAGATATATATAAATTAAGAGTGGATGAATAATGGTGGATTTTCATTTAGAATGTAATAAAGGAGGAAATAGACATTATGTAATTGGAGGTGTTCAATAAAGTATTTTTTTTATGAAACACTTTCCTTGAAATTTTTGTATGAGGATAGGGTTATATTTTTGGATCTGAAGGAAAAGGAAGATGATTCCAATACTATATATTAATAAAAATTAATGCGTCATGTGGGGAATGAATCCAGTTATATCTCTAAATATGAAAGAAATACTGAACATTTATTTTATGCTTTAAAACTAATTCTGCGAAGGGAAATATTTATAAGAGGTATTTGGAGATACAAAGAGATTGTTCAATGTACGCTAAATATATTGATAAAGATTGTGAGATGTAATTATATCAAGGGAAAAAATAAAGAATTAATATCAAGAGATCTATGATTTTATGTTACTTTGGTGAAATAATTTTAACAACCTACTTTTCAAAAGTGGGGGAAGAAGCACTCGGTTAACTACCTCAAAGGACCATAGAAGTGTTTTTGGTTAAGAAGAGTTGGCTAATGAGGAAAAAACTATGAAATTATGGATAAGAGTTTTATTAACTCAATAGAGGAAAATATGGTCCCAACTAATGATCTCCCCCCCGTATAATGATTAACATTTACATATTTTTTAAATTATGAAAATCAGAACACCTACAATTAGGACAATGAAGAATGTAGACCACAAAGACCTTCCAAACTAAGGTGAAAAGTAATGGAATTTGTGATAACTACCATTAAGGTAGAACATAAAAATGAAGCGATACAAGGTACAATTGAACTCTTTTCTAAATTTTATAATACCTTATTTGATTTTGGTTTGTCACATTATTTTATATCACATGTGTTTTCTAAAAATGTGGAATCACTACTTTAAGAAATGGATGTTGTACCATCTATGAAACCACCTAGTGGAAGAAAGATCCTTTATAAAATATAGAAATAATATATCATTGAGATTTATTAGAGGATAATTCATACATATATAATTATTTTTTCCATTGTTTGAATTTGAATTTATATTGGGTATGGATTATCTTTCCCTAACAAAATAAGATATCAATTTTCATGGAGAATAAATCTAATTTCATATCCCATATAATCCGATAATCAACAATCAAAATAGGAATAATGATGGACTAACATTGAAGGAAATTCTATAATATGGGTCATGATACCCAATAATGAGGGATTTATAGCTCAAATGACCAGGGAGGATGTCAACTTTAATGAAATACCTATATTATTAGAATACACTGATGTATTTTTGGATGAGAAGCCTGGTATTCCCCCAGAGTGTGAGGTTGAGATTTTTATTGAACGCATATTTTGATCCCTGACTATATAAAATATTGCATATATAACAGTCACCATTGGAATATAATAATTTTAGAAGAAACTTCAGGATAATCCTGATAAAGGCTTCAAATTCACGAGTTCTTCTTTGGGGGGTACAATAGTCATATTTTTCAAAAATAAGAATGCATCAAAGTGTATTTTCATTTAATATCATGATATTATTTAAATTATGATAAAAAATAAGTATCCTCAACCTCATATAGATGATTTTTTCATTCAACTCTATAGAGATTGATACATCTCAAATATGACCTTCAATCTGGATATCATCAGTTGAGGGTCAAAATAGAGGATATTCCAAAACATATTTCTGCATATGGTGTGGAAAATGTGGATTTATAGTTATTCCATTTGAAATTTTCAATGACCCTTCTATCATTATGGATTTTATGAAGTGATTATTTTGGGATTACCTTGGAATAGAATGTGATAGTCTTCATAGATGATATTATTATATTTTATAATATAAATAATGAGAAATTATATTATTTGAATATTGTTTTTAAACACCTTAATAAAGGATATATTTTATACCAATTTTAGAAAGTGTGTTTTTTGGATATAAAAATTACCATTATTTTTTCATATAATCCCAAGAATGGAAATATTGGTAGGTCCATCAAAGGCAAGATTTATCAATCAATAGACCATACCACCATTGTAATCAAGATACACAATTTTATTAGTTTAACAGGATACTATTAAATATTTTTGAGAAATTTATTATGGATATAAAATAAAATAATCAATTTTAAAAAATGGGTGTGAGGATTCTTTGTATGAAGGAATGTGGAGAAACAATTATTGTGATGAATAAAAGGTTGGTCATGACGCTTGTACTCACATAACCCTACAATGGGAAAGGGTTTGTAATATACAATGATGCTTGAAAAAAAGGAATATGATGCATCATTATGAATAATGATAAGGTAATTTATTTTTCCTCACATCAATTAAAGGTTCCATAAAAACAATTACTTAACATATGATTCGAAGATAACAATAGTGAACTTTTTGTTAAATATTTTGAAACAATATCTATTTATAGAAAAGTGTGATATATATACTGATGATGGGCGGTTGAAATATATATTCACATAGAAGGGGTTTAATATGTTCTAAAGGAAATCGTTTTATTTTATAAAATATTAAAACCTCTCAATAATATACTACCCGAGGAAGGAAAACAAGGTGTATGATGCTCTAATAAAAATATACCTCTACAATATCCATGATGAGGATTCAAAATGACCTAATACATAGGTATATTCGGAGGATAAATCATAAAGGGGTATTGTTTATAGGGAAATAATATCATTCTCAAATGAATTCTCAACCATAAATTCAAACGAACATCAATTATGTCTTAAAATATGATGAAAAACTACCAAAACTTTTCTGATTATTTCGGTATTCAACTTTGATAAAGAATAATTTATATGGTTGGGAGCTTAGATATGTGTCCCATAAAAACTATAACTGTATAAATTACATTTTTATGATAATCAAAATTTATCCTTTCATATTCAACAAGGAATATTGATGATTTTTATATATCTAATGCAAAACATCTGGTAGGATATCATAATGAAAGAGATCATAGAATACAAATCTTAATTGTTTTTATATAAGAAAGATAAGTTTGATAAATATAAATATAAGGGTAAATTGTAACCATTACCTATACTAGTATGGAAATGGGAAACAATTAATATGTATTTCTTAATGAAGATTGCCTAAATTTCTAAGAGACATAATTATATTTGGGTTGTAGTTGAATTCATTAATAAGTCAACACATTATATTTCCATCAAATAATATTTCTCTCTTGACGAAACCACCAAGATAAACATAAAGGAAGTGTAATTTCTTAATTTAGTACCACTATCCCCTATATCTAATCAGGATCCAAGTATTTACATAAGGTTCTTGAAAAGTATTTAGAAATAATTGGAGATAGATTTGAATTTTATCTCTTTTTATCACTCTCATACAAATGGTCAGTCTGATAGGGCAATTCAAACTCCAAAGGATATACTAAGATCTTATTCAATGTTATTAAAATGATATTGGGGTAAATAATTACCCATGGTAGATATATCATGTAAAAAATGTCCAAATTTTATCATTCATAAATAACCATGTCATGATTTTAATGCGAAGAGATGTAGGACTAGAACTTGCTGGGATAAAATTGAAGAGGGGAAGTAGATTGGTCCTGACCTTATCTAATAAATGATGGAGAAATATCAAACTATTTAGTGGTATATGAATAATGAAAAATTCAATAGCATATTTATGTAGATAATAAATGATGATATCTAGAGTTTGAAGTTGGTGATAATGTGTTCTTAAAAATATCTCAATATAAGGGGTTATGATATTTATTAAGAATGTGAAACTGATCCCTAATTATGTTAGAATCTTTATGACTATTGATCATGTCAGGACATTAGTGTAATACCACAAACCCACACTCCTAGATCCTGTGCTGAAATCCATAACAGCAGATTAAGGAATTTGATGCTGAAAATTGAGGTCAATAATTTTCATCTAATATTTAAAACAGCAAAAGGAAAAATTGGATAACATACATACAAGAGGAACCTTTTGGTTTAGAGTTTTATATAATTAGTAAAAACTCATACATAAACAACTCACATTAACATGGACTCCTAAACAACTAGTTCATAAATTTGGACCTCATATCTCATTATACCTAGCTAAATTTATTTTACATTTGGTCATCAACATCATCCTTATTAAATCCTTTTTAGACATAAATCTTTCAACATAATTCCTTAAACACATGGGAGAAAGGAAAAAAAAAAAGTGTGACCTCAGAATCTCGATAAGGGAAAACATGAGCATTAACAATTAAATGTCATCAATTAGCATAAGAGCGCCTAAAGGAATGACGTAGTAATAATATTTAATGAGTGAGTTTTAAAAAGAACAAATACCCCACAATACCTGGATCATCAAATAAGAAAACATGGAAAAGTAAATGGTAATTAAAATCAATAATCAAAATCCATGTGATACCAATATTGATAATTATAAACATTAAAAATCATTGGGAAGAATATACAAAACATGTTGGTATCTTGGAATATCATCACATGGAACCCTTACAGAACCCATATAGAACCCTTACCAATGAAATAACAAATATGGTCAACTTCCATCTCTGGAGTACCCAATGCATTGGCTCACTGTCCAAGCACACGCATTATATATTCTGTAATGGGATCACCAAACACTATATGGTTTTACCAATCATTTACAATGTCCAATAACCAAATACATAAAGAATTCATCAAAACTCAATGAAATAACCTTTATTACTTTTAGATCATGATTAAACCATGAAAGAGAAACATGTTCTACTACAATCTCTTTGAAAAATTAGTATCTCATTGAAATGAAATAGTTTACAAAATAATCTATTTGAAACATGATTAACCTAAGGAAAAGAAATGGGTTACAAAAAAATCTATTTGAAACTTGATTAACCCATGGAAAATAAATTGAGTCAAAAAAATATATTTGAAATATTATTAACCCATGGAAAATAAAGGGGTTACAAAATAACCTCTTCGAAATATGATTAACCCATGGAAAAGAAATGGGTTCCAAAATTGTTTCTTTGAAACATGATTAACCCATATAAAATAAATGGGTTCCAAAACCATCTCTTTGAAAGATTACAAAACTATGGAAAATAAATGGGTTCCAAAACAATAACATTGTAACATGATTAAATCATATAAATGAAATGGGTTCCAAAAAGATCTCATTAAAACATGATTAAGACATGTAAAAGAAATGGGTTACAAAACAATCTCTTAGAAACAAGATTAACTGATGGAAAAGAATTTTTTTGCAAAACAATATCTTTGTCATAAGATTAACCCATGGAAAAAAATTAGTTCTAAAACAATATCATTGAAGCGTGATTAAACCATGGAAAAAACACGATTACAAAATATCCTCTTTGAACAATATTAACACATTTAAAATAAATTGGTTCCAAAACAATCTCATTTAAACATGATTAACTGATGGAAAAGAAATGGTTTCCAAAACAATTTCCATTAGAAAAACACAATCCATTTAAATAATGAATGAGGATGGTATCATTAAAAAATGTACCTAGTTTAGGATAAGTAAAAAATGGGGTTTTTATGTTTATGAATGTTGATAACATTAGAATATCATTAAAAACATTCATGTAGAAAATAACCTTTAAACATTCCAAAGTTTCCTATACCAGTTTGAAAAATTTGGATCACTAACCCCATGAATGGAATAATGATAAATTACACTTATAATATCATAAGAATAAGTATATTCATGATATATCATGTTAAAGGATAATTATACAAATCATATAAAATAATATATGTGTATAACATAACAAGCTTCTCAAAAAAGGAAAATTATGAAAACAAATCCATTATCGCTTTGGTAACTGTGAACCGTAATCCACATCAAATAGAGATAATAAAAAAGGGTATTTTAAACCCAATAAATTAAAGGATAATAATCATAATATAAAATAATGGGAATTATATACACCATAGATCAAAAATTTGTGTTGAATATTATATATATCAAATAGAAATAAATGTGAGAGGTGAAAAATCCTATCAAAGATCATATCATTGGGGTGAGAATAAATCAATGAAATAATTATAAGTGAAAATTTTAAATTGGAAATATAGAATAACATAAATATATTTTAATTCCCACATATTCTTATCATAACATAACCAATGAAAAATATTTTTAACCTAGTGAATGGAAATTGAGTTATAAAATACCTTACTACATTAGTGAAATTTGAATCATGAGATTTAGGAAAGAATAAAATCAATTGAAACATTAAAAATCATGAAATAAATGAAACTCATGATAAAAATATTAATATTCAAGTATACTAACTATGTAAAATTAATTAATTTCATAATAATAAATAAGTCTAAATGGAATGTAAATTTGGATGAAGCCCCTTACCTTATGTCTGATTTGTCTTGTTATTCCTCTATCCTCATGAGTAATATAATTATGTTAATTATTCAATTTAAAAATAATATTTTAAAATTTTATTATTAATTTTATTTCACATATAAAAAATTTATATATAATTACTTAATCATTAATATTTAAGTCAAATATTTGGATCATATACATCTTATGTGTCAAAAATGACTTTGATAGGCCGACTATGGTAAACGAGGTCATTATTTAATTGTATAAAAATTGATAAACACGAAATAATTATTATATTTATATTTCAGTTATTATTTTAAAACCAATCTTGGAAGATATTTTTGAATAATTAACCAACATCGTAATGATGGAGATAGTAGGTCGTACGAACGCATAAGTAACATTCTCATTTTTCAATGATCGTTATTAAAAGAAGTAAGTTACATTTATATTTTACATACTGATAATTATATCATAAATACAATTTTATTTGATCATATGTAATTAAAAATAAAATTATTTTTATGTAAAAGGAATCACTTCGCTTTTAGGTGGCGGTAGTTCACACGCACACAAATGACATTATAAATTTTTTAGTGTGCCGAAAATGGTAAAATAAAAAAATTAAATATTATAATTCCATAAATGTAACTATTTAATTAATTTAAAATATATATTTAATTTTTATAACATGTTTTTATTAAACTCATATTTAATACATTTCATGTTTTTTGGGAATGTATCACATCACTTTAAGGAAGAGGTAGCCAACACGTCCACAAATAATGTTATCGTATCTACACAAAATGGAAAGCATGAAGGTATGTTTTATATGAAAATAAAATAAGTATTAATAAAGAATAAATTTCATATATATAATATGAAATTAGTTTTTTATAATAATTCCCAACCATGAGAGGTGGTAAATGAAAAAGTGAATTATATCATTTCGTGAGGTGGTAGTTCATCGTACACACAAATTGTAATTTTGTTACCCATTTAATTGAAGTGTGTATAGGCGTATTTATTAAAATTAAGATAACAACATAAAATTATATTTAGGATAATTATTCCATTATATAATAATGTAAATAAATAATTGAACTGGGGGAGAAAGAAAGAAATAATAAATTCATGTTAAAGAATGTTACATCTTCTTCAGGTAACTCCTTTTAGTTTGAACAAAAGGGATTATGGGTTAGATTTCATCCAAAATTTATGAATCTGTGGTGAGGGTATGTATGTTGGGAGATTATTTGGTATGATTTTGTATGATAGAAATGTATTGATATGTGCGAATAACTAGGGGAGTGAAAGTTACTTTTTATAGTGGATAGGGAGTGACAATCTTGTAAATATAAAAAGTTAAACACTATGTTGAGGTACTCCTTGAATATTATGCCTCAATTAATTATAAAATATAGATAATATAGGTTATAGTTTCTAATAATTTCCATTAAATTGGTGTTGGGAATGTTTTTAGGTCATTTTCCCCTTAATATTATAGAATAACAACTAAGTAAACTCATTTTTACCTTAACTGTTTTAATTTGTTTTAACTACATTCACTAATATTTTTGGTCAAAAACTACGTTGAAATTATTATAAATTATAAATAATAATGATTACAAATATGGAATCAATATCTACAAATTCCAGTCAAATAATTATGATAAATTAATTTAAAATTAATCCCACAGATCAGACGACAAAGCGGGTATTTAATGTTAAAATGCTAAAATGGTTGCTATGTTTTTATATAAAAAATCACTATTAAAATTATTACAATTACCTAAATTGAATGAAATGATATAAAATTGATCTAATTATACTTAATGAAAAATAAAAAAATTCACCCTGTCAATTATTTAGAAGAAAAAGCATTTTTCAATTACAATTTTGTGTCATTCTCTATTCATCAAAATATGAAAATTCTCAAAAAAAAAATACATAATAATCACCCGATTTTCTTTAAAATTATGATTTCGAAAATGAATTTTAAATTTTCAAATAAAAATGATAAAAGTTTCAAAAATTATATTTAGAATATGTTCTCAATTAAAAGGTAATAAAACCGACTTTTAAAAAATATACTGCTTTTTATGCTTAAAATTGGATTTATTTTTTATATTAACCATATAAATCTGATTATATTAATGTAAAAACATTTTATTACATATATAGAATATAAATTTCATTAATATGTTTGACTAATAGTGATTAATTTAATTTATTAATATAATAATCCATCCTGGTTATAAAAAATAATTTTCATAAAAACATATCCTTTATATTCAATTGGTACGTATTTTCATTTTTAATTAGTTGGTAACCAATGAATTAATTTTATAAACATGTGTAAACTATTATTTCATTATTTATTTAATCATTTAATTCCTAGCATTATAATGGTTGGGTGATAAAAATTATGTTAAATAAATAATATTAATAGTATATTATTATCTAGTAAGACTCGCCCTCACGTATAACAAAATTCGTAAAGGGGAATCAATGTTTCATGCAATTAAAGATAAACCTAGTGTTACATGTGATTCAATCGTAAATATGTATTGCATGTAACAAAATCTATTAAATAATTTAATTTAATTTGGAATATTATATTTCATAATATCTATGAATGCTACATCCTACCCCCCACAAAATGAATTTCTCCCACGAAATTAAACATGGCTATCTAATGATTAAAATTTATAGAATTCATTTTTTAAAACCAATTTAATGAAAATGGTAAATTAAAAAATCCTATTATTAAGGGAATCCGAGGAACATAAAGGTCAACAAAATTTTCGAAAAACTTGGATTCCACAAAGGGATAACATTGGCGGGAAATTAAAAGATGTATTTGGAAGGGAAAACTAATTCTCATGGACTAATCGATAGTGATAGAGAACATGGTCCATAAGAAGTAAATGACATGAAAACCACAAGATAATTAGGTATGGAAAAGTTCATCGATATCATTAAAAAAGTTCGTTATCTGATAAAATTTTATTTCAAGATCCCTTTCCTAAGGAAATTTAAATACAAAAACATATAAACCATGTGATAAAAATGAAATATACTTACTTGATGAGTAGTATTTCATCCTTTACTCAATTTTCACCAAAATCTAAATTTGTTTCTCTAAATGATGAGAATTCAAGATGAATTTTTGATTCCAAAATCACAAAAATCATCCTTTTAAAGACAAAAAAATGGGGTTGTTAAGATATTCCACTACACATTATAAATTAAAAAACCAAAATGGATAGAACAAGGTAAGAAAATTATAAAAATTAGTTAAAAATCAAATGATAAATTAATTTTAAAAAATAATACCAAAAGTTTAAAATAAACTATTCCATAAATAAGTATCCTTAAAATTCATCAAAAATTTAATGACTATGTTTGAAACCAATAGATTAAGTGGATTTTATCATATATTTCTTTATGTAAAATCTACAATTATTACTAAAATAAAATAAAATATGTTTTTGTAATAAACATAACCATTACATGTAAAAATTATTTATGGTATCCAGGAAATCGTGTTGGCCTGTGGTAGTGTAAAAATCCTTATCATCCTTTGGTAATGGATTTAAGCCCCATCACCTAACCAAATGCAGTGGGTTGTCACCAGGCATACATGTTCCCCATTTAATTATTTTAACATGAAAAATAATTACTCCGTAAAATCACATCATTTTGATCTTAGGGGTTAAAAAAACATCATCCCCCAAAAAATTATTACAAAAAATTCATTAATAACCGCAGTATTTTTATAACTTAAAATAGTAACATTTGTTTTCTAAGACATTGAACTTATGATAAAATATAATGTTATATTCCTATGATGGTATCCATAAATCTTAATACAACATCATTTTAAAACATCCTAATCTCAAAATTTATTTAAACTGTCCTTTGATACCAACTGACAAGAACCAACACACCTTGATGCTATGATGAAATCAACCACATTACATTCATTGATTTGATGGAAATATTTGTGATCCAAAATTTTTATCTTATATTTAAAAAATAAAAAGGAAAAAATTGGATCACTTATATACTAGAGTACCTTTTAGGTTTGTAGTTTTAAAGAATAATTAAAAACTATTATATAAACAATTCACATCAACTTTGAAAAATAAACAACTAGTTCAAAAAGTTAACCATCGTCTCTCACTATACCCATATTTTATTATTTCACATTAGGTCATCAACATTATCCTTGTGAAATAATTTATGGACATAAATTATTCAACATAATTATTTAAACCCTAGGGAAAAGGAAACATATGAAGGGTGAGGTCAGATGCTAAATAAGGGTTAACATAAGTGTTAACAATTAAATGTCATGAAAGAGAATAAGAGCACACAAGGGTTTGATGACATAATCAAAGTGTGTAATTGAGTCATAAAAGAACTCAAACCCTTCAATACATGTATCATAAAAAATTAAAACATAGAAAAGGAAATATTTATTAGAATCAATAATCAAAATCAATATGATATTAATCACTATCATTAGAAAAATTATAATACCACAACAAGAATATATAAAACATGTTGGTATGTTGGAACATCGTCAAATAGAACCTCTAAAGAACCCTTACAAATATAATTACCAATATGGTCGATGTTTATCTCCAGATTATACAATGTATCAGAATGTTATCTGGGTGCACCCATTATATAATCTATAATTGGCTAACCTAGAGCTATTTGGGTGCACCCATCATTGACAATGTCAAAGAAAAAAATACATTTGGAATTCATCAAAACTCAATGAAAAAACCTTTATTATTCTTATAACATGATTAAAGCATGAAAAGAAAACAAGTTCCACAATAATCTCTTTGAAACATAACTACACCATGGAAAAGAAATGGGTTCTAAAATATTCTCTTTGAAACATGATTAAACCATGGAAAAGAAATGGGTTATGGAATAATCTCTTTGAAAAATTATTTATGCATAGAAAAAAAATGGTTACCAAAAAAATATATTTGTATCATGATTTAGGCATGGAAAAGAAATGGGTTCCAAAATAATCTCATTGAAATATGATTAACTGATGTAAAATAAATGGGTTACAAAAGAATCTCTTTGAAACATGATTAACCAATAGAAAAGAAATGGGTTTTAAAACAATAAATTTGAGACATTACTAACATATGGAAAATAAATGGGTTCTAAATCAATTTTTTTGAGACAATATTATCCCATAGAAAAGAAATGGGTTATAAAAAAATATATTTGAAACATGACTAACACTTTGAAAATAAATGGGTTGAAAAATATCATTGAAACATGATTAAACCATGGAAAAGAAATGCAATCCAAAAAAATTTATTTGAAACATGATTTACCGATGAAAGAGAAATGGGTTACTAGATAATATCTTTAAAACGTGATTAACCCATAGAAAATAAATGGGTTCCAAAACAATCTCTTTGAAAATTCATTATCCAATGAAAAATAAATTGGTTCCAAAAATATGTATTTGAAACAAATATAATCCATCTAAAGAATGAATAAGGATGGTATCAATAAAAATAACCCCAGTGGAGGCTATGTAAATGTCACGACCCGTCCTCGGGGCCCGTGCCGTGACTACCCCAAGCCCGCCTTCCATAGGCCAGGGGCTGGTGACTAGCACCAAGGCGTAAATCCCGGTAAAAGGAAGGCATTTCCTTTGTAAAGTAAACAAGAACCACAGAGTAAGCAAGCAGAAAAAAGTAAACACTAAGTAAAAGCTGGTACAACAGTAAGTGCAGAAAAGTAAAGGGTGCTGGAAATACAAGCCCAACTATAAAGTACAACTGAAAGGGGAAAAACAGAAACTAAATAGTAAAGAAGGAGTCTCGAGCTGTCCTCTGGAAGTCCCACCTGAAGGGTGAGTACAGATATCCTCCACAGCTCCTCGTTCCAGCCGTCTGCTCCGAGTACACTCTGCCCAGTGGTCCACCTCCAGGTACCGTCCTGCTCCGCAAGCCTCCAGCACGATCAGCGTTGTCCATCGTCTGCAACCAACACAACGTAGTACGGGCATAGCCTGTGCAGGGGTGAGTATAAGCTACTCAGTAGGGACCCAGAGACCCCCGAAGTTCTCACAGAATCCAAAAAGGATAATCCACAAAGGAAAGATACAATCATGAAGTAACATCCGAAACGGCTTAGGTATATGCCCATACATATACCTAAGTCATCAATTCTCGCTCGGCTCCAACATTCGAGCTCAAGTACAACCCAGTCCACACAGGAAAGCAAAACGTAAATCCACACAGGATAGCAGAACACAATCCACAAAGGAAATAAAAACGTAAATCCACACAAGACAGCACAACACAATCCACAAAGGAAAGAAAACAGGGTTTTCAGCTCACACAGGTATACTTCTTAGAATGACAATAGAGATGATCACTGATCCATCTAAGTCATCAGACCCACAAAGGATCGATAGGTACTAACCCCCACAATGACGCAAAAAGGATCTGACCCACAAAGGATCGATAGGTAACTAACCCCCGCAAAGACACACATAGGATCGGGCCCACACAGGACCTGTAGGTGCTGGCCCACACAGGACCGCTGAGCGCTGACCTACACAGGATCGGACCCACACAGGATCGGTAGCACTGACCCACAAAGGATCGCTGAGAGCTGTAGTCGTCACCGTCGAATCCACTGAGGATCTCGGCACAGTCGTCGTCGTCACAGTAGCAGTCGCAGCCAGCTCTCGGGTTCCCGCACACAGCAAGCTCATTCGGGAGGGTCTGCTCCACGAGCCAAGAGGCTGATACATCAACTGACACATAGTCCAGAGATGATGTATCCAAAAGTTCCGTATCATCAACAGGAACTCAACATCGCAGACGACGCGTCAATCGGACGCTCGGTCTGAGAGTTATTGGCTTTTTCGTCCCAGGGGTCTGGTTGGTTTTTAAGGCAAAACCAACCCGACTGTACTCCACCTGCATCCAAATGTCGTGCGGAGTAAGCCAAAAGATTTGTCTCACTTAGAGGAATCCAACAAAGTCGACGGCGCGTCAATCGGACGTCCGAAGCTCAAGATATGAGCGTTTCTGCTCCGAAGGCCCGGTTGGTTTCGTGTACGAACCAACCCGGCCAAACCCAAAGTTTTCCAAAACCTTGAGTGCGATATAACGAAACGACCGTCTCGATCCAAGGATCGCATCGCCACTAACAGCGTGTTGTTCGGAGGCCCGTAGCTCAAGTTATGAGAAAAAGGCCGAAAACGTCCGGAGACGGGGGTTCTGGGCCCGGACCGACCCGGACCAACCCCCCTGGGTCAGCCGAAACCGAGTCGAGCCGACCCAGGTCCGGGTCCGACCAGGTTCGGCGCGGCCCGGCCCGGCCAGGGCGCGACCCGGCCGGTGGGTCCGCTCGGCCCGGCTGGGCTCGGCCGAGCGACCGAGCGAGCGGAGTCTGAGGGCGGGGGCGCGCTTCCCCCGCGTGTGAACACCGCGGCCCCCCTCCGCAGGGGCCGCCCTTTGTCAGCGGATGTAGAATTGCCACGTCCCATGTGCGCTGGACCCCCGTGGCCACGGGTCCACTGGTACCACCGCCACCGCGCAGGCGACCCGCGCCGCCGGTGGGTTCAGTGGGCCACCGGAGTTGCTCCGGTGGTCCGATTTCGTTTCCGTCTGCGCCGTAGCTCCTCCCGGGACCAGTACTTCACTGCGGAAACAAAAAATCACCTCTACGGCATGTCTTGTCATCACCCGAAAATCCGCAAATCAACGAAGAACTGCAGAGGGTTGTCTGGCCGTGTTTGTTTGGCCCGCACCCTCCGCGTTAGGTGATAACAATCGGGAAGAATAAATTATCATATGAAAACGTAACAAGATACAATTTCATAAATTAAAATTGCACTAGATCCAGGTTCTTTGTTTTAGGAGGAACATCCACGGAAATTAAAAGTTATTCTCAGATAAAACTCCTACCTCGCCGTAGTCGTCGAGCGTGCGTTCTTCGCGGAATTGATCGTCGCGTCGCGGAAGGGCGTCGCGTCGTCGTGGAATACAATGTCGCGTCGACGAACTCCGAGGTTCAAGAACATGTAGATTTAATTATATTAATTAAATCCATGATGTTTTTATAACCCACAAAGATATTTAAAAGAAGAAACCCGAAATCTCCTACCTCAAGCAGTTGGTGATCAGATATCGTTGCAGGGAAGAACGTCTTGGAAGAAGCGTCGTCGATCTCCGAGGGTGACAGCGTTGTTCTCATTCTTCACGTTCTTCGCATTCTACGCGAAGTAGGATGAAGGCACAAGATTTCTGTCAAAAGCCTCTCAACGAGCAATCCTCAAGATGTCTTGCATTGGTCTTATTTTATTATTACACCAACGGATTGTAAACAGGTTAAAAAATGATTAAATTAATCCATAGAATTAATTTAACGAAGTTAACCGCCCAATTAATTGGTGCGTTAAGAATTTAAGAAAACGTGTCAATTGACTTTCATAATGATGAGTTTTCGTGTTGGTGTTACTTAGAAGAAAAGAAACGGTGGGGCTCGTGTGGGCGCCACCTCACAAATATCCTACCAAGAGGGTAGGATATTTTTTGAATAGCACCATATCCGCATCAACTCAGCTCAAGAAGCTTTATGTGGAATTCAAGTGGCTTTAAGTGAAATAAAAATAAACTTGTCGCACCACTTTATTTTATTTCTTAACATAATGCCCAAAAATTAAAAACCACACCCGAGCAAACGCAACTCCGAAAGAGGCGTTTCTAAGCATGTATTGGCGCTGTGATTCCATCGGTGCCCTCAGAATTTGATTCCGAGCACCGATTCAAAAGTTAGAAAAACCCGCTCGTTCGTTTACTGAACGTACCCGAGACAATATTCGGAAAATGATTTCGAGCACACTGGGCCTCGGAATCAGGTGCCGTCAAAAACTGTGTTCTTGTAAAATTCCAATGAAAATTAAGAAAAAAAATTTCCTTGAAATTTACGGGTATTTATATCACTCCCACCTCAGGGATTTACGTCCCCGTAAAGATATATCATAAACTAGGGAAACAAATGTGGGTACTGAGCATGCATCTGAGCCTCCCGCTCCGAAGTGCTCTCCTAGAGGTTCCCATGCTGCCATCTGATGCGCACAAGAGGAATCAATCGTTCACGTAGGACCCGATCCTGTCGATCCTCGATCTCCACCGGGACCTCTGCAAAAGTCGCACCGTCATCCACGTCTAGCTCCCCATGGTCAATGATATGCGTCGGGTCGTGCACGTATCTCCTCAGCAGGGATACGTGGAAGATGTTGTGCAACCGGTGCAACTGAGGTGGTAGAGCCAGGTGATAAGCCACCTCGCCAATCCTGCTGAGGACCTGGAATGGTCTGATGAAGCGTGGAGACAACTTTCCGCCTCGACCAAATCTCCGTAATCCACGTCGAGGTGAGACATGCAAGAAGACGTGGTCACCATCCTCGAAGTCTAGTGGTCTCTTTATCCTATCAACATAAGACTTCTGCCGGCTCTGAGCTGTCCTCACCCACTCCTGGATGACCTGGACCTTCTCTGTCGTGGCCCGGACCATCTCTGGTCCCACAAGTGCTGACTCCCCAGGGTCTGTCCAGCACAAAGGAGATCTGCAAGTTCTGCCGTACAATGCCTCGTATGGTGCCATACCTATGGTGGAGTGGTAACTGTTGTTGTGCACGAATTCTACCAAGGGTAGGTGGTCCTCCCAGCTGCGACCAAAGTCGAGGCCACATGCGCGGAGCATGTCCTCGAGAGTCTGAATGGTCCTCTCCGTCTGACCATCCGTCTGAAGGTGAAAGGCGGTGCTCAGACGTAGTTGTGTCCCGAACGCCTCCTGCAACCCCTTCCAAAGCCGTGATGTAAAGAGAGCATCTCGATCAGAGATGATAGATGATGTCACACCGTGAAGCCGTACAATCTCCTGAACGTAGAGACGCCCCAAGCTCTCCACTGAGCCATACTCTCTGATGGGTAAGAAGTGAGCCGACATGGTGAGTCGGTCGACAATCACCCAAATGGAGTCGTGACCTCTAGAAGTGCGTGGAAGTCCAGTCACGAAGTCCATAGATATCTCGTCCCACTTCCACTCCAGGACCTCCAAGGGATGTACCAAGCCTACTGGTACCTGGTGCTCTGCCTTCACCTGCTGGAAGGTGAGGCATCGTGAAACGAACTCTGCCACAACCTTATTCATGCCAGGCCACCAGTGTTTTCATCTGAGATCCTGGTACATCTTCTCCACTCCTGGATGTACCGTCAAAGGAGAAGTGTGAAACTCTCTCATCACCTCCTCTCGTAAGGTAACTGGTACCAAGGTACATCCTCTAAAAAGGATGTCATGCTCTGCTCCAAAGGAGAAGACATCAGGTGCCTATCCTGAGGATATCTGTGCACGCTGCGTCTCACAGTTAGTGTCCCCATGCTGTGACTCTCTGACCCGCTGTAGTAGTGAAGGAGTGACTATATGAGACTGAAGGAAGGCTGCTCCATCTCTATCCACGAAGGATATCCGCAAAGCGGCTAGCTGCTCTGTCACCACCTCAAGTAGTTGAATGCCCGTCCTCCTGCTGAGAGAATCGGCTACCACGTTCCCCTTCCCAGGAGTATAGACTATCTCAAAGTCATAGTCCTAGAGGAACTCGAGCCATCTCCACTGTCTCAGGTTCAGGTCCTTCTGCGAGAAGATGTACCTGAGACTCTGATGGTCAGAAAAGACTGTAAAGCGCTCGCCCATCTGATAGTGTCGCCATGTCTTCAGAGCGAAGACCACTGTTTCCACTTCCAGGTCATGGGTAGCGTAGTTCTGCTCATGCGGCCTCAACAGACGTGATCTATAGGCGATCACTGCCCGCTCCTGCATCAGGACACATCCGAGTCCGGTCCCTGATGCATCGCAGTAGACTACGTACCCTACTTCCTCCTCAGGCAACCTCAAGATAGGTGCGCTGGTCAATCTCTGTCTCAGCTCCTGGAAGCTCTGCTGACATCTGTCTGACCACACAAAGGGTTTCCCATTCTTCGTAAGAGCTGAGAGTGGTGCCGCAACTCTGGAGAAGTCTGGCACAAATCTCCGATAGTATCCAGCTAGTACCAAGAAGCTTCACACCTCTGTCACGCTCCTGGGTGGCTCCCAAGCTAGCACTGCCTCGATCTTCGCAGGATCCACTACAACTCCTGCCTCAGAGATGACGTGCCCCAAGAAGTGGAACTCACGTATCCAGAACTGACACTTCGAGAGCTTTCCATAAAGCAGGTGCTCTCGGAGTGTGTCTAGTACAACCCGAAAGTGGTAGGCATGATCCTCCTCAGTCGTCGAGTATATCAAAATGTCGTCGATAAAGACCATGACAAATCGATCAAGGTATGGCTGAAAGATCCTGTTCATGAGGCCCATGAACACCACTGGAGCATTGGTTACGCCGAAAGGCATAACCAAGAACTCATAGTGGCCATACCGACATCTGAAGGCCGTCTTCTGCACATCCTCGTCCCAAACTCTGAGCTGATGATAGACCGACCTAAGGTCTATCTTCGAGAACCACCGTGATCCCTTGATCTGATCGAAGAGGTAATCAATCCTCGGTAGTGGATACTTGTTCCTCACTGTCAGCTGGTTCAGGAAAAGATAGTCGACACACAGTCGCAAGCTCCCGTCTGCCTTCTTGGCGAACAATATCAGGGAAGCCCAGGGTGAAACACTAGGTCGGATGAAACCCTTGCCTTGGAAGTCCTCCAACTGTCCCCGTAGCTCTCGAAGCTCAGCGGGGGCCATCCGATATGTTGGAGTCGATATCGGGGTCGTCCCAGGGTACAGGTCAATATAAAAGTCTACCTCTCTACAGGGAGGTAGCCCTAGAACGTCGTCGGGAAAGACGTCCGCGTACTGATCCACCACTGCAGGAATACTAGGACTCAGCACGTCAACTGCACCTAGGATGAGGCTAGCCACCTAATTAGTGATGGGTTGTTCTCTCCTCTGCGGTAGTCTATCCTGTGCTGAGAAGGCTCCCTTCTCGCCCGTGAAGGTGATCCTGCTCCCATCGGTGCGTACACATCGCACCTTTCCCCTAATACGGTTGGGTTGGTTTTGCCTTAAAAACCAACCGGACCCCTGGGACGAAAAAACCAATAACTCTCAGACCGGGCGTCCGATTGGCGCGCCGTCTGCGACGATGAGTTCCTGTTGATGATACGGAACTTTTGGATACATCAACTCTGGACTATGTGTCAGTTGATGTATCAGCCTCTCGGCTCGTGGAGCGGACCCTCCCGAACGAGCATGCTGTGTGTGGGAACCCTAGAGCTGGCTGCGACTGCTACTGTGATGATGACGACTGTGTAGAGATAATCAGTGGATTCGACGACGACGACTACAACACTCAGCGATCCTTTGTGGGCCAGTGCTATCGATCCTGTGTGGGTCTGATCATGTGTGGGTCAGCGCTCAGCGGTCCTATGTGGGCCAGCGCCTACAGGTCTTGTGTGGGCCTGATCCTGTGTGGGTCTTTGTGAGGGTTAGTTACCTATCGATCCTTTGTGGGTCAGATCCTTTGTGGGTCATTGCGGGGGTTAGTACCTATCGATCCTTTGTGGGTCCGACGACTTAGTTGGATCAGTGATCATCTCTATCGTCATTTGACGAAGTATACATGTGTGAGCTGAAAACCCTGTTTTCTTTCTTTTGTGGATTGTGTTGTGTTATCCTGTGTGGATTTAAGTCTTTCTTTCCTTTTTGGATTGTGTTGTGCTATCCTGTGTGGATTTACGTTTTGCTTTCCTGTGTGGAATGGGTTGTACTTGAGCTCGGATGTTGGAGCCGGGCGAGAATTGATGACTTAGGTATATGTATGGGCATATACCTAAGCAGTGTCGAATGTTACTTCGTGATTGTATCTTTCCTTCGTGGAATATCCTTTGTGGATTCTGGGAGACCTTCGGGGGTCTCGGGGTCCCTACTGAGTAGCTTATACTAACCCATGCATGGGCTATGCCCGCACTACGTTGTGTTGGTTTCTGACGACGGACAGCGCTAATCGTGGTGGAGGCTTATGGAGCAGGACGGTACCTGGAGGTGGACCACTAGGCGGACTGTACTCGGAGCGGACGGCTGGACCGAGGAGCTGTGGAGGCTATCTGTACTCACCCTTCAGGTGGGACTTCCAGAGGACGGCTCGACACTGCAGCTTTACTTTTCAGTTGCTATTTTTCCCCTTTCAGTTGTACTTTACAGTTGGGCTTGTATTTCCGGCCCCCTTTAATTTTCCACACTTACTGTTGTACCAGCTTTTACTTAGTGTTTACTTTTTCCGCTTGCTTACTTTATGGTGCTTGTTTACTTTACAAAGTCAATGCCTTCCCTTTACCGGGATTTACGCCTTGGTGCTATTCGCCAGCCCCTGTCCTATGGAAGGCAGGCTTGGGGTAGTCACAGCACGGGCCCCGAGGACAGGTCGTGACAGTAAAAACAAGTTTTGATCAAATTGATGAATGGAAATAACATTAAAATAACATTAAAATCATTCTTGAGGAAAATAACCATTAAACATTACAAAGCATCCCATACCTCTTTGAAACATTTGAAGCATTATCCCCCTGAATGGAGTTATTTTTAATGAAACCTATAATATCTTGAGAACAAGTAGATTCATGACATATCATTTAAGATGATAAGTATGCAAAACTTATAAAATAATATAGGGGTATAACATTATAAACATCTCAAAGGAAGAAAATTGTGAAAGGAAATCCATTACTAGTTGAGTAAATTTGAAAATATAACACCCATGAATGAGAGATCGTAATTTTTTTTGTAAAACTCAATAAATTAATGGATAATAATTATAAAATACAATCATTTGGTTTATATACACCAAAAAATGGTGAATATGGAATATATCTTAAATAAATAAAAGTGTGTTGAGAAAAACCCTTATAAAGACCTCATTGTTGGGGTAAAAATAGATTAATGAAATAATTATGTATGAAATATATAAATCTAGGAAATAAAAGTTGAATTATAGAATAATATAATCAAAGTTCATTTCACCCATATTAATTTCATAACATAGCAAATGACATAGAAATTTAACCCAATGAATGGAAATTTAGCTTAGGAATCCCATACTATTTGAGTAACTTCGAAATCATTAGATCTATTAAACAATAACAACAATTGAAACATTAAATATCATGAAATAAATTAATATATTGATATATCATGTAGAAATCCCATTTATTCCTTTTAAGTCTTTGAAATATTCCTATATCTATTTCCAGAGTTCTGCGCTGAGACATTGTAAGATTTCGAGGCCTGGTGTGCCAAAAATTAATTTTATAAAAAAAAATATATTTTATACTGTGCGAAAGAATTTTTTTTAAATAAAATGAAAGTAAACATAAACATTATCTCTAATTAGAAATATGAGGCCACATTTGAGTCCAAAATGTAGTGTTTAACCTATGAACAACCTAAAATGGGTTGGAATAGGGCATTTGGACTTCTCTCCCATTCGAGGTATGTTCTGTGGGATTAATAGATTTGTTAAATTAATTAATTAATCTAATTTGACCTATACCATTTAAACAAATATGTAATCAAGGAGTATTGGCAAGGGTTATTCTCACAATCCCGTATATTTACAAATATTCTCTCATTTCAACTTCTGTTGGAAGATCACACCGAACGATGACAAAATGTTGGATTAGAGCACATCAGGATGCATCAAACACAATGACTTATTTCAATAATTGGAGAGTGTTTTCTTATTAAATGAATGATCCAAAATCTAGGTAGGTCTCTTAAATTGGTTATTTACTCATTTTTATTAAATTGATTGAGAATATCTATCATTATTCTTGGGTTTGTGACAATTGTGGGTTGATCATGAACCTATATACCGAATTTAAAATTGATTTATTCATTGTTTTCTAAACTAGTGTTACCATTAATGATCATTGGCTTAGAATTCATGGCTAATTATTTTTAAACCATTATTATGGTGCCTTTCCCCCTCATCTTATTTTCATTCATCACTGGTAGAATACCACAATCGCAGTTTGACATTTCTCAGCAGTACCAATCCCGATCAGACCCCAAGAAATGAGATAGAATCACATGTGAGGAACATGTCAATTTAGTGTGGATAAATCTAGGATGTGTACGGGTGGTTGATGATTTTTTGGATGATATGTTTTTGATCAATCTACGATGGAAGGCTTGGAAATGTATGGGTTAAACGGAGGAACTCTGATGGATGAATGAAGGCTGATTTAAGATGAAGGGAGACCAGAAATGATAGATCAAGTCTAAATCTATATGTTTCATGTGGAATCAAGGTAGTATGTTTGAAAAAAATGTTGTGAAATGGAAAGTTCTTCATTGAAGATTTTGGATCTGGAATTCTGAAAAAAAAACCTATCGACATGCAGTGTATAAGGATGAACACACAGTGTGTAGCCCCTTAGATGTAGTGGCAGCTAGGGTTTTGAGAAAAATTATGGATTATATGGAATGTATCCCACAAAAATTCCATTTACCCATTTCTCAGATGAAAACCCCTTGTGAAATATCACACTGTCATGAACCCATTTTGAAGTACACGGCTATGTACCTGAGTACATGGACACTGGGTTATGTGCACGGACATGGGATCTAGTACACAGACATGAGGTTTGGTACACGAACACTACCAGTGAGACATGTCCCTAGTCTCAGATAGTCTTGAAATACAGTGCAGTCCACCTCTATATTGTGTACTACAACTTGGGATGGGATTCGTGTTCCATCCAAGGACACGACCAGGTGGTGGAGTGAGACTACACATCGTGTGGGTCCCCTCACATGCCATGCACCCCTTGAACTTTTTGTGGAAACATTAGGGCTCTACATATCCTTTATTTAAACTCAGATTTTGGCATACGAGTGACCTATACTTTGTGTTTTTCCAGGTAGAACAAGTTGGTTCCCCCTTTTATGGCTTTTGAGAAAAGATGTGAAATGTTTTGGGAACAATGCTTACTGAGGTGAAGAACAATAATGTCAGTGATCAGGAAGGATCATCATAGGATTATTCCAAGTGGAACCTCCATATGGGATAGGGAGTGGGACCTTGATTATATGATTAAAATAACCTAGACACACTATGGCATAGATCCTTGACCTCTAGAGTTTAACCCCCCATCAATATGGTCACAACTTCTCTAAAGCTACCTCTCAAGTGGAACCTTCCTATGGTACCACGGCATGAGTCCTCAAATTTTTAATGTAAACGCCATATTTGATAGAGAACATGTCCTAGATGGATATATTTGAACCCCCACCCCCTCATTTCCCCATGTAACAGGTCCTCAACCTGTAGAGTGAAACCCCACATCTGCATGGGTGCGAGTCCTCAATGGGATGTAAATTGAGACGAAACCCCCTACATTGAGTTTGATTTGTCATGATTTTCCACTATATTATTCAATAATAAACACAAATTAATTATTTACATACTTCATAAAATTTTCCAGTTTTATTATTACTTTTATTTTACTTATAAACAATTTATATAAAATTACTTAATCCATAATGTTTAAGTCAGATGTTTGACCATATTCAACTTATGTGTAAAAAATGACTTTGATTGGCTTGTTATTGTCAATGAGTCCATTATTTAAATATATACTTGTTAATATATGTTACATAATTATCATATTTACAGGAAAATTATAATTTTAAAACCAATCAATAATGATTGTTATGAAAAATGAACCAATATTACAATTATGGAGACGGTACGCCGTACATACGCATGACTCACGTTCTCATTTTTCAATGAAAATTATAGAAAGAAAGAAAGTAACATTTATATTTCCGAAATGATAATTATATCATAAAAATGATATTATTTAATCTTATATAATTATATTGAAAATTATTGTGATGTCAATGGAATCACATCGCGTCAAGCAGGTGGTAGTCCACAGGTCCATAAATGATGTTATCTCTTTTCTTGTGTGTGAAAATGGTAACTTAGAAAAAGATATTTTATACTAAAACTAAGGTAATTATATAATTAATTTCCTATATATTTCATTTTTATCACCTATTTTTATTAGAATCATCCTTATTTAATTACATGTAATGTTTGAACATATCACATCACTTTGGGGAGGCATTAATCCACATGTCCATAAATTATTTTATAGTATTTACACAAAATGGAAATCATGAAGGTATGTGTTATATAAAAATTAAATAAATATTAATAAGACAAAAATAAAATATGTATCATATTAAAAGAGTGTTTCCTTCATAATTTCTAACCATTATAGGTGGTAATGGAAAAAAAGGAACGACATCATTTTGGGAGTCGGTAGTCCTCCGTACACATGAACTACATATTCATCACTCATTTTATATAAGTTTGTGTTTTTGTAGGTAGGAACATTAATGTAACAAAATTATACTAATGATATTATATAATAATATAGTAGTAATAATTTAATGGGTGGAGAAATAAATAAAAAATGAATTCACAGAGAAGAATGTTATATCTTTTTCAGGTAACTCCTTTAGTTTTTCTCCAATGGGATTCCTTGGTAAGATTTCCTCCAAATTTTAGGAATCTAGCCTGAGGGGATTTATTTTTGGAGATTATTTTTTTTATTATTTGGTTGAGAAAAATATATTGATATTTTTGAGGAAATGGGTGACTGTGAGAACCTTTTTATAGTAGAGGGGGACTTCCATTCTTTTAAATATAAAAAGGTA
The DNA here is from genome assembly GCA_963277665.1 of Viscum album. Classification (NCBI taxonomy): domain Eukaryota; kingdom Viridiplantae; phylum Streptophyta; class Magnoliopsida; order Santalales; family Viscaceae; genus Viscum; species Viscum album. The sequence goes on along the minus strand of OY728134.1, from coordinate 1,132,655,342 downwards.
AGCACTATTTAGAGGGATCCATTACATAATGTTCCTCCATTAATGATCCCAATTAGATACCATCGGTTTTATAGTCAAATTATATACACAAAATTGGTTTTAAAAAAGTTGATAGATCATTTTTACCTTAATATTAAAGTTTATCCACTAAGTAAACTCATTTTCACCTAATTCATTATAACTAATTTTAATTACGTTCACTAATATTTTTTGTAATTAACTAATTTTACATTATTAGACACTAAAATTTATCATGATTATAAATTTGGAATCAATTTTTAAAATTTTCAATCATTTATGTGGTTGAAATTAATTTAAAAATAATCCCACGAATGGGACGAATGAGTGGATTTTTATATTGAAAAAGTTGAAATGTTTTCTATGTTTTATATCTAAAATTAATATAAAGATGATTCTAATTATCAAAATTATATAAAAATATATAAAATTGATCTAATTATACTATAAAATCAATAATAAATTTAATTTAACCTAGTAAATTATTTATACAAAAAGTCTATTTTCAATTAAAATTCATTATCATTCATTATTCACCAAAATATCAAAGTTCTTAGAAAAATACCAAAAAATATCCCAAACTAAAATTTTAAATTCTTATTCTGAAAATGAATTTTATTTTTTCAAATAAAAAAATTTAATGTGTAGAAAAGTATATTTAAATTATTTGGGACATTAAAAGGCGGTGAAACTGCATTTTAAAAAATATACAGCTTTTAATGCTTAAAATTCGATTTAATATTATATTGACCCTATAAATATTATTGGATGAATTTCAAAATATTTTATTGTGTATATTGAATATAAATTTCATTGATATATTCCAATAATATGGATTAATTTAATTTATTAATATAAAAATTAATTCTTTTAATAAAAATAGTTTTCATAAAATCACTTTCTTTATTTTTAATCGGTCATTATTTTCATTTCTAATTAATTGGTAACCAAAGGAATTAATTTTATAAACATGTGTAATCCATGATTTTATAATTTAGTTAATTATATTCATTCTCACCATTCCAACAGATAGGTCATAATTATTATGCTAAATAAATAAAATTAATAGTATATTGGTGGTTAGAATGACTTAGCCTTACCTATAACAAAAGTCATCAAAGGGAATCAATGTTGTGTGAAATACAAGATAAATTTTGTTTTCATGTGATTCAAGAGAAAATATGTATTTCACATGAGGAAATATATTATATAACTTAATTTTTTTTGAAATAATATATTTTATAAAATATTGGGATGTTATATGTATCTTATCCCTTAACACTCACTTCATACCTCTCCCATGGGCATGATGTATTCGATGTATAAATTTTGAAAAAGCAAATACTAGGACCATAACATATATTGATCTCAAATGCTGTGAAATTGGAGTATTTCCTCTCATTTGTGGAACAAATTGTATAAACTATAGATCGAAGAGATAATGTGCTCTAAAACAAGACCACTCATATGTTCAATATTCTATGGAGAAATCCTACGTTCAAGAAATCTATGTGGAAACCTGAGGATATAATAAAGTAAAATTCCCCTATTTTTTCATATGTGTAATGAAATTTGTCGGAAGAAATTATTTTTAAATTGGTTATAATTTAACAACCCATGATATTTATTAAATACTTTTCATTAATTAAATACCATGTAAGTAGCTTGTATTTCATGAAACATGAACTAAAATAAAAAATGAATTAACTTAATTCAATTAGTAAATATTACCATTTTATTCTAACAGTTATATTTATGGGAATCAATAAATTATCTACTTTATAAGAACTATATTTAATGGTACAGTAAAACAAATGTAATTTTATGTGTAGAAGAGAATTATTTCATAAATTTTTTATGCATTACACATGCTTATATTAAAATTTATTTTTAACACTTTTATAAATTTATTAACATATAATTATTAGAATATTTTTAATCATCATTTTCAAATATGGTAATGATGTTAATATCATTTTTTGTTCAATATTATTCACCACAATTATTTTTCAATTAATAGTGCTTTTCTAAATATTTTTTAATTTTTTAATTAAATGGATTTATTTTAAATTTATAATCTTATATGATTTTTAACATATTAAACATAAACTAAAATCAACTTACACTCATTTAATTTTTAATAAATTATAAATAAGATAATGAAAACTGAACAAAAAATGATTTTGTTTTTTGAAAAAATTGTTTTGAACAAATTATGTGTTTAATTTTAAATTTAATTATATCATATTAAGAAATGAATTCAATTAAATGGTGTTCAAATATTTAGTAATAACAAAAATTTTTCTCTTGAAGGGTTATCTTATATTTTTAGTGATAAAATAAAAACCATGTTTAATATTTAGTACTGATTAACAAGTGTTAAAATGGGTAATCTAATATAATTAAAATTTTATTAAATAAATTTGATATGTCGACCTAATATAGTTATAGTTTTTTTAATGTAATAACTACATGTCTCAAAAATATTTTCTAACCTAACCCACCTAACGATCATGAAATTACATTCTTACCCCTTACATAACATTTTTTCCAAATATTTTCCCTCTTTTTCACCTATAAAAGGAGTTCACAAGAACCCATTTCAAATCCATGACCATTGTGATAAATTCACATGAATTTAATACTAATTATCTTCTTATATATCACTTCAACAATTTTGGTATATTATAACATAAAAAAATTTCCAAAACACCTTTACTTCTAAAGGTTAATTCAAGAGAAGATCCAAATTCTCAATATATGTATTACATACGATTTTACATCCCCTATTTATTCTTCTCATACAATCTCCTCAAAATAATTATAACAATATGTATAAAATGAAATAATTATAAATAATATTATGAAGTTATATTATAGTAATTTTATAACCATTATTTATTCCTCTCCTATTAAATTAAAAAAATGAAAATGTTGCTAAAGCGTGTGTCCAGACTACCGCCTCCATTAACGACACATTTCATTTTTCTCCACCACCTTTCAATGATTGTTCAAGATATTGGTTTACATATAGATATATTATTTATGTCATGATTTATATTATTTAAAAATAATTTAGTAATACTATAAATTATATTATGAATAGGTTATTATTACAAAACTAACATCCTAAAACAAATATACAAAGGGTAAAAAAGTTATATATAAATGAAAAATTATTTTTTCCAATAATTTCATATTTTAAATATTATTAATTCAGATACATAACATTAATAACATTCAAATAAATAAATTATAATAATGTGATAATTATTTTATGAAAAAGGGATCTCTTCCATACCTATACTCACACATAGACTCTGGTATACTCTTATTGGGTATGTTTAACCGCATACATGAAAAATGATATAAATTTTAACCCATTATGGTATTGGAAACAAAATATTGGATATTAGTAAGTAAATTATTATTATTTTGTTATTTTTTGGTAATACAATCATTTAACACATTAATTATGTTACCATTATATCCTTTTTAAAAACAACTTAAACATGCTTGTCACTAATTTTGTTTATAATAACTCTAACTAAAACAATCCTCGTATGAAATTATTATTTTCTAAAAAATCCTAAAAACCTCTATGATTGTTATTTTGTGATTTTTTAATGATAAAAGTTTCAAATAATAATAAATAACAACAACAATATTATGAAAATAGTTCAAAATTAGCAAGATTCATCACACCCGATATTGAAAACGGAAAAAAACTTACTAATATAAAAGTAGAGAATAATTATAAATTTATTTTAATAAAGGATACACATAGATAATTTTATATAATAGTTAATTTTTTTTCATAATACAATATGTTAAATCACTTTTATGGGAACTGAGAGTAATAATGTTAGATTAGGTGACTCAAATATCTTCTTTTTAGTTATTTGACTTTTTCATGAATTTATTTCACCCATGTTAACAAGAATCATTTATTTTGCATTTTAAATTATTTTATCACTTATATATTAGGGGAAAAGAGTTTTTATTTCAAATTCACTTCCATTAGGGGTTTTATATTCACTTTTTTATAAGAAAATAAAATACGAAATTTTGGGAATAGAGTTATTACTATGTCTTTTACATCAATGATTAAACATTATTAAAAAAACACATTTTGATTTGGATTTCTTCTTTCTCTCTATCTTAAAAAATGTCAACATCTAATGGAGTTATGCTTCATGTTTCACCGCCCATTTTTATTTTCTTATATTATTATTTTTGGATGATTACATTATCAATGTCAATCATTATACTTTATGTTGTTAGACTATTTTTATATGTTTTAAATCCCATTTTTATTTCCATGTTTTCTTTATGAAAAGTGAATTATTATCATGTTAAGAATTTTGGAAACCCATTTTTGATACAAGGTTTTTTATGATATTATATGTGAATGATTTTGAATTGGAACTCATATGTGTGGATGATAATGGGTGGGGTCCTATATCTCTCACTAATGCATTAGTTAAAAGAATAAAACTTATGAAATATATATACATATGAATAATTTAATTGTTTTTAATAATAAATTAAAGTGTGTGACTCATGAAGTTGATGCATAAATTAGTAAAATTATATATTTTTCTTAAGATTCAGTGTAGGTGTTTGACGAGTGAAAGTAATAGTACCGTATATTAATTTTATGCCACAATTGAAACATGTTATTCATTTCAATATTATGATCTCATGATTCAAGGTTTATGATAGATTTTTTTAATCCATGTAATTACTATTGTGTTTCCATTATAAATTTCTTTTATTTATGTTCTTATAACATGTCCTTTTTATCTCACTTATGTTTTATGATTATAACAATGGATGATATGGTATTTCTATTATGCTTATGTTTTCTGTTATTCTTACGAAGTCTTCATTGATGAAATGTAAATTCAAACCATACTAATAATTTATATTCACCCCTTTCTTATTCTATCATTCCATAGGTTATTAGGATGAGTTTTACAAATTATATGGTTAGAATTTGGTCTTTTATGGTGAAATTAATAAGATATGATTGCAATTATAGTAAAATAAGATGAATATGTAGTGTGTCTCCCAATTAACTAAACTTATCAGTCCTTGGGACATTATTAGTATTATTTTTGAAATTTAATTCTCATTGCATGTAAAATATTTAAAATAAAGGAATGTTTTTTTCACATTGAAAATTTGATAAGCCTTGGTGTCACCAAAATAAAAAACTAATGAGGATCAATGTGAAGATTAAAAGTAGACATCTAAAGGAAGTGGTAATATTATCAATACAATTCTCTTAAATTATTTTATTTTTATAACTCTTTAAATATATTATGTCTATTATAGTATAATAACATCATTTTTTTAATGTATATTAATATTTTTTATAGTAATTTAATATCAATTATCAAACCCATATTATTCTATTCTAAAATGAAATTGTTGTTCATATTAATGTTGGTTCACCGCATTGTTGAAAAATGTATTTCCTTTTTCCTTTACTAGTTTCATGGATAATTTAAATTCACACAATAGGGTAAAAAATGTTTAGAATTACTATAGTATATTTTATTTTATATTTTGTAGTGTTTAAATTCTCATAAAGTTAATAAGAAACTAAATAATCATATCATGGTCAAAAAACATTCTAAATGAACTAATCGTATGACAATAAAATTTATACTCAATATAATTATGATAATATAACATAATAGAGTATTAAAAAAATGAAATATATATAAAAAAATGTTTGAATAATGCATTTAATAAACTTAATTTTATTATATATTAACTTATTTGAATATACCATGTGATTCAAAACCCAAGGTAGAGAAACATAAAAAAAAAACGCTTATTTTTAAGATATTCTTTCTCTATATTATAAAATTATATAATTTATTATTATTATTAAATAAAATTATATGAAACATATGACGACCCTACTTATATTAATAGCTTATTCTATAGTTATTTGCTGGGGTTATAATGGTTTTCTCAAGTTACCTTCTCAATATTATCTCGGAAAAATGATCGATTACTGTGAAGTTTCCTGTTCATAATTCCTTTTCATGTTTCAGTCATTTCAATTTATTTTTCATTTCACTTATTTTTTTAAAATAATATATAATTTATTGAATTTTTTTGGATTGCTTCTATTTTAAAAAAAACATCATGTGGTATCATTCTTTAAATGATATTTACCTATTACTTCTTGGGAATCATTATGATATTCCATTTGGTTATTTGTTAAAATATATAATGTAACCCATTTTTTCAGGGATTTATTATACTTATTTCATATATATTTATTCCTCTTATGGAAGAAATATTCATATACATGTAATGAATGTGACGGGTGGCCCTATAATTATACACTCCTCTAATTAATTAGATATAGTATTCATCTCTCATTAGATACCATGTATGGTGTACGGTATATGATAAAATGATACTATGATATGTTGAATTACTAGTTTTCCTTGAATTATTCCTTTGATTCCATGTTTTATGTTATTTATACATTATAATGATTACATGATCATGTTATAATGTCTTATTCATTCCATCATTTCAAGTGAATATATATGATCTTAATCTTTTATGTTATCATGATATAACTTTTGTCTCATGTGTATTACTTTTTATCACGATTACTCTCATTATTATTTTACTAGGATTTATAGATATCTCTTTATCTTTTTAAATTTTCTTAGGATATCATATGTATTGATAGAATATTAATGGGATTTTATGGGAAATTATGGACAATTGAGTAATGATGTTATAGTTTATGTTTTTGTTAATGATTTATATATCTAATCTCCCAGATACATTATACCTATACATTTATAAGGTATATTTTATTGAACTGTATTTTAAAAATATTTATATAAATTAAATAACTTAATCATGTTGTTATAGTTGATATTAGTTTAAGTTATAGTTACTTTTTTGGATTAGGACTAGAAAACATTAGTTAGAACTATATAGATAACCCTTAAAACATGAAAACCTACTCAATGTTTTTCAAAGTACAGAGGATGTGGTTTCCAAAAATAAAATCCCTATCTGGGTATAAACATGTAGATTCATACCATAGTACATATTCACCTCATGGTAATAACCCTTAAAATGGTTGATTGGATATTAACTTGATCTTCACTCGATGTACAATGAGTGATCCTAACTTTACCTAAGGTTTGTCAATATTAAGGGTTGTAATTTTGTAAATTCACACAATCATTATGAAATATTATGGAGGACATAAAACATTGTTATAGAATTTTATGATATGAAATTAAATTTTTTATGATAAAGGACCTAATTGTAAAATGACCATGGATATCATAGATTGAAACCTAAAAATTTAGATGTGAGGATATACATATAATCTATGAGTTATTCCCTCCATGTTAATAGTTTTCCTTTTTAATTATTAATAATTTTCATATTATAATCCCTAAAACTCCTAGATTTTAGTTGATGAATAGAAATAAGAGGAATCTTATCAACAAAAAATGTGATGGGAAATGAAAGGATTGACCTAACGTTATACCTAATATAAAGGGATAAGAAGTCGGGAAATTCTTGTAAGTAGTTTCTAAAATGAATCAATTTATTAATAATAAAATAAATCATGTTTAATTGTCCCTTTCTCTTAAGAAATATAAACATGTGGTTGAGTTATTTATGTAATAATTTTGTTATAATTTTAGTGGATCTTTTAATCCCTTAATTGTGGAATAATGAATTAACTACACTAAGAATAAATTCACAATCCTCTAGAACTTTGAGAAAGAGAAAACCACATTAACTATTTATCACATAAAGGTAGAATACATTAACTAGTTAATAATAATCAAGAATAAAAAGAAAGTGGGATCCATTGAATCCATGGAATGAGAACGATTCAAGAATATTTTTTCTAATAAATATTTTACATACAATCTTTTTCTTAAAATGGATAGGTAATTCTATAGACTCAATAAATAATGAGGTTGAATTTATCAAGTCATATGAGGGAAATTGACATGGATTTCATGGTATGATCTAACATTATTGTTGACACAAAAAGTAAGATTGACACCATATTTAGTGAAATAAATTTTATTTTTAGAAGGGCCTTTATTATTCATGAATTTGAAAATTATAGGGAAATTTTCAATTATTCCCTTAATTTTGAGATATATATTGATGATTCTCAATGGTCTCATGGTACTGGTGATAATAAGTTGATAATAGAGTTTAACTGTGAGGACTATTAGATACATCCCATGGAGGAATGAAAATACAACTAACCCAATGTCATGTCTTTGAATAAAAGAATCTCAAAAACACTCTCAAGGGGAAAAAATATTTTTCAAGTGTGTAAGAGGGGGACATAAATACAATCGATATCGAATGTGGATGAAGAATAATAATAAATTGATGTTAAAAAAGGTTCTGACTATTCCTCAACTTATGGTCTAATGTTACAATTCAATGGATCTTGAACACTATGTAATCCAATGACCTAAGACTAGGGTTTTGGAAGATTACTGATGAAAACAACCTTTAAGTCCTAGAAAACATGGAAGAGATTATGTTATCAGTTATACAAGGTGGATCTTGAAAATAAAGTGGTGACCAACTTTTTGGTTTTTCATTGAAGAATAATGGATATATGATTTGATTCTGGTTCTATGAATTTTTTCATATCATTAATGTTTAGTAATACTATTTAAACACTATATTTATACATAGATTTTATGTAATCATTGAAAAAAATAATTGTATATTAAGTATATAACTCATCTATAATCAATATTTGGGGGATAAATGTCACAACAAATATTATCATACTTAATTTATTGGAATTTGATTCCATACATGGAATGTATTTACTATCCTTATATAGATATAATACTAACCATTGAGAGAGGTAAAATAATTTTAATAAAACATGCCATCCATCAATTCTATATAAGTGTATATAGGAGGATTAATCCCTATTGGAATCTTCTTCTCAATCATTCATTTCACTTCCTTTTGAGAAATTGTAACTAGTTCGGATGATTTAGGTAAATAGTGGACCATCCATAAATACATTACCATTATAATGGTATATGTTATTATATTCCACAATGAGTTTCTATGTATTCATATGAAACAGGAGGTTGGGTTCCCAATTGAGAATATATTTGGAGATCAACCTATACCGAAGAGTTCCAATATAATAGGCCCCATTGAACTAGAATAAATAAGGAATAATCTATAAGATAATTTAGACAAGGGTTTAAAATGCGCAACTGTTTCACCATGGGGTACACTAGTACACTTCAAGAGGAAGGATGTGTGAATACATCAACGAATTGATTATCATTAACTTAAAAAATCATTATAAAGAATATATATCCCTTTCCATAGATCTATGAATAATTTAATCATCTCTGTAGGGAGTAGTAATTTTCTAAATTGGATCATTGGTTATTATATCATCATTTAATGGAGAAAAAGGAGAATACTCACAAGATTAATTTTAACACATGGTACTAACAGAATGGGTTTATAGTAATTCCTTTAAAACTCACCAATGCACCATAAATATTCATAAACTTGATGAATAAAGTATATAGATATTACATGGAATTTTGTTGGTAGTATTTATATATTATATTTTTCATATACTATAATATAAAATTGGAACATGATGTTTTTTTTGTATTGTGATGAAGACTTTGAGAAATGAGAAGTTATATGAAAAGTACAATAAATGTGTGTTTTAGATGAATAATGTTTCATTTTGTGGGATTGTTTTCAAAATCAAGGGGATATATATGGATCTTTTAGATAAAAGTTTGTCTAAATGATATCCCCTTAAAAAATATATAATATAGATCTATATTTTTCTCAGATTATATGGGTACTATTGTTAATTTGTAATAAACTTCTCCTGATTTTAAAACATTCTAAACATGCTAACTCAAAAGGGTGTAAATCTTATCTGGAATGATGAATGTGAATAGATATTTATAGAGTTAAATTAGTGGTTAATAAATAAACCTATACTCACACTAGATACATTTTTTGATGAATATTTGATCTACAATGATGTATCAAATATGGGATTGGATTGTGCACTCATGAAAATTGATAAAGTGATATACTATGCCCAATGATATTTGAAACTCCCTGAGAAAAAAATATCCAATGTATGGTATAGATTTGGATGTAGTAATCATATATTTAATATATTGAGGCATTATATTTATAGATATAATAGTTACATATATACGAATAAAAATATATGTAAGTATATATTTATATAGAATGAGCTCAATATGAACCAATGAAGGAGGTTAGATCTGGTTAAGGATTAATACTACTCAATCAATTTTCATCTTGTGAAGGTGAATGAATAATAAATTTTTCAATATATAAAATATCATACAATCTTTTTCATTTTAGAGATTTAGACAGATCCGATCATTTTATACATGAAATGGATAAACATGGGAATCTTAAAAGAAGGGATACCATCCTATAATGGTAAAATTATTTCTCAACATTAAATTATAGATAGGTCTAAGGAAGATCAAAATAATGACGTGGAGACACTAGAGAAGTATGATTTTATAATAATGGGGGAATCCTTAATGTTAAACATTAATGAACAAAGAGTTGTGATATTTGGAATATGAAAATGCATATAATCTAATCATGGGATAAAAAAGGATTTATTGAGAAACTTTCATAGATTAATATATTCTATCCATATTGAAAGATCAAATATGTATAGACATATCTAATATAACTTCTGGTGGGACAACATGAAGAAGGAAATTACTGGATATACATAAAATCACCTGGTATGTTAGTAAGTGGGGGATGAAAGGAAAAAATATAAGGAGATATTGAAACAATGACACATAACTTTATGGAAATATAAGAAAAAAAAATGTTTTCTAATGGGCCTTCTAATGGAATATAAAGGAAATAATTTCATATTATTTGTATTATATAATCTCATATAAACTTCTCACATCATCACAATTCAAAAGGACTTCTCAGTCAATCAACTCAGAAATTCATACATCATAGAGTTAGTGAGAATGTATGGAACACTACAATTATTTATGTTTAATAATGATATGAGGTTCAAAAAAAATATTTTGAAAAGTCTCCAACCTGATTTGAACTCATAGTTAATGATAATTGAGGATATTTTGAGAGCCTACTCTATGGAATTTAAAGGATTCTAGGACTGATATCCAACTCTAGTTGATTTCTCATATAAAATAGATTGCACATAACAATTTAGATAAATCCTTATGAATACGTTTATGGTAAGAGATATATAACATTGAAGAAATTGGATGGATTTTGTGAGCATAAGTTATTGGGACCTAAACTATTCAATAAAATAACTGAAAGGGAAAATACTATTAAAAAACACAACTCAGAAACACAAATCCAAAAAAAGTGTTGTTTTTAATAAAAATCAATGAGATCTATAGTTTTGGTTCAAATATAATGCATTACATTTAATTATATTATGGAAGATATTGCTGAGGTTTGTGAAGAAATGATAGATAATCCCCAGATACACTAACCCCTTTTAGATTATTGATTACCTCGGATCAATGGCATATCAACTATCACTCTCACAAATCATGTCTCAAGAATATAACCTATTCTACATTTCCCTACTGTGAAAGTACATTCCAGATCCCCCACATATACTAAATCTATAGTTGTTAAAAGTGGAGGGTTGTCTCTTTTATTAGGATCATCCTATAAAAATCATCGTCCACAGGGACAAATTTCATTGTAAAAATACTACTCACATGATCGATGTTCTTTGGAAGAACTATAAGCATGAAAAGTAAACATGGTAACCTGAGGAAGAAGTTAAATATATGTAACCTCATATATTTTCATCTTAGTTTATGAAAAGAAAATTTGACGGTGAAACTTCTAAATGGGGGAATTATTTGACACCCCAAGAATTTTATGAATTAAAATTTCCTTTCAAATAAACATCCACAACACATTTGGTAATGTAGTATGATATAAAACACATTCACCACACAATGAATATGAAAAAACATTATTATAAAAAATTTAACATTAATCTAAGAATATTAATATATCCATAATAATTAAAAGGGTTGTAGTCAGATAGTAAACACTAAAAAATAAAAAAAAACTATATTTAGGAAATTTAGATTACTTTGGTCCCCTAGAATAATGACACCCACAAAAAGTAATATAAAAAAGATACAAAACATTAGTATCCCAATTCATTTTTTTAAATAATGAATAAATAATATTAGGTGGTATTTTAGTGAATGATATAGGAATTAAATAGGTGGTATTTATAGTAAGTATAAAACCAATAGAACTTTGGAATATTTACATAATCATTATGAACAGTAACCTAACCATTTGAATAATAATTAGACTGATAGAGTAGTATATTAATATATTTAGATAGGTTAGTGAATAAAATAATATCAAATTATATTAAATAAAAATACGATATATGAAAAAATAAATTATTCACACAAATAATTCAAGATTATATATTTAGTAAAATTTAAATGTTTCATTTTCATGGAAATAAATTTTTGTGATAAATTTTGGATTAAAAAAAATTCTTTCAAAAAAATACATTCATTATATATATATGTGTATATATATATAATTATAAAAATTATAATCTATTTTTACAGAATCATATGTAATATTTATAAGTGTTGGAAATTTAATCACGTCATAAAAACTTTTTTTTCAATAAATAATGATTATATATATATATATATATATTAAATTTCACATTTTTAAAAAAATATTTTGAAAATGAGAATTTAATTTTTTGAATAAGGACCTATAAAAATAGTTAGGGTGAGGATTCTTTATTTTCAATAAAAAAAAATATAAAGGTGAAATAGTAAAATATCATATAAGTACCATATGAGTAAAATATTTTATAATTCTATATTTTAATGAATTCACAAGATGGGTAATTTTTTGAATAAATAATATTTTATTATAATAATTTATTCTAAAATACCCTCCTCCCCTTATAAATACCACCCTCCACTACCCCATTTGTGTAAATTTTATAAATCCATTAATAGGTTGAAATTATTCCCAAATCTCCCCCAACCATCTTCTCAAATATTATAAGCCTAAGTATCACTGAAAGACCAAACTAAGGATCCTTGAGGAGAAAGCTCGGATTGAATATATAAAGGAAGAGGTAATATTATCTACTAAATTATATTAACAGATTATATTCTTATACACCCACAAATATATTATATCCATGATAGTATATTATTATTAATATTATTTATATAAATAAATTATATTATTTACTTCAAATATCCATTACTTAACCTCCAACCATTCTATTCTAAAATGAGAAAATTTTTCATATTATGGTTGGTCCATCACCTCCATGAACAACATATTTATTTTTTCACAAGCACCTTCATGGATAATTTAATTTAAATCATTATGGTTAAAATTGTGTAAAATTTTTTTTATTTAGTTTCATGTTTTAGAGTGCATAAATGTTTATAAAGTTAAATGAAACCAAATAAGCTTATAAAAGTCAGTAAAACTGCAGAATAGAAGTAACTAAATAATGGTAAAAGTTTTACACATTTAACCATGCCTATATAGATATAATTATGGATATTTAGAACCATTTATACTCTTATAATTATGTTAACATAATTTTATCAGAATTATGGATTTATGGAAGTATTTCATAAGATATTCTATAATTATTTTTAAACTTATGAGACCTTGGAACCGAAAAATGAGTGACCTTAAGATAGTAAATATAGATATGAGATAAAGATAAATTGATTACAATGTGAAATTATAGTATTATAATATATAAAATATATGTGAAAAATTTTCCTAATAAATTATTTAATAAACATAATATGATTACTAAAGAAGTTATATGAACATCTAAATAGATTTCGAACCCATGATTAGGGTGCTTCTAAACCAGCCACTTCTTTTTAGAGTTATGATTTCTCACATAACCCAATTTATATATATTTTATTCTAGTAAAATAATTCTATATTTATTATATATATTCACTACAGATATACCTATAATTTACTTCTATTAATTTCATTGTATATATGTTTTTTTTATTTTCTATTCTCAATATTCCCTCTAAAGAAATATTGTTTAATGGGAACTTTATTATTCATTATTCATTTTTTTTGTATTGATAATTTAGAATTTTCCCCCTTCCATGATTTCTTAAAATGATAAATATTTTATTTATATACTTTTGGATTACTTTTTTTAATGAATACAACATGGTCTCACCATCTTTAATGGTTCTTTATCCATTTCTTAAAGCATCATCTAAGAGGATCCTTTTCATACCTACATCTCCAATCATTTATCATAAAATTTCTTTAGTGTAACTCCATAATATTGATCTATGATTCGTTACCCAATTATAAATGTCTAAAATTATTTAATAATTTCCATAATTTGTAATATTTATGATATTATATTTGGTTTCTCTCTATGATATAATTATTTTACTCATTTTTAATGGGGTTTTCTTTTGATTATTCCCTATATATAATTTCCTCACGCATCAAACATTTTAATGTATATGTTATGGATGTGAAGGGTCATCATGGAATTATTCAAACCCCCAATTCCTTAGGTAATGTTTTCAAGTGATGATATTATATTTATGCTGCATGGTTAGTGAACCTAGAACACTATGATATATTATCTTATAAGTGAACCTTGACTTATGCTTATGATTTCATGTTTTATGTAGTTTCAGTGATCCTAAGATTAAATAATTTTATGCTAAAATATTATTTATGCTATGATTTCATGTGAACATATGTCATATTTCCCTTTTATGTTATCATGATATTCCTCTTGTCTCATAGGTATTACTTTTTATCATGCTGTAGTATGATTATTCACTTACTAAGCTTTATTTATCTACCTATTCCTTTATTTATTTCCCTAGGGTATCCTATAATATAATTTAAGGATAAATGATATTAAAGGGAATATTATATATAATTAAATAATGATGTTTTGGTTTATAATTATGTTCGTGTTTTATGTATATAATCTTAAAAATACACTAGGCCTCTAGATTCTTATGTTCTATTTTATGGAAATTTAGGTTAAAAATCCTAAAATAAAATTTATAAGAGACTTGACTTACTATATTTATCACACTATCACTACCTTAAATCCTTGATCAATAGAAAAGTGTGGGCACCATATGGCCATAATCCCCATTTTAGTCTGAAAACTCCTAGTGTATAGATATAGGGTTCTACAAGAGGTATAGAAAGTTGGTTGTGGTAGACAACACCATTTATATTATTGCTCCAAATATTTGGGATATTTCCCCCTGATTTCATAGAATGAACTCAACGAAGACTATGTGTTTCTCATCAATTGAATTATTGAAAATAATCATAATTTATTGTGTCCTCGGGTCATGGGGTTCCATTTGATAATAAGTCTAGGCATACAACCACATTCCTTTCATATAATGTTCATACATATATTCACAAGGAGTACCCATCACTGAGGAGAGGGTAGATTTCCAATCTATGCTTAATATCTTTTCCCAAGAGAATCTTTACCCTCTATAGGACTGATTGGACATCATCCTTATAAAATGTGTTGAGACTATTCAACCAATATGAAATGAATCCTAGATGAAGGATGATATCATGTTGTTGGAAATAATTATCTCACATCCTCATTATATCGACTACATTATCCAAAACTGAATATTTGGATAAAGGGTTCAATTTTGGTAGAGACAATAGAGATACCCCAAAAAACCTTTAGAATCTAGAGATACCCCACACCATTAATGATATACTATAATTCCCATTTATCTTAAACTTATTTAAATAAAATATTTTAAGAGTAAGAGGAAAACGATCTTATAGATACCCCTACAACATTCGAAGAAGGTGTCTCTAGCATAATCAGAGAAATTATATATCTTAATCGGGGAATGGGTGAAGACACATGGTACACATTTATTAGTGACACCATAAACCCTAAATAATAAGAAAAATATATCTCATACCCCAAATATACTTGTGATTTATTCACATCGAAATATTCCTAAATTCTTGAGTGGGATCCCAATATGGATACCAATCATTTCGGTTTTCTAGATGACCACCAAGGATCTATTAGGTGGAAAATACAATGAATCCAATCAATGCTTCCACGGTATAAGCCGAAGTTGACATGATCATGAAATATAACCTCACTCGGAAAGTTAAATACCCAAAATGGATCCCTAATATTTTCCCCATTATGAAAATAATTTTTATATATATGTTTACATCAACTTCCAGGATCATAATTGACACAATACCAATGATGATTTCCCAATCTGGACCATAGAAATATTGATTTATTTGATGATGGGTTCCCCAGACACCATATTTGTGGGTCTCCATTAAGACTATTATAAAATCAAAATTACCACTGATAATGAGAAGGCCACTTCCTTCAGGGATTTCCAAGGGTTGTATTACTATTAAGTAATTCCATTTGTCGAGGATAATTCTAGAGTTGCATATCAATATTTCATACACTATATCATTAATCACATTTAATGGAATATCATAGAATGGTATGTTATTGATTTAGTGTCCAAGTCTCAATAACATAATGATCACATTTCTGATCTTATGATGATTTTTACAACAATATGAGAACAAAATTTGAAAAAAAACATTTGAAATGTGTTTTAGGGTTAACATCATTGATTTTTTTTTGAAAATTTGGTATTCTATTGTGATATATAAGATGAAAAAGATAATATTAGTTAAATCCTCAATATTCCCCTATCATGAAATGTAAAGGATTCAATGTGAATCAAAATGAGTCTTGTTTATATCATATGTATCATAGTCTACATCATTGGTAAATTCCAACCCTTTAAAAAATTGATGAAAAATTGAGTCAACTATTAGTGGGATGATGATTTTTAGGAAAATATTCATAATATCATGTAAAAACCTATATTCCCATTTATTTTTATACCAAACATAGAAGGAAAATATCTTATCCTATATGCATAATCACTAGAATGATCACTCGACGTGCTCCATGCCCAGAAGAATGATACATGTAATGATATAAACCTATACTATCAATTCTAAAATCTATTTTATGATGTAAGTAAATACTCCAATATTGATTAGGACATCCCATAGTTGATCTATGTAGTAAAAAATCTAATACATTATCTATTTTATTACATGGTTCACCTTAAATCTCATATTCAAACACATACATATATCCTTATTCTCCCAATTTCGACTGAGTATATGGTAAAATGGGTGGTCATTTTACATTAGTTTTACATCCACTTCATGTCTCAAAATGTAGTCAAGGGGAAGGTGTTTACAGATTTTCTAACAAAAAAACCTACCCCAGAAAAATCACTATTTAATACAGAGGTCCCTAATGAAGTTTACATCTCCACCCATGACACTCACCAAGCATGAGTAATATAATTTGATGGTGATATTAGAATCTAAACATTATGAATATGGAAGAAAATGAAAAAAATGGGTTCATTAAGGGATTATTCTTGTCTCGCCTATAAAAAAATCAACCATAATCTTTCACAATGTCTTAAGGATGTTCCAATAATGACGAAAAACACCAGCCCCTCATTATTGGAATGAAATTTTACCTCCAGATACCAGTGGCCCTATTAAATATAAAAGGAAATTCATAGTTTGTAGTCAATCAGATCATTAGTGATTATGTCATTAAGAAGTGAAAATTGATACCATTTGTTAATTTTTTTACAAGGATCAATGGCTAAATTCCCCTATAATCCAACACTATCTCACATCATGTGTTCACATAACACCCAAGAAGATTCATTAGGTGATTTTTTCACAAACCTAACAGATCTAGCCTATTATAAAATGATCACATTCATTTCTCATCATTGGGTGATCATTCATTGCAACAAAATGATATGGTGGAGTTTAATGAGATTAATACCGTCTATGATCATGGATATCCCATATACATACATATAGATACCGTAATTAGATGGATGTTATAATAAACCAACCATTAAAATTACATAAAATTTATTTTTATTCAAGAAGTTTGCTTTATAATAAAATTAGTATCTTTTTTAGGTTTAGAGTTTTATACAATTAGGCTATAACTAATACTTAGAAAACCCGTAAAATAAAAAGTGTACACTTTCAATCTGTATTAATTTTTACCATAATATAAAACTTTTAAAATAAATCATGAATTATTTCCATGTATAATTTCTATGAATTCAAACAAGACTTCTTCCTTTCCACAATCCTTACTTAAACCCTATTAAAACATTTTAAAAACAATACATGTGCATAAAATTACAATATGTGATATAAAAAAAAGAAAACTATTAGTTCATTAAAAATTGAAAACTCAGATAAAGTTTACCTTTATCTTAAAATTTCTTTTAGAATATGAAATAAAACATTTTAACATGGATCAAAAACACACATTTTTCTAAAAAAATCATCAAAACATGTATCAGGCAATTAAAACCTCTTTTGGTAACATGGAGAATCACTTTTATAAAACCTTTTAAAAAACCTTTTTTTGGAATAACCATAACTCCATATTCTAGTATTATAATTCACTAATACATTATATATCTATAAGGGGTAACCCAAAATATAAGCTATATAGATATCAACCATGATCTATAATGGGGCCCAACCATTTTTATAAGATATGTTGCGGTCTCATATTTCTCATGTGCTATAATAGGGATTAACCCTCTTTATAATCTGTATCAGGAATATCCTGGAGCTATAATGTGGATCAAACCATCATATAATCTTTATTTGGATCACTATCTCTCTACAATTCTGAATTTTAACATCAATAGTAAAAACAATTTCTTCATAAAACTCATAGAAACAGTCATTGTTGATTTATAACAAGATAAACCCATGGAGTGGAAATGGGTTTAATTTCAATCCTTTTGAAACATGGTTAACATATGGAAAATAAAATGGTTACATACCAATCTCATTAATATATGATTAATCTATGAAAAATAAATGGTTCCAAAAAAAATTATTTTTGAAACATGAGTAGCACGTGGAAGATAAATGTGTTCAATAAAAATCTATTTGAAATATGATTAACCCGTGGAAAAGGAACATGTTACATAAAATTCTTTTTGAAACAATCATAATACATCCAATAATATATTTAAAATGGTATTAGTACAAAATAAATAACTATTAAGACATTATAAATATCATATAATCATATAGTGATAGTATTTATATCATAATTACCAACCGTGATAGATGGTAAAGGAAAAATTAATGTCATCCTTTCATGAGAAGATAGTTTGTCACGCATAAAAATAGTTCATTTGTTACCCATTTCATGGAAGCGTATGTAGGTGTTGTTATATCCTTTAGAGTAAAAATAGATTCATATTTTTGGGATTTTGATGTTAGTATATATTCATTTAACAAACGGATTTTAATTTTTTTATAATGAATTAAATCATAAATGAACATCGAATAGTGTTACCTCGTTTTAGGTAACTCTGTTTGGTTTACACCAAAGGGAACCATTTTTTAGATTCATGCCAAATGTTAGGCTTCTAGGAATAGGTGATGGATTATTTCAAGATACTGTTTCCAGCTTTGGTTGAGCCAAAAGTTTTGATATGTGTTATGAATTGGGGGTGGTGGTGAGTTCCCTTTTATAGTGGAGGAGGATTAATATTTTTTGTAAATATCAAAAGGTAAACACTATTTGGATATATCCCTTAAATAACATAACACCTCGACCCTACCACATTGGCTTGAGGAGGCGGTGAGGGTTACTTGGCCTTAAGCGATGTTCCCAAGGTACCAAAGGCTGGCAGTAAATGCTGAGGGTTCTAAGAACAATTTTGGGAACGATTTTCCCTTTCAGACAAAACCAACCAAACAATCCACAAACCACAACTATATGATGCATGTAAATAAGACATCCAAACTTGAATTCCCAAAAGACAACCAAGTTTCACCACAATACAACCCAAAAACAATTCAACCAGACATGTCTACAACACATCAAATTACTAGCGGAAACCAAACAACAAACAGTACTAGCCATGACACTGCCATAACTCCACTCCAAGCTCCAAGCTCCATGCTCCACCAAGACATCACAATGAACCACTAAAGGAGGGAGATTCCTTACCTTTTCCCACGTCACGATACACAACATCTTCGATGAGAATAACGTGCCAATGCAGGGGTGAGTAATAAAACTCAGTAGGATTTCTCCAAATGACTTCCCTTCACAAGCCACTAGGATAAAATAGTTAGCTTATTTATATAAAACAATTTATATAAAATAATCACAAGTACAACCATTTCCATAAGCTAGACATGACCTTACCAAGACATCACACCCAAACCAAGAAACCAAGGGAAAGCCAACCAAACATGCCACAAACCATTTCATCATTTACACATTAACACAACAATTTCCAACTTTCAAAGCAATGCCCAACAAAACGACCGAAATGGTGGAGCTTCTTTCCAACCTGTTCACCCTTTCACACCAAAAATCAAAATGGTGGAGCTTCCGTCCAACCCATTCACCCATTCACACCTAGTGGCACTTCTCATCCACTTATCCTTTGATGGTGGCCCTTCTATCCACTATCCATCCCCTTTTTATAGTGTTACTTATCACCACTTCCACAGAACATTCCAATCAATCACAAAAAAGCATATAACCCACCAAGGTCACAACAACATGCAATCAACCAATTCCATAACATATCAATCCACTTCAATAAATCATCCATTTATTGAAAACCATTTTCCATGCCAAACCACATTTCAATAAAAACATCTTTATTGAAAAACATTTTTCACCAACCATTTTCCCAAATCAATCTCAACAATTCATTTTAAAATACTCAATTTAAAATCAATAACAATTTCATTTCACCATGAAACCCCCTTTTCGCCAAAATCCTCAAATTGATTTCCAACCAATTTTGCATAAAAAATCACAATTAATTTTAATCACAAAAATTAATTGTAACAAGAAAAACAAATCTATCCAAGTGGAGTGAAGAGAGAAGCCACCTACCTTTAGGGTTCCCATGAAATCGACCCACAAACAACAGAACCTCGAATCCGGTGAACGCACCACCGAAACCTATCTAGATCCTTTTACTTAACATCCACAAGCCTTAATATTAAAATCCAAGGAAAAGATAACCCAAGATATACACAAAAAATGTGTAGATCTAGAAAACCATGAAAGAGAGGGATCTGGATCTAGAGGAAAACACATGGAAAGCAAGATTAGAGACTTACCCTGGAGAAACCACCTTCAAAACACAAAGAAAACTCTTCAAAATCCTTCCAAACCGAGTGGGGGATCCCCTCCAACCCCTGTGAACCTGAAATCCTGGGTGAGGCTTGATTGGGAGAATGATTGGAGTGTTTTAGGTCAATCCTAAGGGCGCCCGGACTTAAAAACACCAAATTTACGTGGTCGCACGGTTAGCCCGCATGGTTTGGAAAACAGTGCGCTAACCGTGCGCATGCTACTGCCTAGAGAGCAAGGGTCTTCATGGTTTCCTTGCACGGTTTGGAAAACCGTGCACAGGCTGTGTGAAGCCTACTGTCTCCCCCTACACGGTTTCTTGGAGCATCCACACAGTTTCCCTTAACCATGCTCAAACTGTGAACCCATTTAAAAGCCTCCAAACTTATCCAAAACAATTCTAAACTCTCCCAACCTCTTCCCAAATCATCTCATGCACTTTAAACACATAAAAATGCATAAAAAGGCTATATACCTCGAACCGAGGATACTACATTCTCCCCACCATTGGAATTTCCATCCTTGGACAGTAGTGAACCCGCCCTTTTTCGAAAGAGCTCAGGACACTACTCGATCATCTCTTTCTCCCGCTCCCATGTCTCCTCTTGAATCTGACCATGTTGCCACAAAACAAGAACTAAACCAATGATTTTACCATTCCAGACATTCTCTTCCTAATCCACAACCCGCACTGGCACATGCATAAATGAAGCATCCAGTTCTAGCTCAACATGATCCCATTGAATCACATGGTCACGATCTGGCTGCTACTGTTTAAACTGTGACACATGAAACACACTGTGCACCGCACTGAACCTAGGTGGAAAATTCAAATGATAAGCCACCTCACAAACTAGCTCAAGAATATCAAAAGGACTAATATACCTCATAGGTAACATTCCCTTCTTCCCAGACTGACGATGTCCCAACCTAGGATAGATCCTCAAGAAAACATGATCACCCACCTCGAACGACAACTACTATCAACGATAATCCACATATAATTTCTGAAGACTTTGAACTGTCTACATTCTCTTTCTGATCAACTTGATCTTCTCCATAGTCTCCTAGACCAGGCTTAGTCCAACCATCGAGGACTCGCCCGTTTCCAAACAACATAGTGGAGAATGATAGGACCACCCATACAACGCTTCAAACAGAGCCATATGTATGGATGCTTGATAACTGTTATTGTACATAAACTCAACCAATGACAAGTGATACTCCCAAAATCCACCAAAATCCATGAAAAAAGCCCACAACCTATCCTCTAGAGTTTGTATCGTTCTCTCGGATTGACCATTCGTCTGAGGGCGATAAACCGTACTCATGCTAAACATAGTTCCAAGGGATTGCTGTAAGGATTTTCAGAAATGAGATGTAAACCATCGACCCTTATCGGATATGATCGAAACTGGAACACCATGCCTCTTTACCACCTCTCGAATATAGATTTTGGACAGATCCTCCACCGTATGAGATTCACGAATCAGGATGAAATGGGCTGACTTCGTTAGTCGATCCACTGTCAACCAAAAGGAATCATGCTTCCTAACTGTTCCTGGGAGAACTGTGAACAAATCCATCGATATCTACTCCCACTTCCAAATAGGGATCGGTAAAGACTACAACATTCCTACTGGCCTCTGATGTTCTACCTTGACCTGGTGACTAGTCAAGAATCTCAAAACAAACTCAGCCACTCTTCTTTTCATACCATCCCACCAGAACTGCGCTTTCAATGCTTTATACATTTTCTGAATTCTAGGATGAACATACCATCTGGAATAATGATATGACTAGAGAAGATACTTCTGCAAGCAACTGGTACAACCATCCGATTTCGAAAACACAAAACTGAATCTCCATTCAGTTTCCAACCCTTAATGTTCTACCCACCATTAAGTCTCGAACAAATGGTCACACACTCAGAATCAGATATCTCTACCTCTTTAACCAGGCCAACCAAGTTAGGAATCAACCAAATCGGAAAGAATAATGCTATGTCCCCCTGGTCCTCACATTCCAACCACATATCAGTTATAACCGACATCAACTACTACTGGTTCAATGCCCTGTTCACCATCTGAGCAAATGATTTTTTGATTAATGCATCCGCCAGCAAATTTTCCTTACCTGGTGGGTACATTAAGTCAAAATCAAACATCTAGAGATATTCCATCCATCTCCTTTTCCTCAAGATCAAATCCCTTTGTGAGAAAATGTGCTTCAAGCACATATGATTTGTATATACTGTGAATTTCTCACCAAAGAGATAATGACGCCACACTTTCAAGGCATGGACCGCTGCTGCCAATTCCAAATCATGTGTTGGGTAGTTCATCTCATCAACCATCAAATGTCGTGATCCATACACAACCACATGATTCCCTTGCATGAGAACACACCCCAACCTCGATCTCGATGCATCACAATACACCACATACCATATTCTTGGTTATGGAAAAAGAAAGATTGGTGCTGATGTAAGGTGACCATTTATCTCTTTGAAACACTGTTGACACTGTTCATTCCAATGGAATGGAAAATTATTTCTTTTCAAAGCTGTCATCGAAAAATCCAAACGTGAAAAATCACGAACAAAATGACGATAATACCCAGCTAGACCAAGGAAGATCTGTATCTCAAACACATTCTTTGGCAGTTTCCACGAGATAACAACCTTTATATTTTCTGGATCCACTAAAACACCCCATTCATAAATCACATAGCCATGAAAATGAACTTCATGTATCCAAAAGTCACACTTTGACAATTTGGCATACAACCTATGATTCCTCAAGATCCCAAGCATTGTCTTCATGTGCTGCTCATGCTCTGCCCTTGCCTTTGAATACACTAGAATAACATCTACAATCACCACCACAAATGAATCCAGATATCTTTGAAATACCCAATTTTTCAATGCCATGAACACTGCTAGCACATTTTTTTGACCAAAGGGCATAACCACACATTCATAATGGCCATATCTACTTCTGAAATCTGTTTTAGGAATATCTTCCTTCCTCACCCGCAATTGATAATATCCAGACCTCAGGTAGATCTTGGAGAACCACTGGGCTCCCCTCAACTGGTCGAACAAATCATCAATTTGTGGAAGTGGATATCTGTTATTTATCATAACTTAGTTAAGTCTAAGATAATCAACACAGAGTCTCAAAGTTACATCTGCCTTTTTCACAAACAACACCGATGCTGGCCACGAAGACGTGCTAGGCCGGAAAAACCCTATGTTTTCTAACTCTTCCAACTGGACTTTAAATTCCCGAAATTCATCTAGTACCATCTGATAAGACTGACTTGAGATAGGACTGGTCCCCATAAGGAGATCAAACGTAATTTCCACTTCTCTTACACGAGGTAACCTAGTGAATTCTTCAGGAAAAACATCCCTGAACTGATATACCACTGCTAGAAGAACACTCTTCTCAACACCCTCTACTGATTCCAATCACAATACCGCCAACTGATATAATAACGTACCCACTACTGGTGCCACCAAACCCATTGCACCCTGTCATTCATGCCTCTCTCCTTTAAAGAGATGTCTAACACCATCGTGTGTCGTAAAAGCCACTATTCGTGCATCACAATCAATGTGGGCATTAAATACCACCATCCAATACATTCCTAGGATTACATCATACCCATCCATCTCAATCATTGAGAAATTCCACACTAGCTCCACCTCACCCAAAAAGATACAACATGCTCTACACAAGAAGGCTTGCCACTCTCTTTGACCTAGAGGAGTTTGAAGTTCCAAAACCAAGGACATCATTTATACCCTTAACCCCAGCAAATCAACCACACATGCCGTAATAAAAGAGTGTAAAGCACCCCTATCAAACAACACTTGCTTCAGGGTATAATTTAAAAGAATAGTACCTTGCACCGTGGATGGTCCCGACTGATCATCCACCACAACTTTCTCAATTCTGAACAACGGCTTTGTTACCACACTCTCATCTTTATTGCTTTGTTGAGGCATCATGGTATTCCAAGAATCACCATGACCCACTTTACCCTGCTGCCGAGGGGTATGCTGTAGCCCCCCGTCCCGTTGAAGCATATGACGTCTACGATCCCTGAGAAGTATCACGCGTACCCGACCTCGGATCATTCAAAGAGAAACGCAGCAGATGCCCCATCTGTTTATAATTATGAAATTATCGAGGTTGTGTTGTACAATCTCTCTTGATGTGGCTTGTCGAACCACATTGAAAACATCTCGTCTTGCTATGGGGCTTTGAAGGAAGATTCCCTGATCCTTCCATCAGATTATATGTCATACTCCCACCCTAGGAATAAGTGTCCCTACTCCTCTTGAACATGGCAATAGAGTTCCCACTATTCCCTATGGGTACCACCATGCTTCCTCCGTGTGGAGTGCCCAACAGATCCCGGTCAGCCACTGAGGCTCTATTCACCATCTCTGTGTAATCATCTATACACAGAACCACTATATTTGAACAAATTTCTTACCTTAACCCCACTTCAAACATCCTTTCCATAAATGACGTGATACCCACCACTTTGGGTGCAAACCGCACTATGTTCACAAACATAGCTGTATACTTTGTCACCGACATATGCTCTTGCTTCAAACTGAGGAAACCAGTTATGACCTGAATTTTGAACATATGTGGGTTGAATTGTTTATTAAACAATTCTTAAAAGCCTTCCCACATCATACCCTGGTCCTTCCTCACTTGGACTACCAACTCCCACCACTGAAGGAAAGATCTGCCAACATATACGTGGCCAACTTCACTTTTATCTCTACTGGTGTTCCCAAAAACTTGAAGATTCTATTCACTCTGGACAGCCACACCTCTACCCTTTCTGGGTCCGAATCACCTTTTAATATTGGTGTATTATTCTTCTGAAACTGAAACACATGATCTACATTCCTTGGTTCATCTGCTTTATTTACACTTTCCACTGTTTGGAAAGCTTTCCCTATACTTTCCACTAATTGATTGTTCACATAGGGCTCAGGTGCAACCACATTCTCATCGGCCAGTTTCGGTTGGTCTCTACGATGCCTACCTAGTGCCATTACTATAAACAGAAAACAAACAACCATGATTATCACTTCCGTAGACATCAAGAATTCCTATTTCACATCCCATTACACAACACTGTCACAACGAGGATTTCCATGCTCATCTCATTGGCTAAACCCACAACAATGAGATATCCAATGCCTATAAGTGTCTCCAAAATACTTATGTACCCAACTCCCAGGTAACTTTATGTTCAGCATAATAGGGTTAGCTCTGTCCTTTTACGCTATACATTCAATGTTCAAACATTCTTACACCTTGCTACCATCCTGACTCAAGGAATATACCACAATGAATGTCAACACCAACCAATGATCAACACCAATGATCGAACAACAGCCCTCACTCGAAATCTATGGACCGAACAAACTGAAACCACTTGTAACACCCCACCCCTAACCCATTGGCTTGATGAGGCGGAGTGGGTTACTTGGCCATAAGCGATGTTCCCTAGGCGCCAAAGGCTGGTAATAAATGCTTAGAGCTCTGAGAACAATTTGGGGAATGATTTTCCCTTTTAGACAATACCAAAAAAAAAAATACCCTAACCACCACTATATGATGCATTTCAATAAAACAACCAAACATGCATTCCCAAAAGACAACCAAGTTGCACCACAATACAACCCAATACCTATTCAACCAGACATGTCTACACCTCATCATAGAACAAGCGGAAACCAAACAACCAACACTACGAACCATGACACCACAACAACTCCACACCAAGCTCCAAGCTCCAAGCTCCTCCAAGACATCACAATGAACCACTAAAGGAGGGATATGCCTTACCTTTTCCCATGTCATGATACACAACATCTGCAAAGACACCAACATCCCAAAGCAAGGGGTGAGTAAAAAAAACTCAGTAGGATTTCCCCAAATGAATACCTTACACACGCCACTAGGATAAAACTGTTAGCACATTTATATAAATCAATTTATATAAAATAATCACATGTACAACCATTTCCATATGCCAGCCATGCCCTTACCAAGACATCACACCCAAACCAAGAAACCAAGGGAAATCCAACCAAACATGACACAAGCCATTTCATAATTTACACATTAGCACAACAATTTCCAACTTGCAAAGAAATGAACAACAAAACAACCAAATCAGTGGAGATTCCTTCCAAACCATTCACCCTTTCACACCAACAATCAAAATGGTGGAACTTTCGTCCAACCCTTTCACCCATTCACACCTAGTGGCACTTCTCGTCCACTTATTATTTGATGGTGGACCTTTCATCCTCTATCCATCCCCTTTTTATAGTGGTAAATATTACCACATCCACACAACATTCCAATCAAACACAACCAAGCATATAACCCACCAAGGTCAAAACAATATGCAATCAACCAATTCCATCGCATAACAATCAACTTCAATAAATCGTCCATTTATTGAAAACCATTTTCCATGCCAAAACACATTTCAATAAAATCATCTTTATTGTAAATAAATTTTCACCAACCGTTTTCACAAATCAATCTCAATAACCCATTTTAAAATCTTCAATTTAAAATCCTTAACCATATCATTTCACCATGAAACCCCCTTTTCCCCAAAATCCCCAAATAGATTTCCAACCAATTTCACATAAAAAATCACAATTAATTTTCATCACAACAATTAATTATAACAAGAAAAACTAGTTTTATCCAAGTGGAGTCAAGAGAGAAGCCACCTACCTTTAGAGTTCCCGATAAATCGACCAACGAACAACTACGCCTCGAATCCGGTGAACACACCACCAAAACCTCTCTAGATCCCTGTCCCAAACATCTACAAGACTTAATATTAACATCCAAGGAAACCAAAAACCTATATCTACAAAAAAACAAGTGTAGATGTAGAAAATCAAGAGAGAGAGGGATGTATATCTAGAGGAAAACACAAGCAAACCAAGAGGAGAGACTTACCTGGGAGAAACCACCTTCAAACCACCAAAAAACCTCTAAAAATCCTTCCAAACCAAGTGGGAGAGACCCTACAACCCCTGAGAAACCGAAATACCGAGTGAGGCTAGAGTGGGAGAAAGATTGGAGTGTTTTATGTCAAGCTCGAGGGAGGCTGGATTTTAAAAAACCAACTTTAAGGGGTCGAAGGGTTAGTCCGCACGGTTTGGCAAACCGTGCGCTAACCGTGCGAATGCTACTTCCTAGAGAGCAAGGGTCTGCATGGTTGCCTCGCACGGTTTGGCAAACCGTGCGCATGCCATGTGGAGTCTATTTTCCACCCCTGTATGGTTTCCTGGAGCATCCTCACAGTTTCCCTTAACTGTGCTCAAACCATGCACCCATTTAAAAGCCTCTAAACACATCCAAAACCATTCCGAACTCTCCCAACCACTTCCCAACTCATCCCATGCACTTTAAACACATAAAAATGCATAAAAAAGGCTACATACATCAATATAGGGGTACTAAAAATAATGTTTTCAAATAATGGTAAATGTTATAGAAAACTGGGTATATGGTTGAATAATATGCATCTAATATATTTTACATGATTTTAGGTCATTTTCCCTCTTCTTATTAAAGTTTAACCACTAAGAAAATACATTTTTATCATAATTGATGTAATTAATTTTAATTGACTTCACTAATATTTTTGGACAAAATCTAATTTTAACATATTATAAATTTGGAATCCGTTTTTTAAAATAAAAATCTCATAGATGAAATCATTTATTCTAAAATTAATCCCGCACATGAGATGACACAACAGGTTTTTTAAAGTGAATATGTTCAATATTTTGGTATGTTTTTATGTATAAATTAAATATAAAATTATTCTAATGACATATATTGGACTAATATATGTAAAATATATCTAATTTTACTTTAAAAAAAATTCAAAACATAATTTTACTATATAAATATGTTTGATGAAAATGTTGTTTTAAATTCAAATTAAATATTATTCACTATTAATAAAAATATGAATGTTCTTAGAAAATTACTAAAAAGTCAACCAATTTAAATTTTTATGTCATGATTTCAAAATTTAAGTTTATTTTTTCATATAAAAATTGTTAAATTTTCAAAATTTAGGTTTAAAATAGGTGTTCTATTAAAAGGAGACACAACTACCTTTTAAAAAATACTGCTTTTATGCTTAAAATTGGATTGATTCTTATCATAAAATGATAAATATTATTGGATGAATTCGAAAACATTTGATAAAATATATGACATATAAATTTCATTAATATATTTCATGAATTGTGGTTGATTTAATATATTAATATAAAATGACATTCTGGTAATAAAAATAGTTTTTATAATAACATTTCCATTATATTCAATTGGTCTTTATTTTAATTTTCATTTAATTAGTAACCAATGAATTAATTTTATAAACATGCGTAAAAAATAATTTCTTAATTTAGTTAATCTCGTTCATTCCCTCCATTCTAACTCTAGGTGATAAATATTATCTAAAATAATTTTATTAATAGTATATTATTGTCTGGGAAGACTCGAGATTGTGAGAAACAAAATTCATCCAAGGAATGAGATATTGTGTAAAACACAAGATAAACATTGACTTTCATGTGATTAAAGATAAACTATGTATTATATGTTACAAAATCCCTTAAACAATTTAAATTATTTTGAAATAATATATTTCGTAAACTCACAGGATGTTGCATACTCCCCCCCCCCCCCTTAACATTAATTTGGCCCTTGAAATTCATCTTGGTTATCATGTTATTAAAATTTATATAATTCATTTATTGAAAACCACATTGTAAAATGGGTTAAAAAATATCCTCTTAAAAAGGAAAATTGGGAAACATAAATGTAATTAGAATTTTGGTATAACTAGGATTCCACATAAGGAGAATTTTGGAGAAACATTAAATGATTGATTTGGAAGGGAAAACTAATTCCCATGACTAATAGAGGGTGATACAGAACATTCTCAAGAGGAAATCAAAGATAAAAAAACCTGAAGCCAAATATGTATGGAAAAGGTCATTTATATCATCAGAAAATATGGTAACTTGATAGAATTTTTTTTTGAAGATATTTTTTCTATATTTGAATGATTCATTCTCCTTCTATACTAATAAAATATGGAAATATAATTAATTAATGAGAATAGATTCACACTTTAATTAATTTCCACCATATAATCATATCATTCTCCAAAAATGAGTATACAATATAACTTATCATTCTTGAATCACTATAATCAACTTTTAACGGATCACATAACACTTTAAAGGATAACATTATATTCCTTCTATATTTAGATATTAACAAAAACCAAAATGGTTAGCACATAGTAATATAATTCAAGCATTCATGTGATGAGATAATACATTAATCCCTATTGTTTAACAGTAACACTCGATGTTAAAACTAAATCATTTCATATATATATAACGATAATGGTAACCAATTCCATTACACTCTAATCACCCAAGTATTGGTATTATTCCTAAAATAATTTTTGAACATATAACTTATATATCTTCAGAACACAATAAATTCCTCCCAAGGTATTTCCATTATTAAAAAAATTAAAATATGTGTGCCTAATACATTGGGATTATTATCATCCATTGAAAATATAAATTTTACAAGAGCTTTCACCCCTTTACTAGACGGCCCAACATCAACTATAGAAGTAGAAAATGAATACACCGTCCCCTTTTGTTTCTAATAATGATGATTTCCAACCATATTTGGTTTCTTTGGACACATGTTAGCAAAATTACCTAACTCATTATAGCTAAATCATCTGACTATTGACTAGATACTAGTTATCTCATTGTTGGAATGAGACTCTTTTCTTTATAGTCATAAACCTTGTGAAAAAACATACCATAATGGTAACACCTTCCATATCCTGACATACGTTCCACAAAATTTATTTTACTAGAATAGGAAAAAAATTAGTCTTACCACTAGAATTATTAGTTGATTTTTTATCTATTTCCTTCCACTTTGACAATTTATTACTCTTGTCTTCTCATGGTATGTTAGTGTTGGCATAGTCCTTTTCAAATTTCTCAGCAAAATAAACCACTTTTTCAAAACATTAAAATTCATGAGATGCCAAATCTCTTCATAGACATGGTTTCAATTTGGGGAGAAATCTATTAGTTTTACAATCAATGTCTTGGATGAAGTCTGACACATATCTAGACAATATTGTGAAGTTTTCATCATATGTATCCACAAAATCTTAGCCTTTTTTCCTCAACTCCTGAAATTGTTTCTCCATCACAAGATGAACAACCATCGGGAAATACTTTTCATTGAAAATATCCTTGAATGTTTCCCATTCCATAGAATCAAGATCATATTTCTCTATAGTATTATTAACCGAAGACTACCATCGATCAGTTTCACCTTCAAAATGATAGATGGAAAGAGTTACCTTTTGATGTCCCTAACATCCAAAGAGTTAAAATATCTTTTCTAGGTAATTGATCCATATTTTGTATACCATTGGTTTAAATTATAAATTTAATTATGATTGATGTTTTCTAATGAAATTATCTATTGTCATCATGTTTTAGTGTTAGGCTAGGTTCCTCTTTAACATGGTTACAACCCCCATTTATATCTAGTGTCAACTGCTCTATTACTATAAAAAACTAGTTAGTCCTATTTTCAACCATCTTAAAATACTGATTTGGAAGGTCTTTTCCCCTTGAATCCTTACCACTAAATATTTTTTGTTTCATATATAGAAAACCATTTCGAACAAACATAAATTAGATAAATCAATGTGGGAATCTTAACTGGTACATCATTTTATCTTAACCATAAAGTAAAATATTATATGAGTATTCTATTAATATTCTCCTAACTTCTAAAGTCATATTAACTTTTCCTTTGATCCTAAACCTAAGGACCTAACCTTAATAATTACACAATCTTATATTATATTCCATAATTTTACATTCATTTACATTTAGGATCTTTTCAGGTATAATGTTTTATAGAATAAGGTCACAAATCACATCTAATAAAACCATAAAATACAAATTGGACACTTCCGATCGGTATCCATTTTCATGTAATATAAAAATTTAAAAATAAAGTATTAACATTTTCATGTAAAATCTCTATGACTTCCAACATGACTTCTTATTTTACATTAAACTTCCTTAAGCTTTTTGAAAACATTTTAAAAACATGAGATGAGAAAAAATATCAATAATTGATATAAAAATAAAGGAAATAGTTAGTTCAGTAAAAATATGAAAACACTTATAACATTTACCATTATCTTCAATATTATTTTATAATATGAAATAAAAACAGTCAAATGAATAAAAAATAAATATTTTTCTCAAATAAAATCATTAAATCCCCCAGTAATAAATTTAATCTTCTTTTGGTAACATGATGAATCACTTTCATAAATCCCTTTCTAAATCATTTTAAGAGGAATAACCATAAGCCCGACATCCAAAATTATCATTACACAATGAATCAGAGATCTATAACTGGAATGACACTTTGAATAAGCTATATCAGGATCATATGTAATCTATAATGGGGATCAAACCTTCTTAAAAGCTATATTAGGATCACCTGTTTCTCAAGAGCTATGATGGGCTCATCCCCTTGTATAAGTTGTATTTGGCTCACCCGTGAGATATAATGGGAGCTTAACCCTTTGTATAAGATGTATCGGGATCACCTTTTTAATATATTTCGTGATTAATATCTCAAGAGAAAAACACTTTCATCATAAAACACATAGAAACAATCATTATTAATTTATAAACTGAAAACCCCATTGAAAAGAAATGTGTTTCATATCAGTCCTTTTGAAACATGATTAACCGATGGAATTGAAACTTGTTCTATAAAAATATAAGCACAAAATGATTAACCAATGTAAAATAAATGGGTCCATAAAAAATATAATTGAAACACAAGTAACCCATGGAAAGGAAATGGGTTCAATAATAATCTCATTGAAATAAGATTAAATCATGTAAAAGGAATGGGTTTCCTAACAATATAGTCAAAATAGTGATAATCCATCCATGGAAAGAATGAGGATGGTATAAATAAAAAATATCTATATTTTAGGTGAAGCAGCAACAAGGGTTTTTGATGTTGATGAATAGAAATACCATTAAAAATAATTAAGAACATTTTTGAAGAAGATAATCATAAAACAATCCATTGTTTCCTATACCAATTTGAAACATTTAAATCATATTAACCATGAAGGAATACCATTTCAAAAAAACATGAAATAACACCATAACAAATAAATTCAGAATATTATATATAAAATGTGATGTATTGACACCCTATAACGTAATGTGGGTGTATAACATCCAAAGAAATGCCTCAATGAAAGGAGATGAACATGAAGTACCTTACCTTGAGTCCAAATATCATGTGTGTCTTTATCTTCCTGAATAATAAACTTATTATAATTATTTATTTTCATCCAAAACTTTTTCAACTTTATTAATACTTTTATTTCACATTTTACAATGTTTTATAAAACCACTTAAACAACTATGTTTACATTGAGTGTTTGGACTATATTAGGATTGTGTGTCAAAAATGACATTGGTAGATAAACTAAGGTCAAAGGGATCATTATTAAAACAACTATAGAATAATAATCATGAAATAATTATAATATTAACACATCAATTATAATTTTAGAACCAATCATGAAAGATGGTTATGGAAAATTAACCAACATTACAATCATGAAGACAGTAGGTCGTACATACTCATGAGTAACGTTTCCATATTTCAATGATAATCATGGAAAGAAGGTAATTATAATATATCATTAAATAATTATCATTATATAATAATTAATATATTATTTAATATTATATATTTATATAAAAAAATTCATGATGTAAAATTAATCAGATCACTTCATTGAGGCGGTAGTCCACACATCCACAAACGACGTTATCACTTTTTCATTGTGTGAAATGGTAATAAAAAATGATATATTATATTTATAGATAGGTAATTATGTCATTAATATCAAATATTTTATTTATATAACAAAAATTCGTTAAAATAATCCTAAACAAATTCCATGTAAAGCGTGAATGAATCACATCACTTTGACTAGGCGGTGGCCCACACATCCACAAGCGATGTTATCATATTTCCAAAAAATAGAAAGAATGAAGTTGTGTGTTATATAAAAATTAAATAAGTATTAAAACATTATAAATATCATATATATCATATAAATAAGTATTTACATCATAATTACCAATCATGATATGTGGTAAAGAAAACCAAAATTGACATCGTTTCACGAGGCGGTAGTCCATCGTGCGCACAAACTATAAGTTCTTTACATTTTTATGAATTTTTTTATTTGTAGGTACAAACCCTATAATAAAATCAAATCAATATATTTAGGATAATAGTTTTATTATATAACATTGAAATAATAATACTTTAATGGTTGGATAAAGAATTCAAATAGAAATGCATGTTGTAGAAAGTCACCTATTTTTCGGGATACTCCTTTTGCTTTCACCAAAGGGAATACTTCGAAGTATATCTACCCAAATTGAGGATTATAGGATTATTTGGGGTGGAATGTTGGGAACCTATTGTGGGAAGGTTTTATATTATTAAGAAGGCATGAGTGGTGTGATTAAGTGAGGGGTGAGTTTGCTTTTATAGTGGAGGAGTTGCATTCTTGTAAATATAAAAAGTTGAAAACTATTAGGAGGTATCCCTTTCCAAATATGTGTCAATAAAGATAATATTAGATAAAATTTATTATATAGTATAATAATTTCCATTAAATGTGTTTTGGACACGTTTCAAGGTCATTGATTCACTTAAGATGAATGTTTAACCACTAAGCAAACACATTTTTACCGCAATTGGAATAATTAATTTTAATTGATTTCACTAATCATTTGGGTAAAAAATAGATTTGATAATATTATAGATTATAAATTATTATTATACCAAATATTGAATCTATTTTTACTTATTCAAATCAAATATGTGGATGAAATTAACTTTAAATTAATCCCGCTCATAGGACGATATAGTGAGTTTTTTTAAAGTGACTATGTTCAAAAGATTGCTAAGAATATTCTTATCAAAATAACATATTAAAATGATCTAAATTACCTAAATTGTATTAATATATGTGAAATGGATCTAACTATACATTAAAAAAATTTGAAACATAATTTTACTATATATATAAATCATATGAAAATGCAGTTTTATATTAATATTCAGTAATATTCATTATTCATCAAAATATAAAAGTTCTCAGAAAAATACTAAATATTAACCCAAAGTAATTTTATAAAGTATTTTAAAAATTAATCTTATTATTTCATATAAAAATTATTGAAGTTTCAAAATTTAGTTTTAAAATTGGTTCACCATTAAAAGATGACAAAACTACCTTTTAGAAAAATAATTCATTATGCTTATAATTGGATTTCTTCTTATATTGTGCCTATAAAACATATTAGATGAGTTGAAAAACATTTTAATGAATATGTAACATATAAACACTAGTGAAAAAAATGTTTTTGACGTCACCATTTTTTACGTCGGTTATATATAACCGACGTAAAAATGCGGCGAGTAGATTTTTAACGTCAGTTATTAAAATAACCGACGTTACAAATCGCGCCTATTCGGTTTTGACATCGGTTATTTTATAACCGACGTAAAAAACCCATGTGCAGGGGTTTTTTACATTGGTTATTTGGAAACCGATTTAAAAAACACGATATCTACGCGTTTTTACGTCGGTTATAAGATAACCGACGTAAAAAACCAATACGCGGGGGTTTTTTTTACGTCGGTTATTTTGAAACCGACGTAAAAAACCCGATATCTACACGTTTTTTACGTCGTTTTCCCAATAACCGACGTAAACCCCCCCCCCCCCCCGTGCTTTGGTTTTTTACATTGGTTATTGGGAAACCGACGTAAAAAACGTGTAGATATCGCCTTTTTTTACATCAGTTTCCAAATAACCGACGTAAAAAACCAAAGCACGAGGGGGATTTTGACGTCGGTTATAGAAAAACCGACGTAAAAAACCCGTAGATATCTCGTTTTTTACGTCGGTTATAAAATAACCGATGTAAAAAATCAAAGCGCGGGAGCTTTTTTTACGTCGGTTTTAAAATAACCAACGTTATAAATTTAAAAAATCGTTTATAAGGTCGGTTATATAATAACCGACATTATAAAACTTTTAAAAGGAATGTGGACTGTCATTTACGATTTTTCGATTGACAGTCTGCCGGCTCGTCTCTCTCGCGCGGTAAACCCTAATTGGCTCGTCGATCGACCTGCGTTAAACTCATTTTGGCTTCATTATTTATCTTCTTCACTCCTCTCGGATCTATCATCTCAACTCGCAACATTCAAGTAAGCCTTCCAGGACTTTATTTCGTTCGTTTTTTTCACAGATATTCTATAATTATGTTTTGCGATTTTTCTTCATTGTTTATCTTCTTCATTGCTGTCCGAGGTGATCTCCAAGGCCATCAGCCCTCGGAAGGGCACCGGCGAGTTGGGTGTGGTGCAGAAGGTAAAACAAGCCATGGCTTCCCTGGTCTACGCACCCCGACCGTCGTCCCTTCCATCTTCCTCCACCCCTGCCGCCTCGTCGTCATCCTCCTCCTCCTCTCGGATCTATCAACTTAACCGAGAGTGTTTATTTTATTTCTTCTTTACCATACTTAAAATATTCTTAAATTATTATGATACATATGATTCATTGATGGATGTGATACAATTTCACATGGTGTATGATGATTTATGGGCGGAGTGAGACCATGACATTAGCATTGGTGTGTGAGAGGAAAACTAGTGGAGAAGTGGTATCTGAGAACCTTAATTTTAGTATATATATATATATATAATTTTTTATACGAAAAGGTTAATTTATATGAATTATTTTGTGAGTGATCCATAGTGAGTATATGAAACTATTTTTCCTTGTTTAGGTGATGATTTAGATTCCTTTTTTCATAGGGCTTTAGTGTGCTTCCTTAACATTTTCATGAGATGTTTTAGGGAGGATCTTACTATGTATACATTTTATGCCCACCATACATAAATATAAAAAAAAAATTGGTTTTTAAAAGCAATTTGTAGTTTTTAAAGATGTTAGTAGAATGTAAGTGTTGTGGAGTAGCTTTCATGAGTATATAGAGTTTGTTGTTTTTTCCTAGTTTTGCTTTTAGTACTAATAATCTTCTGTTTTGGTTTATTTACAACAATACATGTATGAATTCATGTATAATTATCTAAATTTATTCATTTCGAACTGAGGAGGGTTACTTTTGGTGGGAGCAGATCCTAAATGATATGGTATGAATTTATTATATCATAACCATAAATAAAATATAGTTTTATTTTATTTATCATATACATCAACTAATACTCTTCTTTTTCATCACAAACCCTTTGAGAATAAAAAACCAAACTAAGGGCTTTGGTATCCACATTGCCTTTTGTTATAGAATATGGGACATCAAAATCAAATGATTGAACATATTCCTCACAAAAACACTTCCATTGATTTTTATAATTGTGTGAAAATATTTACCAAATGGATTTAGGGTCTACAGAAACCATTAATAACATGTTAAATAGGTAGTTTATCTAATATATTAAAACATCAAAACCGCAATCAATATTAAACTATGTAGGCATCATGGTTTTCTTTGATTCAATGAAATTTAAAACTGTTATATCTAACTATATTTTGTTTTAAAAATAATATTCAAGCATATTTTTTTAAATACCTATAGATTTGTTTTATATTTTAAATTGTTTTACATTCAAATTATGATTTTTTTCATATAAACATATATTTGTCTTATCGTAAAAATATATATTTTTTGTTGATATTTTTTATAGGTAATAATGAGTCGAAGATGGATTACGGCACATCGAATGAGTAATGAATTTGAGGAAGGTGTTGATGCCTTTTTGGAATTTGCAAAACGAAATGTTCCAAGTAGTGACATTTATTTCTGTCCATGCCTGAAATGTTTGAATATGAAGAAGTTGAAAAGTAGAGAGATAAAAGATTATATGATTTGTCATGGTTTTAATCCGAGTTACAGTCCTTGGATTTGGCATGGTGAAACTGGACGAAATGTCACTGATGATGATGATTCGCAAGATGGTAACTCCGATGGAATTGAAGAAATGATTCGCGATATTGTAGCAAAACAAATTGAGATAGAACCGACAGTTGCGCATCTTTATGGTGATGCTGAAAAACCAGTATATCCTGGTTGTACAGATTTTATGGTTTTGTTGGTGGTGTTAAGATTGATTAACCTGATGGTGAAGTATGGATGGAGTGATAGAAGTTTTACAGAGCTGCTAAAATTGATGAAAGACATTCTTCCAAAAGATAATGATCTTCTAGATTCACATTACAAAGCCAAGAAAATATTATGCCCGATGGGATTGGGATATAAGAAAATACATACCTGACCGAATGACTGCATTATATATAAGAAGGAATATGAATTTCTGTCAGAGTGTCCTAAATGTGGGACATCACGGTATAAGGTGAAAGAAAAATCACAGGCTAATGTAGAGATTACAAAGCTCCCTTCAAAGGTATTTTGGTATCTTCCTATAATTAATCATTTCAAACGTTTATTTGCTAATTCACATGATGAAAAATGGTTAAGATGGCATGCTGAAGAGTGGGTATGTGATGGAAAAATTCGTCATCCAACTGATTGTCCATAATGGATGAAAATTGATGCGCAATATTCTACATTTGGAAATGAAATTAGAAATCTCAGACTAGGGTTGTGCACAGATGGAATGAATCCATACCGAACACTCAGTAGCACACATAGTTCATGGCCTGTTTTATTGGTAATTTAAAACCTCTCTCTTGAAGTTTGTATGAAGCGTAAATATGTCATGTTGAGTACAATGATCTCTGGTCCAAAGCAACCCGGTAATGATATTGATGTTTACTTGTCACCGTTGATTGATGATTTGAAACTGTTATGGGCTGATGGTATTAGGGTGTATGATTCTTATAAAATGGAATATTTTCAACTGCATGCAGTGCTTCTGTTCACTATAAATGACTTCCCAACGTATGGAAATTTGTCTGGATACAGTGTTAAAGGGCATAAAGCATGTCCAATTTGCGAACAACAGACGTCATATTGTCAATTGCATCATGGGAGGAAAACAGTGTACATGGGACATCGAAAGATTTTGCCTATGGAACACCCTTATAGAAGACTAAAAAAGGCATTCAATGGCTCACAAGAATTTGATACTTCTCCAAAACCTTCATCCCCTGATCTGTATTTTGAGAGGGTGAAAAACCTTAACATGACATTGGGAAAGACACAGAAATATGGTAACGATAGACATATTTGGAAGAAAAGGTCAAATTTTTTTAGCTACCATATTGGAGGTATCATGAAGTTAAACATAATATTGATGTCATGCACGTGGAGAAGAATATCTGTGATTCTTTGATTGGAACATTATTAGATATTAAAGGGAAGACTAAAGATGGGTTGAATGTAAGATTAGACTTACTATCAATGGGAATACGTTTGGAGTTAGCTCTCACTCCTAAAGGAAGACAAAAATTTCTTCCCCTGGCTTGTCATACATTATCGAAGAGGGATAAAATTAGCTTCTGTCAGTGTCTTCATGATACCAAAGTGCCTCAAGGTTATTCTTCTAATGTAAAAAAGTTTGTCTCATTGTAGGACTTGAAGTCGATAGGTATGAAATCACATGATTGTCACGTCATGATGCAACAAATTCTACCAGTTGCATTGCGTGGAATATTTCCCATTCATGTCAGAAAGACTATAATGAAGTTGTGTTATTTTTTCAATTCAATTTGTAACAAGGCGATTGATGTGAATGCTTTGAACATTTTGGAAAAGGATGCAATTTTTATACTTTGTCAATTGGAAATGTATTTTCCTCCATCTTTTTTTTGATATAATGGTGCATTTAATGATTCATCTGGTTCGAGAAATAAAGCTTTGTGGACCTGTATATCTTCGTTGGATGTATCCTTTTGAAAGGTATATGAAAATATTAAAGGGGTATGTTAAAAATCTATATCGACCTGAAGCCTCCATTATTGAAAAGTATATTTATGAGGAGTTAGCAGTGTTTTGTATGAGCTACTTGGCTGCGGCGCAACACATAGGTTTGCCTCCATCTCGCCATGAACGAGTTAATAATGAGGGAAAGGGAATTCACAGCTTGAAAGTCAAATCATTGTCAGCTGAACAGATGAAGAAGTTAGAATCATACATCTTGAATAACATAGCTGATGCTCAACCTTATATCACATTGCATATTAATGAGTTGAAACAATGTCATCCAAAGAAGAAATAAATGTGGATTTTGAATGAGCACAACAATACTTTTTTGTCATGGATTAAAAAGAATTTGCTTGGTAGATCAGATGTATCAGAGACATTAAAATGGATAGTGGGTGTTCCATGTTTAAATGTGATAACATGGTCTGGTTATGACATTAATGGTTATACATTTCATACAAACGCTCAGGACAACAGAAGTGCAGTTCAGAATAGTGGTGTATTGGTGTTTGCAGAAGAAATGCATTTTTCGAGTGCTAAGGACAAAAACCCAATTTCTGCATCAAGTGCATATTATGGAGTGATTGAAGTCATATGGGAGGTTGATTACTTTAAAATTAAAGTTCCCGTTTTTAACTGTAAATGGTTTAACGATAACAACAGTGTCAGACACGATGAATTTGGAATGACACTTGTTAATCTGAATAGATTGGAAGACACAGCTGATTCTTTTATAATGGAAACACATGCAAAAAAAATTTTATATGTAGTAGATCAATCAGATATGCAGTGGGATATTGTTTTACAAGGGAAAAAACAATATGTTGGTGAGGACGAACTTGATGAATATGCTGATTTATGTGAGATCCCTACTTCCATGGAAATATTAACAGAACATAATGATGATCATGTTGAAGACATTGTTTGTGCCATAAGGAACGATCAAGACGAAGGAATTTGGGAAAACAATCCATTTTTACTTTCCAAAAATTACAGGTAACATATGTTTATTTCT
The DNA here is from genome assembly GCA_963277665.1 of Viscum album. NCBI lineage: Eukaryota > Viridiplantae > Streptophyta > Magnoliopsida > Santalales > Viscaceae > Viscum > Viscum album. The sequence continues at coordinate 1,132,613,699 of OY728134.1, read as the reverse complement.
TGTTTACATTTATTTTTTCCATAATTGTTAGATATTGTAAGTTTTTTATTTATTAAAACATGTTTTAAAATAAAATAAGTATATGTTTTTGTTTGTTTTATGTTTTTTTAGTTTACTTTATCATGTTTATAACCATTACATGAATTTTAAAATTCTTCTTTTTGTTCACTGACAATTACTTTACTATGTTTACAATGTTTACCAGGTTTACCATTTTTACCATTTTTACCATCTTGACCATCTTGACCATCTTTGTCATCTTTACCATTGTTTAACATGCTTACCATATTACCAATGTTTACTATTATGTAACTTAGTACACTTTTCTATTTTCTGATTATAGTAGTATTAAAATATTTGAATTTGTATATTTGTGAACTGACGTTTGTTTTTTTTATTTGAATGGTAATGACAGATCATTCAGATGATCAACCACATGATTCTGGAGAGGAGCATATTGCTGGTCATACCTCTGGGGATGAACATTCACATGCTTCTATTACGACAAAGAGTTCAGAGGTTGGTAAATGTGGGTGCACACGTTTACCAAAATTATCACTTGCCCGTACGCAGGATCAGAGGATAGTCGTTGAGTTTGATGATGATGATATTCCTAGAGGTCTGAATGCCAAAGATTTTAAGATTTTTGTTCCAACTCAAGCTAAGACCAAAGTAAGCATTCTGTATGATGATTGGAGAGGTGTGGATAATAAGATAATTTCTCAGTTGTGGGAGACGATTTTTGTAAGATCTTTTGTCATTGTTTGACCATTATTTTAATGTTTCTAGTATATATAATATGTTTCACCTCTTCTTCATCAGATGACATTTGATATTCCAGACACTGGAGGAGTCAGGAATAAATTCTTATCATTGGCTGCCAGGAGATGGAGGGATTTCAAATCAACCCTCTCATCTGATTTCATTTATGGTCATAGGAGTCACGACAATCCATGTCGTATATATCCTTTTATAGATGAAGACACATGGAGAAAATTTTTTGAAAGTAGAAAAAAAGAGTCATTTTTGGTAAGGGCAATGTAAAATTTTATAAACTTTCTTATATAAATAATTTTATTAATGTTTGGTTAATGATTTCTTATTCTTAAATTATAGCAAACAAGGAATGCTCATCAGGAGATCCAATCTAAAAATGTATACCCTCATAGTTTATCTTGGGGAGGGTATGCATTATTGGAAGAACAAATGATGGAGGAAAAATTTCAACAACTAAGAGATGAGTATTCATTCCCTGGAGAGGTGGCCCCTCCATCCCCTCCATCTAGATATGAAAAATGGAAGAGAGATCAGAAGGGAAAAAAGGGCAATATCTTTCGAAAGAATCGATAATTGTAGATGAGGGGATTGTAAGATATCTATTTAATTTATTTAAGTTAACTTTTTTCTTCATATAAGTTTCAATCATTACAGAAATGTTCAATTAATTAATATAGGACTCTCTTGAGGAGAAAAGTTTAGAGGGGACATTTAGAGCTACTGGGAGGGAAGATATATTATTTGCAGCATTGGGAAGGCCTGAACATCCTGGTCGTGTAAGAGGATATCCGGCAGTTGTATCAGTAAGAAAAGTGTTTCCACGTTCTTCAACTTCTAACATTGAGGGGGTTTATAAAAAAAATAGAATCCTTGGAGGCCGAAGTTCAAAATATTAATGCAACGATGGAGGACAAGATTAGAGAGTCGGTTCAGTCTATGTTTGCAGAAATGCAAAGACAATTTCAGACTACAGCTCCCACTCCTCCACTTCCCCCTGCAGACCCCATTATTTATCCTCCACCTCCGCCAGCAGCTCCCACTTCACCAACTCAGCCTGCGGACCCCATTTTTTATCCTACGCCTCTGCCGCAGCTTCCTACATATTGCGAGTTGTATGTTGATGATTCTCAACATCATATAGTAGCATACGGGTTGGTATATTGTATAGGAGATATAGTTCATCATCAACAATTAGAGGTAGAGAATCAGAGGGTCACTGTACAGGATATTATAGATAGATCAGCTAGGGTACCAATACCTACAGATGAGGTGGTGATAGTTGGACAGAGTATCGGCCATTTTTTAGTTTGGCCATCCAGACTTCTTCGACTCATTACCATAGAGGTATGAATGTTATATATTTTATTTTATTTGTTTATTAAAGTTGTTTTATCATTTGAAAACTACTATATTTTTCAAAAAAATTTCACAGCAATACTTCAAAGGTAAAGAAATATTGTATAGACAACAACAACGACAACATGCTATGACATCAGATACAGATTCCAGTGGTCTGGACAGATTGTCAAGATATTCACATTTGTTGTTGGGTTTTTATGAGTTTCCAATGGAATCTCATGTTTGTGGATGTGAAATAAGTGTGGGGATTACAAAAACTGATATCATGGAGCTTGTTACTGGAGATAAGTTGGGCATCAACGTGGTGCAAATGTTTTCCATGTAAGTCTTAACACCTTTTACTTATGTTATATTTATTAAAAATGTATACTTATGTATGTTTTGTATTAGGTATCTTTATAAAATTTGTCAGAGGAATGAGCTGACAAAAGTATATGGATTCATGGACCCGCAATTGATTTCCCCTGAAGCATGTGCATTGAATGAGGAACAAAGAATGGTTTATATTGCTGAAAGATTTGAAAATAATATAATCACACAATGTTGGATGATGCCTTTTTGTGAGAGGTATGAAACACATTTCTCTCAGAGAGTTAATTATCTTTTAACATAAAAAACCACTAACATTAAATTTCCTTTTATCAGTGATCATTGGATGTTAGGGATTTTTTTCCCAAGAGAGAAAGCTCTTTATTGGATATGCTCTATTCGTGGTGATGTGCGGGAAAGTTTTAAGAATATATTGGAAAAGTAAGTTTCAATTTCTCAATAGTTTTATATATTATAATGAATTTTAAATTTACCCCATTTGTATTATTTTCTAATAGTGCATGGGTCTACTTTCGAAAAAACACAAAGAAAAGAAATGCAAAGATCAAATATGTAAATGCGAAGGTAAATTTCCATTTATAATTTGTACTTTTTGATTTATTACATAAAAATAATATATTGAATTTACACTCATTCAAACAGAATTGTCATGAACAACAAGGCCTCATCGAATGCGGATATTATATGTTAAGATTTATGTATGATATAATAACAACTGGGACAGTTGTGAATTTTGACCTAGTACAATTTCATCTTAAACTTTTCCATAATATGTCAATTTGATTTATTCATTATACACATTAACTATATTCTTTTTCATTTGTAGCTTTTGGATGACCCTCAACCCTATACTGCTGAAGACATCAAACACGTACATGTGGAGTGGTCAAATTATTTTGTAGGTTTGATTGAATTTTAGTTGTTTGAAATGTAAAATGTAATTTTGAACATTGTCGTTTTAATTGTGTATTTGGTAGTTGTTTAGGTTGGATTTAGTTTTTTTTGAAGTTGACAGTGTAAGTTTTGAATGTTATATAAGTGAATGTTTAATTTTGCTATACTTCTTGTTTTGGTCTACTTTTGATGGTTTTTCTGGTATGGATTTAGGTCTCTGGGGGAGGGGTTCCAAGGGTGTGGGGGTGTGTTCAGTGGGGTATGGGGGTGTCAGGTGGTCTGGGAGGGTTGTCCGGTGGGGTGGGAGACAATCCTGGGGGTGGAAGGGATGTCCAGGGGTGTGGGAAGGCGGTCCAGGGGTGTGGGAGTGCTGTCCAGGGGTGGGGGGTTGTCTAGGGGTGTTTGGGGATGTCTAGGGGTGTGGTGGGGGCTGTCAAGTGGGGTGAGGGGGTGAGGGGGAGCTGTTCAGGCAGGTGGGGGGTTTTCGAGGGGTGTTTGGGGGTGTTCAGGGGTCGGGGGGCAGTCCAGGAGTGTTGTGGGGGCTCCAATAGGGTGGGGGAGGGTTGTCCAAGGGGTATACATGAGGGTGGGAGCTCCAATGGGGTGGGGGAGGGCTGTCCAGGGGGTATACATGATGGTGAGGGCTCCAAAGGGGTGGGGGAGGGCTATCCATGGGGTATAAATGAGGGTGGGGGATTTATAGGGGTTAAGTGTTATATGTTATCTATGTACATGCTTAATTTTGATCTACTTCTGTTTTTGTGGTACGATTTCTTGATTTGTTTTCTGGTTGATTCTGGTGGAGAGAAGATGACTGCATTCTGCTTAAAAAAATTGGGTTTATCACATCTGTTATTAAATAACCGATGTGATAAAATGACTGGAAAATAGTTTATCATATCGGTTAATTAATAACCGACGTGATAAAATGCCTGGAGAATGGTTTATCACGTCGGTTATTTAATAATCGACGTGATAAAAGGCCTGGGGAATGGTTTATCACTTCGGTTATTGAATAATCGACGTGATAAACCGCCTCCCTCCGGTTTATCACAGCAGTTATATCATAACCGACATGATAAACCCCCCTCCCCCGGTTTTTCAAGTCGGTTTTATTAGAACCGACGTGATAAACCACGCTCACCCCGGTTTATCACGTCAGTTATTATAAAACCGACGTGATAAACCCCCCTCACCCTGGTTTATCATGTCAGTTCTATATGAACCGACATGATAAATCTCCCTCGCCCCTGTTTATCACGTCGGTTGTTTAATAACCGACGTGATAAACCATTTTCCAGGCCTTTTATCATATCGGTTGATAAATAACCAACGTGATAAACCCTTCCCATTTTCATTATCACGTTGGTTCTAAAATAACCAACGTGATAAACATCGCAATTTTATGTTTTTGACGTCGGTTTTTAAATAACCGACGTCAAAAACCTTATTTATAACGTCGCACGTATTAACGTCAGCTAGAAACCGACGTAAAAAATGAAAAATAACTGACGTAAAAAACGTTTTCTGCACTAGTGAAATTTCCCTAATATAATTCACCAATAGTGGTTAATTTTAATTTAATAATATAAAATTCCATGCTAGGCCTAAAAATTGTTTTTTTTCATAAAAACTCATCCTTTATATTCAATTCATATTTATTTTGATTTATAATTAATTGGTAACCACTGAATTAATTTTATTAACATGTTTAATATTATAATTTTATAATTTAGTTAATATTATTCATTCCTCTATTTTAATGACTAGGTGATAAATATTATTTTAAATATGTATATTAATAGTATATTATTGTACGATCAAACTTGGGATTATGTAAAGCATAAGTCATAAAAGGAAATCGATATTGTGTAAAAAACAATAGAAAATTGGTGTTTTATGTGATGAAAGATGAAATTTGTCTTGTGTGTAACACCATCCTTTAAATAATTTAAATTCATCTGAAATAATATATTTCATAAAATCTCAGAATGATAGAGATGTATCCTATAATAGACTAATTATAAAGTGGAATTCTCCCCTTATATTGAACAAAGATAGAAAATATGTAATATTATGCATAAAACCTTTTCATATATGAGCACTTGAATTCCTAAAAATTCTTCTAAAAATAAGGATTTTAGATAGTCCTCTTTAAATGAAATAAAGGAGCGACCCTCACCGTTATGTTGGAAGTCCATCTGGGCACTTGTGGTTCCCACCTTTCAGGATCCAAGATCTCACATGAAATAAAGATACATGGATACTTCTAGACATTGATAATTAAAGACTTTATAGAGTTAAAAAAATAAGTTCCTTTATTTTTAGATACATTCCAATTTCATCCATTAAAACTGAATATTACTCTTCAAAACCAAATATTCATGTTCTTTTACTATATGGGGAGTTGATCTCATATTTCACAACTAAAAACTTATAACAAAAGAATATCTTTATTACCAATTATTTGTTATTATATTGGGACATGTATATATCCTTCAAGGGTGTTTTAACCAAGTCTTCATCAATTTTATGAACACAAATATTATTATAGGATTTGGTGTCCCCCATACACAATTAAAGAAAAACAACATTAATTTATAATCATATGAGTTAGAATGGCTAGATAATTAATTTAATATTTCTCAAAACTTTCAAATTACTATCATAATGTGTAAAATATAAAGATGTAGGACTTCAATAAAATCCCATATAATATACATCATAAGATGGTTGAAAAAGATACAAATCCTTAGATAGATAAACTCTTGTACACTCTTTGTTCTTACTACATCATAGATCATACTAATACAAAGGTGAACACACATCCACTTTTATATGATACTATGTTTGTCTTTACTATTATGCTTTAACTTCCCAATCTGTACAATTCTATATTCAACTTGTTGTATGATGATGTTTATTTCTATATTTAACTGGATGAGTTATAGAAGCTCTATAAAAAAAGGCATCCCACACTTCTCATCCTTGAGAAAAATAAAAATCAAGTCACATAATCAATACAAAAGAAGGTTATCCTATTCTCATTCTTATAAGGATAATTGGTTATAACTCAAATAAATCCCACAATACCCGATAATAATTTTTTAAATATTGAACCAAAATGGGAGGGAACTTTTACTATAAAAAATTACAATAGAGTGTAGATTATTTCTTGATCAGAGTGGATGGGGTTTGTATCAAACCCACCATATATAAAAGGTTTCTAAAGAAGTATTTCAAAACACTTCATGTTTAGTTAATAAGGAATTCATAGCTGTATGAATTTAAATTGTATAACATTACATCCACATCATAAGTCCATAAATTGAATAGTAAAAGTACATTGTTCATGACTTTAAATTTCTTGGGATAAGTCCTGGTTATATGAACATAAAATTCAGAACATAGGAGTATTTATCATATGATGTTAAAAAACACCACATAAGGTCCCCCATACAAAAACATTCAAACTACACGGGATCTTCTATCGATGAAAATCATTCTCCATACATGGGAAATAGATCCATTTATGAATTATTAGTGACTATTACATCCCCCAGTGCATTTGTATGAAATGAGAATAAAATGACCTCACTATTTATAAGAAATATGGTTGTCTTGATTCATATAATAGTGTGATACGTTGTGATGTCTATACTTCTTGACTTATCCGCAAGTTCGATTAAAATTATTCCCCAATATTGTCTTGGAACTAGGTCCCTTATTTTATCCATGACTATTTTTATCTTCTCCCACAACACTAATATAAGGTGATTTAATTTTTTTTCATAAGCCATATTATTGAAAAACAACTATCAAATTTTTTTTCATCATACAACCTTAAACTAAAGAACACATGAGACCTTCTCACATGACGTTAAAAAAGATAAAAAATGGCACAGCCTGTAAAACCATAAACATATTATATTGGTTCATTCTATGATATATGGTACCCTTAATTATGATATAGATCTATGTTTGAACCCTCGATATGTGGTTATTCTTCCATAACCCTATTCTAAGATAAAAATTACCCCACTTTCAAGAGATCCATCCTAGTATTTGGGCATTCTCATTAACATTGGACTACCCAATGGTCCTGTATACAGATAAAGGGACTTGGATTCCATGTTACATGACATTAAAATGCATGATATATAATCTAACATGTAAAACATTAAACTTATTAAGAGGATATATTCCATATAACCTAAATAAAAAATTCCCAATCGTTATGTAAGAGATCAAACTACATAGTGGATCATGTGCTTCTGATGGATATTCAATGGTTTTGGCTATACTATCCAACCATAATGTCATGGTCGACCTAATATTTGACTAGAAATCCACAATTTAAAAGAACTATGTGTGTAATGATTCTTATTAACTCAAAATACATAGTGATTCATGGCTCTCATTGACCAATACCACCCACAACTTTCCTTCCTATGCTTTATTCTGATCCAGTGATGATGTCTTACATAATTCGTGCTAGGATTTCAACCTTCACTCCAAACTGAGAATTTATTCTTTCCTCTCCTCGTATCTTATGTACAATTTAGATCAGTATAGCAAGATTTTATTTAAAATGAAAACATTTTTTATTGATTCCAGTCATCACCTGGTATATAGTGACACCTCGATCTTCAATCCTATGCCTATCTAAAAATTATAAATGAATCTTATCTTTTTCTTAGGATATCAACATTGACTCATTCAATAGTAACTATCATATGTTTATATTTCTTTATTTATAAGCTAGATTTCAGAAAAAAATCCCCCATTTTATGGTCTTGATTCCACAACTCTAAACGATACGGAATCTGAGTCCTTTTCACATGAAATTATATTTCACAACATTCAATCCATCTTGAACATATTGAAATTATTTATAAGATTCTATATAATTTGAAATTAAACTATTCAGATGATATATATTGTGTGACCTTCAGACATAATGTCTTCCCTTACATAAGATCATGATCCATGTAATTGAAAGTACCTCTATGAAAAAGATCTTACCCTAACTAAGATCTCTATTAATTTAGATATATATTGCCATAATTTTATTTTATTATTCTGGTGTCATGATTCACTTAACCTAAAACCAAAATAATGTATCCATGTATATAAGAACACTTATTGGTTTCATTCATACTAACTCTTAATACATAATGATATGAGGATCTTTTATCCTAGGATCAAACCCAAATTCTATTTCCATATCGGGTTTTTCTTTTAAAATTAGATATTTCCTAATTCACATGGGGTTTTCATCTTTCCCTCACTAAGGAACCCATGTATTATTCCTTTTCACTCTTTTAAAAGAGCTAGATCTATAAAGATATTTTCTAAATAAAATAACTATGATTCTGTTGATTCCTTTTATTTTTAGATATGTAATGACTATTGGATCTCTAATATTATGCCAATCTATAAATCTAAATCAAAACCCCCACTTAATACTAGTGATTTAATTCCATTATTCACATCAGGGTTCCTTTTATTGGTCGTTCACTAAGATGAATCCATTCGATTTTATTAAAAAGGATGATTTACATAAAACCTACTACATAAGTTTATATGTCATATTACCCTAATCTAAATTACTCATTAGTACTTGTCTAATCATTTGAAATATCAATATGAATGTTTCATCATATATCGAATTAAACGTTTCTTAGGGTTCTTTTATTTAAAAATCAACTTCCCTATATGATACCAAATATATATAAGTGTACTTGTTATATAGATTTTACAAATAAACCCATAAATAAATGAAATTCCACAACCTCAAGAACTATGTTCGACACCCGCGCTTCCCAAATTCATATTAGGTCTTCTAACCAAGACTTTCATTAGAGAGGAATGTACAAAGGGGGATGTTTACTATCCAAGGTATAGTCATAGATATTTTTTTGATTCCAATCGACTACTAGGATAATAAAATTACATTTCCCTTTATATGAGCTATATCTATGCTAATAATATCCTTTATTGAAAGTACATGTGGATTATTCATAATATTTTGGGATACATAGTGACTTCTAGACCATATATTTTAGATCCATCCCTGAATTATCATTCATATGCATTCTTATTCACAATATCTAAACAAAACAATCATGGTTTGTATTGTACTATAATATTCCTATATCCTCATGAAATATCCCTTCGATATACCAGACTCTGTTCCTTAATTGTGTTTAATCACCATAAACCATTCAGGGATATCATAAATGAGTGTATTGAGCTCCAAGGGACACCTCTAGTTGGTAATTTTCCTGATTTCATATATATAATTTCCAACCACATTTCATAATTGTTTTCAAAGGATAAGGTCTTATACACCCCATACACCATCGATAATTTCTTGAACCATTAATTAGAACATTTTCTTGTGGCCATCCTCAATATAATTGATCCATATCATCTTTCTTAATCAAATACCTTAGGTCATGATTTAGATAGTTTTCCCCCAATTAAATGGTGTTGGGATACTCTTTGCTCTTAGAACCATATGGGATGTCATATCATAATAAACCATATAGTCTAAGATCTATACCCATAAACTATAATCCCATATCTATAAATGGTATAGACTAGTAGTGGGACCCACATTCATGTAATTTATTTCCTTTCTAAACCTACATTGGCTGTCTCAATTTTATTGGTCTATATACTATGACCTTAATCTATGTATATCCCCTTCTGATATGATACATAACATCATTAGATCTCAATTCTGGTGGATTTTAACTCAACCACTGTATGTGGAATATATCACCATTATTTGGATAAATGTTTCTGACCATAAAACCAAATAAAATATCAAAACTAAATGACCATAATATTCCAATGAAATTTCTAAAATTTCATAAACCTTAAACTTATAATGAAATAAACATAAAAATTTTCTGTTTGAAAATCCCTAAAGGGGTGCTTGAGTAGAAGTAAAATTTCCACTCACTATGTCATCCCCTTTAGTGAATTAGGGAAAATTTAGAGTGTAAATAGAATAAGGAACATTTCTCACTGTACTCACCATATATCCCTTGGAAATGACATGTTATGCTCGCTAGACCAACTAGTCCAAGGAAACATAAAAAAAACTTATGTTTCTTCTATTACCTATATACTCTAGTAGTTTCATGTTATTAAATTTCACATAGAAGATGTTTTCATTATATGAGGCTATAACCTTTAGGGTGTTATATTACTTCTTTTATATCCTTTCCCCTACAATTCTACTCTAACTGAAAATATATTATAAATTTTTTTGAAATCCACTTTATGGGATAGTGGTACCCGCACAATTCAAAATTCAAAACTGAAGAATTCCAAACTTCAGAAAACAAGCACACATTAAACACCATGACCAGATCATAATGTTGAAGACCAACCAAGTATTCTAAACCTTCTGAAACACACCATCACTTCAATCTTCCCAGAGTAGTCATCATCATCTCTATAGCATCAAATTCAATTTTAAAAATTCAAAAAATAGTCAAAAATCATTATACTGCTTGATGTTCCATGGTTCTATCACCATCAAAACGTATTGGAAAATGAAAATATCTATACGAAAGAGGTCTCAAACTACGCCCCCTAATAGTAAATCACACTATTGACAACACCACTACTAGAGAGAACCCACTGGTGGTCATCCTTCCATAGCATCAGAACACAATCACAAAACTCGAACCATCGCCATAGGCATAACCTTCGAAGAAGACCAAAAACTTAACCTGAATCATCCATCAGAACCAAATGAGACCATCACCGTGCATAGATCAGAAAAAAAACAGAGCCATCGTCTGTGCCTGAGCCACCAGGATCCAGCCACAACAACTCAACACAAACCCCAAACCTCCTGCAGACCATCACACCCGACCGACATGGAGGGGGGTTGTGGTACTGGAGGCCAGAGAGGGGCGAGCGGACGGACTCCCTCAGAAAGCCATCAAAAATGAACCAATGAATCAAACCCAAAAAAAATTCCAAGAATGAAGAATCTGAGGGGATGAAACCCTAGGGAGAATGAAGATAAAGAGAAAACAGGGGCCATATCCCTAATAAAAAGAGAGACACGACTCCAGGAAATCCAATACCACCTGTCCGATAAACCCAAAACATCAAATACTCCGTCGTTCTAGATATGACCTGTAATGGAGCGGTGGAGCTCAATGTTAGAGTGATGAGGATACATCATGGAATATTCGAAGCACCATAGAACAGAGGGAAGTGATGAGGAGGAATGAGAAGAGAACACAACGGTGAGAGAAAGAGGGAAAGAAGAAGAAGCACAACAAAGAGGCAATAGCCATCAACGGACTAACAAGGTAAGTAAAGGCGAGAGGGAAATAGATCTAGAGTGCTGTCAATGAAGATGCATGGAGATTCAAGAGGAAACCCTAGAAGACCTCGAGCCGAGGGTGAGAGGGAGAAACGGGTGAGTGAGGCACCATGAATCGATGGTAGCACAACTAAAAAAACTCGCTAGTCCCACAATTCTACTCCATTCATTACGATTTTGAATATTCTCAAAACATTCATTAGCTATTGGTAACAAGTGCATCTAGATCGAAGATATACATCTTCTTGGAAATATTATTTCCACCATATTCATAACTTCCAACCAAGATTTATAATTTATCTTGGGGATAAGAAACTATAATATATATACATAATAATATCATAACAACCAGACATTTCATTTGAATGTGGCCAACAGTCATCCCCTATATACTTATTTTGTGCCACCATTTCCCAATTCAAATATTTTTATTTTTTATTCAAAAAATCCATAACCTATATATTTATGTGGATTTGAATACCCAATATGTTACATGCTTTTCCATCATACCAATTTTCAAATAATAAATATGGAATCTGACTCTTGAACTTCAACTGGTCCTCATCATGGGATCTTAACCAACCCAACATGATGGTTCGAGAACCATGTACTTAATGTAGTAAGAAAACCCTTATGATGGTCTAAAAAACATTGGGCTCCTCTATTTATGGTAGATATTTTCTTAATGATGATGAAGAGACAATCCTATTTTATTTATGTCAAATCGGTATGAACTTAATCCCCAAATATATTTGGGCCAAAGTTATGTTACCATAAACACTATTTCTATATGATCCTTATTATGTAATCCTAAATCTCTTGATGAAATGGTTTGAGTACTATAAAAATAAACCATAAGAATATTTTTTTTGATTTTACAACTAATAAATATTTTCACTCATTCAAATCATGCCAACCATACATCCATATCTTATACATAACATCACCAGTCACCTTTTTTCAAATCTATATGACCTTAAACATAATAACTGTAGGGTCCTAGAATCGTGAAACTAAGGTACATGCAACTTCCCATGATGTTTCTATATTACTCATATTGGGATCTTAATTTATGATGGGTTTATCATGATTTTATTATTGGAAACATGACCCAAACGTTTGTATAAAGGTGTTTAACCTTAAACATCAACAACATTTCATCTAAGCATTATGACATGAATATTCACAAAACAACCTTCAAGGTTTTCCACATTTCTGGTAATAAAATCACCATTCATATCATGTTTTCCTCACCCAGTTTTTTAATGACTTCTGCCTCATATTTTGGTCGAATATTTCTAAACAAAAATTCCAACTACATTGGTAAAGCATGTATGACATTAAGATGCCAAATGGAAGAGACATGATAATGACATAGTTATAATTATTAAAATGGAACCCTATAAATAATTTTCTTATATGCACACTTGTTATGCACATTTTATCAAATAGTCTAGTTTAAAATTTTCAAATGGGAAAATTCAAAAAAAAATATCTGTTTGAAAACCTCTAATGGGAATCCTAAAAATATCCATGTTCCTACCCTATAAACCCTCTCCATTTGAGTCATAAGATAATTTTAGGGCTTAATAAAGGGATGTGATACTTTATAGCTCCACCATATGAACCATTAAAAAGAAAATCTTTTCTCTATAGGTCCTTTGACATTAGAAAAAATTACATAATTCTTCTCTTTCTACTATATATTGGTTCATTTAACTTGTACTAAATTCCTAAGGTTTTAATCTCAAGGTTCTTGATCACTATTGAACATTGGGATCCACATTTATAACCCCCAATTATTATTTTTAATATGACTAGTCACTCACATCCCATATATTGATCTTCTAACTCTAATATATGGTGATGAACATATTCCATCATATTTGGACTACCTATACATGTCTAATATAACACATCCATGAATAAATAGTTTTTTAAATCCATGTGATACCACTATCTGTTAAAGTGATGATAAATGAACTAATATATCTTGTATTCCTATATCATTCTAAGTGATTTCACATAAGAGGAGACCAAATATCACAATCCTTCAGCTCATGAATTAACCAGGACTTATAGATATGGTATATTTGCCTTAATATTTTTCCAACCTATATTCATCTAATGGTATATGCTTTTTGGATAGGTAATTGCATCATATTTTAAATTTGACTTAAGGATCTAGAAATTATTATCTAGTTAATACATTATCATAGGATGTTCAAGGGAATTAAATTATTCTTGATATTACTCTTCATCTATCTTTTGGATTATCATGAATTGAGAATTCATGGAAATAAAAACAGATTGAGTCATGATTCTCTGCCTAGTTCCAAAAAATAAATGAATTATGTTCCTCCTATTAGTGTACATCTTCCTTCTGGTTACTGAGCTATAAAATTCTACCATTTATTCAAGTAATAAAGAAAATTATTTTATATTTCCTTATAATCATATCAGTTTTGTTTTAAAAATATTCTATGAGAGGAATTTTTTTGGTACCTTAAAATGTTTTCTAGAAACATCACTACATAATACATGATATGGTCCTAACTCAGATGATATAATTTAGGTATATGAAGAAAAGTTCCTTTCTTTGTGAGAAATATGAAAATAATATAGCCATTTCCGAATGATTGTACACACACCTATGGGTGAAGATAATTTTAAAACATTTCCCTATCTGGTGATGTGGTGGTGAGAACCTCCCACTAGGAGTAATCCATGAATTTTATCTATTTCTGATGAAACGGGTTGTTGAAACCATAAAACCCATTTTTGAGTGTATTATTGTCACTTTGTGGCCTTTTAAAACATATTATATGAGGGAAACCTATAAAAATATGTCTATTTATTTTCACAAGATTTAATTTGACTACTTGTAGATCTAAAATGGACACTTAAATAAAATTCTATGCCCATTTGATGTTGTAAATTAATGATGAAGTTTTATTGAAGTCCATGAATGCATCCAAATCCATGCACCCATGTTTGGTCACCCATATAATGTAAACCCATGTATCATAAAATTACTAGGTTAAATTACTTTGGTATTTACCAAGATAAATTCCCCTAGGCCTACCTCAGCACCGAAGTAATCGTGATAGAGTTTACTAGTGTGAGTGATTTACACACTTGACTCCACTGCATCACTTAATTATGCACGTTCACCCATGAGAGTGTATTAGCATTCCTACCCCTATCATGTATCCTATTTATGTGGGAACACTTATTCACCAGAATCTCATGACTATTTTAATTTCATTAACTATATCGTATGTTGAGACTACATGCTCCTTAGTCTATATATTTTTCATATAAATAGACAATGTGGGCCTCTATTTTTAGCATGGAATCATGACAGGAAGAGACGAACCTATGGGGTATGAATACTCAAACTCACCTTGCTCATGTCCTATATTACATTATTCATAGGCCATATAGATCCCTTAAAGTGACAAATTAAAATAAATAAACCCATGAAAATGAATATAAATTAAGGTAATTAAGTTACCCAAATGTTTAACACACTAAAACCTTCATGGGAGATCACTTATTCCCTAGTTTACTATGAATAGTGTGAACAAACCAATATCAAATTATACGCTTGAGGGAATAGTTCCTAATTCATACATAAAAGCAATTATACCATGGAGAAACCTTTCCTAGTCTTCTTCATTAGGGTTACTACATCACCCTACTATCACCAAGGAAGCCACTTATGCTTACCATAAATCACAAGGTTAAACCCCCTCCCCAGACTTATTGGGATAACTATCACCCAAAACTACTGCTAGGTTGTTATATTCTCCAAACCATACAACTAGGGTGAACACTTTAACCAACCACACATATGGGTTCCAAACTCATCCTAACTCAGACTAGGGATCTATATTCTCCCATGAACTTTTATTAGGGTTCCTTTTTTTTTTCAGGCACCCCACTAGAGAGAACATTCACCCATGTAACTCATCAATGAGAACCCCCTATGATTAGGTATCCTACCTAGGTTCCATCTTCACCCAAGCCACTTACTTGGGTAATTACTTATCAAGGAATCCCCCATGACCTTCTAAAATGAATAACTTGGATATAAATACAAGTTTACAACTCAATGATCATGTACTCTCTTAATAAAATGTTATCATATATTCCCTTCAGATAAATTATCACTAACATATTCTCCCTAACTAATGGGACCTTATAATTATTTACAATCATGTATCCCCATGATAATGAGGGTACTTATTGTGAGGATATTGGTGAATCCTCCATCATATCATGATTCTTATCGTGATTACTCATACAATAATTCTATCTATTAAGAAACCCAATGGGATTCTTTTGTACACTATGTGATCTAATGATAAATAAAGGGTCTCCTACTAGGTATAATCCCCAAATCCCACATTCTATTGATCTATCCACCTGGCCAAGAACCCTGGAGAAGCAATCATGTCTTTTTATATGAAGAAAAGATAGGAAGTCTAAACATAATCACCAACATAATTCTTATAAGGAAATATTACCCATGTGTTTGGTCTTTCTTCTGTGTCTAGAGATAAATTAGTTGGAAACAGACCTATATGTGGGTATCCTACTTTGGTGTAAAATCCAATCAATCCCCCATTAATAATGTCATATTGATGATCCATTAATAATCCTATCCCACTTGGTGAACCTATTAATAATACCCAAATCATTCTCATAGGTCCATATTTCGTGTGAAACTGTTATCAATGGGCCATATTCCATGTTTTGAAATCATCCTCATTGGGCCATATTATCTGTGAGTAATAATTCCTTCTAGTTTTCATTACTAAAATGAAGAATAAATTATAATTTCATGTTCATACATAAGTACCACACCAACTATTTCTACAAATCGTTTTGCTAGATTTCCTTATACCATTATATTAAACTATATCGTATAGTCCTCTTATGTGACCATAAATGTTGTTTCCAAAATGACCTGGTATTTTTTCATTTTAACTAAGATACATAGGTATCCAACCTAATGTTAAATCCCAACATATCATTGGTCATGGTTACACATCCTTTAATGGAATCATAACGGTCCTTATGAGATGACCATAAAATGTATAATGCTCTATGTTAAACAGCACTGACCTGTGTGGGTTCTGATTCACTTCATAGGGATACCTACAAATCCCCTTTTATGGGATCAATTTTGATATCACAACATGTACCACCTCCTTATATGAAGATATATTATCTATTTACCACATAAATAGATTTAAAATATAATTTAATTAATTAATAATACAAATATGGGGAACTATTGGTATATAAATATTTTCACATTAACTCATGGTTTCAATCGGTCACATCTATGATAGTAACCAATACCACAAAAGAATTTTGGAATTATTTATAAACATATCCAAAATCAACAATATATCCCTATAGTAGGAAATAATTCCCCATAATTATTGAGATGAGCCCAACCTATATCCTCTCAATGAAGGCATGCTCAAATTAATATTGGAAAATCATCAAAAACCACCTTCCTTTTGAATGTATGTTTGCATTTTCTGAAAATGACTATTAGATTATTCTGTGATGGAAATGAAATGACAGAATTGAAGTCCCCATCCCATTAACTCCCCAAAAAAATGGGTTAGTGACAATCACATGTTTGGAATAATTGTTCCTTCTAATAAATAAGGGTGAACCCACTGTGAATTCATTATTATTGTGGTTGATCAATCTTCCATGATCTTAATTTTGGTGTTGTGTTGGTGAGATTCATGTTTATGGATTTTTATCTATTCATAAATTTAACATCCTAAATTCATTTTTCAGATCTATATCTTTATAAATTTAGGATATTCATGATCATCGATGAATCCCACAAAGTTCATTCATAACAAATGGAAATATCAAGACACATCGTTTCTCGTGTTAACCGAACAGTGTGAATTTGTAGTCATTTTGGATTTCATTTGGAAATTCCTACTTGATATTCGAGGAACTTGATGTATGCATCTGTGTTAAATAGGGATTTAATCCCTCCACCATGGAGGAATTTTTCACTGATCTAGTATCTCAAATTATAGGTTATGAATGAAGTGATCCTAGATTATCATCCCAATTACTATATACCAACATTGTAAGAATATCATGACATCCTCTGGGGGAAATCCATGACAATGGTCTTACTAACAATGGGCCATATAGGATTTAATGTCCTATAAATCTATATCCATTTACTTCATGTGAAATTCCTTAGATCATGAAATTTATCATCTCTATTGAGACCAAGATAAATTGAGTTGACTATTGAAGAGGATTTTGGAAACATTGGAGTGGATGTGATTATTTAGGTTGGATTTTTTTCAATGCATAAATCATATTAATACTCACATTTCCTATGAAGTGATGATGATAAAATTTTTAATTTAGATGATGCTTAAGTAAGAAATTTGTGATTATATATCAAGAAAAGTGTTCATTATGAAAGATGATTGAAGAAATTAGATAAGGGGCCTCACATTGAAGTTCTTTTTATCACGTCGTAAAAGTTGATTGAGGAATAAAACTTACACTTTAAGGATGATGTTATATACAAAAGGGGGATGTGATGTTTTTTATGGACCTAGAGTTTGGAGGTCCTCTATTCCATAAAAGGTTACTTCTTTAAAGAGTGTTTTGGTTCGATTTTTGGTGGCCCTAGAAATTTTAGGACCTCCACATTGTAAGACACTTCTACGTCAAAAAGAATGCATGATCAATTTTTTTGTGTTCCTAAACATTATAGAACCTCTACACCGTAAGAGGTGGATACACTAAAATTGATTCAGGTATAGGAACTATATTCTATAAGAGAGGTTTTTACACTGATATTCTCAAGTTGTTCATAAGGCATATAAATCTCAGTACCACCATACTATAATGATCCATTATGCAGTAATATGTTTATGAATTACCAAGTCCTATTGTAAACCACTATGTTATACTGTAAAGGGTGATTATTCATTATAAAATTGTTCTTCAAGGAAGTTTTAGATAATTTTTTGACTATGATTCATTTATAGTTTGGGTTGTTATTTCATCCTATAATAGTTAAAATTTTGAATTTTATGGTGGAGATTAATTGAAAAATGATTCAAGGTATATTCATGAAGATTAGGATTTAAATTTAAAATTTAAATTCAATTATTAATTCAAATAATTAGTGGGTATTTTATATGTAGATATAAGATTTTTTTTGTGTCTTATAAAGAGTATTGGTGAGGGATAGAAGAAGAATATTTGGATATGTGAAAAAGAGATAAAATATTATTGTTATCCATTTTTTAAGAAAGTAAGAAGTAAATTAATATTGCACTAATTGAATATATGTTTTTTTCATAGAAGCTATACATTCAAATTGTTTCTATGATTGTCTACAAGATAATTTCTTCTTGTCTTATATAGTAAAAGTTGAGAATATGTGGAATAACTCAACCCATTCAACGACATGGAAAAATTATATTTGGTTAAATACTGTTCAATTATTTTTCAAATTTTTATTAATATAAATTTATGGATTCACATTTGTGGGCGATGTATCAAAACATTGTTGGGAGAATTGAAAATTTTAGTTTCAATTTTATACCCAACTTGTTATACTCGCGTTATTGTTCTATTGGGTAATGTGATCCTAGAGGAATTCATATCACACCAAGGACTATAATTCCCACATTAAGAGGAGGACCATGTAAATATTTAGTTCTCAATTGTGCTAGTGTGAATTTGAATGTATTTTAAATACACAAAAATCGATTTTAATGATTGAAAAATATTATTTTGAAAGAAAGAGTAAAATAGTAATGAATATTTATTCAACCCCACTCTTAGAAGCATATCATTTATCTTGTAGTGGTTCGAAAAGTGGTATCATAAAGAGGTTCCATCATTTGGGTTTATCCATTGTTTTTAAAAGTATATCTTACAAAGAAGACGGTGTAATTATATTTTATTTTATCTATAATTGAAAATATAAATTCAGTGAACATTAAGGGGTTCCTAAATTTTTTGGTAAAGTGTAGCACATTTTGAAGGATATGATGTTTCTATTACCATTATATATCAACAATGACATTTTGGAAGTGAGGACTAATGGATTTTTTTCTCTATATATAAGAGGGTGTGATAATATATTATAATAATAGGAACTTGGACAATTATGTTCTTTATGAGAATTATATATTATATTTTCTATTAGGGAATGAGTTTCTAAAATTTAACGGTCTTATAATAAAAAAATACATTTGGGATAAAATTTCTAATATCTATAATGGTGAGACTAAAATGAAGTAGGTGAAGTTGTAATTTTGGAGAGTCGGGTATCAAGATATCCAAATGAATGATGATGATCCTATTAATAGTTTATTCACCTGGTTTAATAAATGTTTGTGCAATAATAGAGGCTATAGAGAGAAGTTTATGATTATGATATTCTTGAGAAATATTATAAATTTTATGAGATAATTTTGATGTTAACTTCTCAACTTTTTCATAATGGGATGTAAGAGATATTCCCATTAATTATTATCATAATATTATAATTTATTAATAAATTATAAAATGTGATGTTGTTATGAAAAATGTTAATACTGAAAAATAAGTAGTTTTTAATTCTGCACGATCTGAGAAAGGTAAGAATATTGTTTGTGATGATGATGTAGCTAGACCTCAATATTAAATTATGATTTGGATGTTTAATATCTAGAAATTATTTTTCCTATTCCTTGAAATATGGAAGAGGTAGGGTAAATTTTAGTGGTAATAAACCACATAAATAGTTTAATAGAGGGGATATTATGAATTTTGAAAAAAAATTACAAGCTGAAAGAAGGCGAAGAAAGTGATGAATTAAATGAATGATATAAGATACTCTCAAGTAAAAATTATTCTAAGAAGAATTTTTTTTGAAGAAAGGGTAAAAATATTGGAAACAAAAATAGATATTTTTTATCTATTTTTTTGGAAATAGAAATTAGTGATGGGTAATATGAGGTTTCCACTAGTACTGATGACTACGAAGAAATTCCCATTGTTAGAGTTAATGATTAATAGTTTAGTAGTGATGTAATAAATAATTCTAAGGGTGAATAATTGGAAAATCAAACAGAGTTCATATTGATGTGATAATCAAAATTTATCTCCAGAATTTATATTCTTGAAAAAGAGAATATAAAATTAAAGAAAGATGATCGATCTATTAATTTTATGGAAATAGTGGAAAAATAATAAAAAAATTTGTTGAATGTGATAAATGATATAAAATGATTATTTATATTTAAAAAATTTGGATTTTAAATATAGAAGGAATATTTTGAGAGTTGGAAGGTATACACCATCATACTCAATTGATGTTGGTCAATGTTGAAGAAGAACATATCCAGATTCATCTTTAAAAACTATATTCAACAAAAAGGAGAATATCAAATGAATATTGAAGCAAAATATGATAAAAAATAATCTTATCAAGATGATATTAATAATTTATAGGTTGGGAAATTATCTAAGAAGAAGAATAATGTCAAGCGAATAAATATTGTGGATATATGAAATAATTTTCAAAATAATAAAATTATAGGATCTAGAAATTTGATTTAAAATAATATATTATTGGTGACTCTAAATATACTAAAATAAAGTATATTATGATTAAAAATATGTTATTATTACATTAATTGTTTTCCCCTAAAAACGATCTAACACTAATGGTCAAAATAATGGTGAAATATAGAGATAGAGTTCAAGATGAAAAACATATTTTAAAAATAAATAGAATTATGTATAGATATTTTTGGTTATATTATGTATATAGACATAAATTAAAAATGGTTTGTTTTAATTTATATCATCATTATGAATCTAAAAGTTTTTTCTGAAACAAATTAGTTGTAATAAGCCCACCAAAATGAAATATATTTGGAAACAGTATGAAAAGTCTGGATTAATGGTTGAGAATAGATTTAAAATATTGGAATATTTCTATGAAATATGTGAATAGTTCGTAAATATAGTGAAAGTATGTATCAACATGCTTCCATACCACTAAAAAAAGAATTATTTATAGAGAGTGATAATAATGATAAATAAAATATCTTGTTGTTTAAGTTCCAATTAAAGCATCACAGATGGAGAGTCCATAGATACTGGATGGTGGGTTATCGTTACATATGAAAGGGTATATGAAGATGTTAAAGGACATTAAAAATATAAATGAGGCTCCATGAATTTTTTAACTGTTGATCCACTTAAAATTTAAGGGGTTGATTCTGGAATTATTAGAAAAGAAAAGTTAAAATCTAATAAAACCATTTTTTTTGATGTGGTAAACATAATATTTTGACTGTTTATCATATTTTCAATAATGTAAATGAAGTTATTTTTATAATGGATTGGTTCTTAGTAAATATATTTAAATATAGAATATTTATTGAAAGAGGGCATTGAATTATTGAAAATATTTTTTTAAGTAGGTGATCTTGGAAATTCATGCTATCTAAAAATGAAATAATAGAATGAGATAGGAAATCAAAGGCTAGACCATTAAGGAAAAAATATGATGAATAATATTTCTCAAGGATACAATGTTAATGATGTTACTTTTCTAGGATGAGAAAAATATAGGATGTTATTGAAATTCTGAAAAGGTAAGAATGCTTACTCTTCATAGAAAAATGTATAGAATCAATATACTCAAACTTTGGAGCTCATTCAGTCATGGTGTTTGGTAATTTATGAATGATAAAAATTATAGGTTAAAATCTAGGTAAATTTGAGCCAATATGTGTGATTGTAATTTTTAGTAGTTATCCAAAAATAGGAAAGGGATATCTATGTTTCAAAAAAGAAACTAGATGAATTTTTGATACACTTGAAGTTAAGATCTAAGGAAATTCAAATAAATAAGTTTTTTATAGTGATGTAAGTTATAAAATTTATTTTGATGATGATTTTTTAACAACATACAAGAATTCTTGGAAATGATATAATTATTGAGGGTGAATAGGTTATAGAATAAGATTCATCTATTTCATGGGATAAGGGAAATCTCACTCATCACATCCAAGGTTGATAATGAAGGTTTAGGTTGAAAACCTTAATAGAAATTTTAGATTGTATATACTAACTACGATAAATGTATGAATAATATATCATACTTTATTTTCTTCAAAATTTAAACCTAAAATGTAAAATATTCTTTAGATTATCAAGTGCGTGTTAGTTCTATGAATGAATAATTTGATCAAATTGAGAAGAATGAGACATTGGAGTTAGTACCCAAAAGTATGTACAATAATTTATTTTGGAAAAGGTAGGTGTTCCATAATATATTGAATGAAAATGGATAAGTGGTGAGAAATAAAGAAACATTTGTGTGAAAACGTTAGTCTTATGTTTAAGGTATGGAATTTTATGGGAACATTCATCCATTGTTATGTATTAAAACCATTTGAATCTTTAATACTATTGTAAGTAGAAGTTAATACAGGATATTCCAAAATGGATTCAAGTCTTCCATTATTAATGGTTATTTATAAGAGGAAGTTTATATTGAGAAACCATGTGTTTTATTTCTTCGTAAGGGTGAAATATATGTTTTTAGATTAATGACGGATTTATATGGGACAAAGAATCCCCAAGATCATGGTATTCTAATATGGATACCTTTTGGAAGTAATTGAATTTCAAAATGGTAAGAGTGGAAATAAATCTATATATCAAAGATGATAAAAAGGAATCACTTCTGCTTATTATTTACAAGGATTAAATAATATTTACAAATAATGGTGAAGAAACAAGTGAGATTTTTTCTAAGGATATGAATGTTTTATTTAAAATTTATATTCCCAAAGAGATTGTACATTTTAGTTTTCCTTTATATTTATCAAGGCAGAGATCACATTTTTCATTCTCAAGATAAGTATGCTTAGGAAATATTGAAAATATTCCTTATGGAAGATTAAAAGAATATTATAAAAACCATTTCAGATAAAAAAAATCTATCAAATGAATTATAAGTAACTGATACCGATGTTAGAGATTTTTGGAAATTAATTATAAGTTTGTTATATCTTAGAGCTTCCAAACCATATTCAATTAATGTTGTTAATTTATGTGTCATATAATAAAGATAACATAATGAATATCATTTCATAATAGGAAAATTAATTATTATTTATATTAATGATAAAATAGATTATGGTCTTATATAAGATATAAAAATGGAAGTTGGATATTTTTAGTCATGTTGATGCAGATTGGGTAGGTTGTGTTGAGGTCAGAAGATCCATATCTGGGGGGTTTTTCTTCCTTATAAATAGGTGTGTTTTTTGGAACACAAAAAAGTAATGTTAAATAATTTAAATCACCACTAAAAGAAATATGTGGCTTTAACTCATTCAGTAACCTTGTTAATGTGGATATAGATATATTTAGAATATTTGAATAATGTAATGACGTTCTTTCTTATTCTAGGATGTGATAATCAAAGTTATATTAATTTTTTAGAGAATCAAGTTAAATATTATAAGATTAATAACATTGATATTAAATATGACTATATCATTGATATTATGGATATAAACAAATTAATTTTTCCTATTTCACAACATAATAATATATTTTAGATAATTTCATAAATACATTGTCTAAATAATAACTTTAGATTCTGAGACTAAAGTCAATTTTTCAACCTTATTCATTTTCAGGCTATAGTATAATGATTTATCCCCTATATCTCTTTATCATTGGTTATTTTTGTCAATGGGGGATAAAAATGGCAACATAAATATTTCATTTCGGTGAATTAAACATTGGTATTTGTCTCTCTTAAAGGAGGAATATATATTTTCATAGAGTTATTAGACAAATAATGATATGATTTTATCAATGTGCATGTGTGTGAGATGTTCTAATAGTTTGTTAGAGTGCATAAAATAGTTTTTTTGTAAATTTTGGGTTTTTAATAAAATCTATTTTTTAGTGGTGTCTAATCATGAAGAATACTTTTGATATATTTAGGATTGATGAAATTTGAAAATAGATCACTATTATTCTATGGAAAATATGGTATTATATATTTAATATTCTTGTTTACTACACCATGTATATGCATTTAGTCTTTAATTTTTTTAATGATGATCCATTTCTATGCTTTTAGAGTTTTTTTATTGATTTATGTTCCTTATTTGAAAACATAATCCAAATGGGGAGAATGTCGAGTCTATTTGATATTGAGTTGATTTTTGAATAAGTTCTTAGAGATATTAGAGTGGATATGAATCTTTGTGTGGGATTATGTTGTCAATGAAAAAATCTCATTCAAATTCACATCTATTATGATGGGAAGATGTTTTGAATCTATTATTCAGAAGTCTACTAACATATATATACTGATTATATATCTAGAAAAGAGTTCATGATGCAAGAATATTGAAGGGGGGAAAGGAAGGAGCCTCACACCCCAAATCTAATTACTACACTGTATAATTTATTTGATTGAGAATATATTCATGTTAGGAGGCATGTTATTCTACAAAGGTGTCTATTTAATTTTCTCTATGTCCATTACATTTTGTGAATCGTCACGCCCTAAGTGGTTATTAAACCCCATAGGTGGCGCAATTGATTTTTTGGGGCCTTAGAAATTTTAGGACCACCATACCCTAAGAAGTATATATTTTGCTACCAATTGAGATCATGGTAGTTTATAACACATGAGAGGTGTGCACGCCAATATTCTTGAGTTTTTTATAATTTTTTTGCCGTAGAAAACTTGATACCTCAATGTTGTAATGAACCATTACACCATAATATTTTATGATGTTAAAAAATTATTGTGTTAAATCACTATACTATTTGTCAAAGGGGCATTCCATGCCATAAAATTATTCTTTTGGGAAGTTAGAGTAGATTTGAGGACATGGGTTCATCTTAGAGTTTTTATGATTATATCATTTTATAATAAGTACCAATTATAATTTTTTAGTTGAGATTAATTGAATAATAATCCAAGGGGTATTATTGAATAAATAGAATTTTTATTTGAAATTAAAATTGAATATAGATTTTAAATAAGAATAAGGGATTATTTATGCATATATAATGTGTGTGTGTTATTTTGTAACGCCTCGACCCGAAAAACTTGGAGTCAATGCATTATTTTAATAAATTGGCATGATTACAAGGAATAAATTCCCAAAGGACCAATCAATTTAGTGCTATTAGAAAAAAAATTACATACATTAATTTACATTATATTTTATAACATAAAACATAGTTTAAATTATCCTATGACAATGCCATTATTCCACTCGATTAAACATGAATATAAAACAATATGCACTTACTAGAATCTTGGGAAAATAAAACATAAGAAATGTGTGATCTCAGATTCTTATTAAGGATAAACAATAATGTGTATAATTTTATTAATAAGCCTAAACATTGAATGCAATTTATAAGACTAAAACACAAGCCTTTTAAGTATAAAATTCAGAATAATATGGAAGAGATAAATCTAATAATTCAATTTAATTATTCACATTGATATTGTACTAGTCTAATAATCACATGTAATATCAGTAGCTAACATCATAATTATGGAATGCATAATACCGGACATCATAATGACATAGTCAAGGCCTCATGCCAAGACTACAAATAAATATTTTTTCAAGGCCTTGTGCCAAGACACTAATTTTTCTCATGAGACCAACCAATGCATCGAGGAGCTATAGTGGGATCCACCCATTATATACTATGTCCAATGCATTACTCATATGAAAATGCTGAAACATATCATAAACATCCATATTAAAACTACCATAGGAAATGTCAATACTTTAACCATAAATAATGAATAGTATAAAAATAAAACATATATAGAAAAACATAACATAAATCATCCAACACAATATAGAATATTTTATTATAATAAATCAATCTCAATAAAGAACAATATCCTATAAAGGATGTTGACATAGTTGAAAATGGTTAGTTTAAATCTTTGAGAGAAATATCCCTTTGGTGAAATAATTTAAAAGTCACACATTTATAGAGGAAGTAATTTAAAAAATATTTTTGAATCAATGTGTCTCGTAACACATTGAAACTTTTGAATTTAATTATCATTTTAAAAAAATCATGTCCATATAAATAAATCATTAAAGGCATTTTTAACACATGGACATAAAATAAAAATATTTAGAAAAATAAATCATCAAAACATTTAAAATGCTGATATTGATAAATATTACGTTCAAAAAAAAATTAAAATATTCATTTTGAATTTTTTTTAAGAAACATGGACATGGATAATAAAAATTTCTCAGTAAATACTTACACATAAACAATCTTGAAAAATAATAAGATTGAAGAATTAAACATTACCTAGTACTTTCCTTTGGTCGAGGGTATGTTTAACCTCATGTATAATGACCATAATTTGTTATTAAATTATAAAACAACTACATTCATATTGATTATTTATGGCTTTATACTACCAATTTAATGATAATTTCTATGTTAAAAAAACATTTCAGGTAATAATAACTTTCTTTATCATACGTGTTTTAACTTGTTATTTTGGATCGTATAAATTATATCATGATTTAATTGTTTCAAAAATATAAAAAATTATTTATGTATCATATATATTCATAATATAAATATGTATAATAGGTAGATATATGAAATGGAAATCATCATTTATAGAGATGGTAGGTCGTACAAATGCAGAAATGTTGTTTCGGTTTTCATATCATATTGAACAGAAGTAAGTGAATGATATATATTTATATATATATTATAGTATAATTTTTATTTCATATATTAAATACTTATTAATAAAATATATTTTTATAATCATCTCTGAATGGTCAACGTGGAAATGAATCTCCTCGTGCCGTGGAGACGGTAGGCCGTACGTACGCACGCGTGGCGATATCATTCTATTTATGGTGAAATATTATTTAATTGGATGGTATATTATATATAAATAATCATTAACATTTTATATTTATTATTTAAATCAATAAAATCATTATTATACCCATCCAAATAATGAAGTGTTGAAAAAAAAACTACACCACGACGTGGAGATGGTAAGTTGTGCATACGAACGTATGGTGAATTTGTCATTAATAGACAGGATAGAATAATGAATATGGTTTTACCATATTTGTAATAACATAAAATTATGTATATGGTACTAGAGTTATTATTTTGGTATGGAAAAAACAATGAAAGATGAAGTGGAAAAAGAAAGGAACCTTGAAAGAGGTGATGAAATAATTACCTCTTCTTCAGGTGTTTCCTTTTGATTTGAACAAAAGGGCTCCTTAGGATGGCTTTCTGATAAAATTAATGCCACTATGTTGAAGTTAGGATATTTGGGAGAATATTGGTTTAGGGTTTGGCCGATCCAAATGGATTTGGAGGTGTGAAATTCAGAGAAGGGAAAGTACCATTTTATAAGAGAGGTGAGGGTGACTTTAAGAAAAGCTTGAAATATTATTTTATTAAAAAATAATTTTCTCCTTCTAATGAATCTAAATGAATTTCTTTCAAAGATAAGGTGGAGAAGAGTCAAACACGTATCAACCAATAGGTTTTAGATATGTTTATGTCACTATATTGACCATATCTTTTATATTTATCTCTTGGTTAAATAGTTTAACATTTACCATGTCTTATTGTATTTTTATATTATATGGTTAATAATCTTACTATAAAATTTCAAGACATCCTCAAGTGGTTAATTAATGAAATATATAACCTTATATAAGTCCATTGGCCAAATATTATATTTTTAGGAATATTATTTCATTTAATAATATAGTATTTGTTTAAAAAAATGTTTTATGTTAATTTTGACACTATTTAATATATGGTTTTTGTGAAAGTCATAAAAACCTAATTACTTATAAAAAAATAAATTGAATCAAACCTATTATGTCATATTAAACTAAAAATTCCTTGGATGTCATCAAAAGTCTCAATTTATATTTATTTTGATATTATTAATATCAATTATTTTAATCTTTCGATAATAAAGTAATTATTGTGTCATCATTGTGTCATAAATAAATTTAATTATTTAATTTATAACAATTATAAATAAAATACCATGATGTATGAAGTATTTTTATATTTCTAATTAATATTTATAGTTGAATTTATATTATGTGTAACACTATATTTAAAATGGTTTAGTTATTAAACTTTGAATTTAATAATTTTAACTCTTCTTTAAATAAAATATAATAAATGTACAAATCTAACCCAAATGGATCAAAAGGAACTTATATTTGTCCTAAGGTTGATTTTGGTCAAAATACGCTTATCCAATAAAATTAGGACATGTTTTGGGGTAAATTTAATATTATTTTAACCTTTAATTACCTTATTTACTTTTTACCATTGAAAATAATATTCAACAGTTACTATTCACAAAAAAATATTTTCATCGTATTGAACCATATTTTACTTACTGATTTCAACCTTGTCTCTCAATTTTTTGAAATTAAATTCACAGAAGTTTTAAAATTACTTTTTTTTCAAATTTTATAATGTTCATAGAATGTGGGTAAATGTGCCGAGAAGGTAGGCAAAAAGACGTTAAAAAGGATCAATAAATTTTATATATCTAATCTTATTATAAAACGACTCCAATGAATTAAATTGTACTAATATATTTATAATATTTATATTTTTACATTAAGATAAAATTTTAATTAAAAATAATTATTTAAATGAAACAGTCTGTTTTTATGTTCTATGTTATATTTTCACTATTCATAAAAAATTGAATGTTTTAAGAAAAATACAAAAAATTCACCCTAATCTAATTTTTATATTTTTAATTCAAAAATGAAGTCCATTTTACCAAATTCAATTTTTAGGATTTTATAAAATTAATTTTATTATTGTTCACAAAAGGACATATAAAGTAGTTCTCTTAAGAAAACTTCTTTTCTAAATATAAAAATATTTTAACAAAACTTATACATTTCATAATAAATATATTATATTTATGTGAAAACCTTATAAATAACATTTTAAATTTATATTCTAATATTTATAGTAGAAAATTTAATTGGTTAATAAATATATCATTTAAAAATTTATAATACTAATGAGTTGTTTCATAGAAACTCAATCTTGTGTATAACGCAAGCCAAGTCGGCATTGCATGAAATATAAGATATTAAATTACATTAAAGAGATAATGTACTATGAAATCATGGGGTGTTAGATTCTCTCCTCCTTAAATAAATTGTATCCTCACAATTTGAAATTGTTCTTGGAAAATAAAAGGATTAAAATAGAAAATACTTTTGTGGAAACCCCACATTAGAAATAGGGTTAATAAAATTTAGTCTTAATAAGAGGGAAATGGAAATGAAATAGCCACAAAAAATTAGGATTTCGAAGAGGTGATCATTGGTGGAAGTTAGAGCCACATAATTGGAGGGAAAAAATAAATACTTACCAGGAGTAATTGAGGCCATCAATGATAGACAAGAAAACAATAAATAAGAAATTGAGGGACTTAAAAAGCTATTTATCTGTGATGACTTAAAATATCAGCTTTTACACAAAAAAAGGTATTAGGATAACACATTTTTGGTTTTACGATCCTTTCCCTAAAGTTTAATAATTAATAGAATAAAAAAATACTTGACAAGTAGAGTTCTATCCTTTAATAAATTTCTACACAAACTGATCTTTCACTCCAAAGATAATAGTAGTAAAAAATGTTCTATTAATCCTAATCATATTGGGTTCCAAAAAATGAATTTATAATTCCTCAATAAGATCATTTTCAAAAAAAATATATTACATAATCCAGGATATCACATAGGCCAGGGGTTAGTGATGCACCCTTTTCGCCCTTCGATTGTGGGTTCAAGTTTTGCAGCTTTTCCAGATGCAACGAGTTGTCGGCCGACCATCGGGTTATCACCTGACCTATGGGTTGTCATTTTTATCAAAAACAATTATTAGAAATATTTAAAACTGAAACAATAGTATTAAATTTCCAACATAATTCATTCTAACCTTTAGACTAATCCAAAATACTTTTGTTTAAACTCACCATCAAAAATTTATAAATAATTTGAACATATTGAAGATATCTTTTTCCATGTAATAACATGTGAATACCTTCATCTTGTATTCTCTTAAAACATTTTAACACCCTTAATTACCATAAAACATTATTTATTACATTAATACTCCCTTATTACTCATAGAATAATGGATATACTCCTTATATCCAAAAATTTTGTAAACTCCATCAATGATGAAATATACAAATCATTAGGCTATTTCAAGGTAGTTAAGAATATCCAATATAATTAATCCAAATCTATCATATATTATTCCTAAATCAATACCTCAGTATCAAAACCATGTTAATGTTTATATTTCCATCAACCATATATTTTCTAAAAAATTTAACTTTCTATTGAGTTACTTTTCATAGAATTATATAATTTCAAATCCTTAATGGATAGTACTGTAGTGTAATATTTATTTTTTACAATTTATATAACCTATAAATCATTGATACAACACTCAAATGACATTTTTCATTAGTAAAAACCTAATAAAAATAGATATTCCTCTTCATATATAGTATTATCATAACTTGATTATCATTTGCGGCATACTCTGATGATTTGGACATTGATTTGCGTAGTGTCCCAACTCTTTGTAGATGAAGCATTGTACATTTGAAACCTTCTTCTTACCCTTGTAATCACAAACATGGTGTCATTTTTCTCCAAAATTATAACTTAATGACATTCCCTTTAAGCATTAACAAAAGTGATTCTTTCCATAGTTATCACATGTGGGGAAATTCATATTTTCCTTATTCCCTTTATCCATATTTTTTAATCCTATTATTTTATTACTTCCTTTCAAAGCTGTACGACTCAGAGAATTTTTTTACTTATCTTATTAAGACATGATACCATTTATTTAAATGATTAAGATACATGTGAGACTATTTCAATTATAAATATTTTCATAAGACCATGAAAGATATGATCCTTCTTACTCTTTAGATCATTCATATTGCTGGAGTTTTCAATCCTTCTACTAGGTGCCATTTTTAAATGATGATACACTAGGATAGATTATATAATAATTTATCATAGAAAAACTAAAAAAATATCAACATTAATTGATTATTTCCACACATATAGTCTCATAATCTTAAAAATGGTTTCTTTGCAAACAAAATGTTTTCTTAAATCCATCATAATGGTTTGTAAAGAAAATGTGAATTATCCTAAGCATATCCCCCGAGAGTGTCAAACTAGGAGCGTAATAAGGCCTGTTTTCATGTACCAGGATACCCCAGGTCATTCATGAAACTATTTGTTGGAGTTTTTACTCCTAGGTACATCTTTTCTAGAACCACATCAACTTATAGTGTCCAGATAGAGATGTATTGATTGGAAAACTCAAAAAATATCTACATTAACAAAATTGTTGGATGTTATTCAATACTAATCCTTAAATTCTATCTTAGGGTAATGTTTCCTAATCAGAATTTATCTAAAAATATTTTTATGTTTGTTTCTAAAGATACTCTGATACCACCTATAATTCCATAACCCGAAAAATCTGGAGTCAGTGAATTATTTTAATACATTGGAATGATTATAATGAATAATGTCCTAAAGGACTGATGAGTTTAGCAGTCTTGGAAAATAGATTACATGCATGAACTTTACATTACAATTTATAACATAAAACATAGAATAAATAATAATTTGATAACGCCATTATTTCCTTTGATTAAATCTACATATAAATCATTATACACTTCCTGGAAGCTTGGGAAAATAAAAAATAATAAAGGGGTGAGCTCAGATGCTCAGTAAGGATAAAAAATATAGCGGAAAATTTCATATATAAGCATAAACATTGAAGAAAATGTATAAGACTAAAAAATAATCATTTTAAAAATAAAAATCATCATAATATGGAAAAGATAAATCAAATATTTCCATTTACATATTAAAATGGATATTATACTAGTCAAATAATCACATGTGATATCAGTAGGTAATTTTATAATGATGGAATTCACAATGCTGGACATCATAACCACGTAGTCAGGGCCTCGTGCTAATACTAAAAATAAAAATTTTGTCAAGGCCTTGTTCCAAGACACTTATTTTTTCACATGAGACCTACAAATGTATCAAGGATCTATAGTGGGCTACACCTGTTACTTACTATGTCCTATGCATTCCTCATATGAAAATATTAAAATATAACATAAACATTCGTATTAAAACTAGAATATGAAATGTCAGTACATAAACCATAAAAAATGAATGGTATAAAAATAACACATCCATAGTCAAACATATCATAACTCAATCAATAAAATATGGAATATTATATTATAATAAATCAATCTCAATAAAGAAAAATATCTATTAAAGGATGTTTACATAGTTGAAAATGATCAGTAAAACTCTTTCAGTGAAATATCCCAATTTGTCAAATCATAGTCATGCATTTATAAATTAAGTAATTTGAAAGATATTTTTTAATAAAAGATTCCAGTAGCACATTGAAACTTTTATAAGTAATTAAACTTGTAAAATAATCATGTCTATTAAAATAAATCCTTAAAATCATTTTTAAAACATGGACATTAATTAAAAAGATTTAGAAAAATAAATCATCAAAAAATTTAAATGATGATCTTGTTAAAGATTCCCTTCCAAAAAACCTTAAAATATTCATTTATAAATCAATTTTGTGAAACATGGAAATGGATTATAAAAAGGTCACAATAATACTTACACATAAACAATCTCGGATAATAATGAGATTGAGGAATTAACCCTTACACTGTACATTCCATTGGTCGAGGGTTTGTTAAACTACTATATAATGACGATAGTATGTTATTAAATTATAACAGAACCATATTCATATTTATTATATCATTCATGACTCATTTATGGCTTTATACTACCTGTTAAAAAATAATTTCTATGTCAAAATAACATTTCGGGTAATAATCACTTTCTTTATCATACACGTTTTAACTTCTTATTCTTGATCATATAACTTATATCATGATTTAATTTTATCCATTATAAAAAACATTATTTTTATATCTTATATATTAAGAATATAAATATGTATAATTGGTTGATATATGAAATGGAAAACATTATTTATGGTTATGGTATGTCGTATGTACGCATAAATGCCGTTTCTATTTTCATATCATATTGAACTGAAGAAAGTAAATGAGATAAATGTATATATATATATATATATATATTCTAGAAGAATTATTTTGTCATATATTACATAATTATTAATAATATATATTTTTATAATTATTGTTTAATTGTGAATGTGGAAATGAATCTCATCACATTGTAGAGACTATAAGCCGTACGTACGGATGAGAAACGATATTATTCTATGTATGGTGAAATAGTATATAATTAGATTATATATTATATATACAGAATCCTAAAAATTTTATATTTATTATTTAAATCAATTATAATCATTATTATACCCATCTAAATAATGAAGTGTTGAATAACAAACTACACCACAATAAGGAGGCGGAAAGTCATGTGAATGCACATATGGTGAATTTTTCATTCGTAGGATGGATAAGATAATGAATATTGTTGTACCATATTTATAATAACATAATAGTTTGTATAGGGCACTATAGTTATTATTTTGTAATGGAAACAACAGATAAATAGGAAGTGGAAGAAGAAAAGAACATTGAAAGAGGTGATCAAATAATTACCTCTTATTAGGGTGTTTCCTTTTGATTTGAAAAAAGGGCTCCTTAGGTTGGATTTATGATCAAATTAAGGCCTATAGGTTTAAGAGATAATTTTTGGAGAATATTTTATTAGGTGTTGGACGAGCCAAATGGATTTGGAGGTGTGAAATTAAGAGAAAAGGAAGTACCCTTTTATAAGAGAGGTGTGGGTCACTTTAGGAAAAGCTTGAAATATTATTTTATTATAAAATACAATTAAGTTTATAATGGATAAAAATGGATTTATTTCAAGTCTATGGTGGGTATGGGTCTAAATGTTTTCAACCAATAGGTTTTAGACATGTTTAGGTCAGCATATTAACCTTATCTTTTAGATTTAACTCTCCGTTAAATAGTTTAACACTTGCCATATCTCCTTATATTTTATATTATATGGTTAATAAACTTACTATAAAATGCCAAGAGAACCCCAAGTGGTCCATTAATGACATATATAACCTTATATACTTCACTTTTCCGAATCATAGATTTTTATGAATATTATAACATTTAATAATATAGAATTTTTATTTTAAAACTCATTTTTCTCAATTCTAACAATATTTAGTATATTGTTTTTGTGAAAGTCATAACAACTGGATTACATAGAAAAAAATACATTAAATAAACCCTAATGTGTAATATTAACCTGTAAAATTCATGTATGACATAAAATGCCTCAATTTACATTTATTTTGATATTTATAATATCAATTATTTTAATCCTTCATTAATACGGTAATTACTGCATCATCATAGTGTCATAAATAAATTTATTTTTTGAATGTTTAAAAATATTAAATAAAATACCATGATGAAGGAAATATTTTTATATTTATAATGAATATTTATAGTTGAATTTATTTTATTTGTATAAATATATTAAAATTGGTTTAGTTATTAAAAATTGAATTTAACACTTTTAACTCTTTTTTAAATAAATATAATAATTATCCTAATCTAACCCAAATGGGTCAAAAGGATCTTATTTTTGTCCTAAGGTTGATTTATGTTGAAATAAACATATACAATAGAATTTATATATGGTTTGGGGTAATTTTAATATTATTTTTACCTTTTATTACATTATTTACTTTTTACCATTGTAAATAAAATTCAAAGTTACTATTCACCAAAAATTATTTTCATCGTATTGATTAATATTTTACATAATGATGTCAACCATGTGTCTTGGATTTTTTAAATTCAATTCAAAGAAGTGGTAAAATTATATTTTATGAAAATTTTGAAACGTGCATAGAAGGTGGCTAAATGTCTTAGAAGGTGGGTAAAAAGGCATTTAAGAGGTTCAATAAAATTATATATATATAATCTTATTATTAATTGACTCAAATGAATTAAATTGTACTAATAAATTTATTATGTATCTATTATTTACTTCAAGATAAAATTTTAATTAAAAATAATTATTTAAATGAATAGTCGTTTTTTATGTACTCTATAGTATTTTTCACTATTCATTAAAAATTGAATGTTTTCAAAAAAATATCAATATTTCACCCTAAGCTAATTTTGATATTTCGAACTCAAAAATGAAGTCAATTTTACCAAATTTAATTTTTAGTATTTTATAAAATTAATTTCAGTATTGTACACAAAAGGACATAAAAAGTAGCTCTCTTAAGAAAATAACTTTTCTAAATATATACATATATTAACAAAAAATATACATTTCATTATAAATATGTTTTATTTATGTGAAAAAATCAGAAATAAAATTTATAATTTATATGCCATTATTCATATTACAATAATTTTCTAGTAAATAAATATGTCATTTAAATAGTTATAATACTAATGTGTTGGTTCACATAAACTCAATCTTGGGTATAACGTAAGCCAAGTCGATGTTGCGTGAAATATAAGCTATTAAATTACTTTAAAGAGACAGAGTACTATGAAATCTTGTGGTGTTATATATTTTTTAAGAGTACAGGTGTTAGAGGCATAAAATAAGAAGTTCTAGATATGTTAACAACATATAAAATTCTGTGTTTTTTCAATGTTGAGGAAAGGAATTAAGAGAATAAAATTGGAGTGATTGTGAAATGTGATCTGCATTAAAAGAGAAAAAGTAACTAGTTCCTATGTAAGTTAAATGATATTTTTTTATTATGATTTTTCAATAAAAGATATAAATAAGTTGAAGAACACATAACCCTCAATGAATTACAGTATGTCTATTTGGTTGAAGACTCTTTAGTTATTTTTCAAATTGTTATCATTGCAAAGTGTGGGATGACCCTATGTGTAGGAGGCATTAATTCATGGTCACGAGACCTGAAAAATCAGAATTTCATGGCTATACCGTATTCTATTTACTCACATGATTATTCTAGTGGGTAGTGTGATCATAGAGGAATATATATTACACTATGGTCAATCCTCCACATATTTCTTGTTGATTCTTGTAAATCTATCATGTTCTCTAATATTAGTGTGCTTCTGGATGATTCAGCAGCAAATAACAATTCCTTCTAACAGGTGGAGAAGGTTATTTTGAAAGAAATATTTAAATAGTATTGATAGCGGATACCCCTATTATTGGGCAATAATATTTTCTATAGTGGATCTAAAATATCCTTTATCTTAGAAAGGTGGAGGAAGATATCATTAATATCCCCAATTTTATACAGGATCTTCCTAGGAGGGATCCTACCGACATTTTAAATCACTATTGTTATGGGCCTTAGCTTCTCAGGAACATACATAGTAAGCCACTTGATGGATCTCATCCCTGATCACCTAGACTAAGCACAAAAAATTTCTTACTAATGTTTGTTGTAACACCGAAAGATTCTATTATAAATAATTTATTATAAATAAATTTTTATAAAATGTCATATTTCTTTAGTGAAAAAAACTATGATATATATATTTTATTCTGAAGAACAATTTATAAAATTAATTTTTTTCCATATAACACCATAAAATAAGGAATAAAATAATTTAAAATATTCATGTCCTAAAATTAATACTTTAACAACATTTAGATATATATTTTAAATAATATGTAAAAACGACATTATTCTTAATAGGTTTTGATTTAATAAATTATAAATATTTTAATTCCAAAATGGATATTGTCTTTCTAATCATATGGGTAATATTTTTATAAAATTGTCTGTTAATGTTTTGGAATTATTGGAGGATAAATTATAATAAATGATAGATATAAAGTTTTAAGATTAATATAATGATATCTATATAATGATATATAAAGTATTATTTTGAAATTAATGTATATGAGGTAATTATAAGATTAATATATTAATTAAAAATAGATACATTTAATGATAATAAGAAATTTAATGAGAATTATAATATTTACTAAAGAATATAAAATATTATAGTATATAAAAATGCTAATTTAAAATTAATATGTAATATATTTGCAACAACCTAACCATTTATAAATAAAGTCCCCCTTGAAATTTTTTTAAATGCATTATTATTTATTATGGATATAGAAAACACATTCACTTATTTGGTTTCATTATATCCTATAAAATTTAAAATTCCATTAAGTGTTATTATCATTGATAATATAGTCACTGACCAATGATTTTCTGATTAATATAAGTATGGGGTTTAGACCAATCTAATTAACACAGAAAAAGGAAGTGATAGCCTCAACCAGTTGGATCATACCATACAAAGCACATTTATCCGAGATTCTAAGGGAGATAATATAACTGGGATATTCCCTTAACCATGCTCAAGCTGAGATCCAATAACATAGGCATTGGTGAAATCGTTTATTGGAGGCTCGTCGAGATCATGAACCAACCCATGTACGCTGAACCACCCCATGAAAGTATCATCATCACACACATTACTCTTAGTGAGTTTGATGGTGTACTAATGGGATTTTTATCAAGACAATAAAAATGTTAATATGAATATAGTATTTTCAATAGAATAATGGTTATATTTACTTCATATTGTTACTTTATTTTTGGTTTTTACTTTCATACAGTAAACCATTTTATATTATAAATTAATATTCATTTTCCATTAAGATGGTTATTTAGTTGAACTAATTAATAATTCAAATAAATTATATTTAAAAAAATTATTATTAATTAATATTTATTAAATATAAATGATCCTATGATTTCTATAAAGTCAATTTTAATTTTTATTATGATTTGAAAACTATTATTCTCAAAAAACCTAGAATTTATAAATAAATGTTAGTTCTATTTTAAAAGTGTAAATTAATATATTTATAATGTTATTCTAATAAAATGAATATTATTTTTGGAATAAGCATGTCAAAATTATCCTATGGGGATTTTTTCATAATTTTCTAAGATAGATAAATTTTCAGGATAAAATTAAATAAGGTATAAATATATAATGCATATTATGACATATTAATGACCCAAATGTTGTAATAAATTCTATAAAAAGTATCCGTTTTCAAATATATGTTTCCCATTTAAAATAATGTAATATTATGTTTTTTTAATAATTTTATAAAGCCATTATGAATCCAAAAAATATATATATATTTCATGGTTTTACAACCATTAATTTATAATTATTACTCAACTCTACATCATCAAGGGTATTATGTTAATAAGTTCGGACATTGTCCATATAAAATAATGATGACCTCCCCTATTTGGTAGAAACAATGGGAAAAAACTTGGTATAGTTTTTTAGATTGGTTATTTTATAATATAAAGTCCAAAACCTATGTTTGAAAAATAATAAAAAAAAATTCTATATTTTCCTATATAAACCCACTCAATCATTCATTTATCTTCATTAAACCCCTTAGAGAACGCCCTTACATTTTCCTCCCCTCTCTAGAGTCCTCTCAAGGTGTAACACCCCAAGGTTTTATGAAAAATATTCTTTTTAATTTCATTAATTTCTTGTGTTGTACGATACATCAAAAGGAGCTTGCATAACACGCATCCCTGACTTGGCTCGCATTACACGCAATCGCGACCTTCCACGATAGCGTGTGTTGTACGCAATACCGACTTTCTCTAAACAACGATATGTTATATAAACTAGCAGTTATGAATAGTAATACCCACTTTTTGAAATTTTATAAATTTTATCTTTCGAAATGGGCTTCATTTTTGGATTCAGAATATCGAAATTATCCTAGGGTGAATTTTTGGTATTTTTCTGAAAACATTCAATTTTTGATGAATAGTGAAAACACTGGGTTACTATTCAAAAACCGACTTTTTAATTATTTATTTTATTTAATTTTATTTTAGGTCAAAATTGTTACATAATAACTATATAAGTTGAATGTAATTCATTGGAGTCATTTTATAATAATTTTAGATATATAAAAAGTTTATTGAACTTTTGACCATCTTTTACCCACCTCTTAGGAGAATTTGCAAATTTACATAAAACTTAATTTTACCGCTATTGTGAATGGAATTTCAAAAATACAAGGGACACGGTTGATGTAAATAAGTAAAATGTGGTTCAATGAGAAGGAAATAATTTTTGTTGAATAGTAACTTTTTACTTTTATTTATCACGGTTAAAAGTAAATAGGGTAATTAAGAGTAAAATGATATTATTATTACCCTAACACATGTCCAAATTCTATTGGATAAGTTTAATTCGACCCAAAACAACCTTAGGAATAAAATATGACCATTTAGGCCCATATGGATTAGATTAGGACATTTATTATTAATTTATTTAAAGAAGGGTTAAAATAGTTAAAATCAAAGTTTAATAACTAAATAATTTTTAACATAGGGTTATACATAATATCAATTAGACTATAAATATTCATTAGAAAGATAAAACTATTTCCTACATAATGATAATTTATTTGTAATTTTTAGACTTTAAATAATGTAATTTATTTATGACACAATGATGATGCAGTAATTATATTATTAATGAAATATTGACATAATTGATGTTATAAATACCCAAAT
This sequence comes from Viscum album, assembly GCA_963277665.1. Classification (NCBI taxonomy): domain Eukaryota; kingdom Viridiplantae; phylum Streptophyta; class Magnoliopsida; order Santalales; family Viscaceae; genus Viscum; species Viscum album. The sequence goes on along the minus strand of OY728134.1, from coordinate 1,132,573,162 downwards.
AAATGTAATTTGAGTCTTTTTATCAATTAAAATAATTTTATATGTTAATATGACATGTTAGTATTTATTTAAATAACGTTTTTTGAACTAATCGTTCTGTTATGATTTTCAAAAAAATCAATTACCAAATAGTATCAAAATTGACATAAAATAGTTTTTAAAAGAAATTTTATATTATTAATTGTTATTTTATTCCTAAAAATCTAAGGTTCGGAAACATGACTTAGATAAGGTTATATATATTAATAATAAACAACTTGGGGTTCTTTTGTCTTGTTATAGTATGTTTATTAACCATATAGTGTAAGAAAACAAGAAGACATGGTAAAAGACAAATTATTTACCTTTAAGTTAAATCTAAATGATAAGGTTAAAATAGAAACCTAAACTTCTCTAAATTCTATTGGATGATAGGATTTCGACCCATCCCCACCTTATCTTCGAAATAACTCAATTTGGGAGCTATTAAAAACCGAATATGACTTTATAATAAAATAATATTTTTAGTTTTTTGTAAGCTGCCCCTCTCCTCCCTTATAAAAGGGCACCTCCTCCCTCTCTTCCTCACACCATTTTGAGACTTAAATCTCGGCCAACCCCTGACAAATTATCTTCTCCACCTCCCTAGAAACATACTAGAGGTCCTGGGCTTTTTAAAAGACCAATTTTAATCCCTCAAGAGGATGTCTCAAAGAGGCGCTTCAAAGAAGAGGTAATGTCTGTTACCGATTCTTTCAACTTTATTTCTTCTTCCACTTCTTCTTCTTAAGTTGTTTCATTATGAAGTAATAAAAGCAGTATCACTCATATACATATATGTTATTATAAGTATGAATCAACCCTATTTCACTATCTATCCATCCTACGGAAAACCAAATCACCGCGCGTGAGTACGTACGGAATACCGTCTCCACGCCGTGGTGTAATCTGTTTTTCCAACACCACCTTACTTGGATGGGTATAATGGTGTAATTAATAACTATAAATAGTTATTATAACATAATACTGATTATAATATATTGTATCATCCACTAAAATTCAATTCAATAATTATGGGAACGATATCATCGGTCGTGCGTACGTACGGACTGGCGTCTCCACGACGCGGTGAGATTCATTCTCAATGATTAACCATTCATGAATGATTATAAAGTATATATAATAATTAATCATGAAATATATTAAATAATAATAATACTGGATTTATGTATATATATATATATGTATGTCATCCACTTAATTCCATTCAATTCAATAAGGAAACCAAAACAGCGTTCATGCGTACGTACGGCCTACCGTCTCCATGAACGGTGTATTTCTTTCCATTTATCGATCTATTATATATATTTATATTATGAATATATATTATATATAAATCATGTTTTATATTCTGGAATTATTTAATCATGATCTATGTAATCATATGAATAATTACAAGTCAAAACACGGATGAAAAATGAAACGATTTTACCCAAAATGCTCTTTAACATTGAATTTACAAAAGAACAGGTAATATAAAGTCATAAGTGAACCATATATGATATCATAACAATGAATATGATTCTGTAATAATTCAATGATGTTATTTTAATCATTATACATGAGTTTCAGATATGTATGAAGCATATCAGACCTAAGGTAAGGGATAATTATGCAAATCTCATTTTTTTATCCGAGATTGCTTATACGTAAGTATTAACTGGGGTTATTGTTATCATCCAAGTCCATGTTTTCTAAAATTGTTTTTATGTATGTTTAATTTACTTTTTACCCATTTTATATTTTACTACATGGTATGTAAGGAATCTTTCTTTTGTTTACGTTATGAGATACTTTTTGACTTTTCTGACAAAAGTACGAGAAGAATGTTATTTTTAACTTATATGGCATGAAAGGATATTTAAGGTTTTATAAATCCTTATTTTCATAAAGCTTCCTCCAAAATATTTCGTGACTATTTTCAAAAAAATCATTTTCTTTTAAAATTTCACGACATTTGGTCAAAAGAAAATGATTTTGAAGAAAAAGGATATTTTTCTCAAGAATTCATTTCAAGTGTTTTATCAAAACCATTTTTCATCTAAGATCACATTATTTCATATGTGTATGTTTCAAGTATAATGTCTCGATGATTTACATGGTTTCACTTTTCTTATTATGAAATGATATCCATTTCTTTTATATGGATTATGTGATGATGGGATGATGTTTATGAAACCCATTTTATTTATTGGTTTTTTATGAATGATGTATGTTTATTTTGTGGAACAAGTAAGAATGATTTCATTATGAGATGGGTGGGACCTATATCTACCTCCAATGAATTGGGTAAATATTTATATCTCATGAGATAGACATGGCTGGAATGGTATGTTAATCTGGTTCAGTGTTAGAGGACTTAAACGAGGAGTGAACTCGATTCCAAAAGGGAATGTTTCCACTAAGATGGTCTTGGCAGCAATTCCTTGGCTACTATAGGTATCATTACATGTTCTTAATGGATTCCACAATTACATGTTTTATTCCCATGCTATTTTATCATGATTTATGTTCCATTATGATCTATGCCTTATGTAATTCCATGTTTTATGTCATTGCTCAAGATTTTGATGTTTAAACATTACGTTCATGTTTTTAAGTTCAAATGTATATGGTATGTTTTATTTTATCCATGATTACCCTTACTGTGCATTTGATCTCACCCTATTTATGTTTTATTTTCCCCCAGGATTAAAAGAAATTTTTTAGCTAAGGAAACAAAAAGTGGAAGATCTTTGTGGGAGATGTTGAAGATCTTTCACCACGATTGGAACATTGCATTCCATGTTTCCAAAGACACTAAACTATTATGGTCCTTGTGTGTATGATTTTGTTATGTATTAAGTATTTCAGTAAAAGTAATGTAATATCTATGTACGTCAAGATTCGGGCCTCTACAGTTGGTATCATTAGTCAACCTTTGGAAACTAGGATGCAAAAACATTAGTGAGATCCCTAGAGATATTTATAAGGTTTGTCTAGGGATGTCCCTAAAGATAAGTATACGTATAGGATATAGTCCTAGAACTATGGTAATGATATTATAATTTAACCTAAGATGTTAGATATTGAAGATACTCCCCGTTTATTATATTGTTTTCCCTAGCATGATTTTGGCCTCTCACACTATTCCTTTTGGGTTTTAGATGATGGCTGGAACCCGAAGGAACCGTGTTGATCAATGTAATGGACAATACAATGATTGTCCTCCTGAAAAAACCAACATTATGGGAGATGGAGTGAAAAATCTTATTGATATACTTACACAAGCTATGAATCATTCTGGACATCCAAATGAGCTGATAAGGGAACAATGTTCTATTGAGTCCTTCATGAGGCAACATCCACCTTATTTCAGAGGGTCTTCTGATCCACTTGTTGCAGAACAATGGATCAGTACCACTGAAAAGATATTTTCAGTTCTTCAATGTTCTAAACATGATAAATTCATCTTATCAGTATATCGTTTGGAAGGTGAAGCTGATCAATAGTGGAATCTTATCAAGAATACGAGGCCAATAGATGAAATTAAGTCCATGGAATGGGATGAGTTCAAGAAATCGTTTTTTAGTAAGCACTTCCCTCGTATTCTTCGAACAAAGATGTAGAAGAAGTTTGCTGAACTAAAGAAAAAGGATAATGAATATGTTGGTATATACGAAGTGAATTTTACAAGGCTTGCATGGTATGCATCTGGTTTTATCATCAAACCTGAATGTAAAGTTGTTCAATTTTTCAGTGGCTTAAAACCAAATCTTCGAAGGGCATTACCTATAAGAGACTTCAGTAGATATGAAGAAATTGTGCATTGGGCTATCAAGGTAGAAATGGAAGTTGGTGTTACATATCCATCTCATACTTTTGACAAGAAACAAAAGATGGAGTTCAAGGAGAAATCTCAGAATAACGGTGAAAATAAGATGAATGATTCCTTATGCTCAAAGTGTGGAAAGAAGCATGATGGAGATTGTCTTAAAGGGACTAGAAAATGTTTTAAGTTTGGAAAATAAGGTCATCGAGCAGCTGAGTGTCTATGTAATGGAAAAAGGGTTTCTAATGATGTGAATAAAGAAAATACTGCAGAGAATGCACCACCAACACTTCAATGCTTCAAGTGCAAGGAAATGGGGCATTATGCTAATAAATTCCCTAATCCAAGGGTTAGTGATTAGAGACATGAGCAACCACTTAAGTCAAATGAAAAAGGGAAGTCACATGCGATCACTCTTGGCGATGTTGAATATGACAACGATGTGGTGGAATGATTATGTTTTTATGTAATGGGATTCCAAAATAATGTTGTATATAGTATCATGGAATATTGGAATATTTTTGTATTGGTCTATTGTGGGTTTCAATAATTTTATGGTACCGGTAACCATGGAAAGTGATTGAGATATTTTTGGAAAAAATATGATATGCACATAATGAAGGGATAAGGAGAAAATGAAAAGTTTGACAATATTCATGAGCTCCTGACTGATATAAGGAAATAGTTATATCATGGTTTGAGGTTTTGGTATGTGAAAAGAGTTAACTTTTGATAGCACTCATGTTTTCACTAAGATTCAATGGGTATTAATTTTTCAAAAGAATACATGATTAAGGCCTTTGAATGTTTGGAATGTGACCAACAAGACATATCTCATGATATATGGGGATCAACGATGGTATTAACATGCTTGTTATATGAACTCTTTGGTAATCGTTTTCACTAAAATATGATATTGGACAGTAGTATTTTGGATAAGCCTAAAGATTGGAAAGGATTATGTTGGACATAAGTTAGTATTGTTTAAGGATAGAACTTTTTTCGATATTATTGATGGGATGTTATAGTAATGTAGTTTTAGAAAAAGGACAACATGCAGGATGAGCAACAACCCATCGCGTCGGACAAGGCTGTGGGAATCGAACCCACAACCGAAGTGCGACATGCCTTTATCGCCTACCAATGGCCTACAGGAATTCCCTGGTTAGTATAAACTAGTTTTATTTTATTAATTTGTATGATAGATGAATTATATGTCCATTTTGGAACGATATACGATAGATGGACTTATGTATATAACTATTGATAACCTTTTGATTAAGACAGATGGAATGACCCATCATTCTATCACATGGTCTGTTAACACTTCACGAATAATAAATTCAACTTCATTTCTTTAAGAGATGAAGTGGAAGTTGTTCAAGGCATGAAAAACGGTGAGATTATATAAAAATAATGTATGTATTTCTTCTAATTCAAAATTTTCAACTTTAGGAAAATGATATTGAAAACCAAAAATGTTGTCCTAGTGCTCTTATATCTGATGAATTAGATGGTACCTTAGATCATCACAAATCTATGGCCTTGTGATTTATGCCTTTTTCATAGCCATGTTCTCTACCACTCTCCATTAGAACTTGATGGTTATATTTTTCTTCCATATCCATATTTTCACCTATGTTCTCCTATGTGGAAACCCAATGATTAGTTAATTTGGGTAACTGTTCTGTTCCATACTTTAGTTTTTAAAGCCAAGTTCTGGTATTCCTTTTTACAATGTGGGTTTCTATTAAAGAAACTTTCAAGTAGTAAACCATTTATAACCCCGACGAATATCGAGGGCGAAATTCATTTTAAGGGGGGTAGAATGTAACACCCCGAGATTTTATGAAAATTATTATTTTTAATTTCATTAATGTCTTGTGTTACACGATACACCAAATGGAGCTTTGACAACATGCATCCCTGACTTGGCTTGCATTACACGCAATCGCGACCTTCCACGATAGCGTGTGTTGTACATAATACCGAGTTTCCCTAAACAATGATATGTTATATAAACTAGCCGTTATGAATAGTAATACACACTTTTTGAAATTTTATAAATTTTATCTTTTGAAATGGACTTCATTTTTGGATTTGGAATATCGGAATTAGCGTACGGTGAATTTTTGGTATTTTTCTGAAAACTTTCAATTTTTGATGAATTGTGAAGACACTGGGTTACTATTCAAAAACCGACTTTTTAATTATTTATTTTATTTAAATTTATTTTAGGTCAAAATTGGCACATAATACCTATATATGTTCAATTTAATTCATTGGAAACATTTTATAATTATTTTAGATATATAAAAAGTTTATTGAACTTTTGACCATCTTTTACCCACCTCCAAGGAGAATTTGCAAATTTACATAAAACATAAATTTAACACTTTTGTGAATAGAATTTCAAAAATACTAGGGACACGGTTGATGTCAGTAAGTAAAATGTGGTTCAATGAGATGAAAATAATTTTTTGTGAATAGTAACGTTTTACATTTATTTACCACGGTTAAAAGTAAATAGGGTAATTAAGGGTAAAAATGATATTATTATTACCTTAAAACACGTCCTAATTCTATTGGATAAGTGTAATTCGACCAAAAACAAGATTAGGAATAAAATATGACCATTTAGGCCCACTTGGATTAGATTAGGACATTTATTATTAATTTATTTAAAGAAGGGTTAAAATAGTTAAAATCAATGTTTAATAACTAATTCATATTTAATATAGGGTTATTCATACGATAAATTAGACTAAAAATATTCATTAGAAATATAAAAATATTTCCTACATAATGTTATTTTATTTGTAAATTTTAGACTTTAAATAATTTAATTTATTTATGACACAATGATGATGCAATAATTATATTATTAATGAAATATTGACATAATTGATGTTATAAATACCCAAATAAATATAATTTGAGACTTTTTATAAATTACAATAATTTTCTCTATTAATATGACATGTTAGTATTGATTTAAACAACTTTTTTCGAACTAATATTTCTGTTATGATTTTCACAAAAATCTATTACCAAATAGTGTCAAAATTGACATAAAATAGTTTTTAAAACAAATATTATATTATTAATTGTTATTTTATTCCTAAAAATATAAGGGTTGGCCAAATAACGTAGATATGGTTTTATATATTAATAATAAACAACTTGGGGTTCTTTTGTCTTGTTATAGTATGTTTATTAACCTTATAGTGTAAGAAAACAAGAAGACACGGTAAAAGAAAAATTATTTAACTTAAAGTTAAATATAAATGATAAGGTTAAAATAGAATCCTAAACTTGTCTAAATTCTATTGGATGATAGTATTTCGACCCATACCCACTTTATTTTTGAAATAACTCAATTTGGAGCTATTAAAAACCGAATATGACTTTATAATAAAAGAATATTTTTAGTTTTTCCTAAGGTGCCCCTCTCCTCCCTTATAAAAGGGCACCTCCTCCCTCTCTTCCTCAAACCATTTTGAGCCATGAATCTCGGCCAACGCCTACCGAATTATCTTCTCCACTTCCCAATAAACATCCTAAAGGTCCTGGTCTTCTTTAAACTCCCCTCTCTTCCTCTTAAAAGTTTGTTAACTTAACATCTAATTAATTACACATGACATGTATAATTAATTAAGTGTTATGTTTTTGAATTTGAAGTTTTGAATTCCTTGGCTTAGTAAATAAAATAAGGAGGAACCTTATTTTATTTGGTTAGTTTTGTTTATTCATCTTGAGAGGTTTGAGAGCTTTTTCTTCCTTCTTCAATCTTTGACGAAGAACGCTCAACTTGACGAAGAACGCTCAAGCTCCGACAAAGAATGCCACTCATCTCTTCTTCGTCTTCCGTGTCAACGAGAGGGAACGCTGCTTCCTCCTCGGACCTTCTTCGTCGGCATACAAAGATTCGCCAACGACGTATCTCTTCGGGTGTATCTATTCATCAGCGGACTTGACGAACGACTACCGCGACGCCCGACCTCCGCGACGTTGTCTTCCGCAGGACGTTGACAAATCTTCGAACCTATACCCAGGGTAGGGGTTGTTTTATTTTATCCTGTGTGGGTCTTTTGCGGGGGTTAGTTACCTATCGATCCTTCGTGGGTCCGACGATTTAGATGGATCAGAGATCATCTTTATCGTCCTTTGAAGAAGTATACCTGTGTGAGCTGAATCCTGTTGCTTTCCTGTGTGGATTACGTTTTGGTTTCCTGTGTGGAATACGTTTACTTTCCTGTGTGGACTGAGTGGTACTTGGGCTCGGAGGTTGGAGCGTATTTGAATTTGATGACTTAGGTATATGTATGGGCATATACCTAAGCAGTGTCGGTTGTTACTTCGTGATTGTACCTTTCTTCGTGGTTTATCCTTTGTGGATTTTGAGAGACCTTCAGGGGTCTCGGGGTCCCTACTGAGTAGCTTATACTCACCCCTGCACGGGCTTTGCCCGCACTACGTTGTGTTAGTTGCAGACGACGGACAACGTTGATCTTAGCTGAGGCTTGCAGAGCAGGACGGTACCTGGAGGTGGACCACTGGGTGGGACGTGCTCGGAGCGGACGGCGGGACCCATGGAGCAGTGGAGCTATCTGTACCCACCCTTCAGGTGGGATTTCCGGTGGACAGCTCGGTGTAGCGGCTTTTACTTTTCAGTTGTTTTTTTCCCTTTCGAGTTGTACTTTACTTTCAGTTTGGGTTTGTATACTGGCCAATTTACTTTTCCGCACTTTCAGTTGTACTCTGCTTTTGCTAGTGTTTACTTTCCGCTTGCTTACTCTATGGTGTTTGTTTACTTTACAAAGGCAATGCCTTCCCTTTTTACCAGGATTTACGCCTTGGTGCTAGTTGGCAGCCCCTGGCCTATGGAAGGCGGGCTTGGGGTAGTCACGGCACGGACCCCGAGGGCGGGTCGTGACAAATTGGTATCAAAGGGAAGGCATTTCCTTTGTAAAGTAAACAAACACCACAGAGTAAGCAAGCGGAAAGTAAACACTAGTAAAAGCAGAGTACAACTGAAAGTGCGGAAAAGTAAATGTGCCAGTATACAAACCCAAACTGAAAGTAAAGTACAACTCGAAAGGGAAAACAGCAACTAAAAAGTAAAAGCCGCTACACCGAGCTGTCCACCGGAAATCCCACCTGAAGGGTGGGTACAGATAGCTCCACTGCTCCACGGGTCCCGCCGTCCGCTCTGAGCACGTCCCGCCCAGTGGTCCACCTCTAGGTACCGTCCTGCTCTGCAAGCCTCAGCTAAGATCAACGATGTTCGTCGTCTGCAACCAACACAACGTAGTGCGGGCAAAGCCCGTGCAGGGGTGAGTATAAGCTACTCAGTAGGGACCCTGAGACCCCTGAAGGTCTCTCAAAATCCACAAAGGATAAACCACGAAGAAAGTTACAATCACGAAGTAACAACCGACACTGCTTAGGTATATGCCCATACATATACCTAAGTCATCAAATTCAAATACGCTCAAACCTCCGAGCCCAAGTACCACTCAGTCCACACAGGAAAGTAAACGTATTCCACACAGGAAAGCAAAACATAATCCACACAGGAAAGCAACAGGATTCAGCTCACACAGGTATACTTCTTCAAAGGACGATAAAGATGATCTCTGATCCATCTAAGTCGTCAGACCCACGAAGGATCGATAGGTAACTAACCCCTGCAAAAGACCCACACAGGATGGAAAGCAACAGGATTCAGCTCACACAGGTATACTTCTTCAAAGGACGATAAAGATGATCTCTGATCCATCTAAGTCATTGGACCCACGAAGGATCAATAGGTAACTAACCCCCGCAAAAGACCCACAACATCCTCGTTGTGGGCCCTACATCTCAACCCAAGCAGTGCATCGCACTTAAGGTTGGGTACCACCTCTGAGACACGGCGTGCTCAGATATCCTCGGGACAGGCACCTGATGGTTTCTCCCTTGGAGCAGATCACGACATCCTTTACAGAGGACGTACCTTGGTACCAGTCGCTTTGTGAGAGGAAGTGCTGAAAGAGTTTCACACTTCTCCTTTGGCGGTACATCCTGGAGTGGCGAAGATTTACCAGGACCTCAGACGACAGAACTGGTGGCCGGGCATGAAGAAGGCAGTAGCAGAGTTCGTTTCTCGATGCCTCACCTGCCAGCAGGTGAAGGCAGAGCATCAGGTACCAGCAGGCTTGGTACAGCCCTTGGAGGTTCCGGAGTGGAAGTGGGATGGCATATCTATGGACTTCGTGACTGGACTTCCACACACTTCCAGAGGTCATGACTCCATCTGGGTGATTGTTGACCGACTCACCAAGTCGGCACACTTCTTACCCATCAGAGAGCAGGGCTCAGTGGAGAGCTTGGGATGTCTCTACGTTCAGGAGATTGTGCGGCTCCACGGTGTGCCATCATCTATCTTCTCCGATCGAGATGCTCGCTTTACTTCCCGGCTTTGGAAGGGGTTACAGGAGGCGTTCGGGATGCAGCTACGTCTGAGCACAGCCTTTCACCCTCAGACGGATGGTCAGACGGAGAGGACCATTCAGACTCTCGAGGACATGCTCCGCGCATGTGTCCTCGACTTTGGTCGTAGCTGGGAGGACCACCTACCCTTGGTGGAGTTTGCGTACAACAACAGCTACCACTCCACTATCGGGATGGCACCGTACGAGGCGTTGTACGACCGACCTTGTAGATCTCTTTTGTGCTGGACAGACCCCAGAGAGTCATCACTGGTGGGACCAGAGATGGTCCAGGCCACGACAGAGAAGGTCCAGGTCATCCAGGAGCGGATGAGGACAGCTCAGAGCCGGCAGAAGTCATATGCTGACAGGAGGCGGAGGCCACTGGGGTTCGAGGATGGCGACCACGTCTTCTTGCGGGTCTCACCTCGACGTGGTATTCGGAGATTTGGCCGAGGCGGCAAGTTATCTCCATGCTTCATCGGACCCTTCCAGGTCCTCAGCAGGATTGGTGAGGTGGCTTATCGCCTGGCTCTACCACCTCAGTTGCACCGGGTGCACGACGTCTTCCACGTGTCTCAGCTGAGGAGATACGTGCACGACCCGACACACATCATTGATCATGGGGAGCTTGACGTTGACGATGGGGAGACTTTTACGGAGGTCCCGGTGGAGATAGAGGATCGACAGGAGTGGGTCCTGCATGGGCGATCGATTCCTCTTGTGCGCATCAGATGGCAGCATGGGAATCTCCAGGAGAGCACATGGGAGCGGGAGGCTCAGATGCGTGCTCAGTACCCTCATTTATTTCCCTAGTTTTTAATGTATCATTACGGGGACGTAAAGCCCTGAGGTGGGAGTAATGTAAAGACCCGTAAAATTCAAGGGAAATTTTTTTCTTAATTTTCTTTGGAATTTTACAAGAGCGCGGTTTCTGACGGCACCTAATTCCGAGGTCCGGAGTGCCCGGAATCAATTTCCGAAGTTTGGCTCGGGTACGTTCAGTGAACGAATGAGCGGGAATTCCTAACTTTTGATCCGGTGCTCGGAATTGAAATCCGAGGGCACCTATGAACTCGCAACTCCAATATTCGCTTAAGGAGACCTTTTCGGAAGTTGCGTTTGTTGCGAGAAGAAAGTTAGTTTTTGGGAGATTTATAAAAAGTTGAATAAAAAAATGTGGAATTATATTTATTTTACTTTTGTAGGTTAACTCCTCTCAAAGGGAGTTAGGTGTGGGACCCACACCCACTTAACCTCCCTTGAGAGGATTAAGTGTGGTGGGACCCACACGAACCTAAACCTCTCATCTTCCCCCTTAATCTTCCCTCTCTCCCTCTTAAAATTTTGTTAACTTAACATCTAATTAATTACACTTGATATGTATAATTAATTAAGTGTTATGTTTTTGAATTTGATGTTTTGAATTCCTTGGCTTGGTAAATAAAATAAGGAGGAACCTTATTTTATTTGGTTAGTTTTGTTTTTTCATCTTGAGAGGTTTGAGAGCTTTTTCTTCCTTCTTCAATCTTTGACGAAGAACGCTCAACTTGACGAAGCACGCTCAAGCTCCGACGAAGAACGCCACTTCTCTCTTCTTCGTCTTCCGTGTCAACGAGAGGGAACACCGCTTCCTCCTCATACCTTCTTCGTCGGCATACGAAGATTTGACAACGACGTATCTCTTCGGGCGTATCTCTTCGTCAACGGACTTGACGAACGACTACCGCGACGCCCGACCTCCGCGACGTTGTCTTCCGCGGGACGTTGACAAATCTTCGAACCTATACCCAAGGTAGGGGTTGTTGTATTTTGTTTATTTAATTATCCTTGTTCGTGGTTCATGCATGATTAACGTAAGGATTTAAGTTGTGTTATCTTTTAACGTGAGGGGGGACGGACCGCATGAACACGGCCGAACCCCCTCCATCGTTCTTGTTGATTTACCTTGCGGGTGGAAACAAGGTGGCGTGGTGCCGTCGCACCACGCGGTTAATCGTGCGATTATATTACGCGACGCCGTTGCGCGCGCGCCATGGAAGAATCATCAAGAACGCGACTCCGTCGCGCCGCGTTGAAGGAAATCAAAGGCACGGCGGAGGGACGCGGTGCCGTCGCACCGCGCCGGACGACGAACACCGCGGCCAGTTCCGGGCCGCGGCGGAACGAGATGACCGGAGGCCGGGCCGCCGGCGTCGGAAGCCGAAGAGGGGACCGGATTTTCCGGTCCCGTTGGAGAAAACCGGCCGGCAGTTGGCCGGCCGGACGGTCAATGGCCGGGGGAAATAAATTCCCCCGGCCAGCTCTAAAACCCCCCCTCATTTAAGAGGGGGGGCGGTTTCCTTGAGGGGGGGGGGGGGCAGGAGGCCCCCTGGTTTTCTTCAAGCTGGCCCCCACGTGGGGGGCCGTTTTTTTTCAAAGGGAGCGGCATATAGCCGCACCGCCTCTTCAATCAAGCGGGGGGCATAGCGAGGAGCCAGTCTTTCGAGAGGCAGACAGTGCTACTCATGCGGCGGGTAGGGCCACATGGCTCGTGACTGCCCGACCCGCCGTGCCGAGGAGCAGCAGACGGTTGAGGGACCACCGAGGCAGAGGCAGAGGGTCGACCGTGGCGGTCCGCAGGGAGGAGGCGGACGAGGCAGAGGAGCTGGACGAGCAGCCGGTGGTGGGCGACGCTTTGAGGCCCTGCCACCACCACCACCAGGAGGTCCACCCCGACCACAGGGAGCTGGCGGGCAGAGACAGGCACAGCTCTAGGCAGCAGAGGCCTACGACCACGGCGCACCCGAGATGATTCGAGGTACTATCTGTGTCTATTCCACCCTTGCTACAGTTCTTATAGACACAGGAGCGAGTCACTCTTTCATAGCCGCTGCCCTTGTTCGGAGCTCGAAGATTCCGACAGAGCCGTTGGCTCGATCCTTACGGCTAGAGACTCTTACGGGAGCAGACTCGATGATTACACACTGGTGCTGGCAGTGTGAGCTTACTCTAGGAGGCGAGAGCTTCAGCTGGGATCTTCTTGTAGCAGCGTCGAGGCCTTACGACGTCATCTTGGGCATGGATTGGCTATCTACGGTCCATGCTCAGATTGACTGTTTTAGGCGCAAGGTGCGATGTTTACGCACCGATGGGAGTAGGTTCACCTTCACCGGCGAGAAGGGAGCCTTAGCAGCACAGGATGGAATTCTGTGGAGGAGAGGACAACCCATTACTCATCAGTTGGCTAGCCTTATCCTTGGAGCAGTTGACGTGCGAAGTCCTGGTTTTCCTACAGTGGTGGATCAGTTTGCGGACATTTATCCCGACGACGTTCCAGGGATACCTCCTCGCAGAGAGGTAGACTTTTATATTGACTTGTACCCCGGGACAACCCCGATATCCACTCCAGCATATCGGATGGCCCCCGCCGAGCTTCGAGAGCTACGGGTACAATTGGAGGACTTGCAGGGCAAGGGGTTCATCCGACCCAGTGTTTCACCCTGGGCTTCCCCGATTTTGTTCGCCAAGAAGGCGGACGGGAGCTTGCGACTTTGTGTTGACTATCGTCGCCTGAACCAGGTGATAGTGAGGAAAAAGTATCCACTACCGAGGATTGATGACCTCTTTGATCAGCTCAAGGGAGCACGGTGGTTCTCGAAGATAGACCTGAGGTCAGGCTATCATCAGCTCAGAGTCAGAGACGAGGATGTGCAGAAGACAGCCTTCAGATGTCGGTATGGCAACTATGAGTTCTTGGTTATGCCATTCGGTGTAACCAATGCTCCAGAAGTGTTCATGGCTCTCATGATCAGGATCTTTCAGCCATACCTCGATCGGTTTGTCGTGGTCTTCATCGACGACATTCTGATTTACTCTACGACAGAGGAGGAGCACGCCTATCACTTGCGAGTTGTACTAGACACACTCCGAGAGCACCAGCTTTATGGTAAGCTCTCGAAGTGACAGTTCTGGATACGTGAGGTCCACTTCTTGGGACACGTTATCTCTGAGGCAGGAGTTGCAGTGGATCCCGCGAAGATTGAGGCTGTGTTAGCTTGGGAGCCACCCAGGAGCGTGACTGAGGTTCAGAGTTTCTTGGGACTAGCTGGATACTATCGGAGATTCGTGCCAGACTTCTCTAGAGTTGCGGCATCACTCACAGCTTTGACAAAGAAAGGGAAACCCTTCGTGTGGTCAGACAGATGTCAGCAGAGCTTCCAGGAGCTGAGACAGAGATTGACTAGCGCACCCATTTTGAGGTTGCCCGAGGAGGGAGTAGGGTACGTAGTCTACTGCGATGCATCAGGGACCGGACTCGGATGTGTTCTGATGCAGGAGCGGGCAGTGATCGCCTACAGATCACATCAGTTGAGGCCGCATGAGCAGAACTACGCTACCCATGACCTGGAGTTAGCAGCAGTGGTCTTCGCTCTGAAGACATGGCGACACTACCTGATGGGCGAGCGCTTTACAGTCTTTTCCGATCATCAGAGTCTCAGGTATATCTTTTCGTAGAAGGACCTGAACCTGATACAGCGGCGATGGCTCGAGTTCTTCCAGGACTATGACTTTGAGATAGTCTATACTCTTGGGAAGGGAAACGTAGTAGCTGATGCCCTCATCAGGAGGACGGGCATTCAACTACTTGAGGAGGCGACAGAGCAGCTAGCCTCTTTGCAGATATCCTTCGTGGATAGAGATGGAGCAGCCTTCCTTCAGTCTCTCACATTCACTCCTCCACTACTGCAGCGAGTCAGGGAGGCACAGCGTGGGGACGCTGACTATGAGACACGGCGTGCACAGATATCCTCGGGACAGGCACCTGATAGTTTCTCCCTTGGAGCAGAGCACGACATCCTTTTCAGAGGACGTACCATGGTACCAGTCGCTTTGCGAGAGGAAGTGCTGAGAGTGTTTCACACTTCTCCTTTGGCGGTACATCTTGGAGTGGAAAAGATGTACCAGGACCTCAGACGACAGCACTGGTGGCCGGGCATGAAGAAGGCAGTAGCAGAGTTCGTTTCTCGATGCCTCTCCTGCCAGCAGGTGAAGGCAGAGCATCAGGTACCAGCAGGCTTGGTTCAGCCCTTGGAGGTCCCGGAGTGGAAGTGGGACGGCATATCTATGGACTTCGTGACTGGACTACCACGTACTTCCAGAGGTCACGACTCCATCTGGGTGATTGTTGACCGACTCACCAAGTCGGCACACTTCTTACCCATCAGAGAGCAGGGCTCAGTAGAGAGCTTGGGACGTCTCTACGTTCAGGAGATTGTGCGGATCCACGGCGTGCCATCATCTATCGTCTCCGATCGAGATGATCGCTTTACTTCCCGGCTTTGGAAGGGGTTACAGGAGGCGTTCGGAACGCAGCTACGTCTGAGCACAGCCTTTCACCCTCAGACGGATGGTCAGACGGAGAGGACCATTCAGACTCTCGAGGACATGCTCCGCGCATGTGTCCTCGACTTTGGTCGTAGCTGGGAGGACCACCTACCCTTGGTGGAGTTTGCGTACAACAACAGCTACCACTCCACTATCGGGATGGCACCGTACGAGGCATTGTACGGCCGACCTTGTAGATCTCCTTTGTGCTGGACAGACCCTGGAGAGTCAGCACTGGTGGGACCGGAGATGGTCCAGGCCACGACAGAGAAGGTCCAGGTCATCCAGGAGCGGATGAGGACAGCTCAGAGCCGGCAGAAGTCATATGCTGACAGGAGGCGGAGGCCACTGGAGTTCGAGGATGGCGACCACGTCTTCTTGCGGGTCTCACCTCGACGTGGTATTCGGAGATTTGGCCGAGGCGGCAAGTTATCTCCGCGCTTCATCGGACCCTTCCAGGTCCTCAGTAGGATTGGTGAGGTGGCTTATCGCCTGGCTCTACCACCTCAGTTGCACCGGGTGCACGACGTCTTCCACGTGTCTCAGCTGAGGAGATACGTGCACGACCCGACGCACATCATTGATCATGGGGAGCTTGACGTTGACGATGGGGCGACTTTTACGGAGGTCCCGGTGGAGATAGAGGATCGACAGGAGCGGGTCCTGCGTGGGCGATCGATTCCTCTTGTGCGCATCAGATTGCAGCACGGGAATCTCCAGGAGAGCACATGGGAGCGGGAGGCTCAGATGCGTGCTCAGTACCCTCATTTGTTTCCCTAGTTTTTAATGTATCTTTACGGGGACGTAAAGCCCTGAGGTGGGGGTAATGTAAAGACCCGTAAAATTCAAGGGAATTTTTTTCTTAATTTTCTTTGGAATTTTACAAGAGCGCGGTTTCTGACGGCACCTGATTCCAAGGCCCGGAGTGCACGGAATCAATTTCCGAAGTTTGGCTCGGGTACGTTTAGTGAACGAACGAGCGGGAATTCCTAACTTTTGATCCGGTGCTCGGAATTGAAATCCGAGGGCACCGATGAACTCGCAGCGCCGATTTTCGCTTAAGAAGACCTTTTCGGAAGTTGCGTTTGTTGCGAGACGAAAGTTAGTTTTTGGGAGAATTATAAAAAGTTGAATAAAAAAATGTGGAATTCTTTTTATTTTACTTTTGTAGGTTAACTCCTCTCAAAGGGAGTTAGGGGTGGGACCCACACCCACTTAACCTCCCTTGAGAGGATTAAGTGTGGTGGGACCCACATGAACCTAAAAATCTCATCTTTCCCCTTAAACTCCCCTCTCTTCCTCTTAAAAGTTTGTTAACTTAACATCTAATTAATTACACATGACATGTATAATTAATTAAGTGTTATGTTTTTGAATTTGAAGTTTTGAATTCCTTGGCTTGGTAAATAAAATAAGGAGGAACCTTATTTTTTTTGGTTAGTTTTGTTTATTCATCTTGAGAGGTTTGAGAGCTTTTTCTTCCTTCTTCAATCTTTGACGAAGAATGCTCAACTTGACGAAGAACGCTCAAGCTCCGACGAAGAACGCCACTCCTCTCTTCTTCGTCTTCCGTGTCAACGAGAGGGAACGCCGCTTCCTCCTCGGACCTTCTTCGTCGGCATATGAAGATTCGCCAACGACGTATCTCTTCGGGCGTATCTCTTCGTCAAAGGACTTGACGAATGACTACCGCGACGCCCGACCTCCGCGACGTTGTCTTCCGTGGGACGTTGACAAATCTTCGAACCTATACCCAAGGTAGGGGTTGTTGTATTTTGTTTATTTAATTATCCTTGTTCGTGGTTCATGCATGATTAACGTAAGGATTTAAGTTGTGTTATCTTTTAACGTGAGGGGGGCCGGACCGCATGAACACGGCCGAACCCCCTCCATCGTTCTTGTTGATTTACCTTGCGGGTGGAAACAAGGTGTCATGGTGTCGTCGCACCACGCGGTTAATCGTGCGATTATATTACGCGACGCCGTCGCGCGCGCGCCATGGAAGAATCATCAAGAACGCGACGCCATCGCGCCGTGTTGAAGGAAATCAAAGGCACGGCGGAGGGACGCAGTGTCGTCGCACCGCGCCGGACGATGAACACTGCGGCCGGTTCCGGGCCGCGGCGGAAAGAGAAGACCGGCGGCCGGGCCGCCGGCGTCGGAAGCTGAAGAGGGGACCGGATTTTCCGGTCCCGTTGGAGAAAACCGGCCGGCAGTTCGCCGGCCGGAAGGTCAAAGGCCGGGGGAAATAAATTCCCCCGACCAGCTCTAAAAACCCCCCTCATTTAAGAGGGGGGCGGTTTCCTTGAGGGGGGGGGGGGGGGGGCAGGAGGCCCCCCAGTTTTCTTCAAGCCGGCCCCCACGTGGGGGGCCGTTTTTTTCAAAGGGCGCGGCATATAGCCGCGCCGCCTCTTCAATCATGCGGGGGGCTTTGCCCACCCCCCCCCCCCCCCCGCGTGCTACCTCCGTGCGGCACCAGGCCACCGCGCCGCCGGCCGGCCGGCCGGCCGGGCCGCGTCGGACCCGGGTCGGATCGACCTGGTGCGGGCCGACCCAGGGGGGGTCGGGCCGGGTCGGCCCGGACCCGGACCCCCCGTTCCGAATCAGTTTCGGTCTTTTGGCCATACCATGAGCCACGGACCTCCGATCGACGAACCGTCTGTGGCAACGCGATCCTTGGATCGAGACGGTCGTTTTGGTATATCGCACTCAAGGTTTCAGATTACTTTGAGTTCGGCCGGGTTGGTTCGTTCATGAAACCAACCGGGCCTTCGGAGCGGAAACGCTCATATCTTGAGCTACGGACGTCCGATTGACGTGCCGTCAGCCGTGTTGTGTTCCTCTTAGTGAGACGGATCATTTGGCATAATCCGCCCGAGGTTTGGACGCAGGTGGAGTACGGTCGGGTTGGTTTTGCCTTAAAAACCAACCGGGCCCCGGGAACGAAAATGCCAATAACTCTCAGACCGGGCGTCCGATCGACGCGCCGTATGTTGCGTTGAGTTCCTGATGACGATACGGAACTTTTGGATACATCAACTCTGGACTTTGTGACAGTTGATGTATCAGCCTCTCGGCTCGTGGAGCGGACCCTCCGAACGAGTTTGCTGTGTTCGGGAACCCTAGTGCTGGCTGCGACTGTTACTGTGACTACTACTGCTGCTACTGCTACTGTGACTGCGACGACGACAGTACAGAGATCCTGTGTGGATTCGACGACGACGACTTCAGCACTCAGTGATCCTACGTGGATCAGTGCTACATTTCATGTGTGGGCCCGATCCTGTGTGGGTCTGATCCTGTGGGGGTCCTTGCGCTCAGCGGTCCTGTGTGAACCAGCGCCTACAGGTCCTATGTGGGCCCGATCCTGTGTGGGTCTTTTGCGGGGGTTAGTTACCTATCGATCCTTCGTGGGTCTGACGACTTAGATGGATCAGAGATCATCTTTATCATCCTTTGAAGAAGTATACCTGTGGGAGCTGAATCCTGTTGCTTTCCTGTGTGGATTACGTTTTGCTTTCCTGTGTGGAATACGTTTACTTTCCTGTGTGGACTGAGTGGTACTTGGGCTCGGAGGTTGGAGCGTATTTGAATTTGATGACTTAGGTATATGTATGGGCATATACCTAAGCAGTGTCGGTTGTTACTTCGTGATTGTACCTTTCTTCGTGGTTTATCCTTTGTGGATTTTGAGAGACCTTCAGGGGTCTCGGGGTCCCTGCTGAGTAGCTTATACTCACCCCTGCACGGGCTTTGCCCGCACTACGTTGTGTTGGTTGCAGACGACGGACAACGTTGATCTTAGCAGAGGCTTGCAGAGCAGGACGGTACCTGGAGGTGGACCACTGGGCGGGACGTGCTCGGAGCGGACGGCGGGGCCCGTGGAGCAGTGGAGCTATCTGTACCCACCCTTCAGGTGGGATTTCCGGTGGACAGCTCGGTGTAGCGGCTTTTACTTTTCAGTTGCTGTTTTCCCAGTCGAGTTGTACTTTACTTTCAGTTTGGGTTTGTATACTGGCCCATTTACTTTTCCGCACTTTCAGTTGTACTCTGCTTTTTCTAGTGTTTACTTTCCGCTTGCTTACTATGTGGTGTTTGTTTACTTTACAAAGGCAATGCCTTCCCTTTTTACCGGGATTTACGCCTTGGTGCTAGTCGCCAGCCCCTGGCCTATGGAAGGCGGGCTTGGGGTAGTCACGGCACGGACCCTGAGGGCGGGTCGTGACAACTCATATACTGATATGTTATTATATGTATGAAACAACCCTATTTCACCATCTATCCATCCTATGGAAAATGAAATCACCGCGCGTGCGTACGTACGGAATACCGTCTCCACGCCGTGGTGTAATCTGTTTTTCCAACACCACCTTACTTGGATGGGTATAATGGTGTAAAGAATAACTATACATAGTTATTATAACATCATAAAGATTCTTATATATTGTATCATCCACTCCAATTCAATTCAATATTTATGGGAACGATATCATCGCTCGTGCGTACATACAGACTACCCTCTCCACGACGCGATGAGATTCATTTCAATGATTAATCATTCAAGAATGATTATAAAGTATATATAATAAGTAATCATGAAATATATGACATAATAATGATACTGTATTTATGTATATATATATATATATATTTCATCCACTTAATCCCATTCAATTCAATTAGGAAACGAAAACAGCGTTCATGCGTACGTACGACCTACCGTCTCCATGAACGGTGTATTTCTTTCCATTTATCGATCTATTATATATATATGTATATTCTGAATATATATTATATATAAATCATGTTTTATATTATGGAATTATGTAATCATGATCTATGTTATTATATTAATAATTACAAGTCAAAACACGGATGACAAATGAAACGATTTTACCCAAAACGGTCTTTAACATGGAATTTACAAAATAAAGGGTAACATAAAGTCATAAGTGAACCATATATGATATCATAACAATAAATATGATTATTTAATAAGTCAATGATGTTATTTAAATCATTATACAGGAGTTTCGGATACATACGAAGCATATAAGACCTAAAGTAAGGGATAATTTTTCAAATCTCATTTTTTTTATCCGAGATTGCTTATACGTAAGTATTTACTAGGGTTATTATTATCATCCAAGTCCATGTTTTCTAAAATTGTTTTTAGGTATGTTTAATTTATTTTTAACCCATTTTATCTTTTACTACATGGTATGTAAGGAATCTTTCTTTTGTTTACGTTACGAGGTACTTTTTGACTTTTCTGACAAAAGTATGAGAATAATGTCATTTTTAACTTATACAGCATGAAAGGATTTTTATGGTTTTATAAAGACTTATTTTCAAAAAGCTTCCTCCACAATATTTTATGAATATTTTCAATAAAATACTTTTCTTTTAAAATTGCACGGCATTTTTTGAAAAGAAAATGATTTTGAAGAAAAAAGGATATTTTTCTCAAGAATTCATTTCAAGTGTTTTATCAAAACCATTTTTCATCTAAGATGACATTATTTCATATGTGTATGTTTCAAGTATAATGTCTCTATGATTTACATGGTTTCACTTTTCTTATTATGAAATGATATCCATTTATTTTATATGGATTATGTATTGATGGGATGATGTTTATGAAACCCATTTTGTTTATTGGGTTTTTATGAATGATGTATGTTAATTTTGTGGAACAAGTAAGAATGATTAAATTATGAGATGGGTGGGAACTATATCTCCCTCAAATGTATTGGGAAATGATTTATATCTCATGAGATAGACATGGCTGGAACGGTAAGTTAATTTGGTTCAGTGTTATAGGACTGAAACGAGGAGTGAACTCGATTCAGAAAGGGACTTTGTCCACTAAGATGGTCTTGCAGCAATTCCTTGGCTACAATGGAAATCATTACCTGTACTTAATGGATGGAAAAATTACATGTTTTATTCCCATGCTATTTTATTATTATTTATGTTCCATTATGATCTATGCCTTATGTACTTCCATGTTTTATGTCGTTGCTCAAGGTTTTGATGTTTAAACATTATGTTCATGTTTTTAAGTTCAAATGTATATGGTATGTTTTATTTTATCCATGCTTACCCTTACTGAGCATTTGAGCTCACCCTTTTTATGTTTTATTTTCCTCTATGATTAAAATAAAGGTTTTTGGTAAGGAAACAAAAAGTGGAAGATCTTTGTGGGAGATGTTGAAGATATTTCACCATGATTAGAAGATTACGTTCCAAGTTTCCAAAGACACTAAACTAGTACGGTCATTGTGTGTCTGATTTTGTTATGTATTATGTATTTTCGCAAAAGTAATGTAATATCTATGTACGTCAAGCTTTGGGCCTCTACACAAGGTCCCCAAATATCTCATTTATCTTCACTAAAACCCTTATAGAACATCCTTACCCATCTCTACCATCTCTAGAGTCTTCTCAAGGGGCCCCAAATATCTCAAGAAGCTTCTACCAAGCATTTGGAATAACCCTATCATGGTAGGGGATCCTTTAATTCTCCTCCTTATTCAAGTTTCTTCATTATATTATGTCTTTTATATTAAATTAATAATGATAAGATATGTTCTACAATATCTTATTACTATAAATTTGTGTCTAAATTATGATATACCCTTTAACTATTATTAATCACTTCCATAAACATTTATACGACACTGTTATGATGCCCAAATTTCACAACAATATTCCATTTCAGAATTTTTTTAGTAAATACCAATTCCCATTTTCTATCTAGGGTGTTCACCTTCATGAAATTATAATTATCTTCTAGGGGAATTAAAGATAAATTATTGGAATGAAATTTAAAGATAAATTATTCCATTTTTTATGATCTTAGTGGGACACTTAATCATGATAATTAAATGAATGTGATGGGGCTCCCAAATTTATATAGAACTCCAATAGATTGGGTAATGTTTTTGTCTCATGATGCATCATGCATGGTCTTAGGGATTGAACCTAATCAACTGCGAGAATATTTCCATCATGATTTATTAGAAATTATCCTTAATCATTGTTTATGATGTTGTGTTTGATGTTGTTCCCACATTTCTCATATGGCCTTTATGTTAAAATGATATATCATTCCTTAATGTTCATATTTATGATTATAATCCGTTTTTTCCCCTTGTGATATGCCTATTGTCTAAAAAATATTATTTTCTTTAGGTTATTCCATATTTATTCCTTTAAATGGGTTTATAGCTTATCCCTTTCTCATTTAAGTCTACAGGTTATCCAATTCAGTTTTAAGTATTAGTGAATAATATGATAATGTCAAGGATGTTTTCAGTAAAGTTCTTGTATTAGCTATTTTAATTTGTTATGTAATGTATCTAATTCCCAAATATATTGTACATTTATATCTTTTGGGTTGTATTATGTGGAATGTGATGTAATAAATCATGAATTATTTTGTAACAAAGAGCAGGTTTGTTAGAGTTTGTATCAAATGAAAATTTTAGTTATTTTTTGAGATTAGGATTTTAAAACTATAGTTAAATCCTTAGGGATAAAACATAGTATTGGAAAACATCCATAAATTTTGGTAAGGTATAGAGTAAGTGGTTTCCAAGAAAACAAATCCATGTCTAAATACAAAAAGTGGATGGGGCTCTGAAACAGATGTACTTTAGGGTAACACCTGAGAACACCATTTTGAGCTAGACTCAACTGTGAACTGGTGAATGAAAACAGGCCTTACGGAACACCTAGATTAACTCTTTCGAAGAAAATTATTTCATAAATTCCTAGGATCATTATGAAAAATTATTTGGGGAAACAATTCCCACAAGAATATATTTTAGAAAATAGATCATTGGTAACATATATTGAAGGCTAAAAATTCCTAAGTTAAGAAATAAATATCATTTATAAGTTATCCCTTTAACGTAATTGGATTCTTGTTTTCATGTTTAATATTTTAAAAATAACCATCCATTATTTTCATTTTAATCTAGACATTGGATAGAAATATTAATAAATAGGTAAACAACCAATGTGAAGGGAAATGTGATCACTAGCCAAATGAGATTCCCACCCAAATGTGAGAAGTAATAGTGAAATTTATGGTGATACTCTTTTTGATGACTCTACTTTTGAATAGAAACCAAGATCAAGAGGATCACCCAATTACCCGTAATAAATAAAAAGATATAATTGATAACTTTATGTTACAAAGTCCATTGAATTTCAATAGATCATTCAATACATTAATCATGGAACAACGAATCAACTCCATTGAGAATATATTATCTATCCTTCAATATTATAAGAAAGATAATATTCTACTTGTTGCTTATCATATGGGGAGAGAGGATGATCATTGGTTTAATTTTATCAAGAATACAAATCATAAGGACGATATTGAAGTGATGGTGTGGAAGGAATTCTAGAAAATATTTTTCAGTTAATATTTTCTTCACACTCTATGACATTAAATTGAAATGTATTTCCATTCCCTCAAGAAAGAATACAACTAATATATCTGGGAGATTGGAGGAAAAATCTCAAGACATCCATGATACACCTCTAGATTTGTCATAACCCACTAATACATGGTTTAAGACATCTTTGGTGGGAAAAAAACTAGTATAAAAAATCCCTTACGATATGAGACATTGACAGATATGAGAAAATTATGTGATGTTCCCTCAATGTACATATGGATATTAGTGAATCTGAAAGAAATCTCAGGGATAATAAGAGGAAAGTGGAATTTAATTCTTGTTGTCTGATGGAGAAATCTAATGGTTCTAGGGAATTTCAAACATCACACCTATCAATAGTGTGAAAAATAACCCCAAAAGATTCCTAAGGGGAACATGGAAATGATTTAAGAGTGGGATAAAAGGAAACCAAACTAGCGATTGGCGTTGAGATAATACCACTATTGTGATGTATTAAAAGATTGGTCCAATTAAACCCTAGATCATTGATAATTATTTAATCTTCAAGAAACCAGATAACTTTTCTAGCTAATTCACTACGATAAGGGTTTCTAGACACCACAAAAAACATATAATGAAGTAAAGGAGATCTTATACCATCACAATCACAAATCTGGGTCCCAATAACAAAGTGGTCACAATTATGCCAGTTATTAATTCAATATTATCAAATTTACATTTTTATTTTTTTACACATTCAATCATATCAAAAAAAGGTTTATATAACAATTTAAACACCACAAAAAATCATGGAAGTAGAGCTATTGGCAAAAATGGAAAATGGGAAAATTATTTCATCCCAAGTATATAACTCATCCCATGTAAATATTTGTTGTCTGAAAACTCAGAGAACCTTATGATACTCCCCATAATTTAATTTGATACAATTTTTTCCATTAATTTTATTTACCTATATAGGGAAAACATAAATTTCTTTGAGAAATAAATAATTCTGTATATCGCGAATCATAATATGATTCTGTAAAAATCTAATGAGAATGATGAATCTTCTTTACCACCAACATCTCAAGCATGGATATTATTTCCATATGAGAAATTTTATCAAGATAAACTGAATGATTATAAGGAAAATATCAACATTGAAGACTTTACCATTGTGGGGGAAATACACTCAAGTGTTTCCTGAATAATTGGATGGTATTCCTCTTAGTTGATATGTGATGTTTCAATTGAGATTAAACATCTAGAGTTATCATTATCCATGAAACCATATAGAATGGATGTTGTGTACCTTGAGTAGATGATGGAACAATTATTTAAGAATCTGGATAAATGTTTTACACTCCAATGTGCTTGACCATGTAGGGCACACGTCCTCTTCATCAATAAGAAGGATGGGTCAATGCACCTTTGCATTGATTGTCATGTGCTAAACATGATCATTATAAAGAACAAATATCCTTTTCTACAGATTGATGAATTGTTCGATCATCTATATGGATAAAAATAATTATCCAAGGTGGAAATGAAGTCAAGTTGTTACTAAGATAGGGTGATGAAGGAAGATATCCCCAAGACTACTTTCTAAACATGTTATAGACACTATAAGTTCATAGTAATTTCTTTCGAACAGACTAATTCTCTAGAAACATTTATGGACTTGGTGAATATATTCTTTATATGTCAAATTGATATTTTTTTTGTATTAATTATAGAGGATATTATAATATACTCTAAAATAAAAGAGGATCATGGGGGGAATTAGAGAACTCTGCTAAAAACCATATTAAAAGGATGTCCTTTATGAAAGGTTAAACAAATGGGAATTATGGTTGAAATAAGTCTCATTATTGGTGAATAATATCATAAAAAATGGTATATCTATTGACCATTCATATATAGAAACACTCTAAGGCTGTACAAGTCCAACATCCATAGTGGATATCCATAGTTTCCTTAGATTATCTGGATACTATATCCAATTTCTAAGAAATGTCTCTCGATTTTGAAACCCACCAACCAAGACAAATTAAAAAGGAGTCTTGTTTTTTTGAATGTTGAATGTTAATAGAGCTTCAAATAGTTTAAAATATACATATTACTACACTTGTACTTACGCTACAAAAAAGGGGGGAACTTTTCATGGTATTCAACGATGCTTTGAAGAAAGTATTGGGTTGTGGGTTAATTATAAATAACAATGTGATTTCCTATAATTATATAAAATAGAAAATTGATGAAAAAATATACTCATCATATTTACTAGAGATGGATATAGTAATATTAAATTAGAAAATTTGGTAACAAGAGAGAATAATGAAGAAGAACTTGAATTCATTTTACACGCCTCTAGGTTTTCATTCATTTCCGACCGTTTCCCCTATGGTTTCCCTCCCTGGGCCGGTTTTGGCCTCACCTCCTCTGCTTTTCGATCCTGGCCCGCTGTCACCTCTTCTCCAGAATGTGAATGCATCCACGGTGTCGAGTTCTCTTGTGGTGTCCTGTCCGTCTGGCTCGTTCAAGGATGCCCTCTGCCAGTTTCCTCTGAGGGATCACATGCCATGCTTTCCGGATATCATTCTGGATCTTCTGTGGGGTTGCCGGTGGTGATGGTCTGTCCCTGGATATTTTGCTTTCCGATTTAACAGTTTTCTATGATCTTCTAAAATGGAATTTGGTTGCACGCTTCGGTTCATACAAGCCCTCTTTGGCTGACTTCCACTCTTTCGTGGGTTCGTGGGGCCAGGAGGCTATGACACGAGTCTCGTCTCTCAACCGGCACTCTTTTTGTGTGATTCTATCTTCGGAGGGGGATTTTTTCCAAACTTGTTACAGGGCCCCTAGGGCTTTGGGAAGGTGGCAGTTTGTTCTCTCCCCTTTGTCTATAGATGTCCATAAAGGGAAGGAATCATCTTGGGCGATTGTTTGGGTGCCTCTCCCAGGGTTTCCCCTCCCCTTTCTGAATGGGGCTTTCTTGTGAGCCATTGGTAACTCCATGCGGTGGTTTCTTTGTGAGAACAATCATACTATCAGCATGGATGGGTCCTCTTTGGCGAGGATCTGCATCGACATGGAAATCTCAATCCCTCCTTCGGATAGGATATCCCTGAGAGTGAAGGATGCTTTCGAATGGTCACATCCACTTTTCTACCATTCCACTCCAAGGTTCTATTCCTTCTTTCATCTTCAAGGCCACTCCCTACCTGTCTGTAGGAAGAAGCGAATTGCTTAGGAGGTTCGTTTGTTCATGCCTCTCAGACACCCCCACACCCCTTTTCAACCTGAGTTTCCTGTCCACCCTCTAGTGTCAACCCATACCCTCTTGTAACCTCTCCTCAGTTGGGTCCTGACCCTCCCTGCTTAGCCTTAGTCCCTTTCTCGGAACCTTCTTATGTTTGCAATGTTATTTCTTAAAATGAATTATCTAGAAGGTGTATCAAAGGTGAGGATTTTGTTCTGTCTTCGTGCCCTGTCTCCCCATGGACTCTCGGACCTTTGAGCCATATGGAGTTCTCCCCCTGGGATATTTCTGGCTTTCATCACCCCACCGCTTTTGGCCTCCTTGCGACTGTTTCCGGATCTTCTAGGCATCTAGTCTTGGAGCCCACGGTTTTGAAGCATAGGGTCTCCTCTTCTAGTGATGGGTGCCCTGATCTTCGCGGACCCTTGGTAGCCTTGTCCCCTCTTTAGAGTACAGTGATGTCCCCCAGCGAGGCACCTCCCTTTGCACCTTTTGTGGTGCGCTTGGACCCCCCCTTATGTTCCTGGCCCCCGAGACCCCTCTAATCCTCTCACGGCCCAAGTTTCTCCCAAGAACATTGCTAATCGCACCATGTACCACTCGAAGAAAAGGGTACCCTGCTCTCCAAAACAGATCTCTGGAGCCATGCACCCTGCAGCCAAAGCTAGGGACACCTTCTTTTCTCAATGATATCCTTTATCATCTGGAATGTCTGTGGCCTGGGTACCAGGGAAAAAATAGACTTCCTGGCCATCGAATATTTTTCCCATAGATCCTCAGTTGTGTCTATCTTGGAGCCCAATAAATCACCCGCTAAAATTTGTGAGTTTGTGAGGAGGATCAAAATTAAGACTGGGATGCATGCTTCCCCTACCAATCAACATATATGGATCTTCTGGAATTCTTACAGCACTGTTAACATGGTTCAAGACTTGGACCAGAGTTTCACTGTTGACATCATCTCTAGTTCTTCACATTTTATTGTCACTTCTGTGTATGGTAGCCATGATGAAAAGAAAAGAGAGATTTTGTGGCGTGACCATGAAGCTTTTGATCTGGGGGATACTCCATGGTTCGTAGGAGGTGACATTAACATCATTTCGGACCCAAATGAAAAGAAATGGCGTGATGTTTTTCCTCACACTGCTAGCGAGGAGTTAGTTGGTTTCATGGGATGCAAGGTTCTCATGGATTTGGGCTTCATGGTCAATAAGTTCACATGTTTCAACAACCAAAGAGGAACCCAACGCACCTAGTGCCGGCTTGACCGTTGTCTTGCCATTGATCAGGCTCTCTCGGCGTTTCCCAATGCCAATGTTACACATCTTGTCTGCAGCCTTTCGGACTATTCCCCCATTTTGGTCCCCCTCTCCCCATAGCCGGATAGACCACATAGCTGTGTCTTTTCCCACACATGGCCTAACATTATGGGATTCCACGAGGTGTCTAGGGACTCGTGGTGTAAGTCGATTCAAGGCTCGGTCTAGATTTACATCCATAACAAACTAAGAGGACTGAAGGGGGAATACAAGTTTGGATCAGTGGGAACCCCTCGAGTACAATGATATTATTTCCCTTTCTAAGTAGATCAAAGCCATGGAAACCTACCTGGAATTCGTGTGGCGTGATGAACTGTTTGAGATCCTTGCTTGCAAGAAGGCTAGTTTGGAGGAAATGATTATGTGCTAGGAAAAGGATGGCACGTGATCAATCTTGGATCATGTGGCTTTGAAAGGGCGACCAGAATTTGTCTTACATCCATGCATGCATCAATGAAAATAGAAGATTGGCTAGGCTGAATATTCACCTTACATATGATAGCTTCACTAATGATAGGGACCTGGTTGGGAACATGGAAGAGGTGCATGTCAAGGATCTATTGGCAGGCCCTAACCCTCAGATGATGGAGGGATATCCTAGTGTCCCTGAGGAGTTTTTGGATGAGGTTATTATCATCCTCTCCAGCCAGGATAATGTCATTTTGTGAGCTATACCAAAGGAGAAGAAGATTCATGAGGTGATGGTGAGCATTAATCTAGAGAGTTCCCCTAGGCCAGACAACTTCCTAGGTAGTTTCTATAGGGATTCATGAGACCTGGTGAAGGGAGACCTGATCAAGGTAGTCCAGTACATTTTCAAGGGAGGTCGCCTACCCCGTGTTGCATGTGCCACCACTCTAGTGTTGATTACAAAGATCAATGATACTTCTTCCATCCATCATTAGAGACCGGTGAGTATGTGTAATGTCCGATATAAAATTATTGCAATAATCATCAATAGGAGACTAGCGGTTCACCTCCACAATATGAACTAACTAGAGAAACCTGGCTTTGTTAAAGGCCGATCCATTCAGGGGGAGATTGATCTGGCCCAGGAGGTTATCTGTGATCATAACCTGAATGTTCATGGGTCAAATTTGGCTCATAAGTTGGACATGGATAAGGCTTACGACCGCATGGAGTGGAATTTTTTCATCAATGTACTTGCTTTCTAGGGTTTTTCTACTTGTTCTATTGATTTAATTTTTAGGTGTATCAGCTCTGCATGGATGGCGATCTGCTTCATGGGCAAGCATCACGGTTTCTTTAGGACGGCCCGCGGCCTGTGCCAAGGGGACCCCCTTTCACCAATTCTTTCCATCATGGCCCAAGATGTCCTCAGCCGACACTTTAATAGGAGCATTACCAGTGGGGCCATTTCTCTCAATCGGTGCAGGCAGAGATAGACGTATATCTCACACATCATGTTCTCCGATGACACACTTATTTTTATGAATGCAAACAAACGGTCCATCCGGGGCTTAAAGAGGATCATGGAGGACTACTACCACTAGAGTAGACAATGTATCAACTAGAACAATAGCACATTTTTTATCATGAGTCAATGCCCATACTCCAAGAGTGAATCCCTTAGCAACTGGATGAACATGAAGTCAGGCTCTTTCCCGATGACCTACCTTAGTGTCCCCGTGTCACCGGGAAGGCCGTGGGTCTAGCATTTCGACCACATTGCTGCTCTCATTTCTTATTGTGTCACCAACTAGAAAAACAAGCTCTTGTCATTCGGGGGTAGGATCACGCTTGCTAATAGAATCCTCTCTTCAATTCCTATCCACAGCCTCTCTATAGTTAATGTTTTGAAGGGTGTTCTTGGAATCATTGACAGGGCGTTGGTCTCTTTTATCTGGGACGCACATTTAGTTGGAAAGCGTAATTAGGCTTCTTGGGAGAGACTATCTAAGCTGGTTGAGGAGGGAGGCATCAACGTGAGGAGCATCTCGGATACCCTGCATTCCATGCATGCTAAGATTTCCTAGGATGTGATTGAGGGTTGCTCACAGTGGCGTAGGTTCATGGCCACAATGAAGAGTGAGGGGTACCAGGATAGCCATGCATCCACTATCTGGACCACCATTACTCTTTTGATTGAATCCCTTTTTCTGCACTCCGGATGGATCGTGGGGAGATGAGAAATTTCTTTTTGGAACCATGACTGGTCAGGTTCAAGTCTTTGCTTCCCAGGCTGTCTTATTACCAACATTTCCTTCCGCCAGGCTAGGATGTATCCTACTTTTGTTTTGGCAGTTCTGAATAGGGAGCAGCATGATGTCTTTGACTTTATTAATATCAACTATTAGCGGGGAAAATGTTTCTTCACCGCTTCTAGCTCGGGTGCATTTTCAATGAAGGAGTTCCATAGGGTCTGCATAACCTTTGTCCCAACCGATGTGTGGGGAGGAACTCTCTAGCGAAAAGAAATACTGGAAAAATATAATTTCCTGGTTTGGAGGATCTAGAAACGAGCAATTTCCACTAATGACAACCTGAATAGGATGGGGTTCCATTTGGCTTGGCACTGTTTCTATTGTAGGGTGAACATAGAGGAAATTGTGGATCGTCTTTTCTTCTTGGGTGATTGGGCCACCGCAATCTGGTTGACCTTTGGTGAGATTATGGGTTGTGCTATAAGAGATCAGGCATAGGCCCCCTTCCTTGATCATTGGTCCCATGGTGTGTATAGACAGAGCCCAGAGTGTAAGGCCTACATGTTAGTGTTGGAAGCAGGTTGATGGTGCATCCGGATTGCTCAGAACAAGGCTGTTTTCGAGGGGGCCACCTGTTCTCCAAGGTCAGTGGTGGAAAGGGTTAAATTATTGCTGGTGGACCTGCTCCGGCTGAGTAAATGTTGGCAGGATGCTCCCACCACGAGGCTTGTGGCCGGCCAGAATCACTCTATTCCCCCACTGGCATGGGAAGGCAGGGGCATTGGGTTCGATGGCTCCCCCACCACTTGTGCCCCAATATGGACACTGACAACTCGAGGATAATGGGAAGCATGAGGGGGTTGAATGATCTGAGAAATAAAAGGTGTGGTATTGGATTCTTTTTCGACCAGATTTGGCATGGGTGATTTGTTATAGGCTGAGGCATTTGCGATGTTGTCTGGCATGCAGATAGCCAGGAGGAGGAACATCTCCCTTAGTGCAGTGGAAACTGACACCATCATCATTTACAACTCTCTCTCAGGTAAGAGCTCCACCCCATGGTCCATTGAATACATTATTAGAAAATTCCTAAGTATTATGGATACCAACACATATATTCTCCATTCTTGGCGCTAGGGTAGTAAGGTTTCACACTATCTTGCTTCCTTATCAACCCATGGGGAGAGTTTCATTTTCCCACCAGATATTGTCGTGACGTATTCTGAGGGGGAGCATCTGGCTAGAGGGGATCCTCTTAGGCTTCACCATTTTAGACCCCCTTAGCTTATTGTATCATGGATCCTTGGAACTTCGGTTCCTCGGATTTCTCCATTTGTTACTCTTTGTTCATTCTATTAAATAAATAAATGAATATGATGATGAAAATTTGGAAACATTATATCTTTTGGGAGAATTGTGAAATATATAAGGACCATAGGAGTCTTAAATATATATTAAAAAAAGATAAGTATATGCACCAACTATTATGGTTAGAGATGATCAAGGACTATAACCACTCGAGCCACTAACATATTGGTAAAACAATTAAATTGGTAGATGCACTATATTGAAATGATCCAGAAATTTTATCATTAAAGTGAATTAAGAAAGATCTAATCTTCTTATACTTGATGAGGATGGACAAGGGGACCATAAATGAAAGAACATCGGAAATCCTTTCACAAATTATTTATCAACCATTCTTTATAGAGAGGAAAATTTATTATCAAAGGGGTGATGTGGGAATTTATAAAAAAGTAGTATTTATAAGAAAAT
Organism: Viscum album; assembly: GCA_963277665.1. NCBI lineage: Eukaryota > Viridiplantae > Streptophyta > Magnoliopsida > Santalales > Viscaceae > Viscum > Viscum album. The sequence continues at coordinate 1,132,540,533 of OY728134.1, read as the reverse complement.
AGAAATTATCATATATTAATGTTCTTGAAAAAGGATTTGTGATATTGTGGTTAATAATTTGTGTACCATAAAATCATGAGTTGAATAAGGATTTGTTGGATGATGCACATAGTTTATCCTTCTCAATCCATCTATGGAGCACAAAGATGTATCAAGATCTCTGATAGGACTGTTGGTGGGACAATATGAAGAAAGTGATAAAGGAATATACATCAGGGTGTATTGTATGTCACTAAGTGAAGGAAGAAAGTAAAAAATACAAGGGTATTATTCAACCATTACCCATACCTATATAGAAATTTGAAAACATAATCATCGTATTTGTTACTATTTTTCCATTGAAATCAATATGAAATTATTACATATGAGTTATGGTGTATTTTCTTAAAAGGTATTATCACTTCATTGAAATTTGATAGGACTTCTCAATTGATCATATTGTAAGGATATACATTAGAGAAGTTGTGAAGATGTATGTAACAACACTATAGATTATATCTGATCATGACACATGTTTTACCTCCATGTTCTATAAGAATCTCTAACATTCTCAAAATAATGATTTGAGATTCATCATGGTTATCACCCCCAAAATAAATTCCAATCTGAGTGGACTATCGAGACACTCGAGGTTATGTTGAGAGTAAGATCAATTGACTTAAATGGTGGATGAGATCAAAATCTTCTTCGAGTCAATTTCCCATATAATAATAGTTTCCAATCAAGAACCCAAATGGATCCCTATAGTTACATTTATGGGAAGAGGTGTAGAACACCTACATGATGGGATTAATTTGTGGAAAAATAATTTCTAGGTCCTAAAATATTCAACATAATGGTGGAAATGGTCAAGACTATTTAGTAGCTCATCAAAGATACTCAGAGTTAACAAATGAGATATGCTGACAAACATCGATGAGACCTAGATTTTGTGGTTGTATAAATGGTATTCTTCCACATATCTCCATGGAATAAATTAATAATATTTGGGAATAAGGGAATTCTTACTCCAATATACATCAGTCCCTTTGGGATCCATGATCACGTGGGAGCAGTGGCCTATTGACTGGATTTCATAGCTAACCTATCTCAAGTACACGATGTATTCCATGTATCCCTCTTGAGTAAGTACATACCAGACCCCTCACATGCAATCAATCCATAGGTGGTACCATTGGTGAATGAATATTAGACTGTATAGAATTATTTCTATAGAATAATAAAATGCACCTAGTTAATGTTTTGTAATGAAAACAGAAGTTTTTTAAGAGACATGGGAACCACATGAGTTGATGAAATATAGTTTACATCATCTATTTTACTGTAAGGAAATAAAATTATAATGGAGAAATTTCTAAAGGGGGGAATATTTTAACGATATGAACTTTTATAATTAATATCCCCTTTAAATTTAAATAAATGTATTATTATATATTATGGATATAAAAAACTCATGATCTTAATCGGTTTCATTATATGTTATTAGATTTAGATGATAGTTAAGTATCATTAATGATAATAAAATATATTTTGAACAATGATTGTATTATTAATATAAATATAGGGTTTTGATAAATCCAATGGATACATACAAAGTAAGTGATGACCTCAACCAATAGGATCATACCATATGAAGAACATTAATTGGATCCTATAAGAGAGATATAATCATTGTTATTTCCCTTGACCAAGACCAATCTAAGATCCAATATCTTAATATTGAGTAAAACTATTTTCAAGAGAATTACAAGCTCATCAAGATCATAACCCAAAGCATGTATGTCAAACCACACCATGAAAGTCTAACAGTCGCACACCTTAATCTTATTGAATTTTATAGTGTTTTAATGGGATATATATAGAGAGAATAATAATATGGATATTTATATTATATTATAATTATAATAATGGTTAAACTTACTTTATATTGTTACTTTATATATGACTTTATTTTTATAAAATTAAACACAAAGTATATTTTCAATTAATATCCAATTTCAATTAAGATGTTTATTTTGATGAATTAAATGATTATTGAAATAAATTATAATTTAAAAATGATATTATTATGTAATTTTTATTAAATATATATTTTCATATAGTTTCTATGAATTCCAATGTAAATTTTATAAGGGTTTAAAAACTATTATTGTAAAAAACCCATCAGTTCTTAATAAATGAAGACTCTATATTAAAAGTGAAAATTCATATATTTTGAAAATTATTTTTGATAAAATTAATATTATTTTTGGAATATGTAAATTTAAAATATCCGATGGTGAATGTTTCATTATTTTCTGAGATAATAAGATTTCGGGTAAAAATTAAATACGGTATAAATATACGTTGTGTATTATGACATCATAGTGACCTGAAAATAATGTAATAAATACTATAAAGTGTATAAAATAAAAAATCATATTTCCCCTTTAAAATAATTTAATATTATGTTCATTTTATTAATTTTATAAATCCATTATGAATCCTCCAAAACCTATAATATATTTTATAGTTTTAAAAGCATTTCTTTATAAACATTACTCACTTTCACATTAATAAGGGAATTTTTTAAATAAGTTCAACCATTTTACATGTAAAATAAAAGAAATCACTATTATTTTGTAGAAACCATGTGTAAAAATATGGTAATGTTTTTGGTTTTGGATATTTAATTATATAGATTCCAAAAATTATGTTTAAGAAATAATAAATAATTCCCTTATCTTTTCCTATATAAACCCACCCAAGATCGCATTTAACTTAACTAAAAAAACATTAGTGCATTTCCTTACTCATCCATCCACTAAATATTATAATACTATGGTTCCCCCAATCTCTCAAGAAGCTCCTCTCAAGCATTTGAAATTACCCTATCATGGTAAGGGATCCTCTCTTTAGCTGCTTTATTCATGTTTCTTCATTATCTTATGAATTTTATATTTAATTCCTAATGATGGGATGTGATCTTACAAATACCAATTTCTATCCATTTTATTTATAAATGATTATATATCACTTTAACATTCATTAATCAGTTCAATTATCATTTATATTCCCTCTTTATGCTACTGAAATTTCACCATGATGTTCAATGGAAAACAATTGTGAAGTGAATACCCATAGCCATTTCATATCAAGGGTGTTCACCTTGATTCAATAATAATTCTTTGATTTGTGAATTTCATGTATTTATTCCCAAATCCTTGATAAAGTAATTGAATTTGAAGATAAATGATTCCATGTTTTATGATCTATGTGGCACAAATAAGAATGATAATGAAATGAAAGGGATATATGCGCCTTGAATCAAATTGCACTCCAATGAATCGTCTAATGTTTAAGTGTCATGAGATTTCATTCCAGGTATTATAGAGTGAAGATAAACCATAATGGTACTTTTTACATAATTATGTCTTGGAATTTATCATTGAATTTCTTTTTGTGATGCATTTTTTTATTTTGTTGCCACATTTCCCATATTGCATTTATGTTATAAATCTATATTATTCCTCAATGTTCATTTTTATGATTATCATCAATTTTATTCCCATTTTTATATGACTAATACCTAATTTATATTACTCATTTCATGTTATGCCATGTTTATTCCCTTACGTAGATTTATAGCTCACCCATTTCTTATATATGTCCCCAGGTTATCCCATGTAGTGTTAAGTGTGATGGAAAAATATGAGCATGTTATAATTTTTTTCAATAAGGATGATGTATTATCTATTTTAAGTTGTTATGTAATATACCTAATTCCAGAATAAACTAGAAATATTGATATTACAGGTTTTATTATGTGTAATCTTATGTACAAATCGTGAATTAATGTGTAATAGAGAGGTGTGTTGACTTAATATTTATATTGAAATAAACTTTTTGCATAGGAAATGAATGTAAGGTTTGAGATAATTATAAAAAGATTTTTATTAATTTAGAAAGAACATATTAATTGAAAATTGATAATTCCATTAGTGGCATAAACTTTATTATGAAATTAATAACAATAATAGATTATAATCTAATATTGAAACAAATGTAATAAAATTTCAATTTAAAATAATTTTTAAGAATAATTGAGTGTGGTAAATAATAAATTATAAACATTGAAAGTGAATTAATAGATTACACAACTTTTAATATTTTTTATATAATCTATGAAATTGAATTGAGAGTGTATAATACAATATTATTTTCATAAAAGTTAAAAATTAGATAAAAATATAATTAAATAAGAGATTCATAATTACTTAAATTTTAAGTAGATAATAGTTTTCATAAGTATGAATTTAACTAAGGAATTTATTTATATATTTAATAAATAAATTATTCATAATGAAATTATTAAATTATAGTAGTTGTAATATTTTATAGTGTAAGATTAAAGGAATTAAAGTTCAAAATTATTTATATTGATTAAATTATAACTTTTTCAAAAAGATAATTTTCTAAAAAAAGAATTTATATATACCTAGCATAAATAATAAGGGTCATCCAGCCACCTAAGTGGTAAACCACATCCTGGGAATATTGTACGGGTGGTTTTAAGAATAGGAAGATGTTCAGTAGAGCATAGGTCAAACATGGATCATACACGTCAGATTCAAGGGAAAAATGATGTTTATCCTCTCATCTGTGGGGTGGCATCAAAGGAAAAGGTAAAACACTAATAAAATTTTAGTTCTCAATGTACTATTAGTACACTTCTTATTATACATGTGAGAACCTGATATAAGGACCTCACCTTATTATTTACATAACAGAGTAAATTAAATTTATAACTTCCTTTCATTCATTACCAAAATCATTTTAGTTTATAGATTTAGATAATTAGACAATAATTATTTCATAAAAATAAAATAATACAATGTATACACTTCTTCTCACTATATATTTTTTCACAAAAAATGATATTAAAATGAAACATTTTTTCTTTTCATATTCAATCATCACAACAATTCTATTGACCCATCCTTATCTCTAATCTCTCTTCAATCCTTTGAAATATATTTTGAATCATTGGATGAGCATAAAAAGAATGGTAATATATATAAAAAGAATGAAAGTTGTTAGTCTCAGAAAAACATATGAATGATGAATACTTTATCAAAAATTAATAATTTTCACTATTAAAAATTAGTAAATACTTTATTTTTAATATAAGCTCATTCATTAGCCTTTTTTTATTCGAAATTATTACCATAGAACTCGTAGAAAGAACATATAACATAGAAAGGTAACTTGGGACATAATCATACATAAATGGAATAACCATGAGTGGGGTTGAATTCTATATTTTCCAATCTTACATAATATAATAGTCAAAATTTAAGCTTCCATACCCAATGCATTTGTGGTTATAATTTAACCACTCTTCCAAGGTATATCATGGAACCATCAATATTTGGTTTATCACATAACCACCCATAAAATGTCCAAGTACCATTATATAATCATCACACATTAAAATAATTCAATTATCAACATTTCACTAATAAAATTTCATTTAAAATCACTAGAAATAGTTTGGAGATATTGCAATAGATGATCCAAAATCATTATAAATAACAAATTACCCAAAAAATTAAATAATGTATTTATTTTCATTTTAAAAACATTATGGATTATAGGGGAATCCAAGTATCAAATAACAGTTACACACTACTTGAAAAATGTCTTATAGCCACATACCTATTTCCACTGTTTAATTAAACCATGGCTATAAGATACGATATAAACACACTTATTTTTAAAATTGTGGCAATACATCTCAATTATGTGATTTACTCCTATACCCTGATCCCTCATCTCCAAACCTTCTCTCCCTCTCTCACGGAATTACTCGCCTACTCGCGATCCTTCTCTCGATACCTTCTCATGTGACTGATCGTCCATCTCCCTCCTCTCCTTTGGGTGCCCTGCCTCATCCTCCGCCCACTCAGTCTCATCCTCTAGCCACTCTGCCTCCTCCTCCGGTCGCTCCACCTCCGGCTGGTCCATCTCCGGCTGCCCTACCACTGGATCTCCCATACCTGTCTTCCCTCTTGCACCTACCTATTCTCTGGAGCTTGACCTTATACCATAGGGTTCTTACAATATCTTTCTACCCTAGTCTCCTCACTACATCAAGTCACTCAGGATTTCACCCTCATTGAGGACATTTTCGAATTTCAACCTTCTCAGATTAGTAATCTATATGTATTTTGGTTTTATTATATTCAACTTATTTATACTCTTTTATACTCCATTAATCTATTTTTTTAATGTGTTTCAAGTGGATAGGTAAGTGTTTTCTCTAAGATAATGATATATTGAAATATTTCGAGTGTTTTAATCACACATAAATCCTAGGTCTACTCAAAATACCTTCTAATAGTTGGTTCATAATATATAAGAAATATTCAAAAAAAAAATAGAGAAATATAGTGATTGATAATCAATGAAATTAAAATTAATATAAGTTGAATACTAGAATACTACCTTTAAATAACGATCTTCTTGAAATATAAAATGAGTATAAAATATGTTAGAATGTCTATATAGAGATATATAGAAAATAAATATTGAAGATAAACCAATATAAGTTGAAAAACATGGATTTAAATCCATAGGAAGTGGAAAAAACCAGTAATTTGACATAAATCAACTAATCTATGCAAGTCTTACTATTTCCAAAAAAAATTATGTGAATAATAACCATTGGATAAATTTAAATTATCCTTTAAAATATCAATATTTTATTTAAAAATAAATTTATTTACCATTTAATTTTCATGTATATCTCAAAATAGAATCATATAGAACTCAATTAGTCATGTATGTTCTCTAAAAGCTCTCTTAGCTAGTATATCTGTTTTTGGGGTGTCAAGCCCTCACTGGTGTGGTTTTCAATCACTGTCTGTGGGTGTCACTCCCTACATTATGCATTCTAAAATAAGAAATCATTTATCCCTAATTCTTATGTTCTTAGTCAACCTTCAATTTATTCTTATACTCATAGTTCCATACTTAATGATATGAATTAGGCCATAAGTGATAATGTGAATCATAGCTCCAATTGTTGAATGTCTTACATAGCCATCCACTAACTCCCTCTAATTATGCATTAATATCAAAATAAGGATTCCATTATTCATGGATTTAATAGTTAAGTGACCAAATTATATTATATAAAATTAATTTTAAATTTATATATTACAAATATCCTTTGACACCAAAATCATTGAAAATAAAATAAGATATAAATAAATGGGTTTAGAAACCTCTTAAAAATAGATATTGAATCCTCTTTTCAACAGTGGAAATTCGACTTCAAACTCTATCTTCTTATTAGAACTCTACCTAACCTCTTATAAATCCTTCTCTTATTACATGTATTCACTTTGATCATCTAAGGTTTGATCTCCCTTTTATTTCTTTCTGCCTTTCATATTTTATTTTAATTTCATTATAATTTTTTTGTTATCTAGACATTTGTAAATGGATTTATGGATCACTACCATATTGGAATTTGTATTCCTTCCTAGTAACATGTGATTAAAATGAAAATTTATATGACATTTACTATTTACCTATCTTTGGGATATCCTTCTATGTGGTATTCTATTTGTGTAATTACCAGTTTTAGTTAGGAAACTTGATTTAGAGGTTTCCAATATAGTCCCCTTGGCATTCATGTGTTCTTTGCGGAGGAGATATGTTTTTTAAAAATATCAAATAATCTTTATGACCATTCCATGAGCTCCCCTCTATATGATGATAAATATGGTAATTGGATGATTTTCATGGGTGATCAAAGTATTGAATATGATTTCTAAAAATAAAGCATGAATTAATTAGAAAAATGAATGATAAGGATGAATGTGAGACTATGTTGAGGCATCGACTACATGTGGGTTTTGGTGTGGGATAATATTATCATGATAATAAACATTACGTTATTGTGTGATGTTCTGTTATCACTAGTATAGTTTCATTGAAGAACATGAGGCTTTGTTGGGACTCTCCCAAAATATTTCACTTTGGTTTTTGATATTATAAAAATTTATAATATCTCAATGCTACCTATGTTACATCAAGAACACATTTTGAATTGGAATATAAGGCTGTATCAGTTCACAGAAAACATCTTTATTCTATTTCTAGCACTACATTGATGAGTGTCACGGTGTGAGGTTCCCTTTAGTGTTATACTGATTTAAATTATTTAGCACCCATTTATTATTACAAAATTGAGGTTAAATCCTATTTATTCCTATGGATCCTTCTTAAGTCCATTAGTTCAAATATACTACCTCTCATTCCAACAATAGAATTACTTCTAAAAAAGCAGAGCTAGAACAATAATGTATATAGAGAAATTAAACCATGTTAGAAATCCATATATTAAGGAAGAGTAATATTTTTTTTATGAAATTGTGAAAAATTGAGAAAATTTTACTTATATTGAGGGACATGAATGTTTCATGAGTATTTAGAAACTATTACTCTATCAGATTAGCCCCAAATGTAAGGAATTATGTGCTAAAACATCACTACCTTATGTATGTGAATACATTTCTTATGTTTCCTTCAAAAGTTTCCTTATATTTAGTTATGTATTTACTTACTACTTTTTACTATTTTTCAGTAAACACGTTAAATGAGGATGAAAATAGAACAAGATTATTCATTAATTTGTGAAAGGACATGCTTGAACATTACTTCAATAATAAAAATAAAATTATTTCATCACATTGGATTATATCTACAATGATTTTATTAAAATATCTTATCCTTCAAAATGACCCATTATTCATAGTAACACTGTCTACAATTTTATAGAGTAGGTTCAAGAATAATTTTACAACGAAATGGACAGATTCATGGATTAAAACCAAAAGTTTACTCATCATTAATTATCAAATTCTATAATAATTTAACTATTCAATTAATAATTCAATGTGACGGGGGAAGAAATTATTTGATACTATAGTAAGAGTCTACTATGGTGTCAATAATCTGATGAGATCAAAAAATATACAACATGTTAGCTGTTAACTCTCTAGAGAAGGAAATAAAACGATGAAGGGATATTGTGAATGTTTTTTAGTGAAATATGATGTAAATTCATTTATTATATACATATAATGGTAGAAAAAGAATTTTTTCTCAATGAAATAAATAAAAGAAGTTAATAGACTATTTTATGTTTTTCTAAAATTTCATACATTGCACAAATTTTTACATTCAACCACAAGAATAATTAACAGATAAAATGGAGGAACCAAGATATCTGGATAACATAGAGAGAAAAATCATAATAGAATAATCATATTCGAATATGTTTAACATAGGATGGAATTATGACCCAAACTAAACATGAAAGGGAAAAGAAAATTTAACAATGGTGTACTATTTATGTACCAATGTCAATAGTAGTCAGGTTACTAAAAACGTAATAACCCGTGAGCCTAATGAAACCATGATTCATAGTCTAAAAATTTGATTTAGGATCTATGAATATACTAAAATAACTGATGGAGATCAAGGAACACCAATGAAAGATGAATGGATTTATATAAATTAATAATTCAATGTGTTGAATGGTTTATTGACTTATTCATGGGAATTAGGAAGGTATCCATAATTTATAAATGTAAATTGGGGAGATTTAGAAAAAAATATGATGAGAGCGAGGGAATGGTTCCTTGCAACATGAAATGAAATCGAAGATATTCATGGCTATTTCCACTAGTAGAGGAAAATCCATTAGAGGAAATGATTAAGAGAAAAGTATAAAACCTTAATTGGAGTAATGTGGGAAGTCTGTCCACAAATATCTATTTCCTTGTAATAAAAATTAAATTGGCATGTTCCATCATTTTACATCGGTTTTGATATTTCCATTGAACACCATAGTTGCATACATATTTCATTCAACCGCTAATTTAAATATGATGAAGTTATCTCATTGTGTAGGGAATCATCATTGCCTTATCCTATTCATATTAGTGTCTTTGTGGGGAGTAATTATTACATGGATGTAGAGGTTCTTAAACATAATTATGGTATAGAGATTGATGTCTATAGTTTTTGATCAATTCTGCACCATATTCTTTATGGTGTTTCTGCATGATAGTGTGATAGAGTTGTTGGATCATCAGAAATGGGCTATGGGATGCTTCAGATTTATAATGCATAAGTCTACATGAGCTACATTAGAATGGACAAATTCAGTGTGATAATGGTTCGTATCCTGTATCATTGTTCTATCATTTTTAGTTTTTTGTATGATAGTGGAAGCTCATTTCACCTCGTGTGTTCTTTGCACTCTTTTTAATAAATATCTACGATTTCATAGAGCTATTGGTATAGTTGAGATTAATATTATACATGATATAGGATATTTAGAAATGCATATGTAACCCATTAAAAGGCATGAAACCCCTTTATGATGAAATCTCATGTTACCAAGGTTTTTTGGGTTGCTATGAAGGCATGACTACACACGGTTCCATGATTTTAAAATTTGTTGAATGATAGGGATACAAAGACATTTATAAAAGGTACAACATGATTTAACATTTTCCAATTCCTAATCACAGTCTGTAATTTGTTTTTTTCACACAACATAGAATAAATTATTATTATGGATTTTCTGGTACGCGGGCACGTATTTTAGCATGTTCATCGAAGATAATAACAATGAACTGGACATCCTTGAAATAATTCATTCCTATGTTGAGATACTGGACCACTATTTGGGAGTGTGATATTTTCGTTCCAAAACATAAAAACTTTAATGGTGTTGATCTAAATGATTTATTGTATTCATGTTTATCATGTGTGTAAACTAGACTTGATCTTCAATTTTCACAAGGTATACTAAATGTGATTTTCTATATTTTTGAAGTTGTGTCATTTTGATGATAAAAAATGGTTGGAATAATTATTTATTGGATGAGATTTTGATTGCTCAGGAGCTTGAAAAATCACACAAGAAGACGGTGGCGAGACTCGTCGGTGCCCGGGTATATTTAATGTGCTTTTCAGATAGTCACACATTGTTTATGTTTTGTGTTATCTTTTTTTGTTTTGGTTTTAATAATGGAGGAAAACTTATTCAATTTTCATAATCAATAAATTTATTTTTGTCACCTTTACACAACAACGTTTTCTATTTCATGTTCTACAAATCAATGTTATTTTATAGTTGATCAAACATTTATATGTGGCTAGGTTACATATGTGGTGTGGAATTAGATGAATTTGGTGGTTGAAAAATGTTTTAATTTTATTTTCCATGTGGTGTTTAATATTTTTTTCATAAAGGTATTCTAAATAACTCATTATCATATTTCCTAGTTTCTAAAAGAGTTAGGTTTTCGAGGGGGAATCTAATGTAGATTAGAGGATTATGGGAGAAGGGGAAATTTAACTTCATCTATCATTTTTTGGGTAGTTTTACTACACCTAGGATGGTTATAGATTAACTATATATAGATAGGGTGTGTGTGCGGGGGTGTTTTATGAATGGAGTGTGATGGGGGTGATCTAGGGATGGGGTGTTTTGGGGTAGGGGTACGGGGTGTGCAGGCAGGGTGAGGAGTGTGCAGTGGGGAGGGGGTGTGCGGTGGGGTGTGTAAGGAGTGAAAGGTGCAGGGGGAGGTTGAAGGGGGTGCAAGGTGTGTGTGGGGGGTAGGGGGTGTAGGGGGAGGGGGAAGGGGGTGTAAGGTTCAGTGGGGTGCAAGATTTGCGCATGGAGTGAGCACCGGGGAAGGGGTTCGGATAAATCACCGCTCAGTACCAAATTAATTCATTTTCTTTGAACTTGTGGAATCACCTTCATCGGTTCTCTTTGATTTCCCCACTTGGTTGAAGGTTCAATGTTTAATTGATTGATTAATATGGTTCAAAGGGTTTAGAATTGAGTGAGAAATAGAATAAACTATGGTTTTTCCTTACCATATATCCTCTAAGTTCATGAAATTGAATATCCTTCATGAATAAATAATGTCATTTGGAAATAATGAGATTCTTGATAGATGAGTTATCAATTGAGAAAGATACAATGACTGTTAAGGCATGAATTGTGTGGGAAATCCTTTAGTGTCGCAGTGGGAATGGGTTAGTAATTTTCCTAAAGTTGGGATGAAGGGTTGGTTTATTGATGAGATCACTAACATTCATAGGTGAATGGGCTTGTTTTGAGAATATACCTTTAGGTTGTAACAACAATAGAAGTAGTACCGAATTGATGATATTAAGAGTGGGACACTGATAGTAATTTTTGGATGAAAAATGCATATGTTCTATAGTCTATATAATAACCAAGGATGAGAAGGAAATGGGTATGTTATAGTAGGTTTGGAATTTAAATAGTGGTGTTGTTTTCTCCTCAATATTGGTACACAACTGATTTGGAATGATTATACTAAAACCAAAAATGAACTCATACTAAAATTAGGCACACAACAGATTCAGAACTCAACCTTAGATAAGATATTAACTTATAGGGATATTATGGAGTTTTTATACCATTAATTAAGGATTAATGGATCGTATGAGGGGATTATGTCTTCTAACCAACATATGCATTTTTTTTAAAAACTCATCCTTAGAGAAGATACTAACATATATGGATATGATGGAGTTTTTATACCATAAATTAAGGATTAAAGGTTAGTATGAGGGGCTGTAAGGGGAAGATGTTATGCACTAGAGGGAGGGGTGTCTAGGAGTGGGGTTCTCGGAGGGGGGGGGGGGGGTCCAGGGGGGAGTGGAGGGGGGATTTTCATGGGGGAAGGGGTGCTGCAAGGGGTTGGTTGTGGTGTGGGGTTTATCCAAGGGGTGTCCATGAGGGAGGGGGTCCAGGAGGGATAGGGGTGCCCAGGAGGGGGTAATGTATGAAGGGGGTGTGTTGGGGGAAGTGGCAGGGGGTATGCAGTGTGGAGGGGGGGGGGGGGGGGTAGAGGTGGTGGGGTGAAAGGTGCATGGGGGTGTAAGGGGTGTGTATGGTGTGTGAAGCAGGGTAGGTGGAATGAAGAATTTACCACTTAGTACCTAAGTAATTAGTTTTTTTTGAACTGCTTCAAGAACATTCATGAGTTCTATTTTATTTCCCCACTCGGTTGATGTTTCAATGTTCAAGTGGTCAATTAATAGGGTTGAAAGGGTTTAGAATTGAGTGAGAAATAGAATGAACGATGGTGTTTCCTCACCGTCTATCCTCTAATTTCGTGAATTGAATCTCCTTCTATAATAAATAATGTCATATTGAAATAATGAGATTACTAATAGATGAGATCTCGATTGAGATAGATACAATGACCGTTAAAACATGAATATTGAGGGAAATCCTTTAGTATCACAGTGTGAATCAGTTATAAATTATCCTAAGGGTGGGATGAAGGGTTGGTTTTCTTATGGGATCACTAACATTCAAAGGGGAATGATCTTGTTTTAGGAATATACATTCAAGTTGTAACCAATATAGAAGTAGTAATGAATAGATGATATTAATAGTGGGATGTCATTAGAACTTTTGAGAGGAAATGGGGTATGTTATATATTATATATAATATCCAAGGATTTTAAGTAAATGAGTATGATATAATTGGTATGGAATTTAAATAGTGGTGGTGTCTGCTCCTCCATATTGGTACACAACTAATTTGGAGAATTTATACTAATAAAAAATGAAATTATACTAAAATTAGGTACTCAACTGACTTGGTACTCTATAATAGAGAATTTATTAACTTATAGGGATATTATGAAGTTTTTATACCATTAATTAATGATTAAGGGATAGCATGAGTGGTTGTTGTCTTCTCACCAACATAGGAATTTTTTACAAACTCAACCTTAAAGAATATACTAACTTATACAGATATGATGGTGTTTTTATACCATTAATTAAGGATTAAGGGATGGTATGAGGGGTTGTAGGGGTAGCTAGTATGCGCTATAGGGAGGGGGTGTCTATGAGGGGGCATTTCGGGGGGGTCTATCAAGAAGGGGGTCCTGAGGGGAGTGGAGGGGGGACTTTCATGGGGTAAGGGGTGCTACACTAGTGGGGTGGGTGGGTGGGTGGGGGGTCTTCCTAGGGAGTCCAGGAGGGAGGGGTGTCCAGGAGGGATGGGGGTGTCCAAGAGGGGGGGTTCTAGGGAGGGGGTGTTCTATATGCATGGGTTTTGCTAGGGCAGGGGGGGTATGCTAGGGGAAGGGGAGGCGGTGTGTAGAGGGGAGGGGTGTGCAGGGGGTAGAAGGTGTAGGGGGTGCAAGGTGTGTGTGGGGGTAGGGAGTGCAGGGTGGACGGGGTGTGCATGGAGTGTGCAATGGGGTAGGGGTCTAGAAGAATTAAACACTTAGTACATAAGTAAATAATTTTCTTTGATCTTATTGTAGAAACTTCATCGGGTCTCTATGATTTCCCCACTCAGTTGAAGGTTCAATGATGAATTGATCAATTAATAAGGTTAAAAGGATTTAGAATTGAGTGATAAATAGAATGAAGTTTGGTGTTTCCTAACAGTCTATCCTCTAATTTCATGCAATTGAGTCTCCTTTTTGAATAAATAATTTCATCTTGAAATAATGAGATTCCAGATAGATGAGCTCTCAATTGAGAAAGATACAATGATCATTAAGGCATGAATAGTGAGGGAAATCCTTTAGTGTCACAGTGGGAATGCGTTAGTAGTTATCCTAAGGGTTGGTTGAAGGGTTGGTTTATTGATGGGATCACTAACATTCCTAGCTGAATGATCTTATTTTGGGAATATACCTTCCTGTTGCAACCACTATAAAAGTAGTACTGAATTGATGATATTAAGAGTGGGACGTCTGTAGTAAATTGGAGAAGAAAAGGTGTATGTTATATAGTCTATATAATAACTAAGGATGAGAAAGAAATGAGTCTATTATAATTAGTATGAAATTTAAATAGTAGTGGTGTCTGCTCCTCAATATTGTTAGAAAACTGATTTGGAACCATTATAGAAAAACCAAAATTGAATGTATACTAAAATTAGGTATACAGATGATTAGGTACACAACCTTAGAGAATATATTAACTTATAAGAATATTATGGAATATTTATGCCATTAATTAAGGATTAAGGGGTGGTTTGAGGGGTTGTAGTCTTCTAACCAACATATGAATTTCGTTAGAAACTCTACCATAGAGTAGATACTAACTTGTAAGGATATGTTAGAGTTTTTATAGCATTAATTAAGGATTAAGGGCTGGTATGAGGGGAGGTAGGGGAAAGCTGGTATGCATAGAAAGGATTGTGTTTAGGAAGGGGTGTTCCAGGTTGGGGGGTTATCCGTGGAGGAGGGGGGTCTTTGCATGGGGGAAGAGGTGCTGTAAGGGATGGGGGTCCAATAGGGAGGGGTATCCAGGAGGGATGGTAGTGTCCAGGAGGGGGGTGTACAGGGTCCGGTGGGTGTCATAGGTGTGGGGGGTCATTTTGGGGGGGGGGATTCCAGGGTCTGGGGTGGTGTCCAGGGTCTGGGGGCTCTGTCCAGGGGGCGGGGTATCCAGGAGGTGGGTGTCCAAGAGGGAGGTGGGGGAGGGGGCGGGGGTTATCCATGGCTGAGTCGAGTTGTGGATTTGCATGGGGGAAGGGGTGTTGTAGGGGGTGGGGTTATCCAGGAGGGGTAGGAGGTCTATACAGGGGGTGTCCAGGGTCTGGGGGGGTCCAGTGCCTAGGGGGTTTGTCTAGGGGGTGTCCGGGGTGTGGGGCTTGTCTAGGGTCTATCCTGGTGGGGGCTCTGTCCAAGGTCTGGGGGGTGTCCAAGGTCTAGGGGTTGTCCAGGGTCTATCCAGGGGGTGTCCTAGGTCTATGGGGTCTCTCTAGGGTGGGGGGTCTTGACAGGGTTTTTCCAGGGGGTCCAGGGTCTCAAGGGGGGGGTGTCTAGGGTCTGTCCAGGGGGTGTCTAGGTTCTAGGGGGGTCTATCTAGGGGTTTCTAATGTCTGGGGGTCTGTCTTTGGTGGGGGGGGGTGTAGGGTCTGTCCAAGGGGTGCCCATGATATGGGGGGGGGGGGCTGTCCCGGGGGTGAACATGGGGGGGGGGGGTATTTTTTATGAAATGGGTTACCCTTTAGACATGGTTTCAAACTATGGATATAGACCTATAGCTAGAGTTCCAAACTGTGGATATAGACCTATAACCATAGTTTCAAAAAATGGCTATATCCCTGTGTTCCTTAAGCTACTTCCACGGTTTCAAACAGTGGATTTAGGTTTAAAGCCACAATTTGAACCGTTGCTATAGGTCAATAGCCATAGTTGGAAATTTTGGCCATAGGTCTTTCCCTATAGCCACGCCAATACTAGTCAAGGTTCATAAAATCTTGGATATAACCTATATCCACGTTTTCTGGACTTATATCTATGGTTCTAAACCATGGCTATAGCCTAAATTTCTAGTAGTGACAGCCTGAGAGAAGTCATTGTCACCGTATACATTAAAAAACATTCTTTTTTATAATTTTTGAAATAATGTAAATATATTAATATTAAAATATTCATTTTCATAACATTTTAATGAAAATAATAGTTATAGGGACTGATTTTACACCTTATAAAAGAAGATAGAGTATAAAATCAAGATATACCTCAATGAAAGGAGATTGAGACAAATTCCCTTACCTCGAGTCTGATTCATCAAGTAAGTTCTGTATCATCCAAAATAAAACACATAGGTTAATTATTTACATTCTTGATAACCTTTATCATTTTTATAATTAATTTTATATAAATTAATAACTTGTTATAACAATTACATAATTATTTATGTTCATATCGGACATTTTGTTGATATTCAGTACTTGAGTGGAAAATAAACTTGGTATGACGTCAATAATCTATGTGGTACTAAGTCCATCATCCCCAAAATAATATTTCATGACATTATAATAATTTTTATACATAAATTATACTTTTAAATCAATACATTATGTATTTTTATGAAAAATGAACAATGTAAAATCATGGAGACAGTAGGTCGTATGTACGCATGAGTAATGTTTCCCATTTTTCATTAATCATTATAGAAATAAGGTAAATATTATTTTATATTTCCAGATTTATAATACCATCATTAATATCATATTAATAATTTATAAATACTTATAGATTATTTAGTGAAAAAAACAAATCACATTGCTTTGTGGGGGTGATATTTCACAAATATGCACGAACGATGTTATTATTTATTGTGGATGAATCGTAAAAAAGTAATTGATATATTATTAACATATAATGATTAATATTTCATTAATATAACATATAAACATTAATTCAATCATTATAACTACTATTTAAATATGTTGAATAAAAATGAAGTATATCGGTTCGTGAGGCTGTATTCCACCGTACACACTAATGAAAAGTTGATTTCCCATTTGATGAAATTGGAGATGGTTTTAGGTGATGAGTTTAATATAATAAAATATAATAATATTGATGATATTGGAGTTATTATTTAATCATGGTTTAATTATATTTAAATAAGTGGAAGATAAATAATATAGAAATACTTACAGAAATTGATAGCTATTCTTCGATTGAACACTTTTGAAAAACAAATTAACACCTCTATGGAGGGTGTTATGCCTATACTAAGGCCTTAGTAATGTGAGGAGGTATAATATAAAGGTTTTTGGGTAGGTATTTTCCAAAAAATAAGGTTTCTGAGTTGTAATTATTAGAATATATTGGGTACCATTTTATAGGGGGAGGTCACCCTTGGAAACTCTTAAAAAATTAAATTAATATAAATTATATTTTTACTCCAAATGAATAAAAATATAGTTATGAAAAATATCGTATGAGTATGGTTTTAAATAATCTCAACAAATAATTTTTAGGCTTGTTTTTACTTCATTTTAAACCTTATCATTTCATTTTACCGTTGATTAGCCTATTTTAATTTTAATTATTTTAACAACATTATAAATATTAAGAGGCATTAAATTTTACTTATATGGGCTCAATTTCTCATAAATGGATTTTTTAAGAAAATTTAGACCCTATAATATCCCCATTGTGATTTTTAAATATGTTATGATTTTGAAATAATTTAATAATGTATTATTTTTAAAAAATATCAATAGTGACAATTTGGATACTATTAATTTCATTGAATTTAAATAAAATAAAAAGAGTCATAACTTTAAAAAACTGTTGAATAAATATATAATGTGTCATGGTCAAATATAAAATTTTGGTAGCACCCTAATTAATTCATATTTAGTTTATTTTAATATTTATCATATCATTTATATGCTATTTCTATTAAAAAGAATTAATGTATCAATATTGTGTTAGAATTTATGGTAACTATATAAACTCTAAATTTTTTAAATAAATTTCCATTATGTATGTGATTTAATTATCTTTTTGGATAATATTTATGATCAAAGTTATATCATATTTATCCATATATTAAAATTATTATAATTATAAGAAATAAGCGGGTGACATTTTGTCAAATTCTTTTATTATAATTATATTTATATCATTTTCATGGACAAAAGACCATTAAATTAGTAAATTCAAATACTTATGTGTTAACGGGATAAATCTATTCATCTAATAGGATTTTTCTGATGTTAGGGTAATTTTATAGTCCTTTTCATATTATTTGTTATCTTAATATAGTCGATTTACCGTTAACTATGTTAAATAAAAATTATCAAAGTTACTCTTCATAAAATCTCAAAAACAAAAATGAAACTATTATTTTAAAATTAATCCCGTGGAAAAAATTGAGAAAGTGGGTTTTTTAAAAGTAAAAAACATCAAAATACTAACATGTGTTTATATCCAATTTCAATATAAAATTACTTATAATTACCAAAATTAGATTAAATTAAAGAAACTTAATATAATTATACATTAAAATAATTTAAAATGATAATATAAAAATATGAATAAATTAGATAAAAAAGTAGTTATGAATTAAAATTCAGTATTTTTTACTATTCATTAAAATATGAAAGTTTCTTAAATTTTTTTTACAAATTATCCAAACTAAGTTTTGATTTCCTTATTCCAAATAAAAATTTTATTTTTTCAAATAAAACTTTTAAAAGTGTCAAAACCCATATTTAAAATGGGTTCTAGATCTAAAGGCGGTAAAACAATGTTTTTTGAAAAATTCATTTTTTAAGCATAAGGCAAGATTTAAACTTATATTATGCTTATCAAATCTATTAAATGAATGTAAAACAATTATAATTGAATATAGAATTATTTTATCTTTTACCGGGTTGTTACATTCTTACAACCTTTTGGTAATTGAATCCTCTCAATTTTATTCGCTTATCAAACAAGTGGGGGTATTTTTCCCTCATAGAAATTTTAGATTACCATGTTACCTATTCAACCATATGGTTTTTCCAAAAAACCTCAACCTGATGAATCAACTTATTCCACAAAACATTCTCTATGTATTCATGAATTTGGACTGATTTTTCCTCATAAGAAATATTATCTTTTAACTGGACTACTTATAGACTCAAAACATGAGATTGATCTGTCAAATACTTTATTAACATTAAAACATGAAAAAAGTTGTGTACTTGGGAAAAAATCTGAGATAAATACTCTCTATGAATCTAATGAATCTTTCTCATGTATTTTATAGGGTCTAAAAAACCTTGGACTCAGTTTCCCCTTATTTAAAAAATGCATCGCACTTTTCTATGAAGAAATATTGAGAAAAACATGATCACGTACCTTGAAAGAAAAATCCTTCCTCCGGTTATCTTCATACCTTTTCTTGGTGCTCTAAGTTTTCCAAATGTGTTACTGAATCATATGAAATTTCTCTTCCATTTCATCCATTAATTCTGGTCCCATAAACTTCCTTTCACCTACTTCATCCCAAAAAGATTGAGTTTGACACTAATTTCTATATAATGTCTCAAATTGTTGCATTTGTATACCTGAATGAAAACTGTTATTATAAGAAAACTCAACCAAATAAATATATTGATCCCAATTTTCTTTGTAATCGATTGAAAATTCAGGTACCATATCCCCTTGGATATGAATTGGTCATTATAACTTCCCATCTGATTGAGGAAGAAATGTTGTGCAGAATTTTAATTTAGTACTCAATGACATCAGAAGGCCTTTCCAAAAGTTAGAAGTGAATCTATATCACGATCAAATAAAATGGAGAGGGGAGCTCCATGTAACCTAAATATCTATTTAATATACAATGAAAAATGTTGATCTATATATAGAGTATCTTGAATAGGAATAAAATGAGTAGACTTATTTAATCAATCAATAAAAACCCAGATCACATTATTACCTTGAAAAGTATTAGGTAATACCACTACGAAGTCCAAAGATATATTTTTCAATTTCCATTCGAGCACTAGAAATTGCCAAATAACCCCTTTTCATAATTTCCTCTCTATTTTAACAAGTTTAAAAGTAAAATATATCAGGGTAAAATAAAAAATATCTATTTTCATTCCATCTCACCAGTAATACTCATGGATATCTCTATACATCTCTATGATAACCAAATGAATTGAAAAAGGAGAAATATGAGCTCCATTTAAAAAATATTTATTCAACAGTGAATCAAAAGGCACACATAATCTATCCAAAAAACTCAGAACACAATATTAATCAATGTTATATTCAGGTAACTTATGCTTCTGAAAAAATTATATCCTTTTCTACAACTCACTACCATCCTTCTTTTCTTGCTTAATTCTTTCTAACAGAGATAAATTCATTGACACCTAAAACAAAAAATGTAATTTCATACAAAAACAAATTCCAGTAAAAAATCCATCAAATCATTAACCAGAGGATTACATTACAAATTCATCCTAGTTAATATAGAAGTACATTTTCGACTCAAAACAATAGCCACTTTATTTTCCTTTCCAAGATTGAAATGAATCATGCAATAATAATCCTTGATTAGTTCGATACATCTGCTCTATCTCATATTTAATTCTTTCTAATTGAATAAATACTTTAAAAGTTTATGATCAATATATATTTCACACATTACACCATAAAAATGATACCTCCAAATTTTTAATGAACAAACAATATCATCTAATTCAAAATCATGTGTTGGGTAATTTAACACATGAGGTTTCAACTATCATGAAAAATAAGCAATTAACTAATCATTTTTCATTAGGAAACGAAAAATTCATTTTAGTGATGCATCACTATAGATAACAAATTAACAATTTTTGGAAGGGGGGGAAAACTGTAGAATTTTCCATTCTTATTTTTAGTTCCTGAAAATAATCATCACATTGAATTGTATAGATGAACTTATCACCCTTTTGTGTTAAAATTGATTGCAGGATATATAGTCGAGTAATTGTTTCAACAATCCATCAGTAATATCCCACTAGTCTAATAAAACTATGAATCTCTATTATATTGGTAGGTTTTTTCCACTCTTCAACAACTTTTGTTTTAGAAGTGTTAATGGTTATGCCATATTTAGAAACATTATATTTATGGAATGAATTTTTTGTAACAAAAAATCACTCTTACTATACATTCCATGTAGTTGTTTTCATCTACGGTTTTCAAAACAATCCTAAAGATAATTTCATGTTCCTATTGGATTTTAGAATATACCAAAATATCATCTGTAAATAGAACCAAAAACTGATCCAAAAACTGATAAAATACTGCATTTTTAAGATTCATAAATATAGTAGGTGTATTAAATATCCCAAAGTTCAAAACCACAGACTCATAATGCATATAATGTTTTTTGACTCATTTAATTTGGGATGAAATCCTCCTTCACCTACAGCTGATGGTACCCATAACTCAAGTCAATCATTGAAAAATATTGAGCTCCATATAGCTGATCAAACAAGTCATCAATATGAGTGAAAGGATACATATTCTTAACAGTGATGTTATTAATGGCTCTATAATCAATACAAAGCCTCATGGTACCTTATTTATTTTCCATAAATAAAAATAGAGCATGCCATGGTGAAGTTCTAGGTCGAATGATACATTTATCAAGTAATTATTGCAAGATTTGTTTTTCAATTCCACAAGTTCTGTTTTAGCCATTAGATGAGGGGATTTAGAAATAATCATAGAATCAGGGCCTAAATCAATACTAAATTCAAACTCCTAATCTATTATAACACTAGAAAATTCATCAGAAAAAACATCCATAAATTCATTCACTATTAGAATTTCTCTAATCAATACAATTTCTTTCTTTTCAACAACATGTGCTAGATAACATTCACTATCAAATTTAATAAATATTTAAGCTTCATGGTAAGTTATCAAAGGTATGAAATCATTGAATTAAACTTTCAGGGCTCTGAAATCTATTTTATCATGGTAAAATGAAATTCAATCCATACAAATAACGATTTCAAACTCCACTACGGGAAGATCAACATGATTTTTAAGAAAGACCATCCCACCAATGATAATTGGAAGATTCCTATAAATCTTTGTTTTTTCAATACTTCCACCCAAAGTTTTTAACAAATGTTATATATCACATTCAGGGGGAAATATTTTAAATTTACATGCAATTCTATCAAAAATTAATGAATGTGAAGACCCAGAATCAAATAGAGCATTGGAATATTTTGAAAACACCTATAACATACATGTCACAACTTCATTTGATGGTCCCACATCATCTTTAGTAGTAGAAAATGATTTTTAAACTCCCTTTTTCTTTTTATCTTCCCGATTTCCACCTTGGGTAATCAACTCTGGACACACATTGGCATAATTATTTAAATTGTTGCTACTAAAACATCATACCACTATATTTTCATTACCATCCTTATCATATCCCTTACACTCATTAGTAATATGACCAGTCTTACCACATAACAATGACTACACATACGTTGTAATATTTTCTCCATGTGGATTTTTACAACACTTCTCCCAAGATGGAAATTTAGATTTCTAACCTCCAAAACATTTTGATGAAATCTTCCCTATTGATTGTGAACTAGAAACCTCTTTTTTGTTTCTATCATTGAACGCATGATCATCTAAAAACACCATTTCAACCTACATAGCACATTATACAAGTTTCCTATTGATTTCCAATTCACGAGAAGCTGACTCCCATTAATATATCAGCTTCAGTCCAAAGTAAAAAAGAATTTATCTTACTATAAATATCCCGGATAAGATTTGGTACATACATTTCTAAACATGTGGAATTTTATTCATAAACGGCCACTAAATCAGACTCTTTTTCCCAATTACATGAATGTTTTTCTATTCTAAGTTGAATAACCTTTGGAAAATACTTCTCAATGAAGAAATTTTTAAATTCATCCCATTACATTGAATAAATATCTTTAATTCCTATGATATTTTTAACCATTGACCAACACTATTCAGATTCACCTTCAAAATAATAAAAAGAAAGACATAACTTTTTTATGATCCGAACAACCCATGATTTTGAATATCATTTCTAATAATTTAATCCATCCTTAAACTATAATGAGTTCAGATAATCCTATTAAAGATGGGGGATTTTGTATCATAATATAATCTATTATCTTTGTGGTCCTCTGTGGTACATCATGATTCTCTATTACATCAACACCACCCCCATTTAACACAAAAAAACTACTAAGATCTGATTCTGACCATCCAGGGATAGTGATTTGAAAGGTTGTTTTACACTTGATTTCAACCCATTAGAGCATCCCTATTTCCTTTGTGGAAATACATTATAAAAATAAATATTTTAGATGATTAAAAATGGTAATATTCAAATGTTATAACATTTTAACATGATCATATGGTAAAATCATTCAAATAAAGCTATTAGTATTACACTGAACACTAAATTTATCTAAATAGTTCACTGATACCAACTATAAGAAAAAGACATTATTCATTACATAACATTGTAAATTCAATTTTTTATTCACTTTCATGCATTACAAAAATATTTTTGGTTCATATTTTTATAGATTTAGACTATAATTATAACATAAAAACTCAAATAATAAAAATTAGAAACCTCTACTTAGTATCCATTTTTCAAGAAAAAACTATTAAAATGAAACATGGTTTCTTTTCATGTTCCATTATAACAACAATTCAATAGATCCCATACTTGTCACTATTTTATATTAAATCATGAGAATGATATTTTAAAACTTGGGATGATCATAAAAAGATCAGTAATGGATACAAAAATAAGTAAAATTGTAACTATCATAAAAACATGTAATCCGTGAATACTTTACCAAAAAGTGATTCTTTTCACCTTTAAAAAGTAGTAAATAATTTATTTTTAATATTATCCCATTGATTAATCATTCTGTAATAAAAATATTACCATATAACTTGTATAAATCACAAATTACAGAGAAAGGTTACTTGGGACATAATCATACATAAATGGAATAACCATGTGGTCGACTTCCATATTTGGAACTCTTACAAAATAGAATAGCTATACAACCGATTTCCATGACCAATGAATTTAGGTTATAATTTAACCACCCATACTTGGTTTATCATGAAACCACTCATATTTATTTTATCACGTAACCACAGTTTAAATTTCCAATTACCATTATATAATCATAATGCATAAAAGATTTTAATTATCAACTTTTCAATAAAAAATGTTCATTTTTAATCACAACAAATAATTTCAAGATATTTAAATAGTCAATCCAAAACCATTATAAAAAATAAAAATACCCAAAAAAGGAATAATGATTAATTGTCCATTTAAAAACATTAAGTCTTTTAGCAGAATCCAACTCTCAAATAACAATTTCAGGGGTGGAGAAGTCATTGTCGGTGTATACGTTAAAAAACACACATTTTTTCATTTTCAAAATAAATTAAAAAAAATCATATTGAAATATTCCTTTTTATAACGTTCTAATGAATTTAAAATTCAAAAGGTTTGATTTTAAATCTTATAAAATAAGTTCATGTATAACGTCAAAATATGCCTCAATGAAAGGAGATTAAGTCGAAGTCCATTACCTCGAGTCCAGTTCATCCAGTATGATCTTTATATTCCAAAAAAAATATTAGGTTAATTATTTACTTT
Source organism: Viscum album (assembly GCA_963277665.1). Taxonomy (NCBI): domain Eukaryota; kingdom Viridiplantae; phylum Streptophyta; class Magnoliopsida; order Santalales; family Viscaceae; genus Viscum; species Viscum album. Next base: position 1,132,515,440 of record OY728134.1, on the reverse strand, counting down.
ATTTGGAACCTTTTCATGTTCATAGTTCATTTTATATCACTTATTACCATGTTATAACAATTACATAATTCTTTAAGTTCATATTAGATGTTTTGTTGATATTTTGTACTTGAGTAAAAATGAATATTTTATGATGTAAATAGTCCATGTGGTCAAAATTGAATAATATTTATAATAAGATTCATGTAATTATTATCATTTTTATAAGTCAAGTATGATTTTAGATAAAACCATTAAGTATTTATTTAAAACTGAACAATGTTATAATCATGCAGATAAATTGTCGTACGTATGCATGAGTAACATTTTCTATTTTTCATTGATCATTATGGAAAGAAGATAAATACTATTTTATATTTATATAATTATAATAAAATCATTAATATCATATTAATAATTTATATATGCTTATAAATATCATAAAAGTTATGTAGTGAATAAAAATGAATCACATTGCTTCGTGGAGGTGATAATTCACACGTACTCATGAACGACGTTATCATTTTTATGTGCATGGAAAGTAATAATGTAATTTGAATATTATTATATTATAATGATTAATATGTCATTAATATCATATATTAACATCAATTCCATCATTATAACAAATCTTTAATGACGGTGCTGAAAACTGACTATATCGGCTCGCGAGGCAGCAGTCTACCGTACACACGAATACAAGTTTTATTTTCCATGTGATGAAATTGGAGATGGATTCAGGTGATGATATTATCAAAAAAACTAAGTATATTGAAAATATTAGATTTATTATTTTCTCCTAGATAAAGAAAGTTTGAATATGTGGAAAATGAATAATATTGAAATAATTAAAAAAATGATACCTCTTCTTCGATTGATCACCTTTGACGAACATCTGAACACCCCTAAGGATATGTCATGTAATGACCCAATCTTTTTGGGTAGTATATTAACTTACTCTGAATGATTTAATAAGATGTTAATGGTTAATGCAGAAAGAGGAGTTGATGGATTCATCCAGTAGAGTCGAACCTTATGAAGTCCACTTATCAGAGCTTGAGAAGGAGGTAGCATCAGGGGGCTTCGCTTTGGACCAAGCCCAAGCCGAACTCCAGCGTGTCAAGCTTGAACGGAAATGCCTTCGGGAGAAGTTCAAGTTAGTAGAGATTACTACTAGGTCAATGTTATCTAAGCCTCCCTCAGATTCTCTCACCATAGAAAACCTTACACTTAGGTCATATGCCGGTGTTATAAGGGGTTATGTGACGAGACCCAAGCTTCTTTGTGTAATCCTTTGGGATGAATGAATTGAGATTTCTTCCTTTAGTGATGTTTGTGAAATTTCAAATGTCCGGATAATTTTAGGATGTATTTTATTGATGAATTTTGAAAAAAGGATATTTTAAAATATTTATGTAAACCCTAAATAAGTAATGATGTGTAATGATTTTCAAAAAATGGTCTTCTACAAAAGTGTTCAGTAAGGAATTTGGAGTCTAATAAGATCAACTTAATTTTTATGAATAGTACATTATGAATAGTGATTTTACGCTTAGGATTAGTAATGTGACCAAATGGATTAGTAATTTCACTCAAATAAAGTTTTAATATAATTTAGACACCTAGATTAAGTAAAGTGATTCAATAAAATGGGTAAATAACGGTTTCATGAATTATTAGCCAAGTATTAGTTTTTTCGGGGGAATAGTGTTTTTTAATTAAAAATTTAATTAAAAATAATTAGAAAATTATTTTTATAAAAAGGACTTTATTTTTGAACTCAGAGCATCGATATTATGTTATGGTAATGTTTGGGGATTTTTCTGAAAAAAATGAATTCTCGATGAATAGTGTTTTGATTTAAAAATAAAATTGAAAATATTTATAAAAATATTTTTATAAAATTTAGTTCATAAATATAATTATAGAATCGATTTTTGGTTAAGGTGGAATTGTCGGATTTTTCTGAGTAAGATGAATTTTTCAGTGAATAGTAAAAATACAGTTTTAGGGTTTAGTATGTTTAATGACATAATAACTGTGTCATGAGGATTTCAGGAGATATTTTAAGGGTTGGCCGGCCATTGGTGATGAATTATTGTTTTGGGGGCCCCATGTGGCCTAGCTCCATGGTAAATTCCAAGGGAGAGAATTTGGTTTTGAGAAAAGCACTTGTGAGGTGTCCCTTGGCCATTAATGCCTTGTCCCCTCACTTTCCCTATAAATACCCACCCTTTCCTCATTTAGTTTTCACTCCCAACTCTCCCCCAACGAAGTTCTGGTCTCCTTACCTCCCAAGGAGTCCTCCCAAGGTTCCCCAAGTCTTCAAGGTCCAAACGTTTGAGTTTTAAGAGTTACGTTTTAAGGTATGGGATCCGACCTCTCTCTTTCTTTTCATGTAATCTCTTTTTTGTCATTTCTTTTATGCTCCATGTTCTTATGTTGAAGGATGTTCTTTTATATTTATTATACTTTCCTTTTTATGTTCATATGATGATATACTCCCTCTTAATCTCATCATTTCATTTTATGAAACTTTAAGTGGCGCCGTTAGGCTGCCGAAATTTTTGAGGGATTCTTTCACCCTTTACGTTTTCAAGATCTATTTTCATGTCAAGTCTTTCATTTTCCTTTTTATTATGTTGGGGTATGATCTCTATATCTATAATAATGAACCCTTAGCTCCATATGATGAGAGACCCTATTTTGATCTTTTCAATTCATTTTGGGTTGAAGTTTAAGTGACACCGTTAGGCTGCCGAATTTTTAAGCGATTCGTTCACCTTTCTCATTTTTCAAAGATCTACTTTCATGTCAAGTATTTCAAGTTCCTTTTGTATTATGTTGGAGTATGATATCTATATATTTTATAATGATATTTTATTTTCATATGATGAGAGTCCCTTTTTGATCACGTCAATTCATTTTATTTGAAGTTTAAGTGACGTCGTTGGGCTGCCAAATTTTCATAAGAGAAATCTTATTTTTGTCTCACTTCCAAGTTTTTCATTTCATATGGTATATCCTTCAAATTTCATTACCATGTTCTTAAATCCATTATATTCTGTCCCCCTACTGTTTTATGGATCATTTATGAGTGGGTGACCCATGTTCCCTCTCTTTTCAATGTTTTCTAAAACCTTGTAACATAGTCGTTATGCTGCAGAATTTTCGTCTCAAAATGACTCTCTCTTTTATCAAAATTATTTTATGTTATAAAGTTAATACTCAAAGAACTTATTTCTACAAGGGTATTAACATATATATATCAAAATTTTCTATTTTAAGTTCTGGGATTTACATACATGAAACCCACTTCCCCTTTCCGTGGGTTTAAAGTGACATAAAGATCATGTCTTCAAAGCAGTTTTTCAAACGTTATGATTATGAAATGAAACCCATTTCTTTTATTCTATATGGGTTGTTTATTAAATTATTAATGATGATATATGTGTCTCGCATTATAATAAAGAAATTTCAAGGGTGCGCCCAGATAGCGCTCCAATGCATTGGGTAAATACTTAATCTCTAGAGATGACTTTTTAGACTGGTACCTTGGTGAATAACCTTGGTAATTTTTAATGACACCTTGGGGATGGACCTTGGTGAAACAAAATGATTTTCAATATTGAATGTTGCAGCCACATCTTCAAGTTATGAAAAATGTTATTTTTATTATGATGTATCTCATGATTTCTTTCTCATGCCTTAATGTTCTTTTCATGTCCTTATTGAAGTATCTCAAGTTCACATGTAAAATGTTTCTCTTGTTTCCCTTACTGGGCCTTTTTCTCACCCTTTCTTTTGATGTATGTCCCCAGGTTATGAGATGCAGTAATGAACCTAGGATGAACTTAAGGAGAAGCCTTTCAAGTGTTTAAGAAAAATGTTTTATGTTCTTTTCATGTATTATGTTCCTTGTTTCCAAGACACTAGACCTTAAAGATCCTCAGTTCTGTGTAATGAAATGAATGTTATGTTATAAAAAGACGGGATGTCATATGTCATGCCTAAAATAAGGCCACCAAAATTTTTATAGGTATTATATGATGGGTTTTGGGTAGGTATTTTCCTAACTAAATGTTTTTTAATGTTCATGTAATAGTGCAGAATGAGTACTTTTTTATAGGAGAGGGGAGGGCACCCTTGGAAACTATTAATATATTAAAGTAATAAAAATTAATTTTTAACTTTAAATGACTCAAAATTGATTTTTGTAGAATATAAGATAATTATGGTTCGAAATAATCTCAACAAATAATTCTTTTAAAAGTTTTGTTACCATTTCAAACTTTATCCTTTCATTTTACCCTTAATTTTTCTATTTTATTTTTAATTGTGGTAACACCATTTTAAATATTAAGAGGCTATAAAATTCACCTATATGGGGTAAATTTATCATAAATGGAAAATTTAAGGACGTTTATACCTTATAAATTTAATTATTTTTATGATTTTTAAATAATTTAACAAAATATTATCTTTATAAAAAATCAATTGTGTCAATTTTGACAATATTTATTTCATTGAATTTAAATAAAATCCAAACATAGATATAAATTTTAAAAAACAATTTAATAGACTTAAAATATGTAATAGTAACCAATAATACTTTTGGAGTACCTTAATTAATTAAAATTATATTTATATTAATATTTTTTATATCCTTTATTTGATATTTCTATTAATAAAATAATTAATTTATCACGGTTGTGTCAGCATTAATGGTAATTATTTAATCTCTAAAAATTATAAATAAATTAACATTATGTATATAATTTAATTTTATTTCTGTATAATATTTATGATTCATGTTATATCTTTTTAAACCCTACATTAAAATTATTATATTTATAAAAAATAATAGGTTGACATTTTGTCACATTCTTTTATTATAACAATATTTATACCATTTTCACGGAAAAAAGTACATTAAACGAGTAAATTATGACTCTTATATGTTTATTTGTCTGTTAAATCCTATTTCCTTTGTCATATTATTTGTTACCCTAATTTACCCAATTTACTTTTAATCGTGTTATATAAAAACAATTACTGACATTTTTATTCATAAATTCCACACAAAAAAAGGAACCAATTTTAATAATTTGGACCCTCTAATTCCAAATATGGAATCAATTTTTAAATATTTTAAAAAATATAAGTTTCAGTAATTAATTTAAAATTAATCTTGTTCCCAAAATGAGAACATGGGTCTTCTAAATGTAAAAAACATCAAAACATTAACATGTGTTTATATGCAATTTCAAAGTGAAATTACATACAATGACCAAAATTGTATTAAATTATAAGAAAATAATCTAATTATACTTTAATAATAACTAAAAGGATAATATAAAAATATAAATAAATTAGGCGATAAAGCAGCTTGGAATTAAAATGCAGTATTTTTCACTATTCATTAAAAATGAAAGTTATAAAAAATATACAAAAAATGATCCCAACTAAATTTTGATAACCCTGTTCAAAATAAGACGTTTATGTTTCCAAATACAACTTATAAATGAATCAAAAACATTATTTAAAAGTGGTTCTCCATTAAAAGTTGTTAAAGATAATTTTTTAAATTCATGTTTTAATCATAAATAAGGATTTATAAATATATTATTATTATTAAATATATTAAATGAATGTAAAAACATTTATAAATTAATATAAAATTATTAAATATTTACCTGGGTTGTTACACCTTGCCGAGATGAAGTCTGATGTATGATCTTTTTAAGTGGTCATTGTTCAACATTTCAATATAATACATGCACAAAATTATTGAAAACAAACACCCACCAACATATTCTTCCTCCTAGAATGGTTGTACAAGAGTTTATTTAGGTTATATGAATATATATATATATAAACACACAAACACACACATATAAATAAATATATTCTACATCATGGAAAATGAACCATCACGAAGAAGGTGGGATGAAATTCGAGTAGGTATAAAAATACATTTGTTAACTATAAAATGACATGTCACCTTATTCAACATCTCAAACACCACTATTAATACATATTGATAGAATATATATATATATATATATATATATATATAAACTAGTATTTGGATGATTTTTTATCCAAAGATGCTTCTCACAAGACAATATCAATAATTCAAACCATCCTTTTGCTTCCCCAAAACAACTATTAAAATGTCAATGTATAAGAATCCATCCCCCCCATCTTGAAACTATATGACTACATGAGTTATATATATATACACATATTGCATCACTATAGCTCCACTTATAAATTTTCTTGAAAATAATAGGACACAAGGATAACATAAAGATAGTGCAGGTAAGGATTAATAATTCACCATGTTATTTCTTTGAATGAAAATTAGAATTTTTTTTTCAAAAGTACTTTTGTGGAAAAATTGGGAAACCAAAAACAACATCATACATGAAAAACCCAGAAAAATACTACTAAAAAATACTCCTTCCCAATAACTACAATGTTATTGAAAGCCTCCACCTCACATGACCACTCAGAAAGCTGTCCCGCCTGGGGTTGCATTGGCCTAGTATTGATGGAAAACCTAACTCGGTAAGTTATCCCACAAAGAATTTCTATTTTAAATTTTCCAAACAGAACCCCCTTTATAAGGGAAATTATTTTAAAATTTTATATTATCACTCTTCAAAGAAAATACTATATTTATTTATTATGATTCTCAGGAACAAAAATTTACATTGTTTTTGTTATTTTAAAAAAAATTATTTTTATGAATTTTTTTCAAATGTGGTATTTAAGGAGTTTAAAAATGATTAATTTATGTTTAAAATATTTTATTTTCAAAAAAATTTCACTCTAAATTTTTATTATGTTATGTTATATTTAAAAAAAATACTTTTCTTCATGATTAAATTTTTTATTTTATTAAAGGGGATCTCTATTATTTTTTAGTTGCATCTAATAAAAACCATTTTTTTCAAAACATATGTATTTCTCATAAAATTACACTGTTCTGTCCTCATCCTCAAACCATGAATTTATTTATACACTTATATTATTCTTGGAAGTTATTTTTAATAATAATTTTTATCATTTGAAAATAATTTTTTAAATGCAACTAAAAATGATAAAAGTAAGATAATAAATTTATTTGTCAAAATTTGGTACTCAGGTATTGTAAATGGAGATGAGGGATGAGGAGTGAACCCAAATCTCAAGGGAATTTATCCACTAAAGTAATGGTTGGGCTGTTTATATCCCTTATATAATGACTTGAGATATTAATGACTATTTACCCTTAACAGGAATTATGATGATTATCTTATGTTACATTCAACAATATACTAAACCAATATCCACAAAACATTAATAAAAATAAATTATTTATGATTATCGTTAACACTGTTAAACTAAAAAGAATAAATATTAGTATCTAAATTTCAAATTCATATATTTATAATAAATTTGAAATTTGAAATTGAAAATATTAAATTTAGTTTTGAATTTATTACATCAATATTAATATAAGATGATTTTTTTGGTTTATTCCAAAATATTTTATTTTTAGGTGAATAAGAAAAATACCAATTTTGATAAACCCAATAAATTTTATAATACAACGATTAATTAGAGGATTAAGAAATAAATTTTTTATAAAAAAATATAATCTATAATTTTTAAATATTTTATGTTGAATTTTAAAAACTCATGCTTTAAATTTTTGAATCTGAAGTAATATTTCACCCAAAAACTATTCTTGCGTGCTTATGATAAAAATTTGACATTATCACGTTAATAATGTAAATAAAAAAACAATTTAGTATTTGAGTTTATAAATTCAATATTATATATTATTTTCAATTTCATTCATTTGAAATAAATATAATATTATTCACGTTGGTGTTTATTACTACAATAATGGTAAAACTTTTTTTTAAAGATTTGTTTTATTAATATAATATAATTTTTACTTAATAGATTAACTTGAAATAATTTATGTTAAGAATCAATATATGTTTTATCCAATTTATAACTATATTAACACACATTCAATTTTAATCAATATTATAAATACTAAAGAACACAAAATAGTTTAATGTCAATTTAAAAAATGTATTTTATTATATATTATATATTTTCATCTGAATGATAATTATTTCATATTTATAAATATAATTAGAATAAATAGTGGTTAAATTTAGATTTATAAAACCAAAAAATTAAAATAAGTGTTATCTTATTTTTTTAATGAAAATATAATTCACTTAGTTATGAAAAGGAGTTTCCAAGATAAAAATCAAAATGTAAATATGTAAAAACCTAAGGTAAAAAAATTGAAACATTTTTTTAACATGTTTGGAAATTATTAAATGAAAAATTAATGAACTGATATCAAACTAAAATCCATTATTCTTAAATTTTGTATTTATTTTTCGAGGAATAGTTCAATGATATCATGGATGTGTTTAAGGTGTTCCTAAAACACCATTTTATTCACGTAAAAAGGTGATCAATTGCACATCTATAGGGTTATAATTCCTAAATGAATTTCCATTGAATATATTCCTAAAATATATCTCCAAGATTTGATTTTCACATAATTATTCTATTTTTTGAATGTCCCAAAGGCCATATTTTTTTTTGATTTTTGATAACCTCCCTTTCAAGTGATTATGAGGAACCCTTAAAAGGACCATATGCTTAGAGATTACATGGCCCATAGGATTAAGAGATTAAATGACCCAGAGGTATTAGGGAATTCAAAAAGTCTATAACTACAAATAATTGCCCCTCCCTAGCATATGCGTTGGGATAATAGCTCTCCACCTTCACATCACCGTCTTGACAGGGTTCTCCTGCAAACATAGAATGGTCCCGATGGCATAGCCATACCCTCTCATTATTTGAAATCCCTTTGGTTCTACTCTGGTTAGTGAACATTCTCTAAATCCTCCAATGGGGATACTCCTTTTTTTAGAGTCTGTCTGGGGTATCTACACTAATCATGTGGCCTGAAGTCCATGAGGTGTCCCAAAATCCTTCACGGTGGTCTAAAGGCCATAATGGTGGCGTAAAAGCCTTACTAACCCGAACACCTGGGTGACCCAAATTCCTTAAGGACTCTAAGCCCAAACCGGTGGTGCAAGGTGAATAGTTCATGTTTCTACAGTACTTAATAGTACCTACTACAATAATTGCTATAATACCGACAGAATAATACTACAGTACTACTACAGTGCTTGCTAGAGTGCATGTTGCAGTGCGACAACAGTAACCCAGAATTATGCCTCCTCTTGGTTTCTCACATGGGTCTCATAGATGCACTTAAGAAGTCCTCACTAACAGGATTGATGGTCATGTCCGTCTCATACTTATTCTCATGTTTTTTATAATTTATCTTAATGTCATCACTTCTACGGAAATCTTGAAGATAAGATCAAGTCTCTAATGTAAGTATTACATTCTTTATAAAATTTTCCCCATAAAATTTATCTTACAAATATATTATATCCATAAAAATACAATGAAATTAGAAAAATTATTATATTTATATTTTATTATTTAGACGAATAACCATAATTTATTCTTATATATCTGCTAAGAAAAAAAGATTCCTTAGTGTAATGTGCAGCCTACAGCCTCCACAAAGTAACATATTACATTTTTATTCTCTATAATCAAAGGAAGATAAAATTTGTTAAATGGATGAATAAATATGATATATAATATAAATAAGATTGGAAAATTTTAAATTATCATACATGTTATTCCCCCCCCCCCTCATTATTTAATAAATGCAATTTTAATAATCCATACATGTAAATTATTTTCTCCACGAGAAATTAGTTTCAAATTCCATCACCACCCATCGTGGTTAGATATAAAAAATTATTTAATATATAAACATTATTTACCTAAAATTTATAATGATATGAAAATTATGAAAGTATTATACAATTATTTCTACCATGGTCAACTTATAGATGTAGATACAAAAAATTTACCAAAAAACTCATGTCACTGATGCAGGAAAGAAAAATATATTATAATTAAATAAAATATGATAGTCAAAAAACCATATCATATAATAATATTATTTAGTAAATATTTAATAAATATTTTTTTATTTAGGAAGTTAATCACATACGTAGAGCGAATCTGGAACCCGAGGTACAGGATCTTCCATACCAACTTTATGACTCGATTGTTACATGTTCTCATTCATTTTCACTAATTAAATAAATATTCATGTCATGAGACACTTATATTTTTTATTATATTTCTCTTAAATATATACCTAGTTAAATATAACTTTTATTTATTGGGTTATAAATGTTTTTAGTTCCCTTAAAAATTCCTACTATTATGTAAACTCAGTTTAAGATAATTTTCCTATTTCTTGACCCATGTCGAGTATCAAGCCTATAAAATGAATTTAAATATTATTTTTAATATAAAAATCTTCATTATTTTATATAGAACCATTTTGGTTCAATTATGGAAGTATAGAAAACAAAAAAGTATTCCCCTATTTTGAAATACCCTTTACTTATTGCGTAATTCTTCCCCAAGGTGGTACATTTTTATTATTTATTCTCCTTGACCATTCTAATTAAATCACTACATTAAAACTCAGTTATACATAACTGTGTTTTATTTTTAAATATTATCATCCAAATAATTTAAATCCTTATTCCTTTAGGAATACTTACGATTTTTCCTTCGATTATGACATCAATAAAAATTATGAAACTCATGTCCTTCTCATGGGTTTGATCATGCTTATGATTTATGTATGATTTATATTCATCATGTGGAATGAATATATATGATTTTAATTTATATTAATATGTGGGCCTGGAATTATATATCCCTCTAATTCATTGTTTAAAAATTTATATCCCATGAGATGTTATTTAAGGGGTTACGAAGTGAACATAAATACACCAGAGTACTTTTCCCACATTATAATGATTGTCTCTGCCATTCCCCATGACTTATATTTATTATATCATGTTTTATATTGTTTCCATATGATTATGATCATATGAAATAATTTTCTTATTTAGTTTCTCTATTATTAGAACATCCCACTTTATGATATCATGTTATTTCTCTTAGCTGTCATGTTATTTTTATTTCAATGTTAATTCCCTTACTAGAATTTCTATATCACCATTTTATTTATATATTTTACCTATGATATACTGTGTAGTTTTATAAGATCCATGGATGTTAGGAGAACAATCTAGAGTTTTAAATAATGATTATATATTTAATTTTTAATTATATGTATTATTATTTCTAATATTTCATGTCAACTTAAACTCTTGATCCTCTACGTGTATGTTTGGAAAATGAATATTAAGAAATTTTAATTATTATGTGTTTAAGGCTTGGTATTCTATAATTAGTATAAAAACGTATAGTTATATTTTGATATTTGGAAGAAAATAAATTTGGTAAAAACTTATAGAGAATAATAAGGGATAAATCTAATTGTAGGAGAACATACCATTTTTTTATAAAGTATATATGCTTTTGTTCATAGAAACAAAATCTTGAATGGATACAATAATTGGACATGGTTTTAATGGAGATTAATCTAGGTTAAAAAAAAGAGTCTGTGGTGCATATATTGACTTTCATTTTGGTCCATGGTGAATGGTCCCTAACCACAATCCTATTTTGACACTCCTGGGGGATATGATTTGGTTACTTAATATTCCATTTACAATCCATTATAAATTATTTGTATGTACTTTTTATGGAATTTAATTAGTCTACTGAACCTAATTAGAAGATGAACACGTACTTCAAAGATTAAAACTTTGTGATTCCTACATTAGGTAATTTACATCGCGTATGATTTTCTTCTTTTGATTTTATGGTTTTCCTTTTATACATATATTAATGAAAGAATTCATATCTCAAACTATACATTATTTTAGAAAATAGATAGACATATGAGTAATTTTCCTAATAACATGTGTAATGGAAAATGTTATTACTACCTTATTTAAAATCCTTGAATGATGGGAGTAGGATGTTCAAACCATATTGTTGTACTAGCACAAGAGAATCAAGTTATCAATAATAACATGAATTGTGTGGAACATCCTCCATGAGAGTAAGTTGCATTTTAGTATTTTATGCAACAATACCTCAAATATTTATTGGATATTTTGATCCAATAATTAATAAATATTGTGTAATATATATTTAGAATATATTTTTTATCCATTATTTCTTAGTTTAAGAGAAGGCCATACTATTTATTTACCTCTTTGAGGGAGAAACTGATCCATGGTGGACACTGATCGAGAATAAAATACCCCTGCAAGAAATATAATCTATTGAGTGGGATGAGTTCAAGGTGTTATTTATAAGTAAATATTTCCATCTCACTACACATCATAAATGTAGAGTATGTTCCTTGGGCTTAATAGAAATGAAGATAAATCTATTGGATCTTATGAGGAATAATTTATCAGGATTTCATGTTATGCCATTGGTTTTATCTTTTACAATTAAAGTAAAATCAATCACTTTTTTAGTGGGATAAGTCTAAGTCTATGAAGATATTTTTCAATTTGGGACTTTGACAAATTTATAAAAAATTTCCATTGTTCCCTCAATTCTAAGATGAAATGGGTGATTTTTAGTTGTTTTTTTGGGTCAACAGATAAGAATAAGAAAATAGAGTTTAACTTATTGGGAACATCAGATATAAGTCATGGTGGTATGAAAATACAACTTAACACATGTCAAAACTTTTTAAAGAATACTCTTAGAAATTTTATCAAGGGGAGAAGTAAATTTTTCAACTATGAAAATGAGGGAAATAAAGACAATGCACATAGAAGTGAGATGAAGAATCCCACTAATGTATTCAATGAGATAATCTTCCTGATCAATCCTCAACTAACTATCAAATATTTCAACTCGAAGGAATGTAGAAACCATGAAAACAAATGAACTAATCTAAGGGTTTTTGAAGATAAAAAATAAAAATAACAACCAAATATAAGAGATAAATGGTGGGATTATGAAAATATTACTGTAAAGGAGGATCATGAAAATGAGGTTGCGATAGGTATACTATTTATTAATTCATGTATAAAGAATTTACTATTTGATTATAGTTCTATAAAATATTTCACATCATGAATAAATATTAGAGTTATTATAACACAACCTCAAAACATGGAGGTTATGTTATTAGTGAAAATTTATAATGGAGAAATTTCTTCAACTCTAGTATATAAATATTCACTGATTCATATTTGTGGGATGAATCTCCATCAATCATGTCAACAATACCTCTAGTGAAATTTAATGATATTATGGGAAAGGATTAGTTTTCTCAATATAGAGCCCATATCAATTACCATAAAGATGAAATAACATTCTATATCCTAAATTCTCCATTGATTCTATTAATGTGTTAGGAGGAGGATGAATATTCATTTGAATATCCTTCAGAAGCATGGATATTGTTTCCTTATGAGAAATAATTTCTTTCTCAAAATGATTCGGTCAATGGTGAGGACCACTCTTGATGTCATGACCATTTTAAGGGATTATTCTAATGTATTCCCTAAATAATTGACTAGTCTTCTTCACGACTGAGATATTTAGTTATCAACCTAACTTATACATGTATCTCTACCGATATCTGAGACGCTATTTCCCCATTTTAACTAGATGAACTAAAGAGGAAATTAAAATAACATATTGACATGATTTTGATATGCCTGAGTCATTCACTATGGGTTTCATAGTTATATTTTTCAAGAATATTGATGGTTCTTTGTGTCCCTATATTGGTTTTTGTAAACTCAAAAGGATCCTAATAAAGAGAAAGTATTATCTACCATTGATTGATGAATTTTTTGATCAATTATGTGAAGATAAATACTTATATAATATGGTCATTTTTTAGGATGTCATTAATTAAAGGTGATTAATCAGGATATTCCTAAGATAGAATTTCATAAAGGTTACATGAACTATGAATTCATAGTCATGGCATTTGGACTCAGGATTACTCGAGTGAACTTTAATTACTTAATGAATAGATTCTTTATAGAATACTTCAAAAAAAATTTGTAGTATTTATAAGTTAGATCATTATATAATCCAAAATAAAGGAGATAGAAATGGTTCTTTAGAATGTTGTATTGTAGACTTTTTGGAAGGGCAAGTTATATTTAATGTATAATAAATCTGAGTTTTGGATGGACTAAGTTGAATTATCAGGTGTTGTTATCATGTATAAGGGGATATATATGGACCCTTTGAAGATTATGGCGATTGAGTATTTTCTTGGGCCATTAACTGTGATGGATATCCTCATTTTCCTTGGATTATTTGAGTACTATAAGTGATTTGTGAAAAACTTCTCGAAATTTTAAAACACAATAAGCAAGATTACTCATAAGGGATTGAAGTATTTATTGTCAAAATAGAGTTAATATAGCTTCAAGATGAATAAGAGGTTAAATAATACTCCCATACTCACTATCCTTAAAAAAGGGGAATGTTTGTGATCAACTATGATATATCAAAAATGGATTGGTCTGTGTACTCATGCATAATGAAAAAGTGATAGCCTATAACTTATGTTGACTAAAGGTGTGTGAATTTTTTTCCAAATGCATGATCACGGGATATCAATAGTAATAATAATGTTTAAAATTTAGAGGACTTATATCTAGGGAGATAAGTGTTATATATATATATATGTGGACCATAAGATCATGAAATATATATTCACATAGAATGAGATCATAATGAGACAAAAAAATTGATTAGATAAGATCAAGGATTGTGATATATCAATCCACTACCATCTGGGGAAGGTAAGAAATGTGGAAGATTTTTTAAGTAAAAAAATTTTGTAACATTTTCTATTATGAGGATTGGTATGGATATGATCTTCTTTCACATTAAAATTATAGAAATCTGTATCTTGAAGAAAGGAACATTATCCTATATTTAAAAAATGATTTCTTAGACATCATTGTTAGATAATATAATGAATGATCAAGGAGATGTTGTGGAGATGTAGAAGGAGGAGGATGTTGTTAGAAAGGGAAATCCATTTATTTAAAAGTTTATAATGAATGAGTTTTGGGATTATGGAAATAAAGTTTCATTTCATTAGATATAGAGAAAAAAAAGGAGTTACTAAATGATTCTCAAAGATCAACATTATCCATTCACCTAGGAAACTTGTGATTTTATAGAGATATCCAAGAATAATATTGATGGGATAATATGAGGATGGAGATTCTAGAATATAAATTAAATTTATTAGTGCATCATTAAGTGAATGAAGTTATGAATAGTTATAAAGTTATCATGCAACCATTTCTCATGCTTACATAGAAATGGGAAACCATAACTGAATATTTTATTCATTAGTCATTAAAAGACATAAAAAGAGAAAAAAATATATATGCGTTTTGGTGGAACATCTTACCAAGGCGACACAATTAATTTTAATTTTAGAGGAATTCTCACTAGATCACCTTGCAATGATATACACTAGATAAGTTGTGAGTCTATATAGAACACCACTATTGACTGTATCTAGTTTATATCTAAGGTCCAAATCATAGTTCGGGAAGATTCTTTAGTATTATCTTAATATAGTGTTGAACTTCATTATGTCATATCATCCCTATACTTATGGAAACATTAGACTATCTAGAAACATGAGAATACATTGAGATATTTCTTTATGGACTTCAAGGGAGGCTGGGACCAACAGTTTTTCCCTGTTGAGTTCTCTTATAAATTTTTTTATATTAAATCATCCAAATGGTCCCATATGAATCCCTATATGGGAAGAGAATAAAAACACATGTTCCATGGGATTTAATAGGTGAAATAAAGTTACAAGGACCTAAGATGGTCGAAGTAACATTAGAAAATTTCAAGAACATTTAATAATATTTAAAAAAGACTATAGTTGATAGAAGATTTATAATGATAACCATTTACAAGACCTAAATTTTGAGGTATGTGGTAGTGTGTTCCTTTGTATATCTTCATGGAAAGGATTCATGAGATTTGGGTAGAAGGGGATGTTATTTATGAGATATATTATCCCCTTTGAGATTATTGATTTCTTATGAGCTAGGTTGTATCGAATCACTCTCACACCAGACTGGTCCAAAATACATGGTATGTTATTTGTATCCCTCTTGAATAAGTACATGTCAGATCCCTAAAATTTTCTAAATTCATAGGTGGTGTAGTTGGAGAATGGTCTCTCTTATGAGGAGTATCCAGTGAAGGTCATGGAACATAAATACAAAGGTTTGTGCAAAAATAAAACTCACCTTATCAATGTACCTTAGAGAAACCATATGTATAATGATGAAAAGTGTGAACCTGAAGAGACCATGAAACCAAAGTACCATCATATATTTTCACATTAGAGTTTACAATTAAATTTTGAGGAGGGGAATTTCTCAAGGGGAAGAATGTAATAACCTAAGATATTAATGATTATTTCCTCAGAATAAGTACTTTTTTTAGTATCTTATGTTACATGAAATAATATATTAAATGACAAACCATGAAACATTAATAAAATTCAATTATTCAAGATTACTATTATAGATTTCAATCTATAAGCAATAAATCATATTAACTACATTTTTAATTCCTATATTTATAAAAAAATTAAATTTTTTGATTTACCATATTTACAAAAAAAAATTATTTTTTATATCCAAACTATCTTAAGATGAATTTGTTTGTTTTTTCTATAATAATTATTTTTAGGTGAATTGTAAATATATTAATTTTAAAAAAACTCTACTTTTTATAATTCATGAATGAATTAAAGGATTAAAAAAATAAATTTTATATAAAAAATATATATTTATTAAGTATTTGAAAATACTAAGTTGAATTTCTAAATCACATGTATATCATTTTTTATACTCATGTAATATTTTACAATAAAACATTTTTAACAAGATTAAAAAAATTAGACTTTATAACTTTTAGAAATTAATAATAGAAAAAATTATTTCCTATTTTAGTTCAACAATTCAATATTATCTATCAAGATCAATTTTATTTTGTAGGAATATATTTTGTTTTATTATTATTAATATTAATTATATTGATAACGGTAAACCAGTTTTTTAAAAGAATTATTTTAATAATGTGTTGTACGTTTTATTTAATCATTGAAATTTACATAATTTGAGTTATTAATAAAATATTACCATCAAAATATATATAAATATATAAAAAATAATTTAATTGGTAATCAGTACAGAATAATAATAAAGAACAAATAATGGTAAAAAGTTATTTTCTACAATTAATTTTTTTATTTATTATATATTTTAATTTAAAAGTCGACATTATCATTTTTATAAATAAAAAAATTAAATAGAGATTAAATTTAGTTTAAAAAATAAAAATTTGGTAATATTGGTTACCTTAAATTTTAAAAAATTATATAAATTACATAGTAAAAAAATCTAGTCACGAAGTTAAAAATCAAAATCTAAATACATAAAATCCTATTGTAATGGGCTTGAAACATATTTAAAACATGTGTATAATGTCTTGTATGAGGATTTATCAACCAAATATCCACCCATACTCTATTATTATTAAACAACGAGTCATTGACCAAGGAATTATGTAATGTTATCATAAAAGTGTAAAGGGTGTTTCCAAAAGTTCTCTTTTCTTCATTTATAAATCTGTATTACTTCCTTCCCTCCATGGTTACACTTATGATTATAATTTCAAATTAATCTATTAAAAACTACCTATTATATTTCATTTTTCTCATCCTTAATCATATAGTATATAGAAGTTATCTTACTTCCTTCTTATCCAAGGAAAACTATAAGAGAAGCTCATGTCTCCTATGTAAGTATTAAATTATTTATAGCTTTTTATATTTAATACCTCACTTCAAAATCTCTTATATCAATAAAAATACAATTCAATAAGTATCATTATTATACTAATATTATATTATATTAATAAAACAACTATTATTTTTTCCTCTCAGTCCTCTAATAAAAACAAAAACCCCATTAGGGTGTTGTGCGGACTATTTCCTACACAAAAAAACATCTTATGTTTTCATTACCTCCATTTTTGATTGAAGAAAAGGATGTAATCGATGAATAAGAAAAGTATAAATATTATAATAAAATTTCAAATCATCATACTCTTTATTTCTCTCTCATTCATTGAGAATTGAAAATATTGATCATGCAGACATGTGAATTATCACATCAATGAGTTATGAGTTTTGTTGGAATCCTCCTATCCTCATCATGTTTTAATTATGTTTTATGATAATAAATCCTAAAAAATTATATATCTTGTTAATTATATTAAATATGCCTCAAATATTGTGTAAATATGGTTGGTTTCTTAATGCGTTAATTAAACCTATCCAAGATCTTAATTGCTAAATCATGTTTGATTAGTCTAAACTATATTTTAATTTGTGATATAATGGATTTCTTTGATGAATGAATAAGTCTAATCCAATCTATAATATCACTAATTATGTCTATATACTAATATTTGGCTAACTATGAGAAACCGTGAGTCTGCCACCAGTTATGTTTTTCTGGAAAGTGAACCAAACCCCATGACCAGACACCGTGACCAGACACCATGACCCAGACACCGTGACCAGACACCATGACCAGACCCCTTGACTCAGAAACTTTAACCTAGACACCGTGACCCAGTCACTATGAATAAATACCATGACCATATGCCATAACCAGTTTCAGATCTGTTGATGTCTGTGACATCGATTCCTTGCTAAGACATTGTTTGATGTTTGGTAAAAGATCATACACTGTGATCCTAACACTGCAATCGGTGATACCAGTTTCCGGTCTATATACAACCATGTCATTACAACTATCTCTCCATTCAAAGGCAAATAAGGAGACACCATTTCTTGGAGACACCTTTTCCATGTGACACCGTTTCTAGACAGACTGTGACACTGTTATTTTATTTGTTTTTTCATTTTCAATTTAATTTATAACGGTTGTATTTGAGTCTTTTAAATGCACTGACATAATTAATATTTCCTTTTAGAAAATTCACCTGACAGTATGAGGTGTTATATGCATAATACATTCATCTTGTCGGCTCCAACACATACACTGCAAGAATAAAAAGAGAAGTGTGGCCCATAAACAAACGGGCACGTGATAACAAATAATCACGATCATTCATGAGAAAAGATCTGACACATTCAACTCAATACATCTAAAGAACACAAGAAGCATTCAGAAATCCAAAAATTTGGGATACCATAGATCATAGTCAAGAACATATTCTCAATACAAACTCCATGAAGAACATGAGCCAGATCTAACTGGGAACCAGAGCACCAGACTTTCTATACTCTTTTTCTCACAAAAGGACCCAATTTTGACATCTTCTTTATCCTAAAAGTCCAGAGATGCATCGAATAATAGTCAAAGAACTTCTAACCTTATTTAATCATTTTTTATCTATTATGTATTGTTTTGAGCATTCAAGCAGTGTGTGTGTATCTATATAAAAACACACGCTATCTCCTACACTAAACTAGATGATATGATATATACATCCCCTCATATCTATTTACAATGTTAACTCCCACGGATAAGTGTGGAAGAGGTCCCTATGTGACCTAGTAGTTTATACCCAAAAAGAACTGTGGAAGAGGCCGTGTGACCTGGACAGTCCAGAGAAATATTTTTTACCCCGATCTAGGGTGTGGATAAATTTTATTAATTTAAACTACATGGTGGAATGTGATCACCAAGTGGAGTGGATTTGGTCTCAACTATAAGTTGAACCACTTGTTTTATAGCCGATTTTTTTTTCTAATTTAGTTTTCTCTATTTTACTGTATAATTCAGAAATCACTATATTTACATTTATATTTAATATTGTAAAGAAGTTATAATTGTTTTTCCCTATTAGAATAGCTTCCAAATTAATGATGATAACTGATATTAAGATTAATGAGAATTAATCAATCTTATGTGAAGTTATTTCAATAGTCAAACCTTCATAACCATATTACTTTGATTAACTAGGATGTATTAATTTTAATTGGGGAAACTTTTATGAATACTTTTCAAATATAAATTTTAATATATAATCAATTCAGCCCCCCAGCCTCTTGACTACACTACTCCGACTAACATTAGGTATCAGTGGCAGGTTTTTATTCTTGTTAAGCCTTTGTTTTTGTAATTATTCAAATCTGATTTTAGTTGTATTTTAAAGATCTGTAATTTTTGGTTAATTCTATATTTCTATCTGTTTCAAAGTATTTATTTATTATTTATAATATATTGGAAGGTGTTGTAACAAATAGACCATCATTATGTAATGGAACCAAATATACCCAATGGAAAATTTAAATGAAAATGCATTTACAGTGTATGGGTTTTGAAATTTGGTATTTAATTATAGATGAGTATAAGATTCCGAATACTGATTGAATCACTTGGGATGATCCAACAATGACTGCCTACTTTAACTATTGCAAAGCCATGAATTCATTATACTTCTATTTAAGAGATGAGGAATTTAACAGAATTTGTACATATAAAACTACCCATGAAATTTGGGATACTTTGTCTATTTCACATTATTGTACATCTAGTGTTAATGGAATGAGAGTTAATACTTAAACTATTTAATATGATAACTTTAAAATAAAACCTAACGATCCTATTTCTGACATGTATCATAGGTTTATTGAAATTTTAAACAAAATGATTTATCTTGGAAGAGAAGTCAATGCCAAAGAACAAATCATGGGGATTTTCAAATGCATACTTGATAGATGGAGAGGAACCTCTGTCTCTATTAGAGAATCTTGTGACATTAGAAAGTTACATATAAAAGAACTCATTGGGAAACTAATGTTTTATGAATAAGATCTGAAAGTCCACATGAAAGAAGAGGACGAACCCAAAATAAAATCTATTGCATTTAAGACCACTAACTCTAAACACAATGAAAAAGGGAAATTAGAAGCCTATGTAGAATATTCCAGAAGTGAATAATAATAACCTAATAGTGATGAGAAGTTGGATCAATTAGCTATAAGATTTAATATATTTTACAAGAAGAATAAATTTTTTTGAAAGCCTAACTTCAGATGAAGATATGATCAAAAAGGAAGTTTGAAGAAACATTGGAAATGAAGTGTCAAGTGTGATGAGATATTATTCTCTGAATATAAGTGAAAGGGACATGTAATGGTCTAATGTCCCAAGATCAAGTACAAAAAGAAATATTAGGACAACAATAGAATGTATTAAAATGTAATGAATGAAACATGGAGTGATTCTAAGGGTAGTTCAAGTGACATTGAATCTTCCCATGATGAGAATACCAACAAGGAAAATATGTGTTTTATGAAAAACACATCCAAGTTAACAATGGAATCTCCTGCACTCAATTCATATTATTCTGGAGATGTGAGTGACTCAAAAAATATGTCTAATGGAGAAATGTTTGAGTATTGTAATATGATTTAAGTGACATGTAATGCACTAAAAGATCAATACAAATATTTGAAGAAACAACATGCTCTTAACTCAACTATTAAATATGAACTTACAACTCAAAAATACAAAAATGTTCAATTACTCAATGAAAATAATGAACTAAAGATATCTAATGAGAAATTGAAAAAGAACAATGAATGGTTTACTAAAGGTAAATATACTTTGGTACAAATTCTAGGTGAACATACATCTCCTAAATATACTACCGGTATTGGCTATCAACCTGGTAAAAGAAATTTTGGAAGAATTAATCTTGTTTCAAAATCTAGGACACACAACATTACTCCTAGTTTTGGAAAACATTCAGCTAGTTCAAGTTATGATATACTTTCTACTATTTCAATCTTTTCTAGACCAAATAGAGTTTATTTTTTATTCACTTTACATAATTTTTATAGGAAACCTATGAGGCAGATGTGGGTTCCTAAAGCACTTTTCAGTAATATCACTGGACCCACTAAAATATGGGTACCAAAATCTATTTTTATTTGACTACTTAGAAGGAAAGTTTCTTAAACAGCTCCTATAAAGGCTTATGGTACATGTAAAATTGGTTTTCAAGATATATGACAAAATAATATTCATGATTTATGAGTCTAATAAAAATTTATTATGGAAAAGTCACCTTTGGTGACAATGCTAAAGGAAAGATCATTGGCCTTGTCAGAATTGTTAACTCTAACTCATTTTTAATTTCCAAAGTACTTTTTTTTGGATGGATGGAAATATAATCTACATAGTATTTCACAACTATGTGATAATGGATTTCATGTTAAATTTGAAAATGATGCTTGAATTTTTTTAATTATAAAAATGAATCAGTATTTTCTACATTATGAAATGAAAACGTATACTCTCTTAACATAGATTCTTTAGTTTCTCAAAATTCTTCAGGTTTCAGTGTATTTCACAAAGTGTCTTGGAAATGGCATTGTATACTATGAAACTAAAATATTAACTCTCTTATAAAGTTAACTGGAAAGAGTTTAGTCAAATACCTACCCAAACTTGAGTTTTCAAATGATAAAGTGTGTAATCCCTGTCAAAAGGGAAAGTAACAAAAAATTCCCTTCAAACCAAAGAAAGAAGTGTCAACTTATCATCCTCTTAAATCGGTTCACATGGATTTGTTTAGAACATTTAGTGTTTATAGTTTAAATGGTAAGCACTATTTTTATGTTCTTATAGATGAATTTTCTAGATATACTTGGACTTTCTTGTTAGCTCAAAAAAGTGAAGACTGCACCCATTTTACAAAATATGCCAAAACTGTAGAAACTTTTATTGGACATAGAATTAAATCCTTAAGAAGTGATCTTGGACATGAGTTTGAAAATCAAGTGTTTGAATCCTTTTTCTCACAAAATGTCTATAGTTATAAATTATCTTCCCCTAGAACACCTAAACATAATGGAGTTGCAGAAAGATGAAATAGAACCCTGAAAGAGATTTCTAGAAACATTCTTAGTGAATATGAATTAACTATTTATTTTTGGGATGAAGCTATAAATATAGAATGTTATATTATTAATAGTGTTTATTTGACACATTATTAAATGAACTCCATATGAGTTATGGAATAATAGAAAACCCAATGTAAGCTACTTCAAGGGTTTTGGTGGAAAAGTCTATATCCTTAATACTAAGAACAATCCTGAAAAATTTGCATCCAAGAGTGATGAAAGAATCATTCTAGGATATTCAATCTCTTGTAAAGCCTATAGAGTGTTTATCAATAGAACAAAATGTGTGGAAGAATCTGTCCATGTCAAATTTTATAAAACTGGTCCACATGAGCCTACGACCATACTAGAGAACCTGCAGGCTTATATATCAAATATGGACATTAATTCAAAATCCTCTAACCATCTTGTAAAGGAATCTATGAAAACTTCTAGTTATGGAAATTCTTTAGATTCAAGTCCCAATGAACCCAATCCTTTTGATGAATCTGAAATCACTAGTACCTTCTTTTCTAGAGCTATTATAACTCTTAAGAACTATCCTTTATATGATGTTGTAAAATAAATATATAAAGGAACTCAAACTAGATAATCTCTTAGAAATAAGGTTGAACATGATGTCATTTTTTTCACAACATGAACTAAAAAACATTAATGATGCTATCAATGATGAATTGTGGGTGATGGCTATGCAAGAAGAACTTAATCAGTTTGAAAGGAACGGTGTTTGGAAACTTGTTGACATACCAAAAGACACATTCACTATTGGCACTAAGTGGTTGTTTACAAATAATGTAGATTAAGATGGTAACATAGTTAGAAACAAGGATAGATTGGTCGCACAAGGATATAGTCATGATGAAGGAATTGACTATGAGGAAACCGCTCTAGTAGTATCTAGACATGAATCCATTTGAATCCTGCTTGTGTATATTGGAAATCTGAATTTAGACTATATCAAATTGATCTTAAGAGCGCATTCCTAAATGGGTATAATCTGAGGATTTCTTTGTTGAGAAACCCCATGGTTTTATAAATCCTCATTTTCCATATCATTTTTTTAAATTATCAAATGATTTATATGGTTTAAAAAAACATCAAGTGCTCGGAATGATAGATTAAGTACCTTTCTTATTTCCAAAGGTTTTTCAAAAGGAATAGATGATCCTACCCTTTTTATAATATGAATTTCCAATGCTTTTTCAGTATTTCAAAATTATGTAGATGATATAATATTTGGATCTTCAAAAAATTATTTATGTATTGAATTTTCTAAAATGATGAAAAATTTATTTGAAATGAGTTTAATGGGTGAACTAATGTTCTTTCTTCGATTTCAAATCTTTCAAAATAATGATGGTATTTTTTTAAATCACAAAAAATATACTAATGATCTTCTAAAACGTTTTGGATTGGAGAGTACTAAATGTAGTGACACTCTAATGAGTACTACTTGTATGTTGGATATTGATGAAAATGTAAAATCTATTGATCAAACCACTTAGAGAGAAATGATTGGAAGCTTACTCTACTTAACTACTAGACGACCTGACATTATGTTTAGTGTTTTTATGTGTGATCTTTTTCAAGAAAACCCTAAGGAATATAATTTAAATTTGGTTAGGAGAATTTTCAAATACCATAGGCATACACCCAATCTATGACTATTATATCCTAGAGAACAATCATTTGAGTTAGTTAGTTATTCTGATGTTGATTTTGGCAGTTGTAAGTTAGATAGAAAAAGAACCTCTAGAACATGTCACTTTTTAGGCAAGTCACTAGTATCATGATTTATTATGAAACAAAACATTGTTGAATTATCTACTGCAGAAGCTAAACACATAGATGCTGGTAGTTTTTGTGCACAAATTTTGTCAATGAATAACACATTACTTAATTATATATATCAATTTAGGAACATACCTATAAATTGTGACAATACAAGTGAAATTAACATCTAAAAAATTACTGTTTCACACTCTAGGACAAAACATATTGATGTAAGACATCACTTTTTGAGAGACCATTATCAAAAAAATGATATCGGTTTGGAATTCATTAGAAATGAATATCAACTAACTGATATATTCACCAAACCATAAATTATGAATGAATATATTACATCATACATGAATTGGTAATGGAAAATCTTAAGTAGTAAGTCTACTGTTTCATAGTTTATGGTTTCCCAGGTCACTGTTTTAAGATTATTGTCTAACTGTTACTGTATTATAGTTTACTATATTAAAATTTATTGTTTCATGTTTACAATATCACATTTACTATCTCTCGGTTACTATATTGAACTTATTGTCTCAAACAATATGGTTGCACAGCTTTGAAGTCACACTGTTACGGTCTCACCAGGAAAGCCAGTTTTGGTCTCACAGAAAAATCATGACACGGTCTCACCGTAAATATGCTTGATTATTTTATTTATAAACTATAACCTTAATCACAGTAATTATTTGTTTTATTCTTTTTTAATTTCCTGTTCTTTTGATTTTGTGACCCTTGGTATCCCAAAATGATAAAAATGAATGAAGTTCCACTCCATTTTTCATCCAAGATCTCTTCTCTCAAACCGTAACCCCTCCTTCAATCACTCACTCTCTCTCTCTTGAATCATAGTTGAATGCCTAGAATGATACTCCCATCGTCATGAACTTCTGAGAAGCGTAGATCTAATAAGATGATCAAAATAGAGCCACAGATAGTGCCTGAAGGTACTTTGAATTTGAATCTGGTAGACAGAATAGAGGTACCTGAAAAGGAAGTCTTCCCTAAGTGTCTTCTATCAAGTAATTCTTTGGTATTAAACGTTCTGAAATAGAAATGGTGGATATATTGGTTCAAAAATGAGGATAGGCCAACATACCCAAATCTAGTCGCTTAGTTTTATCAGTTTGTTCAATTCACTTTTGATAAAGAAGTTGATTTTGTTATGAGAAGCTGCATTAATCGCCAAAGAAGTACATTTTCTTTGTGGTTATGGGCTGCATTCCAACGATTACCTTATGAGGGTATTTCTGAGGACTACCATAGAGTTCCTCCACCTACAAGTGAGATCTTTGTTTTGGAAGAAGCCTTGGGAAGCTTAACTGGGAATGGAATAAAGAGAATAGCTATTTCTGCTGAGCTAGACGCGGAAACCAGACTTCTGTTTAAGTTTTTTCAGAATCTGATTATCCCCAAAAAAGTTTATTTTACTACACAACAGTATTATGATTTATTTTTGATACATATTATGAATAATGGACACAGGATCAACCTATGTAAGTATGTTATACTCCATATATATGAGTTGATAAAGATAATATCTATGTCAACCTCAATGTTCTATTCAAGATTAATCCCTGTTATGCTTCATGCAAAAGGGTTGGTTGGACAAGATAAAAAAGTCATTAAGGACTATGAATTTTGTATTTCAAAATTTACAGTCAATAGAATGCAAATTAGTTGAAATCCATGGAGAAAATCATGGTGGGAAGATAATGACAGGGTCTATGAAAAGTTCAACCAGGTTGATAATTCTTCAAGACCTAAGTATTTTTCTAATCTTGGTTTGGAACTAGATGAAATCGTTGACTACTCTGATGAGGAAGAAGAATAAGAGGTTGTTGCACCTAAAAAAATTTCCTGGATCAGGAATGTAGTGAACCTACTCCTCAAGTATTAATTTAGAAGTAATTAGCTGTCCCTGAAGAGATTATTGATTTGGAAGAAGGACCTACCTATAAAAAATAATATTTTGTTGTTGAGAAGGGAAAATATGTTATTGAAGGGCATTTATGAGGAAAATATTTCTCTTGAGAAAGAAGCTGTTTTTCAGGAACACCTAGAGGAACACATTGTTCCTGAATGTTTTCCTTGTACTGTAGAAATAATGGATAAATCCAATCAGTTGGCTAGAGAAGAAATGTGTGAGGCTATTAGTGGTGAAAATATAGAAATAGATCAAAGAAATTAATCTCTATGTCATGTAAGAGATGCACTTGTTGAGGGGGAGAAGCCCCATAATATGGAAAGTGTAGATGTACCTAGCCCAGTGATACATGGTAAAACTTTCCTACCTATTTTGGTTTGAATGTTTCTTAGAAAGTCTCAGTTAAAGGTATAAATCGGTCTATTATGTTTCAACTGAATCTGGTATCTGCTCTTAAAGTTATCTCTACCATGGAACCTGAGCCTATCTTATATTCTTTTCTTGAACCTTCACGAGATCCTTCTACCTTGGTAAGTAAGGGTGATTTGAAAGCATTTAGGGCTACCATATTGGTTGGGGTTGAAAATATCATGAATAATCAACCTTCTCCTCTGACATACATGAGTGAAAGAGATATTTCCCTGCTGTTACAGAAGACTATTTGGTAGATTCACCCAAAAATGATTCATGAAATTCAAGAAGTCAGAGCTGAGAACAAACAACTCAATGATGAAGTGAAGTCTCTTAGAGTTATGGTTGAATATATCTTAAGAGTGTTCAACTCAAGACCAAAAAATGTTTCTCATCATATTGAAAATTTTTGTGGACAGATTCCATAGGAAGTAGCCCCCCTGAATCATACTATAATAACTTCGTTATCAGACAAGGTGGATGAAAGAAACGAAAAAAAAGTTAAAGAGATGCATGAGCTTGTTATTAGTCCAAAAAGGATGACTGATGAGTATAATGGGTGTCTCCATAAAGTTCTAAATCAACTGAAATCCCTTAATTTAGCTGTTATATCTTCATGTAACTCTAGCCAGTCATCTCATCCCCCTTTGGATAGTGAGATGCTCAGAATGGCTGTTAAATAAGATCTTTAGTATGTGCCCAGTGGCTTTGACAAAGAGTCTCTATATGTGGTTGTCAAGAATAGTGAAAAACTTCTTCATTTGGTGATAGATCATTCTATGATTTCCCATGATTCTCAAGATGAAATTACTAGGAAGGTGGAATTATACTTCAATGCAATATTCTCTAATCATGATATGACAAACCATTTCAAGTACCTTGTAGATAATTTGAAAATCCTTCATGTCACTAAATATTTCAAAACTCAAGTCCAAAAGCAAAAAAATTGCACTATTTTTTTGGATAAGTTCATGGATAACAAGGATAACTTTGAGAAAGTGATGCAGTATGGTGGTGGGATTATTACTGACGTCTTCAATGTTTTGAGGCCATATCTTCATGTGAAGAGAATTGCTATTGTGGATCCTGCAGCTGCACCCTTGAGACCTGGTTTTCCTACCTTCTCATCCTATGCCCTTTCCTCTACTTTTATGTATATCTCCCCGGATCTGAGTCATATCAGACCTATTATCCTTGACCAACAATTGTCTTGGTCTTCCACTACACCTAACTTGGCCCCTTCTGTTTTTGAAGGACCCCTTCTTCCTTCCTTGTCGGTTGGTTCACTTCTTTCTTCAACTTCTACCTCTACTCCTATGGCTTCTCCTGTTGCAATTTTCAAGATAAATGATAATACAATTATCTCCTATATTCTTTAAATTTGTAATCTTTTTAATAATCCAAAAATGGGGGGAGATATGCACTCCAAATGCACACTAAGTGACATCCACATTCACTAAGAACATATATCTCACTCACATGATTTGTGATCATAAAAAGGGGAGATTTTTGGACACCTCCTATCCTAATCATGTGTTAATCATGTTTTTATGTTAAAAAATACTATACATTCTGTAAATCTTGTTAATCCTATTTAATCTTTCTGAAATCATGTGTACAGATGGTTGGGTTCTTTATGATTTAAAAAAACCTATCTGATATCTTAATTGATAAATCATGTTTGATTAGTGTAAACTATATTTTAATTTATTTTATAATGTATTTCCTTGATGAATGATTAAGTCAAATCCATTATGAAAATATCACTTCTTAAGTCTGTATCTAGATTTTTGGCTATGTCTGAGAAACTATGAGTCTGCCACTGGTAATGTTTTTCTGGACAGTGACCCAGACACTGTGACCAGACACCGTGACCAAGACACCATGACCATACACTATGACCAGACATCGTGACCTAGACACCATGACCTATACACCATGACCCAAACACCATGACCCAAACACCATGACCAAACACCGTGACCAAACACCATAACTAGTTTCAAATCTGTTGAAGTCTGTGATACCAGTTCCTTGATAGGACACCATTCAATGTTTAGTAAAAGATCACACATCATGATCCTTACACAGCAATCTATGCTACCGTTTTCCTGATATCTATACAACCATGTCATTACAAATATCTCACCTCTAAAAGGAAGAGAAGAAGACATTGTTTCATAGAGACACTATTTCTAAGTGACACCACTTACAGATACATTGTGACACCGTTGTTTTATCTATTTTTTCATTTTCAATTTTATTTCTAATGGTCATATTTTAGTTTTTTAAATACACTGAAATAATTAATATTTCATTCTAGACATGTCACCTGATAGTACGAGGTATGAGGTACTGAATACATGAATCATGTCGGCTCCAACACACGCACTCTAAGAATAAAAAGATAACTGTGGGCCAGAAACAAAGGGGCATGCGATAATGAAGAATCACAAGCATTCTTGAGAAAAGAACTGACATATGAAACATAGTACATCTGAAGAACACCTGAATCATTCTAAAATAAAAAAATCTTGGATACAATAGATCAGAGTAAATAACATGTTCCTAATACAAACTCTATGAAGAACATGAGTGAGATCTAACTGTAAACCAGGGCACCAGACACGTGATACTCTATTTCTCACAAAAGAACCAGATTTTGACATTTGCATCATCTTAGAAGTCCAGAGATGCATCAAATGACACTCAGATCACTTCTAACCATGTCTCAACATTTTTTCTCTATTATGTATTGATTTTATATTTCATGTAGGGTGTGTCTATCTGTAAAAAAACACACACTTTATCCTACATTAAACTAGAGGATACAATATATCCTTCCTCTCATATCTTTTTTCACCTGTTTAATCCCACGAATATGTGTGGAAATTTTCCCTATGTGACCTAATAGTTTATACCCATGATGAACTGTGGAAGAGTTCATGTGACCTAGACATTCCTGAGCACTGTTTTTTACCCGGATCCAAGGTGTTGATCATGTTTTTTTATATAAATTGTTTAGTGGAAGTTGATCACCAAGTGGAGTGGATTGGCTATCAGCTTGAGACTGAGCTAGTTGTTTTATATCCACTGTGTTGTTTGATTTAGTTTTCTCTATTTTACTGTATAATTCACAAATCACTAAATTTACTTTGATATTTAATCTTGGAAGAAAGTTATAATTGTTTTTACTTATTAGAATAGCTTCAAAAGTAATTTTATGTACTGATATTAAGATTACCAAGAATTAATTAATATTTTGAGAAGAAATTTG
The DNA here is from genome assembly GCA_963277665.1 of Viscum album. Lineage (NCBI taxonomy): Eukaryota > Viridiplantae > Streptophyta > Magnoliopsida > Santalales > Viscaceae > Viscum > Viscum album. Next base: position 1,132,485,020 of record OY728134.1, on the reverse strand, counting down.
AAAGGTCAAACCTTCATAACTGTATTGCTTTGATTAAATGGGATATATTTATTTTTATTGGGGAAAATTTCAAGAAATATTTTCAAACAGAAATTTGAATAGATACTCAATACAACCCCACCATTGAGTACTTTACTCCAACCAACAAGTTTCATTTATCATGAAATCCCATCATGGATTTGTTTAAATATATATTTAATATATAAAAAATATTTCTATATCAATCTTATTATTTTTTATTTTTTATGAAACCATTTAACAATTATTTCCTCCTAGTCAATATAAATAAGGATTTATGATAAATTGATAGAAAATCTCATGTAACCAACGTATCAAACAAAACTATATTATAAATAAATAACATATGATTTTTAGTGGAACATGGAATATGAAAAATAGTTTTATATGGTTTTAAATTAAATATTTAATATTCTAAATTTGGTTATTCTTGAGGTTAACTTCATGCGTAGAAAAAATCTGGAACCTGAGGTTTGGGATCTTCTGTACCACCTTCGGAACCTTTTGGCCATAAGTTATCTTCATGTTTCTCAGTTTTATGAAATATTATTATAATTTAATTCTTATATTATTATATATATGTATTGTAAATATATACTGAATAAAATACCCATCTCATTGTTGGGGATATATATGTTTTTAGGTACCTTCATATTTCCCGCTTTAAAGTAATCCTAGTTTAAAAAAATCTTATTTATTGACTCCATTCAAGCATTAATCCATATAATTATTTTAAAACATGAATAGATTATCCAAGAAAACTCTTTATTTTATGTACAACCATCTTGGTTCAATTATTTGTTCTGGAAAATAGCAAGGAGTTTCATTCCTTTCAAATATTCAACACTTATTTCAAAAAGCTTCACCTATGTTGTACATTTTTATTCATTAATCTCCTAGAACCTTCTCATAAAATCTATATATTAGAACTAAATGATAATAAAATATGTTTAATTTCCAAATATGATCATAAAATTGATTTAATTCCTTCTTATCTTAATAATCCTTATGAAATATCCTTCGATTATGCATTGAATAAAAATTATGAAACTCACTTCCTTCTAATGGGTTTGATCATGATTATTATTTATGGAAGGTTTATATTCATCATATAGAACACAATATATGATTTTAATTTACATGTTTGGCTGGATATGAATTATATATCTCCTAAATGGACAAAATAGAGATTTATATCTCATGAGATGTTATATAATGGATTACTAGGTGAAACTAAATCCACTATGGGACTTTGTACCCTTTATAATAATGGTATTGTGAGGGAACCATGAATTGTTTTTAAGATATAATGTTTTATGTTGTTTCCTCAGGCTTATAATCTCATTAAATCATTTCCTTTTTACATGTATCCATCATTATTATTAACCTATTTATGATGTCATATTTTTCATTATAACTCTTATGTTATTCATTATTGCAATGTTTATTTTTTATTTGGATTTAAATATAAATATTATCCATATGTATTTCCACAGGAAATATTATATAGTTTTAAAAAATAAATAGATGTTAGGATCACAATGTATTTTTTAAAATAATTATGATATTTGTTTTGTTTATTTTGATGTATAATTATGTCTAATCATCCAAATACAATCGAAATCCTGATCTTTATTGTGTATTTTTTAGAAAATAATGTTAAGAATTATGAAATATTATGTTTTTACAACTTAAGATTCCTTACCATCTATTTTTTAGGTGTCCTTAAATATTTTTTCTATGATTTCTAAATCTTATTGGATTTCATAAGGAAATATTGTTATATTTTAATTTTTAAAATGTTTTTTAAAATTGATTATTTATTTTATGAATTTTTTTCAAAGGATTATATTTTAAAATAAAGAGCTTCTAAATATTTTAATCCTTCTCAATGGATGATATTCAAAAAATCATTTTATGGAAATTGTTTTCTTAAAACCCTTTTGATTTTAAAGGGTATTTTAAAAAAATCTATAAATAAAAAATTATTTTATTTTATAGAAAAAAACGTTTAATAAGTTTTCAATCATATAAAAAATGAGGTATCTAATTTATTTTAAAAACCCTTACTGACCCAATGTTTTAACTTTCTTTTTCTAGGAATTATAAATGAGTAAGAGCTCTTATGGATTCATCCCTTGATCATATTGAGTGATGTTAGGATATTATTTGACTTGTTTGTAATAGTAGAATTTTCCCATTTGAAATAAATATTTCTCGTTATATGTGTAGAAATGTTCATAATTCTATAAATGTATAGACCTAAAATGATTTTCAGTAATATAGGGAATCATTATTTTAAAGGGATTATGTAATTCTAAATTGTCTAATTTGATTTGAATCATTTAATATAAAAAATAGAATAATGTTTTTTTAATATCAGATCATAGAGTATGGGTTTAATGTATAAAAATATTTATTAAATCCATGGTTAGGTAAATTTATAGATAAAGATATTATTATTTGATTATAGTTTAGGTTTTGAGGATTTTAATTATTCTATTTTTACGGATTGAAGGTACTTTGGACAAGGCTATTTTAGAGAGATATTTTTGTCTAATGAAGGATTATATAGAATTTATAGGGTTTTATTATTTCAGATCTAGGATGTCATCTATTAAGGAAATTTAAGAGTTGTGAATAAAATTTTGGGTTGAAATAAAACTATCAATGAACGTGAAACTTATGGATGATTTTTATAATAATGTCATTATTTATTACTAAATCTATTGATGCTTTCTATATAATGTAAAATTAAGTAATTGTAAATTATTATCAGAACAATATTGGTTTTATTGTCTATTTTATAATAGGATGATGAAGATAAATCTATAATATTTATGGTTTTATAATTCCTTTTTTGTATAGCTGATGAAATATATTTAGCACAAATTGCAGTGAAAATTAAAATCTAGAAAAATGAGTATTACTCATGATAATAAGGTATATAAAATTTTATAAATTACATAATTACTATATTAAGAATAAAAACGCAAGCTTTCAAAAACAAGTGAAATTAAAATTGTGAGGATGCAAATCATTTAACGCGGTAGAATGATATTCCTGTCACGACCCGCCCTCGGGGTCCATGCCGTGACTACCCCAAGCCCGCCTTCCATAGGCCAGGGGCTGGCGACTGGCACCAAGGCGTAAATCCCAGTAAAAAGGGAAGGCATTGCCTTTGTAAAGTAAACAAACACCACAGAGTAAGCAAGCGGAAAGTAAACACTAAACAAAAGCAGAGTACAACTGAAAGTGCGGAAAAGTAAATGGGCCAGAATACAAACCCAAACTGAAAGTAAAGTACAACTCGAAAGGGAAAACAGCAACTGAAAAGTAAAAGCCGCTACTCCGAGCTGTCCACTGGAAATCCCACCTGAAGGGTGGGTACAGATAGCTCCTCTGCTCCACGGGTCCCGCCGTCCGCTCCGTGTACGTCCCGCCCAGTGGTCCACCTCCGGGTACCGTCCCTCTCTACAAGCCTCAACTAAGGTCAACGTTGTCCGTCGTCTGCATCCAACACAACGTAGTGCGGGCAAAGCCCGTGCAGGGGTGAGTATAAACTACTCAGTAGGGACCCCGAGACCCCTGAAGGTCTCTCAAATCCACAAAGGATAAACCACGAAGAAAGGTACAATCACGAAGTAACAACCGACTCTGCTTAGGTATATGTTCATACATATACCTAAGTCATCAAATTCAAATACGCTCCAACCTCCGAGCCCAAGTACAACTCAGTCCACACAGGAAAGTAAACGTATTCCACACAGGAAAGCAAAACGTAATCCACACAGGATTGCACAACACAATCCACCCAAGAATGCAACAGATTCAGCTCACACAGGTATACTTCTTCAAAGGACGATAAAGATGATCTCTGATCCATCTAAGTCGTCGGACCCACGAAGGCTCGATAGGTAACTAACCAAAGGACGATAAAGATGATCTCTGATCCATCTAAGTCGTCGGACCCATGAAGGATCGATAGGTAACTAACCCCCGCAAAGACCCACACAGGATCGGGCCCACACAGGACCTGTAGGCGCTGGCTCACACAGAACCGCTGAGCGCGGACCCACACAGGATCAGACCCACACAGGATCGGGCCCACACAGGACCTGTAGCACTGATCCACATAGGATCGCTGAGTGCTGAAGTCGTCGTCGTCGAATCCACACAGGATCTCTGTACTATCGTCGTCGCAGTCACAGTAGCAGTAATAGCAGTAGTAGTCACAGTAACAGTCGCAACCAGCACTAGGGTTCCCGCACACAGCAAGCTCGTTCGGAGGATCCGCTCCACGAGCCGAGAGGCTGATACATCAACTGTCACAAAATCCAGAGTTGATGTATCCAAAAGTTTCGTATCGTCAACAGGAACTCAACGCAACAGACGGCGCGTCGATCGGACGCCCGGTCTGAGAGTTATTGGCATTTTCGTCCCCGGGGCCTGGTTGGTTTTTAAGGCAAAACCAACCCGACCATACTCCACCTGCGTCCAAACCTCGGGCGGAGTATGCCAAAAGATCTGTCTCACTAAGAGGAACACAACAAAGCTGACGGCACGTCAATCGGACGTCCGTAGCTCAAGATATGAGCGTTTCCGCTCCGAAGGCCCGGTTGGTTTCGTGAACGAACCGACCCGGCCGAACTCAAAGTAATCCAAAACCTTGAGTGCGATATACTGAAACGACCTTCGCGATCCAAGGATCGCGTTGCCGCAGACGGTTCGTCAATCGGAGGTCCGAGGCTCAAGTTATGGCCAAAAGACCAAAACTGATTCGAAACGGGGGGTTCCGGGTCCGGGCCGACCCGGCCCGACCCCCCCTGGGTCGGCCCGAACCGGGTCGACCCGACCTGGGTCCGACCCGGCCCGGCCGACGCGGCAGCACGGCGGCCGCGGCGGCCTGGCGCCGCACGAATGCAGCGCGGGGGGAATCAGTTCCCCCGCTTTCTTGGAATGACGGCGCGGCTAAATGTCGCGCCCCTTGATTAAAAACGGCCCCCACGTGGGGGCCGGCTTGAAGGAAAAACAGGGGGGCTGCTGCCCCCCCCCCCTCATGGAAACCACCCCCCTCATAATGAGGGGGGTTTTGTGTGCTGGCTGGGGGATTAATTCCCCCGGTTTAATGCCATCCGGCCGGCCAGCGGGCCGGCCAGTTTTCTCCAACGGGACCGGAAAATCCGGTCCCCTCTTCGGCTTCCAACGCCGGTGGCCCGGCCGCCAGTCTTCTCTTCCGCCGCGGCCCGGAACCGGCCGTGGTGTTCGTCGTCCGGCGCGGTGCGACGGCACCGCGCCCCTCCGCTGTGCCTTGATTTCTTTCAACGCGGCGCGACGGCGTCGCGTTCAAGATGTTTCTTCCATGGTGCACGCGCGACGGCGTTGCGTAAAATAAACGCACGATTAACCGCGTGGTGCGACGGCACCACGCCACCTTGTTTCCACCCGCAAAGCAATTCAACAAGAACGATGGAGGGGGTTCGGCCGTGTTCATGCGGTCCGGCCCCCTCACGTTAAATAATAACACAACTTTAAAATATTCAATTTCCTCATGTTAGACATGCTAGATCCCCGATCAAGAATAAAATAAATTAACAATAATCAACAACCCCTACCTTGGTATAAGGTTAGAAGATTTGTCTACGTTCCGCGGAAGACGACGTCGCGGAGGTCGGGCGTCGCGGTCGTCGTTCGTCAAATTCGATGACGAAGAGGTGTGTCCGAAGAGGCACGTCATTGGCGAAACCTTGTACACCGACGAAGGTTGTCTGAGGAAGAAGCGGTGTTCTCTCTCATTGACACGGAAGACGAAGAAGAGCGGAGAGGCGTTCTTCGTCGGAACTTGAGCGTTCTTCGTCAAGTCTTGAGGAAAGTCAAATAAAAAGAAAACAACAAACTCAAGAACCCCTACCTCGATAGTCGCACGTTGACGTAGTCGTGGAATATCGGTGTCGATTCCTTTGACGTCGGAGGAAGAGTCGTTGTCGATGGCGTTCGTCGCGGAAAACCGTCGCGGAAGAGATGATGCGGAAGAAGAACGTCACGTCGCGGATATGGCGTCGCGGAAAAACCGTGTTCTTCGGCGAAGAAGTTCTTCGTTGAAGAACGGCGTTCTTCATGTTCTTCGTCGAGGTTGAAGAATATGAAGAAACAAGAAGAACCTTCCCAACTCTCTCAAGGAGACAAAACTAAACCCAAAAATAAAATAAGACTCTATCTTATTTTATTAACACAACAACACACTAGAATTTCAAAAGTTTGAAATTCAAAGAAGAGATAACTCCACATTAATTAACAAATTGTCATGTTAATTAAAGAGGGGTTAAGGGAGTTTGAGGGAAGATGTAAAGTTAGGTTTCGTGTGGGCCCCACCACACTTAATCCTCTCAAGGGAGGTTAAGTGGGTGTGGGTCCCACACCTAACTTCCTTTGAGTGAAGTTAACTATTAAGTTTAAATAAAAATTGTTTTTACATATTTTTATTTAACTTATTCTAATCTCCCAAAAACTAACTCTCAACCCGAAACAAACGCAACTCCCGAAAAGGTCTCTTTAAGCGAATATCGGCACTGCGAGTTCATCGGTGCCCTCAGATTTCAATTCCGAGCACCGGATCAAAAGTTAGAAATTCCCGCTCGTTCGTTCACTGAACGTACCCGAGCCAAACTTCGGAAATTAATTCCGGGCACTCCGGGCCTCGGAATCAGGTGCCGTCTGAAACCGCGCTCTTGTAAAATTCTAAAGAAAATTAAGAAAAAATTTACCTTGAATTTTACGGGTCTTTACATTACTCCCACCTCAGGGCTTTACGTCCCCGTAAAGATACATCAAAAACTAGGGAAATAAAAGAGGGTACTGAGCACGCATCTGAGCCTCCCACTCCCATGTGCTCTCCTGGAGATTCTCGTGCTTCCATCTGATGCGCACAAGAGGAATCGATCGCCCACGCAGTACCCGCTCCTGTCGATCCTCTATCTCCACCGGGACCTCCGTAAATGTCGCCCCATCGTCAACGTCAAGCTCCCCATGGTCAATGATGTGCGTCGGGTCGTGCACGTATCTCCTCAGCTGGGATACGTGGAAGACGTCGTGCACCCGGTGCAACTGAGGTGGTAGAGCCAGGCGATAAGCCACCTCACCAATCCTGTTGAGAATCTGGAAGGGTCCGATGAAGCGCGGAGATAACTTGCCGCCTCGGCCAAATCTCCGAATACCACGTCGAGGTGAGACCCGCAAGAAGATGTGGTCGCCATCCTCGAACTCCAGTGGCCTCCGCCTCCTGTCAGCATATGACTTCTGCCGGCTCTGTGCTGTCCTCATCCACTCCTGGATGACCTGGACCTTCTCTGTCGTGGCCTGGACCATCTCCGGTCCCACTAGTGCTGACTCCCCAGGGTCTGTCCATCACAAAGGAGATCTACAAGGTCGGCCGTACAACGCCTCGTACGGTGCCATCCCGATAGTGGAGTGGTAGCTGTTTTTGTACGCAAATTACACCAAGGGTAGGTGGTCCTCCCAGCTACGACCAAAGTCGAGGACACATGCGTGGAGCATGTCCTCGAGAGTCTGAATGGTCCTCTCCGTCTGACCATCCGTCTGAGGGTGAAAGGCTGTGCTCAAACGTAGCTGCGTCCCGAACGCCTCCTGTAACCCCTTCCAAACCCGGGAAGTAAAGCGAGCATCTCGATCGGAGACGATAGATGATGGCACGCCGTGGAGCCGTACAATCTTCTGAATGTAGAGACGTCCCAAGCTCTCTACTGAACCCTGCTCTCTGATGGGTAAGAAGTGTGCCGACTTGGTGAGTCGGTCAACAATCACCCAGATGGAATCGTGACCTCTGGAAGTGCGTGGAAGTCCAGTCACGAAGTCCATAGATATGCCGTCCCACTTCCACTCCGGAACCTCTAAGGGCTGTACCAAGCCTGCTGGTACCTGATGCTCTGCCTTCACCTGCTGGCAGGTGAGGCATCGAGAAACGAACTCTGCTACAACCTTCTTCATGCCCGTCCACCAGTGCTGTCGTCTAAGGTCCTGGTACATCTTCTCCACTCCAGGATGTACCGCCAAAGGAGAAGTGTGAAACTCCCTCAGCACTTCCTCTCGCAAAGCGACTGGTACCATGGTACGTCCTCTGAAAAGGATGTCGTTCTCTGTCCCAAGGGAGAAACCATCAGGTGCCTGTCCCGTGGATATCTGTGCACGCCGTGTCTCACAGTCAGCATCCCCATGCTGTGCCTCCCTAACTCGCTGCAGTAGTGGAGGGGTGACTGTGAGAGACTGGAGGAAGGCTGCTCCATCTCTATCCATGAAGGATATCTGCAAAGATGCTAGCTGCTCCGTCGCCTCCTCAAGTAGCTGAATGCCCGTCCTCCTGCTAAGGGCATCGGCTACTACATTCCCCTTCCTAGGAGTATAGACTATCTCAAAGTCATAGTCCTGGAGGAACTCGAGCCATCGTCACTGTCTCATGTTCAGGTCCTTCTGAGAGAAGATATACCTGAGACTCTGATGATCAGAAAAGACTGTAAAGCCCTCGCCCATCAGATAGTGTCTCCATGTCTTCAGAGCGAAGACCACTGCAGCTAACTCCAGGTCATGGGTAGCGTAGTTCTGCTCATGCGGCCTCAACTGACGTGACCCATAGGCGATCACTGCCCGCTCCTGCATCAGAACACATCCGAGTCTGGTCCCCGATGCATCGCATTAGACTACTTACCCTACTCCCTCCTTAGGCAACCTCAAGATAGGTGCGCAGGTCAATCTCTGTCTCAGCTCCTAGAAGCTCTGCTAACATCTGTCAGACCATACGAAGGGTTTCCCCTTCTTCGTCAAAGCTGTGAGTGATGCCGCAACTCTAGAGAAGTCTGGCACGAATCTCCGATAGTATCCAGCTAGTCCCAAGAAACTCCGAACCTTAGTCACGCTCCTGGGTGGCTCCCAAGCTAACACAGCCTCAATCTTCACGGGATCCACTGCAACTCCCGCCTCAGAGATAATGTGTCCAAAGAAGTGGACCTCACGTATCCAGAACTGGCACTTCGAGAGCTTACCATAAAGCTGGTGCTCTAGGAGTGTGTCTAGTACAACTCGCAAGTGATAGGCGTGCTCCTCCTCTATCGTAGAGTAAATCAGAATGTCGTCGATGAAGACCACGACAAACCGATCGAGGTATGGCTGAAATATCCTGTTCATGAGAGCCATGAACACTGCTGGAGCATTGGTTACACCGAAAGGCATAACCAAGAACTCATAGTGGCCATACCGACATCTGAAGGCTGTCTTCTGCACATTCTCGTCTCTGACTCTAAGCTGATGATAGCCTGACCTGCGGTCTATCTTCGAGAACCACCGTGCTTCCTTGAGCTGATCAAAGAGGTCATCAATCCTCGGTAGCGGATACTTGTTCCTCACTGTCACCTGGTTCAGGCGACGATAGTCAACACAAAGACGCAAGCTCCCGTCCGCCTTCTTGGCGAACAATATCGGGGAAGCCCAGGGTGAAACACTGGGTCGGATGAACCCCTTGCCCTACAAGTCCTCCAACTGTACCCGTAGCTCTCGAAGCTCGGCGGGGGACATCCGATATGCTGGAGTGGATATCGGGGCTGTCCCGGGGTACAAGTCAATATAAAAGTCTACCTCTCTGCGAGGAGGTAGCCCTGGAACGTCGTCGGGAAAAACGTCCGCAAACTGATCCACCACTGCAGGAAAACCAGGACTCCGCACGTCAACTGTTCCAAGGATAAGGCTAGCCAACTAATGAGTGATGGGCTGTCCTCTCCTCCGCGAAAGTCCATCCTGTGCTGCTAAGGCTCCCTTCTCGCCGGTGAAGGTGAACCTGCTCCCGTCGGTGCGTACAAATCGTACCTTAAGCCTAAAACAGTCAATCTGTGCATGGACCGTAGATAGCCAATCCATTCCCAAGATGACGTCGTAAGGCCTCGACGCTGCTACAAGAAGATCCCAGCCGAAGCTCTCGCCTCCTATAGTGAGCTCACACTGCCGGCACCAGTGCGTAATCGTCGAGTCTGCTCCCGTAGGAGTCTCTAGCCATAAGGATCGAGCCAACGGCTCTGTCGGAATCTCCGAGCTCCGAACAAGGGCAGCGACTATGAAAGAGTGACTCGCTCCTGTGTCTATAAGAACTGCAGCAAGGGTGGAATAGACATAGATAGTACCTCGAATCATCTCAGGTGCACCGTGGTCGTAGGCCTCAGCTGCCTGGAGCTGTGCCTGTCGCTGCCCGCCAGCTCCCTGTGGTCGGGGTGGACCTCCTGGTGGTGGTGGTGGCAGAGCCTCAAAGCGTCGCCCACCACCGGCTGCTCTTCCAGCTCCTCTGCCTCGTCCTCCTCCTCTCTGCGGACCGCCACGGTCGACCCTCTGCCTCTGCCTCGGTGGTCCCTCAACCGTCTGCTGCTCCTCAGCACGGCGGGTCGGGCAGTCACGAGCCATGTGGCCCTGCCCGCCGCACGAGTAGCACTGTCTGCCTCTCGAAAGACTGGCTCCTCGCTGTGTGCCCCGCACTGCTGAGCCAGTGTCCTGAGGTCGTCTGCCCGAAGGTCTGGTCTGTCTGGACCCCTGAGTCATCTGTTGACTGCCTGCTGCAGATGACTCTGCCACGTGCCGCCCTGCGGTGGGTCTCTGTGCTGGTGTAGACTCAGCAAGGAAGCTCTTGATCAGAAGGGCCCGCTCCAGTACTCCTGTCTGAGTCGGTATGCTGAGGGAGGTCAGCGATGCCCTGATCTCGTGTCTCAAACCCTTCTCGAAGGTCCGGGCCCGGAAGAATGGGTCCCGCACCATGTCGGTCGAGTAGCGCGAGAGATCAGTAAATCTCTCCGAGTACTGAGCGACCGTCATGCTTCCATGCCGCAGCTGTAGAAGCTCCTGGATACGCACCGCACGAAGGGTGGCTGGGACGAACTCTGAGCGGAAGAGGCTCTCAAAGTCCATCCAAAGTAGAGATGCCTCATCGTGCACCTGGAGCATCAAGCTCCACCATCGTCCTGCTGCTGCGTGTAGTAGGCTCGCAGCGAGGATCACCATGAGGTCTGCTGGTGTCCTCACTAGCCTAAACACTCATACTACTGCCTCCAGCCAGTCCTCTGCTGCCTGGGGATCCGTCTCCCCGCGAAACCTGGGCGGTCTCTGGCGCTGAAACTCATGCAGTGCGCTAAGGCGACATGCATCGTCAGCGGCTGCTGCTGGAAGCATCGGGGGCTCGGCGGGTAGAGCTACCGCCGGTGCCACTGCTGAGAAAGGGCCTTGCACCGATGCCTCGTCGCTCGGTGGGCTGTCGTCACACTCGACTCTCGGAACCCTAGCTGGCTGCCGTCGTGGGGCCATCCTGAAAAGGAAACAGGTGCGCCACGGTCAGAACAGTATACCTGGTGAGCTGATATAAGTAATCACAAAGAAAACTTTGAAACACACACGCAATCAATGTTTTCGTGCATTAAGTAGGAAATCAGAAGTCAGGGTCCTGGTGTACGGATACGTCGGCCGCCGCACCAACACTGGACTCCCTGGACTGATAACCACACTCAATACGCTAAACATTATTGCTTCACATAGAAAAGATCAGAGTTCGCGGTAGAACCGAACTCCTCTGATACCAATTTGTCACGACCCGCCCTCGGGGTCCGTGCCGTGACTACCCCAAGCCCGACTTCCATAGGCCAGGGGCTGGCAACTAGCACCAAGGCGTAAATCCCGGTAAAAAGGGAAGGCATTGCCTTTGTAAAGTAAACAAACACCATAGAGTAAGCAAGCGGAAACTAAACACTAAACAAAAGCAGAGTACAACTGAAAGTGCGGAAAAGTAAATGGGCCAGAATACAAACCCAAACTGAAAGTAAAGTACAACTCGAAAGGGAAAACAGCAACTGAAAAGTAAAAGCCGCTACTCCGAGCTGTCCACTGGAAATCCCACCTGAAGGGTGGGTACAGATAGCTCCTCTGCTCCACGGGTCCCGCCGTCCGCTCCGTGCACGTCCCGCCCAGTGGTCCACCTCCGGGTACCGTCCCGCTCTACAAGCCTCAGCTAAGGTCAACGCTGTCCGTCGTCTGCATCCAACACAACGTAGTGCGGGCAAAGCCCGTGCAGGGGTGAGTATAAACTACTCATTAGGGACCCCGAGACTCCTGAAGGTCTCTCAAATCCAAAAAGGATAAACCACGAAGAAAGGTACAATCACGAAGTAACAACCGACTCTGCTTAGGTATATGCCCATACATATACCTAAGTCATCAAATTCAAATACGCTCCAACCTCCGAGCCCAAGTACAACTCAGTCCACACAGGAATGTAAACGTATTCCACACAGGAAAGAAAAACGTAATCCACACAGGATTGCACAACACAATCCACACAGGAAAGCAACAGATTCAGCTCACACAGGTATACTTCTTCAAAGGACGATAAAGATGATCTCTGATCCATCTAAGTCATCGGACCCACGAAGGATCGATAGGTAACTAACCAAAGGACGATAAAGATGATCTCTGATCCATCTAAGTCGTCGGACCCACGAAGGATCGATAGGTAACTAACCCCCGCAAAGACCCACACAGGATCGGGCCCACACAGGACCTGTAGGCGCTGGCTCACACAGAACCGCTGAGCGCGGACCCACACAGGATCGGACCCACACAGGATCGGGCCCACACAGGACCTGTAGCACTGATCCACGTAGGATCGCTGAGTGCTGAAGTCGTCGTCGTCGAATCCACACAGGATCTCTGTACTATCGTCGTCGCAGTCACAGTAGCAGTAGTAGCAGTAGTAGTCACAGTAACAGTCGCAACCAGCACTAGGGTTCCCACACACAGCAAGCTCGTTCGGAGGATCCGCTCCACGAGCCGAGAGGCCGATACATAAACTGTCACAAAATCCAGAGTTGATGTATCCAAAAGTTCCGTATCGTCAACAGGAACTCAACGCAACAGACGGCGCGTCGATCGGACGCCCGGTCTGAGAGTTATTGGCATTTTCGTCCCCGGGGCCTGGTTGGTTTTTAAGGCAAAACCAACCCGCCGTACTCCACCTGCGTCCAAACCTCGGGCGGAGTATGCCAAAAGATCCGTCTCACTAAGAGGAACACAACAAAGCTGACGGCACGTCAATCGGACGTCCGTAGCTCAAGATATGAGCGTTTCCGCTCCGAAGGCCCGGTTGGTTTCGTGAACGAACCGACCCGGCCGAACTCAAAGTAATCCTAAACCTTGAGTGCGATATACTGAAACGACCGTCGCGATCCAAGGATCGCGTTTCCGCAGACAGTTCGTCAATCGGAGGTCCGAGGCTCAAGTTATGGCCAAAAGACCGAAACTAATTCGAAACGGGGGGTTCCGGGTCCGGGCCGACCCGGCCCGGCCGGCGCGGCGGCGCGGCGGCGCGGTGGCCGCGGCGGCCTGGCACCGCACAAAGGTAGCGCGGGGGGAATCAATTCCCCCGCTTTCTTGGAATGACGGCGCGACTAAATGCCGCGCCCCTTGATTAAAAACGGCCCCCACGTGGGGGCCAGCTTGAAGGAAAAACCGGGGGGCTGCTGCCCCCCCCCCCCTTCATGGAAACCGCCCCCCTCATAATGAGGGGGGTTTTGTGTGCTGGCCGGGGGATTAATTCCCCCGGTTTAATGCCATCCGGCCGGCCAGCTGGCCGGCCGGTTTTCTCCAACGGGACCGGAAAATCCGGTCCCCTCTTTGGCTTCCGACGCCGGTGGCCCGGCCGCCAGTCTTCTCTTCCGCCGCGGCCCGGAACCGGCCGCGGTGTTCGTCGTCCGGCGCGGTGCGACGACACCGCGCCCCTCCGCCGTGCCTTGATTTCTTTCAACGCGGCGCGACGGCGTCGCGTTCAAGATGTTTCTTCCATGGTGCGCACGCGACGGCGTTGCATAAAATAAACGCACGATTAACCGCGTGGTGCGACGGCACCACGCCACCTTGTTTCCACCCGCAAAGCAATTCAACAAGAACGAGGGAGGGGGTTCGGCCGTGTTCATGCGGTCCGGCCCCCTCACGTTAAATAATAACACAACTTTAAAATATTCAATTGCCTCACGTTAGACATGCTAGATCCACGATCAATAATAAAATAAATTAACAATAATCAACAACCCCTACCTTGGTATAAGGTTCGAAGATTTGTCTACGTTCCGCGGAAGACGACGTCGCGGAGGTCGGGCGTCGCGGTCGTCGTTCGTCAAATTCGATGACGAAGAGGTGTGTCCGAAGAGGCACGTCGTTGGCTAAACCTTGTACACCGACAAAGGTTTTCCGAGGAAGAAGCGGTGTTCTCTCTCATTGACACGGAAGACGAAGAAGAGCGGAGCGGCGTTCTTCGTCAGAACTTGAGCGTTCTTCGTCAAGTCTTGAGGAAAGTCAAATAAAAAGAAAACAACGAACTCAAGAACCCCTACCTCGATAGTCGCACGTTGACGTAGTCGTGGAATATCGGTGTCGATTCCTTTGACGTCGGAGGAAGAGTCGTTGTCGATGGCGTTCGTCACGGAAAACCGTCGCGGAAGAGATGATGCGGAAGAAGAACGTCACATCGCGGATATGGCGTCGCGGAAAAACCGTGTTCTTCGGCGAAGAAGTTCTTCGTTGAAGAACGACATTCTTCGTGTTCTTCGTCGAGGTTGAAGAAGATGAAGAAACAAGAAGAACCTTCCCAACTCTCTCAAGGAGACAAAACTAAACCCAAAATAAAATAAGACTCTATCTTATTTTATTAACACAACAACACACTAGAATTTCAAAAGTTTGAAATTCAAAGAAGAGATAACTCCACATTAATTAACAAATTGTCATGTTAATTAAAGAGGGGTTAAGGGAGTTTGAGGGAAGATGTAAAGTTAGGTTTCGTGTGGGCCCCACCACACTTAATCCTCTCAAGGGAGGTTAAGTGGGTGTGGGTCCCACACCTAACTTCCTTTGAGTGAAGTTAACTATTAAGTTTAAATAAAAATTGTGTTTACATATTTTTATTTAACTTATTCTAATCTCCCAAAAACTAACTCTCAACCCGAAACAAACGCAACTCCCGAAAAGGTCTCTTTAAGCGAATATCGGCGCTGCGAGTTCATCGGTGCCCTCGGATTTCAATTCCGAGCACCGGATCAAAAGTTAGAAAATCCCGCTCGTTCGTTCACTGAATGTACCCGAGCCAAACTTCGGAAATTGATTTCGGGCACTCCGGGCCTCGGAATCAGGTGCCGTCTGAAACCGCGCTCTTGTAAAATTCTAAATAAAATTAAGAAAAAATTTCCCTTGAATTTTACGGGTCTTTACAATTCCCTCATATTCTAGTATTGCTATTTTTTTCATCAAAATAAATGTTTGTAAAATAGTTCATTTCAAAAAAAAATAAACTATGAGATATATTTTATCCTTGAGAACCTTTTATAAAATAAAATACTTTCTCTATAGACACCATAAATATGGAATAAATTAATTTAAAATATTTATGTTGTTAAAGTACTTCAATAATTATATTTATCATTATTTCAAAAAAATATAAAAATAGACATTTATTCTTAACATATTCAGATTTCAAAAATTATATTTATTTTATAATAAAAAATATATTATGTTTATAAACTCAAGGGTAATAATATTTGAAAATTAACTGTAATGATTATGAAATATTTGTTGACAAATGATAGTAAATGGTAAATAAATTTTTTTATGAGTAATATATTGAGAGATATATATTATAATATATAAATTAGTATTTTGAAATTAAGTTATATAAGATACTTAAAATATAATTACATTAATTAAAAATTAATATATTTAATAAAAAACAATAATTTCACTAGAAATACAATATTTTTTGAGGAATGTAAAAATTATTTTATAAACAATTGAAAACAAGAATTGAATAAAAACGATAATTTTAATAAATTAATATATATAAAAAAGAAATTAATATAATATTTGAGATAATGATAAAAATAATTTTTTAAATTTTTAAGAATATATTTATTGATCATTGATAATTCTTGTACTATTATAATATCTCATAAGAATATAATGACAATTAAAAATGATAATATATCATCCGTCTTCTATATTAATATGTTTGTTAGAATATTTAAATATGTCAAATATTTACAGAATAAGTGAGATTATAGATAATAAATTATCAATAGTGAAAATGAATTCAAATATTATATAAGTTATAATATTTTAAAATAATCCATTAATTTGGATTAATAATATTAAATGTAAGATATAGTTTCAACATGTTGATAGTTAGATTAAATTATAATTAGATAATATAATTATAATTACTAAAATTAACTATTGATAATAGAATTTCCTAAGCCTATTTTTAACTAAGGAATTTATGTAAATAAAAAATAAATAAAGTATTCATCATTGTATTATTTAGTTATAAAAGATATAAAATTCTATAGTATGAGATCAAATGTATGATAGTTAAAAATGAGATTAGATGGATAAATTATAAAATATTAATAATTAATTTTTTTAACAAAAGAAATTATATATACATAGTATAAAAAATTGGGGAATCTAACCAACTATGTGAAAATCCATAGCCTATGATGGTGGTATAGGAGGGTTTGACCGTGGGAAAAATCTAGATGGAGTAGAAGTCAAGCATGGAGCGTGTGGGTCGACACAAATATATGAATCATACTTAAACAATCATATTTAGGGTAGAACCAGAGGAAAAGGTTGAACACATATACCCTTATAGACTACATCTATCTATGAATCTACATCTTGTTAGATAAGGGAGTGACCGACGGAGTGGAAGTCTAATTTGGGATCAATATATGTGGGAAGTTTTTATCGTTTAAAAACAATGGATTAGAGAATTTGATCAAAAAATGCCCATTATCATTTTCCTCCTCCTGGAATAGTTGTAGAAGAGTATCAGTAGCATATATTAATACATATGAACACACACACACAGAGAGAGAGATATATATATGATGTACCATGGAAGCTGAGTCATTACAAAGAAGGTGGGACCAAATTTAAGTAGGGATAAAAATAAAAATTCTAACTATAAAACATATTGTCATCATCTAAAACCTAATACACATCATTGTTACTAGATATTGATAATGAATTCATATATAGATACAACTGAGTATATGAATGAAATGGGATCGAATGATGCCTTTCAAATGACCTTATTAATAATCTTTTATGCAAGTTTTCTTTCCCAAAACAACTATAGGAATATCGACATAGAAAGTTGTCACAAGATCCATCATAGCATGATATTATTATAAAAGTTGGCTATATCAATATGTATACACATCTTTCATTACATGAACCATAACTAGAATGTTCTTCAAAAATTACAAGACACAAGGATAGATAGAAGATGGTATAAGTAAGGGTAAATAATTTACTATGTTTTGTTTATTACTTTAAAAAAATCCATGTTCAATATAGAAAGAGATGAATATATACCTATATAAGATTAATTGCACATTATTTCTCCATCACCAAATATTATATTGAGTAATTGTTTCAGTAGTTAAATTTAATGGATATATAGTGAATTCCAATATGTAAAATATCAGTTAGGGAGTTCATCTCAACTAAAAATACTTCACTAAAAGAAAAAAATAGGTCTTTTCCTTTGATCTAGAAAAAAAATGGAGATTGGGTAAGGGTTTGACTTTAAGGGTTTCATTCACGAGTAAGTGGTTCTAAAAATAACATTTTAGATAACATCTTGTAAGAGGATTTTTTAAAAAAAGTTATTATTTTAAAATTTTCAAACAAAACAATCCATGTAAGGGAAATTGTTTCCATTTCTTTTCAAACAATTAAAACATTGTTCTATATTTTGTTATTAATTATAATAAAATCTATTTATTTACATCAATTTAAAATAGAAGTTTTTTAAATACTTTTTTGAATTTCGTATTTATGGAGATATAAAGGTTTCATTTTATATTTAAAAATTTTAATTTTTAGAAATTCTAACTCTGAGTTTTTATTAAACCATGTTTTATTTTTGAAAAAAATAATATCTCATGATAATTAAATTTTAAAATTTATTTATAGGATATATATATTAATATTCATTTTCATAGGATCAAAACAAATTTTATTTTGTTTCTCTATTATTTTCAAAAATTCTGTATTTCTCTTAAAAAAATTATTTATTCCACATCCACTGACCATGAATTTATTTAAACACTTTCCTTTTACATTGAAATTAATTTTAACACACATATAGATTATTTGAACCAAAATGTTTTCATGTAATTTATAATAAGAAAAGTGAGATAATAAAAATAATTTTCTAAAATTTGGAACATGGTTATTATAAATGATGATCAGGGATTGGATGTCAACCCAAAACCCAAAGGACATTGTTCACCAAAGTGAGGGGTTAGACCTATATAGCCCTTTAATGTTCTGAATGGTATAAAATATTTTTTTTAAGATTATTAAAATTAATTATATTTCATAATGATATATTTTTTTATTTTTTAAAAGTAAAAGTTGTATTTTAAAAATTCATTGTAGATTTTAAAAGGAATTTTTAAAGGTTTGTGTTTTTATATAAAAATGTGAGATAATTTTAATCTTTCTCAAGTAGTTTTTAGGAAATCATCTTTTTTATGTATTTTTTAAGGAAAAAATTTATATTTTAAAGGTTATATTTTATGTTTTTATAAAGAACAATGTATTTTGTTTTAAAGAAATCAATTTTATGGATTTCTAAATCCTTTCAAAAAGGTTCTTTATCGTTTTTTCAAAAAATATTATTGATCTTTTTTACTCAAAACAAATTTTTATATATTTTTTACAGAGATTGTTAATGAGTCCTAGCTACTATTGAGTATGGTATTGTTTAGAATTATTGAATTAAATATAATATTTTATGAGTTTTTAATAATGGTAAAATTCCAATCTAAAAGAAATTAAACTAATTTGAGGTTAATTAGAGTTCCTAAGTCCAAAATTCTCTAGACATAAAAAAATCTCAGACATGTTGGGGATCATTATTTGGAATGGGTATAGAAATTATATATTATTAAATTTGATTTACTTATTTTAATATAATAATGAATAAAATTATGTTTCCTTTTACACTAGATTTGTGTGAGTGGGTCAGAGGCATCAAAATTGTAGTCAAAAAATCCCATGGAAAAAGAATATATTCCTACTACCACTAAATAACTCTGTCATCATAATAATGTAATGAGGTAAGTGTATGATTATATCCCTTATCGAACCTCTCGAGTATTCTGTTATATCTTAACAATGATGGAAGAAAAATGTTGGCATATACCGATAGTCACCATGGGAAAACTCATATTCATATTCTGGCCAATTTAATGGGAGATTGTCAGTATTTCCCTGTGGAAACTCAAGATAAGTATTATATTTTCATTCCCACATTGTAGGATCATCAGGATACCTCATAAAAGTGTGAAGATAAAGAGTCTAAGTATATCCCTCTTCTTATTGGAGTTCACCAACAATCCCCAATAGTCACTCGATGGTAGG
Source organism: Viscum album (assembly GCA_963277665.1). NCBI lineage: Eukaryota > Viridiplantae > Streptophyta > Magnoliopsida > Santalales > Viscaceae > Viscum > Viscum album. Next base: position 1,132,465,487 of record OY728134.1, on the reverse strand, counting down.
CTCATATCCCTAATATCACCATAATATATTATTAATATATCAAAAAATCACTATGTATTGGGATAATTTCCCTACTTCCACTAAAGGGAATTGAAATTACCTAAGGAATTCTATTATCATATCCTAGTGAAACCCATTGAGAGGTAGGCCTATATTCCTATCTACACCTAGGAATCTTGTTGGTATATTTAAACTGTGGTTGAAGAATAAAAACATACTCATAACCATATTTCCAAAAAAATCTTGAAAATAAAACCAAAATATTCTAATATTCATCCATGTAATGTGTTCAAATATTCTTATGACAAAAATCTGGTTTTTAGGAGGGTTTTGAATAGTTAATTATATTACCCACAATTCATGAATACAGTTATGATTGAGGTTTTAAATGTGATTTCTTGTTCATGAAGATCTAGAAAGTCCCTTTACGGGAATAATATAACCCAAGAGAAGGCTCATATTCCTTCCCAAATAAATGTGGATATTTTATAATCACTTTAGTTTTTTTCGATAAAGGATGAAGAATTTTCCAACTCCATATCAATAGTAGAAGGAAACAATGATATCAGAGGTACTCTACAATGTATTAACCATGAAGATTATCCCTATTGAAAAATTTATAGAGATCCTGCCTCTAGAATGAAGATAAATAGGTATGATGGTCCTACCATTACTAACCCATCAAGAGTTGGTAACCTCAATGTTTCACCCCATTGAAGAAAAACTCCAACTATAGAGGTCCTTTATTTAGCCCTCATTGATAATTTACTCCACATAATGATGTTTCATCTCAAAACTAAGGTCATCACTATATCAAATACACTTCATGATTATCCTTAAATTTAGATTCACTCAATATTTCTAGTTCATCTATATCAATATCCCCTTCACTAACTACATAAATCTCATCCTAGCTAAAGGATATGTAATTACCTTGACCTTGATATCCCAAAACCAGTGGATACTTTATTACATTGGCATATTATATAAGGAATCACATCTGAAAGGGTCAAAAAGTTTAGAAGACTTGGTAAAAAATATACATACTTATATCTTATATTATAATTTAAAATATAAAATAAAACATAGTGAATGTTTTGAAAATTCCATTATTCACATAGTATTTTTTGAACCCATGATGAGACCTTCCCATAAGAGAATGTATCCAATATTATTAAAATAATTTCTATATTAACAAAATTCAAAAAAATAATAAATTTACACTTGTAACTCTAAATAAGTTATAAAATAACATCAGGAACCATATTAGACCATTCCAAAAAATCCATACATATCATACATACAACACTTCCTCTTATCATAGGGAATATGTAACATAAGAAATGGATCATATTAAATGCTCCGTGAGTGTATGAGTGCAATTTAATCAATGAGTAAATAGGGAATAACAATATGGAATGGTAAATAACTAAAACACATTCCATTTAATCAATAACATGATCATAATATGAAAGGAAAAAGATGATCAAATAATTCCATAAAGATAATCATATGTGAACGAAACCTAACCATGGATATTATAATTGTAGAATGATCACATGGAGAATCAATAAATAATATCATAATTAGGGAATGAATAATTTAAGATGTCTAAAACAAACTATCAGGGAATCGACCAAGAAGTCTATGTAAATGGGTAAAGCCTTAGCCAAAACATGTTCTGGTTTGTCTCATGAGATCTACTGATGCATCAATGGCCTATAATGGGCAATGTCTGTGAATTACTAAGTCTAATGTATTCCTATAATGAAATAGGTGAATCATAAAAAACATATAAATTTTTATTGAAACTATAATATGAAAAATAAATACCTTCCCCATTCAAGGAACATAATTATAAACCACCCAGAGTAATATATTGAATGGTATCAAAATAGTTTATTCTAGGAAAACTAATCATAAACCATCCATAGAAAGAATGGTGATGATGTTAATATAACATGTCATTATTGTATAATATCTAAATTAATGGTTTTATGTCTTTGGTGAGTAAAAATATCTTCAAAAATTTTCTTCAAGAAAATATCCTTTTTTACATTGAAATTCACTTTTTAAAAGTGAAATTTCACAAGACATTTTGAAAATCAAATTTTTTGAAAATAATATTCATTTAAAATAAGAATTGAAATTTATAAAATAATATTAAAACAGTTGAGTTTTCATTATGGATATAAATTCCATCCATGTCATACATGTTAAAACAAAGATTCCTTTCTCTTTTTGATAAAATCCAAACTCGCGTTGTTTTGAAAACAATATGATGATTCGTTTCAATTTTTTTTCAAAAAGTAAAGTATCAGTAAAAATGAATTTAAATAATTATATAAAAATATTAGAAACCCTTTGAAAACATTTTTTTAAATAAAAACCTAGAATAGAAATATCCCCCAGTGGAGACTTAAATATAATCAATTTTGAATAATGATGATATTGTGAAATAAATCCTTATTTGGGGACTTTTTCATAATAAGCCCAATAAAAAAAGCACTTAATAAGAATATTTATATACCCATAAAATTCATAATATGTATCATAAATTTCATTCATGTGAATAATATACACCACATAGAAGATTCAAGTTTTGAATAAGGTATTTGTCAAACATAAATTAAGGTGGGATGAGAAACCCTTAAACAAGGTTATATTTCCATAGTACATGTACATACCTCCGATATAATGGTTCTAAAAATATTAATAATTTATAATATAACATTAATCATATTTATAATATCTTGTATGATCCTTTTATAACATTCTACCACACATTCATTAATTATATTTCATTATTAGCCTTGTTTTGGGAGTTAATTTCCTTGTTTTCTCCTGCTTGTTCTGTCATGAATGTCCATATTGTTATTTAAAGGATATAGATAAATAAACTCTACAATTATATTAATTTACCAAATATAATATTTAATCATTAAATATTTCTTTCAATTGTTACTTTATTTTTGAAAAAGGAAAATGAATCTTATTTTGATATGGAGAAAATAGGTTGTACGTACGCACCATTGAAAATATCATTCCCTTAAGGAGTGAAAGGGTAAGGAAGTTCATGATATATAATATATACAGAAATTATATAATTTCAAAATTATAATATATATCCATTAAATCCATCATTATAACCATCCATGTAAAGGGTTTATGAAAAATAAATTACATCACTGTGTGGGGAAGGTAAGTTATATGTACGCACACAATGTGCTTTCATTTTTCATAGGATGGAAAAAGTGTAAAATATGTTTTTCCCATAATTATAATAACTTAACAGAATATATTTATGTTATTTTCATTATTACTTAATCACTAAAACAACTTATAACTAGGATGTTGATGAAGAAATAAATATGAATGATCCGATAAATTTGATTACCTCTTCTTTGGCGGGCTTCCTATAGATATCTTATTAAAGACATTAGTGTTGGTCTTTCATGGAAACCAAAACATATGGAACATAGATAAGGATGTTAAGAAGATACATGGGTATTTATTGAAAGATATATTGGGATAAATGTGTTTTTATGAAGTGAGGGAGTAGTTTCCCTTTTATAAGTATGGTGAGGGGAACTTTTTGAATTTCTAAAAATATTAAAATATAATAAGGTTATTCTAGAACCAATGACTTATAAATTCTATATAAATGAATATTTTATGAAATTTTTCACCATATATTATCTAAATTTTATTTATTTAGTATTTTTGTGATTTTTAGATAATTTAGTAAAATATAATATAATATGAAATATCAATATTGTAAATTTTGGCATTTTTCATTACTTTAACATTTATAATACCAAGATAGAAAAGATATCATTAAACCATGAATCATCATAAATCCCTAACGAATAATATTATTATATTAAATTCCTATGTCTACTTAATTAATTCAAATTATATTACTTTTATATTTTGAAATTAATTTATTTGAATTTTCCATTAATTGAAAAATTAATTTATCATTTTTGCGTAATTATTTAAACTAATTATATATTCACTAAAAAGTAAAAATAAATTACAGTTTTTAGATAAATATATTATATTTCCAAATAATATTTATAATCAAACAAATATTCAACATAATACCATATTAGAAATTTTATACTTATTGAATATAAGAGTATGACATGTTTGACTTTTAATAAAATAAAAAATCATATGGTTCATAAAAACTTATAAATGTAAAAATGGTCATAAATACAAACATTGAATGATTAAGAACAATATTTTCTCATAAAATAAAATTTATTCGAGTTTTTTTCAATTTAATGGTTCTGATCATTGTAATTGAAATAATTTTATTGATTTTCCCATTAATTAGATAATTATTACATCAATATTATGAAATCCATTAAGTTAATTATTTATTCAATAAAAAATAAAAAATTCCAAGATGAATATAAATTTAATATTTTTCAAATGACTTTATTTGGTCGAACATCTATTTAGAGAAACCAAATATTAAAAATGTTGTAACTATTGAAAACCATAGGGTGAATAAATTGACTTTCTTATAAATGAAATACTATAAGGGATTTAATGACAAGCATGTGGGTCCAAAAAGTCATAAATTAGACCCAAGAATGATTGTTTTCCAAATTTACTCATCCTATAATATTTATTAATATTTCTGGGTTATTTAATGGTTCTTATAATTTTAAGTAAAACAATTTTATTGAATTTTCTTTTGGTTAAAAAATTACTGCATCAGCATTACGTTAACATTAATGTCATTTATATCATAAATAAAAATTTAAAAACTAATAGCATAAAAATAATATAATTAAGATCATGATAATATTTTTTATTTCTTAATTATGTATATTTACTCATATACATGTCAAGATAAATTATTTAATTTGTTAATTTGACTCTTCTATCCTTGTGTAAGCAGTGAAAAATCATTTTGATAATATTGATGTTATATAAGACCAAAATATAAAAATATAAGTAAATATAATAATTTATGAATGATATTTAATAGTAAATCCATGAAAAAAAATTTACCTCTAAATTACTATCTATAAGACACTAAATTTGATCTTTTTTTGATGAGCCAGCACTGAAAACGATTTTTACATTTCTCTGGAAATAATTTATAATTTATACATTCTATATTATTTTTATATAATATACTAATTATATTATTATTCACGAGTCTTTACGTAAGTTTAATAATTTTTTATTTCATATTTATGTTTGGAAGGTATCACAAAAGATACCATACTTCATAAAAAACATATTTTTTTACTATTCAATGAAAATTTAACATTTTCAGAAAATTATAAAACATTCACCATATATTTCTTTTTCTATGATGATTTAAAAAATTAAATTTAATTTTATAAAAAATAATTTCTAAAACTTTCAAAATTAATTATATTTTTTTTCACATAGAAATAAATTAATATATATTTTGGATTAAAACTTTTTCTTGAAGAATAATATGACAATAGTAAAAACTATGTGATTATTATATATATATAATTAAATATGAACTTTATAAATATGTCATAATATAGATAATCCAATTTAAACCCACTAATTTATGTTCTAGTTTATAATCATATTTCATTGTTTTTTAAGCTAGTTGTTGCGTGCAACATAAGAAATTGAAGAGGTCAAATATAAAAAGACATATACCAAGAAATCATGGGTGTTACATTATCCCATCCTTCCAAAAATTGTTTCCTAAAAATTTGAAATTGAACATATTAAACAAAAATTTTATATTTGAAAATTATATTATGAGAAACCAGCATCGTAAAAATTGTTAATAAATCATCCTCTGAAAATGTGGACAATGAAAATGAAATGGTCACAATAAAATAGGATTTTGAAAAAGAAATAATTAATGGAAAATGAAAATATGGACATGGAATAAAAATATAACTATTGTGTTATAATATAGAGAGAAATATAACATGTTCATTATAAATTTATCAATCAAAAATATGAAATTTGTGATTTATTAAAATATCATTGATTTTGTAGTTAAAAAAGAAAACGGATAATTTTTTTATTCCAAATACCTTTTCCTAGAGTTGAGGGATTCATTTAGTATCCATATAATAAACTCAGGAAAATAAACATACATGAATTATTTCAATTTAATAATAATAATACCATCTTTTGGTTATTATTATATTGATTTCCACCTCATTTCTTACATTGGGAAATAGATATTTCAGATGAATTTTTCATAATTGAATAAGTTTAAACAAATCATATGTTCCCCAAGTCATTCCATCTTCCTATAAACATTTATCAAAACTAAAATGGTTAGAATAAGTTATCCAATATAATAAATAATACTTTAACCTTAAAAAATATCCAATGTTTAACTTAATGCATTCCACAAGTAGTTAACATTACGACTCATCCAAAAAACATTTGTCTAAAATAAAAGCCCAAAGGGGAACTAGATTTCCAAAATCAATATTAAAATTATATTCTCCAAATAAGAAAATGTATCTCTTTAAGGGTCACCAATACGATCCCATAAACAACTCTTTATCATTATTATCTCAACATTAAGAATATATTAAGGATTATTTCCCCCCAATGATTTGTATTCCCAAAGATAAAAATTTTATAGAATCAATTGCTTGGTCAACAATATTTTTCATCACACACTTGAAAATCATTTACCAAAAAAGTACTACAGTACAATCCTTATATATTCAATAATTCTTATAACCAGAAAATAATTGATACATCACTCAAATGAAAAAAAATCATCGAATCGAATAATAATAAAATTAATTATCATGTTTTATTTTTTTTAGTTGAATAAGCTTTCCCATGATACATTATATTCTTTTGAAGTATATTCCCTTTATGTTTGGGGAATTCTATTTCATAGTTCCCCATATCCTTACTAAAAAAGAATTTAAAATTGGAAAATTATTTCCTTCTCTTCATTTCATGGGAATTGTGTCCTTTTTCACTATATAAAAACTAAACTATTTTTCCTATTAAAAATATATAAAGTTATTTACTTCCATAATTATAACACATGGAAAATACTTATTCCCATTCATACATTTATTTTTCATTTTCTCTATCATACTCTTATTATCATGCTTCCTTCCAAATCCATAATACTAATATAATTCCTTCAATTTCTTATTATCACAAATAATAATTCATAATATGATTAAAATGTATGAGAGACTTATTCCTTCAAGGAAATTGGCATAAACCCATCAAAGAAATTATCATTATTAATATTTAGATTATGTGTGTGGATGTGGTTCACATTCCTTCATCCAGGGTCCATTTATAAATGATGTAATACACTATATTAGATTATAATATTATGAAACCTAAAGTGTAATATCAAAACTAGTGATACACTGAACAAAAACTGAAAATTTATGTATAACTAATCTATAAATCATAATCTTATTTTATTTGAATATATTTAAAATTCAATCATAGGTTTTCATTCTCAAATCTATGTTTTCATAAATCTAGTTTCCCAGGTTTCTACAAAATATACTATGATTTCCACAATAAAGACCCTAACCCCAGTAGCCTATAATTGGGGGTTACTTTCTTATAGTGTCATATTTAAAAAGTAATCACATCCAGAATGATAGAATAGTGTAGTTGTCTTGGTAAATTATATGCATACTAGAATCGTACATTACAATTTAAAATATAAAATAAAACATACAAAATGCCTCTATAATTTCATTATTCACATTAGTATATCCTTACATATCAATCAAAAAACACATCCTCATATCCAAGGGAAAATATAACATAAGAAATGGGTGAGTTTACATGCCCACTAAGGGTAAGCGTATAATGTAATATATTATTAAATAAGGAATAAACAAAATGGAAATGTAAATAACTAAAAAAAATTCCATTTAACCTGTAACTTGAGCATAATATGGAAGGAATAAAAGATTATCAAATAATGATGTATAAATAATCACATAAGAATGAAACCTAAACATGGATATTGTACATGTCAAATAACCACATGAAATATCAATAATTAATCTCATAATGCTGTAATTCATAATTTCAGATGCCTAAAAAAACTTTCAAGGCCTCAGCTATGAAGTATGCCTAAATGTGTAAGGCCTTGGACAAAACCCAATGTAGTTTTTCTCATCAGTCCTACCAATGAATCAATGGTATGTATTGGGCCTAGAAAATCACCTAGTAAGTCTAATTCACTCCTAATATGAAAGTGTTTAACCCTAAATAACATATACATTCATATTGAATCTAGAACATGAAATTTAATTACTCTTCCCATTTAATCAACATAATCATAAACCATCTAGAGTAATATATTGAATGGTATTAAATTAGTAAATTCTCAGTCAAAATTATCATAAAACAGTCATAGAAAGAACAATGACTATATAAATACAACATATCCCATATGGATCACAAGTATATTAAAGGTTTGATATCATTGATGAATAAAAATATCTTTAAAAACATTCTTAAGGAAAATATATTTTTTTTACATTGAAATTCACTTTATAAAAATAAAATTTCAAAAAACAATTTGAAAATAACCATTGTGATTTATAATATAAGTATTAAAACATTTTATTGGTCATGAGGGATAAAAATTTTGTTCATGCCAAGGAAATCAAAATAATAATTCCTTTGACTTTTTCTATAGAATCCAAACCGGCATTATTTTCAAAACGGTAGGAAGATTTATTTGAATAAAATTATAAAAAGTAAAATATGGGTAAAAATCACATTAACCATATCTTGGAGAATATCAAAATACTTTTGAATTTTTTTTAAAAAATATAAACATTTAAGTGAAATATTTCTCTCTGGAGACTTTAACATAATCAATCCTGAATAATGATGAGATCATTAAATATATCCTTATATTGAAAAAATTTAATCATAATCCCCATAAAATAAATAAAATTATATGGATATGTATAACCCCATAAAATTAATAATATGTAACATAAAATTCATTCATGTGCAAGAATATATGCCACAAAAAAGAGACAAGTGGTGAATAAAGCATATGTTCCACTGAAATAATGGTGAGACAAGATACCCTTCTCTTAGGTCTCCTTTCCATCGCACATGTCCAGAACTCCTATACAATAGTATTAAACGTGTTAATAATAAATAAAAAAACGTTATATCTATATATATATAATTTCATATATGATACTTTTTAACATCTTACCATAGGTTCATTAAAAATGATTCATTATTCTCCTTGTTTCGAGAGATAATTCTTTTATTTTCTCTTGCATATTTTATTATAAATATCCATATTATTTTTCATAAGATATAGATAAAAATCCTTCATAAATATATTAATGTTATAAATATAATATTAAATCCTTAAATATAGTTTTAGAGTTATTTTATAATTTTATAACATGGATGATCAAACGTATCGCATTGTGGAGACGATAGGCTGTACGCACGCATGAGCGATGATATCATTACGTTATTGAGTTAAATTATAAGGAAGTATATGATATATTAAATTTTAATTATTTATATAATGTCATAATTATAATATATATAAATTATTTACGTCATTATAACCAACTATGTAAACTGATGATGAAAAACAATTACACCACTGTGTGGGGACGATAGGTTGTATATACGCATGCGCAGAGCTTTCATTTTTTATTGGATAGATAAATGGAGTAAAACGGTTTTACCATAATTAAAATAAGATTTCATCAAATATATGATACTATAGTTGTTACTATATCTTTTAAACCACACATGAAGAGGAAGCACAAGAAGAAATAAATCGATAAGAGTTCGTAAATATGATTAACATTTCATTGGTGTACCTCATTTATATCTCTTCATAAGGAGACTAGGATTGTTCTTTTGAGGTAAGAAGAACATACAAAACATAGATAAGGATGTTTTTAAAATAAATTGTCTTATTTTGGTCAATATAAATGTATCAATGGGTTATGAATAAGTGATGGATGAGTTTCCCATTTATAATTGAGTTGAGCGGTACTTTCCGAATTTAACAAAATTAAAAAATATAATAAGCCCATTCTAAAGACAAAGACATCAAAATTTTCAATAAATGAATATAGTATAAAATTCCAGACCATATATTATATTTATTTTAATTAGTTATTATTTTTTTGATTTTTATTTATTTCATAAAATAGTATATTCATTAAATATCTTTATTGTCTATTTTGACACTTTTCATTATATTGACATTAAGAATATCTTGATAATAAAATGTATTCCAAAAATAATTTTCATTCATCCCTAATATGTAATATTAATCTATGAAATTTGTCTATAACTTTAATTAATTTAATTTATATTAATTTTAATATTTTAATTACAATTTATTTGACTTTTCCATTAATTTAATTATTACTTCGTCATTGTTGTGTAATTATTTAAATGAATTAATTGTTAACTATAAATTAATAAAAAAATAATTTGATATATAAAAATATTTTAGATTTCTAAATAATATTTATAGTAAAATTAATCTTCTTGATAACATCATATTATTAATACTATAATTTTTGAAAATAAGATTATGACATGTTTGACTTTTTTAAAATAAAATACCCTAAGGGTTATAACGAATTCATAATGGAATAAAATGGTTGTAAATAAAAAACATGAATGATTATGGAATAAATTTTACCATAAAATAAAATTTATTAATGTTTATGTATAATTTAATGGTTCTTATCATTTTAATTAATATTATTTTATTGATTATTTCCATTAATTAAAAAATTATTGCATCATTATTGTGTAATCCTTAAAGGTAATTTTGTATTCCCTAAAAAATAAAAATAAATTTTCATGATGAGGTTAAATTAATTATATTTTAAATGACTATATATGGTCCTACATCTATTTTGGAAAACAATATATTAATAATGTTATACAAATTAAAAACCATAGTGTAAACAGTTTGACATTCTTTTAAATAAAATATTGTAAGGTATTTAATTTCAACCATATGGACCCAGAAGGTAATAAATTCAATAAATGGAATATTTTAGTTTCAAATTAATCATAAATTAATATTTATTCAAAAAAAATTCATTAAATAGTTTTTATAATTTTAATTAAAATCATTTTATTGAATTATTTTCTAATTGCACAAGTATTGTGTCAGTGTCCCATGAGCATCAAAGTTAATTTTTTCAAAAATAATAATTATAAATAAACTACTACCATAGAATTATATTAAAAAGGCACAATTTAATAATTTATATTATATAATTATGTATATTTACTCATGTCCATGTTAATAGAACTTATTAAATTTGTTAATTTGGCTTGTATAGCCTTATGTAAGCATTGCCCATGAACTAGGATAATATTCATATCATATAAGTAAATAAATAATAAAATATAAATAAATATCTTAATTAATGAATTATAATTAATAAAAATCCATGAAAATAATTTTTACCACTAAATTAGAATCTATAATGGAACAAATTTTACTTTTTCAATGTTGCGTAAGAAGTGGCTCGACACTAAAAATGATTTGTATATTTATCATGAAATAATATATAATTTATATGATTTGGATCATTCTTGTATAATATCTACATTATATTATCATACATGAGTCTTTACATATGTTTAATAATTTTTATGTCATATTTAGGTTTTGATGATATCACAAAATATACTGTATTTTATAAAAAAAACATTTTTACTATTCACCAAAAATATTACTTTTTTATAAAATTCTAGTAAATTTCACTATATGATAATATTTTTATGATGATTTTAAAAATAATGTTTAATTTATAAAATAAATTTTATATAAGTGTAAAAATTCATTTATTTAGTTTGACATAGAAATAAATAAAAATCAATTTTTATACAAACTTATATTTGAAGAAAAAAATAACATCACTAAAAATATACATTTATTTACTATGCATAAATAACTATTAAATTCATATATATTTCCTAATATATTTAATCATATTCACACCCTCCAGTTTAATGGCTAGTTTTTAATCATATTTCATTGTTTATTTAAGCTCGGGTGTTTTGTGAAACGTAATCTATTAGAGAGGTTAAAGGTAAAAAGTGTCATACCACAACATAATGGGGTGTTACATTATTCCATACTTCAATAAATTATATCCTCAAAATTTGAAATTTTATTTGGAAAATAAAGTGTTTATATTTGAAAATTCATTTGTCCGAAAACCCACATCGTAAAAAGTGTTAATAAAACATCCTCTTTGAAAGGGAAAAATATAACACCCCAAACATTTTATGGTATGTTTCTCTTAAAGGCATTGTATTCATGGCCTATATTTCATAAAACATTGATTTTATTTGAAACAATACTTGGTTATTTAGGATATATTTATAACGAAGCCATTAAACATAAATTTTATAATTCTATGTTTTGAATTTTGAAAAACGGACATATACGCTTGCGATCAGGGAGATATTTGGAGTCTGATAGAAACAAGTTAATATTCAGTGAATAGTAACTTAAATTTGTTAATAGTAACACACCCTTATAAATAGTAAACTACCCTGATTAATACTAATAAAACCCTTATGAATGGTAACCTTACTCATAAATGTATAATAAAAATTTTGGCACCTTGAAATTGAAGATGAATATTTTATGTGTTGGTATTTTTGATTAAATAATGTTTTTAATTAAAAATGAAATTAATAATATCTAGAAAACTAATTTTAAAAAATGGAGTTAATATTTGGATTCTACATTTCAAAAAATGGTTAGGGTGAATTTTTAGGATATTTAAAAAATACTTGAATTTCTAATGAATTGTAAAAAATATAAATTACGATAAATGCTAAATACTCGATTTAATACATCATAGATGATGCAAGGATGATGTAAGACAACTTGGTTCGAACTCACATGACATATTTAATATTTGGAATCACATGAATAATGACTACACATAGACTTGAACAAAAATATTAAAATAGCAATTAAAATAATGTAAAATCCCTCCTCCCCTCCACTATATAAATCGCCCCTCACTCCCTCTTCCTCCCACACCACCCAAGCTTCAATACATTCATAAATTCTTATTAATTAAATCCCTAAGCTCATACCCTATGTACAAGACCATCTGGTATCACCAAAAGGCCAAAAAGGTCTTAAAATGATTCTCAAGGAGGAGTACTCAAGAGGTGAGCATCTCTCCCATTTTCTTTCAAATTATTTTACAAGTTTTATTCTTTTGTTTCCCTCTCCAAACCTCACTACATTAAAATGACATGTTAATAGAATTAAAAATATTTGGACTGGAATTTTATTGTGCTAATATAATATTTCATCGTCATCTCTCCTTTCTCCTACCTCTTACACTAATTATGAAAATACCATCGGAGATGTGTTGATTTATCACATTCAAGGACGACATGTTTTCAATTTATATTACTATCTTCAATGCTGGTAATGAAACATTTTTAGTGGTTTAAATAGATTATGATATATTTATTTTACCTTATTCATTTTTTTTAATCCTTAGACACTCATAATACAAAATAATAATACAAAACATGTTCATTATGCACAAAACCACCAAGTTAATTCAAGAGTTTATCAATAAATTTTAACTAACGATTCATCCTAAAGGAATATAACCAGAAATTATTATAATATCATTTATAATTTCATTAATAATATATATTTATAATTATGGATACTTAACCACGTTTTAAATTAACTTCCATTCATGAATACAAGTAAACCGGTTATGAAAACAAAGGAATAAAATGCTTCAAAAACAATAAAATTGAATCTCTTAAACCCATAAAAAAGAGAATTAATGAAACTAATAAGGTTATATTATATCAATTAAATGTTTATGAGGTTATAGAATTAGTAATTAATGAAGATAAATTTTATTATTATGGTCATTAAGATCAATCAAGAACACCTTCAGGAATAAGGTAAGGGATCCCCTCTCTCACTTTTGTTCAAGAATTATCCCAATGTTTTGTCCTTATATTTTTAATTCATAATCATGGCGTATGTTTTATCACCACCCTCATACCTTCCTTATGATATATAAATTATGTGATACCATTTTACCACTCTTTAAGCCCTCAAAAGAACTCGTTTTACCCTACTGAAATGTTTGTAAGGGGTTTCTTATCTCACTTTTAATTTTGTGAGATTTCCATTGTTCACCAGTTATTTTTTGCACGTGGTGTATTGTGTACTATCATTTTATATATATTATAATTATTCTCTTTATATTCACAATATTTTATTATTAATTCATTGGTTATTATTTTTTGGTCATACGACTCAATTGATTACAACGTTGTAAGTGACTTTGTCTCAATTTCCATTTCATTGAAACTTACTCAGTATTGTGCACCTTATCATTCTTATGCCATGTATCCACTACCCATTTGAGATCATTTTTCATTTGAAATTGTAAATTTATTATATATCCATATTCTAGTTTCATGGATATGATTATATTCTAAAGTCGTATACCCTTTTACATACGGTGTTTAATTGGAATATTTTTTTAACTATGGAAATATTGAAAATTTTGTATCCTCTAATCAATATTAATATTGAGAGGTAATATTTTAATTGTTTTAAGGATATTTATAAAGAAATATTATTACATGAAATTATGGTTGTCACCCACTATATCCCCTCGATGCATCGACATGTCTAATGAGACAAATCAGTTGATGACAAACCCTTTGAGTTTATTTCCAGAAATCAAATAGGATTCTACCCATAGAATTAAACTATTTCTATGGTATAGTGGTATAATGTGCCAGATACATTATGTAAAAATAATAATCATTCTATTTATTCATTTATAGTGATTCATATCCATTATGTTTTCACTATGAAAAATTCTATGGATAAAGTTAAATTCTCGGTTTATTAATGGTGTGTGTATTTAATTTATTCACCATGCCATATTTGTTTATGATTCGGTTATTTTTGATTCATGATTATACTAATTTTAACCCTAATTGATCATTTGAGCTCACCCCTTTCATTTGTTTACCTTCAATAAGTTATAATGAGGAGATAATTTATTGAATTTCAATGGGTATAATTTTTTAGTTTATATTATTTATTTTATTAGTTAGATTTCCCAATCCAATTTGAGTTAAATTTATGTATCTAGTTTCATAAAGACTACTAAACTGATCATTACTATGGGATTTCATTACTTTTAGGAATTACAATGTAATAGGTAATTTACCGGATCTAGTCTATAGTGTTCGCGGTGTTATAGTCGGTATCAATCGATGTTTAGTATCAAACTTGGAATCTATATTAGAAAATTTGGATTATGAAACAAATCCCTAATGTAGTATTTGAGGATAAAAAAACAAGAACATCCTGGAATTTTGGTAAGGAATAGATTATGTGGATCTTTCTAGAAAATATATACCTATCTGGATACAAACATATAGAGGTGGATCTGGCAAAGATGTACATAGGAGTGGAAAATCCGACAAGGAGTTTAAAGTTTGACCCAGGGTATCCTGGTACATGACAATGGGCCTTTCTGCACTCTTGGTTTGACACTCTGGGGGGATATTCTTAGGATAATTCACATTTTCATAACAATCTATTGTGAATAATTTTAATGTAATTTTTTCCTTAGAGGAATCATGTCTATGAGATTAGCTATTCATAAATTTCAATTTATGTTAAGTACTTTTATAGCTGATATTATAAATGATGATTCATAATCTAATCCAGTGTTTTCAATTATTTAGAAATGGATCTTAATGGAAGAAGGGAATTCAATACATGTGGAAAATGTAGGGATTTCCCCACCGAGGATGTCGACACAGTCAATGTTGGAGAAGATCAGATCATGACCATATTGGGAAAACTTACTCAGGTTGTGATGAATAACCATACTACACCTGTGATGTGGAAGAAGCTCCTAAATTATAGGGGACTAACAATCCAATGGTAGCTGAGTAGTGGATCAAGTACCTTTAAAAGATATCCATGGCATTAGGATGCAATGAAAATGAAAACGCAGTGTTAGAAATTTATTGTCTCAAGGGTGAATCTTATCAATGGAGGTTCTTGATCCATAATACCACGGAGGAAGAAGAAATATAAGATTTATAATGTATAAATTTTAAGGATATATTCTTTGAAAAATATTTCCTTCATGAGAAACAAACCGAAATGAAGTGGAAATTCCTTGTCTTGAAGCAAACAGAACAAGATAGTGTTGCAGAGTATGGGGATACCTTCACAAGTCCAGCCAGGTATGAAATAGATTATGTATCTGACTCAGAAGAAAATATTGATCATTTCTTTGAAGATCTTAAGCCATGTATTAAAAGGGAACTAGATTCTCAAACATTTTAATCATATGATGGAATTGTATTGAGTGCCATCAAAACATAGAGGGATTTTTCAAGATCAAATTTGTTCAAGGGAAACCAAGATAAAAAAGAAGTACTCCAAAAACCATGTAAAATGTGAAGCGAGAAATAAGAATAAGGTAATGGAGTAATTCCCATTATGTGAGAAATGTGGAAAGAATAATCCTAGGAAATGATTGAAAGGCATGGGAGTCTACTATATTTGTGGAGAAAATGGTCATTAATCTAATGAATGAAAGGGGAAGAAACAATTCAATGATATTCAATGCAAAAAATTTAGAGAGATGGGACACTATGCGAATGAGTGTCCAAATAACCATGGAAACTTGGATAAAAAGGGAACGACAGAAAGGGAAAGATTATGTGATTACAACCATGGAGGTTGAAGTTCCAAATAATGTGGTGTAAGGGACCATAATTATTTCCTCAAACATATCCAATGCTTTATTTGATTCTAGATCGTCGAATTCATTTATATCTTCCCAGTCTACCAAAAGAATTAGACATGTATAGTTTGATTTAAAAAAGGAGTTGTTCATAAAAACTCCTAGGGGATGTCTCATTGCAAAAAAATCATGTCGATCAGTCCCCCTCATGACCCACAAACGTGCTTAGGTTGCTAATTTTATCATCATACCAATGACTAACTTTGATATAATTATTTTTATGAATTGGTTGTCAAATTATGATGCGAATATTTATTGCGGGATAAAGGAAGTTAAAATCTTTGAAAATTATGTAGAATCACTTATTTTTAGATAATAAACATCTCCATCTGATTCTTATCTAGATCCACCCCCAGGTGCTCTACTGAATGAAATTATTGGAGTGGAAGAGAAAGCAATATCTATGGTTGAGGAAAGAAATATTCAAATTAAAGATGTTCATATAGTGCAAGAATTTATTGATGTATTTCCAAAGGATTTACCTAGAAAACCTCTAGAGTGGGATGTTGAGTTCTCTATTGATTTAATTCCTAGGGAAAGACCTATATCAATGAATCCCTATAGAATAAAAACTGTAAAATTAGTGGAGATAAATAAACAACTTGATGAATTGAGTGATGAAGGATTTATTCGATTTAGTTTTTCTCCATGGGGAGGCCATGTCCTCTTCATCCAGAAGAAAGATGGCTCCATGAGGATATATATTGATTATAGGGGAATCAATGCTATTATAATAAAGAATAAGTATCCTCTACCACGAATTGATGATTTATTTGATAAAAATTTTGGAGCATAATATTTTTTGAAGATTGACCTTTGATCTGGATATCATCAATCTTGTGTGAGGAAGGAAGATATTCTAATGACATAATTTTGACCCAGATATGAGCATTACGAATTTACAGTGACTCCATTTGGACTGACTAATACACCCACTATTTTCATGGACCTAATGAATAGTGTATTCGAGGAATATCTTGATGACTTTGTTGTGGTATTTATCGATAATATATTTTTATACTCTAAAATCTATGAAGACCATGAGAATAATTTTCATATTATTCTGAAAACTCTTAGAATAAATGAATTATATTGGATGTTTAGAATGTTTGAATTGTGGATTCTATCAGTTTGTTTTTTTGGCCACATTGTCTCTAACGACGGAATCATGGTTGATCCTATGAAGACAAAGGCAATAAAATAATGTCCAATTTCAACGAACATAACCCATATACATAGTTTTATTGGCTTACCAGGTTACTATCAGCATTTTATTCAGAATTTCACCCGAATGGCTAACCCACTAACCAGGCTCACACGTAAAGGGGTAATATTTTTATGGAAGAAAGAATGTATTGAATGATTTGAAGAATTTAAAATAATATTGGTCAATGATCCAATTTTTACACTTCTATCTAGAAATGATGTATTTGTGATATACAAAGATATGCAGTGATGTATCAAATAATTGACTAGGTTGTATCCTTATGAAAAATGATAAAGTTATTGCTTATGCATCAAGACAGTTGAAACTTCATGAGAAAAATTACATGACTCATGTTCTTGAGTTAGCATCCAAAATCATTTATCTGAAAATATGGATACATTATCTCGATAGTGTAAAATGTGAGATATATACGGATTACAAGAGTTTGAAATACAATTTCACACAGAAATAACTAAACATGAGGCAAATGAAATAGCTCAAGTTAATCAAATATTATGATTGTTCAATACACTAAAACCCAAGAATGGAAAATAAGGTGGAAGATACATTAAGCATGAAAGATCACATACTTCAAACCCAAATGAGGATTGAGAGAGATCCTATATTCATGGTTTTACTAATGTTGGATAAGGGAATTGTTAAGGAAGGGGAAACATATGTCATCTTTCAAATGTTTTTTAAACCATCATTAATAGAGAAGATAAAAATCTCTCAATATGATGATAAGAATATACATAAGAAAATTAATGTTGTTAAGGATGGGAGATTGGCAGACTTCATGGATGAGGAAGGAGTTCTGAAATTTGGGAAGAGGATATGGGTTCCAACAGAAACTGAGCTAAAAAAGAAACTATTAGATGGTTCTTATAGCTCAAATTTCTCTATACACCATGGTAGCTCAATGATGTATATAGATCTGAAGGAACATTATTGGTGGCATAATATGAAGTGAGAAATTGATGACTACGTGTCAAAAGGTCATGTTTTTCCAAAAGTGAAGGCAGAGAGACAACATACTAGAGGGTTGATGCAACCTCCACCTAGTCTTATGTGGAAGTGGGATGAAATTATGATGGATGTTTTCTTAGGACTGCCGAGGAAGCGTATAAGGAAAGATATCATATGGGTAATTGATGATCATCTCACAAAATCATCAAATTTTCTTGCTATAAGAGAGGATTTACCACTTGAGCACGTAGAAATACAATATATTCATGAAGTTATGAAACATAATGGTGAAACTCTATCGATTGTGTCCTATAAAGATCCCTAGTTTACATCCAAATTCAGGAAACGTTTCTAGAAGGCTTTGGATACTGACCTTCACATGAGTACTGCTTATCACCCCCAAAACTACGGACAGTCTAAAAATACTATTCAAACACTGAAAGATATGTGGACATCATGATCTATTGACATTCAAGGTATGTGGGATAAATAACTTGATTTGGGGGATTTTGGCTAAAATATTAGTTTCCATTAATGCATTAAAATAGAATCATATGAAGCATTAAATAGTAAGAGGTGTCGAACTCCAACTTTTTGGGTTGATGTTGGTGAGAGGAAAATTTTAGACCCAGAACTTTTCGAAGAGAAAACAGTAATGGTGATGAAAATTCAGGCCCATATTAAAGCATCCCAAAGATGGAAAAAGTGGTATTCAAGCAATCAGAGAAATGATTTGGAATTTCAAGTAATATAACATTCCCCTCTAAAAGTATCTTTCTGAAAGGGTGTCTTAAGGTTATGTAATAAAGGGAAACTGAGCCCCAGGTACATCAGAAATTTTGAAATTATAGAAAGGAATGGAGTTGTATCATACCATTTAACAATGCCACCAAGTCTCTCCAAAGATCATATTGTGTTCCATGTGTCTTTGTTGAATAAATACATGTCATAACCAATGAATGTACTCACCTACGATGAAATAGAACTTGAACATCATTTTTCATACTGTGAAGAGCCTATCAAGATTCTTGATACAAGGGAGAAGGTATTGATAGTTTAGAAAACTTTTATAGTAAAGGTTCTTTAGAGAAGCCATAATATGGTGGAATCAATGTGCTATCTTGAGGATGTAATGAAGAAGAACCACCCACATCTTTTTAGGGAGAAATAAACATGAAACATTTTTAAGATGAAATTTTGGATGGTGGGAATAATATTACACCTGAAACATTTTATGGTATGTTTATCTTAAATAAATTCTATTAATAGCCTATATTTTATAAATAACTATGTTTCATTGAAACAATACATGGTTATTTAGGACATAGTCATAAACTATTCATTAAATATAAATTTTCCACTTCTGTGTTTTGAATTTTGAAAGATAGACATATACAGTTGCAATCAGGGTGATATTTGGAGTCTAATAGAATGAGGTTAATTTTTTGTGAATAGTAAGTTACCCTTATGAATAGTAACATACCCTTATGAATAGTAACCTATCCTTATGAATACTAATTCTACCCTTACGAATGGTAACCTTAATCGTGAGTGTATAAATAAAATTTAGGCACCTTGAAAATGAATATGAATATTTTAAGTGTTGATATTTTTTAATTAAATATTGTTTTTAATTAAGAATTAAATTTATCATATTTACAAAATAATTTTGGAAAATTGGAATTCATTTTTAGATTCTATATGTCAAAAAATGGTTAGGGTAATTTTTTGTGATTTTTATGAAATACTTGAATTTTATATGAATAGTAAAATATGATAAATTACGATAAATGCTAAATACAAAATTTACTGCATCATATGTGATGAAAAGATGATGTAATCCTATTTGGTTCGAAATCACATGCCATTTTTACTATTTGGGATCAGATGAATCAAGACTGTTCATAGTCTTGAGCAAAAATATAAATATAATAATTAAAATAATGTAAAATCCATCCGACCCTCCACTATATTAATGACCTCTCACCCCCTCTTCCTCCCAAACCACTCAAACATTAATCCTTTTATAAATTCTGCTAAAATATCTCCCTAAGCTCCTCCCCCACATTCAAGACCTAGTGGTCTCACCAAATGAAAAAAAAACAAAGTCCTTAAAAAGATTTACAAGGAGAAGTACTCAAGAGGTGAACATCTATTCCCTTTTCTCCCTACATTGAAATGCTATGATAATTATAGTATCTTATATGGACTTTAATTTTATTATGCTAATGGAATATTTCATCATCTTCTCTCCTTTATCCCACCTCTTTCAATAATAATGAAAATATCGTCTGAGATGTGTTGATTTATCACATTCAAGGATGACGAGTTTTTAATTTCTCTTACTATCTTCCAAACTGATCATGAAACATTTTTAATGGTTGAACCAGATCATTATATATGTATTTTACCTTATTCAATGTTTTGTAATCCTTACACACTCATAATAAAAAATAATAACACAAAACAAGTTCATTATGCACAAAACTGCCAACTTAATCCAAGAGTTTATCAGAAACTTTTAACTAATGAGCCATCCTTAAGTAATATGACGTGAAATCATTATAAGATCATTTATAAATTAAAAAAATATATATATTTAACATTTTGGATTCTTAACTACAATTAAAACGAACTTCCATTCATGAATACAATTAAACTGGTTATAAAACCAAGGAAGAAAATACATTCAAAACAATAAAATTGAATCTATTAAACCCATAAAAAGGGAACGAATAAACTAAATAATTTTATACTATATAAATTAAGTGCTTATGAGGTTATATAATTATTAATTAATGGATCTAAGTTTTATTATTCATGTCATTAATATCAATGAAGAACACCTTCGGGAATAAGGTATGGGATCCTCTCTCTCACATTTATTCAAGAATCCCCCTATTGTTGTGTCCTTATATTTTTAATTCCAAATGATGGGATATGTTTTTTCACCTCCATAATACTTCAATTATCATATATAAATTATGGGATACCATGTTACCTCTCTTTAATCCCTCACAAGAACACCAGTTACCATACCAAAATGTTTGTAAGGGGTGTCTTATCCCACATTTAATTTTGTGATATTTCCATTGTCCTCTACTTATTTATTCAATGTGGTGTATTGTGTGATTCCATTTGATGTACATTATCATTAATATATTTATTTTCATGGTATTATTTGATTCATTCGGTGGTTATTAATATTTGGTCATATGACTTCAATGATTACAATGTTGTAAGGGACATTGTCTCAATTTCCATTTCATTGAAACTTAATTGGTATTGTGAACCTAATATTTATTTTGTGGATTATCCAATTCCCATTTGAGATAATTATTCATTTGAAATTTTAAATTTAATATATATTTGTATTTTGGTTTCATGAATATTATTATTAAGTCATATACCCTTTTACATATAGTGTTTATTTGGAATGTTGTTTTAACTATGTAAATATTGATGAATCTATATCCTCTACTCTATATGAATATTGAGTTATAATATTGTACTTGCATTAAGTATATGTACAAATAATTTTTTGGACATGCAGTTATGGGTGGCGCCTGCTATACCCCCTCGATGCATTGATAGGTCTAAAGAGAGAATTTGTTGGAGACAAACCATTCGAGTTTGTTTCCAAATATCAGAGTGGCTTCAAACAACAAACTTAAACTGTTTCGATAGTATAGTGGTATCATATTCTAGATACATAATGTCCAATTATTAATAATTATCTTTATTCATTTACAATGATTACTATCCTTGTGGATTTCACTATGAAAAACTATATGGATGCAGTTTCATTCTCATTTTATTAGTAGCTTGTGTATTTCATTTATTCACCGTGCCATATTTATTTATGATTATGTTATTATGGATTAATGATTCCACTCTGTGAAACCCTTAATTATCATTTGAGATCACCTCTTTCATTTTTTTTACCTTTAACAGTTTATTAATAAGAGATCATTTATTGAGTTTATGTGGATGCAGTTTTTTTGTTTTTGTTATGTATTATATTTTGTTACCTTTCCCAATGTAATTTGAGTTACATCTATGTATCTAATTTCATCAAGACTACTAAAATTATTATTCCATCAAGATTTAATTCTTTTTAAGTATGCCAATATAATAGGTATTGCACTAGCTCTAGTCTATAGGGGTCAGGGTGTTAAAAAAACTGAAAATGCAATGGTCACAAAAAACTAGGATTATGAATAAGAAAACAGAAGTGGGAAGTGAAAATATAGACATGGAATAAATATATAACTATCAATTTATAATAGATATTGATATAGAACATGGTAATTGGAAATTTAACTTTAAAAAAACCATAAATATTTGATCGATTAAAAGTACATTTATTTCTTAGTTACAAAAGTAAACGCATAACACTTTTGTTCAAAAATAATTTTCCTAGAGTTATGGGATTATTCTACTATCTATATAATATAATAAAATAAAAATAAATTATTTATTTTTATGTCATAATCATATAATCATTATTTTTTTGTTAAATTATTGATTTCCACTTCATTTCTTACACTGTGAAATGGATATTCAAGATGCAATTTTCATACCGGAAGCACTTTTAATGAATCATAAGGTCCCCAAGTCATTCCTTCATTATCTAAATATTTATGAAAACCAAAATGATTATAAAAAGATAAATAATATGAAAAAATCATACTTTAACCTCAAAAAATTTAATCCAATTTCAACTTAATCTATTCTATAAATAGTTCACCTTAATACTCATCCAAAATAAAATTTTCCAAATTCACAGTCCAAAAAGGTCACTAGATTTACAAAATAAATCGTAATATTTGATTCTCTAAAAAAATATATTGTATCTCATACCAAATATATTAATAACTTTATAACCTCAAAACATGCATGTTATCAAAAATATAACAACATGTTGTTGAATATATTCATTAAATGTAGTAAATCCTACAAAGATGATAGAAACTAACCAATTTCATGGTCTCCAATACTATCCCATAAAAACCACCTTATCATTACTATCTAAACATCAGGAATATATATTTTTTAACTTCCCTCAATAATTTTGTTTCAAAAGATCAAATTCCACATAATCACTTCTCTTGGTTAATGTATTATTCATCAAATGCTTATAAATCCTTTACAAAAAATAATTCCACTAAAATCCTTATATATTCAATAATAATTTTAACCAGTGCATCATTTATGAAATACTAAAATGACATAAATATTAAATCCAATAATAATCACAATAGTTTTTCCTCTTTATTATTGATAATATCACATGCTTGACTATGATCCATTAGCTTCTTTTGAGGAATATTCTTTTGATTTGTGGGGAATTCTATTGTGTAGATCCCCCTATCCATGCATTTAAAGCATTCGATATTATAAAATTCTACCTTTCCTTTGAAATCATGAGAATGGTGCACTTTTTCTCCATATATCATGAAAATTCTTTCCCCTTTTAAGAATATACCAAGGTGTTTCCTTTCACAATTATCAAATATTTGAAAATCCATCTTTCCCTTCTTTCATTTATCCATATTTTTATCTACCATTATATTCTTCTATTGATTCCAACAAAATCCATAACACTCAGATGATTCTTTATCTATTTTATTATCACATGCCATTATTTCCTCATATTATGAAAATTTTTAGGAGACTAGTTCCCTTTGAAATATTCTCTTAAAACCATCGCATAAAAGATCATTCTTACTCGTTGGATTATGTGTGTTTATGTGGTTCACATTCCTTATCATAGTTTCCATTAATAAATTAGGGAATACAATAGATATATTATAAAATTATGAAAGAAAATTATTATCTCAAAACTAGAAATACACTTATCATAAATTTAATATTTAGGTATAATTAATCTTTAAATAATAAGTATAGTTTATGTGGATATATTTTAAAATTTAATTATTTGGTTGTGTTATCTAATATATGTTTTAAAAAATATAGATTCAAATTTTTCTACTAAACTTCCTCTGATACCAACTATAAATACCTCGACACCAATATCCTAGAGTCAATGGTTACCTTATTAAATTGTCATATTATACAAGGAATCCCATCTTGAAGGAACGAATAGTTTAAGAGTAATTATAAACTAGATACAGAATTGAATCATAATTTAAAAATAAAAATATAAAATACAATATAGTGAATCATATGAAAATTGCCTTATTCCCCTTAGTATATATCAGTATATCAATCCCAAAACACTTTCTCATATCCTGTGGAAATATAACCTAAGAAAGGTGTGAGCATAAATGCCTTGTATGGGTAAGCGTACAACATAATCAATGACTAAATAAGGCCTAAATATTATGGAAATGTTAATAACTATAACACACTGCATTTAATCAATAACATGAGAATATTATGGCTTAAAAATAAATTGATCAAATAATTAAATATAAATAATAACATGACAATAAATCATAAACATATATTTTCTACTGGTTGAATAATCTCATAGAATAAAAATTACTAGCCGAATATTGATGGAATACCTAATTAAGGTTGCCTAAAGAAATTTCATGGCCTCATCCAAGAAGTCTACATAAATTTGTAAGGCCTCAACCCAATCGTGGTCTAGTTTATCTCATGATACCTATTGATGAATCGAACGGCTATAGTGGGCCTCACCTATCCCTTACTAAGTCCAATTAATTCATCATATGAAAGGGTTGAAACATAAACAACATATGCATTCTAATTGAAATTTTCATATAAAAAGTAAACTCTTTCCCCATTCAATAAATATAATCATAAAATATCTAGAGTAATGTATTGAATGTTATCAAAATATTATATTCAATGTCAAAATAATCATAAAACATCCATATAAAGAAAAAGGATTATATTTATACAACATATCCTCACTAAATCAATCTCACATTAAAGTCTTTAATTCATTAATGAATAAAAATTCCCTTAAAATTCTTTTGTAGAAAATACCATTTTTCACTTTGAAATTCAATTTTTAAATCTAAAATTTGACAAAACATTTTTAAAATATTTTCTTTTTAAAATAACCATTTCAAATTTAATATAATCTTTAAAAAAATTAGTCATGATGGATCGAATTTTCATTCATTTCAGACATGTTAAACCAAATATTCCTTTCCAATTTTTCGATAAAATCCAATTTGACATTGCTTTAAAAAAGTCATAACGATTCCATTCAGAAAAAATCAAAAAATTAAAATATGGTTAAAAAATAATTTAACCAATTTTTGGATAATATTAAAAACCCATTGAATTTTTTTTATAAAATATAATCATGGAAGAGAAATATTCATCAGTGGAGTCGTAAACATAAAGAATCCCAAATAATGATGAGATTGTGAAATAAATCCTTATTTGGTAACTTTTAAATCATATGCCACTTGAAATAAATAAATTCCTCTAGATATTTATATCCCAATACGATTCATAATATGTATCATAAAATGTATTAATGTAAATAATATACACCACACAAAAGATACAAGCAGTGAATAAGGAATATGTCGCATAGAAATAAAGGTGAGATGAAAAACCCTAACCTTAGGTCTGATTTCTTTCATACGTGTTCATAGATATTGTATAATGGTTTTAGACATGTTATAATTTTATAATATAATCTTATTAATATTTATAATATCTTATATGAACCTTTTAGAACATCTTACCTTTTATTCATTAATAATATTTCATTATTTTTCTTGTTCCTAGAGGTAATTGCCATGTTTTCTCTTGCATGTTTTAACATGAATGCCCCAGTTATTTTTCATAGGATATATATACATCACCTCCTGAATAATATTATTTTTATAAATATCATAATTAATCCTGAAATATTTCTTAACAATTATTTAATTATTCAACATGGAAAATAAATCCTATCGCACTGTTGATACTATAGGTTGTACGTTCGGATGAGCGATGATATAATTCTGTTTAACGGGTGAAAGTGTAAGGGAGTGCATGATATATTAAATTTAAAATAATTATATAATTTTATAATTATAATATATATCAATTATTTATATCACTAAAATTGTCCATGTTAAGTTCTGATGAAAATCAAATTACACTATTGTGTGGAGATGGTAAAGCGTACATACACACACATAATGATTTTGTTTTTCATAGGATGAGAAAAATGTGGAATATGGCAGTACCATAATAAAAAATATATAATTATAGTTATTATATTTTATTTATTACTTTTAATTAGAAACAACACAAGAATATTAGGCACCAGAAGAAATAAATATTATTGAGTCGGTAAATACGATTACCTATTCTTCGGCGAACTTCCATTAGATATATTCTTATTGGAACGATGGTTGGTCTTTTAAGGAGACCAGAACTGAAATAAATTGGATAATGAAGTTGGAATGATAAATGGGTAGGTATTGGCTGAGGTAGATTGCTCAATGTGTTTTTAATAAGTGAGGGAGGATGTTATTTTTTATAATTGAGGTGGGGGGAACTTTTATTATTTATCAAAATATTAAAATATAATAAGGATATTCTAGTGAAAAAGACATAAAAAGTTTCTATAAATCAATATTTTATGACATTTTAAACCATATATTATACCCATGCTAATTATTTAATATTTTAGTGATTTTGAAATAATTTAATAAAATATTATATTCTGGAAATATCATTATTGTAAATTTTGATACTATTCATTACTTTAGCAATAAGAATATCAAGGTAAAAATATATATTCAAACTAATAATTTTAATATATCCCTTATAATTCATATTCAACTATAAAATTTTTCGATCACCTTAATTAATCCCAATTATAATACTTTTAATATTTTGAATATAATTTATTTTACTTTTCCATTAATTGAATAATTACATCATGAGTATTTTGTAGTTATTTAATATAATTATGTGTTCAATAAAAATTAAAAATAAATTACTATGATGAATAAAAATATTTTATATTAACAAATAATATTTATTTTTAGAGAAATATTCTTAATAACACCATATTAGAAATAAAATTCTTATTTAAAATAAATGTATGTCATGTTTGACTTTTAATTAAATAATATACCATAAGGGCCATAACCACTTCCTAATGGTAAAAAATGGTCATAAATACAAAACATGGATGACTATGAAAACATTTAATCATAAAACAAAACTTTTCATGTTTTTTGGTAATTTAAGGGTACATACCATTTTAATTAAAATCATTTTCATCATATATCCATTAACTATATAACTATTGCATCCTTGTTGTGAAAGACATTAATGAAATTTTTTTATACCGAAAATTTAAAAATAAATTTACATTATGAAAATAAATTTATTAGAATTAAAATTAATATTTTTAACCAAATAGATTTTCTATAAAACCATATATTAAAAATGTTATAATTATTAAAAACCATAGATCCAATAGATTGACATTATTTTAAATAAAATACTATATGGGACTTAATACCAACCATGCGGCTCAAGATGATCATAAATTCGACCTATGGATTATTTTGGTTACAATGTAATCATAAAATAATATTTATCCCTAATGTTGGTTCATTTAATGGTTCTTATAAATTTAATTATTGTCATTTTATTGATTATTATTCTACATGAAGAAGCACTATGTCAGCGTTCCATTAACATTAAAGTTAATTATGTCATAAGTAAAAATTAAAAAAAACAACTACCATAAAAATAATATAATTAGTATAAATAAAATACATTATTATTTTTCATTATTTATATTTACTCACATCCATGTCAAGATAACTTATTTAATTTGTTAATATTATTTTTCTAGCCATGTGTAGGCATTGTAAAATCATTTGGATAAGATTCATATTGTATAAGTCCAAAATTCAAAAATATTAGTAAACATAATAAATAATGAATTATATTAAATAATAATGTCAAGAAAAGTCTTGTTACCTCTAAATTAGTATCTATAATACACTAAAAGTGACTTTTTTATTACTGCACAGGCACTACGTTGGCACAAAAAATGATTTTGAAATTTGTCATGAAATAATTTATAATTTATATGTTATGGATTATTTTTGTATAATATATGAATTATAGTATCATACATCATTCTTTATAGAAGATTGACAAATTTTTATATCGTTTTTATTCTTGGAAGATATCATAAAAGATACTATATTTCGTAAAAAATGAATTGTTTCTATTCACCAAAAATTTAAATTTTTCAGAAAATTATCAATATTTTACCATACAATAATTTTGATATTATAATTACATAAAATTATTGTATATTATAAATTAGATTTTATAAATGCATCAAAATTAATTATATATTTTTCTATATAGAAACAATTAAAATAAATTTTTGATAAAAACATATATTTGAAAAATAAAATCACATTACTAAAAATATGTTTTTAATTAATATGAATAAATATATCTACACATAATATATCATCCCTAATACAGTTAATCCTATTCACACTCACCAATTTAACATCTAGTTTATAATGTTGTTGCATTGTTTGTTTTAGCTTGGTGTTGCGTGCAATGTAAGTTATTAAGGAATATAAAATTAAAAACATTTATACTATAAAAACATTAGATGTGAAATGGTAGATAAAGATGAAGGTCATCATATGAACCTTCCACAAATCACTTCCCCTCTTATACATTTAGGGATATCCCAAATGATTCCACTCCCCTTATTAAAGTGGCAGTGTGACAACCTTTCTAGTTGGATCAAGTTGAGGTATCAACCACTAAGGATGAGTAGAATACCCTGGGTATGTGGAAAGATCTGGTTGAAGATAACATAAAGCTCATGTTTTTTACTCTAGAAACACCCCAATATTACATTCTAAAGTTATAAAAGTAGGAATTAAGGTTGTATCTATGCCAAAACCTACGAGAGGCTCTCTGTTATCTAAAGGATAAATATCTACCTACTAGAGTACCCTAGACACATTAAGGCAATGAGGGAGAAATTATATCAAATTGATTCTATTTATTTCTTGGTTCAATTCTGCCCTTTCCGAGGATTCCTATTTCACCGAAGGTCCCCAACCTCTTCTAAGAGGCTCCTCATCTCTCTCTACTTCCGGCAGAGATTAACATTGCATCTGATCTATGCAAGCTCACAATGGTGGACCGATTCCGTCTTCAGCGGCCCTCGGTTGAAACATTTGATCATTTCGTCTCTGAATCCTGGAAGCTTCAGGAGCGGGCGGTTGTTGGTCTTCTTGACCAGAGACACTTCATTATTCGATTTGGATCGGAGGAGGATTTGATTTACGCCTGGTCCATGGCCACTCGTAGATGCAACGGGGCATCATTCTACCTGTTTCACTGGAGATTTGAATTTCACATGCGGCGTGATCCTTTGAATTTCGCGACATGGGTAAGTCTTCCAGGGCTTACTCTCTCATTTCATAATCCTTCTATCTTGTGTGCGATTGGG
The DNA here is from genome assembly GCA_963277665.1 of Viscum album. NCBI lineage: Eukaryota > Viridiplantae > Streptophyta > Magnoliopsida > Santalales > Viscaceae > Viscum > Viscum album. The sequence goes on along the minus strand of OY728134.1, from coordinate 1,132,434,997 downwards.
AATATGATCGGGAGGTATCTCTGTTCTGATTGGAGGACTGATTTGGTTTGTCATCCTATTTGTCCGAGAATATGTGTGGAAGTGGTTGCTGCAAAGCCGCCAGTCCGATGTGTTTGGATTACAGATGAGCAAGAGTTCTGGTGGAGGCAAGAGGTGGTTTCTGAATCTTGGATGGATTATTGGGTGTCTTGCAGACGTTGTGGTCATTTAGAGGTGAACTGTCATGGTGGGAGGGTGAGTGGATCCTCAGAATTGATGGGGATGACGCACAATAGAGGGTGTGTTGCTGCTGTTGTGGATAAAGACTTGGGATTGTATTCTTATAAATATGGTTCGAAAGTGGGAAGGGGTGAAGTGGGGGAGATTCTGGCTGCCAGGAAGGATGCTGGATGTGTTGGACGTGGAGATGCTGCGGAGCAGGATGTCTGGGTGGGAGGAAATGATGGTGTAGTGGTGATGGAGTCAGTGGCACCATCGAAAGATGTGGTCTGAGAGTCTTTGTATGGCACTACAATGGTTGATGAGCCTTATCCAACAGCCTTGCTGAAGGAGATGTTGGGGGATATTGCTAATGAGGTCCATGCTTCTGAGGGGATGTTGAGCATCCAGGTGGGGGCTTCTGGTTTTATTGCGGCCGAGGTTGCTGAGTATACCGGCCCTGTTAACACAGTTTAGGTGGAAGTTCCTGTGTCTGTTGTGGCTGAGTTTGCTGTGAAAACTGGTTCTGGAAACACAGTACATGATATTTCTTTGCAGAAGGTGGCAAATAGGTCAGTGAACCCAAAGTTTAAGAATGTATTTGATCACTTAAGGAATGATCTCGGTATTTTGAATGCTGATACTTTGGGAAGTTCTTGCATGGGGTCAGATACAGAGGGAACTTCACTGGACCTGCTTGCTCCTACTCAAGGAGGGAATGTTGTTGATGCTGGAGGATTGGTGACCATGGTCACTACTGAAAATAGATTCCTAGCGCTGGAAGGCGAGGATTCTTTGCTTGAAGAGGAGAAGGATGCAAGGCATGATGACCTCTTACAGTTTCCAATTCTTCGATGGCTGCTGCAACCAAGGAAGTCGTGCAAAATCTGGTGGACCAGCCACAAATGGATACTAACAGTCTGGTCCGGTAGGATTCTAGATTGGAGGGAGGTTTTCAGGAGGATAAAATCTTGGGGAAGTGGGGTGACATATCGGATAGTGACAGAGAAAAAGATAGTGGTGCGGTCTAGCCATCCTACAGTGCTGTTGTTCAAGGCGAAAGGATGAAGATGCATGAGGATTTTGCTGTTAAGAGTGACCATCCACGACGAAAACTGCGGAAGGATTATTCTTATCTTCCAAGGCCGGTGTCTACCAGATCTTCTTTTTGAAAGGAAAGTTGGGCTTTGCAGTCCTCGAAGGAGTTTCTAGATTTGGAGAAGCTGAATCTTAGAAGGAAATATGCCAAGGTTCTTAAGCATTATGAATCATCGGAGTGGGAAACAGACACTACAGAGGACATAATCTCTAAGGGGGTGGTGATGAGTATGATTTTCATGATATATAGTTTCTTTTATGACTTGGTGTAACTACTGAATGCTTTTTCATTTATTAATAAATGGTTAGAGGCTCGCCTCTGACTGAGTGTTTTGGGTTAAATAAAATCATCTCCGGCCCAAGTTTTGTATATTCTAGTTTGTCTTTCCAATGAAACCCTATTAATATCAAGGACCTAAAGTGGCATGTTTGGAAAGGGTTATAACTTAAATGACTCCTACATCAATACAATAAACATTCTATGTAGGGATCTAGAATAAGGTAGGATATCTTATAACTTTAGATAATTCCCTATTGAAAAGAAACAAATTCCTTGAAATTTTTCTTATTTGGTCCATTCCAAAGTAGAGGCTCAATAAATTTGAAAATTTACAATAGAAGCTGCCTGTACAGTAATATAGATGAAACCCCATCCTACAGTCTTAGGGGAATTTTTAATTCCAACTTGTATCATGAAAGACACACGTTATTAGGTATATAGTCATGGGATAACAAAGTGGACCTAATTTCATAGGGTAAGGGGCATTATTTCCCAATTCTACTCTAAATAAATCAAACATCTATAGATTTGTGTTGTCTTTATAAGAAGCACTCTCACTATTTCTCCAACATAATGATCTATATTCTTCAATTGGTTCATGTTTGGTAAAATCCTGTAGACTATTTTTCAAGGTCACCATCTATCGATAAGGGAAAATGATGACTCATGGTGGTTGTAAGAAAAAACAATCCACCATGAAAGTAAATATCTTGTAGGATCTTGATTTTTTCATTGATGGATAGTCAATGTGGTAAAAATATCTTTTCAACCCCAAGGAGAGTGTGGAAATTATAATTGATTCATGTTATGTATCAATAAATTCCATTGGCGTTGGAATCACATATAACCCAATGCCAGACTCTAGCATGGATGAACATGATAAAGAGAATTACACTCAAAACATGGAATGCATGAAAGTATAAAAACAATGTGTATGTACCAAGAATCAATGATAGGATCAAATCCTTTAAGATCCTTTTAAAACTAATTTATCTCTTGATTGGTGAGATTAAAATGGAGATAATGGTATTTTTGTGGATAAAATGACATACCACCTAGTACTCGGGGGAGCAGGGTCCTCATCCAATTGAGGAAATTCTGGACAAATGTGAAGATTATTTGGAGTTTTTGAGATGTATTTTTGTCAAACTACATAGTGATAATATTCTTATTGAGTAAAATTCCTAGGAAAGGCTAATATTCCTCATTTTCTATATATCCAATAGGTTGAATCTACTCAACCAGTAAAAGTAGAGTCCAACCACATTAATGTGCATGGTCATAGACCATCAGTTTATTTAAATATGTTGACTAATGAGTATCAATAGTTTTCTCTATTGGTTAATAAATTTCCATTTTTTAGGATAATTACCCGTGGTCAGATCAAAATAGATATCGAACACTAGCATAGGTTAGCCGACCATATTAGGCATTTCTAGTTTCTTCCAATAAGAAATCATCCAAAGTGACATTATAGCTATAACTTCGTAGATCAATCGAATTAATTTTCTATCCAATGGAAAATAAGGAGGGGAATCATAGACCAACACATCCAAAGAAAAATTCATTTCCTAACTGGTTGGACGGTACACCTCATTCAGCCAATTTTGGGAATACCATCTTCCAAATGTTCAATGGTCTAGGGGTCGCAAGAAAAACATGATGCACATTATATCGTAGTGTGGTACGATGATGGGGATTTTGGAGGAACAATTTTTTTTAATTTTTATGTGCATTCACTACTGGAATTTAATGTATTTGCGATGGTAAATTTACGACGAGACCCCATCGTAAATAGCTTGTAGTTGAAAACACTGTCAGAAATAGTATTTTTTGCGATGGGTCATCGCAAAAAAATACTATTTGTGATGGGAAAATTCCTTATCGCAAATTGTTCTCGGATTACCTAGATTAGATATATATATATATGTATAAACCTTTTGCAACGGGCCTGCCACAAATAAGTATTTGTGATGCTCCAGTTTCCCCCTCACAAATACTTATTTAAAAAACATATAAACTATTTGCAATGGGGTCCCGTCTCAAAAGGACCCATCGTAAATACATAATAAAATAAAAAAATATTCAATAAAATTATGATAAATTAATATTATAAAATAATAATTATAATAACAATACCATTATCATAAATAATATAATATTATATAATAATATTATTATTATTAATATTTTAAAATTATATAATAATAACAATATTAAAAAATTATATTATTTTTAAATTTAATAATAATATAATAATAATAATATTCTAATGTTATTATTATTATTAAAATTTATGAAAAATTAATATTAAAAATGTTAAAATAAAAAAATTATAAAGTATTAAAATTCTTAATGTTTGAAAAAATATAAAAAAAATAAAATATTATTATTATTATTAGTAAAATAAAAAATCATTAAAAATAAAACACTAATATTAAATATTAAAGTATTATTTTTTTTTGCAATATTCACACCAATATAAATTTTATAAAATGTAAATAGTTAATATTACAACAAACATTGAATTCAAATGTTTCGAAACTTAAAAAATTCTACTAGGGGGATAGTCTTCTAGAGGAGGTGGAGGAGCTGGAGGAGATAGTGGATGAAATTCCATTCCTAAACAACAATTCAGGTGGTGCATGTACTCCATATGATTTTGATGTTTTTGCAGCCATCGGTGCGTTTCCTCTTTGTACTATTGCTGTTGTTATTGATACATCTCTTCCGGCTACTTACACAAACTCTCTATAAGCTCACTCTGAGCATGCAGCTTATCCTAATACTATGTGCCAGAATATAATGCCTCTCCATGAGCACCACTTGTGCTACATGTCGACATCACAGCAGTGCCATAATAAGTCCCAAGAGTCGAATGAGAGTTGATTCCAAATAATCATCCCTTATTGAAGCCATACTAGATCCCATGCATCCATGTCGCCTCATAAAAATGGTGGGCACTAGTCTAATCAACTGTCTCATCTAAAATCCCATCTTTTGTCTGAGAGTTCACGGCCCCATATGATTCCTTCAGTTCCAATTTGAAATTAAAATAGTGAAAATATTATATGCAGTTAAGTTTCAAACTGGAAAAGAAATAATACTGACCACAATATGATGCTGGCAATCAGCGCTAATCTCTCTGGTGGATGGATCATTGTACATCCTCCGATAAACATCATACTCTGTAATATCAGGTTGCTCGACTGCCTATATGAATATAAAATAAACTGTTTATATTTAAAGTTATATAATATATTTAAAAAAATTATTTACTAGATGCTCTCTATGCGTACTTAATGTATGGCTATCAGCTTGATAGATCACCTCATGTCTCCCCCAGTTTTGTCAGCCCAATAAAATCCACCACCCAACTAGTTTGAACATAATCCTTCCCAAACATGAGATGAAATGTACTTTGGTTGATGGTCTCTACACGACTAATCAAATACTCCACTCCTTCTTTATTCATGGTCATCCTTCTCAAATTGTTCATAAAATGACGGAAATGGTCATGCATTGACGCCTCCCATGCCGCATAGATAGCGCCACACATGATATCATCGGTGTGATACCATAAACCCTACAACTAATTTATCATATAATGTTAATAATGAAATAAATTTAAAAATAAATATTATTTATTTACATACCATCCAATGGTAGAACATGTCGATCTACACATCAATGGGAATTTGTTCCCATGTGATCCAAGGCTGAGAAAAATAACTGCACAAGATAGCGCTCACCAGTCTAACAACTATATGCACAAAACCGTGGAAAAAGATAAAAGAATCTAAAAATTAGTATATAAATAAATTCATGAAAGATAACTAAAATACATAGTTTATCATACCTCCACATGCATGGATCAAATCGAAGACATAGACATCACTCAAGGATAGGTTCAGGAATAATCTGCCCCACAAGACCGTGCCCCCTCTACATACTCCCTAAAATACCAGTAGGCTGAGGGTAAGATGATCTCAAATCCAAATCGGCCAAAGGTAGCTCAACATCTTACAACTAACAAAATAGATCATCCTCCATCTAAAACAGAAAATGATTGTTGTTATAAAATAGTTGAAAATAACATTTATATATAGATATATATTAGTTATGATTATAACTAGTATTTAATTGTGTCAATGTTCACCTTCATCATCATCTTTATATATGATGATGTCAATGTCTTAATATTCATCCTCGACATCATCAAAATCTATATGAGTTTCATTTTTATCATCTATTTCCATTTCAAATTCATTTGTAATTTCATTAACATCATCATCACCATCAACCCTTAATTGTGGGGTGTCATCATTGATATTCATTTCTTTTTGTGAAAAAGATGGATTTTGAGTAGTCTCATGAAAAATATAAATTCCTTAAACATCAATGGAACGACATTTAGTTTGAGTAAACTGATTTTTTTCCATTTTAATTTCTATTATGCTCCACCAATCACTCAGGTCACTTGATCTATCATAGTACTTTGCATAATAAATTTAATGTGCCTCTTTAGCCAGTAAAAATGATTCATTTACTACAAGAAGAATTTTATATTTAATATCAAAAATTCCATTAGTATAATTAAAATTCCATCCTCTCTCAGTATCCAGCCACTGACATTTAAACATTTTAATGTAATTTTGTCCTAGATAATACAATTCAATAATTTCATCCAGCGTACTGTAAAAATCAACATCGGATTCTCTATGATGAGATCCTATAAGGAAAACTCCATTTCTCATTGTTTTTTTGATTCCCCATATGCACATGAATGAAATCAAAACCATTCACCACATACACATTATAAGATTTAACAAATTTGGATGGTGGGTTACTCAATATACACAGTTGCTTATCAATTTTATTATCATGTTGAGACACCTGGATTTTTAAAACAAATTATCAATATAATAAATAATAAACTGAATTGATATGTTAATTCATCAATAATTTATGTTACTAGTATTTGAAACCAATGAGAAAATTTTCCCCTGACATTCATTAAGAGAACCTACTGAAATTTTTGGAAGATATTTCTTGATATAGTTATAATATAACCAACAAATAAAATATGTTTACTTACTATAAAATAAATTATAGAATAAGTGATAGAAGCACTCATGGTATAAATGATGTCATTTCTTCACAGTTGAGCATAACATATGTTTGAGCTCATTGATGTTCATCATTTGAAGGCCATTATTCATGAACTCCACGGAAACCAAGCTTTCAATGATTAAAAACTAATAATTGATTTTTCATTTCATCATCAACATTCCCATAATTCAATCCCATGAATTTTTATTGTGAGGGGTATTCCGATTCAAAATAATGAGAGTAGAAAAAATAAATTTCCTCTTGAAAATAATTTTCAGCAATTAAGCCTTCAACTGATGCTTTGTTATGCAATTTTTTCTTCAATTTTTGCATGCATTTATTTAATGGATAAATCCATCGAAATTGTACCAGACCTCCACATTTTGTTTCATGTGAAAACATTTATATCAAATGTTCCATTATGTCAAACAAATCCTGCAGAATGATTTTTTCCAATTTACATATAATTAAAACAACATCTTCTTCCAATTTTTTTCGTGCATCGTAGTCTATTTTCACTGAGCAAATTTCTTGGAAAAAATATGATATGTATTTTATTGAATACAAAATCATAGAATTAAACAAATATTTAAATCCAATCAACATAATTTTTTCCATTATAACATGACAATCATGACATTTTAATCCGGTATTATGACCATTCTTTACACATCTGCGGAAATTGAAAGCATAGTCATCTGAATGTCTCAAATCTAAAATCTACTGAAAAATAATAAGCAACTATCTTTGTAAAATTTATAAGTTTATTTTGGCTTCATTAACATCTGTGATAGGACATTTCCAAATAGTTCATGTTCTGGTTTCCTATAAATTTGGGTAAGATCTAATCGGGACTTTACATTATCATTGGTCTTAACTGGGGTATCCAAAACTATATGAAATAAATTATTTAAATAGTTATTCTAAATATGCATGTCATCCAACATGTGTCATACCATGAAATCAAACCAATATGGAATATCCCAAAAAATGCTTCATTCTATCCAATTATGTTCTTTTCCAAAGCCTTGAATTTTATATTGGTTTATTGTTACACCAAATGTGATGGGAGGTAATGAAAATAAAACTAATTTTATCTCTGTAGCAAAGATCATTTTTGGAGGTCCATATTTATTAAATTTCACCTTTTCTTAAATGAGATTTGTTCCTCTGAAAAGTATGATTGTTTGAAACAAATCAGTGATGACAGCCAAAATAGAAAGGTTTTTTTCCATTGATGAGCATAAGTGCCTTTTTTTTCTTTCATACATTGAGGACATGACTTCAGACTATGAATACTCTAGCTAAATAACATTCCATAGGACAAGAAGTCACTAATTTTCCATATCAAGGAATATTTTATTAGGAAATTCTGTTTCACAGCAACATAATATGCACTAACACCATTACCCTATAATGAATTCAACTCATCTATCAATGGTTTAAAATAAACATCAATATTCTTTTTCTGATGTCCTGGGTTTAATAAGGTCAAAATGATATAAGTATCCTTCATAATTATCCATAGAGGTAAATTGTAAAGTGTTATAAATATAGTCCAACAAGAATACTACCCACCATAAGATCCAAACAGACAGAAACCGTCTGTAGAAAGGCCCAATCAAACATTCCGGGCTTCTAAAGCAAAAGACAGATGCACTCGATCAAAATGATTCCTTGAATCTCCATCAGATGGATGATTCAATCTTTTACCCTTTGAAATATTGTTTTTGTGCCATGACATCATTGTCTCTGTGTTCTATGACACAAATAAACACTGCAACCTAGGTGTAAGTTGGAAATATCTCATCAGTTTTACAGGAATCGATTAAGACTTCCTCAGTTGAGCTTCTTTATACCTTGATTTTCCATATGTGGGAAAACTATCCAATGACTCATTTTAACCTAAATATAATATGAAATAATTTCCACGTGCATGAATCTTCTGATAACTAAGGCCTGAATTATGAACCATCCTCTTACTCTCATAGTAATTGGCAGGCGACACATTTAATGCAGGAAACTGTGTTTTAACCCAAAAAATTATCTGATCAAAATAGTTTTTTGACATTTGATTATCTGATTTAGTAGCCATAATTTTTTAAACTGAATCTAATTTTCTTATCTTTCAACCAGGATATAATGCATCCTCAGTAGACCTGAAAAACTCATAAAATTTAGATGGTTCCAACTCAAGAGTTAAATCAATATCATCTTGAGTTTTAGTTTGTTGAACTGATGGACCTGCACCATCATGTACTAAATTTTGAAACTGTCACATATCAATAATCAAATTAGTAATATCTTATCTGGAACTACGTCCTCCATGTTGATACCAAAAAAAGTGTCTTGCTAAAAAACAAAATGTAAGAGATGTCCCCTAACATTTTAAAATGAGTCTAATGTTCTAAAAGAACATTTTTTAAACAGAAACATAATCGTGCCTTCTGAAATAAATTATGGTTTTGATTATGAAAATTAAAATAAAGCTTCAACACCCTCAATATATACAAGATTTAAACCAGAACCATTTTGATTTTTGCGCTGATTTTTCCTAGCATGATCATCTAATAATGCCTATTGTCGACTTTCTTGTTACATATTTTTCTACAAAATATAAAATCATTACTGTTTTTGAATAATTTGAAATAAGAAAAGCACTATCCAAAAAAGTGAAGATAAATAATTACAACTATTTCTTACTAATTACCACTAATTATGGGTGACACAATTTCTAGTGGATTGGCAGCTACTCTTTTTTCCAACGGCTCATTTATATGAAACTTTATAACATTGAAATCACAATGAATAATTTTTTTGGAGGTACGCATATCTATTACCATGTGTATGAGAATACATAAGCGTAGTTCTGACCTGATTCTTCATTGTGAATTTAGTGTGAGAAGCATGCAAGAAAATGAGCCGTCAGACAAAAGAGACACCTTCTCCTCGATGAATCGTCTTCTTGCTACATTCACCACCTTAAAACATTATGAAACATGTGGTCCTACGAATGCATATCAAAACTCGTGCATATGAGATTGGTTATGCATACGTAGAAGCATATTTTTTATAATGTTTTTAATCGGTGAGAGTTGAAAGGAGAAGAGTCCTCGAGCAAAAGGAGTGTTGCCAATCCACTGTAAATTGTGCCATGTTCATACAATTTATTATAATTTATTATAATTAATCCTAATTATTTATAATTACTCCTAATTATTCCTAATTGTTGTTAATTATTTATAATTATTCCTAATTGTTGTTAATTATTCCTAATTATTGGTAATTATTCCAAATTATTTGTAACTATTCCTAATTATTCCTAATTATTTGTAATTACTCCTAATTATTCACAATTATTCGTAAGTATTGGTAATTATTGGTAATTATGGGTAATTATGGGTAATTATTGCTAATTATTGCTAGTTATTGCTTATTATTTCTAATTATTGCTAATTATTGGTAATTATTTCTTTTTATTTATACTTATTGGTAATTATTACTAGTTATTGCTAATTATTGCTAATAAATTCTATTCATTTCTATTTATTTCTTATCATTACTAATCATTTCTAATTATTTCTAATCATTTCTAAACATCGCTAATCATTGAAAATCATTTCTAATCATTACTAATCATTGTTATTCATTGCTAATTATTATTATTCATTGATAATTATTACTAATCATTTCTAATTATTAATAATTATTACTAATTATTACCTAGTTGGGGTTTGGCTTAGTGCTAAGCACCCCGTAATCCTACATGAAAAATGGGGGTTCAAAACCCATGGGGCGTAGGTACTATAGCAATATCGTAGCGGTACTGTAGCAGCGGTGATAATGTAGATCGGTGGGCACTATAGCGGTGACAGGGTACTATAGCGGCGGCGGGTACTGTAGCGGCCAGTTTTCTATTCACAGAATGGGCTTTAGGCCAAATATTTGGGCATACGGGCTTTGTAATTGGCTACATGTCCACTAGGCCTTCGGTCTATGTAATGGGTCTCCTTCTACCCAGTTAAAAGTGGTCTTTGCTTTGCTTTAATAATAAAACGAGGCTTTAGATAATTATTACTAATTATTACTATTTATTACTAATTATTAATATTAATTGATTTTTATTGATATATATTACTATTTATTACAACTTATTTTTATTTATTTTTATTTATTATTATTTATTAAAATTTATTACTATTTGTTACTATTTATTAGTATTTATTACTATTTATTACTATTTATTACTATTTTTTCCACATTGTTGCGAATTATTACTAATTATTACTCATTATTACTCATTATTACTAATTATTACTTATTATTACTATTTATTACTATTTAGGACTATTTATTTCTAAAAATTTTTATTTATTACTACTAATAATTACTAATTATTTCTAATTATTACTAATTATTACAAATTGTTACAAATTGTTACTATTTATTACTATATATTAATATTTATTACTATTTATTACAAATTATTACTATTTACTAATAATTATTACTAATTATGACTAATTAATACTAATTATTACTAATTATTACTACTTATTACCAATTATTACTATTGATTACTAATTATTACTACTCATTACTAATTATTACTAGTTAACACTATTTATTACTAATTTTTAAAATTTATTACAATTTATTTGTATTTATTACTATTTATAACTAATAATTACTAATAATTAGAATTTATTACGATTTATTACTAATTATTAGTATTTATTTCTAATTATTACTATTTATCACTATTTATTACTATTTATTACTAATTATTACTAATTTGTAACTAATTTATTACTAATTTTTAATAATTATTAGTATTTATTACTAATTATTAATAATTATTACTAATTATTATTATTTATTACTATGTATTAGAATTTATTACTAATTATTTGTAATTATTACAAATTATTAGAATTTATTACTATTTTTTACTATATATTACTATTCTTTCCAAAATAATACTATTTTCCACTAATTATTACTAATTACCACTAATTATTACTAATTAGTGTTAATTGCTAATAATTATTGCTAATTAGAGCTACTAATTACTAATTATCGCTAATTATTTATATCCTTTACTAATTATCGTTAATAATTCTTATTTACTACTAATTACTAATAATTAGTAATAATTATTTCAATTTATTATAACAAATAAATATTGATGACAAAACAATCTCAATTTAATTTAATTACAACTAATTAACAATAATTAAAATTAATATAAAAAAAATAAATAAATATTAAATTAAATAAAACATAAATACCTTTAAACTTGATCTATTATAAGTGTAGATGACTGCAAAACTTGTTTGTAAAAAAAGTTCAACTCAGAGAAATTTTAACTCTAAAATTAGAGTTTAGAGAGAGAAAAAGTAGAAATTAAGAGGAAGACTGAAAGAAACAAATCAGGGTATATATAGATTAGATTATTTGTGGCGGTACTATATGTGTCGAGCGTCCCGTCATAAATACCTTCGATCACATTAATTACTGTTGTTGGTTAAAAGTGTATTTACGATGGGTCCAGTCACAAATAATGACTTGCTGACACACTATTTGTGACGGGGGCCTACCCCTGTCACAAATAGTTTTTACCGCCGTCGGGTATTTGTGATGGTGAGTCACCCCCCTATCGCAAATACACTTCACGCGGTTTGGTGTGAAAAACGCGCCAAAAAATTTGCGATGAGAACCCTTATCCCATTGAAAATAACTTATTATTTGTGATGGAATAAGTTCACCATCACAAATAATCTCTTCAGCATACAATTTGTGATGGAATCTATTCCAGTCGCAAAAGTCCAGTTTTTCAGTGGTGTTTGTCTAGTCCCTAAAAATACAAGAATTTTATTAGTATAGAAATTTACTGGGGGATATATTTGAGATAGGGATGACCTTCAGAGGAATTTACTGTATTCATTTAGTTTCATGGTTAAAAATTCAACATTCCCTAACCTCAAAACTACAAAAAAAATTAAAATGAGTGGGGGAATTTATTCCATTTCCAGTGGGATGGGACTGAGTTTTTCTTTGAATATGAAACTCTCTTAAGAGAATCTACTATATATTTTCATAGAGTATCTCTACAATGAGATTTTTAAATCAATAATTTATTTTGAATACACTATAAGATTTTAGGAGTTTTTAGAAGATACTTAGTGGTTGGAATATGAAATTCAATGGACTAATGATAAGTCTTGATCTACACTAGCTACTCAAGGGAAGAGGTTTGGTAGAGTAGAGACCTCAACTATCACACTTAAACCCTCAATTTTAACATCTCTAGCAAATAAACTAGTTTAATTTCATGTAGTGTCACCACTTTTATGATAGAAGCAAAAAACATCATCAAGAAGGGGAAAGGGATTATCATTACCCAAAGATTTAGGATTGAAAATATAAAACATATTATTTTTTAAGAGTGTAGGCTCTAGAGTAATTTGTCTTGACCAAATAAAAAAACATGATCAAGCTTCTCTACATGGAAACCCAATGATATCAATCTAAATGACCCTATGATTAATTCCACTTCTATTAGCTGTAAGGGAAAATTATTCAAGATTAATTAATCTTCCATTATATAATAAAAAAATAAATATGAATATTAGGAGGATAATATGTAAAAACCCTCCATATAGGTGACTCGTATTTTGAGAACTTCTTATGAAGAAGAAGGGGAGTGTCAGGAAATCCTTAGAAGGTCATTATAGAAATTAAAAGATTTTCTGACCATGAAATCTATCAACCAAGTGAAAACCATGCATATCACATAACTAAGTCATGCAATTGTGATCATATCTCCCCCTTCATAGTATAAGACAATACCATCATCATTGCAGTCTTTTGAAATATGGATCAATCATCACTAGTAAACTAAGGAAAAATAGGTAGATTCCTCATCATTACCAAATATAGTCCAGACCCTTTCGATCTTTCTACCTCCATCACTAGGAGGATAGAAATTGTCACAATAATCCAAACAATGGGAACCAACCCTTTAAATATGAAGCCTTCCTCAGAATGTGAAATCACGTTTATTATTCTATATATTAATGAAATTCACTATCAATGAACAATTCGGGCTACAATATAGTTTATTTACTCCTAGTATATAAATTAATAATTCTATAAGAGGGAGGAAAATTAGGTGATGTTAGATAACTCCATTTCTATTATTGCACCTGATGGGATTGAAATTTCTAACAGAAATCCATATACAAAATTTGATGAAGACTATATGTTGTATAAGAACCCATATTTATAATACATTTTATTTAACGATTTTTAACATAATGACCTATATAACAATTTCCTAAAAAATAAATAAGACTGGTTTCTTTATGAAATTAGATACATAAACCATTAATTTGAAATAAAATAAAACATCATTATTTAAAAATCCATAATGTTCTCTATGTTTCCTTTGAACTCTTAAAATTTTCAAATATAACCAGAAGACATACATAAGAATGTGGGTTATCTATAAACTCTAACTATGGAATAGTAAAATAAAATATTGATTGTAAATATTACATCTGAGTCAAAAGGCACATCATAATAACATAAAAAGTTATGAATAATAAGTACACATATTGAAACATGGAATGGTAAAACGAGATCACAAAATCATAGTATCAACAGAATCTGGTAAAAAAATAAAATGTTACATCATGAGAATAATTTGAGGGTGACCACTAATACATAATAAAAACATTTTCTATGGATAACCACCTACATACCATACGTGGTTTTTCATGAGATTAAATCTTAACACAATGAATTCGATAGCTATCTGGGAACACCCTTCATCTATCTAAAATTATTTGTTCCACTTTGATCATATAACATAATTTTTTTTTAACATTTGAATCCTATGAGTAAGTATTGAGGGATTTATAAATAGATATCCCCAATCAATGAAGGATATTTATATCTAAGTGAATACTTGTGAGTGAAAATGGGGTTGGGTATTTGAAACACAAGGGAATGTCATGAAATATCATTGCATAATTTCAATAACATAACAGGAGCACATAAAAGTGCATGGGGAGGTATTAATAAGTGTAAAGGGTAATATCTCTTTAATAAGGAATCATTTTCACAATAAGGAATAATTATGAACACATGATAATATAAAAAATTTTAAATAAAATATCCTATAACAATGGAGGTTCTTAAATTGGGAAGATGAGGAGATAACCCTTACCTTTAGAGGATTTTTAATAAAAAAATGGTAGTAGCTCATCAGAACCACAAAAACTCATTAGGAGGGCTTTAAAAATAGAAAATGTGAGTAAATTCATCCTTAAATAATTCTAAGGGAAGAATAATGGTAAAATTGGTGAGTATTTATTAAAAAAGTCATAGGATTGTTTAATAATTTCTAAGCATAGGACATGGAAACCTAGTTATTAAATAATACAGAACCATTGGCCTTCACATGGGTTTTTACCATGATTTTTTACAATGATGGTTTATTATTAGTATTTTATCAGTTTAAAAACCTAAATCAATAAAATAATATCATTCATGATGTTGAAGAGATATATGTTCATGAATAATTTTTTTTAAAATATTAAAATATTCTTTAGGTTTTGGAAGATTATTTTTATGTTTGGAAAAATAATATTGTTAATTTAAAATGACTTATTTTAATGAAATGCAATAATTTTGGTTAGAAAAACCTTTTTTGGAATTTATTACATCACTTATAGGTTATTATGTTGTTATAATACTTATTATATCATCATACCATATTTAATTTTTATTCAATAATTGATTGTCTCTGGAAATTATGAAAAAATCACCATTGGAAAATTTAAACATTCTAATTTCAAAAATAAAATTTATTTTATCAAAATAATAGTCTAAATATAATAATTTTACCATTTAAATAAAATTAATTAATTATTAAGAAATAATAGTTTTCTGACATAATCAACAATTTGACCACTATAAAAATTGACTATGAATTTATAAAATTATATTATAAATTATATTCCAATAAATAGTGTTTTATAATAATATTTGAAGAAAATACATTTTATTTAAGATTATTGATTATTTCATAAATGTTTAATTTAATTGTAATTTTATATTTTCCAAAATTATAATTATATTTTATTTGTATCTAAAAATATATTTAACATATTCAAATTATTTTCATCTGTATATTATTAAATAAAATAATAATGAAAATGGGATTGAAGAATCCAATATATTAATTCTAAAGATAAATTTACACCTTTATAATACTAATTTTTAGATACATAAACCCTTATTACACCATCATATTCCCTATGAGTAAGATGTGTGATGGTTTTACTTTGATGGGGTGGATCAACTAACATTGATACATTTGTGATCTATACATACATGATATTTTCCCATTAGTGGTTCAACTCGAGCCTCTCTTTTTAAGGCTCTTCTTTGGCCTAGTCAAGTGAAAACCCCAATAATGCAACCTCCCTATAAATAATTGATAAATAATATTCATAGGGCATGATTTTACTAATTGAGGATATCATTTTTTTCAATATTCATCAATTATTTCTATTAGTTGCCTTTAATTTAGACAGATTCTAGCTTTCACATTATAATAAATACAATACTAATAGTCATAATTTCCAATAGTCATAATTCCCAGTGGTCATAATTCCCAAAGGATATAATACCCAAAAATTATAATGTTTTTTTTACTATCTATAAATACCTCATATTTTATTGTTTCATTTATCACTTCAATTTCAATCAAGGATCAAAATTCGTTATTTTGAAAATGAATATTAAAATATTTACAATATTTTTCCTTCTTAACATTTTGTTCATGAGAGAAATAATATTAGGAGATCGAGAAAATCCAAATTTCTCTATTCTAGTTGTTTTCTATTTTTATACCTATTTTCTCAATGAAATATTTTTAATTTTTCTGGATTTAATTATTGACTTAATTTAGTATTCTAAATCAATTAAATAAAATTTTATCATGGTTTTTTATTCTATACTAACACAATAAATATGTTACACATACATAAATAATAGGGGAATTATATATATAAATATATTTTACCTTATATTATATTACATTATAAATTTCACTATTAAAATTTCATTTCATACCCTAAAAAATGAGGGTATTTATATTTTATTACTTCTCCAGGTTCACATGTCTCCTCTTACCCGAATGGCCCAATGGCCTTCAATTTTTATTGATTTTTGATAAACCCCCATTCAAGTGGTTAGAGGGGACTCTTAAAAGGCCCATAGGCTTAGATATTACATGTCTTGTAGGATTATGATATTACATGAACCAAAGGTCTTATGGAATTCAACCATACTATAATTACACGGAACCGCCCCTCCCCAACATCTGTATCGTGATGGAAGCTCTCTACCTTCACATGATGGTCTAGAAAGGATTCCAGTGCAAAAACAGGATAGTCCCAATGTCGTAACCATACCGTATCATTCTTCCAAATCCATTCGGCTCTACTATGGTGAGTGCACTTTCTCTAAATCTTCTCTTTGGTAGCTCATTTTTTATAGAGTCTGTCTGGGGAAATTTCACTTATATGTGGCCTGAAGGCCTTGATGTAGCCTGATGTCCTGAATGGTAGCCCTAAATCATTACTGAACCGAAGGTCTAGGTGGCCTGAAGGCCTTAAAGACTCTAGGTCCAAACTAGTGGGCCAAGATGAATTGTTCTGTCTGCTACAGTACCGAACAGTACTTGCTACATTGTACGCACAGTACTACTACAGTAACTGCTATTGTATTTCAATAGTGCTCTGGAATTATGCCTCTTCCTGGTTTTGAACTTGGGTCTCTTGAATGCACATAAGTAGTCCTCACTGACTGGGCTGAGGCTCTTGTGATATCCTCTTTAAACTGACAGTACCACAACAATACATAGATTATGTTAATTATCTTATTTTGTAGTTACTTTTCTCTATGATCCAATATCATCACAGTATTCTCCTTGTATGAATTACTATTATCTAATAGTACCACCTCTATATATATTACATGTGTTGGATCTAGTATTTACTTCTTGAAAAGTGATACAGGAACCACATCATGTACTTGAGAAATGTTAGGTGTTGGTAATAGTTGGCAGGCCCCATCTACAATGAGATCAGAATTTTTAAAGGGTGAAATATATCTAGGAATTATATTTCCCTTATTCCCTAACCTCATGACTTTCATCCATGATCATATACAATGGAACACTTTATCATCGAACTGAAACAGTTGGTCCCATTGATGATTTCCAGTACAGATTTTCTATTGACATTCGGATGATTTCATATGAAAATAAATTGTTTGAACCTTATTTATCACCTCTTACAAAATTTTGTGTTCTATAATCTACCATTCTATAACTTTATACCATTATGTAGGAGTCTTTTACCTTTTCCCACATAAATCCATATAAGTTTCCTTTTAAATGATAGAATATGAACTTTAGTTATATGAAAACTCTACTAGAGGAATGTTTTGATCCAAACATCTTAGGAAATCCAGGGCTCATGATATCAATGTATCTTAAAAGGGATTAATGGTTCCCTTATATTATCCATCATTCTGTGGGTCATAAGCATTACTAAATCTTATCTCTATATCCAATGCTTTTGAGTACTTCTATTGAACCTTGAAGTAATCCTCATATTCTTATAAGATATAATAGAAAGGGGAACTCTATATAAAGTCACTACTTCTATTATGTGCATATAAATAAGTTGGTGAAGATATTAATACTTCTTGATAACAATGAAATAAGATGATTTTATAAAGAGATAAAATAAAATATAAATGGTGTTATAGTGATTAGATGTCCTCAAGAGTATGATGATGAAATCCATGGTGATGTTTTCCAATTTACATACATGTATGGGTAATGGATTCATCATCCTCTCAGTCTTCTATCATTCATCCGTAAATTATTGGATTATAAAGCATCAAGATACAAACTCATAAATCTATCCCTTCATTTTTTCTCACTACATGTTTTTCTTTAGACCTCTAAACATGTTAGTTCTCCCTAGATGAATAATTAAGGATGATGCATGTGCATCATAAAAAATATCCCTATATAGATTTTGTTTTTATGGGGATCATATCTGGGTTCCAAACCTTATAAATCTATCTTTATCAATTTTGAAATCTAGAATATTCACCTTATTTCATTATAGTTTTGTATGATATCTCTTGGACTCTTTGACCTTATCAAGGTTGGATTATTGAGTAGTTATTAAAGAAAGTTAGGATTATGCTTCCACGTTTATGATTCCCATGTCCAAAAATATCAATTCTAAGAATATTGGATCCCTATTAATATTCATCATGGATAAGGTTACATGATTCTTTTTCACTCAGATCATCCCCTACTTTATTCTACATCCATGGATGGTAATGGATTGAATAGTCATAATCAATGAACATATCTAACCACCGTCATTGGTTCACATTGAGATATTTTTAAATGAATATATTCCCAAGGCTATTATGGTCCATATATATTTCACACTTCTCCCCAGATATGTAATGTCACCAAATATGTAATGGGATGATCACTAATACCAACTCTAAATCTTGAATAGGATACTTTAACTCATGAACCTTCAAATATTTATAAGAATATGTTATATCATTATTATTTTTCATGAGGACACAACCCAATTAGTTATTTTAAGCATCAATTTAAATCAAAAATCATTTACCAAAGGATGGTAGTGTGAGTATAAGAGTATGGACTAACTTATTCTTCAAATCCATGGATCCCTCTTCACAGTCACTAGTCCATAAAATATTTACACCCATTTGAGTTATCTAATTTAGTGGGTTAGAAAATCACGAGATGTGTATAAAAAATCATTGATAGTACCCAGCTAATTTGTGACACCCTGATATATTATGATATATTTCATTTTAAATAAATTAAATTTATTTTATAGCTTGTTATAGAAGAATTTTCGAGTCTAAATGTACTGTAATATTGTATACCATTATAACCAATTAATTAAACTGGTATAATTAATATGAATAATAAAAAAATTAAAAAATATATACAAAATCATTATATAAATAAAAATTATTTTATTAATATCATCTTTTGTTTTAAAAATATATTTTATGATTTTTATTTCTTTTTGTGAGAAATCAATATAAATAGTGTCTAAAACATTTGATTATTTTATTTAACAAAATGAAAATAATTTTTTTTCAACATGTCAAAATTTTCTTAGAGTGATTTTGGTAATCTTCTAAAATGATTTATTTTTCAATTAATAGTGGTAAATAATTATTTTTATTGAAATTTTTCTTTTCATTTCAAGAATTTAAAAAAATTTATTTTGGTTTAAAATTATTTAAAAGTAAAATTAGTGGATTTATAAAATAAATAATAAAATTACGGTCATTAGAATAAATTTTATATAGTAATTTTGAAAATAGAATTATACTTAAGAATACATTTTCTTTTGAAAAAATATTTTTTTTGCATGTTTTGATCATTTAATTTTAAATTAAATTCATCCACTTCTGTGAATTATATTTGGTAAAATTATTTTCTTATTTGGAACCAATAGGATCAATTTTTTTTAAATAATTTCTTTTTTTGTCATTAGGAATAGTAAACTTTTTAAATATTTTTCACCTTAGTAAGGGTAAAATAGGTAAAAGATCGTTAAATATTTTGGATAAGGCTTTATAATTTCTCTAAAACATTACATTATCCCATTGAATAAGTGGGTTTAAACCATTTATATGAAATTATAGAATATATGGACATATGGATACAATATTAATTGATTATATCCTTTATATTATTTTGAGATAAGAATAAATAAAAAATTTCACCCTCTTGTCTTTAATATCAATAAATTTTTGACATAAGAATAAAAAGAAGATAAGTTAAGTTATAAATGTTTATTTGAAATATAAATTAATTTTCATATCATGGTAATTTATAGATACATTTTATATATTGAATAATTTGATTAAATTTATTACACAATGCCGCCTTAATATTTATTCAATTAATAGAAAAAAAATAAATTAGTTTTAAAGTATTAAAAGTAATAAAATTTTGATGGATTATTGAGTTCCATGAAATTTATAGATGAATATAAAATAAATGTGATGTGTTAAAGGTTTATATTCGTATTGCATTGAAATATTCATTACTATAAAGCCAATGTGAATGAATAGTTACAAAAAATGGCATATATGATATTTTATAATAAAAAATATTTTATTTAATGATTTAAAATTTATAAAAATAATGTATTTGGACATGTGAATTCGGTATGGTTTTTCTTATCAACCATTTAAATTTTATGGGTAAATTTTGTAACACCCCAAGATTTCATAGTGTGTTATTTCTTCAAAATAATTCAATAACTTGCACTACACGCAACACCGAGTTCAATCACACCATGACTTACAAAAAAAAGCCATTCAAAAGAGGTTATTAATAGTATTATATAAATTTTGAACTTTATATAATCCTTATAATTTTAGAATCCATATTATGAGTTTCTTAGATATAATGCAAGAACAAATTCATTTTCAGTATTGCACTTTTATCAACTGTTAATAGTGAACCCTTTTTAAATACAATATTTTAAACTTTTTAACTAAATGGTGACATCAAAAATTTAAAATGAAACATCCCAAGCTTCCACAGTACGTTTCCCGTCGAATAATGCGATAGCGTGTGTTGTACGCAACCTCGAGTTCTAACACACACCACAACTAATTAAAATAGCCGTTGTGAATAGTAATACCTAATTTTTGAAATCATATATATTTTATATTTCAAAATGGACTTCATTTTTGGATTCAGAATATCGAAATTAGCCTAGGGTGAAATTTTGGTACTTTTCGGATAACTTTTATATTTTGATGAATAGTGAAAATTACTAAATTTTAATTAAAAACAACTTTTTTAATCAAAATAATTAATAGTGATAAATTATGAATTTTAGTGGATTTAAAGTATATTTAGAATATATTTTTACCATTTAATATAATGTTGGTAATTGGACATAATTTTACAATTAAACCGAACATAAACAAGTGTCAATCTTTTGATAGTTATTATCTCTTAAAAACACGCTTTTTGTTTTGACAGCGGGAATTAATTTTAAATTAATTTCTGCCACTTCTGTGTTTTGAATTTAGGAAAATGGATTCCATATTTGGAATCAGGATGTTCAAATTGTGTAAATAGGTAACTTTTATTTTTAGACATTTTGAATAATTACTGCGGTAAATATTTTATTTACCATGGTTAAGGGTAAATCCGGTAAATAAGGGTTAAAAACTAATATTATAATAATACTAAATTACCATAAAACGTGTCTTAACCCTATTGGTTGATACATGGTCGACCATGGGCATCTTTGGGTCTATTTGGGGACCCCATGGATCCACTTGTAAGTGATAATGACACTTTATTTTAATTAAGTTATAATGAATACAAAAATGACACAAGCATATATCTTTTAGCAAAACAATTGTTACATAGGGTTATATATGTTGGATTTTAGATTATAAATATTCATTAGAAATATAAAATGATTTCCTACATAATGATATTTTATTTATAATTTTTAGACATTAAATAATATATTTTATTTATGACACAATGATGATGCAGTAATTACTATAATAGTGAAAAATTAAAATAATTGATATTATAAATACCCAAATAAATATAATATGAAACTTTTAATGAATTAAAATACTTTTCTCGGATAATATGATATATTAGGATTGATTTAGTTGACTGTTTTCGAAGTAATCAATCTGTTATGAGTTTCACAAAAATCAACTAGTGAATAGTGTCAAAATTGACATAAAAGAGTTTTTAAAACAAATATTATATTATTAATTGATATTAAATTCCTAAAAATCTAAGGTTCGGAAAAGAGACTTATATCATGATAGGTGTATCATTAATGGACCACTTGTGAGTCTATTTTATGTATATGGTAAGTCTATTAACCATATAATATAAAAATACAAAGACACATTGTAAAAGTGAAACTAATTAACTTAGAGTTAATACTTAAAGATATGGTTAATATAAGTACCCAAACCTGTCTAAATTCTATTGGTTGAGTTGTTTTCGACCCATCCCCACCTTAACCTTTTAATAGTGAACTTTGGATCCATTGGAAACCGAATATGAATTTATTATAAATTAATATTTCTAGCTTTTCCAAAGGTGCCCATCACCCCTCTTATAAAAGGGCACTCCTCCTTCTCATTTCCTCACACCTTAAAAGCCTTTTGGTTCGGCCAAAATCTGCCCAAATACTCTCCCAACTTCCCTCACTACAACCTAGGGGCATTAGTTTGATCAGAATGCCAACCTAAGGAGCCCTTTTGATCAAATCAAAAGGAAGAACCCGAAGAAGAGGTAATGATTTCACCACCCTTTTCCAAGTTCATTTCTTCTTCCACTTCTTCTTCCTTTGTTCTTACCATTCTAAAATAATAACTCCAGTATCTCACATATACTATGATGTTATTATAAATATGGTACAACCATATTCAGTATTCTATCCACCCTTTGAATAACATGTCACCATACGTGCGTACGTACGGCTTACCGTCTCCACGTCGTGGTGTAATTGTTATTCAATATATTATTATTTGGATGGGTATAATAATGATGTGTAACTCATGTAAATAATAAATATAACATGTTAATGATTCTGTATATATTATATGCCATCCATTTATATATTATTTTAATATCAAAAGAATGATATTGTCGCTCGTGCGTACGTACGGACTACCGTCTCCACGAACGCGATGAGATTCATTCTCTATCGTATCCATTCAAGTATAATTATCATTTTATGATTTAAAAATGATGTTTAAGGACTTGATATCATTCTGGATATGAATAATATAAAACCTATCCTTTACAAACATGTCTTACGTAATAAAACATATAAAATAAAACAAGTAAGTTAACACCCGAAACAACGATAATTCTAAGATATTATTATCAAATCAATATTAAAAGATCATATATGATATCATATTAATGTATATGAATATTGTATAATTTAATAACAATTATTTCACCATTATACAGGAGGTTAACCTACCCCAAAAAAGGAAAAGTACAAGGTAAGGATTTATTTCGCAGTCTCTTCATTATCCGAGATTGTTTATACATAATTATCTACTGGGACCTTGTTATCATCCACGTCCATGTTTCTTCAAAATGTATTTCAAAACATTTCTAATATTTAAAAGAATATGGGTTAAAGTCATTTATACCCTTGTTTGACTTTTTATAAGAGGTTTATAAGGGAATCTTTCTGTTGTTTTCCAAACAAGGTGCTTTTTAACCTTTTTGACAGAATTAAGATAAGAATGTTTTTTTTAAACATATACGGCGGGTGCGGTTATTTTCCGCCATTATAAAATCGTCAAAGCTTCCCTTACAAGCTTATAAGAACATTTTCAAGAAAATGTTTTATTTTATATGGCTCTTAAATGGTTTCAAAAATAGAAAGAGATATTTCTCTAAAAAGTGTTTTGATTTCATCTATTCCAACATCCTTTGACGGATTTTACGCTTATTTGAAGTTGATTTATTATGATACAAAACTTCTATATTGTATTGAAGGTTTTGTGATATGTTTGACTGTGGATGTGCCATTTATATAGCATTCATGGTTTATGAGTAAATTATTGACATTTCGTGTGCTAGTTCCAATAAGAATGTTTATGTTATATTTCAACCTTTACATCATATGAATGTGTTGGACAAGTATGTTCCAGGTTGGGGACTGGTTAAAGTAAGCCCTCCAGGTTGGGGACTGGAAAAAGTAATCCCTCCAGGTTAGGGACTGGTAAAAGTAAGCCCTCCGGTTTGGTCTCCGGTTATTAGAAGGACTCCGGGTTGGTGTCCGGTTATTAGAGGCACTCCAGGTTGGTGTCCGGTTATTAGAGGCACTCCGGGTTGGGTTCCGGTTACAGTTAGCCCCAAGGTCTTGGGATGAGGCCTTGACAAAGAAATTAAAGTTCAGCATTATGCATTCCAACATTATTAAAGTGGTTATTGATTTTTGCATGTGACTATTCTATTAGTAGAATATCCATGTGAATAAGTAAATGGCATTATTTCATTTTATTAATGTCGTACCATGTTGAAAGTTCATTTCTGAAAGGCTTTTGTTTTAGTTATACATTGCCTTAAATGTTTATTCTTATTTATGAATGTTTCCGCTATATTGTTATCCTTACTGGGCATTTGAGCTCACCCCTTTTCTATGTTTTATTTTTCCCAGGAAGTGAAGAAGTAAATTATGAATGACCTGCAGGGATTTTATGTGGGGATATGAGTGTGGATTATGGAGACATTATGTTGTTGTAGTAGTTTTTCATTTTATGATGTAATGTAAAACTTATGAGTATATCTAGTATTTCCAAGGCTACTAAACCAATCGGTCTTTCGAGACTTGATATTTCTCGTGATCATGCCAATGTTATGTAATAATGCACCGACTCTAGGTAATTAGGGTCGGGGCGTTACAAATTTTCTGTTTATGGTAACATTTTTTACCCTTCCCCCTCCAATCCATTTTTTTATATTATTGAAAAACCAATTTGAGGGGAAGTGGGAACCTAACAAAAAATCCATGGTACCAGCATAAAGTCACACATAAATATTACACATTGACAAAACAAAATTCAAAATGATTAAAAATTAGCCAGCATCACCACGCCAAAACTACCAAAACATCGCCTGTTTCAAAAGTCAAAGGGCGTCACAACATATCCCGCAAATCCCGTTATCCACCCGAGGGGAACTGTACTCACCCTTAAAACACATCATCACCATCATTATAAAGCATCATCATCATATATTCCCACATCCATCATTGCAGACCACATCACCGTCGTCCCTTCACCGATGTGCACCACCGACACCAGAGACTGTCGAAGACCCTCAAAGCCACTGTCGAACATCACCATAAAATCACCGCCCATCAAACCAAAAATAGTTAGACCCCCATTCATGAACGAAACCAAACCAGACCACTGCCACCATGCCCAATAAAGAACAAAGCCAAACCAAAACCATAAATCGAAACACCATTGAGAAATCTTTAAACCGGTCGACTGTCGAGAATACTAAAATAAGCCTTACTGAAGACTTGAGTAAAAACTGAAAAACCAAAACCCTCATCGAAATCTGCACCCTAAGAACACTACCAGTTGCCATACCACACCTCCCAAACCCCCATTGGAACCACTACTCCAGATCTGACCTGGAGGGGAGTAGCGAAGTGTAAGGTCAGAGTAGTGGTTGAGCACCCGAGGGATCCCGAAGATGGAAACAACAACGATGCAGAAAATAGGGGCCTTTAAAAAAATGGAGCATGACAACCCAGGTAGAACCTTGAGATCCATAGACTGCCAATCCACAACACGCAAAACCTTTTTTAACCACCACTCCATATCCAACCTGGAGAGTCGTAGTGGAACGTGAGGCCAGAGCTGTAGAGAAAGCGTCCGACAACTCCATCAGCAGATAACCTATTGGGAAAAGACCCCCCGAAGAAGAAGAAGTCAACATCAGTGAAGAAAAGTCAAACCACGGATAAGCCACACTAAAAGGTAAAGAATAGGCAGTATGAGAAATAAGAGGCTGGAGGTGGAGAAAGGAGAATAGAAAAGGAAAAACAGAGAGCCGCCAACCCCAAATCGAAGGATTTCAAAAAGAAACTCTAGCAGGAGTTGGGAGTGAGAAGAGAGTAGGGTGAGAAGGGTGGCATTTTACATTCATGACCCTTAATGTGTAAAAAACAATTATATTGTTTTAATTGTCAAAGGGGTTAAATTTGATTTAGAACTCATAGATCAGGGTTTAAAAAATAAATTATTTATACTTATATTCATACTATATTTTGAATATAAAATTTTTGACCCTCTTAATTATGAAAATAAATTTATGTTAATTTAGTACTTTATGATATTCCAAGATTTCTCCTCCCATAATTTATAAATGGGAACCATTTATCCCCTATTAAAAACATATTTTTATCCTTCCAACTCATCCAATTTCTTCCATAATCTATTAAGATAATAAATCCCCACAACCTATAGGTTTTAGGATTTCCAAAATACCATATGTTTTCGGATTAAGGTACAATCAAAATGTATTTTCTCAATGAAAAGGAATTACTCTTCACCGAGTACATTTAGTATTATTTTTTTCTTATACCTCATCTAAATATGTGGTATTCATCATAATATAATAACATCTCTCATGCGTATGTGTGAACTACCACCTCCATGAAGCGATGTTAATTTTTTTCACTGTCATTTATTTTGATGGTAATCAGGATAGATATGGTGAATATATATGATATATATGATAGAATATGGATTTTTAATGTTTAATTATTATTTTAATTTCATTCATTCCATCATTCATAAAGTTTAAACAATGTTAATACGTACATACGACCTAATATATCTATGGATGATGAAATTTATTTTTCTATATATACCGTTTACGGATGAATCTAAATTTATATATATAATGAATATTATAATTTTACCAAAATTAAATTGTTGTATATGATGGATCCCTAATCAAATTATGAGGACATGAACTATAAAAAATGAAATTGTCTTGAAAAAATGAAATATTTAACACCATTAAAGGAAGATTTTAATAAGGAATTATTAATAAATGGGTGTTGAAATGTTATAAATTGCTAATATATAACATTTTAATTATTTCAAAGAATTTGGTATATAGGTGTTATAAATTTAAAAATATTATATTGGATGTTAAAAGATAATTCAAACAATTTCAAACTTGAGTTAAGGGTTTAATATTATAATCTAATTATTTAAAAGGATAGTTTATAATTATGTTTGTAATGATGAAATTTCATGATATACATACTAATAAAAAAATGAATTTTATTATACATTTTGTATTTTTTTATATTACTTGTTTTAATTTAATTTTCCTTTATTTAATAGCTTAAGAGACCAAAAGAATGTTTTTAGGGAGAACCAACTTAATTCTCACTTCGAATAAACATAATTGTTCTTCTATACCAATTTTTTCTAGAAATGTTTTCATGAATGTCCTTTACATTATCCAATGATTTTTTATTTTTATTTTTATTGATTATTGAATTTTTACAAAATGGGTTTAAAAAAATATTCATGTCATTTTCTGAATGAGGTACATTTATATTTTTTACTAAAAATGTGAAAGAAATCATTATTTTAACATATACAGTATGGAGAGAATTTCCTAACATCATGAAGTATAAATATTTTTTAGTTTACTTTATCATTTTTGCATGGTTCATTTCATGTAAATGTTGGGAATAAAATTATGGTAATTTATATATTTTAAATAATTTATTTCACAATGTAAAGGTTATTTTATTTAGGAAATAATCTATATATATTATACAGATTTTTTTTATTTATGACAACATCCTTTTATGTTACTTATGACGTTTTAGGGATATGATCACATGATACAATACATATTATTTATTTACATGGTGTATGAATATGATTACATTGCGTTTATGAAAAAATCTTATTTTCCATGGATTATTCAATGATTAAATGTTGAAATGATTATGAAACACTTTTTCTTTTCATGGGATATGATATGATGACCATTTATGTTCTTGTGGCACAAATATATTTGATTTTCATTATATGATTGCTGGGATTGAAATTATATACCCTCCAATAAATTGGGTAATTATGGATATCTAATGATATAAAAAGTATTGGAATGCTGAGTGAACCATATTCAATAAGAGACTATGTATTCTATGATAGACTTGTGAGTGAACCATGAAAAATTATACAATGATTTAGAGTGTGAACCCAACCCACTATTATAGTCTTGGGTGTCAACCTTGGCTAAGGATGTGTTGTATGGGTATTGAACCCAATCCACTATGATAGTCTTAAAAATTATCCTTGAATAAGTAAATGATATTCTATTCTTATTTATATGCCACAAACTTATGTCTAACGCCAATGTTATGGTCTGTTGGATCAAGTTAATTGCTTCCCTTATGATATATGAGTTGTGAAAACCATGATTTGTGATATGACTCAAAACTATGACATATGATACGATGTTTATGGTTTTCAAATATTTTTCTCATGTTCTCATACCCATATGAACAATTAATGATTAATTGATCATAGATAACTCCATTTCTCCCTTACGGAGCATATGAGCTCCCTATTTTTTCTGTTTCCTTTCCAAAGGTTATGAAGTTTTGTTTTAATTAGTGTATTTATAAGAATAGTACTATTTGGGTAGATATCTATGATATATTGAAGATATTTCATGGAATAATAATATTTTGTATCTAGTCACCAAAGACAAAAAAAATTCCAGTCCAGAAGAATGTATTTTTAAATTACATTGAATATTAATATATTAAGATGTGATATCTACATAGGAAAAGTATGGGTCACTATAGTAGGTATCAGTAGATTTTTTCTTCAATATTTGGAGATTAAGAAAATATAACGTTTTATAAAACTATGGGGATATGTCTAAGTATTGGATAACATCCTAATGTTTTTGTAATTGCCATGGGTAACCTAGTTTAAGCCTATTGTTCCATATATTATGAAGAAGGAGTTATGATTTATACATTGTATTAATGATTCTCTAGATTTTTCACTATGATCAATGATTCCCTATGGCCCCACAAACTATTTTGGTTTTAGTTTGGGGTTAAACAAAGAATGAAAGTGTTGAGAGACTCTAGGTATGTTGAATTACTAAAGTATTGTATTTTATATTAGTTATATATTTTCATATATAACAGGAAAATTCTACATGATTGTTAATTATTATCCTCAATTATTAGATTTTGAATTATGAGTGAGAATTCCTAATGGTATTATGAAAACATCATAAGTGTATTATGAAAATATTTTTATATACGTAGGGTGATCATACAACTATACTTAGTATGGGGAAACCAAAGTGACTCGTGCACAAGTGGGATAAGAATAATAATGCCCCTATGAGAAGACAATAGAAACTCAAAATAACCTAATAGAGTATATTATCCACCCCATCCACACCAATGTGTGATCACCAAATAACTCAATTCAAGTAAAGTATAGTAGTAAGAAAATTGATATTTGGGTACCCCACATCACTTCCCATTAGTTAAATGATCATCCCTAACGGTGAACATCCTAACACTACCACTCTCTTCCACAATCCCCACTATCACAACCTTCCCTCACAAACATGGGCCACAAAACCCACCAAAAACCTACCCATAGACACCTATACCTCACACATACCAGACCCTATCCAAAAAACATGGGCCGCATCCTGAATACACCTGCGGAGAACAACTCTCACACAATGGAACCATAGATCTAGTAAAAATACTTAAGCCATTACAGCTTGCCTGAAGGGTATTGGGTGGTAAATGCCTAGAAGATGGAGTAGATAAGAGCCAGTAACCAGTCATCTGTCCTCCCACCAAGATGTTTGGAAAGGCACCCTACCCAATAATAGTTGGTGTGTTTGACACATAGTGATCAACGCGGGTGGGGTGTATATAAAAAACATAAAGAACTATATGTTTATACATATAGTTAAAAAACACTCAACCCATCATATGGAATTGCAAACATACAACCAGACTTCACAAAATAACATTTTTTTCTACTCGTACATGCGCAACCACAAAACAACTACAACCAAAATATCAACTAACCCCTTTCATTTAACTAGTTATCATTTTGTATTATAATCCCATTCATTTATTTATTCCATCCCTTCCTGGGAAACTACCAAACATTTCTAACATTATATGGCAAAATAAACCCAATCAACCACTACTAAATCCAAACAAGGGAAGAGGGACGAAGATAAATGAATCCATTTTAACACCTATTCATGAATACAACAAAAAAATATCTTGAATCCCACTGGAAACCACACTTTTTTTAAGACACCTATTCAACCACTTACAAATATCATTATTCAATGTTATCCCGCTCAAATCATCCGCTCATAACAAAACTTTGTATCCCCACTACAAAAAAACCACACCCATCACACCCCTAATCAAGAAATCATGACACAACTGTCATGTATCCCCACTGCCCAACCACTTCTCAGATGTAGTCCCACTACATAACAAGTCCATACATTCCATAATCAATCAATCTCTTAGCCTAATATTCAATTACACCACTTAAACCACCCCATACACATAGCCACAGTCCTAGCCACAACACCACACGAATAGCACAAACACAAGGTTGAAGAGAACCACACCCAGCACACATAAACACCAATAATCAAGGTGTATTCATATTTGATAAACATTTTTTTTAAATCATCTTTGATAAATAGGGGTGATCAGTTAATTGTTTTCATTGTGGTAATCCATTTAATTTAACTGGGTATACACAATTAATCAGATTAATATTAACAGCAATTAATCATGGGGAATCAAAAATAGTTATAAAGAATCACCAATGGGAAGGAAAAGACAACCATCAGTCATTGTTTTCAAAACCCATACGGCCACAATTGATCCCATACTCAACAAGGATAAAAAATAAAATAGGTGATCAGTATCAATCCTCTCTCATCCCATTATTCAGTTTGTATTCACATTTATCTTTGATAAAATTTGGATTTGGTAGTTTTCAAAAAAG
Organism: Viscum album; assembly: GCA_963277665.1. NCBI lineage: Eukaryota > Viridiplantae > Streptophyta > Magnoliopsida > Santalales > Viscaceae > Viscum > Viscum album. The sequence goes on along the minus strand of OY728134.1, from coordinate 1,132,403,547 downwards.
AAAAATTCTTCGCCCACCACATATGATACAAAAATAAAAGAGAGACAAAGGAAATCCCTAATTAGAACAATAGGATATCAGAAGTTCTCCTCACAATAAAATAGAGGGGTTGCATGAGTAGGAGACACTAAGGAAGACAAAACAGGGGGTATAACATTGATGCATGGATCCTCTGGGAAGAAAGGTTCTCAAATCACCCAAATAAAAAGAAAATAAACTAGGAGGATAAGATCTTATCTTGAATAGAGAGATCTTATATCAATTGAAGGAAATAGTTTCTAGGACTATTAATAATTAGGTTCAAGACCATGCGGCTTAAGTATTTCATTATCTTGAGAGCGTTAGGATATTAAATGAATGATTAATATACTTTGAAACTCCCTTATAAACTTCAAAAAATGGAATTAAACTCTATTTACATCAAATAAAATGTAAGAGGGGTTAAACTAGAAAATTTTGAAAAAACTGGAAATGATTCACTAATGGGGTAGTCACTGACACTGATAGTGAGTCACCAATGGGTGATCCACCGTGAGAAAAAGCAAGACACCAACGCCACAACTCGCCAACTCCCTGACTCACTGACTACCCGACTCAAAAATTCGTCAACTCACTGACACCCTGAATCACTAACACAATGACTCCTCAGTGCCATGACTCACTGAAGTTGATTCTCTGACTCCCCAACACTGACAACCCAAGTCACTAACACTGATGCCCTGACTCACCAACACTTATTCCCTAAATCACCCACACCGACTCCCGGACTCAGAAACACAAACACCCCAGGTCACTAACACTAACGCTCCGACTCACTGACACTGACACCCTAACTCACTGACACTAACGCCCTGATTAACTGACATCGATGCCTTGAATCGCCGACACTGATGAAAAGTTTGGAAATTCGGAAAGCCCATTAAATGAGTTACTATTGCCTCCATGAACACCCTATACACTAAATATTGAACATGTAACATACCAATGCGGTCTAGTCCATTACACCATATAACTCTAAAACTTTTATCACCCTCGAGAATTTCCAAACAAAACCCAGAACAGAGAGGGGTTCGAACGACCACTCTATAAGATACCTCTTAAAAGTAAACCACCATGTTTTCCTCGAAATATGTAGTGAAATCTCAACATACAAGAACACCAATTCAAACATATATTAACCCAAATATCAAAAAGATAACACGCAATAACCAACATTCTAGACATATGAATTAGGGAATTCCTTCCCCCATGTCAAGAAACTTTCTACTTCAGGTGACACTAACTTGCCCTCATGGGTTTAATCACAATCACATAAATGCATATCAATAAGAAATAAGGTTTCCATTTTCCAGATATTAGGAATCTATCATAGATTAGAGAATACAGAAATAACCCACTTCATAACATACAACACTCAAGTACTACATAATAGATCGAAACACAGAAGCCAAAAATCAAAACAACTCTGGGTACTTGTCACACATCTTCGTTTCTCGCCCCCAAGCACTCTCCAATAGACCACCATGCCTCCAAAACACACGAACCATGGGAATGGTACTTCCATGAAACCCCTTACCCCAATGATCCTAGAGATCCATTAGTCTTTCCACAAATGTTGCGTCATCCTTGATAACTAACTCTCCCCAATCAATTACATGGGAGTCATCGAGAAGATACCAATAATGTTAGGAGACATGAAAAATGTCGTTGATCCTTCTTAATAGTGGTTGAAATTCCAATTGTTATTCCACCTCACTAACTCATCCCAAAACCTTGAAGGGTCCAATGAACCTGGGAGAAAGCTTACTCCCTCTTTCGAACCTCTGTTGACCATGTCAAAGGGAATCATTCAAGAACAAGTGGTTCCAAACATCAAAATCTTAAGGCCTAATACTAAGATCAATATACAACTTCTTCCAATCATGTGATACCTTTATCCTCTCATAGACAAGTGGAACCTTCTCTATTTTACTATATACCATGTCTGGACCAAGAACAGTTTTGTCCCCAACTTCCATTCAGCACAATGGTGAAAGAATCGGTCTCCTATATAAAGATGATCCAAGATTATGGATGAGTGATACATAATTTTGTAATATAACTCTACCAAGGTAAAGTGGTGTACCCACGATCTAAAAAAATCTAGAACACATGTCCACAATGCTTCCTCCAATGTCTGGATGGTCCTCTCTGCTTGCCCATCCACCTGGGGGTGAAAATCAGTGTTCATGCGTTATTAAGTTCTAAAATTATGATTCATTCCCCTCCAGCCTCATGATGTAAAAATTGTATCCCAATAAAATACTATAGATCTTGGAAATCCATGTAGTCATACCACCTCATCCACATACCTCTGTGCTAATGATTCCACCACACTTGACTCCTTAATCACTAAGATGTGAGCTGATTTCATCAACTAATCCACTACTACCCAAATATAATCACATATAATCAGATCCATGGGTAATCCTGTGTTGAAATCCATATATATTTCATCGCACTTCCACTCGGTTACATCCATGGGATACAACAAACCATCAGGAATACAGTGCTCAGCCTTCACTTACTAGCACACTAATCACCTTGACACAAACTCCGCCACTTCCAGTTTCATCCCATGCCACCAGAACTATAACGACCCACACTTTACATACATTGTTAATACTTCAAAATTGAAGCACTCTTATTACAACATATGACAAAACCACAAAGGACCGTATAGGTATAGTGTCTTTAGAAACTGGGGAAACATAAACAACTGGTTCATAAATCTTCTACAGTGTCTCCCATTTATTTCATCATATCTAGGGTCCCTTTTAGCATATTCTACTTAATATCCATCTTCCTGACCTGGGGAAAATAAAACATAAAAGGGTGAGCTCAAATGCTCAGCAAGGGAAAATAAAGGAAATAAAAATCATATCATATCTTTATGAAAATCAAAACCTGCAAAAGAGATCATAATATCTTAACATGGAATAAATCATAGAAGTGAAAATGAGATCCCCATAATCATAACATAAAACTTGAATCTTTGTGGCATGTACACATAATCATGGAAAATCATTTCTTGTTAGTCATGACTAATTGCCAAGACTATCTTAGTGGACAAAGTCCCTTTCTGAACCGAGTTCACTCCTCGTTTCAGTCCTGTATCACTGAACCGAAATAACCTTCCGTTCCAGCCATGTCTATCTCATGAGATATAAAATCATTACCCAATGCATTGGAGGGAGATATAGGTCCCACCCATCTTATAATGAATCCTTTCTTATGTGTGCCACATAATCATAAAACATACATAATCGCATAACACATGTAACAAAAATGGGATTCTTGAAACATCATGACATCATAAATCAATTCATATAAGATAAAGGAATTCATAAACATAATTCCATCACAACATAGTCAAATCAATGTAAAAATATGGATAGAAACAGAACTCATTATTATCTTAGATGGAAAATAATTTTGATAAAACACTTGAATTGAATTCTTGAGGAAAATATCCTTTCTTCTTCAAAATCAATTTCTTTTCACAAAACATCATGAAATTTTAAAAGAAAGGGATTTTATTGAAAATAGTCATGAAATCTTTTAGAGGAAGCTTCATGAAAATAAGGCTTTATAAAACAGTAGAAATCCGTTCGTGCCGTATAAGTTAAAAAAAACATTCTTCGTACTTTTGTCGGAAAAGTCAAAAAGTACCTCGTACGAAAAACGACAAAAGATTCCTTTCATACGTATTACTAAAAACTCACCGAAGGGTAAAAATGGATTTAAACAATTTTAGGTGGATGGAAATAATATTACATATTGATAAAACATAGATGTGGATGATAAAATACACCCCAGTAAATACTTACGAATAAACAATCTCGGATAAAAATGAGATTGTGATATTTCCCTTACCTTAGGTCCGATTTGCTTTGTTCGTGTCCGAAGCTCCTGTATAATGGTTTAAATACTGTTATTGACTTATTCCAGAATCATACATATTGATATGAGATCATATATGGTCATATTATTAGCTTCTTTTTAGTAATATTTCATTGTTACTTGTTACTCGGGTCTTTATAACTTTTTGTTCTTATGCGTGTTTTGTCGAATAAATTCTTATTCTTATCTTTAGGTTATAGATAATTCATTTCCAGAATGGTATTAGTGTAGTATATACCATATTCATTCATTCAATTCATTTATATAATCATTATGAAATGAAGATCATGTAGAACGAGTCGCATCACATCGTGGAGACGGTATTCCGTACGTACGCACGAGTGATGATATCGTTCCTATGATCGTGGAATTGTATTGGAGTATATATATATATTATTTCAGTATCAATATTACTTAATAATAATCATATATAGTTACTGATTACACCATTATACCCATCCTTGTAAGGTGATGGTGGAAAATAGATTACACCACGGCGTGGAGACGGTATTCCGTACGTACGCACGCGCGGTGATTTCATTTTTCTGTAGGATGGATAGAAGGTGAATTAGGGTTGTTTCATATTTATAATAACATATCAGTATGTAAGTAATACTGATGTTATTACTTTATCATGAAACAACTAAAGAAGAAGAAGTTGAAGAAGAAAGAAATTGAAAAGATCGGTAATGGATATTACCTCTTCTTTGGAACGCCTTTTTGAATCCTCCACTTAAGGAACTAAGATTGGTCTTTGGAGAAGACCAGGACCTCTAGGATTATTCTAGGGAAGTGGAGAAGGGAAAATGGCAGGGGTTGGCCGAGCTTGAGTGCTCAAATTGGTGTGAGGAGGAGGGGGAGGAGGTGCCCTTTTATAAGGGAGGAGAGGGGCACCTTAGGAATATCTCAAAATATTATTTTATATTAAAGTCAAAATCGGTTTATAATGGTTCCAAAGGGTCTTATTTCGAAGATAAAGTGGGTATGGGTCTAAATCCTATCAACCAATAGGATTTAGACAAGTTTAGGGTATTATTTTAACCTTATCAATTAGATTTAACTCTAAGTTAATTAATTTAACTTTTACCGTGTCTTTTTGTTTTCTTTCACTATATGGTTAATACACTTACTATAACATGCCAAACGAACCCCAAATTGTTTATTATTAATATATATATCCTTATCTAAGTCATTTGGCCGAACCTTAGATTTTTAGGAATAAAATAACAATTAATAATATAATATTTGATTTAAAAACTATTTTGTGTCAATTTTGACACTATTTGATATATGATTTTTGTGAAAGTCATAACAGAATTATATGTTCGAACCAAGTTGATTAAATCAATACTAATATATCATAGTAACCTAGAAAATTAGTGGAATTCATAAAAAGTCTCAAATTACATTTATTTTGGTATTTATATTATCAATTTTGTCAATATTTCATTAATAAGATAATTACTGCATCATCTTTGTGTCATAAATAAATTAAATTATTTGATGTCTAAAAATTACAAATAAAATACCATCATGTAGGAAATCGTTTTATCTTTCTAATGAATATTTACAATCGAATTTATCTTATGTATAACCCTATATTAAAAATGATTTACTTATTAAACTTTGATTTTAACTATTTTAACCCTTCTTTAAATAAATTAATAATAAATGTCCTAATCTAATCCAAGTGGGCCTAAATGGTCATATTTTATTCCTAAGTTTGTTTTTGGTCGAATTACACTTGTCCAATAGAATTAGGACATGTGTTAGGGTAATATTGATATCATATTTACCCATAGTTACCCTATTTACTATTAACCGCGGTAAAAAAAGTAAAAAGTTACTATTCACCAAAAAATTATTTTCATCTCATTGAACCACATTTTAGTCCTTGATATTAACCGTGTCTCTCGGATTTTTGAAATTCCATTCAAAGAAGCGTTAAAATTAAGTTTTATGCAAAATTCAGTTTTTAACCTACCACTTAGTGGTTTCACTATTCATCAAAAATTGAAAGTTTTCATAAAAATACCAAAATTTCACCCTAGGATAATTTCGATATTCTGAGTCCAAAAATGAAGTCCATTTTGAAAAATAAAATTTATAAAATTTCAAAAAGTGGTTATTACTATTCATAACGGCTAGTTTTAATAGCATATTGTTGTTTAGTGAAACTCGGTATTGCGTACGACGCAAGCTATCGAGGAAGGTCGCGATTGCGTGTAAAGCAAGCCAAGAAAGTGTTGTGTAGAAAAAGATTCCTTTGATGATTTATATAACATAAAAGTCTCGGGTGTTACATTCTACCCCCCTTAAAAAGAATTTCGCCCTCGAAATTCGTCACTTTGCAACAAACAAATGAGGATACTTCTCCCTCATCATATCCTCAAGCTCCCATGTAGCTTCTTCAAGTTGGTGGTTTCTCCATAAAACTTTCACCAAGCGAGTGGTCTTGTTTCGTAGGACTTTTTCGCTACGATCCAGAATCTCTATCGACTGTTCTTCATAAGAAAGATCTTGCTCCAGCGGTACAACTTCTGAGCTGAGTACATGTGAAGGATCTGGTATGTACTTTCTCAGGAGAGATACATGGAACATATCGTGAACTTGAGAGAGATTCGGTGGAAGCGCCAATCGGTAAGCTACCTTCCCAACACGATCCAGTATTTCAAAAGGACCGATATATCTAGGGCTCAACTTCCCCTTCTTTCCAAATCTCATAACCCTCTTCCAGGGAGATATTCGTAAGAACACTTTATCACCCACTTCAAACTCTAGGTCTTTTCTTCGGTTGTCGGCATAACTTTTCTGTCGACTCTGAGCTGCTCTTATGTGTTGTTGAATAGATCTGACCTTTTCTGCCATTTCATCAACGAGATCAGGTCCTAATAGCTTTCTTTCCCCAACTTCATCCCAGCAAGTTGGAGTCCTGCATTTCTTTCCATAGAGAGCTTCATAAGGAGCCATCTGAATACTGGAGTGAAAGCTATTATTATAAGAAAATTCCACCAAAGGTAGGTGTTGATCCCAACCTCCTTTGAAATCCATAGAGCAAGCTCTCAACATATCTTCTAGGGTTTGAATTGTTCTCTCAGACTGACCGTCTGTCTGGGGATGATAAGCAGTGCTGAAACTCAACTCTGTATCCAGAGTATGCTGAAGACTTCGCCAGAACTTCGAGGTAAATCTCGGATCCCGATCAGATATAATAGAAAGTGGTACTCCATGCAATCTTACCACTTCCTTTACATATATCCTGGCAAGCTGATCTAGAGAGAAATCCTCTCTAATAGCAATGAAGTGTGCAGACTTTGTAAGACGATCAACTATGACCCAGATAGCATTATTGCCTTTGGATGTTTTAGGAAGTCCTGTGACAAAGTCCATAGTGATGTTTTCCCATTTCCATTCGGGTATGGGTAATGGTTGTAACATCCCCTTAGACTTCTGTCTCTCAGCTTTAACTTGTTGACAAACCAAGCATCGAGAGACATATTCAGCAACATTTCTTTTCATGCCATCCCACCAGAAGTACTCTTTCAGGTCCCTATACATCTTCGTGCTTCCAGGATGAATAGAGAATGAAGAACTATGAGCCTCATCCAGCAGCTCTTTCTTTAATTCGGGGATGGGAGGAACACAAACCCGATTCCTGAACTTTATTATCCCATCACAATCAAGGTTGAATTCAGGAACATTTCTCACCTTCTTTTGTAACTCGACATCTTCTTTCTGTGCCTCTTTAATCTTCACATGTATAGATGGTTGAACATTCATTTGAGAAAGATAAGATTTTCCCCCTTCCATTATAATTCCAAGATCCATCCTTTGTAAATCCATAAATATTGGATCTTTTGTGATCCTCATCATGGATAAACTAGCATGGTCTTGTCGACTTAATGCATCTGCCACCTTGTTTGCTTTCCCAGGGCGGTAATGGATTGAGCAGTCATAATCTTTAATCAGCTCCAACCATCTTTTTTGGCGCATATTCAGCTCCTTTTGTGTGAAAATATACTTTAAACTTTTATGATCAGTATAAATATCACACCTTTCACCATAAAGGTAATGCCTCCAAATCTTTAATGCAAAGATTACCGCAGCCAACTCCAAATCATGTGTTGGGTAATTTTGCTCATGGATTTTCAACTGTCGTGAGGCATAAGCTATCACCATATCATTTTGCATAAGAACACACCCCAATCCCTTCTTGGATGCATCACTGTAGATCACAAACCTTTGTCCACTACAAGGCAGTGTGAGCATAGGTGCACTGGATAACCTTCTTTTCAACTCCTTGAAATTCTCTTCACATTCCTCTGTCAGACAAACTTAACTCCTTTCCGAGTCAACTTGGTGAGTGGATTAGATAATCGTGAAAAATCTTTTACAAAACGTCGATAATAACCAGCCAAACCAAGAAAACTTCAGATCTCAGTTACTGTTGTTGGTCTTGACCATCTTTCGATAACCTCTGTTTTTGCTGGATCCACAGATATCCCCTCTTTTGAGATTATATGACCCAAAAATGCAACTTTTTGAAGCCAAAATTCACACTTGGTAAATTTGGCATAAAGCTTCTCTTTTCTCAGGGTCTTCAATATAATTCTCAAGTGATCTTCATGCTCTTCCTTGCTCTTTGAATAGACAAGAATATCGTCTATAAAGACTACCACAAATTGATCAAGATAGTCTCTAAAGACTCTATTCATTAGATCCATGAAGATAGCAGGGGCATTAGTAAGACCAAATGGCATCACTATAAATTCATAGTGTCCATACCTTGTACGGAAAGCCGTCTTTGGTATATCCTCCCTTTTGACCCTTAATTGATGATACCCTGAACGAAGATCAATCTTGGAAAAGTATTGAGCTCCGCGTAGTTGGTCAAATAAGTCATCAATGCGTGGGAGAGGATATTTGTTCTTGATAGTGATCTTGTTAAGTTCTCGATAATCAATGCAGAGTCTCATTGATCCATCTTTCTTCTTAACAAATAGAACAGGTGCTCCCCAAGGTGACGCACTAGGGCGTATGAATCCCTTATCAAGATTCTCTTCGAGTTGCTTCTTCAATTCCTGCAACTCAATTGGGGCCATTCTATAAGGTGTCTTTGAAATAGGCAAAGCACCCGGTACGAGTTCTATTGAAAACTCAACTTCACGATTTGGTGGAAGACCCGGTAATTCCTCCGGAAAGACATCATCAAACTCCCGTACAATGGGCATATTCTTAATCGTGAGTTTCTCACCAACCATTTGAGATAAATAACCTTCATTTAGTGGAATCAATACCCATAAAATGGAAGAAATTTCCACTGGAAGGTTATGTTCATCCTTGCATTGATAGACGATCGTAGATTGATCTGGAATATGAAATGTGACTTCCCTTCTTTGGCAATCGATATGAGCTCCATGTAGAGAAAGCCAATCCATGCCAAGAATCACATCAAATTCCACTAAAGGAAGGATCACAAGATTTGCAGGAAGCACTTTCCCACAAACTTCGATCGGAGAAGAATTATAAACTTTTGATGCGATTGATGTGCCATTAGGTGTTGTCACAGCTAACTCAACATCTAATTGTTGAGGTAATAAGGTGATACCCTCAGAAAAGTCTTCAGAAATAAAAGAGTGGGTGGATCCAGAATCAAATAAAACATTTGCTACTTTAGAGTGGATGGTAAGTGTACCTTTCACCACATCGTTATCGTACTCCACATCGCTGATAGAAATTGCATGTGACTTTCCTTTTTCTTTAGCCTTAAGAGTTTGTTGACGTCGACCATCATCATCAACCCTTGGATTTGGGCATTGATTGGCATAATGCCCCATCTCCTTGCACTTGAAACATTGAAGTGTAGCAGGTTCATTCTGTGTATCCCTTCCTTTGTTTGCATCATTAGACATCTTCTTCCCATTATCACGGCATTCAAATGCCCGATGACCTTCCTTTCCACATTTAAAACATTTACTTGTCCCTTTAAGACAACTCCCTCTATGTTTCTTTCCACACTTTGAGCATAAGGGAAAGTTCATCTTCTTTTCCGTGTGCTCTTTAGATTTTTCTTTGAATTCCATCTTCCTCTTCTTATCAAACCCATGTGACTGATGGGTTACTCCAATCTCCATCTCGACTTTGAGAGCACATCGAACGATTTCCTCGTAGCTATTGAAGTCCCTTATGGCTATCGCCCTTCGAAGACTTGGTTTTAAGCCACTAAAGAATCGATCGATCTTACTCTCAGGTTGGATAATAATACCAGAAGCGTACCTTGCAAGTCTGGTAAAATTTGCTTCATAGGTTCCAACAGATTCATCATCCCTTTGCTTCAGTTCAAGGAACTCTTTCTCCATCTTTGTTCGGAGAATACGAGGGAAGTACTTATTGAAAAATAAGTTCTTGAACTCGTCCCATTCCATAGACTCAATTTCATCCCTTTTCCTTGTATTCTTAACAAGATTCCACCATTGATCACCATCTCCTTCCAAACGATACACTGCTAGGATGACTTTATCATGCTCAGAACATTGAAGAACTGAAAATATCTTTTCAGTAGTACTAATCCATTGTTCAGCAACTAATGGATTAGTAGACCCGCTGAAAGATGGTGGACGCTGCCTCATGAAGGATTCAACAGAATGTTGCTCCCTCCTTTGTTCGTTTGGAAATCCTGCATGATTCATAGCTTGAGAAAGTTGTGTGAGCATGGCTACAAGATTTTACATTCCAGCTCCCATATCGTTTGGTTGCTCAGGGGGACAATCATTGCATTGCCCATCGCATTCCGCATTAACACGGTTCCTTCGGGTTCCAGCCATTGACTAAAACCAAGAAGAATAGTGTGAGCAACACTAATTATAATAGGAAACCACATAATTCAAGAATAAAATTTTCATGCTTATGGTCTTATCCTAGGTTATTCATGGCCATTTCTAAGATTGTGTTCTATGCTTAGACTTATCCTTAGGGTTCTTACTAAGGCTTTCACATCCTAGTTTCCAAAGGTTGACTATACCTTTCCTCTGATACCAACTATAACGACCCACACTTTACATACATTGTTAATACTTCAAAATTGAAGCACTCTTATTACAACATATGACAAAACCACAAAGGACCGTATAGGTATAGTGTATTTAGAAACTGGGGAAACATAAACAACTGGTTCATAAATCTTCTACAGTGTCTCCCATTTATTTCATCATATCTAGGGTCCCTTTTATCATATTCTACTTAATATCCATCTTCCTGACCTGGGGAAAAGAAAACATAAAAGGGTGAGCTCAAATGCTCAGCAAGGGCAAATAAAGGAAATAAAAATCATATCATATCTTTATGAAAATCAAAACCTGCAAAAGAGATCATAATATCTTAACATGGAATAAATCATAGAAGTGAAAATGAGATCCCCATAATCATAACATAAAACTTGAATCTTTGTGGCATGTACACATAATCATGGAAAATCATTTCTTGTTAGTCATGACTCATTGCCAAGACTATCTTAGTGGACAAAGTCCCTTTCTGAACCGAGTTCACTCCTCGTTTCAGTCCTGTATCACTGAACTGAAATAACCTTCCGTTCCAGCCATGTCTATCTCATGAGATATAAAATCATTACCCAATGCATTGGAGGGAGATATAGGTCCCACCCATCTTATAATGAATCCTTTCTTATGTGTGCCACATAATCATAAAACATACATAATCGCATAACACATGTAACAAAAATGGGATTCTTGAAACATCATGACATCATAAATCAATTCATATAAGATAAAGGAATTCATAAACATAATTCCATCACAACATAGTCAAATCAATGTAAAAATATGGATAGAAACAGAATTCTTTATTATCTTAGATGGAAAATAATTTTGATAAAACACTTGAATTGAATTCTTGAGGAAAATATCCTTTCTTCTTCAAAATCAATTTCTTTTCACAAAACATCATGCAATTTTAAAAGAAAGAGATTTTATTGAAAATAGTCATGAAATCTTTTAGAGGAAGCTTCATGAAAATAAGGCTTTATAAAACAGTAGAAATCTGTTTGTGCCGTATAAGTTAAAAAAAACATTCTTCGTACTTTTGTCGGAAAAGTCAAAAAGTACCTCGTACGAAAAACGACAAAAGATTCCTTTCATACGTATTACTAAAAACTCACCGAAGGGTAAAAATGGATTTAAACAATTTTAGGTGGATGGAAATAATATTACATATTGATAAAACATAGATGTGGATGATAAAATACACCCCAGTAAATACTTACGAATAAACAATCTCGGATAGAAATGAGATTGTGATATTTCCCTTACCTTAGGTCCGATTTGCTTTGTTCGTGTCCGAAGCTCCTGTATAATGGTTTAAATACTGTTATTGACTTATTACAGAATCATACATATTGATATGAGATCATATATGGTCATATTATTAGCTTATTTTTAGTAATATTTCATTGTTACTTGTTACTCGGGTCTTTATAACTTTTTGTTCTTATGCGTGTTTTGTCGAATAAATTCTTATTCTTATCTTTAGGTTATAGATAATTCATTTCCAGAATGGTATTAGTGTAGTATATACCATATTCATTCATTCAATTCATTTATATAATCATTATGAAATGAAGATCATGTAGAACGAGTCACATCACATCGTGGAGACGGTATTCCGTACGTACGCACGAGTGATGATATCATTCCTATGATCGTGGAATTGTATTGGAGTATATATATATATTATTTCAGTATCAATATTACTTAATAATAATCATATATAGTTACTGATTACACCATTATACCCATCCTTGTAAGGTGATGGCGGAAAATAGATTACACCACGGCGTGGAGACGGTATTCCGTACCAACGCACGCGCGGTGATTTCATTTTTCCGTAGGATGGATAGAAGGTGAATTAGGGTTGTTTCATATTTATAATAACATATCAGTATGTAAGTAATACTGATGTTATTACTTTATCATGAAACAACTAAAGAAGAAGAAGTTGAAGAAGAAAGAAATTGAAAAGATCGGTAATGGATATTACCTCTTCTTTGGAACGCCTTTTTGAATCCTCCACTTAAGGAACTAAGATTGGTCTTTGGAGAAGACCAGGACCTCTAGGATTATTCTAGGGAAGTGGAGAAGGGAAAATGGCAGGGGTTGGCCGAGCTTGAGTGCTCAAATTGGTGTGAGGAGGAGGGGGAGGAGGTGCCCTTTTATAAGGGAGGAGAGGGGCACCGTAGGAATATCTCAAAATATTATTTTATATTAAAGTCAAAATCGGTTTATAATGGTTCAAAAGGGTATTATTTCGAAGATAAAGTGGGGATGGGTCGCAATCCTATCAACCAATAGGATTTAGACAAGTTTAGGGTATTATTTTAACCTTATCAATTAGATTTAACTCTAAGTTAATTAATTTAACTTTTACCGTGTCTTTTTGTTTTCTTTCACTATATGGTTAATACACTTACTATAACATGCCAAACTAACCCCAAATTGTTTATTATTAATATATATATCCTTATCTAAGTCATTTGGCCGAACCTTAGATTTTTAGGAATAAAATAACAATTAATAATATAATATTTGATTTAAAACCTATTTTGTGTCAATTTTGACACTATTTGATATATGATTTTTGTGAAAGTCATAACAGAATTATATGTTCGAACCAAGTTGATTAAATCAATACTAATATATCATAGTAACCTAGAAAATTAGTGGAATTCATAAAAAGTCTCAAATTACATTTATTTTGGTATTTATATTATCAATTTTGTCAATATTTCATTAATAAGATAATTACTGCATCATCTTTGTGTCATAAATAAATTAAATTATATGATGTCTAAAAATTACAAATAAAATACCATCATGTAGGAAATCGTTTTAGCTTTCTAATGAATATTTACAATCGAATTTATCTTATGTATAACCCTATATTAAAAATGCTTTACTTATTAAAATTTGATTTTAACTATTTTAACCCTTCTTTAAATAAATTAATAATAAATGTCCTAATCTAATCCAAGTGGGCCTAAATGGTCATATTTTATTCCTAAGTTTGTTTTTGGTCGAATTACACTTGTCCAATAGAATTAGGACATGTTTTAGGGTAATATTGATATCATATTTACCCATAGTTACCCTATTTACTATTAACCGCGGTAAAAAAAGTAAAAAGTTACTATTCACCAAAAAATTATTTTCATCTCATTGAACCACATTTTAGTCCTTGATATTAACCGTGTCTCTCGGATTTTTGAAATTCAATTCACAGAAGCGGTAAAATTAACTTTTATGCAAAATTCAGTTTTTAACCTACCACTTAGTGGTTTCACTATTCATCAAAAATTGAAAGTTTTCATAAAAATACCAAAATTTCACCCTAGGATAATTTCGATATTCTGAGTCCAAAAATGAAGTCCATTTTGAAAAATAAAATTTATAAAATTTCAAAAAGTGGTTATTACTATTCATAACGGCTAGTTTTAATAGCATATTGTTGTTTAGTGAAACTCGGTATTGCGTACGACGCAAGCTATCGAGGAAGGTCGCGATTGCATGTAAAGCAAGCCAAGAAAGTGTTGTGTAGAAAAAGATTCCTTTGATGATTTATATAACATAAAAGTCTCGGGTGTTACAAGAACTCTTCCTTCAATCCCTAGTACATCTTGGAAACTCTTGGGTGTACCTCTAGGGGTGATCTATGAAACTCATAGATAAATTCCTCATGCACTACCACTAGAACAAACAACTTTCTATGGAATAATATCCGATTCTAACCATCCTCTAAACATACCTACAGAGCATCCCCCTAGTCAATGAGATAGTGTATCATCTCAGCCTCTGAGTCTCACCACTAAGCCTCTCCCACCAACAACATTAGAGGTGACTGCATTGTCATCTGAAATAGAATGAATCCTTCTCCAACCATTCCTCCATCTATGTAAAAGACACCCAAATCCTTAATCTCCCTACAAGCATCTACAAATTTTCAGACTACCTCATTATGTGACTTCATATTTAATGAATAGACAACAACATTCCCTCTTTCTGAGGTTTATCAGATCTAAAAATCATAATCCTATAGAAACTCCACCCACCTCTAATGCTTCAAGAACAAATCACATTTAGAAAAGATATACCTCAATATCTTGTGATCCATGAAGACCAAAAAGTACACCCTAATGAGGTAATGGTGAAAAAAATTCATAACAAACACGACTGCTGCTAGCTCCAGATCATGGGGTCATAGATATGTTCATGGTGATGAAATTTCCTACACCCAGAAGAGATCACTACCCACTACTACATTATCAAAAAACCTAATCCTAGACCAGAAGCATCACAGAACACCTCAAACATCAACCCTTCCTCTAGAAACCTGAGAACTGGTGAACTGACTAACTTCCCCGTTAAATAGCTAAAATTTACGTTACGCTTCTTCACTCCAAAAAAAATCTTGACCCTTTCTAGTAATAGCTATCAATGGAGCTAATACATGGGATAAATCTAACACAAATCTCTGGTAGTAGCCTACATAATGGAGAAAACTACAAATCTATACAATATTCATAGGTGCTTCCAAATAAAATACTACCTCAACCTTTGACGGCCCCACTTATAAACCCTTATAAGACACCACAAGTCTAAGAATGTGGACCCCATCTATCAAAAACTTTCACTTGGGCAACTTTCTGTAGAGCTGGTAGTGTCTAATAACTTCTAGGGTAGTGTTACGGTGCTCGTTATGATCCTCCTCTAACTTCGAGTTGTTCCAGATTTATTCAATGAATACAAAAATGAACCGATCTAGGATCTCATGAATGATAGTGTTCAAGATTACCATGAACACGATGGGTTCATTTATAACACTGAAAGGAATAAAAATTAACTCTAAGTTCCCATACCTGCACAGAAAAGATTTCTTTGGGATGTGAACCTACTTCTCCCTCAACATGTGATATCGATACCATAGATCTATCTTGGAAAACTAACTCGGTCCTCTCAGCAGGTTGAAAAGATCATATATCCACAGGAGGGGGTAATGGTTCTTAACCATTATCAGATTCAGTCTCTTGTAGTCTATGCACATCCTCAGACCGCCGTTAGCTATCTTCTCACACAAGACATGAGCGCCCCATGAGGACATACTAGGTTATATGAAACCCTTATACATAATATCTTCAATCTGAATATGTAACTCATGATACTCAGAAGGTGCCATTTCATAAGGATCCATCGAAATTAAATAATCACCTGGATGCAAGTCTATTCCAAACTCAATGTCACGTCGATGTGGTAGTGTTGCAACCTCCTTGGTAAAAACACCCAATAATTCCCCCCAAAACTCGAGTATCATACACCATCTCACCATACACCAATTCCACTGATATATCATCCAACAAGGAATGGAGAGGCTCTATATGATGGCTTACCGCCTGAAAACTCTACTGCCAACAAAATCCACTCATTGTCCATTCATATCTAAAAACAAGATTCTTCTATGGAATCAATTGATAACAACATGCACAAATTACAACCAGTCGATGCCAATGATAAAATCTTATGGACACATCCTTAGCAGAAAGAGATCCCCACTGAACCGATATGACCCCGACATCAGTCTACACCCCCAGTAAACATCAAAAAAGATATTCTGACATCCGATTGGTGTAATCAACACCAATTTAATTGAAAGTCTCTCTGTGTCTAGTCCCAAGGCATAGTCCATACTGGGTGAACGAAGGAGTTTGAATCTGATGAATCATACAGGGTGCAAGAAAGTGTAATAAAAAAAATAATTGTACCTCGAATGATCTATAGACCTACTGGAAATGCTGGCACCATGGCATGTAGCCATCCACACCCAGCTCCTCTTCCCCTTGGTTATAACCTGCATCCCCAAACACGCCTTGGTCGAGGTCCCCGAGTAGCACCCTGAGGTCGGCCTCCACCTGCCCCATCTCCCCTTGGTGGAGTGGGTGCCTACTATCCATGCTGTTAGAAAGGCCAAGTTGGAGACTATTCCTTCTTAGGTGGGAACAGAATATGCCCAACTCCACCATACTGATATTTAACAAGGCCCTATTTCTGAAGGTTCCCATGTCCTCCACAAGAGAAACACTTTTTCCCCAAGCCTACGTGAAAAGGATGAGGACCAGAATGTTTGAACTGGAACTGCTAGAGTCGGCTCCCTGCCGTTTGAAACCTAGAAGGCCCTAACACAGGAGACTTTTTTATGGATGTTCCCTTCTAAAAACTAGACTGAATTCCCTCTCATGGAATACTTCCTCATGATTTCATCCTTTCAACAACCTTATCCTTCTTCTAAACCTCTTAGTATATAGGTAGGATGAAGGGAGTAACCACATACTAATGTAAAGGATGGAGTGCCTCCTCTAAGTGCCTCTCCTGAGACTCCTCCTCCGAGAATAGATCTAGATAAAATTTCAAGAGATCCTTGAACTTGATCCCCAATTCCCTCACCAACATAGTCCCTTGCTGCGGGGACAGTAGCTCCTACCTCTTCTCTTCCTTCATCGTTAAAGAAAGGCATTCCACCCGGATCTACTTCTCAAAGTCATCCCATAGAACATCAGTATCCTTCCTATCCCAAATATATATTTTCCACCACTAAATTGTTTCTCCCCTAATAGGACTAAACTCCAACATAATCCATTACACTATTGGAGCTCAGATCAAGTTGAAATTGATCACTAGCTCCTCAAGCCAACTCTTTGTCTCCCCAAATAAAACGTTACCTTCGTACTTTCCCAGAGTCTTCCGTTGTAAAGCATGAAGCATCATCTTCCATTGATTATCCATATCCATTGGGTTAAACCTCCATCGGTCAACGAGGTCAGTCTGCTAACCCTACACTACTCATACCACCCACAGTTGATGTCTGGGAGCCATAGCTGAAAGGAATATAAGAAACTCTTATGCTCGAGTAGTATGAAATCTGTTTCAAATTCATTTTTTCTCATTGTTCATTTTAACCCTGAAAATGAAAAAAATAAACAGGAACATAGTTCATCATGATGCGTGTACCTCTCCTAGGTTATCTACCCCCCACAAATGTTTTAGCCTCACATGGTCGTTCAATAAGCTCAGAATCCTTGTGTCAGATCACGGCGCGGGGGGGGGGGGGGGGGTTAAAATCATTTGTCCTAGCCGGTATTCCACAGCCTATGTCATGCACCAAGATCATATAACATTTTTTCCCTACCAACCTATGAAATCCTCACTGTTCCTAACTCCAAAATCCATCCTATCTCTCAAACATAACCTTTTATACCATTCTATCATGACCCGCCATCTTCAAGATGAAGGAGGGATAATGACACCTGAGACCTGCCTCTAATAGGCTCCAGGGTGGAAACTATCACCAAGGGTATAGAAATATAGCATAAATTTGGAGGGATTTACCTTTCTATATTATCTTAGATTGGGAGATAAGATGTATCAACCTCAAACAACTGCAAGATAGATATATATAAAGAAGCCAACAACTATCCCTCATGCATGTTTAAAGTAAAACTGCTAGGAAAAACAGTGAAAAATCCAATGTAAGTACCAAAATAAATAAATAGAATAAAATAGAAACCATCCCCATCATCCAAGCTAGTAAGGTATAGTATGGTCTGTGTAATCTCCCTAGAAACCTGAAAATAGTTTTATAGACATAGGGTGAGCATACACATATACTCAGTAGGGAAAAACATAAGTCACATGTACACAAGTGGGAGAATCATACTGATGCCCCGGTGAGAAAACAAAAGAAACTCAAAAGCACCTAACCGGGTATACTATATTCCCCATTATAACCTAGGAAAGCTCACAAAATAATTCAAGTCAAGTCAAGTAATGTAGTAAGCACATCGATATTTGGGTACCACACACCACTTTCTACTGGTTAACTACTCACCCCAAATGGAGAACGTCCTAATTCTCCCACGCTCTTCTATAAGCCCCACTATCACAACCTTCCCAAACAAACTTGATCCAAACAATACAGTGCAAATATACTCGTAGACATGTGGGCCTCACATATACCATGCCCTACCCAAAAACACATGGGCCTCATCTTGAAGACACCTGGGAAATACACCTCTCATACAACCAGTACCATCGATCCAGTAACAAAACTAAATTCACTACAGCCTGCCCAAAGGGTCTTGAGTGGTAAATTCCTAGAAGATGTATCATAGAAGATCCAGTAACAATCCGTCCGTCCTCCTACTAAGATGTTGGGAAAGACACCCTCCCCCGTAACAATGGGGTTCTTCAACACATAGTGACAAATGCGTGTGGGAGCATATAGAAAACCTAATGAAGTATAAGTTTATATATATAGTTTAGAAACACTCAACCCACCCTACTGAATTACAAACATAAAACTAGTCCACATAAAACCACCTTTGTTGCTACCCCTATATGAATAGCCACACAATAGAAACAACCAAAACATCAACCCATCAGTTCATTTAACCAGTTGTCATTGTGCATTATAATCCCATTTATTTATTTATTCCATCCCTACTAGAGAAACTGCCAAACACATAAAATTTTATAAGTTTAAGAAACCAAATAAAAAACTTCCAAATCCAAAAAATGGAAGGGGGACCAAGGTAATGAAATCAATTTTAACATCCATTTGTGAAAACAATATCAAACAACCATCTTGTTTTCCCAAAACACACACCTTTTCCCCTAGAAACCTTCTCAACCACTGCCAACAGTCATGCTTCAATGTTATCCCTCTCAAATAATCATCTCAAAACTAAACTTGGAAACCCCACTGAACAACAACATAACACCAAGGTCACCCCTAAACATGAAATCCAGACACAACCATCCTGCAACCCAAATTCTCAATCACTTTCCAGACGCATTCCCACTACATAACAAGTCCATCTATTCCACAATCAATAAATATCTCAACCCGAGATTCCATTACACCTCTTGCACCACCCAATACACACAGCCACACTCCCAGCCAAAACACCACACAAACAACACATACACATTGTCAAACAGAACCACACAGAGCACACAAACACACCAACAAGAAAGGTGTATTTATATTTTTTAAACATTCTTATTTAAGTCCTCTTTGATAAATAGTGGTGATCACACAAGGATTTTTATATTTTGTCATCCATTTCATTTAAAAGGGTAAGTGTAATTAGTCATATTGATATTTATAGAAATTATTCATAAGGGAAGAACAAAAGTTATAAATCATCACCCATGTGCAGGAAATGACCACCAATGGTCATGATTTTCAGAAGCCATATGGCCACAATAGATTACATCACCAATAAGGATAAGAAATAAAATAGGTTATTAACATCAATACACTCCCATCTTTTTATCAATTTTCTATTATCATATATCTTTTATAAAAAAATTAATTCAATAGTTTTACCAAAAAACAATACTACACGCGCCCCACACGATATATAAATAAAAGGGAGATGATGAAATACCTACTTGGAACTACAAGAAATCAAAACTATTCTTGAAACCAAAATAGAGGGATCACATGAGAAAGAGACTCCAAGGAGGACCAAACAAAGGGGGATACAACACAGGCACACAACGTTTCTGGTAAGAGGGGTTCTCAGTGAACAAAGAGAAAAATAAAATTCCCTAGGAAGAGAATATCTCAGCTTGAAGAAGGAAATACTATGTCAATAAAAGTAAATAGTGTTGAGGTCCATTAAAGATCATTGCCAATACCATGTGGCATGACTACTTCAATGTCCCAGGATAATTAGGATATTTAATATTTGATTATTATCCTTTCGAACTCCTTTATAAATGTTTAAATGTTTCTTTAAACTTAATTTAAGTTAAAAAACCTAAGAGGGTTGAAACTGGAAATTCATGAAAAAACTAGAAATGATTCACTGATGGGTGAGTCACTAACACCGATAGCAAGTCACCGACTGGTTAGTCACTTACAGCCAGACAATGATGCCGATAGGGAATCCTTGATGGGTGAGTCCACAATATAATGACACTGATGCCGACAACGAGTCACCAACATCTTGATTCACTAACGCCCAGAGTCACTGACGACTTGACTCACCGACAACCTGACTCACCGACGCCATGACTCACCAACACCATGAATCACTGACACTGATTCCTAGACTCACCAAAAATAACACCCTAATTCATCAACAATGACACCATAAGTCACCGAAACTGTCATCCTAACTCTCTGACACCACCACCCTAAGTCACCGACACCGACGCCCTGACTCACCAACATCGATGCCTTGATTCACCGACACTGATGCCCTAAATCACCGACACTGATTGAAAAACTAGAAATTTGTAAAAATCATAAAATGAGAAACTATTTTCTCCCAGAACACCCATAGAATTGGATTTTAACAATGTAATAGACCATTAAGTTCCGGGCCATTAAAATTAAAGAGGAACATAGGGAATATGTAGAACCATAGAAAAGAGTGAGTGTTTCATATTTCATCCCTGATTGTGATGGAATGATAAATTTTATGAATCAATTATGTGTCTTATCAATACCATAATTGAAGAATGATCCATTGGATCAAGCTCATAATTCATTATCCCTTATTCATCCGAGAAGTATAAAGATGTATAGAGATATAAAATTTTATTTCTAGTGAGATAATAATAAATGGGATATTATATAGTATTTATCTTGGTTCCTAGTATGTAATTATGATAGGTCTAAGATAAATGATCTTAATTGGTTATTACAACTATTAAACATACCAAAATGAAAATTGGAAAATATGACCATGGGTTATGTCATTGGACTTCCCAAAAAATCAAAAGCCTATAATGTTTTTTTGGGTTGTAGTTAATCACCATATGAAGTCCGAAAAATTCATTGCTATTATAGAATATTTTTATCTTGATCATATTTCCTCAATTTTTATTTAGTGGTAAGGTTTCATGTAGTACAATATTCAATTGTATCTTTTCAAGAACCTAGGTTAACCTCGATGTTCTAGAGATGTATTCAGTAAGATATGGATATAGAGTTTTTTTATGAATTGTATATCATCCACAGACTGAAGATATGTCTGAGAGGAAAATTAAAACTCTATAATTAATGTTGAGATCTTTTTCTATATACTTCAAATGTGGTTCAGATCAAAACATTCATATAGTTGAGTTTTCAAACAACAATTGATTTCACTTGAGCATTCAGGTGGTTCCTTATGAATTCCTCTAAGGAAAGAAGTGTAGAAATCCAATTTTTTGGGATGATATTCGAAAAATAAATATATTATAACATGATATATTTGTGGGAATGAATGAAAAAGATAGATCTATATAGCCACACATCTTGGAATCTTAGTGTCGGGAAAAAAGTGATGCGTGCAATCATCGGGGAAATATGGATTTTGAATATGGTAAGAATTTAATCCTATGAATTTATCCATGTAATATGGTTATATGAATATAATAAAGTAATGTTTATCCATAGGCATATTTTCCCCATATAGATTCTTGATCAAGCATAATCGGTTTCTTATCACTTGGTTCTTCCACTGAACATCATTCAAGTTCATAATGTGTTCATTATATATCTCCTGGGGAAGTGAATTACAGATCGTTTACATTTACCAAAATTATATGTTTTACCTCTTGAGAATGATAATTCATATAAATAATAACTTGTAAAAATCATGGATTATAGATGAAAAGTTCTATGGAATAAGTCTAATTACATGATTAAAGTTATCTGGAGGAATAAAAAAAGTAAGAAGCTACGTGAGAACCTAAGGATCCGATGAAATAGAGATATTTTAATTTTTTGTATCATATTGACAAAATTCATTGGACTAATTTCATTTTCAATGGGGATGAATAAAACACCCAAATATTTTATGATATATATCCCTTTAAATAAATGTTATTTATTTAATAGTTTGTGATTCACATAACCCTGAGTGTAAGTGAATAGAATATAGTATACCATCATAACAAAGTCATTAAATTGGTAGAATGAATTGGAATAAATGAATTTTGAAAAAAAAATGTATAAAGGATTTAGATAAAGAGAATATTATTTTTTATAAAGTCATTATTTTCCTTAAAAATGAAATTTTGATTTATATTGATTATTTTGAGAAAATTGTATAATTAATTTATCCAAATTTTGGAAAATGTATTTTAGAAAAGAAATTTATTTTAAAATTTATGATTTCAAAATTAGTTTAGAGTGAATTTTTAAGAATTGTCTAAAAAGATTTGTTTTCGATTGAATAGTGAAATATATATATTTTTATTGAAATTTGTTCTTCGTTTTAATCATTTATAATGGTTCATTTTCTTATAAAATGATTTCAACGTAACATTAGATTATTTATTTTATGAATATTTTAAAAAAGGTTATTGTAATCAATTTTAAATTGTTTATTGGTATATAATCCTTTAATACATAAGAAAATTTTTTTTCTAGAAAAACGTTTTCATATCATTTGGATGTTTTAATTTTAAATTACATTCTTCCATTTCTAGGAATTGAATTTTATGAAATGGATTCCATATTTGGAATCAGGAGGATCCTTTTTAAAAATAAGTCCTTTCAATTTTTGAAATTATGAATAATAACCTTGGTAAGGGTGGAATGGTTAAAACATGGTTAAAATTGTGGGTTATGAATTTATAATCTCTTTAAAAATTTCAGTTATACTACTTGATGAATTTACATCATCCATTTCTATAAAAATATTGAATAATTATCCACCTGGTAGCATTTTTTTATAATACCCATTATATTATTTTAAGAGAATAATAAATATAAAAGGTCACTCTCTTGACTATAATATCTCTACACTTTTTACATAAGGAATACAATAAAATATTTTTAGTTATAAATGTTTATTTTAAATATGAGTTACTTTTTATCATGGTAATTTATTTTTAATTTTTATATACTGAATAATTTTCTTAAATTCATATGTAACACCAACAAAATATTTATTCAATTAATATTAGAATAAAATAAATGATTTCAAAAATATTAAAAGTAATAAATTATGGATGTATTATTTTTCTAGAAAAATTTACTAGATTAATATAACACTTTTGGGATGTGTTAAATGTTTGAATTATAATTACATTACTACCTTGATGACTATAATTTTAGAGTCAATAAAAGTTCCAAAAATAAGAATAATTATATTTCCAAATAAACAATATTTTATTAAATGATTACAAATTCATAAAATAATATATGATTTCAATTTAGTGGGATATTTTTCAAAACAAGAACCATTTTAAATTTATGGACACTTTTCATTTGAAGATAACATTCTTGACCCTTAAAGAGTTAAATATTTGATATCATGGTAATTGTTAAATTGGTTTACAATGTTTAAAACTAAGAGATAACAACAATAAAACAACCTAAAATTGTCTAAATATTGTTATATAAGGGTATTTACACTTATATTCATAATATATATGAAATATATCAATTTTTATCCAATTTATTATAAAAATTAATTTATATTAATTTAATACTTTAAGTAAATCCAAGAGTGCCCCTCCCCTCACATATAAAGGGGTAGCTATTCTCCTCTATAAATATTTTTGAGCCTTTTATATTAGCTAATACCCTGCAAAATATCTTTCTAGATTTCTTAAATCGGTCCTAAATCATATGGTCATTCTAAAAGACCATCCTTTTAAGGAATGAGGTGTAAGGAAAAATAAGTTTCACAATGAAGGGCAACAACTCTTAACCCATTACTTTCAATTTTATTTATACTTCATCCTCATATAAATATATTGTATTCATAATAAAATGAAGAGTTCAATATAACAAATATTCTAAAATGTTATTATTATTTTCTAACTACCATTATTCACCCACATTTATACAAAATGGGTTTTTAATGTATCACTCCTGTGTATATGTGGACTACCACCTCCGCATTGTGATGCAATTAATTTTCCATCATCATATTTTATGTATGGTTATTAAAATGTGTTTAATGTTAATAAATTATATTTATGAAATTATTATTCTTATATAATTATAATATTATATTGATCTTATTACCTTCCAATCCATTATAAAATGATAACATCACTCGGACGTATGTGTGGACAACAACCTCCATGAATTCATATGATATTTTGTTCATTTCCATTTTACTTGGATGCTAATAAGGATAGATTTAATTTGTAAAAATGATATATATTATATAATAATTATTATATAAATGTTATTTATTATTTACTTTTCTATCATTCCATTCTTTGAAAAGTAGAAACAACGTTCTTGCATACGTATGACACACCGACTCTATGAACGATGTATTTTATTTTTCTATCGAAAAAATCTACGGATGGATATATATATATATATATAATTTATATGATATTTATATAATGATTAATATTATGTAGATTATTAAATAATGATCAAATTATAAGGAAAAGAACTACAAAACTTGAATTCTCATGAAAATTGAAATAGTTAAAAGTTAGAAATGATAATTTTAAATAGGAATTATTAATAAATCGGTATTTACAAGTTATAAGTGGATCATATATTATAATATAAATATGTAAATAACTCTATTATAGAATAATAATTAATTCAAATTTATTATACGGGATGATAAAAGTTATTCATAAGAAATTCAAACTCGACATAATTGTTTTTTTGTTACAATCATATTGTTTATCATTATTTTTTATGATTACCTTTTCCCAATGATAAATTCCATGTTCTACCTCTCAATAAACTCGTGAATATTATTCCCTTATGTTAATTCCATCTACTTACATGTTATTCATTTACTTTAATATTATTATGAACTCAATATAAAAAATGCATGATTTTAAGGAAAACTAACTTTATTTCTATCTTCGGATGAAAAGTCATTTTCTTCAATATACATTTTTTTTAAAAAATATTTTCAATAATATTTTAAATATTATATTATGATTTTTTAAATTAATTTTTACCCATGATTGATTTTTTTTTAAAATGTAATTAATGTAATCTTATATTCATTTCCTTAACAAGGTACATTTTATTTTTTTTACCAAAAATGTGAAATGAATATTTACTTTAACCTATACGACATGAACATAATTTACTACGATCATGAAAACTCAATGTTTTGATGTTATATTTATAGGTTACCATAATTATTTTAAATGTAAATGAATTACATAATATTTTTGTAATTTTTTAATATTTTAATTAAGTGATTTCAAAATGAAAAACTTTTTTTCGCCATGAAATATTCATGAGATTTTTTAAATAAATTTTTTATTGATGATAAAATCCTTAGATTTCACTTATTATTTATTGAGGATATTATTCAAGGATACCATACTTATTATTTTCTTATATATTTTATGTTTATATGGACAATATTTTTATCAAAATTGTTTAATTTTTATGGGTTATTCTATTGTTAAATGTTGAAATATTTTTGGAACCCATTTCCTTCTCGTGGATTATTATATGATTAATGTTTTATGATATTTTGGAATACATATATATGATTTAAATTATGTGATGGGTGGGCCCAAAATTATACATCCCTCGAACACATTGGGTAAATGATGATATATCATGAGATAATAAGTAACAGAATGGGGACTTAACCCAGTTTATAAAGGCTTTCAATCAACTATGATAGTTTGTGGAGTGAACCATGACAGAGGATACAATGAATTGGGATGTAAATTTAAGACACAATGATACACTTGGGAGTAAACCTTGACTAAGGATATTATAGATTGGAGAGTGAAACCAACCCAATATGATAGTCATGGAAGCGTGTCTTGACTAAGGAAATGATCTTATTTTCTCATGTGTTTACCAAAAACATATATCTTAGGAAAATGTTATGAAATCATGGCTCATGTTCATTGATTTCGTTATGATTCTTGTCTTATGAACTATCATTATTTATGCCATGAAGAATGATTGTGATCAATGATATGCTTGGTATGGTTTTCAATTATTAATATCATGTTCACATACCCTTATGATCATGTTATTCTTAAGTTATCATTGATATATCTCTTTTTTACCTTACTATGCACTTGAGATCACCCTTTATTATGTTTCTTTTCCTAATTTTATGACGATAGGTTTTAAGGTTGTTATGTATAACAAGACTAATATATGGGAAGATATTGATAGAACACTTTTAAGATCTTTTTTTGAATATGAAGATTTTGTATCTAGTCTCCAAATACACTAAGACTTTATGCTCCCAGGTCATGTATTTATAAAATAAATTGAATATTGATATATTAAGATGTAATATAAATGTATTGAAAGTATGGAATTATATATAATCTTATAAAACTACAGATATATTGTATACCTTCAATATGGGAAAGTATTTAGTCACCTCTTTTTTAAAGATCAATATATATAACATCACATATCATTACATGAACCAAGATAGATAATGTTTTATATCCTAAATTGGAACTTGATTAAATTAGAGTATAATCTATAATTTCTCAATATCTGTATCATTTAAATCAAATTATCCTCAAGTTCATTCTTTCATTTAGAGTATATGAGAATATCATCTATAAATTCTATCACAAATATTTAATGGCAATCTATAAATAATATATTCATCAAGTATATGAATTCTTATAGATAAATGGTGAGTCTAAATGGTATAAGTATGAACACATATTTCTTATATCTTCTTGAAAAATCAGTCATGGGAATATCCTCCTTGTTTACCTTTACTCAGTAATATTCTAATTGAATATAAAATCAAGATAAGTCTTGGGAACCATGTATATTATCAAACAATTATTCAATATATGTATATGTACACTTGTTATTTATCATTATACCATTGATTTCATAATAATAAATGAAGAGATGTGTTGACTCATATTTGTACATAAATAAGGGGACTAGTGCACTCATTGTGAATCACATGGGAATATAAATTCGTCATTATGTCTCCCTTATTAATTTTTCCTTAGTTCTTATAATTATATAGTGGTCAATATATATAGTCTAGGTGTTTCAACATATCCCCTTAAAATGTGAATTCCATCAAGGGTTATCTACTCTATTGTTTCAATCATATGATCTATATACACTTTCTCATAAGGAAAAACTATTCATTCTTGAGAATTAGTTTCACAAGGAGATTCATCCTCCTCCTTTTACATGTATATAATCAATGGATGGTGTGAAATGTGGAAGAAAATTTTATTTTAAAAATATTTTATGTTTAATATATACAATGAAAATAAATATATGCCCATTAAAACATCAAATTCCATTTAATGGAGCATTAAAATGTTTTCTTGGATATTTATCTCAAAAATATTGATTGTGGAGGAGTTACATGCTTTATATGTAAAGAAATTTTTTTATCCTCCTC
Organism: Viscum album; assembly: GCA_963277665.1. Classification (NCBI taxonomy): domain Eukaryota; kingdom Viridiplantae; phylum Streptophyta; class Magnoliopsida; order Santalales; family Viscaceae; genus Viscum; species Viscum album. Next base: position 1,132,375,178 of record OY728134.1, on the reverse strand, counting down.
CTACAAAATCAAATGAAAATATTGACTGTGGAGGAGATTCATCCTCTTCCTTTCACTTTTCTAAAAAATATTCCATGATTTAAATGTTTTCTATGAAAATACTTTCATTGATAACTCAAATTACTTATTTTGAGGTTGTGTTTGAGTAATTCTACTAAATTTACATAATATGAATGAATGAAAATATCCGAAATGATTTAGTATGTTTTCAATTATTTAATGAATAAATAACATACCAATCATCACTTCATTTTAGGACCCATGTTATCTTTTTTGATAGCATAAAATCATCCTTTATCTCTTAGTCTTGAATGTTGTTGTCATTGGTTATCTTTAATAACCCATGACTTCAAAAATTGGATTTAATAAAAAACATTTACTTACATTTAAAACATCGGAATGTGGTTGGAGGATTAATAACAACCATATTTTATGTTATGAAATTCGTGGTTTTTGTTGTCTCCTTCCAATATTCATTATCTTAGTGCCACAAACATCCATATTTGAAGAATCTCCTCATTCCCTTGGGGAAATTTCAAGGATTCTTCTTATCAAAATTTTGACCAATGGGAAGTTGGACTCTCTTTCTACCATGAAGATTATTCAATGATCCTCCAATGTTAAACTCCATTATCCACTTCTTATCTATAGTTCCATAGGGCCTCTGAGAATCCCTAGTATTAATTTCTAATTTAAGGGTACAACATACAATTTCCACATAGCTATAAATGTCTTGAATTACTAAATATTTTTGTAGATTCTATTTTAGACCAATAAAGAAGCAGTCAACATTACTTTTGGAGTTTCTCAAAAGGTTCCTGGTATATCGTGAAAGCCTTGTGAGGTTTTCATTATAAGAACCAATTTATTAGACCTATGTTTTCCCATGTATAAGGAATTATTTATCCATTTTATGATAGAGAGTGGGGGAAAATTTTTATTGGAAGATATTTTATTAATTCCATCCCATTAGATTTATTTAATGAATTTATTATGCATTGTATTATTGTTCGGTGTCCAAAACTGTTCATATTATCTGTCTAAAAAATATAAAACCAGTATTAATTTCTCTTGGTTAGATAATTTATGTATATATAATATCTTTTCTATTGATTAAATATATAAATCGTTAATTAGGGGATCAAATGACCCATGATAATTTTAAGGCCTTTATCATAGAAAGGACTCTACTAAAATATTATATTTATTAGGATAGTGAGGTTGTTCACTGCGATTCCTATAATTAATAAATTAAGTAAATTGTTCTAGTACTATCATGAACTTCTTGACTATCTCTCTAAAAATATTAGGTATTTTATTAGGCCAATCATCACATTTCCCACCACAAATTTGGTCGATAAGATTCCTCTTTTTTTCAATCAGATTTATAAAATAATGGAATGTTTGTGATGAGGATACATAATTTAATTAGTCTATAAAAATGAAAGCTACATAACATAGATTAAATGACATATATTACTCAACATACCAATCTCTACATTTCAATATTAATTATCCATGGTTTATTTCCTATTAATTTATCTAACCTAAAAATTCAACTAATTCTTCTATAATGGTTTAGAAAAATAATATTAATTATCTAAAGCATATCCCCTAGGATTGTCTATACAAGTGTAAAATCTTTGGTCCACTCATATTACACTTAGTGAAGATCAATTCAATGATCAACTAGCCTTATTTAGAGTGATTACCACTAGGTTCATATGTTCTACAGCTTTGTCAACTCTATAATATCTAAACTAGTTTTTAATTTCAAACAAATCACATACTTTACACTTAAAAACATGTATATAGGTTTTCCTATATTTAAATTTATCCCTAGGTTATTCCATAATGTTTATTCAAATCCTAATCCCTAAACATACTTAGGCCTTTCTATGATATAAACATCAATTAGAAAAATTTATAATACATTTTATATCATGTTTATTGACATCAAGATCCATATAATAAAATCCCAAAAATTCAAGAGGCCTAATTTACCTTGGAAATTAGATACGTAAACCGAAAAATTAAATTAAAATGAAATATCTTTATTTAAAACCCAAATTGTTCTCATAGTTTTTCTTGAAATATTAATTCTACACATGATATCATCTAGATATAAATAAGAAAATTGATGATCTATAAAGCTTTGTGATGGAATAATCAAATAATAGAATGATTATAAACAATCCATGTCAGTAAAAAGTAATATAATGATATTATAAAAAGGTAAGAATCATATATACTCAAATAGAAGGATGGAATGAGAATATGACATCACAAAATCATAGTATCATAGGAATGTGAAAAGAACATAAAACATGATATCATAAGAATAATTTTAAAAGAAATATTAAGAAAACATGACATAATTTGATTAGGATATGTTCATATGCACTATACATGGTATGCCATGTTATGAAAACACCACCCAATACATTGGGGCACTATCAGGTCACACCCTTCAGATGTATAACTTTATGTGAGCAACTTCGATCTTACAATGAAATAATGAATTCTGTAATTTCAATCCCATGAGTAAGGAATGTGGGTTTCAAACATTGATGTATCAAATTGGTTAAGGATATTTATAACTTGGTTAATTATCTTGAATTAAAACAGGTTTGGTAACACACAGCATAAGGTTGTGGAATTGAATATCACGGGATATTTTTGACAACATAACAGGTGTGCATAAAAGATCATGGGAAGTTATTAATGGTGAATAAGTTTAGTATCTCATTAATCGGTGAACATTGGGACATTAAGGGGTGACTATGAACACATGAGAGCAAAAAAACTTGGTAAAAAAAGTTTTATAATGAAGGAAGTTCTTGAATTGAATAGAGGAGGGATATAACCCTTACATTGAGAGGGTCCATCTTAATGGTTGGGATCTTCTATTATGAACCATAGAAACTCCTTTGGAGGGGTCTAGGGAGGGGGAAATGAGGAAATTAATTATTTAAGTATTTATTGTGAATAGTAATTGGACAATGGTTTAATATTTATAGAAAAATATAGAGAATTAATTTATTAATATCCAAATATAGGCTTCGAAGACTTAATTAATAGAAAATAAAAACCATTGGCCTTACCATTTTCTGTTCCAAAAAGTGTAGTTTATATATTTTGTTTATTTTGTGAAATTAAATCTTTAAAATGATATAATATATGATTTTTATGTGATTCATTTTCATAAGTAATTGTTTTTAAATAATAAAATATACTTTTCGTTCTGAAATTTTTTTTTATAGGTTTGTTAATATAATATTACCCTTGTAAAAAACCTCATTTCAATTAAAAACACTATTTTTTGTTGATCAAAACTATTATATAATTTATTACATCAGAATTATGTTATTATGAGGTCATAATAATTATTATATTTTTGACAACCCCAACCCCAGTATACCAGAGCCAATACATCACATTATTACATTGGAATAGATATAAGATTTAAATCCCAAAGGACCGAACAACATACCTATTTTAGAAAAAAAGATTACATAAAAGATAACTATAATAAATTTGGAAAATAAAATAAAAAATAAAAAAAATAAAATCTCAGTATCCTTGAATATCCTTCAAAAAATTTATCTTCATATCCAGGGGAAAGGAAACAAAATAAGGGTGAGCTCAAATAGTGAGTAAATGTAAACTACAATATAAGTTATCATGTATAAATGATAAAAATAAATATTTAAAGGTAAATAACTAAAACCCAATGGAATTTAATCAATAAACTAATAATTAATTTCATAAATAACATGGAAGGGTAAATAGCTGAAAATGTTTTCCATTTAAATAATTGGACAGGGCATAACCAAAAAATTAAGAATGAAATGCATCAATAGATTTTTTTTCATAGTGAAAATCACATGGATGATAATAGAAATTCAATTATAAATTAATTAAATGCATAAATATTGGATTCCATGTTTCCCAGGCACATGAAACCTTTACCACCAAGACCATTCACAAGACAGTTTAAAACATACAAGGTATAAACCTATCTGATTTGGCCAAGTTATCCCTCCCATGAGAATACCAATTCATCAAGGGGGTTACATTAAACAGTCCCCAAAAAATCTCATGCCATTCCAAATAATTACCCATATTAAAAATAATTTATTTAATCCCTAAAAACTTTCTATATAAAATATCTATTTTGAGTAAAGGATACAAATATTTCAATTTTTCTCAGTTAAAAAATTTATTCCAAAGTAAGAAATATATGTAAAAGCAGTTTATGTTTCATGAAATAACAATATCTATTAAACAATAATATTTATATTTATGTTAAATTTGATTAATAATTAAAAATTATTACAATAATTTGATTGTTTTAATAAAAAGTTAAAAATCACAATAGAGATTGATATTTAACAATAAATTTTATCACTTAGTAATTTCAAATAAAATACCCCTAGAATAAATAATTCTGATTGAAACATAAAATACCATTAATAATTAATTATTCATGATATTAGATGTCAAAGGTTAATTATATACACAACATAAATATGAATTGGTTCATAATTACCAATAAGTTTTAATCGAATGTAAATTGAGATAAAATCTCTTTCATTAAACATAATTTTGGTTGAACTCTATTTAAACTCATTTATAATTGTTTTAATTGTGTTATAATCTTATATAAAGACCATATTAATATTTATTATATAATATATAATCATTTTATAACATCTTATCACCTATTTGTTAATAGTAATTCATTACTTTTCAGGTTTTTGGTGTTAATTTCCTTGTTTTTCATGTATGATTTGACTTATTATTTTTTTTGTTTCTCTTACTCAGATCATTATTTCATCATCTACATAATTTAATCCATGATTTAAATATATTATATATTAATTATATATGTATTTAAACTAATCCATAAAAATTTGTGATAGTAAATGAAATAAACCGTTCACAAAGACCCATACGTACACATGAATGCTGATTAAATATTATTATAATATTGAAATATATAAAAGTAAATGATATATATATATATTATAACTATAGTAAATTGGGAATGAATCACATCACTTTACATGTCAGTATTCTTCTGTAAACACGAACGACGTTATCACATTCCCCCTTAAAATGAAAGTGTGAAGGGATGTGTTATATAATAATTATATAAGAATATGGACGGCCTAAATATCATAAATATCATAAATAAATATTATGTGCATCATTATTACAAACCGTGAAATGTGTTTATGGAAAAACGAACAACATCGATCCGCGAGGTGGTAGTCCTCCGTACTCATGAATGGTGATTTAATACCCCATTTGATAGAAGTGTGTGAAAATTTAGGTTATAAAATTGACTTTAAAAAATCTATGTATATTTAATATACTAATTTTATTATATAATCAAGATATAATACTGATTTATGGTTGTGGAGAAGGAAATAAATTAAAAATGATTTTCGAAAAACATTACCTCTTCTTCACGTATCCTCCTTAGGTTTGCACATATTCTTTCCTGTTGGATTAATTCCTAAGATAAGGCTTATATAATTAGGGTATTGGATTTGAGATGTTATGTTTTCTGGTAGTTTTTGAACTAGTTTTTTGTGAGAGTTGTGAAGAAGGGGGGATGAGGGATTTTATAAGTGGGGTGAGCGGAATACATCTAAATTTTTGAATGAAGAATTTCCACCCATATATTTTCCATATCATTTGGATCTAAAAAGGAACAAAACAAAATAATGGATGGTATAAGGTCATTATATGGCCATATAATGGTAATTGGATAAGTTTATAAGTCATTTGGCCTCTTTATTTTAAATTTTATCCCTTTAGTAAACTTATTTTTCTCTTAATCGATGTAATAAATTTTGATTGTTTTCACTAATAATTTTGGTAAATTATTAAGTTATACATATTATAAATTATAAATTCTTATGATGAAAAAAAAATTAATCCATTTTTCCATAAAAATTTCACATAAGCGGAAAAAAGTAATTCCAACTTAACCCCGTCGATAGGATGAGAATTCAAAATTTTAAAGTTAAAATGTTCAAATGTTTATAAAGTTTTTATATCAAATTTCAATTTAAAATTTATTATAATGACCTAAATTATATTAATATATATAATATATCTATTTTATCTATAAAAAAATTCAAGATATAATTTATCATTATAAATTATTTCGAAAAAATAGGTTTTCAATTTAAATTTAGTATTTTTCAATATTCCTTAAAAAAATTGACTTCTTATAAAAGCATAAAAATTCACCCTATGATAATTTTGATAATAATATCTTAGATATGATGTTTATTTTTTCCATTAAAATTTATAAATGTGTCAAAATTTACCTTTAAAATAAGTGCACCATTAAAAAGACGCAAAAGTGCCTTAATTAAAATACAACTTTTACGCACAAAATTGAATATGTTCTTCTCTTATGCCTATAAAATATATTAAATGAATTTTAAAAAAACATTATTGAATATATAATAGAAAATTTTCATTAATATCATTCATTAATTTTTATTTAATTTTATTTATTGTTATAAAAAACCTTTAGGCATAATGATATTTTTTTATAAAAACATTTTCTATATATTCATTTGGTTTTTTATATTCATTTATAATTATTTGATAACAAATGAATTCAACCATATATTTTCATAAGTTATTTAATCATATTCATAACTTAAAATTTAATTTATATGAGATAATTGTTATTTTAAATAATAATATTGATAGTATTTACTAAAACTCAGACATAGGTGTAACTCAATCCATCAAAGAAAGTCATTGTTGTGTATAATGTAAGATAAATTAGTATTGTGTGCATTTAATTCTACATGATATATTTAATTTAGTTAAAATATAAATATATCATAAATTATTATTATTTTATATTACTTTCTATATTTGGTGTTGAGTGTCACATACGCAATTGAATATGATGTTTATATTTTAAAATTTTGGGGTCTTACATTCTCCCCACCTTAAATAAATTACAAACATGCAATTTAACATGATCCTGGTAATCATGGTTTGAAATTTTGAAATACCACTATTAAAAAACCCACATCAAAAAAGAGTTAATAATACATCCTCTTAATAAGAGTGGAAAGGGAGTATATTGGTCATCTAGAATATTCACATAACTAGGTTTCCAAGTAGGAGAACATAGGTGGGAAATTAAAACATAGACCTAAATGAGAGAAATATCTCCCAATTAACAATGGAGAGTTATTGAGATCATTGATCACAAGAAAGTGAGTGATCAATGTAAAGTTAAGTTGCTCAATGCCATAAATCTGTGATGATCTACATGACCATCAGTTCATTAGATATGAACTAAATATGGTAAATTTATTATTTCAAGATAGTTTTTCATAATATTTATGAATTTTTATGAGAGTATATACCTACTTTATTTCATCCCATTTCATAAGAAAAATATCATCTTTGGTTATACCTTGTACTATTTCAACTTCATCTCCTAAAACAGGTTGCATGATATGGTGATGTTACATTATTCTATAAACCTCATACATAGTTCAAAAAACAATTTATAAATTTTTAACCTTATGACCCTTAATGAAGATCCAGATCCATATTTTTAGAAATAAAGTCACTAAATTTCTCAAAATATCATATAATTAATCCAAACTACATGAAGTATCATTAAATCATCACATATGAATCATTTAAATACCTTTAAAATGTATTCTCTTGAAACATATAAATAATTTTAACAACCATAAAACCTTATGTAAAAAATTCATGTTTCCTTATTCCTTATATAATTCATAGATTATAGGATTTATTACTTAAATCCAAAATTGTTTTTAACTCTATCAATTATAGAAGAAACAATTTTTTCAATAATTTATTAATCTGTTCCAAGGTATTCAATATTATCCAATTTAGTTTATTGATATCAATAATATCTCTATATTAATGTTATTATCTCAACTTCATGATCACATTAAGGGTTCTTTATCACGTGTCTTCCAAAAATTTCAACTTTTCTCTAAACCATTTTTCTTGCTCATCAGTATAATATATTCTTTCAAATCCTTAATGATATAGTACTATTGTAAAATAATTATATATTTCATAATTATTATGATGATAATATAATAAATAAAATACATTTAAAAAATTTTTCATGGATCTAAATATATAGAAACAATAAGCATTCAGCTTCAGTTGTATCAATAACATATACACCTCCATGATACCATTTTTAAGGTGTATTCCCTTGATGCTTGGGGAATTCATTTGTGTACCGCCCAATATTCATACAGCTTAAAAACTTAATAACAGAATTTTAAATCATCCCATTGAATTATTTTTCATCGTGACCATGTTTTCTACACTAGTTCCAATACCTTCATTCATTTTCCGGGTTGATTCTTTCCACCATTATCACATGTGGGAAAATCATTCTTTTTCTTCTTCCTTTTATCCCAAATTTTCTCTGTCATCATCTTCTTCTCTTACTTCCCTTTTAATACATAAAACATAGAGAATTATTATATTTCTTTTTATCACATAAAACTATTTCATCATATGAATAAAAAGTATGAGACCCCATCACCCTTTGGAGACTTTTCTTAAGCCCTTAAATGAAGTAGACAGTCTTTCACTTGTTATTTCATATATAATATGTACTATACCTAGATAACATTGTAAATGTGTCTTCATAATCCAGAATAATTTATTCCATAGTTTTATCTAAACTAAGTAAATTTCTATTCGTATCATTTTTTTGTTCACAAGGGAAATATTTTTCAAAGAATGTATCCTTAAAAGAATTTCCTTCCATGAGTTCTATTTTATATTCCCCCCAATTATTCGTGTCAAAAACCACCATTGATCCGCATCTCCATTCTGAGAATACAATTCTTTTGTAACCTTTTAATTTTCAACACATCCCAATACCATAAATATCTTCTCCAAATACATAATTCTCTGCTCAACATCCATCTGATCAAAAGTCCCACTAAATGATGGGTATAGTGACCCATACTTTACATACATGGTTAATAATTCAAAATTGAAGCATACGTATTACAACATATAACAAAACCATGAAAGGACTGTATAGGTATAATGTCTTTAGAAACTGGGAAACATAAACAACTGGTTCATAAAGCATCTACACTTTCTCCAATTTATTTCATCATATATATAGTCCCTTTTTGGCATATCTTACTTAATAAACTTCTTCCTGACCTGGGGAAAGAAAACATACAAAAGGGTGGGCTCAAATTCTCATTAAGGGTAAACAAAATAAATATCAATCACATAAAATTTATAAGAACAAAACATTTAGGAAATATTACCCTGTAAAAGAGATCATAATTTAATAACATGGGATAAATCATGGTTGTGAAATGTAATCCCAATAATCATAACTTAAAACATGAAACTTTGTGTAATACACAAATAATCATAGAGAATCATTTCTTATTAGTCAAGACTCGTATCCAAGACTATCTTAGTGGACAAAGTCCATTTCTGAACCGAGTTCACTCCTCGTTTCAGTCTTGTTTCACTGAACCGGTTTAACCTTCCATTCCAGCCATGTCTATCTAATGAGATATAAAATATTTACCCAATGAATTGGAGGGAGATATAGGTCCCACCATCTTATAATGATACCATTCTTATGTGTTTCACAAAATCATAAACCATACATCATAGCATAACCCATGTAATAAAAATGGGAATCTTAAACATCATGACATCATAAAACAATTCATATAATATAAAGTAATTAATAAAAATATTTCCATCACAACATAATCAAATAAATGTAATAATAGGGATATAAATATAAAACTATGTTTTCATAGATGAAAAATAATTTGGATAAAACACTTAAACTCCATTCTTGAGGAAGATGTCATTTCTCGTACTTTTGTCGGAAAAGTCAAAAAGTACCTCGTACGAAAAACGACAAAAGATTCCTTTGATATATTTTACTAAAAACTCACTGAAGGGTAAAATTGGATTTAAACAATTTTAGGTGGATGGAAATAATATGAAATATTGAGGAAACATGGATGTGGATGATAAAATACACCCCAGAAAATACCAAAGTATAAACAATCTCGGATAAAAATGAGATTGTGATATTTTCCATTACCTTAGGTCCAATATGATTTGTACGTGTCCGAACCTCTTTTATAATGATTTAAATAATGTTATTGACTTATTCCAGAATCATACTTACTGTTATGATATCATATATGGTCATATTCTTATCTTCTTATTAGTAATATTTCATTACTACTTGTTATTCAGGTGTTTATTACATTTTTGTTCTTATGCGTGTTTTTTCGAATAAATTCTTATTCTTATTTATAGGATATAGATACATTATTTAAAGAATGGTATTAGTGTAATATATATCATATTAATTCATTCAATTCACTTATATAATCATTATTTAATGAAGATTATATAGAACGAGTCACATCACATCGTGGAGACGGTAGGCCGTACGTACGCACAAGCGATGATATCGTTCCCATGATCATGGAATTGTATTGAAGTGTATGTATACTATTTCAGAATCAATATCACTTTACAATAATCATATATAGTTATTTATTTGCACTATTATACCCATCCAAGTATGGTGGTGGTGGAAAACAGATTACACCACGGCGTGGAGACGGTATTCCGTACATACGCACGCGCGGTGATTTCATTTTCCGTATGATGGATAAGAGGTGAAATAGGGTTGTTTCATATTTATAATAACATATCAGTATATGAGGGATACTTATGTTATTACCTCATAATGAAACAACTAAAGAAGAGGGAGTATAAGAAGAATGGAACTTGAAGAAAACTGTAGAAGGTATTACCTCTTTCTCGAAGTGCCTCCTTTAAACTTTCTCATAAGGCACTAGAGTTGGTCTTTTGAGAAGACCAGTACCTCTAGTAGGTTTCTAAGGAAGTGGGGAGGTGAAATGGGGAGGGTTTTGAAGAGCCTGAAGGCTCAAAGTTTGGTGAGGAAGAGAGGGAGGATGTGCCTTTTATAAGAGAGGAGAGGGGCACCTTTTGAAAGTGTGAAAATATTATTTTATTATAAACTTATCTTCGGTTTCAAAAGGTCCAAAAATCATTAAAGATGAAGATAAGATGACTCATTGTCGAAATAAAATCATCCAATCTTAATTGGACATGTTTTGGAAAATATTTTAATCATTATAATATTATTTATTTAAATCATTTATTAATGAGGTAAATACTTCATCATTATTGTGTCATAAATAATTTAATTTATATGGTGTCTAAAAATTATAAAAAAATATCATTATTTAGGAAATCATTTTAGATTTCTAATGAATATCTATATTCGAAAATATAATTTTTATAACCCCTTTTAAAAATTAATCACAATAAGATTTTTGTTAATGTCAATTTTGCCTTTACATTAAATTAATTAATCCAAATTGTAATTGTCACTACCAAGTGGCTCAATGGGGTCCCAAAATAGACCCAAGCATGCCCATGGTCAGCCAATACTCATCCAATAAGGTTAGGGCAAGTTTCAAGGTAATTTTGAATTATTATAATATTTTTTTAACCTTGAATTATCTTATTTACCTTTAACCGTAGTAAATAAAAAAATTTCTGTAGTTACTATTCATAATATAAAAAAATTAAAACTAACCTATTAACATAATTTGGACCCACTGATTCCAAATATGGAATCCATTTTTCAAAATTCAAAACACATAAGTTGCAGTAATTAATTTAACATTAATCCCGTTGTTAAGAAAACGGGTTTTAAAAGTTAAAACATTGCCAAAGATTGAAATGTTTCAACCTATGAATTCAATGTAAAATTAATTCTAATGATATAAATTATATTAAATGGTAAAAATATATTCTATTTATTCTTTAAAAACATTCAATATTATAGTTTAACCATATAAAGTATTTCAATGAAAAAAAATTTTAATTAAAATATAGCGCGTTTTTACTATTCACTAAACTATGAAAGTTATCAGAATAATATGAAAAATTTATACAAAGTAAATTTTAATATCCTGATTCTAAATAAGAATTTTATTTTGTAAAATTGAACTTATAAACTTGTCAAAAACTAGATTTAATGTGGGTGCGCCATCAAAGAGTGGTAAAACTGCATTTTTTTAAAAATACTTCTTTTATCCAAAAAACTGATTTTGTTTTTATACCTTATTCTAGAAAATGTATAAGATGAATTAAAATTTTATAAAATTAAAAATTCAGTTAATACTATTCATAACAGCTAATAATATAATATATCGTTGTTTAGTGAAACTTGGTTATTGCGTACGATGCAAGCTATCGAGAAAGGCCACGGTTGCGTGTAAAGAAATCCAAGCTAGTGTTGTGTGCAGTGAAAGATTCCTTTGATGATTTATATAACATAAAAACAAAATATATCTCATAAAAGTCTCGGGTGTTATATTCTACCCCCCTTAAAATGAATTTCGCCCTCGAAATTCGTCACTTCGTAACAAATAGATGAGGATATATCTCCCTCATCATATCCTCAAGTTCCCATGTAGCTTCTTATAATTGGTGGTTCCTCCATAAAACTTTCACCATGTGAGTGGTCTTGTTCCATAGGACTTTTTCGCTACGATCCAGAATCTCTATCGGTTGTTCTTCATAAGAAAGATCTTGTTCCAGTGGTACAACTTCTGAGCTGAGTACATGTGAAGGATCAGGTATGTACTTTCTCAGGAGAGATATATGGAACATATTGTGAACTTGAGAGATATTCGGTGGAAGCTCCAATCGGTAAGCTACCAACACGATCCAGAATTTCAAAAGGACCGATATATCTAGGGCTCAACTTTTCCTTCTTTCCAAATCTCATTACTCTTTTCCAAGTAGATATTCGTAAGAACACTTTATCCCCCACTTCAAACTCTAGGTCTTTTCTTCGATTGTCTTCATAACATATTTGTTGACTCTGAGCTGCACTTATGTGTTGTTGAATAGATCTGACCTTTTCTAGAGTTTGAATTGTCCTCTCAGACTGACCGTCTGTCTGAGGATGATAAGCAGTGCTGAAACTCAACTCTATATTTATAGTATGCAGAAGACTTTGCCAAAACGTTGAGGTAAACCTCAGATCCTGATCAGATATAATAGAATGTGGTACTCCATGAAATCTTACCACTTCCTTTACATATATCCTGGCATGATGATGTAGAGTGAAATCCTCTCTAATAGAAATGATGTGTGTAGACTTTGTAAGACGATCAACTATGATCCAGATAGCATTATTGCCTTTGGAAATTTTAGGAAGTCTAGTGACAAAGTCTATAGTGATGTTTTCCCATTTCCATTTAGGTATGGGTAATGGTTGTAACATCCCCTTAGACTTCTGTCTCTCAGCTTTAACTTGCTGACAAAACAAGCATCGAGAGACATATTCAGCAACATCTCTTTTCGTGCCATCCCACCAGAAGTACTCTTTCAGGTCCTTATACATCTTCGTGCTTCCAGGATGAATAGAGAATGAAGAACTATGAGCCTCATCCAGCAGCTCCTTCTTTAATTCGGGGATGGGAGGAACACAAACCCGATTCCTGAACATTATTATCCCATCATAATCAAGGTTGAATTTAGGAACATTTCTCACCTTCTTTTGTAACTCGACATCTTCTTTCTAAGCCTCTTTAATCTTCACATGTATAGATAGTTGAACATTCATTTGAGAAAGATATGATTTTCCCCTTTCATTATAATTCCATGATCCATCCTTTGAAAATCCAAAAATATTGGATCTTTTGTGATCCTCATCATGGATAAGCTAGCTTGGTCTTGTTGACTTAATGCATCTGCCACCTTGTTTGCTTTCCCAGGGTGGTAATGAATTGAGCAGTCGTAATCCTTAATCAGCTCCAACCATCTTCTTTGGCACATATTCAGCACCTTTTGTGTGAAAATATACTTTAAACTTTTATGATCAGTATAAATGTCACACTTTTCTCCATAAAGATAATGCCTCCAAATCTTTAATGCAATGATTACCGCATCTAACTCCAAATCATGAGTTGGGTAATTTTTCTCATGTATTTTCAACTGTCGTGAGGCATAAGCTATCACCATATCATTTTGTATACGAACACACCCCAATCCCGTCTTTGATGCATCACTGTATATCATAATCCTTTCTCTACTATAAGGCAGTGTGAGCACAGGTTCACTGGATAACCTTCTTTTCAACTCCTTGAAAATCTCTTTACATTCCACTGTCCAAACAAACTTAACTCCTTTACGAGTCAACTTGGTGAGTGGATTAGATAATCATAAAAAATCCTTCACAAAACGTCGATAATATCCACCCAAACCAAGAAAACTTCGGATCTAAGTTACTGTTTTTGGTCTCGACCATCTTTTGATAACCTCTGTTTTTGCTAGATCCACAGATATCCCCTCTTTTGAGATTATGTGACCCATAAATGCAACTTTTTGAAGCCAAAATTCACACTTGGTAAATTTGGCATAAAGCTTCTCCCTTATCAGGGTCTTTAATATAATTATCAAGTGATATTCATGTTCTTCCTTGCTCTTTGAATATACAAGAATATCATCTATAAAGACTACCACAAACTGATCAAGATAGTCTCTAAAGACTCTATTAATTAGATCCGTGAAGATGGCAGGGGAATTAGTAAGACCAAATGGCATCACTATAAATTCATAGTGTCCATACCATGTACGGAAAGCCGTCTTTGGTATTTCCTCCCTTTTGACCCTTAATTAATGATACCCTGAATGAAGATCAATCTTGGAAAAGTATTGAGCTCTGCGTAGTTGGTCAAATAGGTCATCAATGTGTGAGAGAGGATATTTTTTCTTGATAGTGATCTTGTTAAGTTCTCGATAATCAACGCAAAGTCTCATTGATCCATATTTCTTCTTAAAAAATAGAACCAGTGCTCCCCAAGGTGATGCACTAGGGCGTATGAATCCCTTATCAAGATTCTCTTGGAGTTGCTTCTTTAGTTCCGACAACTCAATTGGGGCCATTCTATAAGGTGTCTTTGAAATAGGCAAAGCACCCGGAACGAGTTCTATTGAAAACTCAACTTCACGATTTGGTGGAAGACCTGGAAATTCCTCCGGAAAGACATCTTCAAATTCTCATACAATGTGCATATTATTATTCGGGAGTTTCTCTCCAACCATTTGAGATAAATAACCTTCATTTAGTGGAATCAAGACCCATAAGATAGAAGAAATGTCCACTATAAGGTTATGTTCATCCTTGCATCGATAGACGATCATAGATTGATCTGGAATATGAAATGTGACTTCCCTTATTTGGAAATTGATATGAGCTCCATATAATGAAGTCCAATCCATGCCAAGAATCACATCAAATTCCACTATAGGAAGGATCACAAGATTTGTAGGAAGCACTTTCCCACAAACTTCAATCGGAGAAGGATTGTAAACTTTTGATGCGACTGTTATGCCATTAGGAGTTGTCACAACCAACTCAACATCTAATTGTTGAGGTAATACGGCAATACCCTTAGAAAATTCATCAGAAATAAAAGAGTGGGTGGATCCAGAATCAAATAAAACATTTTCTACTTTAAAGTGGATGGTAAGTGTACCTCTCACCACTTCGTTGTCGTACTCCACATCGCCGATAATAATTGCATGTGACTTTCCTTTGTCTATGGCCTTAAGAGTTTGTTAACGTTGATCATCATCATCAAACCTTGGATTTGGGATTTGATTGGCATAATTCCCCATCTCCTTGCACTTGAAACATTGAAGTGTAGTAGGTTCATTCTGTGTATCCCTTCCTTTGTTTGCATCACTAGATATCTTCTTCCCATTATTTCGACATTCAATTTCCCGATGACCTTCTTTTCCACACATATAACATTTTATTTCCCTCTTAAGAAAATATCCTCCATGTTTCATTCCACACATTGAGCATAATGGAAAACTCATCTTCTTTTCAGTGTGGTCTTTAGATTTTCCTTTGAATTCCATTTTCCTCTTCTTATCAAACCCATGTGACTGATGGGTTACACCAATCTCCATCTCAACCTTGAGGGAACATGGAATAATTTCCTCTTAGATATTGAAGGCCCTTTATGGCTAACGCCCTTCGAAGACTTGGTTTTAAGCCACTAAATAATCGATCGATCTTACTCTCAGGTAGGATAACAATTCTGGAAGCGTACCTAGAAAGTCTTGTAAAATTTGCTTCGTAGGTACCAACAGATTCATCATCCTTTTTCTTCAGTTCAAGAAACTCCTTCTCCATATTTGTTCGAAGAATACGAGGGAAATACTTATTGAAAAATAAGTTCTTGAACTCGTCCCATTATATGGACTCAATTTTATCCCTTTGCCTTATATTATTAATAAGATTCCACCATTGATCAGAATCACCTTCCAAACAATACACTACTAAGATGACATTGTCATGTTCAGAGCATTGAAGAACTGAAAATATCTTTTCAGTGGTACTGATCCATTGTTCAGCCACTAATGGATCAGAAGACCCGCTGAATGAAGGTGGACGCTGCCTCATGAAGGATTCAACAAAATGTTTCTCCTTCCTTTTCTCATTTGGAAGTCCTGCATGATTCATAGCTTGAGAATATTGTGTGAGTATGGCTACAAGATTTTTCATTCTAGATCCCATATCGTTTGGTTTCTCAGGGGTACAATCATTTCATTGCCCATCGCATTCCGCATTAACAAGGTTCCTTCAGGTTCTAGCCATTGACTAAAACCAAGAAGAATAGTGTGAGCAACACTAATTATAAAAAAAACCACATAATTAAGAACAAAATTTTATACTTAAGGTCTTATCAAAGGTTGTTCATGGCAATTTCTAAAACACTAAGATTGTGTTCTATGCTTAGACATATCCTTAGGTTTCTTACTAAGTCTTTCACGTCCTAGTTTGAAAAGGTTGACTATACCTTTCCTCTGATACCAACTATAGCGACCCATACATTACATACATGGTTAATACTTAAAATTGAAGCATACTTATTACAACATATAACAAACCATGAAAGGACCATATAGGTATAGTGTATTTAGAAACTGGGAAACATAAACAACTGGTTCATAAAGCATCTACACTGTCTCCCATTTATTTCATCATATCTATAATCCCTTTTTGGCATATCTTACTTAATAACCTTCTTCCTGGCCTAGGGAAAGAAAACATACAAAAGGGTAAGCTCAAATGCTCATTAAGGGTAAACAAAAGAAATATTAATCACATCAAATTTATAAGAACATAACATTTTGGAAGTCTTACCCTGCAAAAGAGATCATAATTTCATAACATGGGATAAACCATTGTAGTGAAATGTAATCCCAATAATCATAACTTAAAACATGAAACATTGTGTCATACACACATAATCATATAGAATCATTTCTTATTAGTCAAGACTCATATCCAAGACTATCTTAGTGGAAAAAGTCCATTTCTGAATCGAGTTCACTTCTCGTTTCAGTCCTGTTTCACTGAACTGGTTTAACCTACCGTTCCAGCCATGTTTATCTCATGAGATATAAAATCTTTACCCAATTCATTGGAGGGAGATATAGGTCCCACCCATCTTATAATGATACCATTCTTATGTGTTCCACAAAATCATAAACCATACATCATAACATAACCCATGTAATAAAAAATGGGAATCTTAAACATCATGACATCATAAAACAATTCATATAATATAAATGAATTCATACAAATATTTCCATCACACCATAATCAAATCGATGTAATAATAGGGAGAGAAATAGAACCTTATATTATCTTAGATGGAAAATAATTTTGGTAAAACAGTTGAACTCCATTCTTGAGGAAAATATCCTTTATACTTCAAAAACATTTTTCCTTTCTTAACATGTCATACTATTTTAAAGTAAAAGAAGTTGATTAAAAATAAACCTGAATACTTTTAAAGGAAGATTCTTGGAAATAATGTTTTAAAAATCCATTCAAGCCGTATAAGTTAAAAAAACATTCTTCTTGTACTTTTGTCGGAAAAGTCAAAAAGTACCTCGTACGAAAAACGATAAAATATTCCTTTCATATCTTTTACTAAAAACTCACCGAAGGGTAAAATTGGATTTAAAAAATTTTAGGTGGATGGAAATAATATTAAATATTGAGGAAACATGGATGTGGATGATAAAATACACCCCAGTAAATACGAAAGTATAAACAATCTTGGATAAAAATGAGATTGTGATATTTTCCCTTACCATAGGTCCGATATGATTTGTACATGTCCGAACCTCCTGTATAATGATTTAAATAATGTTATTGACTTATTCCAGAATCATACTTACTGTTATGATATCATATATGGTCATACTCTTAGCTTCTTATTAGTAATATTTCATTACTACTTGTTATTCGGGTGTTTATTACTTTTTTGTTCTTATGCGTGTTTTGTTGAATAAATTCTTATTCCTATTTATAGGATATAGATACATCATTTAAAGAATGGTATTATTGTAATATATATAATATTAATTCATTCAATTCATTTATATAATCATTATTTAATGAAGATCATATAGAACGAGTCACATCACATCGTGGAGATGGTAGGCCGTACGTACGCACAAGCGATGATATCGTTCCCATGATCATGGAATAATATTGAAGTGTATGTATACTATTTAAGAATAAATATCACTTTAAAATAATTATATATAGTTTTTTATTTTCACCATTATACCCATCCAAGTATGGTGGTGGTGGAAAACAGATTACACCACGGCGTGGAGACGGTATTCCGTACGTACGCACGCGCGGTGATTTCGTTTTCCGTAGGATGGATAAGAAGTAAAATAGTGCTATTTCATATTTATAATTACATATCAGTATATGAGGGATACTGATTTTATTACCTAATAATGAAAAAACTAAAGAAGATGGGGTAGACGAACAATGGAACATGAATAAAGTGGTAGAAGGTATTACCGCTTTCTCAAAGTGCCTCCTTTAAACTTTCTCTTAAGGCACTAGAGTTGGTCTTTTGAGAATACCAGTACCTCTAGTAGGTTTCTAAAGAAGTGTGGAAGTGAAATGGGCAGGGGTTGGCCGAAATTTAAGGCTCAAATTGGTGTGAGGAAGAGAGGGAGGAGGTGCCTTTTATAAGGGAGGGTAGGGGCACCTTTGGAAAGTGTGGAAATATTATTTTATATTAAACTTATCTTCGGTTTCGAAAGGTCCAAAAATAATTAAAGTTGAATATAAGATGAATCATGGTCGAAATAAAATCATCCAATCATAATTGGACATGTTTTTGAAAATATTTTAATCATTATAATCTTATTTATTTAAATCATTTATTAATGAGCTAAATACTTCATCATTATTGTGTAATAAATAATTTAATTTATTTGCTGTGTAAAATTTATAAAAAATATACCATTATGTATGAAATATTTTTATATTTCTAATTAATATTTATGATCGAAAATATAATTTATATAACCCCTTATAAAAATAAATTACTAAAAGATTTTTGTTAATGTCAATTTTGTCTTTACATTAAATTAATTAATCCAAATTGGCATTGTCACTACCAAGTAGCTCAATGGGGTCCCAAAATCAACCCTAAGGATACCCATGGTCGGACAATACTCATCCAATAAGGTTAAGAAAAGTTTAAAGGTAATTTTTAATTATTATAATATTCTTTTAACCTTGAATTACCCTATTTACCTTTAACTGTAATAAATAAACAAATTACCGTAGTCACTATTCATAATATCAAAAAGAAAGTAACCTATTAACATAATTTTGACCCACTTATTCCAAATATGGAATCCATTTTTCAAAATTCAAAACACAGAAGATGTAGTAATTAATTTAAAATTTATCTCGTTGTTAAGCAAACGGGTTTTAAAAGTTAAATCATTGCCAAAGATTGAAATGTGTTTACCTATGAATTCAATGTGAAATTAATGCTAATGACATACATTATATTAAATGGTAAAAATATATTCTATTTTTACTTTAAAAACATTCAATATTATAATTTAACCATATAAAGTACTGTGATGAAAAAAGTTGTTTTTAATTAAAATATTGCATGTTTTTACTATTCATTAAACTATGAAAGTTATCAGAATAATATGAAAAATTCATCCAATGTAAATTTTTATATCCTGATTCTAAAGAAGAATTTTATTTTTTCAAATTGAACTTATAAACTTGTAAAAAACTAGATTTAATGTGGGTGCTCCATCAAAAGGTGGTAAAACTACATTTTTTTAAAAATACTTCTTTTATCCAAAAAACTAATTTTGTTTTCATACCACATTCTAGAAAATGTATAAGATGAATTAAAATGTTATAAAATTCAAAATTAAGTTAATACTATTCATAAAGGCTAATATTATAATATATCATTGTTTAGTGAAACTCAGTTATTGCGTACGACGCAAGCTATCGAGGAAGGCTACGATTGCGTGTAAAGCAAGCCAAGCTAGTGTTGTGTGTAGTGAAATATTCCATTATTGATTTATATAACATAAAAACAAAATATTTCTCATAAAAGTCTTGGGTGTTACAATGGGAGCCTCTATCGCATAAAGTGATCCAACATTTTGGATTTTTTAGGGAATAATATTCTCCATAAAAGGAATGTCATTTATCATAAGATGATTAAGCTTCCCTAATATATCCATAACTTTTTCAATTCCAATAAAAGATGTATCATCTTTCTTAGTAGGTAAATATCTAAATTGACCAAATGTATTTATATCCTTTTTTATTCCATGTTCCATTTATAAATAATTTCATATAATGGATTACTTATTATAATCATGAACATTGTAAAATTTTAAATAAGGATTAATAGTTAACAGAAATTAAATTATGTATGCGTATCTAATATCAAAATCATAATCATGGTTTCTTTGGCGGTATCATTATCTTCAAATAATTCATAATTTTTAGAAAATAAAATGTAAATTATCCTAATCATATCACCAAGGAGTGTCAAACTAGGGTCACAGTAAGTTCTATTATTATGTACCATTTTATGCTCGGGTCAAGCCAGATCCACCCTTCTCAGAGTTATTACCCCTATTAACATATGTTCCAGAACCACACCAACTTGTAGTATCTATAAATGGATCTATTTCTAGGAATATCCACTTAATCTAAACCTTACCAAAACATTGGGATGCTATTATATAATTATCATCAAATTCATAAATAGGGTTATGTTACTTAATATATTTTTACCTAAATAGATTTCTTGAGGTTTATAATAAACATTAATTGATACCAACTATAACAAACCCGAATCTCGTATCTCGAATATAGTGCCTTCCTTTATTACATTTTCATAGATACAAGAATAAAATACAAAAGGAATGAATAGTTTAAGCCTTTTCAAAAACTATATTACACACATGATACCTATGTTACATTAAGAAAAGAAAATAAAGTATAACAAAAGAAAATTCTCAGCATTTTTAAAACTCATTCAAATAATTTATCTTCATATCTTAGTGAATGGAAACAAAATAATGGTGATCACAAATGCTCAGTAAGGGTTAAATATAGTAGAATATATCATGAATTAATGATCAAAATACACATAGAAATATAAATAACTTAGAATAAATTCCATGTAATAAATAAAACAAGAAATAAGTGCGTACATAATTTGGAAAGGTAAATAACTAAAAACTCATGCCATTTAAATAACAAGATAATGTTTAATAAATAAATAGGAAATGAAATGAATCTATATAGTTTTCATAGTGAAAATATCATAGATAATAATAATAAATAAATTATAATTGAATAAAATTATTAAACATTGGATGACATGTTTCCCATGAACATGGAACCTTTACCATCAAGACCTTCCACAAGATGGTTCAAAACGTACAAGGTACATACCCATCTGATTTGGATAACTGATTCACCCCATGAGACTATTGATACATTTAGGGGATTTTATTAAATGATACCCAACCCTTTTCATAAAATTCCAAATCATTCCTCATATATCTAATAATAATTTTAATTAATAAATAATGTTCCTTATCAAATATCCATGTTGAGTAAAGGTATATATATCTCAATATTTCCCTAGTAATTCTAATATATTTAATAGAAAACACTATAAGTAGAAATGGTGTATTGTTTCAAAAATAATCATATCCATCACAAGATAATATGGATATTTAAAATATATTTAATTACCAATGAAAAATGATTACAATAACGTGATTATTTTAAGATAATATTAATGACCACTAAATAAAGTGATATTTTAACATACCTTTTGTCACTTGATAATTTCAAATCAAATCACCTTGAAATAAATAATTAAAATCGAAAAATTAAATTCCATGATGAATGAATTATTCAAGATATTACATTTCAAAGGGGTAGTATATACACCACATAAATGAGAATTGGTGCATAATAACAAATAAGTCTCAATTGAATGTAAATTTAGATGAAATCCATAACCCCACACTTACTTTTGGTTGAACACCCTTTGACCTCCTATATAATTGATTTAAGATTTTTTCAACTTATAATAGAACCATATTAGTATATATAATATCAAATACATCCTATTTATAACATCTTGTCACCCGTTTGTTAATAATCATTTATTATTTTCATTTTTGGGGCATTAATTGACTTGTTTTTCAAGTATTTCTTGGACTTTTTATTTTTTACCTATTAAATAGATCATTATTTCATTATATCATGAATTTAAACCATGATGTAAATATAATATATACTCAGTATATATAAATTTATAGTAATCTATAAAATTTGGTGAGAGGAAATTGAATACACCATTTTTTAAGATGGTAGGTCATACGTGCGCATGATTGTGGTTTCATTTTCTTATCATATTGAAAAAAATAAATTTATATAATATATATATATATATAATTCCAATATCATTATTATTTCATATATATCACAATTTTTTTTAAACCATCCTTAATACATTTCTTTTAAAGAATGAATGAATCACAATGCTTCGTGAGGTGCCAGTCCATTGTATGAATGAATGTTGTTATCATATTCCCACAAAATGGAAATAATGAAGGTATAAATAATATAATAATTAATAAATAATTAATAAATCATGAATATAATACATATAATATAAAAATATTTTGACCATCATTATTACCAACCTTGAATGGTGGTAATGGAAAAACGAATGACATCCTTTCGTGAGGTGGTAGTCTGTTGTAAACACTAATGATGATTTCATAACCCATTATATGGATGTTTGTGGAGTTTATGTTAATACCACTAAAATTAAATATATATTTTTATTTTTTATATATTGTGGTTATTATATAACTAAAATATACTATTAATTAAAGGAGGTGGGTAAGGAAATAAATAAAAACACTTTTAGAAAAATATTTATTCTTATTCAGTTATCCTCCTTAGGTTTGACCCAATTCCATCCTAATAAGAATTTATTTTTAATATAATTCTTCTAGTATGAGTTGAGGTATGTTCAGGAGTTATATAGGATGTTATTTTTGAATCAAAATTTGTTTGAGATGCATGATGTTGGGGGAGGGGGGAAGCCTTTTATAAGTGGGGTGAGTGCCAAACTTCTAAATTTTTTAAAAAGTAAATTCCAACCATGTTTTTTAATGTAATGTGGCTTTAAAAATTCAAAAAAATATATCATAGAACATATATTGTTAAAATTTGGACATAAAATGGGTTTTGGAAAAGTTTCAACATTATTTTGCCTGTTAATTTTAATGTTTAGTCCATTGGTAAACTTGTTTTTCTCTTCATCACTATAATTAATTTTTTATATTTTAACTAATAATTTTTTTAAAAAATGAATTTGTAAGTTTTATGAATTATAAATTAGTATAATTAATATATGGAATCCATTTTTATAAATTATATTCATAGGAGTTAAAAAAGATTAAAATTAGTCTTGCACACGGGAAGAGAAAACAGGTTTTAAATGCGAAAATGTTCCAAAGTTTACAATGTTTTTATATAAAATTTAAATATAAAATTTATTTCAATGACCTAAATTGGATTTATATATGTAATATTTAACTATTTTTAATTTAAATCCAATTAAAAATATAATTTTAGATTATAAATTATTTACATAAAAATTCAGTTTTCAATTAAAATTCAGTATTTTTCGATATTTAATAAAAATGACACCTCTTAAAAAAATTGAAAATTCAAACTAATATAATTTTTAAATTACACATTCATTTATAGACTTTATATTTTCATGTGAAATTTATTAAACTGTAAAAATTTAGTCTTAAAATAAGTGCGCCCTTAAAAAGAGTCAAAACTACCATTATAAAAATACAATTTTTTATGAGAAAAATTAGATTTTCTCTTATCTTATACCTATAAATTTTATTGGATGAATATAAAAAAATTTATTTAATATATAATATATAAATTCAGTTTATTTAATTTACTAATTATTAATTTATTTAATTTATTAGTATAAAATATCTTAAGTGCATAAAAATAAATTTTTATATAAAAATCTCTTATATTAATTTTTTTATATTCATTGATAATTAATTATGTAAGGACCCATGATTTTTCCAACTACGATTTTGAGAAGAAATTTGAATTTATTTAGATGCTTATAAGGGGTAAAATGGTCTTTTTACCCCAGAAAATTACCTCAAATTTTTTTATGAACATACTATTGGTCTTAGAATATCATGTTTGCCCTGGGGAAAGAGTTTGGTAGAATTCTTAACCATTGAAATTGGAATAGAATAATAAAAATTTAATATCTAATTAAATAAATATTAAATTATTTGCAGAGGTTTTTTAGGTCTAATATTTTGAACAAAGCATCAGATTGATATTTTATCTCCTCTGTTGATTCCGTAATGGGAAATTTTCATATGTGGGGCTTAAACTCGAGTTGGGCATCGGGCTGGGCTATGCTCTTTTTTCATTTCCTTTTTCTTTTTCTTTTTTTCTCTTCCTCTTTTCTTTCTTCCTTCTCCCCTGGATTATTGTGTACGACCACCATGTCTTACACTTCATGTTTCCAAGATAGAAAATGGGAGAGGTAAAGATAGAGATAAGAGGAATGATATACCTTTTCAGAGCATGAGATGCACCGAATCGACATGAAATAATCGTGGACCGCAAATACAGACTATGTTTAAGAGGAATTCACCCAAAGGTTTGTTTTTTTCGTTTCACTATAAATCATTGTATTTTAACTTATGTATTTTTTTAAACCCCTCTTATTCTTTATTAGTGACTCTTGTGGCTCGAACTACAGCTTTTTGGGTGAGAACTAGGGTTTTGGGGTGATTATGGTGGGGGGGTATTTTTTTCAAAAAACCCATCTACATAGTGTGGTTCCGGGAAAACATGATGTATGTTCTTCTTTTTTGGGGTAGATGTTGTTTTTTAAGTACACATTGTGAAATACAGTGTAAACGCCATGTATAGGTACTCAACCATGTATTCTTGTACCTGACCAGGAAACCAGTGTAGGGGTATATGTTTGTGTATAGTACACAACCATACCCCATGTGGGTTTTAGTCCATGTAAAACTACAAATCTAAGCCATGTACATGGCCAGGGTGTTTGAGGGACATTTGAAGGTACCCGTGTAGGGTACACACCATGTAACTAGCTTACATGTCATATACTTGGGCATTTAGAGGCCATATATAGGTTGATGTACATTCCCATGTGTTGCCTTGAGGGGACACAGTATATACCATGGTAACACACATTGTTCTCCTACCATACTATCATTTTGAGGGTTTTTCATGTATTTTCTTCCTTGAGACAGAATTGGACCTGTGAGTAGTGTATTATATATGTGTTATTGCATAGATCGCAATGGTAAGACCTGTGATATCTTTTGAAGACTCCTAGGTGGAATTTCTTAAATACAGAGGTTCTTCCTTTAGTAATCATATCTACTCTCTCCTTAGAGGGAGGCTTGTTATGAGATGATCCATGAACTATAACTCTATACCATTGTTATTAGATTTTCCTTGATGACATCTCCATTTTGAGATGTTCTTTCAATCCTAGGAGGCCATGAGACTAGTTGTTTATGAGGATCCCATGTAGTATTCCCCTCTTATTTATATACCATATATCCCCTATGGGAAGCCTTTGAATATATGCTGACTTATGGAATCCCTAGTAGGATCCCTTCACCTGTGTACCATTATAGGGATCATTTTTGGGATGCCTTTGTTATCTTTTCATTTTAGGATCCCTTATAGAATGCCTCATTCTTTCTTACCATTAGAGGATCCCCTATATGATTCTTCCCTTTACCTTTGCGGCAAGGGATCATAATTAGACCTTAATGGTCCCAAGTATGATGCATCTCTTTTGTATGACTTGAGGGTCCTAGTGTGTTCCCCTATGTTTGACTGGCCCTGATATAGTACATCGGTTTTGGGTAGATATGTTAGTCAGTGTCACCTTAGAACCGATGCTAAATTGTAATCTCAAGGGGATGTGGCCGTATTGTTCGGTTTAGGTGTTTGGACACCCTCACTCATTTTTTTATACATTTACTTATTTATTGCAGATACAGTGATGTTTACATGAGGCGAAACATGGTTGGTGGCTATTGAGCCTAAGGAGAGGCATATTTATTTCTCTTTGGGATAACCAAATATTCTTTTTGTTATCTGGCTTATGAACCATGATATTTCTGATATTTACTTGTATGCCTAATGGTATTACCGAGTATCTTGCTATTGATCCTGTAAATTTGATTATTATATTATTGGGAATTTTTTAGGTGCCTCCTAGTATCCGACTTTTGATCCTATGATTATGTTATATGGGCATGGTGTCCCAAGTAATGATTCTAAATGATGATTCTTCTCTCCTGAGTGATGGGGATGATTATACTCTCCTATATTTTATATATGTTGAGGATAATTATTTTATCCTCTGTTTGATATATTATGAGGATGATTACACTCTTCTCAATCTGATTATAATCATTTATGATTATGTTATACTGAAGGATACATATTATTATTCTCTCCCCGGTTGGTTACATGACTGAGTTGTTGAGCACGATGGATCACATCATTGGATACCAGGAATGATAAATCTATTTTGGATGATAGGGATGATTATTCTCTCCCTTATTAGAGACTCCATGGGTGGACATGGAATCTAACTGGTTAGTTCTTCTTACTAATCACCTAATAGTAAGACCCTTAGTGTAACGACCTATGTATTTATACAATAATATTTTTTTCATATATATTAATATTTATTATAAAAATATTAATTTTAGGTTAAAGATGATACTTTTTACGATAAGAATACTCAATACGCAGTTACGGGTTTCTTCGAAATCATATGTTGCATACAACATCGAGTTATACCGAATAATAATATTATTATTTTAAATGAGGGTTAATACCTAGTCATTGTATTGTTGTGAATGAACATAACTAACTAAAATATGATTACACATGTTTTTTAAAAGTTTTTACATTTATCCAATACATTTTAGAGTCTTAAAATAAGAAAGAATCTAATTTTAAGCATGAAAATTGCAATTTTTTTAAAAGGCTGTTTTACCAACTTTTGATGGAGAACCCTTTTTAAATGTAGTTTTTTTCACATTTATATATTCTATTTGAAAATAAATATTATATATAATAGTGACATCACAATTTACTAAGGATGAAATTTTGGTATTTTTCGGATAAAGTTCATTTTTTAATGAATAGTGAAAAATACTGCATTTTAAATTGAAACTGCCTTTTAATCTAATTTATTTATATAGTTATATTTAAATTAAATGTGGTTTTAATGTGTAATTGGATTATATTTCTATCATTTAATCCATTTTTTGTCATTGGAAGTAATTTCACTTTGAAATTGGACCCCAACGCATCTCAATCTTTTGGTAGTTTTTACTTTTTAAAAAATACGTTTTTTGGTTTTGACGACGAGAATTAATTTTAAATTAATTTATGAAACTTCTATGTTTTCAATTCTGAATAATGGATTTTATTTTTGGAATCAAGGGGTCCAAATTGTATAAATAGGTAACATTTATTTTTATACATTATGAATAGTAACTTCAGCAAATATTATATTTACCATGGTTAAAAGGTAAATCCAGTAAGTAAGGGTAAACAAATAATATTTTAATAATATCAAATCTCCATAGAACTTGTCATAACCCTATTGGATGATATATTTACGACCATGGGCGTTCTTGGGTTGATTTTAGGACCCCATGGAGCTACTTGTGGATGAAAATGACATTTAATTACATTTAATTTAAATTTAAGGAAAATATAACCAAAACATGTATATTTTATTAAAACATATTTTAACCATATTGTATGAATATAAAGGAAGACATGGTAATAGTTAAATTAGTCAACTAAGGGTTAAATCTAATTGATAAGGTTATATTTGACCTCAAAACTTGTCTAAAACCTATTGGTTGAAGGAATATAGTAAAATCATCATCTTATATTCAAATTAAATAAGTTTTGGTCAATTTGAAAATTGAAATTCAGTTCATAATAAAATATTCTTTCAAGACATTCATAAATTACCCCTCCTCCCTCTTATAAAAGGCCACCACCTCTAACCCCTTACACACACACCTCTCAAGCCCCTTGAATCATCCATCCCCTGCTCTAATGTGCTCTCAACATCCCTATATTCCTCTAATAAGCCATACCATAGGCATAAGGAAATCAATAAATTCTTTTGGCTCTAATCAAAGGGAGCTACCCATTTTAAGAGATAACATCTTCTCTAAAGTTCCTTTTGAATATTATTCTTCTTCGCTCCCTATTATATTATTGTTCTTTGATTACATAAGAAAATATTCCTCAATATACTATGATGTTTTTATGAGAAGTATTCAAACTACACTTACACATACCTCCATCTAATGGATTTATAACATTCTATTTCCGCAGAAGGCTAACAAATGCCTCACAAAACAATGATTGTTCAATTATCTCCCATCGCTTCTCATGGTAGCCATTATAATGTAATTGTATTTATATGATAGGTTTTATGTTTATATTTTATCTATGATTCTGTAATTATTAATTACAACATACCTTTCTACTTTTTGTGATGTGTAAACACGATAATTTAGTTTGAGGAAGCACGTACTACCACCCCTTCAACGTGATATGACTTGTTCATGCCATACATGAAACATATAAAATATGGAGTTAATGAACCTATTTAACATATATATATATATATATAATATTATATTATACTTGAATTATAATATGCCTATGTATCATTAATTTTTCATTCCATTAAATATGTAATAGAAATGAAAGTAGTCTTCATGCGTGCGTACGACTTACCGTCTCTATGAACGGTGCATTTCATTTATTATCATCAAATGTAATGGAATATTATAAATAAATTTATAATGTATATATATGAAATATATATGAATAATATTATAGAGATAATGGAATTTTGACGACGTGGAAAAATTATAATTATAACCAGATCATTTTCAACTCAAGTACCCAATATAGACAAAACGATCGATATTAACTTAAATAATTATGTAATTTTTAAAACGTGATAATAAGTGATTTAAAATTTATAATAAACTTTTAAAATTTTCTGAAGAAATTATAAATTAACTTATGTTTATTATTCATTAAATTAAAAAAAATAACAAGTCATGTTAGACCCGAGGTAAGGGACTTCATCTCAATATTCTTTTATTGAGTCATATTTTGATAATATACACAACCTTATTTTATATAGTGTACAATAAACCCATTTTAATTTCATTTAAATTAAAAGGGAATTTTTTTTCTATGAAGTGTGTTACTAAAAGACAAAAGGAATTTCTTTAATGTATGCGACGACAATGACCTTTCCAACATTGTGAGCATTATTTGATATTTTGCTTCCTTAACAAGCCGTGATGTTTTTAAATGGAAAATAAATACAATATACCAATTTACATGTTTTGGTATTGAAAATGGTTTTCAAATTGGATTTAATATTTCAATATCTAGAAATTATTTCTTGTCATTGCAAATGAAATTTTATGATTGAAATATTGATTTTTGAATTCTTTTATGTGTGATGATTATATAATGGTACATGGATATTTGATGGGTTATTACGTGATAAACCAAATAACGGGTGGTTCCATGATAAACCATGGATGGGTGGTTACGTTATAACCTCCAATGTATTTGATATGGAAGTCTACCGTATGGATATTCTATTTAGTGATATCTGTGGAAGTCGACATTATGGTTATTCCATTTACGTACGTTTATGTCTAAAGTTACCTTTATATGTTATACGTTGTTTTATATGGTCTTTATGGTAATCTTTTGGTTACAAAAATTGAAAGAAATGATATTCTATTTAGTGAAGTTTTTTACTTCTTTATGGTGAAAATTATTTCTTGATGATAAATTATTCATGTTCTACATGTCTTTTTGAAAAACTAACAAATTTACATCTCTATGTATCCATTACTGTACTTTTTATCCTCATCCAATGTTTTGAAGTGTTTTTTCACATGAAATAAAGATGAATAATGTCAGTGATGAGATCAAGGAAAAGTCATGCTTTATAAAACATGGAACTAGACATGTTTCTTTTTTTAAGAGATCATGTTTTATGAAAAATATGGATAGTGTGTAAAAGTGTCTACTTATAATATTCAAGTTTTCATGTATAATTTATGACATAATTATCTAAATCTAAAAATTATAAAATATACTCAATGTGAATTTTTAACTAAAATATATATTATGTAATGTTTAAGTTAGGGTCTTTATAATTGTTATCAGAGGTCGATTTAGATTACTTTAGAGATTAGGGGTTTAGTTAAGCATAAGTGACATAACCACAATGATTTGGATATTAGAAAGACTCATAGTTATATTAGATAAATTTAATGATTTTAAGATAATATGAATAATTATATCTTAGTGTTTACCATCCTCATAAGATAGTGTGTGTTGATTTTACTGATATACTCACACTGGAATTTTTGGTTTTAGAGTAAATGGTTGGATATTAGAGGCACCAAAGTAATAATGGATATGGAGTAAACTATGAATGTTTTATGAATAAGAAACCAAATGAAACTGGGTCTACAATTAGAACTCTTGTGGTTATTCTTAACAAACTATCTAGAGACATGATTCACCACTTGAGCCTTTGTGATTTTTCTAAGGCATCATATATGTGAGAAATGAATCCCTATAAAAGTTTAGGTAACAATCATAAAGGTAAGTATATTCAAAAACCTATATGTCAAGGATGTGGAAATAAACACCTTGGAAAATTCTTTAAAAGGTAGGGAAGATTTTATAGATGTGGTAGTGAAGTTAATAAAGTAATAAAGTATCATGGAAATTGGAATCGTCCAGTTGACTCTAGGAAAGGGAAATAAGATCTTTTGAGGGATCAATTGAGTGTTTTAAATGTGGTGTGCCTGGTCATTATACAAATAGACATCCTAATAAGAAGGATAGGGAATGGGATATTCAAGAACATAAAAATATATGTTTACGAATGCCTAATTATTTTCTAATTTAGGATGGGGAAACTGATAATGACCAATTAATATTATGGATTATTTTATAGATGATGTTTTGAAATTATTGAATCTTAGGATATGATCCGTGATTTTGTTTTTAGGAATGAGGTATTATAGAATATGTAGAAAAAGAATGGTTAATGGATCATGAAGAATTTTCAATGAGTAATAAGTCTACATATAGAGAATTCATGAGTTAGGGTATATTTTAAGATGATGAAATGCTTAAAAGTATTAAGGCGTTTTTGATGATTGGATTACATTGGAAGACTTTTTCTAGTATGTGTATCCCTGAAGTTTGATATGTGAAAATATTATTCATGAATGAATGATCTTTTCTTGTGTGGACATAATGGATAACCTTAGTGGTTCATATTATCTTTTGTTTTTAGGTGATAAATGGTTATTACATTTTGGGACGCAAAATGAAAGTTATTAGATAACCTTTGAGGATAAAATAGGTTATGGTCATTTTTTAGGAAATTATCTTATTCTTGAAAATGTTATAAAAATTATATGGTTTTAGAAAAATGACAACCCGAAGGATGGGTGAAAACCCATCGCATCTGGAAAGGCCATGGGAATCAAACCCTCAACCGATGGGCGACAAGGGCACATCTCCTACCACTGGCCTACGTGAAGTCCCTGGTTAGTATGACATATTATTTTTAGTTAAATTATTTTATTGATCAATAATAAGTTGATTTGGTATATTATGTATTTTCAAATGGATATCCTTAGTATAGAAAAATGATTTGGTGATTAAATGAGAAGGGTTATTTTTGAAGAGTTTTCTCTTTTGGGAACACTATATGCCTAAGGAAAATAGAATAATTTTGGATTTCAATTGAGGTGTAATGGTGGAATTTTATTTTGGAAGAATCTATTTTTTTATTTTGGACATATAGAGATTTGGTTTATTTATGGAAATTATTAACCAATCATAGATAACATGTGATTAGGATAATTACATTCATGTTTGAGACTTTAAGGGTAGCTGATGTTTTTTAGAGATAAATGTTATGATTTTTATAGAAGACTATGTGATCAAATCCTTCTAGATTTTGGGTTTCAATCTTAGTTTAGATCATTTTGAATAATTTTAAGGAATATTGGGTATTGAAAGGACTTTGTTGAGCTTTGCCTATTGTTTATTCAATTTTGGATATTAAGAGTGGTATTTCATTACATAATAGATTATCCTTTTTTGGAATTATCTAATCTTGTACTATACATTGTGGTTTTGGTTAATGTCTAAATAGAGGATAAATTTGTATTTAATCTTTTGTGTATTATTTTATTCACTAGATGTTAATTCTAGTGCTTCATATGTGACCAAGTCAACTTGAATTCTCATCTTTTGGAGAAAAGATTTGTTTGTGGTAGAAATTTAGTAAAGGATTATACTCTACTTGAAAAGTAAGTATATTTCCTTATGTCATTAATCAATATCATAAATAGATTATCCAAATTTATGAAAGATAAATTAAATCAAAAAACTTTATCCATTGACTTTTCCTACTATGAAATCAATTACCATTTAACCCATCACAAGTTTGTGGATTTTTAGTGGTTAACTTTTTTCTAATCATGTTTTATATCTCTCTCCATCAGAACATGACACTTAGTTTCTCTTCCATATACATGTTTTCCTACATGGAACCCTAGAATGGGTTACATCAGGTGACATTTTTACATCTCTTAACTTCTTTTAAGGTGATAGTATTATTGACTCTTTTCAATGTGGGACTTTCAATAATGTTTCCAAACCAAATTTTAAAATTCCAAGGACGCAATTTTCAAAAGGGGGAAGGATGTAATATACCAGGTATTTATATAATAATACTTTTTTAAAATATATTAATATTTATGAATATGATATTAATTTTATGTTAAAGATGACATTTTTTTTATAAACAAACTCAACACGCAACAACGGGTTTCCTTGAAATCTTTGATTGCATACAACTTTTAGTTATATTGAAAAATGAAAATATTATTTTAAATTGTAGTGAAAAAAATATCATTTTATTTCCATGAATGAACACAAATAAAAAAATTATGATTACCCATTTTTTTGAAATGTTTTTACATTTATCCAATAAATTTTTGAGGCTTAAAATAAGATTGAATATGATTTTAAGCATAAAAAATCTAATTTTGTCAAAAGGTTGTTTTACCGCCTTTCGATAGACAACACCTTTTAAATGTATTATTTTTACGTTTATATATTAAATTTTACAAAATTAAATTCTTATTTATATGTGGGACATAAAATTTACTTTTGATGAAATTTTGGTATTTTTTTCGATAAAGTTCATTTTTAATGAATAGTGAACAATACTGTATTTTAATTCAAAACTACCATTAAATATAATTTCATTATATAGTTAGTTTGTACTTTTAATTGTTTTTAAAGTTTAATTGGATTATATTTTTATAATTTAATCCAATTTTGGTCATTGGATGTAATTTCACTTTGAAATTGGACATAAACGCATGTCAATCTTTTGGTAGGTTTTACTTCCTAAGAAAACACTCTTTCTGGTTTTAAAAACATGAATTAAATTTAAATTAATTTCTACAACTTATATGTTTTCAATTTGGAAAAAATGGATTCCATATTTTGAATCAGTAAGTCCTAATTATGTAAATAGGTATCTTTAATTTATAGAAATTATGAATAGTAACTTCAGTAAATATTTAATTTTTCATGGTTAAAGGGTCAATCTGGTAAATAAAGGTAAAAAAATAATATTTTAATAATATTAAATTACCTTAACACGTGTCATAACCTACTGAATGAGATATATTTGACCATGGGCATCCTTGGTCGATTTTAGGACCCCATGGATCCACTTGTGGGTGAAAATGACAGTTAATTACTATTAATTTATAGTTAAGGAAAATATATCATAAACTTGTATCTTTTAGTAAAATAAATTTTATATTGGGTTATATAAATGATATCTTAAAAGATAAATATTTATTATAAATTTAAAAATATTTCATACATCATGGTATTTTATTTGAAATTTTTAAACATCAAATAAATAAATATATTTATGACACAAAGATGATGTAGTGATTAACTTGTTAATGAATGATTTAAATATATGATATTATAAAAATTAAAATATATTTATTTTGAACCTTTTTATGCCATCCTATAGTTTTATGGATAGTTATGACTTTTTATATTTGAAATAATGATGTTTTTAGAATGAATAAATTTGTGATGGAATTTGAAAAAGTCATGATATGAATTGTATAAAAATTTACATAAATGAGTTTTTAAAACAATTAAAATTTTTTTGAATGATATAATAGTTAAAAGAACTAATATTTATCCAAATGACTTAGAAAATGATGAAAATTTCATTAATTAACCACTTGAGTTTCTATTGGCATTTTATGGTAACTATATTAACCATATAGTATGAATATACAAGAAGACATGGTAATAGTTAAATTAGTCTACTAAGGGTTAAAGCTAAATGATAAGGTTAAATTTGAAACCAATAACAATCTACAACCTATTGGTTGAGTGGATTTCAAATAATCTTCATCTTATCTTCGAATTAAATGAGTTTTAGGGCTTTTTAAAATTTAAATTCCATTTATAATAAAATAATCTTTCAAGACATTCCTGAAGTACCACTCTTACCTCTTATAAATGGCCACCACCTCTAACCCCTTACACACACCTCTCAAGTCCCCTGGATCCTCCATACTCTACTAAAATAATCTCTCAGCATCCCTCTATTACTCTTATAATCCTTACTTTAGGAATAATGAAATTCATGAATGCATTTTGGATCAAATCAAATGGAGTTACCTATTTTAAGAGGTATTGTCTTCTCTAAAGTTCATTTCAAATATTCAAGTTATTCACTCCCTATTATATTATAATTATTTGATTATATAAAAAACCAGTATCCTCAATATACTAGGATGTCTTTAGGAGAAGGATTATAACTACACTTACACACAGCTCCATCTAATGGATTTAGAACATACTGTTTCTATGGACGGTGAACTATTGTATCACGAAATGATGATTGTTCAATTAGCTTCTACCACATATCATGGTGGCCATTATGGTGGCACTATATTTATATGATATATATTATTTTTATATTGACTTTATTCTTCTGTAATTTTTATTTACAACATACCTTAATGCTTTTCATGATGTGTAAACATGGTAATTTCATTTGAGGAAGCGCGGACAACCACCCACTCAAAGTTATATGGCTCGTTCATGCCATACATAGAATTTATAAAAAATGGTTTTAATGAACTTATGTAACATATATAAAATATTATATTATACTGGAATTATAATATATCACTGTATCATTATGTTTTCATTCCATTAAATATGAAATAGAAATTAAAGTAGCGTTCATTCATACGTACGACTTACGGTCTCCATGAACGGTGAATTTCATTTATTATCTCCAAAATTTATATAATATTATAAATAAATATATAATAAATATATATGAATAATATATTAATAATATTATGGACATAATGTAATTATGACCTCATGGAAAGAATTTAATTATAACAAGATCCTTTTTCTTCTCAAGTACCGAATATCGACCAAATGACTGATATTAAGTTAAATAATTATGTAATTTTTATAATGAGGTAATAAGTAATATAAAAGGAATAGTAATATTAAAATATGTTCTTAAGAAAGTTGAAATTAATTAAAGTTTATTATTTTGGAAACTAAAGAACAAACGAGTCAATTCGGACATGAGGTAAGATACTACCTCTCAATCTCCTTTCATTGAGGCATATTTTGATAATATACACCTCCTTATTTTATATGGTGTATAATAAACCACTTTGACTTTTATTTTCATTCAAATGGATTATTTTTTTCTATAAATCATATTACTAAATGAAAACAGGATTGTTTTTAACGTATGCAGTGATGATGACATTTCGGCCGCTGTAAGAATTATTTGATATTTGGATTCCATAACAAGTCATGATGTTTTTAAATGGAAAATAAATACCATATAACCTTTTTAAATATTTTGGTTTTGAAAATGGTTTTTAAAGTTGATTTACTATTTCAATATCTTGAAATTATTTCTTGTCATTGAAAATGATATTTTATGATTGAAATGATTGTATTTGCAATCATTTATGTGTGATGATTATATAATGGTACATGGATATTTAACGGGTGGTTACGTGATAAAAAATGATGGTTGGATCCATGATAAACCAAGGATGGGTGATTACATTACAAATTCTAATGCATTGGGTATGGAAGTCGGTTGTATGTCTATTCCATTTCATGATATGTATGGATGTTGACCGTATGGTTATTTGATTTAAGTATGTTTATGTCCCAAATTACCTTTATATGCTATAAATTATTTTATATGGTATTTATAGTAATATTTTATGTTACAATAATGGTATGAAATGTTCTTATATTTTGTAAAGTGTTTTTTGATAATTCATTAAGGTGAAAAGTATTACTGTATGACAAAGTATTCAGGGTTAACATGTTGTTTTGGAAAACTAATAGTTTTCCTTCTTTATGTATCCCTTGATGAGCTTTTTTTGCTCATACCATGTTTTGAAATGTTTATTCACAGGACATAAAGATGAATATGGAAAGGATGGGATCATGGAAAATTCATGCTATCAAAAACAATGAACTAGACATGTTTCTTTGTTAAGAGATTTTGTTTTATAAAAAATTGATAGTGAGTTGAAGTGTCAACATGTATAATTGAAGTTATTATGTATAAGTTATGACCCAATTCTATAAATCTATAAACCTAAATAGATTCTAAATGTGATTTATTAACATAATTCAAGATTATGTAATGTTTAAGGTTGGGTCATTATACTTAGGGATTATTTGAGTTGTGAATGTCTGGACTGCCTATGAATAAAGATATAGGGATGATACATTGGACGGGATTAACATGGTATGTGTAGAAATAAGTATATCCCAGTGAACATTTATATGATGTCCATATGTATTTCCCTAGAATTCACAATTACTGTGATTGGAGGTGAGTATGGGTGAACCCATGTGTAGGATTAGTATCCCCTT
This sequence comes from Viscum album, assembly GCA_963277665.1. Lineage (NCBI taxonomy): Eukaryota > Viridiplantae > Streptophyta > Magnoliopsida > Santalales > Viscaceae > Viscum > Viscum album. The sequence continues at coordinate 1,132,337,440 of OY728134.1, read as the reverse complement.
TTGGTGACGTAGCTTGCTCGGAGAAATTACCTTCATTGTCTAAAGGATGTATATGTGAATTAGGATTACAGACCCATAGATCGACTTAATTATACATGGATTTAGTGGTATAAATCCAACTCAATTCCCATTCATAGGATGTTTAGTTACTCAGGATCACAGAACCAAGGATTGACTAATCTTTGGTTTAATGATATTTCATTCACTTACCCATGAATATTCATATTTATGAATATATGTATAGGTATGGTACTATACATTTATATGTATATAGATATGGACATACAAGGTGGCACTTTCCCAGTTGAATATGATCGTAGACATAGGGTTTGATTGTTGTTTCAGATCTATTGGTTTTACTTATCTTTTATGTTGTGTCTCACCTGGGCCGACCACTTTACTTCTGCATTCACTTATAGTAGCATGCATTATATATTCCACATTGGGGTGGCCAACAAATATTTTTTCTCACCCATGAACGCGAACCTTGGTGTACTTGTAGACTTTTTGTCTTCGTTTTAGGTTGAGCATGGTTTTAATGGTGGATAGGGATGATGCACAAAGTTGACTGATCAAGAAGAGATGCTTGTGTTGGATCTTTTGAATTTCCTAGTGCAGTTTGGAAGAGATAGGAGACTAGGTACATGGTCTTTCATGTAGGTTGTATTATATCCTTCTACTTTTATTTAATTTTCTTATACACTAAGTTATCTGTTTGGTCAGCCCAATGGGTGACCAATGTCGTATGTATTTTATAGTCGTTAAAACTTTTATATCATTTTTATTTATTATTTTAGCATGTTCTATTTCAGTTTATTTATAGCTTCTTCACTATGTTTAATTTCATTTGTGTATGATACTTAGATATTTTTGTTGTTTTCCTACTTTGGTAAGAGGTAATATTCTCCCCACTATCACAACCAAGAACCTCTCTGCTAGTCAAGAAACATCTACCATATGAGGAGGAATGCTTGAGGCCTCGTAAACTGCTAGATTGGAGCACCATTTCAGTAGAATCTGTATCTAAACATTAAATAATTGTAACCAATGAATTAAAACATATATTTTCCTAAGTTTCTTAATATTATTCATACACTGAAAATTACAATCTAGGATATAATTTAAATTATAAAAAAAACAATATTAATAGCATTTAGTAAAACATGGTCTTACGTGTAACACAATCCATCAATGAAAGTCGTTGTTGCGTGTAATGGAATCTTAACCAGTTTTTCATGCATTTTTAGCTACAGAATAGATTGAATCTATTTGAAATATTAAAAATATCTAAATGTATTTATCTATTATAATCCTTTTTAAACATGGTGTTTCATGTTATATACATAATTGAATATTATGTTCATATATTAAAATTTTGGGGGTGTTACAATATCTTCATACCATATTTCATTTTTACCCAAAAATTTGATTATATTAGAAAATTATGAAATATTAAACATTGTATAATTTATTCATGATGGTTCTAAAGATTAAAATTCATTAATTAATTTATATTTGTAAATATGATAATTTTAAATTTTTTTAAAAAAAGCTATATTTCTTGAAAAATAAGTATTATTTAGCCTAATTAACTTTTTAATACATATAAAAATTAACCGAGACATTTAAAAATTAGGTTATAATTTATATTAAAATGAATTGTATTTTATAAGAATATTTTATTAACATGGAATTTATTTAGAATTATTTCATTTATCGTAAAAGGGTTTTTTATTGGAAATTATTTATTTTCTAAAAATAAAATTACATTTTATTTGTATCCAAAAGTTTTATTATCATGTTCATATTATATTGAAGTGTATTATATTAAATTTATTTGTAATGAAAATGGGATATAAGAATCCAATATTTAATTTCTTAAAATAAAATTACACCCTTATAATACTATGGTCTAGATTCATAATCTTTTATTACATCAGCATACACCCTATGGGTAAGGTGTGTGATGGTGGTACTTTCATTGGGTGGCTCAGATAACATTGATCTAGTGGTAGTCCCTAATAACTTAAACTTTTTCCATTGGTGGTTCCTCTCAAGACCCACTTATTGAATCTCTTCTTGGTCTTGGTCAAGTTTCAATCCAATCAATGCTCCCTCCCTACCAATCATAGACAAATGAACTTCATAAGGCCTGATTCAATGGGTTGATGTAAACATTTCACCATTATGAATGTATTATTTCTCTTTAAATCTATAAATATTCATTGATTCTGATGGTAAAATTTTAATGGAAACATTACCAACGGTAATAAATCCTAATAGTCATAATTCAAAACATTCATAATGTCTAATGTTTATAATGCTCAGTGTTCATAATGGGTTTTAACTTCTTATGAATACCTCCCATTTAATTCATTTATGTATTACTTAAATTTATTTTGAGGGTCAGTATTCATCATTTTCAAAAATAAATATTATATTATTACTGTTTTATTTCTATTTTTATGGTGGTTTTTATGAGTGTGATAATCCTAAGTGATCGAGATTGTCCAAATTTTCCAATTTTATATTTTATATTTTTTTATTTTATTTTCCTATTTTAATATTGTGCATTTTACTAGGTTTTATTGTTGAATAAATTTAATCTTATAAATTAATTAAATAAACTGTTATCTTTTTTTAGACAACACCAGATTACTAAATATTTCACACATACATATATAGAAGAAAAATTATATATATAAATTTTGAGGTCATTACAAATATCACATTAACCAAAATTGAGGCACCAACTCTCAATCAAGGAAGTCATCGAAACAAAAAGGTTCCATGTGACAATAAGGTGATGTATCTAACCACTTTACTTTTTTATACTAATCATGTGAATTTCCTCATGGATCATCTTCCAATATGGAAATAAAAGATTCCCTTTCAATACATCTACATCAACTTGGATCCATTGTATATCTGTCATCATGTGAGACTATATTACCTTCATCCTTATATAATGTAGCTGAGACTTTTGACAAACCATATATAAAACCCGGAACGTGGATATGAGTGTGAGTTATGGGAACATTCTGTCTCATCCACATGATATACATTTCATCATAAAAACATATTCATTTAGAGGAATGATATTATTCAGATGGAAATAATAAATATTCCCAAACATGTTCACTAGTATCTAAAAGATGAGGTGGTATAAGATATAAATAAATCCCCCTATACTATAAAAGGAAAGTGTCTCTACAACCATCAATGAACTTTTATATGTGAATCCATGTATGAAGGATGATATTTTACTTACATAGATGAACATTAACATGACCCCTAGTGAAGGAGAAACATATATCTCCTTCCACAAATACCATCAAGATGTATTGTACAATAACTATACAAAATTTCATAGGTTTTATAATGTTATGGCTACACATAATTTTGGTTTTCATGATGACTATTGTTTCATTATGTAAGAGTTGATGATAATTCATCTAACTCATTCTACCATGATAGAAGATAAAGTTAAAAATCTCATTTTATTCAACATCATTTGGAATGATTAATAACTACAATGGATTTACAATATTTTCTCTTTCATGAATAATAATGGGAATATACAAGCTTTCATTAACCTTGAGGATCATAACTGAAATGGTATCAAGGATGATTTCCTATTCTAGGTTGAAAAATTATTGATATATGTGATGGTGAGTTTATATACACCCTCTTTTATAGATGGATATTGAATATATAACTAGACTCATATGGCCATTTTTGATGAAAAGGAAACCGACTTCAGGGAACACTAAGTCATATATTTCAATTGAGTAATGCATATTGGCTTGAAGAATACTAACACTAAATATAATTATTCCATGAACTTTATTATTAATCCCTTAATGGGGAAGATCATATAATGTTCTGTTGATGATTTATTGGTCAATTCTGAATATTTTTTTGATAAACTTTCCAATCATGAGAGTGTATTAATTTAGTTGTAGAAATAGAAAATGAAATTGAATGCATTCAGAATTTCTTTGAGGGAGCATCATGAAAATTACTTTCTTTTGTAGTTCACCATTTTATTATTGAAGTCGACCCTAAGATTACTTGTGTAATCCTTGGAATTTCCCCCAGCTATTAATCAAAAATAGTTGAGGGGGATCCAAGGAAATATTTCTTATATCAAACATTTAATATCCAATATCACAATTAAATACCTATCCTTCAAAAAAAGTTATAAAAAATAGAGGAACCTATTTGCGTGACAATGATTTTCCAGATGATTTATATAATATCAATAAGTAACTTCTATTACCTTTTGATATTATTCAACAAGCAGAGGTAGAACCATAGAGACCTAATAATCCGTACAAATTTAATCTCCATAATGAAGTCATAAATCCATTTGAGCTCCTAAAACTGAATTGGATAACCTAGGGAATAGTTAGAAAAATATGGTGACATAAAAAGCCCAATAAGGGAATACAAATTATAAGGAAACATAATGTTTAATTAAAATAGATAATATTGTATCTTTGAAGACAAGTCTCATGATTAATAACAAGAAAGGATAAAAAAATAACATGGTATCATAATATCATGTAAATATAGTAAATGTGATAAAATAAATAAATAAATAAGTATAAGTCAAGGATAACTACTAAGACAACATCACCAAGTCGATAGAGTTCCATCATAAATTAGGATTACTCTTTAACCCCAAAAATATTGTCTCAAGAGATAGAAACATTACCTAATTCCTTAGAGCACTATCTTTTGACACCCATAATAATATATTCATGATTATTTTGTTCCATGAAATTTAAAAAAAAAATCACAATGAATAATCATAATAATTACCCATGAAAATAATTGTGTTACATAATTATGCCTTATATAATAATCAAAAAATATTTCGTAAAGATTGAAAATATTAGAAAGAATTGAATATTATGAATGTTCTTATTTTATTAAATAATATTGGTCTCAAAATATGGTTTATATTTGAGAAAAAAAATTAAATGAATATTACATAAAATAATTAAAGAATAGAAAAGTTCCCCTTAATAAGGTATTATTTTAAAGAATTAATCTAAGAAATGAATTTATGGCATGTATTACCCATAAAAGGAAGGGATAATGAGATAATTATATATATAAGAGACATATATATATGTAACACCCCGAGTTGCAGTAAATACTAATAATAATAATAATAATAATTTTAAATAAATTATAATTTAAGTAAATATGTTATAAATGTATGTAATATGTTTACTTATAAAAAATATATATTTTTTAATAATAATAAGAGATGTATTTTATTTATATATGTAATTGTTATATTAAAATATAAATTTATTCTAATTTGGTTTATAATGATATTAATAAAAATATTAGTTTTGAATTATTACTATTATGAAATTATAAATTCTAATTAGATTAATTTGTTATAAAATGATAAATAATATAATTTTTTTTTAATAATTAAAAAAATTATAATATAAATAATTAAAGTTTCATTTGATGTCATTCAATTAAAATGAAAATTTTATGTTCTTATTTGTATTAGTTTTCAAAAAATGACACTTTTTAGTGTAAATTAAATTTATTTTTAAATAATATTTTTATGAGTAATATATTAATATCTTTTTTACAAATGAAATGTTTTTGCATGTATTTATAATTATTTATAAGTATAATTACTTGTTGCTACATTGAATTAAATATAATATTATCATTTTTAATTTTAATGTTTCAAAATTATAAATATTTTGTACCAATTATGATAATTGTTATGTTGGTATATTTTAGAATTATTAATTTAATTTATACCATTTTAAATATGTAATATGTTATAAATATATATTTTTTACAATAATAATTGAATAATTATATTTTCATAATTATAATTTTATTTGATTTATAAATATATATTTATATATTTATATACATATAATTAGTTTCATTTTTAATAAAATTATTCGTATTTTGATTTATATATATATATATATATATAAATATGTATGTTTATAAATAAGTTTATTAGTTAAAGTATTAAAACCAATACTTTTTATAATGTATGCTTAAAATAAATTAACGTTTTGACTTTTTTATAGAATAAAGATAAAGTAGAAATAATATTAATAATATTATAAAAATATAATAGATTGATTGATGAAAAAAACAAGAAAACCCGGATAGGGTTAGGTGAAAAATGGACCAAAAGAAAAAGAGAAATAAAAAAAATCAAACAACAATAAATAAAAGGAAAATCAAGAAAAAGAAAGATTAAAAAACAAAACAATCTCGTGAAGGGATTGAAGACCCATATTAGGGATGTTGCACCAGAGATGTCCATGGGGAAGGGAGATCGTGTCGCGTGTACAGGCTATAAACCGGTGTTGGGTGTCTCGAGAAGGTCAGGTGGAATTCGACTTCACGGAGTAGAGTTGTTCGAAGACCCCGCGTCGTGCAGCCGGGTGCTCCGATTTGGACCGAAGGAACCGAGATCGACGCCTCACACCAGTCGTTATCATGTTGGGGAGTCCATCGAAATCACAACCAGTGGCTATCTCCATCATCCTCTCTCCATCTCAACTTCTACTCAACATCCCATGACCTCAGAGGTCCTCCATGGCCTCACCTTTCCATGATCCTACTTCCCTTTTCACCTCATCCCTTATCCTCTCGATTTTCTCTTCAGGTGATGTTATATATAATATATATATATATATATATGTTGTGGTTTTTTCTTCTAACCAAACATAGAAGTTTTTTTTCACCACAGAAGTATAGTGTAGGGTCCTCTGTTGTTGGAGTCGAGACCTATGAATCCTTTAAACTCCTCTCCCATGCAAGATGAACCCCACAGGTTCACCCTCTCATCCCTCTCTGTTTTCCTTCGAGCACTCCAAAACCTCCAGCAAGCTTTCTCCAGGCCGAAACCCTCCACCTCTATTTAAGTAATGGACTATTCTACCAATTTTTGTTATTAAAACCAATTACACATGCTTTTTGTATAAACATGTATATTGTATATTGTATATGTATATATATATATATATATATATCAACTCCTTCCTGTTTTCAAGCCTCTCCAAAAAAAGTGTTTATCACAGTTTTAATTGAGGGTTCACAAGAAAGGGATTACTTTATCATGAAAACCCTTTTCATATAGTTGTATATACACAGGTTATATATATAAACACACACATATATATAATTATAAATGTTTATGATTCAATTTTGGTTTCGACTCGTGTCTCTTTTTAAAATTGGATGTTGTGTTTGTTAATGTTTTTTTTAAAGGGATTATTTTCAGTCAGTTTTATTTTACAAAACCAATATATATGTATAATCTATTATATATATATATACATATACATATTTATATTTATATGTCAACCCTTCTCTATTTTAAGGGTTTTCAATTTGGGTCATTGAAATGTTGTTAAGGTTCATACGTGTATAATCTATATAAGGGTTTAACTTAAAAGGTTACCATTAAGAAAAACCCAATATATATATATATATACAATGTGTATAATAGGGTATAAAAGAATTTAAATATATAACCCTTGTCCAATCCATTTAAAGGTTTCAAAAAATGATTAGGTATGCTTTACCATAAATTATATATTTATAAATGTTATTTTGAAACTGTTCATCATGTCAAATCCCTTTTCTAGACATGGTATATGAAATTATACACATATATATAAATATGTAATTCAATTAAAATCAAATTATGATTTTTAAGACTTCAATATCCATCCTTAAATAATATTTTATGTGAGAACCATGTTTTGGGTTAAATGGAATTATGTTTCTAATACCTAAATTTATATATATATACATATATAAATATTTATGTATAACAATCCAAATCAATTTTTATAATTTTAAAAATATGATTTACTAGCCTTAGATAATGTCTTAGATGAGAAATGTCATTTTGGGTCAATTGGATTTATATTTTTTTATGCAAAACCCTAATTTTTACATATGAATATACATTCGGTCACACAAGTTTTATACCTTACTTGGTTTGGATTTCAATCAAGAATTATTAATAATTAATTATATTTTGAAGTATTTATTACATATAAGAAATTATTTGGTTATGAAAAACTTAAATGTATACACCTTTCTTATTTTCATATAAATGTATACATATAAATATTGTATAATTCCCAAACCCTAATTTCATTATGATGATGATCAAAATTTAATTGGTATTCTTAATGCATTTAGATTTTATGGGTTTATGTTATTATGTAGTTTCCACTTATTATTTGATGTTAAACCTACTTCAGTGTTTATTAGTAGTTAATCTGGTTATGGTTGTATATATATATATATTTATATTTATGTAGTTTCTAAAACACTAATTTCAAGTATTGATCATTAGAATTAGTTTTTTAAATGAAACCAATCCTTGAAGGGTATTTAATAAATATTATTCATGGTGTTTTCTGAATGAAAATGTATTTGTGTCAAACATACATTAATTTAAAAAGTTTTTATTAACTTCATATGTTTTGAATTCGTGAGATTCGGTTGAAAATGATTAAAAGTAACATGTCCATATGGTATTTTACCAGAAGTATTGAATGTTTATGATAAATGAAGTTATGTTTGAATCTAATTTCATGTTCATTGAAACTTTTGTCATCATAGTGAATGCCATGTATTTTTAGTAAGAATTGATTTCCATAGATAAGGTTCATTAATTAAGAAGTTACCATTTGATTTTCCAAACCCTAATCATTTGTTATTTTATGTTCTATCTTATGTGTAAAGAATATTCACTATACTATGTATGCCTTTGATTAATTATTTCCATATTTACAATGTTATATTAAGTATTTTCAGAATGGTTTCATTATTTATTATTGTACATAATGCATGCATATGACATATCTTGATAATGAACAAAAAATTAAATTACACAAAGTGGTATGGGACACCTTGGGTAATATGAAATAAAAATTAAATATTCAATGTGCTATGGGACACCTTGAACAAAATGAAAAGTGAATTAAGTAACCAAGTAATTTTGAAGTGATAAGTTATTTAAATAAATCAAAGTTGTATGTGCACTTTGATTTATGAGGTTTGAGGAATACATTGGACCCAGTATGTTTCGGGGTGGGGATCAGTAAAAGTAAGCCCTCTGGGTTGGGATCTGGTTATAGATGACCATCCGGGTTAGTGTCCAGTTACAAAGCAACTCCGGGTTGGAGTCTGGTTACAGAGGCTCTCTGGGATGGGGTACGGTTACAGATAGCCCCCTAGGTCTTAGATCAAGGACTTGCCACAACCCAGTATCTGCACTTCCCTAATTATGACCATGTAATTTAATTAACTAGAAAATATTTGATTAGTATAATATTGATTAAAGAGCTTATGGATTATGGTCGAGGCCTTAATCATCAGACGTCTTGCCCAAGGCCTTGACACAGAGACCATGAGTCCTTCAGTATACATTTTCCCATTATTTTTCAGTATATGACCAACCAAGTGATTATTTTTAATAGAAAAATTTCCTCGGTTATAGAACCATTAGCTATGAGTATGAGATTAATGTGCACATCGCATATGACGAGACAGTGATGTTTCATGGTCAGTTTACAATTCCAGAATTTTAACGAAAATTTTAGCAATACATTAATCATGTCATAATGTGCATTTTTATAAGTTATAGTGAAATTTTTTAAGTGTAACTATAATAACGTTCATGCTTAGTAGTTCTTGCATACCCATATTTTTATGCTTAATTTACATTGTACAATTCATACACTTTTGTACAAAAATGCTTACTAGCTTTCAGTTAAAAGTTCAAAATCTTGTGTATGAAATTCATTAATTGTTTTATAGCGACCTCTAAAATGTTATGATGTTTTCTTCAAAGGAATAATTTTTATATATGTGAAATTATTTTCTAAGGAAGTTTTTAAAAGTTGTATTAATTAATTTTCAAACCCCTTACTATGTATTTCAATTATCACCCTATGTTTTTAATTAATTTTTACAGGTTAGTAGAGTTTCTCCAAGAATTGGGAGTTTGATCTTATCTAAGTGATGAAGTAGTGAAGCTGCTGTCTTTGATTCTCCAGGATCTAAACCAGAAAGTTCCTCTTGAGAGGATATGATGTGTAATTTAATTATTTCCCTTAGTGAGAAAAAAATTACACACCATATCCAGCGCACCGACTCCAGGGTACTGGGGTCGGGGCCTCAAATTTGGTATCAGTGGAATGATTTAGACAACCCTGTAAAATTAGAACAACCTTAAAACCAAACATAAAATATGTCTTTCTAAGTAGATTTCGTTTTTTCAATTTTCATAAGGCAGACGAAAGATCACTAACAAGTCTTTTGTCCCTTCCCACTAAAATCCTCGAGAATATAATTGATAAGTCATGTGTGGAAGACTATGAACCATTTGGGAACCTCCGACTATCCTGCAAACTCCTTTTTCAAGAATCAAACATCTCAAATATCCTTCGAATCTTCTGAGTATTGAGTCATGTTTACTATCATATAACTTATGCACACTTTTTATACAATGCACGTTTGGGGAAATATTATGAAGGTATTTTCTTATGTTTTACCCTATCTGCAAACAATCTATCTTTAAGGGTTTTCTAGGGAGATACAATAGAGGGAAATCTCTATGCAGCCAATCTTTTTCATGTCTTGTGTTTCAGCCTATACAGGAGACTCTTTGTCATCAAACCCCTTGACTTTGTTGTAGTACAACGAATCAGTAGGGACCAAGTTCATCTGGATATCACTATGTTTTTCACTTCTCATGCCTCTATCTGGAAGCCCAACTATTCTATGCGGGAGTTTAACCCCACTTGCTCGAGGTGTAACTAGACAAGAAAGATCGAGGAACTGGGAACCACCCGGGGAATAGAGTTGAGGACGTCAGCGAACTGGTTATGGAGGTGGGCTCTGTAAAGGTACAACCTTGTTTCTTTATGTTCTTTTCTTTTTTAGTTGCTAAATCCCAGAGTGTTTAAGTAGAGACATCACAAAGGTTGTCAGGGAGGCTGTGTCAGCGAGTCAATAGAATTACACAAATAGAATTGCGACGACGTGATTCTGTTAAGGGTGGATATTGTAACACCCCAAGTTTCAGTAAAATAAAAAAAATAATTTTAAATAAATTATAACTTAAGTAAATATGTTATAAATGGATGTAATATGTTTACTTATAAAAAATATATATTTAGTAATAATAAAAAGTGATGTATTTTATTTATATATTTAATTGTTTTATTAAAATATAAACTTATTCTAACTAGGTTGATAACAATATTAATCAAAATATTAGTTTTGAATTATTACTATTACGAAATTATAAATTCTAATTAGATTAATTTGTTATAAAATTATTAATAATATGAATTTTTTTAATAATTAAATGAATTATAATTTAAATAATTAAAGTTTCATAAGATTTCATTTAATAAAAATTCAAATTTGATGTACTTATTTGAATTAGTTTTCAAAAAATGACACTTTTTAGTGTAAATTAAATTTATTGTTAAATAATATTTTTATGAGTAATATATTAATATCTTTTTTTCAAACGTAATGTTGTTGCTTGTATTTATAATTATTTATAAGTATAATGACTTGTTACTGCATTGAATTATATATATTATTAACATTATTAATTTTAATGTATCAAAATTATAAATATTTTGTACCAATTATGAAAATTGTTATTTTGGTATATTTTTTATTTATTAATTAAATTTATAAAATTTTAAATATTTAATATGATATAAATATATATTTGTTTTATAATAATAATTTAATAAGTGTATTTTCATAATTAAAATTTTATTTGATTTATAAATGTATATGTATATATTTATATATATATAATTAGTTTCATTTTTAATAAAATTATTCATATTATTATTTATATATATAAATATAAATGTTTATAAATAAGTTTAATAGTTAAAGTATTTAAACCATTACTTTTTAAAAATTATGGTTAAAATAAAATAAATTGTTTACTTTTCCATAGAATAAAGATAAAGTAGAAATAATATTAATAATATTATAAAAATATAATAGATTGATTGAAGAAAAAAACAAGAAAACACGGTTAGGTTTAGGCACCAAAATGGACCAAAAGCAAAAAAGAAAAGAATAAAACAATAATAAATAAAAGGAAAATCGGAAAAAAGAATGATTAAAAAAAACAAAACAATCCCATGAAGGGATTGAAGACCTGTAATAGTGATGTCGTGCCAGAGAGGTCCGTGAGGAAGGGAGATCGCGTCACGCGTAAAGGTTACAGACCGACACCAGGTGTCTCGAGCAGGTCTGGTGGCGTTCATCTTCACGGAGAAGAGTTGGTCCAAGACCCCACGTCGTGTGGTCGGGTGCTCCGATTCAGACAGAAGGATCCAGGATTGAAGCCGCACACCAGTCGGTGTCAAGTTGGGGTGTCCGTTGCAGTGACAACTAGTGGTCATCTCCATCATCTGCTCTCCCTCTCCACTTCTACTCGACAACCCATGACCTTGGAGGTCCTCGTTGGCCTCCCCTTTCCACGATCCTACTTCCCTTTTCACCTCATCCCTTATCTTCCCAAGTTTCTCTTCGGGTGAGGTTATATATAAAATATATATATATATATATGTGTTGCGGTTTTGTCTTCTAACCAATCTCAGTGGTTTGTTATCACCACATAAGTCTATTGTACGGTCCTCTGGTGTTGGATCCATGACATGTGGAACCTTTAAACTCCTCTCCCAAGCAATATGAACCCCACTGGTTCACCCTCTCATCCCTCTCTGTTTTCCTTCGAGCACTCCTAGTCCTACAACATGCCTTTTCCAGGCCGAAACCCTCCTCCTCTATTTAATTAATGGACTATTCTACATATTTTTGTTATGATAACCGATTAAACATGCTTTGTGTATAAATGGGTATATTTTATATTGTATATGTGTATATATATATATCAACTCCTACCTGTTTTCAAGCCTCTCCAAAGAAAGTGTTTATCATAGTTTTAATTAAGGGTTCACAAGTAAGGGATTACTTTATCGTGCAATCCCTTTTCATATAGATGTATATACATGGGTTATATATATATATACATATATATTTAATTATAAATGTTTATGATTCAATTCTTATTTCGACTCGTGTATCTTTTTAAAATTGGGTTTTGGGTTTGTTAATGTTTTTTTAAAGGGATTATTTTCATTCAGTTTTATTTTAAAAAACTTATATATATGTATAATATATTATATATATATACATATATATATATATCAACCCTTCTCTGATTTAAGGATTTTCAATTTGGGTCATTGAAATGTTGTTAAGGTTCATACGAGTATAATCTATATAACGGTTTAACTTGAAAGGTCACCATTAAGAAAAACCTAATATATATATATATATACTATGTGTATAATCGGGTATAAAAGAATATAAATATATAACCCTAGTCCAATCCATTTAATGGTTTCCAAAAATGATTAGGTATGCTTTATGAGGAATTATATATTCATAAAGTTTATTTTGAATCTGTTCATCATGCCAAATCCATTTTCTAAACTTGGTATATGAAATTATACACTTATATATACATATGTAATTCAATACAAATCAAATCATGATTTTAAGACTTGAATATCCATCCTTAATTAATATTTTATGTGCGAACCATGTTTTGGGTTAAATGGAATTATGTTTCTAAAACCAAAATTTATATATATATATATATATAGCTATATACATATTTAAGTATCACAATCTAAATCCATTTTTATAATTTTTAAAATATTATTTCCAAGCCTTAGGTAATTTCTTAGATGCAAAATGTCATTTGGGTTCAATTGGATTTATATTTATTATGTGAAACCTTAATTTTTACATATGAATATACATTCGGTCACACAAGTTATATACAATTCTTGGTTTGGCTTTCAATCAAGAAGTATTATGATTAATTATATTTTGAAGTATTTATTACATATAAGAAATGATTTGGTTATGAAAAACATAAATGTATACACCTTGCGTATTTTTAGATATATTTATATATAAAAATATTGTATAATTACCAAAACCTAATTTCAATATGATGGTCATTAAAATATAATTGGTATTTTTAATGTAATTAGAATTTATGGGTTTATTTTATTATGTAGTATCCACTTATTATTTGATGTTAAAACTACTGCAGTGTTTATTAGTAGTTAATCTGGTTATAGTTGTATATATATATATCTATATATTTATATTTATGTACGTTCTAAAACCCTAATTTCAATTATTGATCTTTAGAATTAGTGTTTTAAATGCAACCAATCCTTGAATGGTATTTAATAAATATTAAACTTGGTGTTTTCTAAATTAAAATTTATTTGTGTCAAACATAGATTAATTTAAAACATTTTTTTTAACATCATATGTTTTGAATTCGTGAGATTATGTTGAAAAATATTAGAAGTATCATGTCCTTATGGTCCTTTACCAGAAGCAGTGAATGTTTTTGATAAATCAAGTTATGTTTGAATCTAATTTTATTTTCATTGACACTTTTATCATCATAGTTAATGACATGTATTTTTAGTAAGAATTCATTTCCGTGGATATGGTTCCTTAATTAAGAAGCTATCATTTCATGTGGAAACCCTAATCATCAGTCATTTTATGTTCTATATTATGTGAAAATAATTTTCACTATACTATGTATGCCTTTGATTAATTATTTCCATATTTACAATGTTATATGAAGTATTTTTAGAATGGTTTCATTATTTATGATTGTACATAATGCTTGCAGATGACATATCTTGATAATTAAATAAAAATTAAATTACCCAAAGTGGTATGGGACACCTTGGGTAAAATGAAATAAAAATTAAATATTAAAAGTTGTATGGGACACCTTGAACAAAATGGAAAGTTAATTAAGAAACCAAGTAATTTTTAAGTGATAAGTTATTTAAATAAATCAAAGTGGTATGTTCACGTTGATTTATGAGGCTTGAGGAATGCATTGGACCTAGTATGTTTTGGGGTGGGGACTGGTAAAAGTAAGCCATCTGGGTTGGGGTCCGGTCACAGTAGACCCTCCGAGTTAGTGTCTGGTTACAGAGGCACTTTGGGTTGGAGTCCGGTTACAGAGGCTCTCCAGGATGGGGTCCAGTTATAGTTATCCCCCTAGGTATTGCCATAAGGCCTTGACAGGGTCCAGCATATGCATTTTCCTCATTATGAATATGTAATTTAATTAACCATAAAATATTCAATTAGTAGAATATTGATTAATGAGCTTATGGATTATGGATGAGGCCTTAATCATCGTACATCTTGGCCAAGGCCTTGATACAGAGAACATGAGTCCTTCAGTATACATTTTCTCATTATGTTTCAGTATATGACCAACCAAGTGATTATTTCAACTAGAGAAAGATCCTCGGTCATAGAACCATTACCTATGAGTATGATATTAAGGTGAACATGGAATATGATGAGACAGTGATGTTGCATGATAAGTTTACCTTTCCGGAATTTTAATGCAAATGTTAGCATTACATTAATCATGTCATAATGTGCATTTTCATAAGTTGTAGTGAAATTGTTTATGTGAAACTCTGATAATGTTCATTCTTAGTATTTCTTGAATACCTGGTATGTTATGCTAAATTTACATGGTATAATTCATACACTTTTGTACCAACATGATTACTAGCTTTCAGTTAAAAGTTCAAATAGTTTTGTTTCAAATGATTTAATTGTTTTATAGAGACCATTTAAATGTCATTATGTTTTCTTAAAAGGAATAATTTTGATATATGTGATAGCATTTTCTATGGATGTTTTCAGAAGTTGTTTTAAGTATTTTTCAAACCCCTTACTGATTATTTCAATGCTCACCCTATGTTTTTAATGATTTTTTACAGGTTAGTAGAGTTTCTCCATGAATTGTGAGTTTGATCTTATCTAAGTGATGAAGAAGTGAAGCTGTTTTCTATGATTCTCCAGGATCTAAACTAGAAATTTCCTCTTTAGAGGATATGATGTGTAATTTAATTGTTTCCCTTGGTGAGAAAAACATTACAAACCATATCCAGTGCACCGACTCCGGGCCACTTGGGTCAGGGCCTCACAATATATATATATATATAATTTAAAAGAAATACATAATATCAGAAGGAGATAAAAAGTTATTTATAGAGATAATGGTGGTAATAAAAATAAAAAATTTGATTGAGGGAGATCCCATACATTAATTCTTGTCTTTCATCATACATGTTAGAAACTTTTCTTTATCAGAAATATCTATTTTCTTTACACCATAAATCCTATAAGGTCCATATTATGACCAAAATAATACCTCTAGAACATGGGAAGGTTTTTAGGGAGGTATTTATGTATGGAAATGCTAAAATAAAAGGATTTTTAAGAGTGAGGAAAAGAGGAGAAGTGGTTCCCTTTTATAATGAGGGGAGGGGCACACTTCGAATTACTTAAAATATTAAATTAATATAAAATAATTTTCATTAAAAATTTATTTGAACATATAAAATTTAAATTGAGGGTGAAAATTCGTTGAAATTATATCATCCAAAAAATATTAACAAGTTTAGACTAGTTTTTTACCCTTAACTCTTTATTTTAACCTCTATTAACCCTTGTTGACAAATATCATGAAAATGATGTTTTTTACTTGTTAAAGGTAAATATATTTATTATAAATGCACAATTTTACCATAAATAGATCATATTATGTATTTCCAAATATATAACAATCATTTAGATGAATATAGGATTGTTAAGAATTTTAAATCATTTAATTACAGTTTATTTATTATAAAATAACATTTTTTTTCAATTTTTGAACAATTCATTTAATTTGGATTTGATAACAACATGAAAACAGTTGAATTATAATATAATCAATTAAAACCTCTCTAATATTTAATTTTTACCTATAAATTCTTAGAACACAAAAATTCATTCAAATTATATCTCTTCTTACATTTTTAAAATAATTTATTTTTTTATTAATTTAATAAATAATGTGTCAATGTTACATAAGAATTATAGGTAATTTTATCATCCCTAATAAATTAAACTAAATTATTGTGATAAGAAAAAATAATTTTTCTTTAAAATAAGTATTTATAATTAAACATAAGTTTTCTTTGTCTTTGTTAAAAAATATTATATAAATTAAAAGAATGAGACATTTTTTACTTTTTCATTTATTTAATTATTATAATGGTCAAAATCAAAGGGTTGCCAAGTTTCTACATTGTCTATTGTTTTATGAAAATTTATCAAATAAAATTATCTGATAGAATAAATTAAATTTTTATGTTCATTTTTTAGCCTTTATTATACTATTTTAAAACCTAATTATTTAATATACCCTTACGTAGTTAAAACTGTTTACTATGATTACCATTCATATTGACCAAAAATTAAATGGACTATATAAATAATTTGGACCTCATGAATCCAAATATGGAATTCATTTTTAAATATTTAATTTATAAATTTTTTATATATTTATTTAATATAAAAAATCAAACCTAAATGAAAAAACATTTTTAGAAAAATTTCCTTTTATGTATAAATTTTTTTCTATAACAAATAGTGGTATAAAATTTATTTCGAATACCATAATTGGATTATGTTTAATAAAAATTAAATAATTAACAATTAGAACTAATGAAAAATTAAATTTTAATTTGTAAATAATTGAAAAAAAATACAGTTTCCAAAATGAATTTTTATTCTTTATTATTCATTAAAAAAGAAATCATTTTATAAAAACCCCAATTAATCACCTTAATATAATTTTGATATAATAATTTATAAATTACCTCTATTTCCCCAAATAAATTTTCTAAAATTAATTATAATATTTTAACAAAAAAAATTAACAATCATTTTTTAAGAACAAGTAATTTTTTTGAATTATAAAGTGACTTATCTAAAAATTAACTACATATTTTATGAGAATTAATCAATATATTTTTATTGATAAGGACCATTTTATATATATAGATATATATCATAATTTTGTTAATTATAGGGTGTTAAAAAAATACTAATCCCTTATATGGAAACCTTGGAATGATCGCACAGTGACCTCATTGAGTAGAATAATGATGCATGAAAAGAGAAAAACCTTTATTATATTGGTAGAACTATGTGTATGCTAAGAATCGATACTTCTATATTGATAATAATTTTGAGGTGGAATATCATGACTCGTCCCAATTGGGGATGTGTTGTGACTACACCAAGTCCGCCTCCAATAGGACAATGGCCTATGACTTGCACCGAGAAGGCATATCACTCACATGGAAGGCTATACCCTTCTGTACCCATACACATGCACAAATCTACAAGACCATACAATGATTAAATTTAAGACAGATGATAAATCATTCATGCATACAGCTAAATACTACCATTAGGGTATGCCAATCATGAATGTAAATAAAAAAGGTCCAAATACAGGCCCACCAAAATGAATATGAAAACAAGTCCAGAATGAATTTATGTATTCAGATTACTATCATGGTAACCACTGAAACACACCTCAGTCAGTCCATCTCAGTATACAATTCATGGTCCTAGTCCCTATAATACACATTCAAAAGGTCGATCATCTACATAAGATATGGCACATGTGGAAAAATCCCATTCAGTGGTGATTATTACAGTCTGAAATATGACACCCCCAATTCATTGAGCATATACATCAAGAATAACATTCAGATCGAAATAGTTATATGTATACAACACATATAAAAATAATATTCAAATATACTTAACAAATATACATGGTCTCAAAATAATGTAAAAAACAAAATGTTTGTCTAGGAATCAAGATAGAAGGTTTAAAATTGTAATCGTCCAAGAGGACATGCTCAATGAGTAAGATTTCATTGATGGTGTCCATACAAGATGTAATTCTCATCTAGTCTCACTATAATAAGTACACCCTATAAATTTTAAGAGAATGATATGCATATGAGGATCACACCCAAGTCCATGGATTATACCCACAACCTAATCTATAATAATCTGAAAAGTAGAGGATTAGTGCCTAGATAGTGTTGATCATGATGATACCATGAAATCCACTAGTGGAAAGATGGAGATAGAGTATATCACTCCCATCCTCATGAAAGGATTACAATAACTCTATAAAAGGATTCCCACAAAAGGGATCACCATTATATGTGTAGGACATGATTCCATACTAACCCTCAGGGAGTTGATCAAGGCAACAATCCCCAGTGAAACTTGACCAAGATGAAGATGAAAAGGGATTTGGCCCTTATTTGAAGAATTACATAGCTTGTACTAATAGTACAATGTGTTTCCTTATAGCACTAGGTCCTTCTCATGTATCATGACAAATACTCCTATCCATGTTCATGTTAGAGTACATAGTGTGTCCCAATCTATGAACTCCTGGCCATTTCCAAGTACATAGCTCTTTCTATTTACACATGTCCTTGTCGTGTATGTGTCAGCATACATTAAATGTCTTAGAACATGTACTTCTATCCATGCTTATGTACCCTCTGAGGTACAAACTAATCAGCCATGTCATGTCAGACACTGTGTGATAGCAGCCGTATTCCGTGTGATACTTATCTCCTCATAGAATCCCTAGTTTTGTACCATGGGTACCAAACAACGTGTAATTTAGCATTACATGTTGTGTACTACTTGAATTTCTAGAACCCCCTAGTTCTTCCTCCACATTGTCTTCCACTCCTCCAGCCTTTAATATAGTCGTTAATCACATAAAGGAATGTGGATATACTCTAGAAAATTCTTTCCAACACTGATCATAGTATCTGGTCATTTGATTCGCATGGGAATCTGTTATCATGTGTTTTCATCACTGTAGTGCACACCCTTCAAACCATGTGTCTATAATATGATCAGATTATCTCTCCATTACCATATTCAAATTATCCACACATCATACTAATCCCTGATCTACAATAACAATCCATTTCATCAAGAAATAAATGCACAATGATTGTTTATCAAGTATCTGTCGAACCGCATGCCAAAAACATTTCTCATGATGAGTGGACAAAGACCGATGGGGGGATTCAAAAAACATGAAAAATAGGAATGAACCTCGACTATGATCATTTGGATTTGGTTCATTTCCATTATAATGATTAATAAAGATCCATAATAAAATAAACAGTTTTACCAATAATCTCTATAGATAAATCCCAGAACCGCAATATGGAAAATTTGTATATCAATATATTAGACGATTTATTTTTGTTCATTATAGAAATTATAAAAAATGAATTAATTAACAGAAAAAATACTTACATCCCTTGTATTATTCACTGGATAAGGAAAATCACACATCACTTTCATTGGTGAGATCCACATGTTTCGATGCACACTTATTGATGATCCACAATTCAGTAAATGTTTTTATGATAAATATACTTAAATTAATTCTATAATTATTTCATAGATCTAAAATGTTTAGTGGCCAATCCTAATATATCCTTATAATTTTGTATTTATAGAAAATATCATTTATAAAAAATTAATTATATTTATTTATTTAGATCAATTGATTTTTTATATTTTTCTCTTATGATCGTGCCCAACCTGAGCATCTGATGCACTATATGGTTATATTGTGCATAAGGTAAAACATACTCTTTGAACTCAATTGTGGCCTCATATTTTCTACATGATCCTCTATTTATATTTTATTCAACATTTTCAGGAAAATTGCATCTCCTTACCTTTAACATATTTATGATATCTCACAAATTAATTCTAGGAACACTGGGCAACATAATATCATTCCTTATCCTTGCATTACAATGAAAATAATCCATATAATATTCCAAAAAAAATCAAAGAAAAATAGGAGTCACTATATTCTCCGCACATCGAGTATTTACTTCTTGGAAATCCAAAACAAAAAGGACACACAAAGAGAAACAGGTATTGAGCATGCATATGAGTCTCCCACTCCCAAGTGCTCTTCAAAATATTCTTGTCCTACCACCAGATATACACTATAGGAATCGATCACCCAAGAAGGATCCTATCATATATTTCATTGATCTCAACCATGTAATCCACAGGGGTATCTCTATACTCAATTTCTAGCTTGACCCAATCGATAACATGTGATGATTCATGAACATGCCTCCTTGTTTGTGACACTTTGAAGACATCATGTACCTAGTCTAACTACATTGGTAGATTAATATAGTGAACCACCTCACTAACTCTATGTAGTGTTTGGAATTTTCTAATGAATATCATATATATATATATATATCCACCTCAACTGAATCCCCATAATCCACATCGATGTGAGACCCATAGGAATACATTCCCCCCCTCCTCAAACTCCAGAGTCCTCTGTCACTATTAATCATAAGACTTATGATGGCTCTATATGGTCCTCATTCACTCCAGGATTATTTTTACCTTCGCTTTAGTGGCTCAAACCATCAATCATTCGTAACTTCAAACTCTCTTTGGTTAGTCTAGCATAGTGGTGACATGTGGGGTCTTCCATATAAGGCCAGAAATGGTGTCATGTCGATTGTGGTATGGCATATGTTGTTGTACCCAACATTCACCAATGGAATGTGGTCCTCCCAGCTATGGATGAATTCTAACATGCAAGTTTATGGAATTTCCTCTATATCATCAATGGTCCTTTTAGTATGGTCATCATCATGGGGGGTGAAAAGAAGTTCTCAAATATTACTAGGTCCCAAAATCCTCCTGCAATACTTTCTTCATACCTGGCCACCAAAATTCATGTGAGAGGTCCTGGTACATCTTTTCCACACTTGGATTTACCACTAAAGTATATGTATTAAACTCTCTCTGAAACTAATCCAAAAAATCTAACTGGTACCATTGTGTGTCCTCTAAAAATAAAAACATGATCCACAACTTCATAAAATCCATCGAGATCATGTCTAGTGGATATTTGAGTAAGTAAGGTCTTGCAATCGGTATCTTAATGTTTTTCCACTCTAACTCGCAGTAAAATAGGAGTGGTACCAATAATTCATTAGAGGTAAGCTACTTCATCCCCATCTGAAAATGATATCTACAAAGTGTCTAACTGATCTCAGGCCTCTATTAACAACTGTGAACAAGATCTCCTACTAAGATCATTTACCTAAATTTTTCTCTTCCCATGAATATAATAATTCTATCCACCATCTCTATATCATGTTAAGATACTTATAATAGAATATATACTTGTGACTCTTATGGTAAAAATATTTGATAAACCACTCACACATATGTTATTGTCGCCACATCTTCATTGAAAATACTACCACTGCTAACTCATGATCAAAGTTTTCATTGTTCTTCACATGTTGTCTTAACTGTAGTAAACCATAGGTAATAACAACCTTCTTCAGCATCATAAAAACCCAAGATCAATTTATGATGCATCAAAAAACACTACATAATCGACACCCTCCTATAGAAATATGAATATGGGAACACTCATAAATTTATTCCTCAACTCCATGAATGTTTGTTTCCTCCTCTCTATCCACATGAATGGTTTCCCCTTTTGGGTCAAAGAAGTAATGGGGGATGATATCTTGGGGTGATCAGGAATGAATCTCTGATAGTGGATGGAAGCCCTAAGGAATCTATAAACCTCCATCATGATATTAGGTGGATTCCAAGACAAAAATTTCTCAACCTTATCTAATTACACTACCACACCATCTACTGTGATAACATGTTTTAAAATGTGAACCTATTGAATCAAAAACTATAACTTATAGATCTTCCCGTAAAGGTAGTTCTCTTAGAGTACATCTACATCCATCATCATGTTTCTCATGTGATCCTCGTTGGACTCTGAGTATACTTTGGTATCATCAATTTAGACTACCATGAACTGGTCTAAGAAAGGCTAAAATATTTGGTTCATGAGTCCCATGAACACTTTCAGGGAAATCATCATAGTAAAGGGAATAACTAGTTTCCCATAGTGACTATAGTTACATCTAAATGTTGTCTTCTATATATCCTTTTCCCATACTCACAACCGGTGATTGCCTGATCTAAGGTCAATCTTCAAGAACTATTGTTCTCCTCTCAACTAATCGAAGAGGTCATCAATCCTAGTTAGTTGATACTTTTCCTTTATGGTCACCTAGACTAGGCGATAGTAGTCCAAACATAACCTAAAGATCACATCCTCCTTCTTGGATAAAAATACTAGGGCTCCACAGAGTGAAACACCAGTTCTACCAAATCCCTTCAACTATAGGACCTCTAACTACAAACCCATAATTAAAATCTATGCAAGATCCAAAAAATACACTGCTGTACAAATCAGGGTCATATTAGGGTATAGATGAATGCATAAATATATCTCTCAGTAGGGAGGTAAGTCTATAACTTCCTCAGGAAATACATCCTCATACACTGTCACCACTATCTGTAACTAAAAACTCATAGCATCCACTACAAAATGGGTCATGATAGAAAACTGAGGAGTAATCTTATTCACCCTCCTATGAATGAGTCTATTCATTGATTCTTATATTTCATTTTCACCCATAAAGAAAAACCAAGTCCCATCGCTATGGACACATCACATTCTATACTTGAAATAGTCTATCTAGAGTTGATCAATAGATAACAATTTCATAAATTAGATGATGTTGTAAGGACTCATCATTACTGCAAAGAGATCCTTATAGAATATCTCTCCTACAAGAGTTAGGTCACATTGTCAACATAAGTGTGTGATCACCAAGTCACTTCCCATAGGATTTACAGAGTGAAAAGTTAAATCTAAATGATAAACCAAAATCTCTAGGTCTCAAACTAGATATGTTGAAATAAATCAATTAATATCAGCCTTTTCTAACATTAATACAACTAATGTAGAAAAATAGATCATACCTCATATCATACTCATACCCTCTAGGTAGTAAGCATTAAATATTTGTAGTAGTCCTCACCCATTTCCCCGTGCTTCTTGATATTGGCATTGACCACTTGTGGGTGGTGGTGGTAAAATTTAAAAACATATATCATCTCTGTATACTCCACCACCCCCTCTACCATACCCACCTCCTTATATACCTATCTACATCTGATAGTACCTATACGTAGGAATACCTTCCAACTTCTCCCTATGAACCATACAGTGGGTCATAGACTCTTTTGTAAGATTCCCCCTTCTATAACAAGAGTAACACCACCTCTCCTTGGGATGACTAGACCCATACTACGTGACCTACAACACAGAACCTCTATCCTAGGATTGCCTCCTGGAACATCTCCCACATCAAGATCCTTTATTTTGATGCAATCTCCCTACTGCCAAGCTTTTTACTCCAGTGTGCCCACTACCAGCAACTTCTATCTATGTATGATCATCTATAAATCTATAGACTATCAAATAACACTCTATAAACTCATCATAGTTCAGAATTCGTAGATGTATAATGTTATCTCTAATTTCCCTACAAATCACTCACTCAAAGTTCTTATCCCAAAAGAAAAAATTAGGAACCCTATCCATCAATTACCTACAGAGGTTCATAATCCTCGATGAATACTCAACCACTCATGTACAACACTACTGAAGCATTAGAATCATATTGATATACACATACCTCAACGTATTTGGATAGAAATACTCTAAAAAATGTGCACTAAATATTATCATGCTAGAGTCGCATCATGATATTTTCTAGCTCTCTAAACCCCATCATCATCCAACAGATACAAGGAGAAGGATCACTACGAAGACCACCCTCTGATTTTCCTATGTCCTGAAATGGA
This sequence comes from Viscum album, assembly GCA_963277665.1. Lineage (NCBI taxonomy): Eukaryota > Viridiplantae > Streptophyta > Magnoliopsida > Santalales > Viscaceae > Viscum > Viscum album. The sequence goes on along the minus strand of OY728134.1, from coordinate 1,132,312,597 downwards.
AAAAAAACTCACATCACAGCCTCATTCTAGTCGACGGCCTTCATTAGTTTAGGAATTCCTAGGATCCTGGGGGGTCACTATCATTGAAACTCAATAAGCAGGCTCAGCCTACGAACCTTATCTATTGGTATTTTGGGTACCATATTGTTCCAAAAGTTGGTTGTATAACATGTGCACCACCTAGAGGTAACACCTCCCTAACAGGTCCATGTATCGATGCCTCATCCTTATAGGGATCATACATGTAATATTGATCTTTAATCCTAACCAGAATACATCTTGGATGCATCCAAAAATATACAAGATGTACCATAGTCAATGAGTATATATAGAGGGTCGACTCAAGAAGGATATGGAACCAAAACCCATTTCTATATGATCAATGTTCCAATTTGTATCCCAAAACTAGTGTCCACATGTTCTAAGTTGAAAGGTAGGTCATCAAATTAATGGTGTTTGGATGTGTCAACCACCACAAAAATCATGGAGTCCCTAGCCCAAAATCCAAAGTTGAAATACTTAACACGGTTTCCCCAAACCAAACTCAAAGACTTCGGTTCAAAGGCATAACCAACTTCTCTGATACCACTATGTCATGATTCATCCCAATGAGGCCCATTTTATGACTACCCCAAGAACATCTCCAATAGGCCAAGGGCTGGAGTCTAGCATCGAGAAGGAATATCACTCACATGGGAGCTCATAGCCTAATGTACCTATCCACATGCACACATATCCAAGCACATAAAATAATGAAATTTAAAATCAAAATAAACCATGCATGAATACATCTGAATCAAACCATAATTTTGTGATAATAAGAACTATAAAGTTAAAATTACCAAAGAAAAACCAACCACAATGAATCTGAAAACAATTCAATCCTAAAATAATAGAAGGGTATTGGTGTCAATATAACCATCGGAACACACCTCAGTTAGTCTAGGCCACTAATATATGCCTAGTCCTGGTCCATCGAGTACTCCAACAAAAGTTATATCATCTATATAAGGCATGATATGTGTGGTAAAATCCAAAGCAGTGGTGAGTCTAACAATACATAGTAGGACACCCTGAAATCACCATAAATATACATCAGGAATAAAATTAATCTCCACATAGGTATATATGTTCTAACAAGAACATACATATATACTCAAAAAATACCCATAGTCTCAAAGTAAATCTATAATCACAATTCTAGTAAATGAATCAAGATCAAAATTTCTTCAAAGCACTCATTTGGGAGAACACACTCCAACAGTCAGATAACATTGATAGTGTCAATCCACGATGTCATTATAATCAGGTCTCACCATAAGAAGTGCATGATAGATGCCTGAATAGAACAATAAATATATGAGGATCTCACCCAATGCTATATGGAATGAAAAAACCCCAATATAGAATAACCTACTAATTAGAGGATCAACACCGATGTAGTGTTAATCATGAACATGACAAGAACTCTAAATAGGGAAAGTTGATGATAGAGTATCTCACTCCATGCCTCGTAGAAGTATTCCGATGAATCTATCTAAGGTTTCCCAATGAAGGGATCACGATTATATTTGTAGAACGTGATTTCATATTGACCCCTAGGTAATGGGTCATGGGAAAATTTCACAATTGAAAAATTCAAAGTGGAAGAGTACAAGGGATCTAAACATTATTTGAAGGAGTACACAATGTGTATTAGTAGTGCATGATATGTACCTTCTACCTCGGGCTCTACCTATGAATCATGTACCATTACCATTTCCATACTCATGTAAAAGTACATGGCATGTCCCAACCCTTGTACCCCTAACTATTTCCAAGTATATGGAACTATCTGGGTAAACTTGTACTGGAAATGTCTATTTTGGAGAACATGGTGTGTCCAAGCCCGAGTTCCCTTAGCCATGTCTTTTTACCCTTTGCGGTATATGAAAATCCACCTAGTCATTCCACAGGACTTCTGATAGGTTTTAGTCAATGTGTGATAAGTATCCCCTCATGGAAACCGTAGCGCCACACAGGGGTGTCCCACATGTTGTGTAACTTTGCAATACACATCGTGTACTGCTAGATTTTCTATAACCTATGGGTTCTTAATCCATGTCACATAATACTCCTCCAACCTTCAATATGGTTGTGAATCACACTGGGAATGTAGATCAACTCTGGTCATGCCTCACCATTGACTATCACCGAAATTTGGTCATCCAATTTTCACGGGAATCAGTTATCTTTTTTCCTCATCACCATCACATGAAACCCTCAAACTGGTGGTTTTCAATATAATCTAATTCTCTTGTCACTACCTTCATCACATAATCCCCATGTCATAGTGATCCCATATATATGATAAAAATTCATGCCACCAGGAAATGGGTTCAGAATGATTTCTTATCTAGTATTTATAGAACCACATGCCAAAAAAAACCATTTGCGATGAATGGATGAAGAACAATGAGAGAAATCCACGAAAACATTAACAATAGAAACAAACATCAAACATGATTTTTTCCCTAAATCCATTTCTGTTATAACATTGAATGTAGATCCATACTAAAATAAATAATTCTCCCAATAATACTCATAGATAAATCCCATACCCATAATACGACTGATCTGAGAATAATCTCTGTGGATGATTTTTTTTCATAATAGAGCTAATTAAATGAAAATGAATCTAAATAAAAAAATTCCTACATCATTTAGGTAAGTCAATAGTGAATAATGACCACACATCATTGTCGTTGGAGATATCCACATGTTCCTCTAGACATCGATCAACGATTTATGGTCTGATGATAGTTCGTATGAGAAAGATCATCCAATGCTCTCTCCAATGGTTCTCTAGATCTCCAGGGTTTAGTGTACAACCCTAATATCACCTTATAACTATGTATTTATAGAAATCCTTGGTCATAAAAAATTAAATAAATTAATTAATTTAAATAAATAAATTTATTTTATTGTTCTCCCGCATCCTAGCCCAACCCGACCGTCTGATGTGCTCTAAGGTTATATAAAACCTAGGGTAAAACAAGTAATTTGAACTCAATGATGGACCCAGATTTTTGTTCCAAGATTTAGTTTTTAATTTATTCCAAATTTTTAGAACACTATATTCATGTGAATTAAATATATTTAATCTATTTGAAAAAATTAATTATGGGCGCATCGGGCCTCAGAATCTCACACCGTCATCGATCATTGCTCCGTAAACAATCTATATAATATTAAAAAACAATACATGGAAAAATCAAAGTCATCTAATAGTTAAATATAAAGTTTCCTTGATTCTACATAATTTCAATAATTAAAACATTTTTTTACATAATAAAATCAACGTATCAAGTATCAATAAGTTTATTATCCTTGGAGAATAGCTACATGATGTCTTATTTTATAATTCTTGTCAACATATTTCGAGAATTTCCACATAATATGTTATATTATAATAATATCCCATAATAAAATAACCTTTATTCCATAATAAAATGAAATATAAGGGATGGTTGAGATCAAATGACTAGTAATGGAAAAAAATTAAACATACAACATGTTACCCAGGGTGAGATTAGAAGCATATGGGAAAACATAAGTAAAAGAGAAATCATAGATTAACGGAACATGGGACAATAAAAATGGTTCATATGTAATGATTGAAGAATAATTAATCTCATATGATCATACATATATCATGTTTTAGAGACAATAAAAAATGAGACTTAAATCACGATCCCAAGAGTCTATCATAATGAGATATCAAAGAATTTTGGAACCAACACATGTTTAGAAACAAAAAAATGGATCATTATTCATCACTTATTTCCAATAGTGGACCAGGCATCACAATCTATTTCCTAGATCATATCAACCATCACAACATTTTTCCCATAGTGTACAAGGAATCACAACCTATTTCTAATTTTGGTTTGAGCATCACTACTCACTCCAAAATTATCTCCTGAGATATAATGCTTTACCCGATGAATTAGAGATCTATATAGGGATTATCCATGTAATAATTTTTATACATACAAATGTGTGATGGAAGAAAACATAAAATAATTACATAATTAAAACATAACAATAAAAATGGGATTCACAAATAATTTCAAAAGGTATCACATAAATAACCTCATAAACCAGATATACTGATATAAAACTAAATCACCCAAATTAGGAAATTTATAAAATAATTTATAGTTTCATTTATAAAACATAACATCATATAAAATAGGTCTATTTTGATATAATTATGAAAAATAAATCCAAATCATAAAATATATTATCAAATATTATCTTAAAAAGAAACTACGAAGCTCACTTGAATTGATTAATATATTTTTTCAAAATATTAATAGTGAAAATTAGTGGTATGTGAAAAAATGGTCTTAAAATAATGATCCATTTAAGATATATCAACACTTAAGTGGTTGGGAATTATTCAAAACATTATATAATTTTATGGAAAATAAAATAATTCATGATATGGGTTTTAGATTAAGAAATCATTTTAACTAGATAGATAAAAGTAGAAATATAGAGACACAAGCTTTTAATATGTGGATATTACATATTTATTTGTGAATATTAATTATATTACACAAGAAAATTTTTGAGGATAGTAATTTTTTAGTACCTTTGGAGACTTGGAAGAAAACAAGGAGAACAATCTTCAATGTCCCCTATAAAGATGCACCCCTATTGTACTCTTCAGAAACACTCCCTACTTGTATCCTTTCTTTATAACATGGGGAATGAAAACATAATAAAGGGCGAGATTAGATTTTTATTAAGGGTAATAAAGTGATATATCAATGATCATATAAACATGATATGATTATAAGGGTATGAGAGCATGAGAATGTTAATTTAAAACCATAGCCTTAATATAAAAGATTAAAATCATGATACATAGCAAAAATATTGACCGTTCATAAGACATAAATCATAAGAAAATAAAATAAAATGAGTGATGAGAGAATAAAATTTTCATAATCTATGTAGTTTTTGAATACAAATAACCATAGAAAATATTATGTGAAGGATACCCACCAATAAATTCAAAACATGTTAGTTTTGGGTTAACAAACTGTATACCTACTTCGAGATTAGGATGAAAACTAGTGTACCCTATTTTTGAGGCTTAGTCTAACAATTCATGTACCTATTTTTCCGGATTTTTATAGCCACCCATGTACCATATGATCTCATAGAACATTTTTTACTACCCAATGCATTGGTAGGAGATATAGCTCCCACTCATAACTTGATGAAAATCATACATACTTGTCCTATAAGTTCATAAAACATTTATTATATCAAAATCCATGAAATGAAATCAGTTTCATAATCATATCATCATTTTATCAAAGCATTACCCACTAAAAAATAAGTGTGCTTAATAGGCATTTTATCATGGTATAACTCATGTAATAGAAATGTGTTTCATAAACCTATTGTCATTATGAATATTAACCATATTAAGAAATAATAAGAATGGTACCATTGATTCATACCCCTAGAAAAGTGTATTTAACATAAAATTATATGATCCTATATAAGAAAATATTTTGATTGATAAATAAAATGGAATGTTTCTTGAGGAAAATAACAATACTTTGAAAATTAATTTTTAAAACATAAATCATTTTCAAATTAAATTTCAATAAAAATAAAATTGAAAACATATAAATGATGATTCAAATAAAATAATTGTTAGGATATTAGGAAATTATGTTCCTGCCATACATGATAAAATAATGATTCCTTCAAAATTTTTAGTAAAATCTAAATGGGAATTGTTTGTAGAATAACATCAAGATTCCTCTAAAACAATTTTGTGAAAAGTGAAACATTGGTAAAATGTATTTAATAATTCCATTTGATATTGTTAAAAAAATATTTTGAATACATTTATTTTAGAAAACAATGTTTTTATGAAAAAGGGTTTTCGATCGAGGTTAATAAATACTTTCAGGTTTTTATAAAAAAAATTCACTTATATTAAGAACCAAATAGTTGGAAATGGTTTTATTACTTGGAAATATAATAAATAACCAGATTATAATAATATTTATGGTTTTATGATATATTTAACATAATATTTTATCATCATAAATATATTCATAAACAATCCAAATAATTGATGGGATTATAGCATAAAATCATTACAACTTTTGTAACTTTGAACTATAAGCCCCGTGAAAGAATAATGAAAAATGGGATATATAATATCATTATAAAAATAAATTCATTACATTACATTTCAAAGGGTATTTATATACACCACATAAAATAATATAGGTTCATAACAAAACATATGTCTCATAGAGAGAAAATTGAGACAATGATCCCTTACCAATTTGGTATCCTTTGAAACGAAGACCCAATGAAAGATAAATCCTAAAATGGATATTTTAATACCCATAATATTAATTAAAATAAATTTAAAATACCTTATTTTAATTTATATACACCACATAAAAAATAGGTGGTGATATGGAATGTGTCTCATAGAAGTAAAAAAGGGAGACAAAAATACCTTACTATAAGTCTGAACTTCCTTCATACATTTGAAAACATATTTTATAATAAGTATAAGTTTATTAAACATATATTATACAATAATTAATATATATATAATACTATATACTATTTACTTATGAACTTTAATTTCTCTTTTAATTAAAATTCCTCGTTAAAGTCACGTTTCAGGCAATAACTACTTTGTTTTTTGGATAAATTTTGAGTTGTTATTTTATGTTTATCTTACATTGATAATTTTTATATTATATAATGACTAATAATAATGAAATAATTATCACATTTATTTATCAATTAATCTTTTAATACCAATGATTAAATACAGGTTTTATAAATGAAGTACATTATGATCATGAAGATGGTATATCATACGTTCACAGAAGTAAGGTTTCCATTTTTTTACCAATCATTATCGAAAGGATATAAGTATTATATTATAATTTAATTGTGATAATAATATGATAAATAAAATATTATATCTTTAACATATTATCCATGTTTTCAGATTATGAAAAGAGAGTCACATCGCTTTGTGAAGATGGTAGTCCACACATACATGAACGATGTTATAATATTTCAGTGAGTGAAAATGTAAGAATGAAAATGATATATTATCATTTTAGAATGATATATATTTCATTAATATCATAATTATTTCATTTATATCACATTTATTCATTAATGTTTTTTGTTTTTATCTTTCATGTAAAGCGTTAGTGAAAATGATTCAAATCGTTTCGCGAGGCGGTAGTCTTCCACACACACGAGCGACGTTATCATATACCATATGGAATGGAAACTAAAAAAAGGTATTTATAATATAATGATTATATATGTATAATTATTTTATAATTATTATATTTATACTTTAGATCCATGATCATACTCAATCTTTGGATGGGGTAAGGGAAAAACGAATGACATTTATTCGCGAGGCAGTATTCTTCCATACACACGAACTAGGATTTCGTAACTCGTTTGATGGAATTGGATATGGTTTTAGGATATTAAAATAATATCAAATATATAATTTTATTTCATATACTTTTTTATTATATCATTAATTTATAATAATAATTTAAGGAGGTTGAGGAACAAATAATCCAATGATTCTTATTGATATGCATTACCACTTATTTGAGTATCTTATGGAATGAAACAAAATCCTTACTAGTTTAGAATTAATCCCAAAATAATTCTTCTAGGATTATAGTATGGAATTTGGGGAGTTATATGGGAATATATTTGACAAACAAAAATGGTTTGATGTTGTGAGAAAGAGAGGAGAGAGGGTGGCCTTTTATAAGTGAGGTGAGTGGAAATCTTGTAATTGATTGAAAGAGAGAAGTGTACCAACATTTTTCACATTCCATAAGGGTACAGAATGGATCAAAATATAAAATAAAACATTATAAGGTTTAAATATTTCCATACAATAAATCTTAAAAATATTATAGGTCATTTTAACCTTTAAACTTTTATTTTAACTCACGGTAAACCCATTTTTTGGTTAACCGGGGTAAATATTTATAAATGTTTTTATTATTTATTTTTATAAAAATTTAAGTTTAAATTATTATATAATATAACTTATGATTATTATAAATATTTGTTTAATTTTTCCATATTTTATTTACATATTTAGAAATTTTTAAGTTAAAATAAATCCTGCAAACGCGATAAGAAAGTGGGGTTTTTAAAGAGAAAATGTTCAAAAGTTGGAAACGTTTTTATATAATAATTCACTATAATATTGATTCCAATAACCTATATTTGATTAATATATTTATAATTGAACTAATTTTACTCTATAAATAAATCAAATGAGAAACAATTTCATTTAAAATTTAGAAATTTTCCCTATTCATCAAAAAATTAATCTTTCTTTAAAATTATAAAAACGTCCCCTAAGATAATTTTAATATGCTGATTTAAAAAATGAATTTTAGTTTATAAATAAATATTTTTAAAAATTTTAAATATTTTGTTCCAAATATGTGATTCTTTTTGAAAAAATAATATATTTTTGAAAAAATAAATTTTTTAATAGTAAAGATGGATTTATTCTCATATCTTATCGAGAAAGCACATAAAATAAATTCTAAACATTTTATTGATTATATAATTTAAAAATTACATTAAAATAATCCCCCTAAATTGGTTTCTTTAACTTATTGAGTTAATTTTTTTTGGTTTCATGAAAATATTTTTTTAATAAAATGATTACCTCTATTTTCAAATAGTTTTTATTTTCATTTTTAATTAATTCGTTACCAAAGAATTAATTTTATATACATTTTGAAACCATAAATTTTCATAAATTATTTAATCTTATTCATACCTGCCATTCCAACAACTATGTGATATCTATAATATTTAATAATAATATAATAATAATAATATGTCACATTTCATTTAAATTTAGTGTTGTGTACAACACATGCTAAACTCAGTGTTTCTTGTAACACTAGGTAAACATAATTTTTTGTGCAATGAAAGATAAAATTGATGATGCATGTAATGCAATCCAAACTCAGTGTTTCATGTAACACAAGTTAAACTCAGTGTTTTGTGAAAAATAAATATCAATAAGATTAAATTAATTTGGAGAACAATATTTCACAACTTATCATTGGTGTTACATTATATCCCCCCTTAAAATAAATTTCTCCGTTTAAAGTTTCATTTGTTATCAGAGGTGTAACAATTAAAAATTACTTAATTGAAAACCACAATGTATAAATGAATAATAAAATATCCCTTAAAAAAGGAAGGTTAGAAAAATAAATTATACCTAATGTTACTAATAACTATGTTTTTATATTGGAAAACACAGGTGGGAACTAAATATTTTTACATGAAATAAAATCATAAATAACAATAGATAGTGAAAAAGATCATTGATCATTATAAATTGGATGATCGAATAGTGTTAAAACCTAAAATACATAATCCAAATAGGTGTAAAAAAGTTCATTAGTATCCTAAAAAATTTTGGTAACATGACAAAATTTTATTTCATGATCCTTTTCCTAATGTTGAATAATGTTCATGAGAAGATATAATTACTTTCTTTCATTAAATTTCATATTCTCAATCTCACTCATTGGTTTTTCCATGATCAATTACCACTTCATCTCTTACTACAATAAGTAAAGGTAATTCTTTTTGAAACACCAATGGATGATAATTTCCATAAATATAATGATAAGTAATTCCATCTATCTTTAGTTATCATCCCAAAAAAAATTATTAGCACATGTTATCCAATATACCGAAATCTTCATATGGAAATCTAATACATTAATCTATAAAACCTCTTAAAATGTAAAACATAAACAATTTCATAAATAGTTAAACTTATTAAACATAAATAATATTAAAATCCAAAACCTTACAAATAAGTTCATCCAAATTTCCAAAATGAACTTATCGTTAACCCCCTAACAACATGATGTGGATCTTAGTTATCACATACTAAACATGTGAATACCTTCATCATGAATTCTCTTGGAAGATGGTAATAATCTGAATTAAAATAAAACCATATTAAAAACATACATTATTAATTATTACATAAATAAAACATAAATTATTTAATATATGTTTAAAATTATAAATTTTTTTACTCCATCAATGAAAGCATAATCCACTTTTTCAAAAAAAAACATTAATCAGTTCAATGGTAATCTATACTATCTAATTAAATCTATCCCTATCAATAATATATTTATCCAAACTCGACACCATTTTCTAAATATTAGGAATATATTAAGGGTTATCATAAATTAATCAAAATATCACTTTTTCATCAAATCACTATTCTAATTCATTAACAACATTCAACATATTTTTCATCAGTCCATAAGGAAAAACATATAACAAACAATCCTTATTTGTTTCATGTTTCATATAACATAATTTTTGAATTACAATATATAAATACCTCAATCCCCCCTCTTAATTCTCAAAACATTAACAAGGCTTCATCATAATATTCATCAATACCCCCTTTATTTCTTATGTCATTCGAAGTCTCTTAATCATCAATATTAAAACCATTACTCATACAACCTTTCTGATTCTCTTCCTGATACTTCCCCTTATTACATAGATTTTCATATTGTCAAAAAATTCCATATTTGAAAAATTCAACCATCTATGATATATAAGGGATACCATTATTCATATCCATGACATTAACATAACATTTCATTTTTCCACTAAAATTAATTTCTTTGTGTCCTTCTTTTCCATACCAAAAAATCTTCTAATCCCTATGATACATTAACTTAAGTGATTTTTTCCACATTCTCAACATAAGGGAAATTTAATCTTCTATCCCGCATGGTCTCCCCTACCTTTACTCCCAATAAACTCTATACTTTTCTTCATTGGTGATTCAGAGAGGTTGTGAAGGTGTATATTGGTAATCATTTTTCGTGATAAGTAATTTTGAATAAACCAAATATCATTCACTATATTCATCATCACATTTGGATTCCTATAGTCATAAAATCATCCATCAAATTTAATGTTACGATTTTTTCTTATAGTAACAACCATTGAAAATTAACCAAATAATAATGTATGAGCAATAATCATCATAGTGTGAAATAATATAATCATGATAAAATTCACATATAAGATGTATAAATCATGACACCTTATTTTTAATCTATGAAATCTCAGGTTAATCCTTAGTTATTCATATTTATTATCAATATAAATATTTCATGATTATTTATAAAGATTTCGTGAATTTCCAAATCATATACCCTATGATTGTCAAACCAGTTTTGTTGCATGGCTAATTTTCATGCATCAGGTGACAATTGAGTATAGGTACATGCACCCTTTTCATAGTTATTAACCCTAGGTACCTTTATTTTAGATACAAATACATAGGTTGTATCTTTATAGTGATGTAATTTCATGTAAACCAATCACTCTATACATTACCAAAATTATTGTAAATTTTACTATACTCTAACTCATTCTTAGAAATATCCCTAGAAATATCCTTAGAAATATCTCTAGGGATATCACTAATGTTTTCTCATTATAGTTTCCAAATATTAAATAAAATTTCCTTAGAAACTAAATATATAGACCTGGGATTTTCATACATGAATATTATATATTTACATATGAATATTCTTTAAATTACACAAACACATTCCTAAGGACCATAGTAGTTTAGTGCCTTTGGAAAAATAGAACATAATATTCTAATTTCATGAAATTTTTTCAATATCTCCCATCAAGATCTACCACTTCAATACTCTTCAAAAACATGCCTTACATATAACCCTTATTCATAACCTATAGAATGGAAACATAATAAAGGGTGAGCTTAGATTCTTAGTTAGGGTAAGAAATTAATATATATGTGATCCCAAAAGGATGACACAAGAATAAGTGTTTGAGAACATGATTTTGACAATTGAAAATAATACCATGAATATCAAATATTAAAAATCACGTGTCATAGAATAAAGACTGGTATTTCCTAAGACATGAATCATAAGGAAATAATAGAACATGAGTCATGAGATCATAACATAAGGCATAGGTATGGAATTGTGTCATACACATAATCATAGAAAATATAATATCAATGATACCCACATATACATTCATAATATGTTAGTCTTTGGATAACTATACATGTAGATGATTCTATCTTGGATTACCAGCTATAAACCCTATTTTTTGGGATTGGATTAACCACCCATATACCATTCTTTTTAGGTTTGGTATAACCACCCATGTACCCTATAAGCTCATAGAATATTTTTTATTACCCAATATATTAGAGGGAGATATCGGTCCTATTGATCACATAATGAAAATCATACATACATGCGACATATGATAATAAAGCATTTATCTTATTAGAACCCAATAAAATAAATGGATTTCATAGTCATTTAATCATTTCCTTAAAACCATAACCCATGGATTAAGTGGGATTCATAATTATTTTATCATTATATATCCTATGGCACAGAAATGGGTCCCATAAATAATTTTTAATCATAAAAATAAACCATTTATATAATAAATAATAATGGTACCCTTTGATTGTATCCTTAGTAAATCATGAGTAACATCAAACTATTTCATCATATATGGAAAATTACTTTTTAAGATAAATTGCTTGGAACGTTTCTTGATGAAAATAAAATTTATTTAAAAAAAATTTTAAAAAAAAATTTTAAAAAATTTTATTTGAAAGTAAAATTTAAAAAATATAAAGGTATATTCAAATAAAATAACGGTAATGATAGTGGGAAATGTTTTTTAAGAAGTACACGATAAAAAAGATTCCATTCACTTTTTCATAAAAATCAAAACTTACATTGTTTAGAAACTGACATGAAGATTCCTTTACAAACATTTTTTAAAAATTCAATGATGTGTAAAAATCATCTAATAAATCATTTTTAGAATTTTAAAATATATTTTTAAAACATGTTTTCTAAATCTGGTTTTTTGGAAAAAAACGAGTTTTCCACCAAGGTGAGAAATAAATTCATATTTTATTAAAACATTTACTCACTTATTTTAAGTAACAACGCATGGAAAATGGTACTATTACTTGGAAATATCATGAATAATAAAAGTATAAAAAATTTCATGATTTAATTTGGAGATTTATCATAATATTTTATCATTGGAAACATAATCATAAAAAATATCGATAAACGATGAGATTGTCAAATTAAATCCTTACTACTTTGGAAATATTGAATCGTAAGACAGATGAAAGAATAATTTTAAATTAATCTTATAATATCATTAGAATAAATAAATTTATGATATTATATGTCAAATGGGATCTATATACACCTAATAAAATAATACATGTATGTAATATAACATATGTCCCAAAGAATAAATATTGAGACAAATACCCCTCACAAATTTTGTAGCATTTGAACCATAAACCCCATGAAAGAAATATCACCATATGGATATTTAAATAACCATAATTTTAATTATAATAACCATAAAATAAATCATTTTTCATTATATAAACAAAATAAAAAATTAATATGTTGTACATATGTCATGTTTCTCACATAACTAAAAATCGAGAAGCAAATCCATTATTGTGAGTATTTTTTTCATCATCATCATATTTTTTTAAATATTAATGTCAAGAAGAAACAAAGAATGAACCATAAAACACACAAGTAGGCCCATCCCCACCCCCATTATCCCAGCCTTATCTAAGGAGTCCTAAAATAATGTAGACCGATCTCATCCCCCTTAATATAATCAATCCCCTCTGCCATGATGCCAACTACATTGTGAAGAAACACCTTTTCCGTACTGGAAACATCCACTTATGCCAAGTAGTCAGAAACCTTGTTCCCCTCCCTCCATTTATGAATAACATGGGCATTTCTTTTAAGAATATTTCTAAATTTTATGATAACATAAATATTCAACCACGACATGTCTCTGTAACCTTTCAAGGTATTGTGAACAATCATAGAGTTCGTCTCCACTTCAGAAATTTCTATCCCTTTTTGCCTACATAACCCAAGACCAATCTGCATCGCCAATGCCTCCACTTGAAGGGAATACCCCAGACCAAATTTGGCTGAGAATTCCAAGTATACTGATCCACTACTATCTCGCACCACCCTGCCTCCTCATACAAACACCAACACGCAACAACTATCCATGTTCATTTTTGAAACCATACCAGGTATTTCCCAACATATCCATTCACCCCTCCTATTACTGGACATAGGGACCACACCACCACTTGACTGAAATCTGCTCATAGATGGTGCATCTTTCCAGGCTCCAACGATCTTATTAAAATCAATAAATATATTCTTAGCCCATGTGATGATATTTTTCGTTGTCACCTACCCTCCCTCATGTCTCGACCTGTTATATGCCTTCCAAATACACTAGCACCCCGCAAGCATCACCACTGAATGCGTCGCCTGTTCATGGACCCCATCACCTATACCTTGGAACCATCTATCAACAAAGGATCAGTTATCCCCGACCGTGGTATGGAGCACCATGATTTCCCCAAGAACTTTCCATACCACACTGGCCCATTCACTAAAAAAACCAATGTGCAATGGATTAATCACTATGAACAATACAACAGACACCTGGATGCCAGATGAATACCACACCAACGGACATTGTCATTAGTTGGGAGAACACCATTCATTATCCTCCATGTGGGGAAGTTATACATGGTAGGAATATTTTTCAAACAAATGGTCTCGTCCCACCCGCCATTCTACACCTAGCCATGTATAATGTGGCGAAAATCCTTAGACGGGAAACGACCCGATGAGGAAGCAGTGAAGGCGCACCGGTCCTTCTCTCCATTCTGCTCGATGAGATGAAAAATCTCCTACTTCTCCTTATCCAGCACCATGTCAACAAACACAAAAAACCATCCCGCTTCCCAGAAGGTGATCTCAAGTACCGGAAAACCTAGGAACCTGGGAATTGAATTGCACCAATTCTGTTTCCAGAATGAGACTTCGCATTTCCCCATTATACATCGGGAAAAAGGTTGTATAACAATAATATGGGGCCAATCATCACCCATATCGCGGAGCAATGTCCCTTATTAGGTTCCCTAAGGCAATAAGCGTACCTGTTCATGGTAATCCCCCACAGTGTACGACGTTCCATCACACTTTAAGCCAGCCTCGTGTGCATGTAGTAAAGGTTATCTTTGAGGTTCTGCACATTAATGCCTCCCTAACTGATTTGTTTTTCATGTATATTTTGATTTGTTTTTTTATGTGTACTATTAATTTTATCATTAATAAATTATATAAATAATAATAATAATTAAATAATTTTCATATTTATACATAAATTATAATCTTAATACTAATCATTAATGATTATTAATATAAAAGAAGTACATTGCGATCTTGGAGACAATAGGTTGTACGTCTAAATGAGTGACGTTTTCATTTTTCAAATGTCATTATAGAATGTAGATAAGTAATATAATATCAATAAATATTGATCATAATTTAATAAATAACATATTATTTCTTATAAAATTCTTCTATGTGTTGTGGTGATTAAAAAAGAGTAACATCGCATCATGAAGGTGGTGGTCCATATGTATAGGAATGACGCTATCCTCTTTCAGTGAGTGAAAATTTATAAAATAAAATAATATATTATTCCTGAACAATGATATATACATCATTTATATCATAATTATGTATTTTATATATCATGTATTAATTAAAATTCTCCATTATTATCATCTCAATAAAGTGTTATAGAAAACGATAAACATAGCTTCGCGAGGTAGTAGTATGTCGTACACACAAGCAAGGCAATCGTATCCACTATGGAATAGAAAGATAAAATTTATATATGATATAATTACTCCAAAGGTATATTTATGTTATAAAAACCGTATATAGATATTATATCCATCATTATACACCGGATCTGGGCTTTTGTGGCCAGGTCACTACATTTAGTGACATTTAATGTATTGGACCCAACATCTAATTTAATTTCAATTATTACCCCACTTTTTTAGGATACCATGACCCTAATTATATTCATATCAATATTCCTATCACCCATAGAACTAATAAAATGTGATCTAATTTTAGGAATATGATAGATTATTGTAAATAATCGTTTATAAAATTATTTTCTATATAAACATAAACCATATAAAACCTGAGTACTTACAACATGTTGTTAACCCACATGCAACATGTCGACCCTTCATGACCTCAAAATTCTTAGAGTGGTTTTTTATAGGATACATGTCTCCCAAATTTATAAAATAGAAAAACAAAAGAACACTCAATATGTTATTCTTTATCCATAAACCAATGTAAAGTCAAAAATTTTCCCCACAGTTAGGAGAACCATCCTAGTATTTGTGAATTCTCATTAACATCTAGTCAGTCGATGGCTCTGTATTCAAATGGTGTGACCCTATATTCTTATTGAATAATGTTAACTATTGATTAATGGTCTAAAAATGATGACCTAAAACTAATTATGAGGGTATATTCCATTCCACCCATTTGAATGAATTCCCACCCATATGTGACTACTCGATCTATATAGGGGATGATGTCCTTTATTTGGGGATTCAATGGTATATATATAACACCGATTATAATTCCAGGGCCCACCAAACCTATGACACGAAATATTACTTTTATAAGAACAATTCATCGATTCATTCTTTCTAATTTAGGATACATAGTGAAGATTACAAATCCTTCCCTTGACTAAATCGCAACTTCCATTTCCACACTTTATTTTTCTCTAGTGATGAGGGTTTTCATAATTCATTTCTGGTTTTTATCCTTATCTCTTGCCAGAGAATTTATGGATTCCTCGTCACATGTCATTTCCTGTGACATAACTTCATTGTGATATTTTATACAAAATAAATAAATTTTGATTTGTTATTCCCATTGGACAACTCAAGAGGTGGTGTTAAATTGAGCATCAAATAAAATTTTATATTCAAGACAATATTTAAAAAAATCCTTCAATTTGGAAAACAACATAGTAAACTAAAATAGTTAAAATAAATAATTTGATATTTTTGAGAGGTTTCTAAAAGGCTTGATCACAACCATGTTACCAAAATTTAAAAATCACCTTTAATTTTGAAAAAATTCAACTTACAAAAAACCCACAAACACACACACACACACACACATATATATAACTAATTAAAGAAACATATTAGATAATTTGTTTTCTAATGATATTTTAAACACATAAATATGTATATTTGAAAAACAATATTGAATAAAAAATAGTTAAAAAAGGATTAATAAGGTCTTAAATATCTCCCATTAGAATTCAAGATTTTAAGTGGTTTAACTCCAATAAGGAACCTTGTCATATCCTCCTGACATGAAACCCACTTCCAATCATTTTTACAAAAACTAATAAATGGATGCACAACCTAGATCTGGTTTTACACACACAACATCCCACATATCCCTCTAGGATTAACAAATTATCTTCTATAGTTTTTAATGGAATAAAAAGTGAAAAAAATTACAGTGATAAGTATTTGAATACTTCCCTTTAAAATATAGTATAGGTGTTAATAGATAATCAATAAATACAAGAACTTATTAAGATATAAATAAAATGGAGATTAAGGGAGTATAAATGTGAGACTAGGATGATGATTCTCTTTTGATGGATTTCAGTTATATAACTGGGTTCTTTAGAATCCATAAATGGTTTTTAAGATCATCATATACAGGTAAATGTTACATGAGATCTTTTTAAAATATGAAAGTGGATCAAATAAAATATAGTATGCGATCAGGATGATATTCCTCATATGATATTGTTTGTTTTTATCATCCCATGTATGTGCAAGGACCCTTTTGAATGTTTAAATCACTCATATCTAAAATATACATTTAATTTTAATGAGTCTTAAATCAATAAACTAAGAAACTAATCTCAAAAACTAAATTATATGACATACATTTAATTCAACACAAAGTAGTCATTAGAATATAAAAGTTTTTATTCCAATTGAGGCACAGATTCATTAGGTCTTCCCATAGGCATGATAGAAGATATCATACATAAGCATGATTATAGAAGAGCTTCACAGACTTCTCATGGCCACACTTCATATCTACAGTCATAGGTAAACCCTTTCTATAGTCATCTATCTTTATCATAGTTATATAGTTATTCTTATAATCCCATGTCCTTTTGATAGCCATATAATTTTACATATTATCATTGATTATTTTCATGGTTATAAAATTATCCTTATGATCACATACCCTTCTCACAATCATAACATTATTCTTACAGTTGTAGAAGTCTTCTCACAATTGTACAATTCTTCTTATAGTCACAAATCATTATCATAGTCATAGAATCATTCTCATAATTACATAAGTATTCTCATAGTTACAAACCATACGTAACATAATTTTATGAAGATTATTGGAATAAATTATCCTATCATAAAATCCATAAACCATTATTAATAAATTAAACATGATTCTTGATGATTAACAAATAAATTACTGGACTAATCAATTGATATCACCATTTTTATCATAAAAAATCATGGTTAAATAATATAAATATAAAATATACAATTTCCAAAAGAATATATGTCAGAAAGAGTAATATTAATGATTTTCTATATTATAGTTAATTATACACACTTGTTCTCCCACTTTTTAGATTATAAAAGTTATATTTTGAGAAATAAAATAATTTATAAATATGAATATTAGTAGAAAATAATTATTAAAGTCTAATAATTTTGAATTCAATATAGTAAAAAGGTAATAGAATAAAAAAACATCCCTATAAAATCATAAATCTAAATACAAATTAGAATATGGTAATTCAACAGGTGTCTTCCCTTAGAGGTAGATAGTTCATGATGGATACCCCCACTTTCAAATCTTTTATTTTCCTTGAGAAGAACCTTAAGATCAAAATACCAAATATCGATACATAAATAAGGGAATTTTCAAATTATGATACACATAAAAACATGTTATAATTGAATATAGTAAAATAACAACACATAACAAATGAATAATTTCAAGAATCGTGCTTCATTTAAAATGTGAAAGTCATGAGATCTATCTATTTTCACACACAGGTTTCAAAATTTCATCAACACCCATGCCATTTATGATTTTCCTCACCATTAATTTTTTCACTCATCAATCGAGGTATCAATTTTAACAGATTAATGATCATACCTCATGAACATGCTCATAACCATAGTATTGCATGGAATATACATTATCCACTTCGTAAGGACAAATATTAAAATTAATTATGAGGTTATGGAAATTACGATCAAATGAATTTGTGGATAAGGGTAAGAAGGTATTAATTTTGACAATTAAGTAAGGGTTAAGGATGAGGATAAATCTGATGTGTAATACATAGTATTCAAAGGAGAATCTCAGGGAAATGATCCTCCCCAAAATGTAATGCCATTTTTCACACCCCTCAAATCATACAGTGAAGGCTCATAAACAAAGTAATCATAATTAAAATTAACCATCTCTTGTTATTCCTTTTCTTATCTTTTTTTCAAATTTAATTATTGGAATAAGCATCACATCCATCACCTAACGAGATATGATAAAAAAATGGTCATAAAAATGTTGATTTTTTTATTCTCCCTATTCAAACCCAATTTTTTCATTTTTTTGGAATATTACCTAGGATAAATATCACATCCATCATCTTACCACATATTATTGTGAGATCATTGGTCTAAAAATGGTGATTTTTCACCTACCTAAGAAATTATTGATTGTTTCAATATTTACATTTGTTTTTTCCAACAACAAGAGAGATATATAATAGAATTCAATTAAAGTTAATATTAACCTTCCACAAAATACCATGGAAACACCCTATAGAATATTCTCATAA
This sequence comes from Viscum album, assembly GCA_963277665.1. Taxonomy (NCBI): domain Eukaryota; kingdom Viridiplantae; phylum Streptophyta; class Magnoliopsida; order Santalales; family Viscaceae; genus Viscum; species Viscum album. The sequence continues at coordinate 1,132,292,599 of OY728134.1, read as the reverse complement.
ACAATATCCAATATCCACCATGAAAAAAATATCCCCTGCACTCATTCAATTGAATATCATCAAATATTCAAGTAGTTATATAGGAAAGGAAATAAGGGCTTATAAAGTGCCATAGTCCTAGAAAGGTCATAAATAGATAATATAGGTTGAAGGATGATCAATCTGAAATTGATTCTTAGGATAAAAGGTATCATCAATAAAATATCTCTATCATTTCGAAAGTAAATTTTTTTAGTCATAGATTTGACAAGATATCAGTGCAAGTTCTAGTAGGTTTACATTCCCAATGACTCACTCAAGAAATATGATCAGAAAAGTATGAAATATTTGTTATAGAATCGATTCATGAATCATAACATAATATAACTCAATAATGTCATGGAATGAAAATCAGTAATACGTTTACCCAATTCATGATTCTAGGAATCAAAATAATGAAAGAAATCATATTTCTAATCATTTTCAAGATATTACAAATTAAAGTAAGCAAGTTACTTTTAGTATTTCTATTTATAGTTTCCATTTATTGGCATCATTTTTAATAATTTTCAATATGTCAAAATATAACTCCTTAGTTCTTATATATACTAGATTAGTAAGTATAAGACCAAAAAAATGAAGAATTTTTTTGGGGGAATCTAATTCAATTCAGTTCATGCACAAAATTAGTTAACTTTTTCAGATCATGTGGAAACTAAAAATTAGGGATGTAAAAATATAAATAGGTGAAAACAATACTCCCCATCCATTGGTGATTTTTAATGTTTCTTTCAGATTCTATCTTGTTAGGATCACGATGTGAAGTTTGATTACATGATGTGTATTGAACACGCGACGTGAAATCTTCCAATTTTCAACTCTTTAATCACATCTTTAATCTTCCTTCCATGGGCCTGAAAGATAAAAATAAAAACAAGTACATTTCATTTAAATTTTAAAATATTTGGATCGAGCTGGTAAAAAGGCCCACAATTTGGATATTTAATTAAACTAATAAAATTATAATAAATATATGTTCTATAAATCAATTTTTAAAAATCTGGGATGCCTTCTGAAAATTAATTTTTTTATGGTCATTCAGCTTGACATTTTCCCTTTATTAGAATATTAGAACATGATATAAAGCTAATTGTTTTTTATTTACCCACATCTGACTTTGTTGTGAATCTAGGGTAAGCTTTCTCTACCTCTTTCTTTGGTTCATATTGACTACTATTTGGTGTATATTAGAGTATATATGTAATGAAAATAATAGGATATCAAAATATGACTATATTTTTTTGTTCTCCTTCTCCACCATTCCTTCTTTATTTTCCTTAGTTTGAGATTTTGGAATAATATCTTGAATTGGAGCATCATTTTTCTCTTCTTCTTATTGAAATTTCATTAGGGATTCCAATTCATCTTCAATCTCAAAAATACTAGTGGGGATAATGTATGTTTTCTCATTATCCTCTTCCACTACTTTTTCTTCTTCCTATGATTCAATCGAGTGTATTTCTTCGACCTCCTCCTCTTCCTCCACCTCAACCATCCAATCAAAAAATTCCATCAGATTTCTTTCCTCTTTTTTGTAGTTACATAAGGTATTCTATTGGTTCTTCTTGTAATTTTTGAATGTATAAAATTAACACCTAAGGTTTTTATATTTCTTCTAAAAACAATGGATAATGTATTTTAATGTTTTCAACATAATCCAGTTAATGTTATCTATTTTATGCCTCCTATTTTTCTTCCTATATTGTTTCTATAGTATTGAATTCCACTACCTCTATATCTTTTTCAACTTTATAACAACCAATATCGGCATTATATTTTTATTAAATGTTTCATACAAGAGAATTTCAATTTTCAATAACATGGTAAAGGTGATTAATCAATTCTCCATGTTCAATGAGTTGGGATTCATGATCATCCAGCTGCTTATCCAACACTGGATTGAACATGTTGAGAAATGTGTATAGTTTTTCATTTCAATTACATTCTTGAGGATGTCATAGGGAATTGTATTCATGGAAGTACAACTCTTTTGGTTTCTTTATGTAAATAGTTTGAACTTCCCCCACCTGATGTTCTTTTTCTTTAAACCAACATTTATCTTTATTAGAATTTATTGGTATGTTATGAATTAGTGAATTAAAACATGAAATGATTTAAGTAAGGGGTGTTTTCAATTAATAGTGATTGATTATTTAATCCTCATTATAGTCCATCCTCTTTTCTATCATTTAAATATACCGATAAAGCAATCTGGTTAGTCTTTATTCTTGATTTTTCTCCTAATTTTGTTTAAAGTAACGGTGGTTATGGGTGTACAACTCAGACAAAAAATATCCATGGTAGTCTTGAAAGATGAGAGAAAATATATTTGGATGATATTAGGTTCCATTTAACTATAGGGTTTGGAATTCATCACACTCGTGAGGATACAAATCATTCCTGTAGTTTTCCTATTATGTATACCCTTCTGAATTCAGTGCTTCCCATGTGGTCGGATACTATAGATATTCAATGTATTGAATGGTGGAGTGGAATTAGAGTGATATGACATGTAATCAATCCTAAAAAACACTAAATACTACTAGGAATGTAATATTGAAAAAATAAATAATTAAAAAAATTGAATGAAAAATCCTGGACTGAAATCAGTAAACCGAAATGTGATAAGGAATGTTTTTGACCTATGAAATTGGTATTAATTCATCTGCAACACTCTACTGCTCCCCAGAAATAGTGATAAAACTTAATGTGAAAGAATATTTCTTTAATTTCTCTAGGAATAGATTAAATTAGAATTTTATATTAACTTGAACTATAATTACAAAAAAGGCTTCGTATAATATAAGTGTGGGTTCGAACCCATAAAGAGTGGGGAACATAGTGAAGGAATCTATTAGCTAAAGTTTAGTTCTCTCCAATTTCATTTTTCTTTAATTAAACTAATGATGCAAATTAATACAAATTAAATAAAATAGGGAAATAGATTAGAGGGGAATCAGTTTCAAAGGGTGTTTATGATAAATAAATTAATTCAACATCATTTAAAAAACAATTATTTCAAATAGATGTGCGACCAAATAATTTCATCATTAGATGATATGGTCATTCCTTATTAGAATACCATATAATCACAATACCTCATTGTTAGATGAATCAAAATATCTAATGTAAATTAAGTATATATTTCCAAAATCATATGAGTAATTCTATTCAATGGTCTTAAATAAATCATTTTAATCATATTAGGGTTCATTTGTTATTGAAAAGATATGGTAAATGATTCAATGATGAATAAATTGGATGTGAAGTCACATCATGGTACAATAAAATAAAATCAAATTTAGGACCAATGTAAAATCAAACAATGATGGTACACACCCCCTTTGATTGATTCTTCTCTCCACTATAGGTTTTATACAACCATCGTTGGGTGATTACCAATGATGAATAAACTAATATCCATAGGTAACAGATTAAAAAAATACCAATAAGGGAATGAAAAAATAGAGAAATTTAAATTACACTAGAGAGAATTTAATGATTTCATAATGTAAATAATGTAAAAACACAAAGAAACCCCATCTATGTTAGGTCGGATCCTTGTAGAAGCCTCACGGTGGTAGCTCCTCTAGCATGGAATGGAATATATATTATCCTAGATAAAACCCATATAAATTGTACAAGATTTCATCAATAGGGTTATATTTTCTCAAAAATAGAGTTTAATTGCTGACTGAATTCAAAGAAATCACAAAAATCTCATCAAAAGATATATTGGAAATCAGTATTTTCTATGTTCTGAATTTTTACACTTCGTGTAATATGTTTACATGACATTTAATTATCATGCATGTTTTCTTTCTTCTCATGACCTGTATATAATAATTGGCTTGAAAATTCACATCTTTTAATAATTTTACATGATTTGTAAAACTTTATTTCAGTACAAGAATCTTTGTTTCATCTTTCTTTGTCAATTTTGTGCCTTGGAAGTTCACCATTATCATCCTCAAAATCCAATGTTGCACCATATTTTCCTTTATATTACTATAAATATCAATCCTATATTAGAATTTATAAAACATTAATATCAGACATATATATTATTTAAAATAAATTATTATTTAAGGAATAAACATATAAAAACACGTCAAAATATGTATACAAAATGGAGATATCAAACACCCCCACTGTCAAATATTTTTATATCCTCGAGAAAAACCTCAACATTGAAATTAAAAGGATCAATACATATATAATGGAAATTTAAAATTATTATTTTGATAAAAAAAAATATATAACTGAATATATTAAAATCAAAATACATGCCTAATGAAGAATATCAAAAATCATACTTTAATTAAAATTTGAATGGTGCGCCATTTCTCAATTTTCACACATTATTTTCAACCATTAATCAACACCCCTTCAATTTATCATTTACCTCACTATCAATTTTTCCATTCATCAATCAAGGTAACTATTTTAATAGAACTATAATCATACCTCAAGTGCATGCTCCTAACCTAGTCTTGTATTGAACCAACTTTCTCCACTGTTTAAATATAAATATCAAAATTAATCATGAGGGATTTGAAATAAAGATCAAACGACTCTGTAGATAGGGGTAGTTAGGTATTAATGTTGATAATAAATTAATGCTACAAGTGGAGGATAAATTCTAATTTATAGTACATGATATTCAAAATACAAGTTCATTGAAATTTACCTCACCAAAATGTAATTCTATATCATACACCCGCCAAATCATATAGTCATGGTTCATATATAGGGTAATCAAAATTAAAATTAACCCTCTCTGGTTGTTATATTTTTCATTTTTATTTTTATTATTTGTTGGAATGTAATCTAGTAGAAGTCTCACATACATCATCTAACCATATATGATTGCGAGATCATTGGTCTGGCAATGCTGATTTTTGACCTACTTGATAAATAACATATTTTTCAAACAAAATTTCATTTGTTTTTCATTTGTTTGTTTTTTCAGCAAAATGAGAGATACACAATGGAATATAATGAATGTAAATTTTAACCATCCCATGAATCCCATGAAAAAACCACATATTCTCTACTTATGAAGAATATCACATATCCACCATGAACAACTTCTCCCCCACACTCATTCAATTGAATATCACAAAAATAAATGTTTCTGGATATGAAAGGAAATAATTTTTTTTAATGTCGATTGATCCTAAAAATTTCATAAATGACTTCTCCAAGATAAATGAGGATATATATGAAGGTTCTTATGAGGAAAACATTTCTCTTCAATAAAATATCTCAATAATTTCAAAAGTAAATTTTTTTAGTTATATCTTTGAAAAGATATCAATACAAGTTCGAGTAGGTTCACATGCCCCACATTTCACTCAAGAAATATGATCATAAAAACAAGAAATTTTTTTAAAATCCTCTCCTGAATGGGATCATAATATAAGTCAATTAGGTCATTGAATTAAAATAAATAATCAGTTTACTCAATGCATGCTTCTAGAAATCAACATCATGAAAAGAAACCATATCATCAATTATTTTCACGAAATTATAGATTAATTTAATCAAGTTACTTTTAAATATTCCATTTATATTTTTCTCAATTATTGGTATCATATTTCAAATTTTATAACATGTCAAAATATATCTCCTAAGAGTTGATTTCTCCTAGATCAGAAATTACAAGGCAAAAAATTCATGCTTTTTTTGGGCGAATCTAATTCAACTTAGTTCATGCACAAATTTAATAAAAAAATTTAAATCATTAGGAAATGAAAAACTAGGGATGTAAGAATATGAACAAGTAAAAAATAGTACTCCCCTCCAATTTATGATTCATAATGAGTTTTTTAAGTTCTTTCTGGCCAGGTTCATGATGTGAACTGTGATTATATGATGTGTATTGAACACATGACATGAAATGTTCATGTTTTTATCTATTAAATCACATATTTATTCATCCTTCCATGGTCCTGAAAGATAAATTTAAAAATAGAATGTATATCCCATTTAAAATTTAAAATATTTTTGTCAATTAGGTAAAGAGGCCACCCATGGGGAGATTTATTTAAACTAGTAAAAATAAATGGAATTTATGTTCTAGAAATAAATTATTAAAATAAGGGTTTCATCCCAATATGCTATCTTTTTATGGTCATTCAGCATGATCAATTAACTTTGTTATCTAATTGAAACATGATATAAATCTAACCATAAAATATTTTCCCATATCTAACTCTGTTGTGAATTTAGGATAGTATTTATGTTTCTCTTCTGTTGGTTAATATCGACTTGTGGTAGGAAGGAATTGGTGGATATATGTAAAAATAATAATAGGAAATCAAAATTTGAGCATATTTTTTAGCTCCCCAGCTCCACCGACCCTTCATTATTTTCCTTAGTTTTGAGATTCTAGACTGATTTCTTGAATTAAATACTAATCATTCTCCTCTTCTTCTTGAAATAGTATGATGGTGTCTCATTCATCTTCATCATCAATAAAACAAGTGATTTCGATGTATGTTTTCTAATTATCCTCTTTCATTACTTGTTCTATTCCTCTAATTCAATAGAGTGTATTGCTTCAACCCCATTCAACTATTCTTCTTCAAACACCCAATAAAAAATTTCCTTTAGATTTATTACCTCGTCATCTCACAGTTTCAAAAGGTATTCTATTTTTTCGTTATTATCTTATGGTATGCGTAAAAGGGATGCCTCTAGTTTTAATACTTTGTTTAATTACATAGGTTCATCAGTTTTAAATATTTCATCATTATCTAAGAATACATCCTTGATATCCTCATCCTTATTTTTTCTTTTTATTTCATCAATAGTTTAAACATCCTTAATATACTATTCTCATCATCGAAATTATAACACACAATCCATGCTTTATAATTGAGTGTTAGATTATTCAAAATGGAATTTAAATTTGAAATAACTTGTGAAAGGTGAGAAATCAATTCTCTATGCACACTGAGTCGAGATTCATGATCATTCATATGCTTATCCAACACTAGATTAAATAATTCGACGAATTTGGAAAGTCTGAATTCCACTCCAAACATTATTGGAAGTAATGGAATTCATGTATGTTCTACTCTTGTGGTCCATTTGTGCCAACTGTTTGAACTTCCTCCACATGATCTTCATTTTATTCAAACCAACCTATACCTGCAATAGAATTTATTGGTAAGATATAAACAATTGAATTAAAATTTTAAAAGATTTAGGAAAAGAGGGTATTCAATTATCCATATTTATAATTTTGTCCTCATTATAGCGCATCCTCTTGTCCATCACGTTATTATAATGAGAAATCTATCTAGTTAGACTTTCTTATTGATTCTGCTCTTGATTTTGTTGAAAGTAAGAGTTGTCACGAGTGTACTACACAACCGAATAATTGCCTTAGTAGTATTGATAGTTGAGAGCTCCTCAATTGGGATGAGAGTAAGTTTCATTCCACTATAGTGGTTATAATTCATCATACTCATGGAAATATGAATCATTCCAACCATTTCCTTATTATGTCCACCCTTTTGAATTCAGTGCTTCCCATGTGGTGAGATACTCTAGATATTCAATGTATTTTGATGGAGGAGTGAAATAGGAGTGATATGATATGTAATACATCCTACACAACACCAAAAACTTCCAGGATAATAATATTGAAATATATAAATAATTATAAAATATTTAAAGAAAAAACCAACTCTAAAATTAGTAAAGTGAAATAGGATAATAAAAAATTTTGACCTATGAAATTTGTCTCGAGTTGTCTGTAATGCTTCGATACTCGCCAAAAATGGCCTCAAACATTTATTTTCCCGAATATATCCTTAATTTCTCAGGACATGTATCAAATTAAAAAATTATATTAACTTAAACCATACAAACTACAACGGCATAATATAACCGTATTATAGGGTCAAACCCATAGAGAGTGGATAACACAACAACTTAACTAAAGTTCAAGTTGCACCAATTTTAGTTTTATCAAATTAAACTAATGATTCAAATTAAAATAGATGAATGAAAATAGGAAAAAAAAGATATGGAATCGGTTCCTAGGGGTGGTTCTCCAAAATAAATTAATTAAAATACACTTTTAAAACAATTATATCAAATAGACATGTGAAAAAATAGTCTCATCAATAAAAGACTTGTTCATTACCTATCAAACTATCCAATAAAATTAATTTATCAAGGTTAGATTAATCAAAATAGAAAAAGTGAATTAAGTTCATATTTCTAAAATAAAAGAGTAATTAAATTCAATGGTCATGAATAAATCATCTAAATCATGTTGGGGTTCGTTCATTATTTAAAACATATGGTCAATGATTAAATGATGAATAAATTGGATTTCTATACATAACAAGATATTATCTAAAAAATCATATTTATGAGAAAATGAAAATCAAACTATGATGGTATGCGCCCCCTTTGACTGTTTTATCTCTTCCATATGAATTTTAGCCAAACATCATTGGGTGATCACCAATGATGAATAAAACAATACCCATTGGGAAGAGATTAAGAATGAAATAAAAATAAGGTAATGAAGAAAAGAGATAGATTAAAACTAAACTATAGAGAGTCTAATGACAGCATAAAGGAATGAAAATCAAATCATAAAGAAAACTATCTAAGATAGGTTGGATCCCTATGGTAGCCTCCTGGTGGTTACCCCTCCATCATGGAATGTAATATATTTTATTGTATCAAAATTCCATATAAATATTCCAAGATTTCATAAATATGGTTTTATTGGGTAAAAAATAGTGTTTAATGGTTGTCCGAGTCAAAATAAATCAAAAACTCTCATTGGAAGATATGCTGGAAGTCAGTATTTTCTGATGTCCAACTATTTCACGTCGTGTAATATGTCTTCACAACATGTAATCATCATTCCTTTTTTCATTATTCTAAATACCTTTATATAGTTCAGATCTTGAAGATTCATGTCAAGTAATTATTATACACAATGTGTAAAATGTGATTTTAGAACTATAATCTTATTTTTTGTCTTGATTCTTTAGTTTTTTGAATTGGAGGTTCTTCATTATCATCCTCCAAATATGGTGTCTCATTGAGAGTGATTCTCATGGCATGAAGTGACTTTTTTCGTCCTCAATTTCAATGTTTTTCATTTTTATCATTCCAAATGTAAATCCTATATTATAATTCCCAAAACATTAATATCATGAAAAAATATTATATTAAATCAATTAATATTTTAGTTAAACACATATAAAAATACATCAAAACATATAGATATAATAGAGTTATCAATTATATATAATTTCAAGGTGAATGTACTAGTCCATGAGGCCTAAAACCCATTTCTAAATCCACTATACTAAGTTACCACACAACTTGAATATGAGTAAGGACAAAAAGAATTGAATATCATCAATGTTGTGAAAAATAGAACTAAAGTTAGAGAATTTGAAACTAATGGTGTCATGGGTACAACTATAAGATAAGAAAAAATTATTGAGTTAGTGTAGCGGTAATGATAAATTAACTCAATAAACTAATTGATGACTATTCCTCCATATTCTGTCAAATGGAATAAACTAGTTTCTCTCATAAATAGTTTCATGATATGTTGCATGACCACTAACTACTCTTCTTTATCCTTGAAATTAGTTTTCATTGGAGGGGCCTTGATATTTCCAACCATGGATTTTAAATGAGGGGTGAGATATTATATAGTGACGATCATGGAATGGTAAGAACTTATTTCCTTTCAGATCACCTACCTAGGTTGAATGGATTTCTTAAGTCACTCTCTAATAATATTATAAATATATTCTCCATGTGATTTAAATTTATTGATATATTTTCCATGATAATGTAAATATTCTACCATTACATTTCTTAATTCTTCCCACTACATTCTTCTAATCTGATCAACATTGTAATGGATAGGACAAGGATACATAAAAAAGTGGGTACAGAGTAGTAGTAGCATGAAAAGATTAGGTAGTAGAATTAGATGTAAGACAACATAATTGACCAAATATGGTGTGGTATATTTGAGTCATATTAAGTCTCATGTCTTAAAAATCTGTGTGAACCTATCTAATGTGTTAAAATAGCCCCTTATTTTCCTCTTTTAAATTTCAAATCCTAATAAAAACATAGGTTTTTGATGTTCTATAGCAAGATACGTAATAAAATACATTTCTTCTTGTTTTGAATCCTTATCTTTTTAAAGATATCTATAAGGTATATCTGTTATTATATAAGTCAAATAGGCCATGAAATCATCTAAATAACTTTTGGTAAGATAATAAGAGTGAGGTTCATGAGGAGGATATGATGAACATTATTATCTATGTGGAAAAACTATCAAATTTGGAGGAGATATTCTTGAAGTAACCTTGATAAATTTATCCACATCTTCCTCAATTTTTCAATATATTTAGATTTATCTATCATAAACACTTATGTCTCAATGGACTCACTAGAATTAGGAACTTCCATCTCTATTATAGAGTATTAATCTCTAGGATACTAACTAGAAGAAAAAGGTAGAATCATTTAGTCCTTTTAAATTCAAACAATTAAAGATCCCTCAATACTCATGGGAAAGCTTAATATGAAATGTTCACCATGTTTTGGTAGACTAACCCCATTACCATTTTAACATCTGATTCATAATCCGAGTAAATAAGTATAAAAATAAGGAACCTAGGAGTATACACCTTATAAATAATAATTATTTTTCTTTTGTTTTGAATAACATATAATATAAGGGCTTAAGGATAAAATTTCACTGGGAATTTTCACACTAATACTAATAGCTTCAGGTAATATAGAAACTGATGTAATTTGTTCATAATCCTTGTCATTATTGTCATCATCAGGTTCAAAATAAAATAACTCATTGGGAATAGTGATGGAAAAATCGGTAACATATAATTCACCATAACCTAATAATATATCATCAAAAGGTAAAGAGAGTGGATATTTTATTGATCCATAAGATAAATTATAAACTCCCACTTATTTAGAAATTGAACTTCAGTCCTTTTTTGGAGATTTTACACCTTCTTCAGTCAAGTGAGATAGCTTAGCTTCATTTCCAACATTGTGGGCATTTAATTCCTCCTCAAAAGAATATATAGGATTTTCATATGGTTCAAAACCAGGTTCAACCTAGTCACATGGCTAGGTAGGTTTCTTTACTAGGTTAAGGTTCCCGTAAAATATTTTATTTTCTACAACCCAAAACATTCTCCATCGATTTTAATTATCCTATATTCTTCAGCATGTATCGTGGATTAAAAATAGTAGATAAGATTCTATTATCCTATTCTTCAAGGATGAGATATTTGAAATCCAAAACTGCATATATAAGCTTTAGATAAAATAAAGAATTGGAATAGGAAGAAGGTTTTCATAAAACTTTCATATGTCTCATAACATATATTATAAAACTCAAAATTACTCTATTTTTTAAGAGATAGAGAAGAAATAAATCTCATTGTGTCATAAAATTTTAATACCCTTTTCTTGGATAGATAAAATCTTGGAAAAAATTCCAAAATAGAAGACACTCGCCATCTAATTATATAACTTTTTTTCTTTTTAGATTTATGTCTATTACAAGCTCAAGAAGTGCATTTTTGATATCAAAAATTGAATAAAGAACAAGGTAATAATAATACATATCTTCAAAATCACCAATGTGGGTCCCTTTAAGATTTTCACCCACTGATTTAATGTAAAATAACTTCTTCTCCATTCATGATATTCATTCTAAAATATATCACATCATTAAACTCTTATATATAAATATAAATCTTAATCCCATCTAGGATTAAAGGGTCGTATGTTTCCTGTAAACTGTTCATCCCATTATTAATCCTATACAAACTTTCACACAATATATTGATTGATCTTAAACCAATTAGCATAAAATTTTTTCTATGTAACTACTCCATGTGTCTATGAAAAATTATAGTGAGGTTCAATAGAACCACTTATAGATGATCTCAATTTCTTACAAGGTCACGAATCATCTAGAAAATCAGAAACAAGTAGTCAATTCATTTCAAAAATTTCAATAATGATTCAATATGTTGGAGTCCAAGGGTTGGTTGAGATAGAGAGAAAGAGAGAGTTTGAATAATTTTTGTTAGGATTTTGGGTTTCCAGTGGTGCAATTCCAATCCAAATTTTGGGCTTCATGTCACTTAGGGTGTAAACTAAAAATTAAAAATTAATAATTTTAATAAATATGAGTTATATAAATAAAGTTATAGGATAACACTGAAATTATACATGGAAGTCGAAATGATCATGAATACTCATGTTAATAATAAAATATTTACATTGGTATGTATACACTTTCATTTCCATGGTATCATGTTTACAGTATCAGGTCCATGATATCATGTCTAGTATTATGTCTATGGTTTCATGTTTGCATTGTTTTATGTGACTTATGATTCAATTTTATTAGATTTAGTAAAACACTAAATTTTATTTTTAAATTTAATGAGTTATACATAGAATATTTATCAAATTTAATTTGATAAATGTTTTCAAACATTGATTAATATTAAAATAATATATAAGTTGAAATAATAAAATATTAATTATAAATAATCATTACATATTTTTTATATATATAGTTTAATCTTTAATTTTTCAAAGGATTTGGGAAAATATAAGCATGTTGGTTTTTAGTATCATTAAATTCTGGATTTATATAACCCTTTTGAAAAAAAAGTCTCAAAAAAATTGATTTCATATATAAATGTGTTTTGTTCTTGATTGAGATATAATATTTTATAAAATATTTATATCACTTTTATTGTCACAATTTATAGGAAAATGTATAAATTGAAACCTATAATATATAAATGTGTATTTATTTCACAAAATTTGTGAAAAAAAATTCTTACATCTATGTATTCATCTTTAAATATGGATACTGAAATATTTTTTTTCTTTTTTACTACACCAAGCTAACAGAGACTTGATCAAAAAGTGACATGTTTCAAAGGTTTTATTTATATATAACTTACAGCTACAAATATCATTATCCGAATAACTAACTAATTCAAGAGTATGTACTCTAGATTAAAATAGTCCAAATTTGTTGTATTCTTAAGGTACTTAAAACGTTGTTTAAATGCATTTAGAATAGTTTATGTGGGGTGGTTTTTGAAAAACCCACACATAAAAACACAATACATAATATCTGGAAGTCTACCAATTATGTATAGTAAACTCCTTATAATACCTCTATAAAAACATTTTTCAACTATTTTACCAGTTTCATACAACTCATGTTTACAAGTTACACTCATGGGAGTATCAGTTGATTTTGTGTTATCCATTCCAAAAAAAAATTAAAAGGTCTGTTGTATATATTATTTGATTTAAAATATTTCCTTACATGTTTTATATAATCCTAATACCAAGTAATAACATTATCATACCCTTTAAACTCATTTAAAATTTATTTTTAATCAATTTAGAAAATTATATAAAAAAGGATTTTTTGGAAAAGCTGAAAATAATATCTACAAAATAGATTTAAACCACTAAAATATCTTTGAAATACTACTTCTAATTTGTATAAGATCAAATATTCCTTTTGAAAAATATTTTGAAATAAATAATATACCAAACCTATCATATAAAGCTCTATGATCATGTTTTAAATGATAAACAGCTTTACAATGTTTAAAAAAATTGTAAAATAAGGGATTTGAAATACATCAGGATGTTAAAAAAATATCATCAAATATATAACAATTAAGGAATTTACTCTTTATATCCATTTGATATAGTTTGAAATTTAAATGACCTGTATAGGAAAGTATTATTTTAATGTATTCAATCCTAGATAAAGTTGAAAATTTCTCTTCATAATAAATTATTTCCTATTACTGCAACGTTGTGCAACCAATATAGATTTATCATTAACTATAGTTCCTAATTCATCAAATTTATTTCTAAACACCAATTTAGTTCCAATAGAAAATTTTTCATTAGGTATATCAACTGGTTGTTAGAATTTATTCCTTTAAAATTGATTTAACTCGTCTTGAATATCTATGACCCAAAACTCATCATTGATAGCTTTATTAATGTTTTAAGGTTAGTGATGTGAAAAGAAAATTTGATGCTCAACCAAATCTTGAGCATAGATATAGTTTGATTACATCTATTATGATCACCAATAATTATATGTAATGGATGGTCACTATAGATTGAAATAGTTCTAAGGATATACGTACTTGTTTCTTAAAGTCCTCATCAAGGTTTGGTTCATTTTTTAGCCTACAATGGGTGATTTTTCAAGTAAATATGTAGTGTAGTCACCAGTTTTGGATGAATAATTGATCTTCAAATTGGATAAATCATCTTAAAGATCTTCGAAATGTATTCTAGGATCATGTTGATCAATTTCATAAAAGGTGATATATTCAGATTATTCTATAACTTTGTTTCAATAATTAAAGAATCTATATGATTTTTTAAATGTTGAATATCCAAATAAAATACATTCATTACTATTTAGAGAAATTTTTTATAGATTATATTTTTGATTATGGATAAATAATTTACATAAATTGACTTTAAATTAATTAACCTTAGGTTTTCTACCATTCTACAAATCATTGTGGGATTTTTTAAAAGATGTATAATAATAACCCTATTGATGATATAACATGATGTTTTCATAGAATCAACCCAAAAGTACATAGGTAAGTCATACTCATTAAGCATATCCCAATAAATATCTTGAATAGTTCTTTTTTTATTTCAATTACTCAATTTTTAGGGAGTCCTATGAATATAGAAGTTGGGATTATAACCATGTTTGAGAATAAAGTCTAAAAATATTGATTTTCATACTCACAACAATAATGAATTCTAAAGGTTTCAATGGTGAGTCAACTAAGGTTCTATAATAACTCAACATATTTTGAAAATCATTTAAAATATTTACATTTTTAATCCATGAAATAAACCCATGTGAATCCTGAATAATCATCAACAATAAAATAAGAATAATAATTTCATTCTAAACTATAAACTCTATATGGTCCAAATAAATCTATATGATCTAACCCTAGGGGTTGAGTTGTAGAAACCTCTTTATTTAGTTAGAAATAAATCATATATTTCTTATATTTTGGGTAGGTATTATAAATATTGTCATTAGATAATTCTAGTTTAGGGATATCCTTGACCAAATATTTCTTATTAATATTTCTAATTGAGTGTATGTTAAATTGGAATAGTATCATCTGACATAGATAAGATTCTTTATGAACTGTACTTAATAAATAACACTTTTTTAGATATCAAACAATCTAAATTAATTGCATACACATTATCTTTCCTTAATATATAAAAAACTAAATTATTCTTATAATAATTAATATTACATGCATAATTTACAAACATAAAATGAAATATATCATCGTATAATTGAGATGAAATAATAAAATTATACTTTGAACCATGAACATATAAATCTTTAGAAATAAGAATTGATTCAGAGTTACTGATTTTTCCAATAGCAATTATTTTTCCATTATCATTGTCACGAAAACTGATATATCGACAATATGATTTCATGAGATTAATGAAACATCAATAGTATCTTGTCATTTTTATGAAACATACACAATATAAATATTGTAAGTACTTACTATTACAATTCAATAATTTCACCTACACAAAATTTATTGAGAAATTATTTTAGTACTCATATTCTCTTGGGTCCAAAATGTTATCACATCATTGTTTAGGGATCCAAACATCATTAAATGATCTATCAAAATAAAAAATTATGAGTCATATAAATGAGGAATATATTTGGGCAAAAAGTTTTATATTTGTTCTAGAACTATATGATATAAAACTAAGAACAAAGTTATTTTTATGAATTTTCCTTTGACAAGGTTGTTATCAAATTTTAGTTGTATATCTTGGTGTGGTATATTTATTTAGAATCATTTTCAAATTATCAATTCCATCAGTGAAATTTTCATTGTTCTTCTTAATTTATTTATTGGAAATTTTAACTTCGTTTTATACATTTAATAGTAATGTATTGTTTTCCTTTTAAATAGTAAGAATAGTGTTGTCATTAGCACACAAAAAATAAAACCTCTTTAGATCTATGTACTTATCATTATGATTATTAATGGTGTCTTCCAGAATGGAATAATATTCAAATAATTCTTCATTATTCATATTATAATCATCAGGAAAATAATTTTTAGAATGGATTTAGCAATTATTTATTACCTCATGTGTTATAGCCATGAAATAGAGATTGAGTTTTTTAGTAGTTTTATCCCATTAATAGTATGAGTCACTGAAGATATCTTCCAAATCACTCCAAGTATAATTATATACCTTCATGAGTTTGATTCCATATCATCATAATTATTCATATATGTATGCTCTAGACTTTCTAATTTAATATTCCTCTTTATTTTTCCATCATAAGAGGATTTTTCACCAAATTGGTCATATGTCTTTTGATTTCCTTTTCTATCAAACATTCATTTTAATTGGATTTCATTAATAACTATTTCTTTTTATAAATTTACATAAATATTATAGAAATAATATCCATATATTCATCAAAATATGAATCATTTTCACTTCCACTAGTGTTATTATATTTAACAAATTCATCTGACTTTGAATGAGATGCATTAAATAAAAAAATCTTGTTTACATTCAGCATACTCATTATCATATACATTTAATTATTCCTCATATAAAATCATTATTTCAATCAGTTCACTACATAATAGTAACTTTTTTTTCTTATTAATCTCTAATAGAGGCATCAACACCACTATATAAATTAGGTATAAATCTCAAGATCCTAAGTACTTGATTTTGTCATCCTCCTTCTATCTAAGTGAAAGCATCATTTTTATGATTTTATTAAACCTGATATACTTCTCAAATATAGATTCATAATGATTAATTTTAAAAGTTTCATATTTAAAATTATAGGTATTTACTCTCATTTATTTAAAATTAGGATTTTCATAATGATATAAAAAAAGTATCCAAGACATGAAAAGAATTATCATAAAAATGTATTCAATTAAATCCATCCTCATCTAAAGTATCACATAGAGCTTTCATTTTTTTTATTTACCTTAATAAGTATATTTAGTCGAATAAATCATTTAATTTCTAGGTACTTTTGGTTTTTAATATTTATCTATTATAACAGTCCAAATGTCCAAAACCATAATCTCAAGATCTTTTATAATTATTATTTTTATTGAGCATAGTTCTAGCCATTAAAATAATGTGGTCTAATTTTATCATGACCTGCATATCTAGATGGATCTATAAATAAGAAATATTAATATTAATAACAAAAAAATATATTTTTTATTATAAATTATCAATGATAAATTAATAAGTGTAAGTAAATACTTCTCTAATTCAATATATTAGTCCCAGTGGATAGCTTAATAGGGGCTGAATTGAGCATCCAATTAAAATTTCCCTAAAAAAATTATTAAAACAAAATCCTCCAATTCAAAAAACAACCCTATTAAGTAAAATAATGGATATATATAATTTGATATTTTAGAGGTTTCTCAAAGGCTTAATCACAACCCAATTACAAGAAAAAATTTAAGGAACATCTTATATCAGTGAAAAATCATTAGTAAGGGGGAAAGGTAGGATAAATCAGTTATCCAATTCCTTTTTAAGTATCCTTGGTGAAAAAACCCTATCACAAGTGAAAGTGAATCTTGATCAATGTCTAATACCAACACATGAATTGAAAAGAATATTTACAATATTCTCCTTTCAAAATGAAAAGGAAACTCCCTACCATGATCCAAATATCACCGAGACAATTCTTCCCACTATTTCACTACTGGAATTAGAGGTATTTGTGATGGGATATTTGTGACGTGATCCCGTTGTAAATAGTATTTAGCGATGGGGCCCCGTCGCAAATAGCCTGTTGGAGAAAACGACATTGAAAATAATCATCTAATTATATAAATTATGTATATAAAAAATCATTTCGCGACGGAGTGTCGCAAATACTTTCTACAACGGGGAAGTTCCTCATTGCAACTAATCCTTCAATTATATACATTATATACATAATAACCTTTTATGACGGGCCCATCGCAAATACAATTTTCAACGGAACGATCGGCCTATTGTAGATACTATTAATAAAAAAAAAATTTAGATTATTTGCGACAGGAGCCCATCGAAAAAGGTCCCATCACAAATACTAAACATAATAAAAAAAAATATTTTATAAAATTATGATTAATGAAAAAATTATATTAATATTATTAAAATAATAAAAACTAAAAACAATTATTATTAGTAAAATAAACAGACATTAAAAAATAATACTAAAAATATATATTTAATAAAATTATGCTTAATAAAAAATTAATTTTAATTTTATAAAAATAATAAAAAAACTAAATTATTATTATAATTCCCAGTATTTACAAAAAAATATAAAAAAATCATACAATGTTATTATAATTAGTAAAGTAAACAAATATTAAAAAATATAATACAAATAATAAATAAAGAAATATTAAAAATAATAAAAAATTAAATTATGCAATATTGGTACCAATATAAAAGGCAAAAAATGTTAATAGTTCATGTTATAAGAAATCCTAAATTCAAATGTTTTTAACATAAGAAACAAATTACTAGGGGTCGTCTTCTAGAGGAGGTGGATGAGATGTAGGAGATATTGGCGAAAACTCTATCCCTAAACTACGAGTCAGACAGCGCGTGTACTCCATCTGCTCATGATGCTGCTGCTGCTGCCATCGATGCATCTCCTCCTTATGTTGTTGATGCTGCTGCTGTCGGTGACACATCTCTTTATGTTGCTTCTAGAATCTCTCTATAATCTCAGACTGAGTTCACAACTGTTATTTATTACTAATTATTACTATTTATTACTATTTATTACTACTTATTACTAATTATTACTAATTTTTACTAATTATTACTTATTATTACTAACTATTACTAGTTATTACTAATTATTGGTAATTATTACTAATTATTACCAATTATTACTAATTATTACTATTTATTACTATTTATTACTATTTATTACTAATTATTATTAATTATTACTAATTATTACTAATTATTACAAATTATTACAAGTTATTAATAATTATTACTATTTATTACTATTTATTGCTAATTATTACTAATTATTACTATTTATTACTATTTATTACTATTTATTACTATTTATTACTATTTATTAGTATTTATTACTATTTATTACTATTTTTTACAATTTATTACTATTTACTACTAATTGTTAGTATTTATTACTATTTATTACTAATTATTACTAATTATTACTATTTATCACTATTAATTTCTAATTATTACAAATTATTACTAATTATTTCTAATTATTCCTAATTATTAATAATTATTCCTAACTATTCTTAATTATTCCTTATTATTACTAATTATTACTAATTAATACCAATTAATACTATTTGTTACTATTTATTCCTAATTATTCCTAATTATTCCTAATTATTCCTAATTATTTCTATTTATTCCAATCTATTCCTTTTTATTTCTATTTATTCCTATTTATTCCTAATTATTCCTAATTATTCTTATTTATTTCTATTTAATCCTATTTATTCCTATTGATTCCTATTTATTCCTATTTATTACTATTTATTCCTATTTATTCCTATTTATTACTAATTATTTTTAATTATTCCTAATTATTCCTAATTATTTCTAATTATTAATAATTATTCCTAATTATTCCTAATTATTCATATTTATTACTAATTGTTACTAATTACTACTAATTATAAATATTTATTACTATTTAATACTACTTATTACTAAAATACAGATCACAAAACTATTTAAATATAATTTATTTACAACTCATCAACAATAATTAAAATGAACATAAAAAAATTAAAATAAATACTAAATTAAATAAAAGATAAATACCTTTAAACTTGATCTCTGATAGATGTAAGCGCCTTTACAACTTCTCCGTTAAAAAATTAACTGAGAGAAATTTTCACTTTAAATTTCGAGTTTAGGGAGAGAGAGTGTGAGAAATGATAAGAAAAGAAAGAAAAACGGAGGGGGAATATATAGGTTAGATTAGTTGTGACGGGACTAGTTTTGACGGGCTTACCGTCGCAGAAGGTACATTTTGCGATGGGCCCCACCGCTAATAACTTTGCCTTTATTAATTTTTGTCGGTGGTTAAAAGAGTATTTGCGATGGGGCCCATCGCAAAAGGTGAGCTACCGACACACCTTTGGCGACGGGACAATATCCCGTCACAAAAATGCAATTACTGCCGCCGGTATTTGTGATGAGTCCCGTCACAAATACCCTCCGACTGATGCACTATTTGCGACAGCGGGATCCCCCTATCGCAAATAACCTTACCGCGCTGTAGTGCGCATCCCGCGCCAATGTGCTCATTACCTTTTGCGATGGGATGCCTAATGCCTTCGCAAATAACCTCTGGGATGGACTATTTGCGACATGATTAGTTCCTGTCACAAATACCCCATCATAAAAGACTGTTTTTTCCGTAGTGTTTTAGATGTAGGTATAACTAGTAGAGTATATCCTTGTGCTAGTTCCACAACATGTATCCCAACTTTGATAGATCATTCCACACTGTTGTGATGATTAATAATTTGATATCAACATGATGAAATAATTAGAGAAATCACCTTCAATTGTTGATATAGTGATTTCATTCCTCTTCTTCTTCAATATATGGAAACATAGGTATTATCTTTTAACTCTATTCCAATTTTCAAAATCTCTCCTACTTCCTTCTATCCTCTTCATTCACTTTTATTTATTCTCTATAATATTTTCTATTTATACTCTATTATTACACACTATACACTTAAAAATAGTACATAATTATCATAGAAAAAATTAAATGGAATATTAAGAAATAAAAAATATTAAAATTAATATTTAAACCTCCATCTTCATTCAACCAACCCAACTAATCCAACTTCATTTTGAACATTTATTTCTCTTATAATCAATTAGATTTCATCTATTATTCCAAAATTATGTAAATGATCAAGTTAGTGATCCATTAGTTTATACTAGAATACATGTCATCAAAACTACTTGTAATTGAATTAGTCATCCCAAAATGACTTACACAACAACATTGTGTAGGATGATTGGTTGTTTTATCTTTAAAATAGTAAGCACAATGAGTGCAGTCCCCTACCTCACCTATTTTTGATTCCTTATTCACCTATCAACCATGAAATATCTTACTACATGCATGATCTATCCTATTTGAGACTGAAAACTTCCCTATCTACCAAGTCTAAATTATCCCATGGGTGTGGTCTTCCTTTTATACATGTTTTTCATATGTGGACTCAATCAAGACCAGGGGACCACCTTGACCATATTGGGCTTGGTCGTTTTTTCACAAGCACACTAGAATATCACCATGGGGACCACCACAACCACTTTGGTGTATGTCATTTCACAAAGGAGCTTTAGAAGATCACCACAACCATTGAAATGCTCTACCATGGTAAGGACAGTGGCCATTTTTGGACATACTTATACTAGAAATTCCCTCAAACATGGGAGTGGACTTATTGGATTGTCCCTAATTTTTTCAAAGAACCTTAATCACATCAAGAATATTATGAGAACCAAATAGTCTCCTCCCAACTTCTTAAATGGCTCGAATCATGACAGACCAATCATGATGATTATAACCTTTAAGAACATGTCACATAGACTCATTTTATTTAACATTGAATACGATTTATGTATTAAAAAAATCCAACACACACAGTAATATACTCTTCACAAATTCTTCAACCTCAATAAATACAATAACTATCTCATCTCCTCTTGAGATAAATAATCTCCCCATTTGGATTTTATTGTCAACCATGGAACATTAATTAGTATAAAATTTTTAAAATATAGAAATAGATCATTATCTAATAATTCGATGATTTTTTGAGTGAACACATTTTAGGGAAAAATTGAATAAATAATACCATTCTATCCATAAGACTGTGGTCTATATATAGATTCATAAACACAAAATTCAAAATATTCAATTAAAATTTCCTCATCATCTCAAACCTAACCACATTATTCAATTACTTAGAAAAAACTATTAAAAGAGATCATACATACTAAAATTACAGATTATGGATTTTAATAACTCTCTTTAAATATATTTTTAATTTCAAGAGATAACACACTCAGTGGTAAAACATATCACTGGATACTCTACCTCTATCGAAAAATTAGAAGATAAACATAATGGAAATATTTATGTTTTATAATTTTCTCTCCTTTGACTAAAATATCCAATAATTAGAAGAGGGGGCGTTGAAGAAACCATACCATAACACAATAAATATTCAGGCTAAACACCTAACTTGAACTACATATTCTGAAATGTTTCATTTTACCATTGGTTTGGGAACACATATGCAATCTTTTCTATTGTAGGAACAAATTCCAATTTTAACTCATTCTCTTCAACTATCTATTTTATTGAAATATATTTAATATCAATTTTCTTGGATCTTGAATGTCAAACTTGATTCATTTAAACATTAATAGAACATTGATGAGAACATCCCAAAAGTAATGGAAACTTCACTTAAATTTGTCTTTCTTCTAGCTATGTTTTCATCCTCATAATTTGTGTCGAGGCATGGTTAGAAGCCACATATTTATCCTCAATAACTCTAAAGGTGAATGAATATCATTTCGTTCAATTCCAGAAAACACATCTTATTCCAAGAAAGAATGATCTGCCAAATTTAGACATCCTATCATCAACATTTACTACCCAACATGTATCGAAATAACCAGAAAGGTAAATATTCCCTTTTATATCATACTTCAGTCTATAGTTTGATGTGCCATTGATGTATTGCATTATTCTATTTCTATCCATGATATGAGACATTTTTGGGGAACTTTGATAATTAGAAAAAATTGTAACAATATACATAATATATAGTCATGATTATTTTAGGTATTTTCTACTACAAATTAGCTTCTAGAATTACATTGGATCAATATCCATTCTGTGTTCACCTTTGAACATCTTAATTACTACTAAAATTGATGTAGAAACCCTCTTCAAATTTTACTTTCCAAACATCATAAAAATTTTATTAGCATGATTCTCTTCAGATAGAAATATATAATCTTTTCCTTGAGATATTTGTAATCCATGAAATCATGTCATCTAACCTCAAATATAAAATTTTAAATAATTATCCATTTCTCTAGAAAGAAATTACCAAATTATTTCATTATTTATAGAAAAAATAATATCATCTATATAAAAAATAATAATGATAAATACCTTCTTATCATCTTTAATTTATATATTTTTTTCAAACCTTCCTTCACTAAATTACAACTTCTCCAATATATTTTCAATAATAGAATAAAAAGATCTTGTGGATTTATTTAGATTTTATAAATCCCTTATAAAACTACTAACACAATTCAAATTTTCAACAAGAAAGAAACCACTTTGTTTTTAAATATAAACTTCCTCTTCCAAATCACTATTGAGGAGGAATGAGTTAACATCCACTTAAAAGTTATTTCATTTCCTTAATGGGGTAATGGAAATAAAAAGTTTTATTGTTATAAGTCACTTATTCAGTGAAAAATACTTATAAATGTCAACCTATTAAACCTATTAATATCCATTACACACCAATATTTCTTAATTTATCACAAATTCGTTTTTTTCGTTATTCTTGTTTTGAAAAATAGATATGGTTTCTTTAATTTTGTTCTCTTTAGTCTTGGGTACCAACATTCATGTATTGTTATTTTTTATTTGATCCATCTCTTTATTTATTTCATTAATCCACTCCTAATGTATCAATGTTTCTTTCAAATATCTTCATTCAACATGAGATAAGGAGGACATATGAGAGGTTTCCCTCAAAGTTCATCTACTTTGAAACTATTTCCATGATTTCCAATGATATTTTGGGTATGATATTTTCTTATCATATATGGAATATATTATTATGATTGTTCTTCATTACATTATCTTTCTAAATCAACTTCATCAACTTGAACTTCTTCAGCACCATTTTCCTAAAATTCACCTTGTTATTTCAATAAAATAGATTAATCATCATCACCTCTGTATCATTATTCTTTGTGTGAGTTTAGTTTATTTGGGTGTTTCATCACATTCAGAACAACATAATCAAAAATATATCCTATCACTTTTATGTGATAATGGTAGCCTCTTCTATTTGGTGGATAAAATAGGAAGATACCGTCAAAATCCCTAGTTTCAAATTTCCCCATACCATCACCATTAACATTGATAATATAAGGGATTCAAAAAACTTTTTAATAATTAAATCCTAGAGATCTCTTATAATTCATCTCATATGAAGACATATAATAATTTGGACTATAAAGACAATGATTTGGAATATTAACTGTTACTCTAATATCTTGTCTCTTGAAATAATTAGATGTTTCATACTCTAACAATAGAGTTTCATCCATATCCACAGGACTTATGTTATTTCATTATAACATAGAATTTTTTTGAGGTTTTTATGATTATCTAAGTTCGTGTTGGATTCCATGTTTTTAAATATATTCCTCAAACCTTCCATTGGTATACTCAACACCATTATCTATTTGAATCTTCTTCAAAGAGTAAGCACACCCTTTCTCTACACTTCTCCTGAAACATTTGAACCTTTTCATAGATTATAATTTACAGTTTATAAACATAATACATGTAATGGGAGTAATTTAATCAATAAAATAAATAAAATACTTATCTCAATTTATTAATTTCTTCCACAGAGGACTATAAATTTTAGATTGAATTGGTTTCAAAGGATGAGTAGATCGTATTTCTACATTTTATGTGGAGTATTCATATTCTTTACATTTTGAAAAGAGTAACACATAAAATTACATTATATTTTAATATTAGGAACATCAAAAACATTATATACATGAATAAACATCAACATATTCTTTTGAATAATATAACCAAGTCATTAATTCCACAATTGATTTTCTTATTTCATTCTCTAATAACAATAAATTATAGAATCACAAATCTAAACAAAATTCCTCTTGTTCATTGTATTATTTTAAAGATGCATAAATATTTCAATATCTTCATAAAAAACCCATATTTCTAAAATATAACTTCATTTACTTCATAAAATATTTTGTTTCGATCCTTCAACATACAATGATCCATTGGGTTTAAATTAATCTTTACCTATCAGTGTTGATCGAACACATCCAATTTTGAGTGAACCATCATTTCCAAATGTCATTAATACTTATTTAAAATTTTCAAAATCCATGATAAGATGGATACCCCCGATCATATATAAAGAAAAAATACTATATATAATCCATGGAAATCCTCATTTGGATGTTGTATAACAAACCTCACAAAACAAACCCTTCTCTTTTCCATTATCCTTCCTTTTCTAAAACATCGCATCACTATATCTTGAGAGAATTAGTACTTTTATCAAAACAATACAACATTTTAAAATATTTCTAGGTTTCTCATATCATTCACTAACATCTACAAATGATTAATTTCTATTTTCTGTTTTGAATCTAGAATTTTCAATTGGTCTCTAAATTGTTCATCTACGAATGGGGTGAATCCCCTTAAATTTATATCTTCCAAACCCATATAAAATCCAAATTGTATTAGTAATTAATCTAAACCATCCTTTCCATGGGACCAGAACCTCCAAAATTCCAAAAATATCTATAAAAGGAATATTTTCCTTTAAAATAATTATGTTTTTCAAAACTAATATCCTATATTTAAACCATATTACCACCATGTGTATTGGATCCTTTTTAAAAACCAACATTTTAGTGAACTTCTGGCACTTTCTTATTTATATTAAGATTATTTTTATCCTCTTTTATTTCACCAATTATAGTAGCTTTTTCATTAAATAACATAAACATAGAATTTCTAGAATCTAGAAAATCAATTTCATCTTCTCTAAATATGGTCTTATTGATTTAATTATTCTTCTCGAAAAAACACAATTTATTTAAGTTTTTAATCTTTATTGTTTATATATCCTTTCATATTTCTAGGATTCTCATCATTAATTATGATTTCCCAAACATTACAAATATAATTCTACAAATTCAGTATAAAATTTCCAATATCTTTTCCAATTGTCACCAACTATTATTATAAATCCTCAAAATCTATATATTTCACTTCCACATATTCTTCCATATATAATATGGAATTATTATATTAAAAAACCTGTTTATTCAATTCATAAACATAATTTTTAAACTTTTTATTTTCTTTAATATTTACTTATTTATTTCTCCTAGAAGATTTACTTTCCTTCTACATATTGTTTTTTCTTTTTTCCCTATAACAAGATATTTGAGAGACAATCGTTTACTTCTCTTTTCATCTAGAATTCAATATCAATTTCTTTATTTTCCTCAACTTCACTTCAACATTCACTTGTAATTTCTACATCAATCACCTTAATGATGATAATTTTTCATCAATATCTATTGAAATATATATTTTATCTTCTTCAATACTTTTATAACATCTTTCAAACATATATAATAAATTTATATTCATAAATTTTGAGAAATTATTTCTCTTCTATTTTAAGAAACAACTAGTTTTCCCCAAAATGATGATTTATTCTTAAAGAATATCCTAAGTGTTTCTTATTCTTCAAAACTAAATATCTCCTTTTTTAATATAGGATAATTTATAGGAAATTTATAATTTCTCAACTCATAAACCCTTTCATTTAAATAATACCTTTAAATCGTCCCTTAAATATTCAAAAATTTATAGAGATTAGTAACATAATCTTATCAAATTTTTTAACAAAATCATATTCAAAATCAAAATATTATGATCATTATTCAATAGGATCCTTATTCTTTTACATTTATTTCATTGTGTCTTTAAAAAAGAATTTTTATTTGAGACTTTACCCCATTCTTGATTATATATTATTTCTTTGTTTTAAAATATATTATGACACTATTCAAATCATTAAGATAAATATCAATTGGATATTTTTATTCAAATAATAATATTTTATAATCAAACTTATTTGGTTAGATATGTAAAACCATTATACAATATCACCATCATCAAACTTCTCACCATAGCATATGATTGTTCTCCCTACTTCATTTACCCTTGTGAAGAAGTTATCAATAGTTTCATCATCATGCATATATATATATACTAAAATCTCCAAAACTAAAATTTAGTTATCTTAAATTTGGTTATTCATTCATATATATTTGTAAATATATTATAGATGTCCTGTGTTGTTTTGAATCCTTTTAATTTCAAAAACTAACTTTACGATATGGATGAGAGAATAACATTTTTTCAAGAACATCATTCTCTAAGATCATCTTATCTATTTTTTTCAGGGAAAAAACTTTTTTTAGGGAACAATTCCATTATTTGTGACCTATAATACATCATAACTAATAGATAACATCGATAGAATCATCTGATCTTTCCATATATGATAGATTTTCCCATGAAATATAGAAATATTTTTTTTATTAACTAAATTATGATTGTCTAAGACATAGACCATAAATTATGTGACAAATACATTGAACATAGAGAAAATCCATTACAAACATGAAATATAAAATTACTAATGAGTGGAAACATTCACTCTGATTCCACTTTAGAAGAAACCTCCAAGATTTGGGAAGAATAATAATGAGTTAATCAGTTATCCAATTACGTTTTATGTTTCCTTAGTGAAACGGCCCTCGCCACCGATTAAAGTAAACATTGATCATTTTATAAGACAAAAACAAGAATAGTAAAGTAAATTTACATGGTTTACCTCTCAAAATGAGAAATATATTCCTCAGAATATTCCAGATTTCAATGATATCATACTACCCACTAGTCTCAACATGTAGGTACAACGAGTAGGTTTTATCCTTATACTCATATAACAATAAGTCTCTTGACTGTGATAGTGATCCCCACACTATTATAATGATAAAAAAGTTGATATAAAAACGAATAAATACTTCAGAAACAACCATCAATTATTGATTCTATTTTTCTTTACCACTTCTCCTACAACCTATAGAATCTCAGTTTTGATATCTTCGTTATTTTCCAATTTCCACAACCACTTATACTACCTTTTATCTTCTTCTTTATATCTTCTTTATTCCATGTTTCTCTATATATTTCTTATTTATTCTTCAAAACTAATCACGTAAAAATATTACATTATTTATTTGTTATAAATGATAATGAATAAGATCAAATTCATCTTAATAAAATCCTAATTCAAACCACCAACTTCCATCAACCAACTAAACTACTCCCACATCATTTATATTCAATATATCTTATAATATCTATTATAAGTTGTTTATGCTTCAAAAATCACATCACAAATTGAGTTGTATATACATTAGGTCATCCAATAATCCATCACATCAAAACTACTCATAACTGAGTCAATCCTCCCAATAAGTCTTGGAACACGACCATGTGTAGAATGATTTCATGTTTTTTTCAAAATAGTGAGAACTGTAGGTTTAGTCCTCTTCTTCAATCTATTTTTTCTACATGATTTAC
Organism: Viscum album; assembly: GCA_963277665.1. Lineage (NCBI taxonomy): Eukaryota > Viridiplantae > Streptophyta > Magnoliopsida > Santalales > Viscaceae > Viscum > Viscum album. The sequence continues at coordinate 1,132,263,843 of OY728134.1, read as the reverse complement.
CTATTAACCATGACCTATCATACTATGGGAATAGTCCATCCTATTTAAGAATTTGATATTACTTGTCTTCCATGACCAGCTTATCCCACCGGTGTGTTCCATAACCTCTTACTGTTTTTCATAGTTTGTCTCAATGAGCACAATGGGGACGTCCACTAACATATTGTCATTTTCCATTTCACACGGGAACACTATAAGATCACCATAGTGATCCCCAAGGTAATTTTTTCCTAGTTTGAAATTCACAAGAATACTATAAAATCAATACATTCCTAAATATTCTCCGAAATGGTAATTGCCTTTCCCATTTTGTACATACTACTAATCAACACACTCTCCAACATGGGAATAAAATTCACTTATTGTCCATCCTTTATTCCAATGACTATTATCACTTTAAGAACATTTTAAAATTTTAATACGATCCTTATAACTTCACAAAATTCATGAATCATGATAAACCCATTTTTTTTACTATAACCTTGAAGAAAATTTCCCATTATATAGACTAATTTAAAATTAAATAAAATATTTGTATTGTAAAAACTCTAGTACACTCAATCATATCCTCTTCACTAATTATTCAACTTAGTAAACAGAAAAACCATCTTAACATGTATTGGGATCAATAATTTTAAAATCAATTAAACTTTTGAAACAAATATAATCACAAAAAACACATACATATATCACTAATTAAATACCAATATCATTGATTCCAACAAGCCTGTACCCTAGTGGTACAGGCTCTTTTTGGCATCCAAAAGACTCATGATCAAATCCGGGCGTGGGAAAATTTCTGGGTACTATAGCAGTACTTTAGCAGTGATGGTACTGCAGTGGCAGAGGGACTGTAGCAGGCACTGTAGTGGCGGTTGTACTATAGCAGGTAATGTAGCATCATGGGTATTATAGCAGTATTGTTCACCGAGGGGTCCTTTGGACCAAAAAATGAACTTTCAAACCTTGTATTCAGGGTACTTGGCCTTGGGCCTTCAGGATATGTAATGGGTCTCCCTCTACCCAGTCTAAAGAGGTATTTTCTTTAAATAATACATTGAGGGTTCGGCCCCAACCTTTAAAAAAATACCACAATCATGGAATTATTTTTTTAATGATATTTGTAAATAAATACAAAAAAATATATGGAACACATATTTGGAATATAAAATAGTTAAAAAGTAGTGAGAAATAATTAGATATAAGAAGATATAATTTAAATTTTAAGAGGATTAACTCTAAGATGGAAACTATTCCTCTCCCTTTCATAAAAAACACACTTCCAAGAACATTTTTTAAAACTAATGAACTCTTTGAAAACCTAGATTAGTTATTACAAACTCAACAACAGAAAAATATATCTGGGATTAACTGAGCCTCTTCTACAATATTATATGGGATAAAAAGTGTAAAAATAATATTGAATAAATATTTTAGTACTTATCTTTAAAATTTTGGAGAAGTTATAAAATATAAGAAATAAATACAGTCTCTACTCAATATATAAATAAAATAGAGAGGAAGAGAGTAAGAAATTTAGAATGTTGTTGTTCTTTTCATATGATTGATTATAGTTGATCAACAAGGTTTCATGGAATCTAAAAATGAGTAGTAGGATCAATGAATTAAGATCGAAGTTAAAAGATCTTTATTTTCAAATATGATAATATAGAACATAAAAAATTATTCATGTAGGACTGTAATCCCTATATATTATTATATGTTTTGTTCATCCCATTATCATTTAAGGCCCCATTGGAAATTATAGATCACTTATATCCAAAATATCCATTTGAAAATAATGATTCTTAAATCCTCATACTGAGCAACTGATATTGTAGACATAAATTCTTTGACTCGTATTTAATTCCAAAAATAAAAACTATTGTCATATAATATTTTTTTTATTCTCAATTAGGTACAAATTCATTGGGTCTTCACATGGGAGTGATGAAAGATATCTCATAGAGGAAGGATCATAGCATGATAACACAACCCTCTCACAGTCACACTTCGTATCACAAAATAACTAATATAATTTCCAAGTATAAATTTTATAACCCAAATATTCTTTAAAATGGCACATCATGTAAAAAATATAAATTTATCTGTACTTTGTTTCATGGCCTTCAATAATATTCCATCTCTCATATTAATATTTCCATAGTCTCCAAAACACAAAAATCATTTCTTCTTCAATTATATTCATTGTTATAGACAATTTTCTTTCTCTACATACCATTGTAACTTTTCCTTGAACTTTAATAATAGTTTAGAAAACATCATACTTAAAATTCTCTTCATCTATAAATATAACATGTTACCTTTGAACTTACATGGATGTGTCTCATATTGAACAATAATCATGGGATTTACAGTAGACTTACTATCACTTATTCTTTACATCAATTAATAGTTATATCAAGTGATACATCACTTAATAACTCATTTATGGAAAATACAATACAAATAGAAAGTAGTACCATCAATATAACCATTTGTATTCTTTTCCAATACAAATGTTGAAAATGGTATTTCAATATGTTCTCTTAAATTATTTTCTATTTTTACATTTTATTCTCTCCCCCTTATTGTAAAAGAATAAAAGTACCTAAGATAGGAATTCATTATTTCATTATTAAGCAATGTGGAGTCAATTGATTCACATAAAGTCATGTTGGAAAAAACCCAATATAGAAAACAATAAGTTTAATTTTATTAATAAGTTTTTTCTATTCTAAAATGAAAATATGATACCCAAAAATATTAGAAATTTTTTTTATTTCCACGCTGATTGTTTAGCTATGTATAGGTTGATAGTAATTGGTTAATACCAACTGATAGAGCACAATTGTAAATTTTTTTATATCACTTGTAAAGAAAATTCTTCTGATAAATTCAATGTAAAATTCGTGCACTCATCTCAAAACACATATTGAAAACATTTTATCATAAAATTCATGGGATTTTTAGTAAACCATCCCTATATATTCATCAAGATTACTCTTTCTTAACATTGATTCATTTATGTTTTCCCATTAAAATCATACCTCATCTAATTTTTTTGAATATGGATAGGAGAGTGTTCCAACATTCCCCTTCAATGAATTCCTGAACATGTACCTTCAATAGATATATATTTAGATAATATATATCTCTATGGGCATATTTTGAAACACCTCATCAAGGTATGATATATACTTTTACTTCTTCAATATGTATCATATCTTTATTTGTTATTCTAAATTCAAATTTTTTTTAACATTATTTATTTTGATCACATCAATAATGTTTTCCTTGTCTTTGTTGATCATTTATAAGAACATGATCATCCTCATCACGATTTATCTCTCATATTTTTCAAAGAATATTATTCAAGATATCAATTGATAGTTGAAACTAGGATGGTGCATCCTAAAAATACTAGAATAAATATTCCACCATATGTGTTCGGAAAAATAATTTCATCTACTCAGTTATCCCACTATGTATATTCATCACCTTCAATTCACTACAAGTAATTAAAAAAAACAAAGTAGATGGGAATTATGTGGATCTTTATTTACTTTTTAGTGAGAGAAAAAAGGATGATAATATTTTCTCAACCATGGTTTCTTTTATTTTATACTCTCTGTGAGGGTGAACTCTTCATGCTGATTTTTCTAAATTTATTGGAAATTTTGTTTTACATTTTGTCTTCACATTATTTTTTGAAATCATTTTTTTTCAATTTTCATTTTCACACTGGACATTGAGAGAAATTTATCAATTGATAATTTTTAATTATTTTTTAGTAATTATTTATGAGGTTTTGTTATAAAAAACACTCATCAAAAATATGTCCATACCCTTTTCACCTTCCACATAATAATTGTGAGATTCTTTGGTTATCATTTGTTGGAAACATCTCATAAAAATAAATTTCTTTATTTGAAATCCTCTACTAGCCTCTAACATCTACCTTCATCCATTATTCTCACAATGTTATTTCTCTACCCAAACTAGTAGGGAAAATTACCAATATATCCTTTTAAATATGCATATCTTACTTTCTATATCCACAACGATTCTTAGATGTTATCTTTACCATGAATGTCTATTTATTTTGTTCTTAAACTAGTGTTCCCATTTATTTATAAATCTTTCTTCTATTTATTGTTATATCCATAGCTTGCAGACATTGATCCATGGTGTGACCTATTATTCCATAAAAAATATCATATTCTCTATGGTGTATCACCCTGCATGATCTTATTAGGTTTGTTTTTACCATTGTTTTTTTGATCTTTAAACAATGATGACTTATCAATATTCATTTTAAACTTATTGGGAATATTTTTCATCTGATACTTTTATAAGGATGAATTATCTCTATTATTTAGATCAAATTGTATTTTCTTATAAATTTTTTTACTTTCATTTTGATTTAAAATTTCATGCCTTATGGAAATCCATATTTTAATACACCTTATTCCATGAATTCATAGAAAATGATACAAAAAATAAAATCATAGAAGATCATGATTCCTAATGTCTTTTGGAAATTAGTTACATAGAATACTAAAATGAAACATGGGTATAACAATGTTATTTAAAAACTCAACAACATGTCTTTAATATTTTTTTCCCTTCAAAAATACATGGGACAACTTGGAGACATAAATAATAAAGGTTTGAGATATAAATCCCAGCAATCGAATAATCAAATAATAGAATTAGGTAAATAAGTATTTGTGAGTTAAGAGGAATAAAACTGTTACATAGAAAGGTGAGAATCTTAATCATGAATATCAAATCATGGTATAATATAATTACATCAATGAAACATAAGGAAAGTGAAAAAACATAAAACATGACATCATAAACATAAGTTAAGACTAAATACCATGACATCATAAAATAATATGCTTAGGAGAAACTCTTGTGAACCATACATGGTATGTCATGAGAAAATAATAGCACCCACTGAATTTTAGTGTTATATAATTCTAGTTCCACCCATCACATTTATATCATATATATTCATAAGTGTTAAACATAGATCATACAATACAAGGATGTATTTTATAACTTTTAATGTCATGATTAAGGAGTGTGGGTTATATACATTGATGTACTCAATTAATGAAGGGTAGGTACATATAAGTTTATAACTTTTTGTTGAAATTGGGATCGGTGTTCACTACAAAAATGTTTGTCATGGAAAATCATAGGATAATTTTGACGTCATAACATGTGTACATGAAGATTCATGGAAGTGTATAATTAAATATAATGGGGTATCTCGAATCGTGGACATCATAATTAAAATAATATGTATGTGTAAAAACATATCCCAATATGAATAATTGGAAATATAAATGAATAATAAAAATAATGTACTTTAATAAATAGATCAAGGAGTGGACCCCTTACCTCAGCATATTAATAATTTTGGTAAGGGATATAATGTGTAGGGATATATGATATATAATTATTGTAAAATAAATTTAAAAATAGTGATATTAATAAACTCAGGAAAACATAATCAATTGATATTCCAAATGATAAATGCAAATAAGGTTCTTGAATGAAAAAGAATACAGAGAGGGAGAGATCCCCTGCCTTTATTGGGAGCTTCTAAAATCTTGGGATGAGATTATTATGATCTTGGGAACATTGTGGGTGTGATTTAGAGAGTTAGAGGGAGAGTAACTTCTTGATAAATAATTTTTTATTAAAGATAAGTGTGATTTTGGTGGGTAATTATAAAAAAATATTGTGATTTCTATATTAATTATAAAACATAGTTTTTGGAATCTATATAATAAAAAAATAAAATCCAGAAACCTTCCAGGGGGTTTAAATGTGGTTACCAACATATAGTAGTGTTTTTCAATATTTTTTAAGTCTTATATTGGAACATATAAAAATAATACCATTAATGATGTGGAAGTGATTCATTTTTATAAAGAATTGGTTTTAAAACCAAAAAATATAAAATATGTGTTGTTGGATTCATTAAAGGTTTATAGAATTAATCAAGTAACATCAAAAACATATTATGTTGAAGGGTAAATCTATATTTGTTCATGGATTATTTTTTTGGAATTTATTAAAATAATTTTGGGCTATTATGATTTTATAATATAGACCATATATCTATATCATATTTAATTTTTACAAAAAAAAAATTAATTTCATAGAAAATTATTAAAAAATCCCCCTTGGATAATTTCAACATCATGATTTCAAAAATAATATTTATTTTACCAAAAAAATATCTAATATATTGTAACACCCCAACCCTAGATACCTAGAGTTAGTGAAATATTACATAACATTGTTATGATCATGAGAGATAAAATATCGAAAGACCGATTAGTTTAGTAGCCTTAGAAGTACTAGATACATACATTAGTTTTAAATGACGTCATGAAATAAACACAAAAACAAAATTTTTTTGCCTTTTAAAACACTTATATACCTTATCCTATCCCTACAAGTCAACCATAAAATACCTCTTCAAATCATGGAAAAAATAAAACATAGAAATGGGTTAGCTCAGATGCTCAGTAAAGATAAAAATATAGAGAAAATTTTCATAAATAAGAATAAACATTTAAGGCAATGTATAAGATTAAAACACAAGACTTTTAATAATAAAATTCATAATAATATAGAAAATATAAATCAAATAATTCCATTTACTTATTCACATGGATTCTATACAAGTTGAATAATCACATGGAATTTCAATAGCCAATTTCATAATGATGGAATGCATAATGCTGGACAACATAACCACATAGTCAAGGCATTGTGCCAAGACTAAGAATAAGATTTTTTCATGGCCTTGATCCAAGACACTAGTTTGTCTCATGAGACCTATGGATGCATCTAGGAGCTATAGCAGGCTCTACCCATCACTTACTAAGTCCAATTCATTCCTCATATGAAAAGGTGGAAATATAACATAAACATTCGTATTAAAACTAGCATATGAAATTTTAATACTTTAACCATAAACCATGAAAGGTATAAAAATACCATATCCACATTCAAAAATATCACAATAACTTCAATACAATAAGGAAGATTTGTATCATAAAAAATCAACTTCAAACAAGTGTAAAATCCATCAAAAGATGTTGACATAGATGAAATCAAAACAATTTGAGAGGAACCACTCTTTCTATTTTGAAATCATTTAAAAGGCACATAATTATAAAAAAATTATTTTTAAAATATTATTATAATACTGTAAGGAAAGCTTTGAAGTTGTTATAACAGCGAAAAATAGCCACACTCTCCGTATAAGTTCAAAAAATATTTTTACCTTAATTCATCAGAAAGGCCACAAAGCACCTTGTTTGGAAAACGACGAAAATATTCCTATCAAAACATTTTATAAAAATTAAAACCAGGGAATAAATGACTTTAACCCATATAATAGGGATCAGAAAAAATGTTCTGAAATACCTTTTTAAGAAACACCCATGTGGATGATAAAGAATTCTGAGTATATACTTATGTATTAACAACCTCGGATAATAAAGAGATTGTAAAATTAACCCATACCTTGTAATTTTAAATGGTAAAGTTTATTTTACCCTCAAGTATAATAGTTAAATCCTTTTAATTAAATTATATAACAACCACATACATAAACATGATATCATATATGATCTCCTAATATTGCATTGTTATTAATATTTCAGTAGTATCATCATTTCGCGTGTTAACTGATTCGTTTTCCTTTATATGTTTTCTAATGTATGTAATGTTTATTATTGATAAGATGTATTTGATTAATATACAGAATTATATTATGTTATTAAACATTATTTTTTAGTCATAAAATAAAATTTATTCTTGAATGGTTACGATGGGGAATGAATCTCATCGTGTTCGTGGAGACGATAATCCGTATGTACGCATGAACGAAAATACCATTCTATTGATGGTATAATCATATGTAATTGGTTCTTATATCATATATACAGAATCATTAACATGTTATATTTATTATTTACATAAATTATACTCATTATTATACCCATCCAAATAATGAAGTGTTGAAAACAAACTACACCATGACATGGAGACAGTAAGTCGTATGTACGCACGTATGGTAACTTTTTCATTCATAGGATGGATAAAATAATGAATTGCATTGTTCCATATATATATTAACATCATAGTATATATAATTTACTAGATTTATTACTTTGTTATCGAAACAACAAAGAAATAAGATGTGGAAAAAGAAAAGAACTTGAAAGAGGTGATCAAATTATTACCCCTTCTTCAGGTACTTCATTTTGATTTGAAAAAAATGGATCATTAGGTTGTATTTATGATCAAAGTAAGGCCTCTAGGTATATTTTAGGGTAGTTTGGGGGATATTTGAGCAGGGGTTAGCCGAGTCAAATGGCTTTGGAGGTGTGATTTTGAGAGAAGGGGAAGTACCCTATTATAAGAGAGGTGAGGGACACTTTAGGAAAACCTCAAAATATAATTTTATCATACAAATAAATTTGGTTTATAAAGAATAAAAAATGATTCATTTAGAGGATAAGGTGGGATGGGTCTCAAACCTCCCAACCAATATATTTTAGACCGGTTTAGGTCACCATATTAACATTATCTTTTAGATTTAACTCTGGGTTAAGTAGTTTAACATTTACCATGTCTCCATGTATTTTTATATTTTATTATTAATAAACTTACTCTAAAATTCCAATAGAACCCCAAGTGGTTCATTAATGACATATCTATCATTACAAGAGTCCTTTAGCTAATCCTTAGATTTTTTAGGGATATTATTTCATTTAATAATATAGTATTTGTTTCAAAAACACTTTTATGTCAATTTTGACAGTATTTGGTATTTTGTTTTTTTTTTGAAAGTCATAACAATGTGATTACATTGAAACAAATTCGATTAATCAACCCTAATACGTCATATTAATATAAAAAATTCTTTTAATGCACCAAAATTCTCAATTTACATTTATTTGGTATTTATAATATCAATTATTTTGATCTTTCATTAATATGCTAATTATTGCATTATCATTGTGTCACAAATAAATATAATTATTTAATGTCTAAAAATTATAAATAAAATACCATTATGTAGTAAATATTTTTATCTTTATAATTAATATTTATAGTCAAAATTATCTTATGTGTAACCATATATTAAAAATGGTTTAGTTAATAAACATTGAATTTAACAACTTTAGATCTTCTTTAAATAAAATATATTAAATGTCCTAATCTAATCCAAGTGGACCCAAAGAATTATATTTTATTCCTAATTTAAATTTTGGTCAAAATACACTTATCCAATAGAATTAGGACATGTGTTAGGGTAATAATAATATCATTTTTACACTTAATTACCCTATTTACTTTTAACCGTGGTAAATAAAAGTCAAAAATTACTATTCCCCAAAAATTATTTTCATCTTATTGAACCACATTTTACTTACTAATATCAACCATGTCTCTTGGATTTTTTAAATTCAATTCACAAAATCGGTACAATTATGTTTTATGAAAATTTGCAAATGTTCCTTGTAGGTGGGTAAAAGACATTAAAAAGTTCAATAAAATTTTATACATCTAATATTATTATAAAATGACTCCAGTGAATTAAATTGAACTAATATAGATATTATGTATCTATTTTGACTCCAAATAAATTTAAATAAAATAAATATTTATTTAAATAAAAAGTCAGTTTTAAACAATAACATAGTGTTTTTCACTATTCATCAAAAACTGAAAGTTTTCCGAAAAATACCAAAAAGTCATCGTAAGATAATTTTGATATTCCGAATTTAAACATGAAGTCCATTTTGAAAAATAAAATTTATAAAATTTTAAAAAGTGGGTATTATTATTCATAATGGCTAGTTTGATTGGTCGTGGTGTGCTAGAACTCGAAGTTGCGTATAACATAAGTTGTTCTATTATTGAAAGGGAAACATACCATAGAAGCATGGGGTGTTACATTATCCCCTCCTTCAAACAATTTTGTCCTCAAAATTTCTAGAATACTACTACACAAAATGATTCGGGTGGTTCTTCATCATAAGTTCCTCAGGTTCCCAGTTTTCCTCTTCCATCTTATGGTTTCTCCATAGAACTTTTTCCAGAAGAGTCATCTAGTTTCTCAGCACTTGTTCTCTGGTATAAAGAACCTGGATAGGTTCTTCACAATAAGATAGATCGGGTTCCAGTTCTATTTATTCATACGTGAGTACATGCATTGGGTCAGGCATGTATTTGTCGATAGTGATACGTGGAACAATTCATGAACATTGGAGAGTCTTGGCGGCATTTCCAAAAGGTAAACTAAAAATCCAATTAATTCTAGGATTTTGAAAGGTCTGATGTACCTACGACTCAATTTACCATTCTTATCGAATCGTATAATACCCTTCCATGGAGATACCTTCAATAAAACAAGATCTCCTACCTAAAATTCCAAATCCTTCCTTTGGTTATCGGCATAGCTCTTTTTCCTACTTTGATCTGCTTTGATTTGGGTTTGGATCTTCACATTTTCTATTGTTTCATCAAAACATTATGGGCCTATGAGTTTACCTTCACCAACTTCATCCCAACATGTTGGTGTGTGACATATCTTTTCATATAATGCTTCATATGGTGCTATCTGAATACTTGAATGGAAGCTATTATTATAGGAAAATTATACCAGAGGTAAATACTAATCCCTCATACCGTGAAAGTCAAGTGAGATAGATCTCAACATGTCTTCTATGGTTTTAATAGTTTGTTCTAATTGTCCATCGGTTTGACGGAGGTTGGAAATGGTCAAACAAAGTTCAGTATTCTGGGCCTTCTAATGATTTTCCAGAATCTTTATATAAAACGAGGATCATGATCAGAAAAAATCGATAGGGGTACTCCATGAAGTCTTACAACTTCATTAATATATAGTCTTGCAAAATGTTCAAATGTTAAATCTTCTCTTATATCATGAAAATATGCTGACTTGGTAATATGATCCCCAATTACCCATATTTCATCATTCCTTTTAAGAGTCTTTGGTAATCCCATGAAAAATTCTATTGTAATATCATCACATTTCCACTCAGGTATAGGAAGAGGTTTCACAACTCCTCCACGATGTGGTCTTCCAGCCTTCACCTATTGAAAAACTATACATCTTGAGACATAATTATCAATATCCTTATCCAAGTTGTCCCACAAAAAATGTTCCTTCAAATCTCTATACATCATAGTTCTACTAGGGTGTATAGAGAAATTAGAGATATTTGCATCATCTAACAATTTCCTTTTCAGATCAGGTATATCAGGGACATAAATCCTTTCCCCAAATTTCAAAATTCCATCTTCATATACGAAGTCGATCAATCTACCATCATTAATAGCTTTAGTTTTCTTTTGAAACTCCTCATCATCACTTTGAGAACATTTTATATTATCTAGTAAAGATGGTTTGGAAACCATTTGAAAAAGTATTGATGTTTCACCTTCCATGATTATTCCTATATCCATCTTTACTAGATCCATGTATATAGGATCCCTTTCAACTCTCATCTTTTTTAGGACTCCATGATCTCTTCTAATCAAAGCATCTGCCACCTTATTTTCCTACCCTGGGTGGTAGTGTATAGTGCAATCATACTCCTTGAGTAGTTCAAGCCATCTCCTATATCTCATGTTGAGTTCTTTCTATGAGAAAATATACTTCAAACTATCATGATCAGTATATCTCTCACATTTTTCACTATAGAGATACTGTCTCTATATCTTCTGAGTAAATATTATGGACACTAACTCAATATCATGGGTGGGATAGTTTTGTTCATGAATTTTTAGCTTCCGTGATGGATTGGAAAAAACCCTATCGTTCTGCCTAAGAACAAAACCAAGTCCTTTCTTTGAAGCATCACTATAAATAATAAACCCGTCATTCCTTAATAGTAGAGTCATGATAGGATCATTGAATAATATTATCTCTATTTCTTCAAAACATTCTTCACACACTTTTTTCCAATCAAATATAACCCCTTTACATGTGAGTTAGGTTAAAGGGTCTGCTAATCGGGAAAAATTCTGGACGAAACATTGATAATAACCTACTAAACCAATAAAACAACGTACATCAGTATTACTCGTTGGTGCTATCCATTATTGTATTTCATTTATCTTAGAAGGATCAAAATATATTCCATCCTTAGAGACAATATTTCCAAGAAAAGAAATCACTTGATGCCAGAATTCATACTTGCTAAAATTCCCATATAATTTATTTCTTCAAAGAATCTTTAGAATAGTGTGCAAGTGATTTTCATGATATTTGTAGCTTTTTCATTGTACAAATATATCATCAACAAACACCACTACAAATTCATTAAGATATTCCTTGAAAACTCTGTTCATTATATCCATGAAAATAGAGGGTGAACTAGTCAGCCCAAAAGACATCACTGTAAACTCGTAATGCCTATACCTGGTACAAAATGATGTCTTTGGAATGTCTTCCTTCTTTACGCACAAATAATGGTATCCATATCAAAGTTAAATCTTTGAAAAATAATGACCACCATGAATTTGATCAAATAAATCATCAATGAGAGGTAGGGGATACTTTTTATTTATTTTCATAGCATTAATCTCCCTATAGTCAATGCACAACCTCAGGGATCCATCATTCTTTTTAACAAAAAGAACATGGGATATCCATGGATAAAAACTAGGGTGAATAAACCCTTTATTACTCAATTCCTATAGTTTTTTATTTAGTTCCATTAAATCCAAAGTGGCCATTCTTTAAGGGGTATTCGATATGGTCCTTGAACCAAGAATTAAGTAAATGGAAAACTCAATTACCCATTATGGAGGATGTCTTGGTAAATACTCCAGAAACACATAAACATGTTCTTGAACAATATGTTCATCCTCTATTTGAACATTCTTTCCTCACCCATATTAATTTCATTCTCTCCCTCCCCAATAATTGAATTTAGTAGAGCTATTGGGGGTGGATCTAGATAAGAATAAGATGGTGATGTTTCTTCTCTAAAGATAAAGTACTCCTTATCATCATCCAAAATTTTATCCTTTTTCTTGTTATAATAAAGTTTTGGATCATGGTTCAAAATACATTCCATACCAAGGATTATATCAAATTCAATCATGGGTATGACGATGATATCAGCAGATAAAACATGTTTATATGCCCAAATGGGAACTGATTCACAAAACTTTGTTGCAATGATAGATCCCTTAAGAGTTTTTAATGGAAAATACCTTGTTTAATCAAATTGTAAATACTTAATTTTCATTTTAAACTGGGAATATATGAAAAAATGTGATGATCCAGAATCAAATAAATCATTAGCTAAATTTGAGGAAACCATTAAATTATCTACCACAACGTCATTCGAAGATTCAACATCAGCAGTAATGATCGCATAGGCCTAGCCTTGCTCCCTTTTCCTTTTCTAAAGTAATTTACCTTGGAACATAGGAAATTCATTTTCATAATGCCCCATTTCTCTAAAATTGTAGCATTCAACATTGACAGCCTCTTTCTTTCCCTTGCAATCATGATCTTGATGGCATTTTTCACCACACTTGTAACATAATCCCATTAACTTTAGGAAAGTAATAGGGTGTTTCTTCCCACATTTACTACAGGATGGGAATTAAAATTTTCCCTTCTTCCCCTTATTCCCATTTTAAGAGTGTTCAAAAGATCTCTTCTTCTCTTTCTTTTCTTTAAAGTTGTAAGACACAGATAATTTCTTTTCTATCTTGATAGCACATAAGACAATATCTTTTTATGATAAGAAGGATTATGAGACTAATGTATGATGGAGAAATGGTTTTAAAGCATCAAATAATTGATCAATCTTACTCCTTGGGTAACATAGGTAATCTCCTACATGCCTTTCTAACCTTTTAAAGTTATCCTCATACATTGCGACCTCCTCATCCTCCTTTTACCTCAGACTCAAAAATTGTCTTTCCATATCTGCTCGATGGTCACGATGAATGTATTTTTCTAAGAAAATATCTTTAAACTACCTCCATTAAATATTTGATAGTTATTCATCCTTCTTTGTGTTCTGAATTAATGACCACCCATGATTTTCATCTCTAGTGAGGAGATAAACATCCATGACAACTTTTTCCCTTTCGCTACTCCCAAAGAATGAAATATTTTCTCTAATTAAATTATTCATTGCTCATCTATAAATTGATTTGTCATCCAATTGAATGGTGGTGGTTATTTCCTCATGAATCTGTCTAACATTGATCCACTGCATTGTGTATTAGGGTGCTCAATATGGCTAAGGTTATTATTCATAAACTGAGTGATTTTTCACTGTATGGTTATAAGTTGTTCCACACCAGTTGTATCACAATATCCACTATAAATACCTTAAGTAGGAGGTAAATCCCTACATGGATTATGTGCATTGATATAGTTTCCATTCCTTCAACTAGACTCCATTTCTAAACAATTTAAAACACTAGATTAGTTTAAGAATCGCAATACATAATTCCAAACTAATAAAATACCTAACATAAATTGAAAAGTTCATGCATATAATACATAATCATAAAAAAAATTCTTGGAGGAAGTATTTACTCATAAATAGTTCATAATGGTTTGTAAATAAAATATTAATTATCCTAAGCATATCCTCTGGGAGTGTCATAACCAATAGTGCAGCAAGGCTCGTGGTCATGCACCAGTTCCCGTTCAAGTCTAGCACAAAGAGGTGTTTTCGGGTATTACCTCTAGGTATATCTAAACTAGAGTCGCCTCTACCTGCTCGTATCCATAAAGTAAAGTATTTTCTTGGAATACTCACAAAACCTATAATTTACCTAAATTTTTTTATGTTCTTCTACACTAATCCTCAATGTTAATCTTAGGGGAGTGTTTTCTAATCAGCCTTTTTCTAAATCTAGTTTCCAAATTTTATACTGAACTTACATTGATAAAAACTATAACACCCCAACCCTAGTTACCCAGATTAGATGCATTACTAAATAACATTGGCATGACAATAAGAGATCCAATCCTGAAAGGCTGATTAGTTTAGTAGCCTTAGAAGTACTAGATACATACAGAAGTTTTACAGTACCTCATTAAATAAACACATCAACCAAATTTTGTCACCTTTGAACACACTTATATACCTTACCCTATCGTAGTAGGTCAACTATAAAATACCTCTTCACATCCTAGGAAAAATAAAACAATGAAATGGGTGAGCTCAGATGCTCAGTAAGGATAACAGTACTATGGAAACCTTCATAAATATGAATAAACATTTAAGGTAATGAATAAGACTAAAACATAATCTTTTTAGACATAAACATCAACATAATGTGGAAAATATAAATCAAATAATTTCATTTACATATTCAAATAGATATTCTACTAGTCGAATAATTACATTCAATATCAACAGCCAATTTCATAATGATAGAATGCATAATGTCTGATATCATAACCATGTAGTCAAGGCCTTGTGCCAAGACTACAAATAAGATTTTGTGAATCCATGTGCCAAGACACTAGTTTTCCTCATTAGACCTAACGATGCATCGAGGAGCTATATCGGGATCCTCCTATCACTTACTATGTCCTATGAATTCCTCATATGAAAAGCTTGAAACATAACATATAAATTCATATTAAAACTATCATATGAAATTTCAATACTTTAACCATAAACCATTAATGGTATAAAAATAACACATTCACAATCAAACATATCACAAAACCTTCAATACAATATGGATGATTTGTATCCTAATAAATCAACTTCCAAAAAGTGTAAAATCCATCAAAGGATATTGACATAGATTAAATCAGAACTATTTGAGGGGAACCACTATTTCTATATTGAAATAATTTAAATTTCAAATAATTATAAAAGAAAACATTTATTTGAAAAAATTTATTATAATCTTGTAAGGGAATCTTGGAAGGTGTTATTAAAATGGAAAATAGCCACACTCGCCGTATAAATTAAAATACATTCTTACCTTAATTCGTCAAAAAGGTCATAAAGCACTTTGTTTGGAAAACTACAGAAATATTCCATTCAAAAATATTTATAAAAATAAAAAAATGGTATAAATGACTTTAAACCATTTATGGGAAATAGTAAAAAAGTTTTGAAATACATTTTTAAGAAACACGTATGTGGATGATAAATAATTCCCTGAATATACTTACATATTAACAACCTCGGATAATATGGAGATTGTAAAATTAAACCTTACCATGTAATTTTCCATGGTCGAGGGTACTTTAACCTCACTTATAATAGTTAAATAATTGTTATTAAATTATACAACAACTACATACCTAAACATGATATCAAATATGATCTCCTAATATTGCTTTGTTAAAAATATTTCAGTAGTATCATTATTTTGGGTGTTAACTGATTCAATTTCCTTTATATGTTTTGTTATTTAAGTGATATTTGTTATGGATAGTATGTATTTGACTCATATACAGAATGATATTAAGTTATTAAATAGTATTTATTAATCATAAAATAAAATTTATTCTTGAATGGTTATGATGGGGAATGAATCTCATCGCATTCGTGGAGACTGTAATTCGTACATACGCACGAGCGACAATACAATTCTATTGATGGTGGAAGAGTATGTAATTGGATAGTCGTATATCATTTATAAAGAATCATAAACATGTTATATTTATTATTTACATCAATTATACTCATTATTATACTCATCCAAATAATGAAGTGTTGAGTAACAAACTACACCACGACATGGAGACGGTAAACCGTACGTACACATGTATTGTGACTTTGTCATTCATCAGATTGATAGAGTAATGAATATGGTTATTCAATATTTATAATAACATCAAAATATATATAAGTTAATGGATTTATTAGTTTGGTATGGAATCAAAAAACAAATACGAAGGGGAAGAAGAAAAGAACTTGAAAGAGGTGATGAAATTATTACCTCTTCTTTGGGTGCTTCCTTTTGATATGATCAAAAGGGAACTTTAGGTTGGATTTATGACCAAGTAAGGAATAAAGGTTTATTTGAGGGTATTTTGGAGGATATTAGAGTCGGGTTTCGCTGAGAAAAATGGCTCTGGAAGAGTTATTTGGAGTGAAGGGGAAGAACCCTTTTATAAGAGAGGTGAGGGTCACTTTAGGAAAACCTTGAAATATTATTTTATTATACAATCATATTCAGTTTATAATGGCTCCAAAATGATTTATTTCAAGGATATGGTGGGTATGGGTTGAAACACTATCAACAATTTATTTTTAGATAGTTTTTGGTCAACATATTAACCTTATCATTTAAATTTAACTCTTGGTTAAATAGTTTATCATTTACCATGTCTCGATGTATTTTTTTTTATTATATGGTTAATAAACATACTATAAAATGACAAGAGAACCCCAAGTGGTTCATTAATGAAATACCAATCAATATAGGAGTCCTTTTTAAGAACAATTGACTTTTAGGAATATTATATCATTTAATAATATAGTATTTGTTTTAAAAAGTATTTTATGTAAATTTTGACACTATTTGGTATTTTGTTTTTATGAAATTCATAACACCATTATTAATTAGAAAAAAAATCATTTAATCAAACCCAAAATGTCATATTAATCTATAAAATTCTTGTAATTCATCCAAATTCTGAATTTACATTTATTTGGATATTTATAATATCAATTATTTTAATCATTCATTAATAATGTAATTACTTCCTCATCATTGTGTTTTAAATAAAAATAATTATTTAATGTTTAAAAATTATAAATAAAATACCATTTTTAAGGAAATAATTTTATCTTTCTAATGACTATTTGTATTCCAAATTATATTATGTGTAACCCTGTATTTAAAATGGTTTAGTTATTAAATATTGAATTTAACACATTTAACTCAACTTTAAATAAAATATAATAAATGTCCTAATCTTTTCCAAGTGGACCAAAAGGATCATATTTTATTCATAAGGTTGATTTTGGTCGAAATACACTTATCCAATAGAATTGGGACATCTTTTAGGGTAATAATAATAATATCATTTTTACATTTAATTACCCTATTAACTTTTAACTATTGTAAATAAAAGTCAAAATTTATTATTCACCAAAAACTATTTTCATCTTATCGAACCACATTTTACATACTGATGTCAACCGTTTCTCTCGGATTTTTTAAATTCAATTCACAGAAGTGGTAAAATTATTTTTTATGAAAATTTTCAAATGTGCCTAGTAGTTGGGTAAAAGACGTTAAAAAGTTCAATAAAATTTTACACATCTAATCTTATTATAAAAATGAATCCAATGATTTACAATGAACTAATATAGGTTTTATCTAAATATTTTGACTTAAAATAAATTTAAATAAAATAAATAATTATTTAAATAAAAATTCAGTTTTATTCAATAACGTAGTGTTTTTAACTATTCATCAAAAATTGAATGTTTTCAGACAAATACCAAAAATTTACCCTAAGCTAATTTTGATATTCCGAATTCAGAAATGAAGTCCATTTTGAAAAATAATATTTAAAAAATTTAAAAAATTGGGTATTATTATTCATAATAGTTGGTTTGATTGATCGTGATGTGATAAAACTTGAAGTTGCGCACAGCGTAAGCTATTGTGTTGTTCAAAGGAAAACGTACCATAGAATCTTGGGGTGTTAAATATATAATAATTTTCACTTTTAAATAAAAATCCTTACTTTCTGAGAAATACTAATTATTATGATATTAATAACTTTTCCCCTTATAAAAATTCATTGGACTTCATTACATTATTTTTTAAATTTAATTTAAATAAATATTATTTAATAAGAATATTATATTAAAATATAATTTCTTTTAAAAATACATTTATTTTACAAAAAAAGTGCCTTAATGAAAACTATATATTTCCCAAAAATAAAATTTTGATTTCTTCGTATCAAAATATGATTTTTATCAAACTCAATATATAATAATTTATAAATTATTATTGAAAATAGATAAATATAATATTTATTTTATTTAAAAATAAAATATAAAAATTAATGTTTCATGAATCTAGATTCATAAGATCTTATTACACCAGTGTACAGCATAAGGGTAACATGTGCAATGCTAGTACATTCTTGTGGTGGTTCGACGAATGTGGTTTGAGATATGATCATAATTATATTGAACTTATCCCATAAATTGTTTCGCTCATGTTTTCAATGTTGGATCTAAACTCTTTATTATTTAAGGGGAAATCCCATTAATTCCATCTCCCTAAAAAGCACAAATAAATAGGCTTCATTTAGTACAATCCTATGGGTCAAGACCATCCCTTATTTTCATATCTTAACTTAAATTTATCATAACCATTAATATATACTAATCATAATGATTATTATAAAAATGAAATATTATCAATGGTTACCATTAATATTAGGATTTTAAATTAGATGGGATATAACTTATATAAGTCTAAAATAACCAAACTAGTTAATTCATTTCTATAAGTATATTTCGTTACATGGAACATATTCATTAAAAAGGGAGTTTCATTTATGAAGGATTGGGATGTTACATTATTCACCATTTCAAAATAAAATCACTTGAAATTTCATTTCATACACTAGAATAGATGATTTTACTTTTGTTTCATTACATATTCCATTTTCTAATTTTCTTTCTAGAACTTATGGTTCTGTCACAATACTTTGACTGGTTGAGTTTCCAGGTTTCATAAAAATATTTCTATATGATCTAATATCTACAGTGGATACTCCTCATAAGAAAGATCATTCCCTAATGGTACCTCCTTTGGATCCTGTACCTGTGAGTGGCATGGTAAATACTTCCTTAAGAGGGATATATAGAAAAAATCATGTATATGAGATAGGTTAAATTAGAGTGAAAATTTATAGGCCATAAATTCGATGCAATCAGGGATATCAAAGGGGAAGGTATATATTGGAGTAAGATTTCCCTTCTTCCTAAACCTCAGGACATTCTTCCACGATGATATAAAAAGAAACAATTTATCTCTTACCTTGAACTCTAGATCAAGTTGATGATTTAATACATGGATTTTGTTTTTAACTTTTGTAGATTTCATATGATTCTAAATTTTTTTAACCTTCACTGTCATCTCTTAGATAATATCATGTACAGTTCTCATTAAATTTCTAACTTCATCCCAACATGTTGAATTTTGACATCAATTCCCATAGAGAGCCTCATAAGGTGTCACATGAATGCTAGAATGGAAAATTTCTCTATAAGAGAATTACACTTGGATAAGGTTTTGATCCCATCAACATTAGAAATCATTTGAACTTGATATCAATATATCCTCTAGATTCTGAATAGTTTTTTCACACTAACCATTCGTCTAAGGGTGAAAAATTATTCTAAAACATAACTCAATAAACAATTCTTGACGAAGTCTTCCATACAAACTCGAGATATAAAATAGATCATGATCATGTATAATGAAGAGTGTAACTTTATAGACTCCTACCACTTACCTTATTTATATTTTGAAGAGTTTATCCAGATAGAAATCTTACCTGATAGTAATGAAATGTGCTTACTTTATAAGTAGAATGACATCCACATAGATGGTAATGTTTAAATTAGACTTCCAAGGGAAAATAATTATGAAATCTATGGTTATGTGTTCATATTACAATAATGGTATGGGAAAAAATTTCATTATACTGTTATAATTATTTCATTAAGCCTTATCTTCATGGTATACCAAGCATCAAGATTTAAATTCTACTATATCCCTCTTTATGTTTTCCAAATAGATGGTTTACCTCATATCGCTATACATATTAGTGCTTCCTAAATGAATAGATAGTGGCCAGCTATGTGAATCATCTAGAAGTTCCATGTTCAACTGTAGTTTTTATGGGACATGGATTTGTGTTCATAACCCTGAAAATCTATCTTTAACAAAGTTTAACTCTCAAATATTTTCAACCATTTTCTATACCACTTCATCATTATTTTATTCCTCCTTGATCCTATCAATAATATATGGTTAAGAGGTTATTTGATCAATAATGGATTAATATCCCTTAATTATTCTCATTTCCATGTTCAATATGTCCAAAATGATTAGATCCCTTGTAATGATCATTATTAATAGGTTTGTGTGATCCTTTCTGCTCAAAGCATATGCCACATTTTTCTATTTTTGTGGATGGTAATAGATCGAAAAATAATAATCCTTGAACAGATTTAACCACCTATATTGGTGCATATTGAGCTCCTTTTTTGTAAATACATACATGGGAATTTTATGATCTATATATAAGTCATACTTCTCACCATATAGATAATATCTCCAATTATTAAATGTAGAGATCAGTGTAGACAATTTTATATCATGTTTTGGATAGTTTTTTCTATGTATATTTAATTTTTAGGAGTAATAGGCTATCACTTTGTCACCTTGCATGAGTACGCAACAAAATACACTTTTGGACACATCATTGTAGATTTGAAATCCCTCCCCACTGGTGGGTAATGCGAGTATAAGTGCATAGATTAGCCTCTTCTATAAATCATTAAAGCTCTCCTCACATTAATAAATCTAGAAAAACATTATTCCCTTTTATGTTATCATGGTTATTAATCTCCAAAACTATGAGAATTTTCTCAAAAATTGCTGATAGTACACAGCTAATCCAATGGTAATATAAATATACATCTTAAATTTTCGTCCAGGATATCCTTGGTGTAAGAACCTGGACCTTATTTTCAGGTATGTTTTCCTTTTCTAGCTATTTTTGAGAAAAAGAGGATAATATGGAAAATTTTGTAAGTACACATCATGTACTTTACAAGTACACGCCCTGTACATTTCTTCTGCTCAAGGCCATGTGTTGGCCGTGTCCAGGCCAGTCACATGGGGTGTAGCGATGAGGTGTAGCCCGATTAATACAGCTTATGGAAAAGGATACTAAACGTCGTGTACTCAAGAAGTACACGCCGTGTACTTTTCTTTTTATTTCATTAATCAGACCGGGGTCGTGCCTAATCCCCGCTTTTATCTTCTTCTCCGCCTAATTACGTTCAGAGCGACCTAGAGAGCCGATTCTTCTCCGAGCCACCAATTCTTCATCGGTTGTTCGAATCGAACGTCGTCGGGTGCAATAGAATCGCAGCGGTGAGTTCTCGGTTCTTCTTTGGCCATGTTTCTTGATTCCTCCTCTTGTGAGAGTTATCTGAGGTTGAACGTTTTAGAGGTTTTTTCAAATTTACTCCTTTCTAGTCCAATTCACAGGCTGAGGTTCAAGAATATCAATCTCCTAGTATTGATCTAGATGGTTTGTTTCCCTACGTTGAATGTCTTGGAGTTTTTGGTGAAAAAGTGTCGGATACCCATGTATCTGGTATCTCGGGTTAGGGTTTTGATCATGTGTTGTTATCTTCCTTATATTTCTTGTATGCTTGAGGTTATTAGATGATTAATAATTGCTTGTTAGCATGTTTGAGTATCACCCCATGGGTGTTTCCCCTTTTATTGGATGTTGATTGCCGTTTGGCACGATTTGCCTACAAGGAAATCCTTTTTCACATTGCTAGTATGCATGTTGACTTGATTTAATGTATTTTCTGCTATTTATATGCTCGTGGATGCATTTGTAGCTATTAGCCAAGTAGTTGCTGAACTTACTTAGGCTGCAAACAGTCGATTATGCATGACTAAATTGCTCAGGGCTGAGCGAACCTGGTGTGGTAGACTAAAGGGGTAATTAATGATTAGGGCTTCCCTAGAGAGTCTATTATAATTAGTATCGATCGCAGGACCTATGGGAATGGAACTTTGTGCTTCCTCAGAGTGTCCTTAGTTACGTATCAAGACAATAGGGGGAATTATACATAAGTACTTCCTCATAGATTCTATATCTTTTGTTGCAAGACCACAGGGGAATTGAAGGTGAGAGATTCCTATAGTGTCTCTGCCTTTGTACGTTTACTTGACTAGAGGGGTTTGCTAGTAGGAGCCACCCATAGAGTCAATGCTTTATTTGTTGGTTGGTTGTGATGAGTCTACCAAGCCAAAGAACAAGCTTGGGTTTGTAATGCTTGCTGTTTAGATAGACTACTGAGTTACCTGTTGTGATTACTTGCTTGCCTTGGGAGTATAGAGCTGTTGCTAGGTTCCTTGGTTGATAGATAAATGATTGTACTGAACTGTTAAATAAATGTGAATAGAGATTAGTAGGATTGTTTACTTTAGTGTATTTCTGCTTCTCTAATGCATTTATTTCCTTTACTTTTTCTATATTACTCACTGAAAGTAGGGCATGGATCTCGTGGTTATTGCCTACTAGGATTAGTCTCACACCCTATTTGAGTCTTGCTTTTCGGCCAAAATAGGTTATATGGTTGCAGGTGTGGATAGGGATTGTGGCCCTTCTACTTCGGGTACGTGATTGCTAGTTGGAGCTGGAGAGAATAGGACCGAGCTTAGGCATGCGATGCTGCTGGAGTTGCTGTTTACTTTTGTACCTTGTTTTCAGTTGTATTTCAGTACGTTTTTGTGTTTGCTTCTTTCCCTTAGATACTTCTACCTCTTGCATCATTATCATTATATGTTCATTGCTTCTGCAGTTTAGTTTCAGTGTTTGTATGTTGTTTATTGCTTCCGCTATTGACTATTGTTTTCTTGCATTGTATACCTTAACAAATGAGGGCATAGTTTCCCCAATAACTTACAAAGGACCTCGCTGCTAGTAGGTAGCCTCAGGTGTTTGGGGAAATGCTCCTGAGGTCATGTGGCGAACTGGGTACGGGGCACCAGTGGAAGGGCTCCAGACTCATGTCGTTACAAAGTGGTATCAGAGGGGTTCTTTCTTTTTATATTGACATAGTGTTTAGAGACATTATATAGGGATAAGACGGAATAGGTGGATGGTAAATTGCTGTGACCAGGCATTCTAGAACCCGCGTATAGGTAAAAAGCCAGATTACCTCGAATGTTACAAATTTTGAGCTTTTTTGAATGTTACAATTTAATTGATTTCACCGTTGGGTGGTGCACTTGTTTTGTGCTATTACTGTTTATATGATTGAGGTTCTATTTTGTTGCAACCTGATGAGATGAGGTTATGCCATCTCATGCATCATATAGGCACATGTTAGAAGATCACATTCCATGCATCTTACCATGCCATCTAGGTTGAATTAGAGATTGCATGCTGTTATGATAGGATTTGTGATATACAATGGATGCTTTTGTGATATCTGTTGTGATAGAATACCTGCTATGTTTATAGGGTATCGTTGTTTTGAGCTTTTTTATCACGGACACCAAACTTTGATCTAAGAGGTGTTATCGGCCCTCGAGGATCATAATTTGGTGGGTCATGAGTTCTTGTACTTTTTTCTTGTTATATGCATTGTTAGGATGCCAAGATTTGATTGGTGGGGAGTATGGTCCCCCACGGATCGGAATTTGGCACCTTAGCCCTTGTTTTTTTCTATGTTTTCTGGGCTCTGGTGCAGTTCTAAGGCTATTGTCTAGAAAAACCCAAAATACACGGCGTGTTCTTTATATATACATGCCGTGTAGTTTTTGGCCATTTCACTGACCGTGTGGACAGGGACACAGAGCTGTAAATGGTTTTCGGGAAACACGCCATGTACGGTATGTACACGCCGTGTAGAGGTTAAGTAGGATCCCGTCCGTGTAACTAACAACATGATCCAGTCAATGAATGTTTAGTACATACCATGTTCGGTGTGCACACTCTGTGTATCTTTTCCCAGGTACCCGGCTGTGTCTTGAAAAACATGGGTCGATGCTATCTTCTCCTATACACACTGTGTTTGTTCGGAACATGCCGTGTAAGGATCAGTCGATTACCCGGCCATGTCACGAACAACACGGGCCGAGATTTCCCTTCAAATTCACACTTTGTCTCTTAGGAAAACTCTGTGTAGTGTCGACCGTGTGTCAGGCCGTGTAGCTAACGACACGGTCTAGGAAAGGGAGGTCTAGTACACTCTGTGTCTTCTCTAAACACGCCATTTAGTCTTCGGCTGGGACAGTCCGTGTGACTTAGTCATGTAGGAGTAACTGGGTAGGGATAAAAGGGTCAGTACACGCCATGTAGTTTGAGAACATGTCATGTAGCCGAGTAGTTTACACATCCATGTATGGAAAAGGTACACGCCTAGGGTGGGATTTCTGGAAACACGCCGTGTATTGGTATTACACGCCGTGTAGGCATGTTTTTCCCAGATTTAAAGATTTTTCCCTCATGTTCCGTTTTACTCTCCTATTTTGAAACTGTGTTTGTCTTTAATGAAGGTGTGTTTTGGTCTTTCAGAGCTATGGCACTGAGACGTCCTCCCATTGCACGCCAGGAACCAGGCAGCAATCGTACGCCTAATACGACTGATCAGGGATTGCCAATAGTTCTGCCCATTGTTCTGGACATGGCACCAGTAGTGATTCCAGACACTGGTGTCGACGCTTAGTTCAGAGAGGGTTTCATGATATTCATGCAGACCTTCCAGGGAGTTCAGCATCCTGCCCCGACTATGGCAGAGCTAACGCGGGTCTTCCAGCAGCAGCATCCTCCCACTTTCACAGGGGATGGAGGACTTCAGGCTGCAGAGTCATTGCTGGAAGCCATGCTGTCCATATTCGAGCATCTGGAGACTCCTATAGAGAGGATGTTGAAGCTCTCGATGTATATGCTGTGAGATTTAGCCAAGAGATGGTGGGACGTAGTCTCTCAGACGGGGCACCAGCAGGCTGTGGCTTGGGATGAGTTTCAGCATACGTTTTACGACTACTTCTACCCAGCGACGCTGAGGGCTGATAGAGCCAAGGAGTTCATGAGCCTGCAGCAGGGTACTCTCTATGTTATGGAGTATTCCTCCCGCTTCACTTAGTTACAGCGATTCACTCCCATCCTAGGGAATGACGAGCTATTTCTAGCGAGGAAGTTTGAGGAAGGCCTTAGACTGGAGATCAGATTGGAAGTGAATGTCTTTCAGTTGACTTCTATTACTCTGATAGTCAACTAGGCACTCATCACAGAGAGGAACCTGAGGGAGATTGGAGCTGTGGACCAAGGCGGTTCAACATCCAAGGTTGACTTCCTCCATACTGACAGTAGGAAGCGCCACCGAGAGTCTACCTGAGGCGACCCGAGAAAGCGAGGTATTCCTTATGGTAGACAAGATCTATCTTATGTCACCCAAGTGGTGAGTTATCAGTGTGGGAGGAACGGGAATAAGAAGCCCCAGTGCCTGAGGGACCTAGTGGAGTTCTGATCCTATGGAAAGATGGGTCATTTTCAGCGTTTCTGTAATGTTCCCCTTACAGTGGCTAGTGAAGGAAGATCATTTTTGACCCCGCGTACAAGAGCAGGATTACCCGCTCCGTAGAAGACTGGGGGCTGGAGTTCTACAGGACATTCATGTCAGGGTATAGGTTGTGGACATAGTGGTCAGGCTCAGGGAGGAGCAGCTCAGGGTTTTCAGGATGCTACACAGGGCCACGATACATGCCAGACTTTTTCTGTAGAGCATATTCATCAGGAACAGGATCTCGGACCCTCTACAGTTCGTGGTACAATCTTATTAGCCTCAGTTTTATCTTCATCCCTTTTCGATACTGGTGCTTCACATAGTTTAATTTTTCTTGATGTCATGGAATGTCTTGAGCTCTGTGTCTTTTTGTCTGCTGACATGTTGACTCTCGACACGCCCTTGGGAATGAAGACATCTAGCATACATCAGTGTAAGGGCTGCCCTCTCGAGGTTGCAGGGTATCATTTCTTATGAGGCCTCTATGTCCTAGAGATGACGGGTTATGACGTCATTCTCGGTATGGACTGTTTGGTTCCCTTCCAGTCTGTCGTCGATTGCTATCACCGCAGGGTGAGTTTCGTATCACCAAAGGGTGAATATTTCCTTCATAAAGTCAAGTGGGATGTTCAGGTGAGTCGATCCGGACTCGAGCATCATGGGCTAGGAGGATTTACGGCTTAGATTTCTAGTCTTTATCTGCATGACCAGGGGACTTCTCATTTATAGTTTCCTCCAGTGGTTAATTGCTTTCCAGATGTCTTTCCAGAAGACTTTTCAGGGTTGCCTCTGGAGCGTGAGGTAGACTTCTCGATTGAGCTTGTGCCAGGAGCGGCACCGGTGTCCATTCCTCCTTATAATATGGCTACACCTGAGTTGCAGGAGCTCAAGAAGCAGTTGGAGGAGTTGCAGGAAAAGGGTTTCATCCAACCCAGTACTTCTCCTTGGGGTTCGCCTGTCTTGTTCGTGAAGAAGGCAGATGGTACTCATAGGCTTTGTGTCGATTATCGAAAGTTGAACCAGTTGATGGTCATGAACTGATATCCCTTACCTAGAATTGATGATCTCCTTGATCAGCTTCAAGGATATCTGGTATTCTCGAAGATCGATTTGAGGTCCGGTTATCATCAGTTGCGTGTTAGACCTTTAGATATACCTCTGATAGCCTTCAGGAGCAGGTATGGCCTCTACGAGTATACGGTTATGTCGTTCGGTCTTACGAACGCGCCAGCAGTTTTCATGGAACTGATGAACCGAGTGTTCCTTCCTTACTTGGATTCCTTCATCGTGGTCTTCGTGGACGATATCTTGGTGTACTCTTACACTCGACACGACCATGCAACCCATCTTGAGATCATTTTGAGTACACTGAGGGAGCATCGTCTTTATGCTAAACTATTGAAGTGCCACTTTTGGATGGACGAGATTCACTTCCTAGGTCATGTCATCTCTGAGACAGGAGTATTAGTAGATCCATAAAATGTGAGAGCAGTAGTTACCTAGGATAAGTCAAAGAATGTCTTCGAGGTATTGAGCTTCTTGGGGCTGGATGGTTACTACAGGCGGTTTATACAAGACTTTTCATGCCTAGCAGCACCGTTGATAGGCTTGACTAAGAAGGGGGTGACGTTTTTTTGGTCAGAAGCCTGTGAGTCAACCTTCTAGGAGCTGAAGGGGATATTGACTTCATCACCGATCCTAGTTTTTCCGGAGCCAGACAAGAGCTATACAGTTTTCTGTAATGCATTTGGCATCAGACTTGGAGCAGTGCTTATGCAGGAGGATTGAGTGGTAGCGTATGGATCTTGGTAGTTGTGGCCACATGAGAAGAATTATCCTACACACGACATTGAGTTTTCTGCAGTTGTTCATGATTTATGTTGCTGGAGACATTAGCTTCTTGGAGAGCATTTTGTGGTATACACTGACCAAAAAAGTCTCAAGTACATCTTCACGCAGCATGACCTGAATATGAGACAGCGGAGGTGGGTTGAGTATCTCCAGTCCTTCGATTTCGAGCTTTCCTATACGCCTGGGAAAGGCAACGCAGTGGCTGATGCACTGAGCAGGAGAACTCAGATACAGGCAGTTCAAGAGGCTAGCAGTGAGTGGAAACCGATGGCTCTTTTCTCGTAGATGAATTTGGAGGTTCACGATAGGTGGGGGAAGACTTTCCTATCTTCTATGGATTTTACCTCTGTACTTCTGGACCGAGTTTGATTGAGGAAGCTGGTAGATTCAGAAGGGCTAGTCCTACGGGAAAGCATGTTAGGGGAGGACCCCCTTCCCGGGTGGACTGTTGGCGAGGATGAGATCTTTCATTTCCAAGGACACGTATGGGTTCCAGTATAGTTGATGCAAGACATCCATTCCTCAGTTTTAGCAGTTCATCCTTGCATCACCAAGATGTATCGGGATCTTCATCTCCAGTATTGGTGGGAAGGTATGAAGAAGGATGTTGCTGGTTTCGTCATGAGATGTTCTACTTGTCAGCAGGTGAAAGCAGGGCATCAGTTTCCAGCGGGGCTTTTGCAGTAGTTACCCATTCCCGAGTGGAAGTGGAACGACGTCGCGATGGAATTCGTGACTGGTTTTCCGAGATCGTCGAGAGGAAACGATGCGTTGTGGGTTGTCAACGTCAAGCTTATAAAGGTTTCTCACTTCTTTCTAATCAAGGATACCTTCAGTGTCAATGATCTTGGACGACTTTACATCCAGGAGATCATTCATCTGAATTGAGTTCCAGACTCCATTGTTTCAGACAGGGATACGCGGTTTACCTCTCAGTTCTGGCAGGGACTCTAGAAGGCCTTGGGAACATAGGTACTTTTGAGTACATCATACCATCCCGAGACTGATGGCCAGTCCAAGCGCACGATATAGGTTCTTGATTACATGCTCCGAGATTGCATCTTAGACTTTGGAGGTTATTGGGAGAAGTATATTACTCTGGTGGAGTTCGCCTACAATAATAGTTTCAAGAGACCATTCAAATGGATCCATTCAAGGCTTTGTACGGTAGTCCATGCCGATCACCTTTATGCTGGATGGAGGTAGGAGAGGCAGCTTTGCTGGGACCTCATCTTGTTCAGGAGACTTCAGAGCAGATAGAGCTGATTCGGAAGAGGATGGCTACTGCATAGTCTCGTCAGAAATATTATGCTGATCAGTGGAGGTGACCTCTGCAGTTCGAGGTCAGAGACCAGGTTTTCTTACGTGTTACCCCGAGTTTGGGACACAAGAGGATCAGGAGAAAGGGTAAGCTTTCACCGAGATACGTCGGGCCGTTCGAGGTTCTAGAGAAAGTTGGGCAGGTGGATTATAGGTTGTAGTTACATCAGAGATATCAGGCTATGCACGACGTCTTCTATGTTTCTCAGCTTCGACGCTATTTCGCAGACCTGTCTCCTGTTTTTCGACCCGAGGAGGTTGAGCTGGAGAAGGATGCATCGTTTGAGGAGCATCCTATCAGGATTATTGATCGTAGTGAAAAAGTACTTCGTGTTCGGTCTGTTCCTCTGGTACGGGTGCTATGGAAGCACGACCGTGTGCAGAATGAGACTTGGGAGAGGGAGGCCGATATGCGATCACTAAGGCCAGAGTTGTTATAGGTTTCATCCTCGCCACCTTGCTAGGGAAATTCAGGGATGAATTTCTTTAATGAGGGAAGTTTTTAAGAACCTAGACCTTATTTTTAGGTATGTTTTCCTTTTCTGGATGTTTTTTAGAAAAAGAGGAGAATCTAGAAATTTTGTAAGTACACGCCGTGTACTTTACAAGTACACGCCCTATACTTTTCATCCGCTCGAGGCTGTGTGCTGGCCGTGTCTGGGCCAATCACATGGGGTGTAGTGGGGAGGTGGAGCACGATTAATACGGCGTACGGAAAAGGAGACTACACGACGTGTACTCAAGAAGTACACACAGTGTGATTTTCTTTTTATTTCATTAATCGGACCGGGGTCGTGCCTAATAACCGTTTTTATCTTCTTCTCCGCAGAATTACATCCAGAGCAACCTAGAGAGACGATTCTTCTTCGAGCCACCGATTCTTCACCGGTTGTCTGAATCGAACGTCGTTGGGTGCAATAGAATCGCAGCGGTGAGTTCTCGGGTCTTCTTTGTCCATGTTTGCTGATTCCTCCTCTTGTGAGAGTTATCTGAGGTTGAATGTTTTAGATATTTTTTCAGATTTACTCCGTTCATGGATGATTCATAGGCCGAGGTTCAAGAATATCAATCTCTTAGGATTGAGGTTGGTGGTTTGTTTCCCTACGTTGAATGTCTTTGAGTTTTTGGTGAAAAAGTGTCGGATACCCATGTATCGGGTATCTCGGGTTAGGGTTTTGATCCTTTTTTGTTATCTGCCTTAGATTTCTTGTATGCTTGAGGTTATTAGATGATTAATAATTTCTTTTTATCATTATTGAGGATCACCCCACGGGTGTTTCCCCTTGTTTTGGATGTTGATTGCTGTTTGGAATGGTTTTCCTACGAGGCAACCCTTTTTCACATTGCTAGTATGCTTGTTGACTTGATTGCATGTATTTTAGGCTGTTTATATGCTTTTGGATGCATTTATAGCTATTATCCAAGTAGTTTCTGAACATACTTAGGTTTCTAACAGTCGATTACGCACAACTAAACTACTCAGGGCTGAGTGAACCTGGTGTGGTAGACTAAAGGGGGAATTGACGATTAGGGATTCCCTATAGAGTATGTTATAATTATTATCAATTGCAGGACCTATGGGAATTGGACTTTGTGCTTCCTCAGAGTGTCCTTAGTTATGTAGCGAGACTATATGGGGAATTAGACGTAAGTGCTTCCTCAGAGAGTCTATATCTTTCATTGCAAGACCACAAGGGAATTGATAGTGAGAGCTTCCCAGAGTGTCTGTGACTTTGTACGTTTACTTGACTAGATGGGTTTGCTAGTAGGATCCACCCAGAGAGTCAGTGGTTTATTTTTTGGTTGGTTGTGATGAGTCCACCAAACCAAAGAACAAGCTTGGGTTTGTACTTCTTGCTATTTAGGTAGACAGCTGAGTTACCTGTTGTGATTACTTACTTGCCTTAGGAGTATAGAGCTGTTGGTAGGTTCCTTGGTTGATAGCTAAATGATTGTACTAAACTGTTAAATAAATGTGAATGGAGATTGGTAGGATTGTTTACTTTAGTGTATTTCTGCTTCTCTACTGCATTTATTTCATTTACGTTTTCTATATTACTCACTGATAGTAGGGAACGGATACCGTGGTGATTGCCTACTGGGATTAGTCTCACACCCTATTTGGGTCCTACTTTTCGGCCTAAACAGGTTATATTGTTGCGGGTCTGGATAGGGATTGTGGCCCTTCTACTTTGGGTACGTGATTTCTAGTTGGATCTAGAGAGCATAGGACCGAGCTTAGGCTTGCGATGCTGCAGGAGTTGTTGTTTACTATCGTACCTTGTTTTCAGTTATATTTCAGCACTTTGTTGTGTTTGATGCTTTCCCTTAGATAGTGGTACCTGCTATATCATTATCATTATCATTATCATTATATCTTCATTAATTCCGCTGTTTAGTTTCAGTGTTTGTATGTTGTTTACTGCTTCTGCTATTGACTATTTTTTTCTTGCCTTGTATACCTTACCAAAAGAGGGAATAGATTCCCCCAATAACATACCAAGACCCTCGCTGCTAGTCGGCAGCCTCTGGCATTTGGGTAAATGTGCCTGAGGTAATGTGGCGAACCGGGTATGGGGCACCAGTGGAAGGGCTCCAGACTCGGGTCGTTACACTTGGATTACCTCTATTTTTTATGGATCCTTAGATATCCATTTTCTAGTGATAACATACCCCAAGAATTCTAATTGATCCATCCTAAACTCACATTTATTGTATTTAACATATATATTTTCCTTTCGAAAATAACTCATTACAATATTAAAATTCTCAACATGTTCATCCATTATTTTAGAGAATACATGAATTTTTCTATAAAGACTAGAAATAATTTGTAGAGAAAATACCTAATGAAACCATTAATAATTTCAATATAGATTTTTTGAGATTTAGTGAGTCTAAATGAAATCATTATTACCTCATAGTGTCCATAACTTGTATGACATCCAGTCCTGGGGATATCCTCCTTTTACATTACATGATATTATCCTGACCAAAGATCCACGAAGGAGAAGTATTGGGATCCACATAGATGATTGAAAAATTAATCTATATATGTAAGATGAAACTTTATCTTTATCATGATTATATTGAGATCATGATAATCCTTACAAATTTTCATTTAACCATCCTTCCTCTTAATGAAAAGGTTTGGTGTACCCCATAGTAAGGTACTTGGGTATATAAACCCTTTATCCAGATTCACTTATAGTTGAGTCTTCATCTAATCTTGTTCAAATGTCTCCATTACATATTAATCCTTGGATATTATAAAATCCCAATGTATATGTTTTATTTGAGAACATAACCTCTTTACTCGGAGGAAGGCTAGGAAATTCATCAAGAAATACATAAGTGAATTCCATCATATTGGGCACGTTATCAAAGATGATTTTTTCCTTAGTAATAATTGTTTGAGTTTGATACTGTTGCTGATGAGAAAATAATATCCATTCTTGAGATGATGATATCAAAATAGATTCATCCTCATCATTCCACCTATATAGAATAATATGGAGATTTATGATATAGAAGGTGATTTACTTTTCTTATTTATTTATATTGGCTCCTTACAAGGAAATTCAATCAATTATTCAAATATAATTCAATTAATCTAAAGGGTGTATCACAAGGTTTTTAGAAAATTAGGGACATAAATTTTGATAGGGGATGGTTTATATTCTTGGGATACAAAAATTGACCCATTTTCAATCTTCGCTGATAACTCTACATACATTTTTTATGTGGTGAATAAATATTTCTACTAAAATTTCATGATATGAATGAATATATAGAATTGGAAAAAAATAATATGATCAATATAATTGATTTAATATCTAGTGTACCTATCACCACATAGTTAGTGAGATCCACCTTTGATTCTGTGATGTAATAAGCTCTTACTTTCTCTATAGACCTTGGATATTGTTTCATTCGGTTGTCATTGACAACCGCTGGATTAGTACAATGAGTCGAATAGTGTCATTGTTCCTTATATTTGTAACATTAGACTATAGGTATAGGGTTGGACTGATAATTGCTTTATTCCATCACATTTAGGGGGTGTCTCCCATTCATCCTCTAGATGCATTTTTTTCCTGCACCCAAAACATTTTCTTACCTCCTTGAGTAAATTTATAAGATTCTTCTTCCCACACTTTTTACAAGTGCAATATCGGACTTTGTTACCCTCGTGAGATTTCTCTATCACATCACTGGAATTTTTCTCATTCATTACCTCCCTATATCTAAAACTATGGACCCTTGAGATTTTATAATCTCCATATCAACTTTTATGAAACATAATATAATCTCATCATAGCGTTAAAATTCTTGAAATGCCAAATACTTTCATAGACATGTCATTATCTCATCAAAGAAGCGGTAAAAATTACATTCAGGGTCAATGATAAGTTTGAAGGTGTATCATATAAGTCTTATGACATTATTCTCATACTCCCCACTAGTTTTTAATCCTTTGACTTGAGTATAAAAAATGCTATCCATTTTTTTTGTTAGAGAGAGATATGAAAATATTTATCCAAGAACATTTTATATAATTCTTTCCACTCCATCTCTTTGATCTCCTCCTTGGGTGTTGTATTTTTATCAATGTCAACCATTGATTAGATTCTCCCTAGATACAATAAATATACAGAACTTCCTTATCTTTTCCATTGCATTGAAGGATGGTGGAGACCATTGCAATAGTTTTGATCCATTGTTATACAATTATGAGAAAAGAATATCAACTGAAATTGATAGGCCTTTATCGCATAAAGGTGTCAATTTCAACATGCTCTTTATTAGGGGAATGTGTTTGTTACTATTGAATAATTATTATATTCAAAACATTATTTAATTAAGAAATTATTAACATCATTTTCTTTACTCTTTCTTTGATTAGGTAGGGAATGCCAATTGGGTAGTCATAACATTTCCCCTCACACTGTTTGTGGACTCGGTCCCTCCTATTTTTTCCAATGACCAAGATAATTAAAAAATACGGATGAGACCTTTTTATCTATTAATAAAATAAATGGTAAACCATAAAAATTAATGGGGTAAATCAAAAATGACACATATTAATTAACATATGAATTTCTAGGATTCAATCTAAGTTATCCATGATCTTATTATAAACATAAAAATTTTATGCGTGTTTTTGTTCCCTTCATAATTGTTCATAAATATATTGTGAATTTACCAAATCGTATACCTTGAGAATGCCAAATGACGTATATATTAAGGCCTTTCTTTCTTGAACTAGGTGATGATTGAGTCAAATACCAATTCTCGCTTTTCTGGTATTTTATGTCAAGGTATGAAAATTCCAAAGCTAAATCAACTTATAGTATCCAGATAAGGATTTTATTACTTCAAACCCACTAACTCTATACACTAAAAATATTTCATAATCTTTTCCTATGTTTAGTCTTACCCCTAAAGATTCCACTAGGTTTTTCTTATACTCATCCCTAAAGGTAACTAAACATTCCACTGGTACTAACTATGAAAACCCATATTTTAATACACCATAATATAGGATTTATTACATAAATATACACATAATTCATTCCCATAAGATCATGAGGCCAAGTGTGTTTGGTAAATTAGGTACATAGTAAAATAACATGAAACATGGCTACAATATTTTCATTAAAAAACTATACAACATGCCCTTAAAATTATTTTACTCTTTTATAAATGTAATGGATAACTTGGGGATGTACATAATAGAGGGTAATCTAAAAACCCCATTAAGGGAATAATAATTTCATATCATAAGGTAAAGTAGTATATGTGAGTTAAAAAGAATAACATGGTGATATAGAAAGAAAAGAATCATAATAATGAACATCAAATCATGAAATAAGATGATAACATCAAGGAAAAATAAATAATGTCGAAATAACATATAAAATGGCCTCATAAACATAAGTCAAGGATAACCACTGAGACAATATAACATAGTTTTCTTAGTATAACCACCCATAGAACATATATGATATCTATTGAGTTAATAAAACATTACCCAATGCATTAGAGAGATATATAATTCACGTTCCACCCATAACATTCATATCATGTACACACATAAGTGTTCCCCATAGATCATACAATATAAAGATGTATTTAATCACATTTAATACCTTGATTAAATAGTATCAGTTAATTAAATGGTAGTCCCCAATAAATGAAGGATATTTACATCTAGGGGAATACTCTTGGGTTGTAATGGGGATGAGTATTCACTATACAAATGTTTGGCATAGAAAATCACTGGATAATTTCAGCAGCATAACAGGGGTATATAGTTATTCTTGAAAGGGATTAATGACATTGAATGGTGTATCTAATAAATTGGAAAAATCTTAGACTGTAATAGGTATATGTAAAAAAAATATTCCATAATTAATAATTAGAAATCAAAATTAATTATATAAATAAGTTTCGTGAATAATGTGAAGAATGAGAGGATCCTTTACTTCCGCATAATATCAACTTCAGTAAAGGCTATAACAGGAGTTGATAAATGAACACTAATTGTTAGAAAATAGACTGTATAGTAAAGGGATATTTATATAGGCATGAAGTCAAAATCAATTTATATTCCTAAGGATAAATACAAAGAGGTTTCATTAATTTATATGAATAGAGATTGATGACTTATCTTGATAGGGTGCTTCTAAAGGAATGGGAGGGGATTCTATAGAACCTATAAACTCCTTGAGATGGTTTTAGAGAGGTACAAGGAGAGTTAATTCTTTTTAAATGGGATTTGAATGAATAGGAGTGGGAGATTTGGTGAGTATTTATAGAAAAATATAGGATAATTATTTATTAATTCCAAATCAAAGGTCTTGGGCTTAATATAATAAAATAATAAAAAACACAAACCTTACCATGGTTTATATCAAATAACATTGGTTTTAAATATTTCATAATTCAAAGAACCAAAAATATAAAAATAGTACAATTGGTTATGTAGAAGTATGTCATGTTCATGAATAATTAATTTTAAAACTGTAAAAATTATAATATAGGATTGAGTGGATTCATTGATGGTTTTTAAAATTAATCTAATGACATAACAAACGTCTTTATTTAAATTATAGATCCATATTTGGTTTTGGATTTATTTTATATCATTTATTACATTTCTTTAAGGCTATTAAGGTGTCATAACAATGACCATATATTTATATCATATTTTATTTTTACCCAAAAAAATTGACTATCAAAAAGAATTATTAAAATTTAATTATTGGATAATTTCAATATGATTACTTGAAAAATAATATATATTTTACCAAAATAATTTTCTAAATATGAAAATTTCACTTTAAAATAAAAATTATTAAATACTGAAAATACTAGTTTTAATGATACTAGTATCTTTCAAACCCTTTTAAGAATTTCATTGGGATTTATAAAATTTTATTATAATTTATATTTAAATAAATATTATTTTAGAAAATATTTTATTTAAATAAAATTTAGTTTAAAAAGTCATGAATTTATCAAAAAAAAGTTTTTTACTGAAATCTATGTATTCCCCAAAACAAATATTTTGAATTATTTGTATTGCAATCAAATTTCTACCAAACTCATTATATAGTCATTTATAAAGTAAAATTAAAAATGTAATAAAATAATTATTATTTTATTTAAAAAGGGAATCAAAAAATTCATACAACTACTACCAAGACACGTAACGCCTTATTGCGCCTGCGTACACCATAAGTGTACGGTGTGAAATGGTTGTGTTTTTTGGGGTGGTTCAATAATGATGGTTTGGGTCATGATCTCAATAATATTTAACTTCTACCATAAATGTTTTTTCTCATCTTCTAGGTGTTGGATCTCAACATAAGATCCATTAAGGTAAAATATGTGTGATTCAATCTCCCTCATAGGGTTCGATAAATGGTCATTATAAGGTATGATCCTTCTATTCGAGGCATTATATTCATTCTTCTCTGACTATTGGACTTTATCATAACCCTTAATATATAGTAATCAAAATGATCACTTTAAAATGGATATATGATAAATAGTTATGATTCTTAATGGTATTTAAAAAATTGATATGATATAACATATAATGGTCCAAAATTACCTAAATAATTCACATATTTTATATAAATACATTTCTTAATAAGGAATTTATTCATTCAAAAAATGATTTTAATTTAAGAAAGTTATTTTCATTACACTCCTCATCACTATGAACACTGTCACTACAAATACCAAAGTGGTTCTTCAAATTTTTAGATCTTTTTATAATTGAAATAATCTTATTTTCTTTATATAGACATTATATCTTCACTAATTTTATCACAGTTTATTTTGGAATCATTTTATTTTATAATACTATCATAGTACACCAATAATATGATTTTATGTTCCTGAATCCCTCATAGAGAAAAATAGTATCCAACAAGTCTTGGTCATTCTTTTGATTAGTATTATGAATAGATTGGAATGATTTCTATTTATTTTTCTTTTAATTATTCAATTGGGATTATTTATGAGAATAATTTCTTTAAAACAATCCTAAATTTACCTTAGTTTTAGTTGTAGTCACTTCATTTCCCATTATCTTCCACTTTTTCATAGGCTTTTTAAAACTAAAATATACATAAAACTAGAATTAGTACTAATAGAATAATTAGAAAGGGATGGAACCTTATGCTTAGAGGATTCTTGAGATTGATCATTGAGTGATTTAAATCAATTATTTACACCTTATGTGGGTATTTTATGATAATAGTTTTCTGTAAATGTTTTTTGGGAATTATTTATTGTATTAACTCCTCTTCCTTCATCTTTTTTTATGAAACAACTTGATAATTTTCAATATTTTCTAGTTTACCTCAATATTCAAGAATTTTAATATTTATGATGAATTTCTCATCCTCATTTATCTTCAAACAATCATTACAATTTTTTCTTGATCTTAATAACTTCCTCATCATGTATTTTATGTTTCTCCTATAGCATGGTGTCAAGTTCCTTGATCTTGTTTTCTTTGACCACAAGTTACGAAATCTTTACATCAATGATAACTTTTTTTCCACTATTGCATGGACCTTTTCTTCGAATTTTTTATTGAAATTCTCCTCTTCAAAAATTTTATTTAGATAATAATCATCAAAACTAGATAATATTTCTTAATGTTTAAAATTCTCTACTTCATTGGCTCTAATTATCTTAGAGATATTAATGTTCTCTTGCCATATTTCTTTAAAATAATTCTCTAAGTTGTCTAAGTATTCTTCGAGATCCTTAACCATATCACTTTTGGAATTCCACGTTTTAGTGATATCCACACATTTAATTACCATTTGTGCTAGTTCATACTCTCCTTTCACATCTTCATCTTCTATATGGGCGATATATTTTTTCAATGTATTCCTTCTATTAGTATAACATTAATTGTCTACGGAATGTTCTTCACCACACATTCGTGGTTATTTTGTTTCAAAATCTTAGATAAATATATCATATACCTCTTTAATAGAATCTGAGGTTGATTTATTGTCTATTTACTTCAAATTATAACAATGTCATAGATATTTGAATCTCATTAATGACTTGTCTTGCTCAAAAATAATTCATAAAAAAATGATTCATTATCCTTTTTAAAAAAATTGGGATATATTGTTCATATTTCCCAATTATTTATTCCTTCTATTCTCCATGGTTTTGGTTTATATAGAATTATTATATTTAAAATATATAAATAAACTATCTTTAAATCCTTTCTAGGTTAAAAATATAAATAAATTATTCAATAATATACAAATAAAATAATCAAATTAGTGGTGTGACTTATCAGTTTGGTACTAATTGTTAGGATCACATTGGGATGACCACACTAATAGGGTTGAATTGGTGTTTGGATGTATTTTTCATCACATTAAAAATTTTATCCATTTCATTACCTCTGTCACTTATTCAATGAATTATTCAATTTTCATTTACACCTATAGTTAAAAATCATGAACATAAAACAAAAAAGAAAAAAAGAACAGTGGGAATTTTAACAAGGTTTACTGCCAGTGTAGATGAATAATAATTTTGGTATGGTGGTTATTATATTACACACACAGCTTTATTTTAACTAAAAATTATTTTTTTTATTTTTTTAAAAATACTTTATGGTTAAGTGAGAACCCAACATGAAAAATCCATTTCCGAGGATAATGGAGAGCCTGCACCAAAAAACAAGAAGAAAAAGGCTTGTCAAAGATCCCTTCCAAAAATCAAACCCACCCAAAAACCAAAGGGTTGTGATGATCCATGTGACCATCCTATACAGTGTCTATATCACACATCCATTGTCCAGCCTAGGGACACAATGAAAATTATCACAGCCAATCCCTTACCAAAATCCAAGAAACCACACTAGCACCGAACACAAGGGAGCCACTGTGAGAACATCACAATAAACACAAAAATATATAAGCAAAACTAAATTGTAGAATTAAAAGGAAGATGGACAATGGAAAGGGATTCATCAATAGAGCTCTATATAGAGGAACCAAAAGACCACCAAGACTCAATGGATGATGAAACCTACCAAAAGATCACTTGAATAGTTCAACCTTCACCATAACCACCTACAAAATCCAAAACATCATGAAATCTATCGAACCCAACCAAATTGGGGTCGTGTATAATGGAGAATGATACAATGGAAGAGGGAACCAAGATAATGAAGAACTATACAGGTGTAGAAACCCTCAACATTTGTTAGTGCTTCAAAATTGTCCAAGGTCGAACCACCGTCAACCATGTATACACCAGCGGATGTACCTCATCGTGGATACCCATGAAAGTGTTAGGCAATGATACTGAGCACCATAGAACATCGAATTAGTGACAAACAAGATTTGAAAGAGACTTGGACACATCAGATCTGAGATAAGATCCATAATATAGGAAACTGGCTGCACCAAACCAATCCCCTAGACAAAAATATGAACCTGAAATCTATCATTAGATGAGTATAAATCGGGAATGAAATATCCACAGTCAACACACCATTGAAGGAGGATGAATGGTGGAGGATTTTTCACTGACAGAGCACTTGATATGTCACTAAGGCTGTAGATGCAAGTGACAGCAAAGACCACACCACACAAGGTCGACAAAAAATTATTTTAATTATCAAAGAAACCATTGACAAGTTGATAACCTTGGAAGAATTCTACTAACACAAACCAGGTAAAATGAAAGATACATCATTGAAATAAAAATTAAGGTTATCGACCTACTCCTCTTGAAGTGATCAGAAATGTAGAATGAGATTTATTTGATAGTTACCAATTACTCTGATCATCTTCGTCTAAATTTTAAAGACCCCAACACTAGTAACCAAGAGGTGATGGTTGTTTTATTTCATTGGGATAAAATATAAATGATCTCATACAAAAGGTTTGATTAGTAAAGTAGTATTTAATAACCAGATATATACATGATACCCATTTTAAATTTGTAAAAGTATATAGAGAATAACAGAAGAAAATTTTTAAAATCCTTGAAACACATTCAAATAATTCTTCTTTATATTCTTGGGGAAAAAAATTAGGGTGACATAAAATTCTCATTAAGGGATACATATTGTAGAGTACATCATGAGAAGATAAATTATAATCTATATAGAATGGTAAATAACTAAAAAAATCATTAAGTCCAAAATATGAACACTACATATGTAATAACCAATATGGAAAGGAAAATATCTGAAAAAAGTCATTTAATAATAAAATTTATAATGATATGAATCCATGGATAATATCAAGGTGAAAATATCATGGTTAATAATAATAACTAAATTATCAAGGGAGGGATTTTTTAATATTGGACATCATGATCTGAAGCATCATGATACCTCAACCTTTATGATATTTCTTCAATAACGATTAAAACTATTAGTAAATCCCCATTTAATTTGGATAACGAAATTATCTCATGAGGCGTGTCATTTCATTGAGTGGATATCTATAACCAGGACCCACCCATAACTTCATTTCCCAAACATTACTCATATATTGAATGATAAATTCAATTTAATAACAATACTCATTATCGATAAATATTTTTATTGAGTAAAAGAAATAAATTTATCAAGTTTTTCCTCTATTCAATCAAATACATTTCATAATAAAATTCCATATGTAAAAAAAATTTATGGTTTATGAAATAATATTATCCAGGGTAAATAATATGGAAATTTAGTAAATGTAATTTTCAATGATCATAATAAAGTTAATATTTCGTGATAAAGTTCACATCCACAAAATAAATGAGATATAACATTGATTCTAAAGTAAATTTATGTCCATTAGAATAATAATGGGAATTTAATTGAAATATCAAAATAATATTTCATAAATGAGTTTTATTTTTATATCCTTTTAAAACTTATAGAATAATCTAAATTTCAAAAAATAGTTATGGTGGTGAGGATGTTTTTATCATTTTATATGTTAAGAAAACATTCCTTTTAAATTTTTATAAAGAATGATAAAGATTTCCCTTATAAAGAAATAGTATAATGGTTAATTTAAAAAAATTACACAATAAAGTATATCGTAAATTTTCCTTAATAAATCATTTGAGTAAATAAACAAACACTTATAATAGAACTTGGAAAACCTGGTTATAGAATACAATTATATCTGATTTAAAGAGAGGTAAATTTAGTTTTTATTTCAAATATTTCATTGAAATAATCA
Source organism: Viscum album (assembly GCA_963277665.1). Lineage (NCBI taxonomy): Eukaryota > Viridiplantae > Streptophyta > Magnoliopsida > Santalales > Viscaceae > Viscum > Viscum album. The sequence goes on along the minus strand of OY728134.1, from coordinate 1,132,221,533 downwards.
TGTATAAAAATGGGAATATATTTAACAAAATATAGAGTCTAAAAAAATAACCACTGGGTACGAAAATTATTGGAGCCTGTGAAGGATAAATAATAATATTCCTTCAATGAAAGTAAAAGTAGTCACAAAATAAAGTTAGATTTTAAAATAGATTTGTACCACTTTAGAAATTTTTTAATTGTATACACATGAAAGCATAAACATGGAGTGAATAATAAACCATAATAAATAAATATATATTTAGTATAAAAACATAAAATTTCCATTATATCCACCATATAAAAAATAGGTTTAGAATTTCAATTAAGTCCTAATAGAGTGGAAATTGAGATCAAATATCTTACATATCACATCCCTTTAGTGGAGAATTATTTAACCTACTTTATATTGGTTTGAAACATGTTATTAATTTATAAAATAACCCTATTAATATTAATAAAAAATATATAATATCATTTAATAACATCTTATCACATTTTTTTAATAATCATTCATTATTACTATTGTTTATAGTGTTTACTATCTTATTTTATCATACATTTTTTTGTGTGAATGTTCTTGTTCTTGTGAAAATTTTATAGTTCCATAATCCCTAGAATTATATTAATTTAATTAATACCAAAGTTTTTCCTTAGATACATTTTTACAATCATTCATGAAAGGCAGACATATAAAATGAATCACACTGCTCTGTGGAGATGGTAAGTTGTATGCACGCATGAGTGATGAATTCATTTATTAATGTGTGAAATGGTAAGGAAGTGGATGATATATGAATTGTTAAATATCTATATAATGTAATAATAATATTATATATCAATTATTTTTATCATTATTACTTTTAAAGTGAATCGGTGAGTGAAAACAAATTACATCAATTAATGAGGTGGTAGTTTTCCGTACACATAAGTGATGGTTTGGCTTCCAATTTAATGGGTAAAGAGATGGATAAATATTATTACATATGAATAAAAAATATAAATATATGGGAGATATTGGTTTTATTATATTGGATGTTTTAAAATATAATTTAAGGTTGGAAAATAAGAAATAAAAAGAAGGAGATCATTGAAGATGATTACATTCGTTTAGAAGAACATCCTTTTGATTTATTTTTAAGGATACTATGGTAGGTATTTTGGAAGAAACAAATCTCTATAATTTGGATACAAAATTTGGCGATATAATATTTTTAGGTTTTGGTTTCTGAAAATGGTTTTATAGGTGAAAATAAATGATCGAAGGAGGCACCTATTTATAATTGAGGTGAGGGGACACACTTGAAATGTTTAAAAATAGTAAAATTTGTAAACATTTTAAAATGGAAAAAGGACTAAAAGTGATCCTTTTTCAAACCATGGATATTATTTTTCATAATATTGAAAAAAAGTAATTATACATGTTTTAAGTTCATTTTATCCTATACCCTCTAATTTTATCCCCCGATAAATTTGTTTTAACATTAAATAAGTTAATTAATTTTCGATATTTTTAATATTAATTAATAAAATAAATTAATTTGAAAAATAATTATATAACATGAATTATTTTAATAAGAAATCTTTATTTCTTTTTTCTGAAATTCAATTAAAATAGTGTCAAAATTTAATATAAAATTAAACCCATATATGTGATGAAAAAATTGTTTTCTAAAGGAAAAGTTTTCAGAAGTTTAAAATGTTTAACATAAAAATTGAACATACAATTTATTAAAATCAGTTAAATTTATTTAATTAAAATTTAAATAAATTAGTTTTCCTTTTAAAATAATTTTTAAAAAATTTAATGTATCGATTTTTGAAGAAAATTGTAGTTTTTAATAAAAAATCAGTATTTTAACTATTCATTAAAAATTTCATATTTTAAGAAAAAATTACAAAATTCACTTTAATATATTTTTTTCATTATGATTTCAAAAAAATATCAATTTTTGAAATAAATTTTTAGAAAATTAATTTTAACATAGGTGAGAAAAACATGATGAAAACATTTTTTTGAAAAAATAATGTGTTTTTGAATAACATTTATTTTACTATCAACTCATTTTAATTTTCATTTCCAATAAATTGATAAGAAATAAATTTATTTCACACACATTTAAGCCATATTATTTTTAGATTTCAATTTTCATCTAATTTAATGGCTAGGTTATAACAGTATGCTATATTATAGTTCCTTTAGACTCTAGTTTTCTTGTACTACAAGCTATCCAAGAGATTAAATTTATTTTAAAATACTTATATTATAATGTCATTGGGTTTTATATTATTCACTCATATAAAATTTTAATCCATGAAAGTTTTATGATAGTTACCTTCTATACAAAGGATGGTGGTTCTTCTTTATAACATTTTCTAGTTCCCACATTTACCCTCCATTTTTGGATTTTTCTAAAGTACCTTTACCAGTTGATTTCTTCATTTACTCAAAAATTAATCTCTAATGTTAAGTATCTTGATATCATATTCACATTAAGATATATTATATTCAAATTATATTTCTTTATAGGTGATCAAAAGTGTTGGGTATTTCATGTACTTTATTAATAATTATATACGCAACAAGTCCTGTACTTTTGATATACTTGGTGGAATTTCTAAATGGAATTCCATTACACCAATTGATTATAGGTTTTCACAGGGACTAATGTACCTTGGTTGTAGTTTTCCCTTCTATTCAAACATTATAACACCCTTCCATGGTTATACCTTCATGAAAACATCATCTCCCACTTGAAATTAAAAATATTTCCTTCGGTTATCGACATAATTATTTTTCCTACTTTTTGATTCTTTAATATGAATATGAATAGTCTTTTTTTATATCCTCAACTAGTTTTGGGCCTACAAGATTCCTTTCAACAACTTTATCCCAACAAGTTGGAGTTCAAAATCTCTTTCTATATAATTCTTCTTACAATTCCATTTGAATAATTGAATGTAAAATATGGTTATAAGAAAACTATAATAATTGTAAATATTAATCCCACATGCCTTGAAAGTTCATTGAGAATGAACTAAACATGTATTATAATGTTTTAATAGTCTTTTTGAATTTCTATAAGTTGTAGGATGGTAGGTGATGCTCCAAAAAAGCTCGATATCAAGAGCCTTCTGAATAATCTTATAAAATTTTGATGTAAATAAGGGATCATGATTAGACCAAATTGAAATAGGTGTGACATGAAGTCCTACATAAATAATTATTATAGATATATTCAATACTATCAAGCAATATATCTTCTCTTATAGTTAGTAAATGTGTAGATTTGGTAATGTGATCAATAATAACCAATATTTCATCATTATTTATGGGAGTCTTTGGTAATGTAGTGATGAGGTCCATAGAAATGTTATCCCATTTCCAAATCTTCCTGAATGTCTTGAAGGCCTTCATTTTTATTGATTTTTGATAACCCCCCTTTCAAGGGATGAGGGGGAACCCTTACAAGGACCGTAGGCTTAGAGATTACATGGCCCATAGGCTTAAGAGATTACATGACCTGAAGGTTTTAAAGAATTCAACCAAACTATCTACAAGGAAATGCCCCTCCCCTACATCTGCATCCTAATAGTAGCTCTCCTCCTTTGAATGACCATCTGACTAGGCCTCACGTGAGAGGCACAGGTTGGTAGAGATGGCATAGCCATACCCTCTCATTCTGACAATCCATTTCTCTATCCTCTGGTGAGTGCACCTGCTCTGAATCCTCTTCTGGGGATGATATTTTTTTGTAGTGTGTCTGGGGCCTGCATTCATGTGGCTCGAAGACCTTGGGGTGGCCCTAAGGCCCTAAGGTGGCCCGGAGGCCTTGAGAATTAATTGTCTCGAAGGCCTTATGTGGCCCGAAAGCCTTTCAGGACTCGATGACCAAACCGTTGGCCCAAAGGCCCATATGGATGAATAGTTCTGGCTGCTACTATACCGAACAGTTTCTGCTACAGTGTTTCTACCGTACTACTACAATACCCAGAAATATGCCTCTACTGGGATTTGATATCAGGTCCCTTGGATGCACCTAACGAGTCCACACCAACTGGGATGAGGTTCATGTGCTCCTATTTCCAAATGTGAATAAGAATAGTTTTCAGGAATCCTCTTGGATGTTTCTTCTCAACCTTCACCTGTTATTAAACCAGGAATCTTGATACATAATCATCAATTTCCCGATTCATGTTATCCCACAAAAAATATTTCCTCATATACCTATAACACATTTTTCTATCAGGGAGTATATTGAAATTTCATTTCTGATCATCATCCAATAATTACTTTTTAGCTCACGTATATATAGAACACATAATATATTTAAAAGTTTCATAGAACCATATTCCTAAAATAAGTCTTCCAATTTTCCATCATTCATGGAATTAATTTTCTTCTGATAGCTCTCATCACCAGGTTAAGAACATTTTATCTTATATAGTAATGATGATTTTGAAACCATTTGGAAATGGAGTGATATCTCCCCATTCTTAATAATTTCGATATCAATATGTGCTAGATCTATTAATATAAGATCTCTCTCAATTCTCTTTTTGGTTAAAAATAATTCATCTTTCAAATTGAATGCATCACTACCTTAATTTTCTTCCTTGAGAGGTTATTTATTGAGAAATCATAATATTAGAGTATCTATTTCCATCACCTTTCCTCATAATGAGTTATTTATGTGAAAATATGTATCTTGGGGAATTATGATCTGTGTATATCTCACATATTTTACTATAGAGATAATGTCTCTATATCTTCAATGAAAATGTTACCACTAAAATCATAATATCGTCAGTTGGATAATTATATTCATGAGTCTTTAACTACCTTGAGGTAGATGAAATGAATTTAACATTTTACATTAGCACACAACCAATTTCCTTCTTTGATTAATCACTATATATCACAAACCCATTATTTATTGATGGTAGAGTCAAAATCAGATCATTGACCAATATATTCTTCAAATTTTTAAAACGTTATTCACATTCCTTTGACTATATGAACTTAACCCCTTTACAAGTAATCTTAGTCAACGAGTTATATACTTGGGAAAAAATCTAAATTAATCCCAAATAGTTCCCTAAAAAATCAATGTAACTATGTACCATATTTATGTTCATTGGTGTAGGCCATTATTTGATTGCCTTTTTCTTTATCAGACCATTTCAGATTCCATCCATTGAGAAAACGAGGCTAATAAAAGAAACTAACTAAATCCAAAATTCACACCAGATAAATTTCTCAAATAATAATTTTCCCATAGGATTCTTATGAATTATTTTTATGTGATTCTAATAATCCTTATAGATTTTGGAATAATCCAAGATAACACCAATGAATTCCACAAAAAAATTATCTAGATATTCCTTGAATAGTATTTTTGTTAGACTCATAACGACAGAGGGTTCCCTAGTTAATCAAAATAGATTTTTTGTAAACTCTTAATATCAATACTTTATTAAAAATGTGTTTTTAGGAATATATTCCTTATTTAATTATAATCGATGATACCAAAATGAATTTAAATAATTAAAAATAACAATCTTTGTGAATTTAATCAAATAATTAATCAATACGAGGTAAAAGATACTTTTTATATATAGTAGTAGAATTGATTTACCTATAATCATTTCATAGCCTCAAGAATATATCTTTTTTCTTAAAGAGGAGAATAGAGGATCCCCATGGTGAAACACTAGGGTGAATAAATCCCTTGTCACATAACTTAACTAGTTCTTTATTCAACTCTACTAATTCTATAGTGTCCATTCTATATTGAGTCCTTAATATATGTATTACATTAGGGATTAAATCAATGTCAAACTCAATTGATGCTTTTGTGGATGTCACTTAAATTACTTAGGAAATAAATCAATGTATTCTTATATAATAGGTACATAATAAATCTAAAGATTAACTTTTCCATCCATATATTGTGTTTAATCTTATTTACCAAGAGTAATATTTATAAGAGATATTAGGGGTGGGTCTAAACATGAATCTAATGATGATATATCCACTATAAAGATAAGTAATTCCATATCTTCATCAAAAATCAAAATTTACTTCTACTGGTAAAAAAAATTCAACATATTTTGAAATCTAGTACCTACCAATGATCATATCAAATTCAAGAATATGTATGATAATAATGTCATTAAATAAGGTATATTTATTTTTCTTAATTGGGTCTTCCTAACACATCCAAGTAACAGTTAGACTTCTACTATATGTTTTGATTGGAAACATTCTTATTAAGGTGCTAGGAAAATATATGATTTTCTTGGAAATCATGAAAGATATATCAGAGTTTGAGGACCCCGAATCAAATAAATAATTAGATAAATTTTTGTATATTATTAAAGTACCAACCACCATAATATTTTGAATATAAACCATGGTTATAGTGATCATATAATCTTATTCGTCTTCTGTTATCCTATTTTGAGGTCTGTTACCTTGATGTTTGGGGAATTGATTTGAATAATTCCCCATTTAATTACATTTTAAGAACTGGATAGAAGTGTTTTATTTCATTCCTTTACATTCATTATCCTGATAACCCATTTCTACATATTATAAAAACTCTATTACCTTCATGAATTTCATAGGATTATTCTTTACACAATTTTCACAAGATTGAAATTACATCATTCTCTTCCTCTTTTATGATTAATTACCTTTTTCATGGTGATCAAACACCCTCTTGTTTTCTTGATTTACCTTGATAATATGGAATATAGAAAATTATTTCTCCATTTTTATGGCCCATAAAACTAATTCATCATATGATAAAAACAATTTAGAAACCAGTGCACTTCAGATACTTGGATTAAACCCACAAAAGAAAGGGTAAATATTTCATTCTTTACTGAATAGGTAATTCATATCATACCTAGATAGTCTTGTAAATTAATCCTCATAATCCAAAATAGTTACTTCTTACTTTTTCATTAAGCTAAAAAAATTATTATTCATTTTAGTCTGTTTCTCATGAGGTATATATTTATTGAATAATGTTTTTTTAAAATCTCTCCATTCCATGAGTTGTATTTCCTCTTCCTCCCTAGTATTCTAGATCAATGACCGCCATTTATCTGCATTTACTATGAGATAATATAATTAAAGTATAATATTTTTCCTTTTATTTCATCCCAAATAGAGAAATATATTTTTAATTGAGTTAACCCATTGATGAGATACCATATGATTAATAGTTCTACAAAATGATGGGGGACCTATCTTGTGAGAAAATCCATCAGAGGATAATGACATTGTGTGACAATAATTTTCTCTATTTTTTAAAGTTTATTTATCATAACCTGAGTAAGATTCCCTAATATTATTGTTTCCACCAGCAATATGAGAATCAAAAAATAAATATGGGAAAAAATACATGAATATGGGTATTATTTCCTATGAAAATGAATGGAAGAAGGGTGTGGACAAGATCACACAGATTGTGTGAAACTCTTGAAGACATGAGATTGCGTGACCCTTGGGAGGTCATATAAATGGTTTTACATAGTGTATAACCTGTGATATATCTCCAGGGTATCATTTTAAAATTCCTTCTCCTCTCACAAAGGCATTTAGAACACTCACTAATCATGTAGAAGAATCCATATGGTCTCCCCCAAGTCACGAGACTTGTCTATTGGTAGGTGCTTGAGAACCATCTAAAAATCCATTCAAAATAAGATGGAAATTTTCCAAAAATGAGGGAACCTCTTATGGTCATAAAATTCAAGATACACAACCCTTATGGTTTGCACGACATCGTAGAATCCTTGATGAAATTTTTTCCCTGTCACAAAAGAGCTCCCTAACATGTCACCCTCATCACGTGAAGATCTTCAGACATGTGCATCCAGTCTTACAATCCCCCTTTGGCTCCAAAGACCAGTATGCGTGTTCTCTATGATAATTCTTGAGAATCACCATTGAACCCTTTGTTGTTCACATGATGCATCACTGATGGGAAGAGTGTTTGTATTTGACAACACTAAAGAAAAAATTAGAGACATCAAACCCTTTTAAAGTAAACGATGTAATATAAAAGGAAAATTCATAAGCCTCTTTCACTTTTATACATCATGTGACGCACTCATTCACTCTGTAATACCTCACAAAATTCCTTTGGCATGGCATCCTTATCTTGTGAAGGCACCGTGGCATTCCATAATTGCGTCATAGAGGATCCCCAAAAAAGATTCCCTTGTTTTTGAAAAATCCATTCAATAGGCATCATGATTTCAAGAAGGCCTTTTGACGTGTTATCCTAAAAATGTGAATTCCCCTTGACATGCAAACATGATTATGAAATAACTCATAAATTGGATATAATCCAATAAATAGGGTGTTGATAGGATAGTATCAGGGTCACTCAAAATCATGTGGCACACCCAGAATGACCCACAATAGGATATCTCAAAATTCATGACATCATATACCTCTACATACTCAAGACTATATTTGTGCAACACACACCACAATATCTAGTGAATAATCGGGGTGGTGAGGCTTATAAATACCCCAACCTATCATGAATAAATTCATCCTTTGATCCTTATACTAGAGAAACCAAGAAGTATTTTAGATTTATCATATTGATATATCTCAAAATTTTAAAGGTTTTCCATCAGGTAATGTCTAAGGGATAACCTAAGAAATCATGATAAATTCATATACACTTCGCATTATCATTCATATATCCTATGAAGGACTTATACAAAGTTATGTGAAGGAAATCCTACTTATCTGCTAAATCGTGTGATAAATAAATAATATAACACTGAAAAAATATAAGGAACATGCGATAAAAGTTTAAAACCAAGATAAGAAAGATGAGAGACTTATGCAATGAACATACACATTGATCCTCATGCACTTCTCATGAACTACCCAGGTCATGCGACAACATAAAGAAATGTTTCCCTAATCACATGATGCTCCTTTGGTATACTATTTTGACCATTAAAATTACATTTGTACATGTCAGAGGGAGCCACATGGTACACCCCCAGCATGCCACCATAGTCTTGTGAAACCCACCAGACTCACCGTCCAGACCTTGAAATATTCTTCAAACATGTCACCCAAATATTTTGTAGGCACTAGTAAATGTCCGTTGAGTATCGTGATGGAACAAAGGCATGTAAAATGGATCTCATGACACCATCTATACAAGCAAGCTAGACCTTGTGACATCCGCTAGATATGTTAGCATGTTTTCATGTTTAATCTCGAACAACTCATCCATGATATGCATCACCCTTTAGACATGTCAGACTGAATCTAGAGACTCCCACCAAGAATGTCGTCGATCTTTTTTGATGTAACAAGGGCATGTAAGAATGATTATGTGATTCCATTGAATCATGTTAGTCGAGATATTTTGATGACCTCGATAATCATCCAATATGGTTTTGCAATGTCCTCTGGAAAAGTCATCCTTGTTCATGCGATGATTTTTAGGTATCCCATCCAGATTATTTGACACCCCTTTTACAAGTCAAAGGGATCATGTAATCATATTTGGAAATATTAGGTAGATATCCTTCAACATTTCAAGCAAAATATCATGTAATGTTAGATAGAAAATCAATTCATGTAAGGCATACATGAAGGCTCGGTCAAGTAGGGGTCTCAGGGCTTGATAACCTTGTTTAGCCTCCATTGTCAAGGAAACTTCAGTGTTTAAGCATTGTTATACTAAACTACAAGAACTATGATTCCTACAATATCAATGATATGTAGGACACCTTATTAAGGCTCAATGTCAATTAGTAATCAAATTCAGTGTAAGTCTCTCCATGTCTCTAACATTTAAACTATTGGGACCTAATAATTTCCATGGGATGATCATTCTACCTCATCAATCAGTGGACAGAGAAGTAAACTGATCTTTGATAATTCTTCTTCCTATAATAACTAGGATATGTAGGATTCCTTTATAATGCCCAAATATCAGATGGGTATCCACTTCAATTTTAGTCCCACCATGTCTCTGATATTTCAATCATTGATACCCAATCATTACCATGGGATGATCATTCTACTACATCCATCAGTATACTGAGAAGTGAATTGAACTATGAAGACATTGATTCCTGAAATAACCAAGATACATAGGATGCATTCCTATGTCCTAATATCTATATAAAACCTCCAAATGGATTTCACAGTATATAGGTATCGCATATATATAAAATGAGACAGACTACATGATATCCCTTATTTCATACACAGAGCATGAATCACATTAGGTTTTTGAGTTTCAAGGGTCTTGTCAATCACATTATGAATATCCACCATCCGGGGAAACCTCAGTGTCTAATCCCCAGTGAGTGGAATGGTATGACTTACTCCATATAAGGACATCGACCTTGGGTTTTGTTATGTGACTCCAAAATATAAAAACCCACTCATTATGAGAAATGGGTGAAGAACCTCAGCTACAAACATGTGGATTCACATAAAGATTCCCCTTCGTGTATAAAAGAGATTTTACCTGTGGTCATTTTGTTAGGGTAATCAGTCTCGTATAGGGATTATGGATAGATTCAAGAATATATCTTAAATATTAAGAGAGTCATTTTGTAGGAAAAAATTCCCCCTAAAAGGGTATGATGAGCTCGACCACCCATCCTCTAGACAAATGTGAGTTCCTAAGTGCCACTGTGTCTGAAACCCCGACTGACCATCTACCTTTGAAAATATGTTATGTACATATCTATTAATGTGGAAACTATTAAGAGTATTCATTAATAATGATGAAAAATTTACCCCTCTTTCTAAAAAACAAAATTTAGAGAACCAGGCACCAACTTATTTAACCATGACATCTTCTTCACATAAAGAGGATAGACTACCTAGTTATCATTAAACCATCTTGTATCTGTCATGAGGGTGACCCAAGAAGTTATTTTTAACATTTTCCATTAAAAAATGGTTAACACAACGGGAATCTATCAAATAATATAATTATTGGTTGACCATGCATCAATCCATTTTGTTTTCATAATCTATGTAAACAAAAATGGTGAACCCGACATGATTGTATCAAATAACAGAATGATAGGTTGACCATATGTTGGAAAAAAATTATATAATCTATGAAAAAAAATTTGAACTTAACATGTATCTCTAAAATAGTATAATGATCATTTAACCATGCATCAGGCCATGTTGTTTCCATATCATATGAAAAAAGTGGAAAACCTTACATGAATCTTAAGGTTTATCCTTTATAACCAAGGTTATTCTGAAATAAGTACATCTTCTCTTTGACCAGTCTGCAGGAGAAAAATTGTTGGGTTATGAATAAAAGAAAAATTTTGTTACCCATGTATATATTAATGATAATATATCATTCCTACAGTGATGCACTGATCGATGAACTTATTCCTTGTGTTCTTCGTGACTCTAGATCTTGTTCTCACAAAGAACACCCTGATCTTACATGTCTTCATCCAACATTTTTTGATGGAAAATAAAATAATACTGCAACCCCAATGGGCTTTAGAATGACCTCTCCCACATGACATATTCAACATAGGGGGATAATGAAATGGTCCAGGAGTACCATCAACATGGTATAATCCCAACCCTTGAGTCATCCCAAGGGGGTATACAAGAACTAAAACTAATGAGTTTGACTCATCCAAGGAATGATTTAGTAAAGCCAGTGTCACTCATTGCCACAACCAACCACATCTAGGGATTATACCAGAAGTGAAACAATAAATACCTTGCGTATCTGATAAAGGTGGACCTGAGAGTCAACTAGGGATCTCTTCTAATTCATGGTCCATTGAGGAGTGATCATATCAATCATTATCACCAGTGATATTCAATTGGTTCCCTTCAGTCACCTAATGAGGGCACCACATGACAATCTTCAACCTCTACTACTCTTGTATGAGAAACAAGGAAGACACATCAGGAGAGGAAGGCTCTGGATAATCATGCTTCATTTCATATCCTCACTCCCACTAATGATTTCTACTAGCATAATCTGGTATTAACCAGTTAGAAGGCATATATCCCTACTAACTAGGAACATGTATATGGTAATATTTCTATAGTAGGAATGGGGGAGGAACATATACCTACCCCCATTCATGAAACCCATTAGCATATTACAATGGCACAAGGAAGATAGATGGTGGCTCAAATTCTTGCTTCAATATCACATATCTTCCAATATACAGTGGATACGGAAAATGTTAGATTTAAATTCCTATGAAAACTTTCCTAAAGTGTCATTACATCTTATCAAATACTAAGGTACTTAGACAGTATATTTTGACACTAGTATATATATAGGGAAAAATGTGTATTACTATCCCTACATTCAAGGTAGAACAACGCTCTTATCATTACAAAAAAGTGGTTTCTCTGGAGAAAGCAAACATTATTTCTCCCATCCAAAAGTATTATTGACATATATTGATAAAGGAGTAGGAATCGTACAAGGATCATGTACCCATTCCAACTAGGTCTCACCAAGTGAGATTAGAACTTTCTTTGGGCTATAGGCACATTCGTGTGAGAGATGACTGATAGTATAATCCAAATACTCAGGATCAGGCCCATACTCCCATTATGGTAAGGCCTCACCAAGTGAGAGAATCACAAAACTCCAAACAAGAACATATTCTTGTCGAAAAAGACTAGTGACATACTCCAACGGCCTAATATTGGGCTCATATACCTATTCTAGCTGGGGATCTCATTATGAGAGTAGAACATGCCTTCAAGCATGATAATATTCATATTAGTGAATATTCCTAGAATATTCTAGTAGACCACGGAAACCATTCTCATATCCCTACATTCAGTGATGAATTACTTCATCATCATCCTTCCAAGGCTATATAAGATGAGGCTCATATCACTTTTCCATTTATAGAGGTATGTTAGTATATTCTAAAGGGGAATTCATTTTCGGACTTAGATAATACTCCAAATTCAACTATGGATCGCCATTTGAGAGGTGAAAGGGCCACATTATTGGCTCATATTCTTATTGAGATGGACCAAAAAAATATTCCAAAGGCTTAGGATCAAGATTATTTCCATGTTCTAATTGAGGATCCCCAAGTGAGAGTGGAAAATACATTGGGGTAGACTCATATTCCTTCCAGTAATTATGAATATCATCCAAATATTCTAACATAATCTTAGTGGTGTTCTCATATTTCCATAGTTCCAGACAGTTATCAAAAATGTCTGGAAACCATTATAAATTAGGCTTATATCGCTATATGATTGAAAAATGTAGTTCAATATATTTCATCCATGGAATAGAAGGATATTCATATTTTCAATCTACTCAATGCCAGTTTCCTTGAGGTTGTTCAAGACACATTCTCTTCACCACATGGGTCTGGCAATTATTCAACTGAAGTAGAATATGATCCTTCCAATAATAGTCCTCCTCATGGTAGTGTGGAGATGGATCATCAGGACTCCACTCCTAAAATATATTATGATCAATGTCCCCATGGTGATATCTCCTACCAACAAGTAAATCATCCCCTTTACAAGACACCATTGAGTAGTTTGGTGTTCAAAACTCAGAATTATTCAAATAGAGATGTGTTGAAGATATCAGGGTAATCCACATAAAGTTCCCCATCAACTCCTAGTAACAATCCACTCCAGTGAACATGAGAACCCATGAAGCATCTTCAATGGTCTGGTCGGATGGAGGCATTTACGTTTGATGAAGAGGAGGCCAAAATTGACATATAGAAATAGTTATCTAGAAATAACCACCCCACCATGTTTTAGAACCTCGCCACTTTTTACTATGAGGTCCTAGATGAGTTGGAAAAGGATTTCATGCCTTATCTGTGCTAAATTGCATGTGATACTCATCCATGAATGAAGGCTAGACAAATATCTTATCTAGGATATGAGTATCACATTCATATACTCGATACCCTTTGTTGTAAACTGAATATGTCCACATTTTCTATATCTTGAAACCCGAGAATGGAGGACCCTGAAAAATTCATAAACTGTGTCTGTCTCTGCACCATGAAAACTCACCACTGACAGATTTATATAGAAAAAAACATGTATGTATCCATGGATGGGAGAAATATATAGAATTTCACTTCACTATGTCCTCAGAATAGTAGAACCTCTAAGATATGGAATCCTATAATTTCATATCCTTTGTGGAAATTAGAGGAATAGGTAACACGTGAGCTAGTCAGTCACTACCCAAAAAATTCTCAAATTCAACAGTTCCAAAACATCAGGAACTGAGGAAGAGAATAGCCTGTAGATCTTTGAACTATATCCCTCAAAGAAATGAGAATTCATTTCAAACACGGAAGCTGAAGTTGTAATTAACTCAACAACATCCAGTAGAAACTGACTCTCTATATGGTCTAACATTGTAGCTAGCTCATACACAATCACAACTGTACCACATCAAAATGTTCACAATAGAAGTTGTCGCAGCAGCTTTCAAGGATTGAATCTAGCCCAACGTGCTAGAGGAATATATACCACTACCTCCACAACTCATTTCATCAATTTCTGATAGTATTCAAGACATAGCACCAAAATCTGCAATCAAACACCATCCCACTATGTTTGGGGCATTTATATCTTATTCAGCAACACCAGGATCATCATCCTCAGACAGGATCTTGGGTATATAAATGGTGGTTCAAGATCAACCATATCCCACTAGGATAGTGGAATTGATATCTCAATGTCTATCATATGAGTCATAAAATCCATTAATAGAATAATTAGATCCTCATCAACAAGTGGAATCAATGCCAATTATGGCCTCGTATAATCCTCATATCCTAAGGCTGGGGAAATTTTCACCATTATCATCACCGTAGAGAGAATCAGTCTTCTCCATGTTATAGGCTAAATATCGATGGTCAGAATCCGATATATTCCTCCTACTGTAAGAAAAACCTATTCTATTCTGGGTTCATTCAATAATCATGATAGGGAACTCCCTCAAGGTCATTATTCATTGGCCGAGATGGGAGGAGTGTATGATAAAGGGAATAAAAACCTGTCATGGTCACAAGATAAAAAGGATCAATATTGTTGAGGTTTTGAGGAACTACCCTATGTAAGGAATTTTAGAATAATATTATTTTATTTAATGTAATGGTATAACCACTATCCTGATATAGATCTGTAAATTTCATAATTTTGAGCACAATAGATAATGCTGATCAAAATTCATATGCATAGGGTCACAAAATGGAAATCCTACACAAGAGGAGGGTGATTTAGATGCACCAACTAAGACTGCACTCACCTGAAATCAAATAATGCTCCAAAACCCAGTACCATAGAATATTGAGTTTCCACTACTAAGTGGAACACTACTAATGATAAAGGGAATGGTGTGGCTACATCCCAATCACCGCCTAGGGGAACTAAGCTTCCTTCTACAAAGGAATTGTATTTACAATAAGAGAATAAGAATAAAAACTCCAAGATAACTCAATAAGGAGCTACTTATGAGAAATATTACTATTGGGTATTTTCTTTAGGAAGCGGCATATATTTTTCCTCCTGTGTATGATCTTCAAATAGGAGTGGTATATGAGAATTAGAATAGATCTGTATCCATGTATTTGGTCTACATAAATTAGGAAGTTGATAATGATTGTGAATCCCCACCTTTATAGAGAAAGCCTCTCCCTCTACAGGGTAATCACTCAGTCTACACACTGGTTGAGAATCAGTAGGAGACTAAAATGTTACCACCTAGGTAAGAATTTCCTAGTCCATGTAGATGGGAGGTGACTCAAATAACAATATCTACAGAAGTTCTCATCTCCATAGATTCCTTGGCTACTCAAATGGAATCCATGGAAGGGTTACACACACCGTTGCAACCTAAGAATATTCCCTATTTTGAATGGTTGGATTACACTTTTCCTCCACCAAATCTCAGAAACACTACTTTCTACACATTTTATGGTGTGTGAGACCCCATACAACATCTCAAAAAATTCATCTCTTGATGTGGGTTGGTGATGGGACCTCGAGATCAATAGGGGTAACAAAGCTAATTACTTTTTTATAGATATTTGTAGGGACTACCTTTATTTGGTACAAAATACATCCAATAAAATCCATTTCAAAATGGGAAGACCTTCATCATCAATTCATTTACCAATTAAACTCCCCAATGAGTAAAATGATAATTTTAAACTTGATGAACTAAAATCAATGTCATAATGATATGGTTACTGAATACATATCTATATTCAATGGTTTAACCTTATAACTCAATATCTCTCTCACATGAGAAATTTATGGAAATCTGGGTTGAGAAAATCCAGGTTGAGTTATAGAATCTTCTACTCTAAATGAAGTATCTAGGTGTGTTTATTTATTTTAAAGAAATTGAATAACTCTTGTAAAACTACATTAAGTTATCCTGATCCAAATCTCGAGTCCTTCCCTCATTATAGGGAAAAGATCTTGGAAAAGTATAAATTATTGTTTTTACACTCAAACTAATAACAGTTCCCAATCAACAACCAGGTGAGGTCTTGAACTACCCAGTTCCTCCTACCAAGCAACAAAAAACATAAAATTTCCATCATATAGGACCCAAAAGATTTCTGGGTCACTTAATATTTCAGGAACGAAATAATAAAACATACTCTATCTGAAATAAAAAACTCCCCAGTTATTTATTGGAATCCATGGAAATTAACCTGCTCAAGCTTCTATATCTGAGGAAGCCTAATGAGGTCGACCTCACTGACAATCCTAACTATATCCCTTTTCCTAGGATACTTTTCCATAACATTTATAATTACTATATATTGAAGGAAATTTTCCAAGGAATGGTTGATTTTAGGTATGTGATGTTTGATAACTCCTCAGAGTAGGTGACATGCATAACCATTTCCCAATCATAAGAATATGGTGATTGGAAGAAAATTTGGCTAGGAGTTGGTATAATTTTAACAAATAAATGACATAAAAGATAGTTGACCAGGCTCTTACCACTCTAAGAGATGAAATATATAGACTAGAAATATTTTTTCCACCTAGGGAGGTGACATCGGTTATGTCTTCTGAAGGTGGACAAAACCATTTTACATAAGAATAAATGAAAGAGGAAAAGTCATATTCTACTCTGAGAAAATTAAGACACTTGTAGATTTATTCCCTATAATATTCAAATCACTAGAACCACCCCAAAAAATGGGAACCTCATCATAATAAGATCTCATATTCAGTTATATTTACTTGACACACTTGGAAGATACCTTCTCCGATGACCACTATGCAATCAAGTATGAGTTCCATTCACCAAACAAGAGGATATGTGTCCATAAGATAAGGAACTGATGATACAAGGGACATCATAGTTGTGGTCATACCCAATATTTTGGTCACATCTCTAGAGAATATATATATATATGCAGCTGATACTTGTGGGAAAGAACTCCAAATTACTCACTAGATACATGGAGGTGTCCTAGAGCTATCCAGTGGTAATCTGCATGTAGTTTTTTACTAACTACTCTTGGAGATGTGATAATCTTACTAGTATAGATAATATGGGAGGATGGTAGGACCTCTTACACTAGATGTAGACTCTCCTCCAAAATCTAGACAACAATTGGGCCTGTTAACCTCAGAGTTTCCATTTCCTAATCCACATAGTAAAGAGAAACCTTGCCTCGGTATGAGACAACCTCTGAAACAAAATTATGATATTCTAAAAAACATGGTGGTTTTTTCATCCATGATCTCAATTTTGTATGTACTTCATCCTTCAAAATTAATCATGGATACACTCATTGAATTCATTTATAGACTACAGGAGTTCGAGACAAAATTCATTTGATTCGAGGTCTATCAAGTGGAGACCATTCCAACAGAGTGCAATTTTTTCATCTCATTCATAGATCCAGATTACAAGGATGTTGTCCATGGACGTATTATCCACGTATATGTTTTCATTGTACTTAATAATATCGACAACTAAATGGATCTAATTGAAAATGGTTCTGGGATCAACCTCATCCTAATTCAAACCCTCCAACATTTGGGGTATAGCGAAGAGGATTTGTCTCTCATAAAGATGACCATTCAATGATATGATAAGCATGAGCACAGACCTCCCAAGAAGATCATTCTCAAAACATGGTTTGGGGACCTCACATCTAAAGTTGAGCTTATGTTTTTCCAGTCTGACACCGTATATAATGTCCATCTTGGAAAGCCCTAAATTCACATATATCTGGTCATACCATCAAAATTCCATCAATGTTTGAAATGCCCTATCAATTTAATGGATGGAATACTACATGGAGAGAGTGCCCCCTTAGAGACTTGTGAATCCAAATATTCTGAAGTAGGATTATATAAAAGTAAAGGAAAACAACCAATGTTGGATGATGATATATAGGTAACATCCCCCATCTCTTTGGGGACCACCCTAGAAAATGTTTTTACTATGATCGACAACAACTATGTGCTCTCCATAAATATGGACGAGTTAATAGACTTATCTCAGATTTCCAAGCCCCTTATATTGACATAAACAATGTAAAGGAAAATTAGCATCATAATATCCCTGCAATGACTCTAGAAATATGGTATGATAGTGAATTTTCTTAGGGTCTCTCTCATTTCTACGATGATAGAGGTGCCCCAAAATTACCTACTTCATCTTAAAATGTATACATAGAATCATAAGTGTAATAAGTGGAGTTTGACCTCAAGAAATCATGTCCTACATTCTATTAAGTCATCTCAACCACCATTGTTGAGCTCGGGTAGGTAAATCTGGGAACAGAAGAAGATTTATGACCTACACTAATTATTATTTCCACGACTCTCAAAGAACAAGAGATGTACACATTTCTAATGAAACATCTATATTTGTTTTCTTGGAATTATACATAAATACCCAGACTGAATCTAGATGTTTCTATGCACTATCTTGGCTAACCTAATGTATATTGAGGCATCATGTAGGCATCTAGGAGGATACACGACTCTATTACTACCAATGTAAAGGTTGAAGTTGAAAAATTAATAAAAACCAACTTTTTCATAGAATTTTGGTAACTAAGAAGGATTTTCAATATCATCTCTATATAAAAGAAGAATTGTAATATTATGGTCTACATCAATTTTAGAGAATATAATAGTCATTTCCCTATGGATAACTTCCAATTCCCAATCACAAAATTCTTTATCGATGCAACTGTTAGCTTTTAATCCCTCTCCGACATGGATGGTTTCTAAGGGTACAACCAGATAAAGATATACTGTGAAGATGAGGAATCCCTTATTTTAGAGAACCATAGGGGGTATTTTTCTATCAGCTCATTCTATTTGTATTAATGAATGTGGACTCCAAACATCAATATACCATGAATAATATATTTCCGCCTATCTTGGTAAGAATATTCAAATTTTACAATAATCACCTAGTGGTCAAATCCCCACAATGATGTGATCACTTCAGGAATCATAAAACATTCTTCAAAAAGATGTAGTAGCTCGGTCTAAAGATGAATCCACTAAAATTTACTTTTAGGGTAACATTAGGTATGTTCCTTGTTTTTTTGGTACACCACTGAGTCATAGAGGTTGATCCGAAAAAGACTAGAAATATTTTTGAAATGTCACCCCCTCATAATTTCAAAAACTAAAGGGAATCCAAGGGAACCTTTCTTACATTCTGCATTTCATATATAATTGGATGGAAAATATCTCCACTTAAAAAATTTAATGAATAATGGAAATGCCTATCAATAGTATTGGGACTTCCAGGAAGCCTTTGAGAGTCTTAAGTAGTACCCGCTACACCAACCACTAGAAGGAAGTCCACTCATCTAATATGTGCCAAATATAGAACATTCAATGGGAACTATACTTTAATAGAAGAATGATGTGGGGAGTGATAATAGGCAATACTACCTCATATTAATTATTCTAAGAATTGAGGCTCGATATAGTGATGTCGGGAAGAAATCACACTCATCTTTAAAGTATAGAGGCTGAGGAATTAATGTAGAACCACAAAGTCCACTTGGTCTCTCGTGTTGACCCATTTAATTACATCCTTGTTCATCCTTTGTTTACTAAGAATTTGGCCCAATGGGTGGTCATTCTATAACAATTCGACATTCAGTTTTTGTCACAGATGTTAGTAAAAATAATGGCCTTGGATGATTTCCTTACGACACAAATTTCTCTTGAAATAACACTAGTATACACCAAAAATCTAGATGAAGAGGTTTTCTATGCCCATGACACTCTATGAAAAAGGAAGATGTATTTTTATGGAACATCCTGGACTCTTATCATTATGATACTAGAAAACCTGAGAATCAGTTGGGTCAGCTTAGGGACTATATTTGTTTCTCCAAACAAAGAAATTACTCTCTACTCTTTCCCACTATCTGAAGGATGCACAAATAATGAGAATGAATTCAAATCCCTAATTAATGTCTTGGAATTATCCTTACAGCTACAAATAGATGACCAGGATATCAAAGGGGAATCATATCTTGTGATAAAGACGATCAATGGTGAGTACACATCAAAAAGAAAGAAATGGACCCTCTCACAGTCTATATTAGGGGACTAATGGAAAAGATCCCTTTTGAGATCACATTGCATCATGTTCCCCGATCACAGAATTATTGTTTCGACACATTGGCTAATGCAGCTACAGTCTTGTCTGACCCTAATCATGAGGAAATGATATTTTGTATCATATACTAGATAATGGTCTCATTAATCTCAATCTATGTTATGTGAGAAATAAACATGGTCAGCACTGAACCAAATCATGATGAATTGTTACCACTCTTGGATGGATGTAACCCATAATTATTTATCTCCAAAATGGAACTCTCTTGATATAATGATCGTTAAAGGAATCGTTTCGACAATGAGAAGAAATCATTACCTTGCAGGATGGTCCAAATGAGCATAAATCCTAGTACATGAATGTATTTGATAGAATTTTCCATAGATTAATAACAGAATGATATATTTTCACTATCATGGAAGAAGTCCATGTGGGCTCCAGCGGTACTCATCAACCTGGGACTAGGCTCTCCCACCAAATCAGAAGTTTGGGTTAATATTATAAAAAATTATATATGACCATGTGGAATTTACCAGGAAATTTAATGCATGAAAATTCCCTAAAATCTTCATTAATCAACCCTCTGAATTGCTACATAAAGCTAAATATTCCTTTATATTTTCCATATAGGGAATGGATGTTGTGGTTCCATACCCCCATCCACTACTAAGAAGTTCAAGTACATATTTACTATTACCATCTACATCTCTAATAGTGTTGAGTCAATACCCCTCAAATAAGTCGGGTTGAAAAACATCATCAACATTGTAAATTCCCAAATCATTACTAGTTTTGGGGTACCTCACACAATAATAATAGAAAATAAGCCCAAATTCCATTCTAGAGAGTTAAGGAAATTGTACTAGGAGTATATAATCGATTCAAATCAATCATATCACTGTCACGTAGCAGAAAATTGATAGATAGAGGACTTTAATAGGATAGTCAAATATACTTCAGAAGATGGTGAATAATGATAAGAAATCTAGGCTATACAATCTCCACTAAGCATTGTGGGCATATTGTACCACCATGTGTACTAATCCACAAGAGACACCATATTCATTTGAGTACAGGATCGATTCAGTGCAACTAATAAAAGTATAACATTCATCACTCCGAATAACAATTTGTGGACAAATCACAGATGATGAGAAAATGAAAAAGTGACAGGAAGAATGGGATGACTCGATGAGAACATGTTGCATACATTGAAAAGTAATTAATTGCATTATAATTGGATTGAACGAGAATTCAATAAAAATTTCTGCCTTTTTTTAGTCCTCAAAGGAAAATTGGTGTTGGCTCTCAGTACCCCAATGATACCATGAACAAGACCTCCAAATTTGGAACCCAAATGGGAAGGGCCTTTTATCATACATAAGTCCTATCATAAAAAACTATACTCACTAGACATGATGGATGGGTAAGATGTCACACCCTCTTCCAATAAAAGGTTTCTCTTGAAATACATTACATATCTATCATCAAGAACTTATTTCCCTAGATGAATGATGTTAAACGAAAAAACACATTTCTAGGAAAATGTTTTTAAACTGCCCAATGTCTCTCATCCTAACAACATAATGTTAAACTATATGGATCTCACCCTAACCCCATGATGTTAAACTGTATAGAATCCATATTGGTAGAAAGACATTAAACTGAACGACCTCTCTCATCCTGAAAATGTAACATTAAAATGTATGGATGTCATCCTAACCACATAAAATAAAATTATATAGAACCTATCCTAGAAGCAATACATTAATGTGTACAACATCTCGCATCCAAACCACACAATGCTAAACTATATTGAACATGTACTAACCATATGATGTTAAATTTTACATAATACATCCAAGGAGTAAGAATTTAAACTACACATCATCTCTCATCTTGAACACATGATGTTATACTATATGGTACCCATCCTAACTATGAGAAATTAAAGAGTATGAAACCCATCCTAGAATCACGATTATAAACTATAGAACATCTCTCAACCTAAACACAAGACATTATACTATGTGGAACTCATTCTAATCGCATGACATTAAACTGTATGGAACCCATCCTAGAAGAAAGACATTAAAATATGTATCACCCTTCTTCCTGACCATGCGATGTTAAACTGTATGGATCTTATCCTAACCACATTATATTAAAATGTACAAAACCCACCATAGTAGAAAGATAAAAATATATATAGTTTCCTCCATCCTTACTAAAGGACGATAAACTTCAGGAATGAAGGCCTCGCCACACAACATTAAAATTTCATTAAAAGCATCGTCTCATAGAAAATTCATTGTACGTGAGATAGATCTGTGAGAAATAAATAAGAAATTACCCTAGTCATGCGTGAGAGTAAGATACAAATACGAAATATCTTTAGCCAATAACTTCATATTTCTAGGTCCCTACTACAATATAATATGTATTGATGCTCAGACCTCCAATATTGTGTCCAGCATTAATACTCATTTACTCCAGGTTAGGTGACCCCTATCCTTACCACAAGACATTAAACTAGTAGGAAGATTTCCTTACCACAATATGTAAAAATGCATGGATCCCCAATATTCCTCTTCATTCATAAAGTTCCAACCATATCCTTAACGCATGATGTTAAACTACACGGATGAATTCTTTTCCACATGACATTAAATTACATGGGTTTTCAAAACTATGTACATCATGATTCTCATTTTAATGAGATATATAGGGAGGTTGGGAGACTATATCCTATCCCAACCATCTCATAGTAATACATTCCACTTTTGATCCCCTAATTTCCTTCACATCATCAAGAACCATTTACATTATTTGTTTATCACACCATGTATACCCCACATGAGCTTAGGAGTTTT
The DNA here is from genome assembly GCA_963277665.1 of Viscum album. Classification (NCBI taxonomy): domain Eukaryota; kingdom Viridiplantae; phylum Streptophyta; class Magnoliopsida; order Santalales; family Viscaceae; genus Viscum; species Viscum album. The sequence continues at coordinate 1,132,198,025 of OY728134.1, read as the reverse complement.
TTAAAATTCTCATCCCATGTGGTAGAGGCATATCAGTTCATGATTAGGTTATCATGAGTCCTCGATGCATGACGTTAAACTGTACAGTTGATGTATGTTCCATATAACACTAAACAGAATGTGTTGCAATAACTATGTGTGGCTTGATTCATATCATCAATGGAAATTTAGTGATGCCCGGATATCATATCATGGGCCCTACTATAAAAATCGACATAAAAATTCCGCCTATTTGTGTATAGTTTAGACCTACACAGGGAGTGTTCTCAAGAACTATGTGTGACTTGATTCTTATCATCTCAAGATACATAATAACACACTAATACCCAATCCCAGGTCCAGTTACAACAATAAATGGGAATAATTACTCCCTCTATATATGGTTCAAACCTACTTAGAGTTTCCCATTCTAAAACTATGTGTGTCTTGATTAATGTCCTCATAGGATATGTAGTATCATCGATGATAAACCAAAATATAACCCCCATACCTTCATATAGGATAGAACTATATAATTAAATTCCACCAAATGTATTGTGGTTGAGTAATAGAGTCTCATTTCACCTATGTATGATTCATATCTACTTATGGATTTATTGCACACAAAAATATATCTTTTACATTTTTCCACTTTGGATTCCATGTCCTTACCACATGATATTAAACTATAAGGAAAAAATATATCCTTACCACATGAAATTAAAATTCAAGGAAAATTTCATAGTCACAAGACATTAAAACTGTATTGAAAATATATCCTTACTTCACTCCAATAAACTATGTAGACCATCACCCAATTTCATCCCTTATCAAAGGACCATGAGAGCCTGACCACGGTCAACCTGATTACCGGGTTATTCCATCGTATTTTAATCCATTTAATCCATAAATCACACTTCACATATTTAGAACCTTGGATTGTTTCAAAACATTCATGTCCCTTGTAAAAGAAATGATATATATCTTATTGACCATGCTATCAATTCATATGGGCTCATAACTACAAACCAGAGAACTTTTGGCTCTATAAGAATGGATTTCTAATCCTTTTGACCCATATGTCACTATAGAGGAACTCAAAACCTCATTATGTTCTATTTTATCCCCATCATGATTTTCCCATATCATTACTCATGAAATGATAGACCCAAGTATTGATTTACAACATTCTCATCTCCTACTCAGAACGATATTGGAGTACCCTTGACCCTATGTATCTTAAGTGGGTTCTTGTGCAAAATTTTCCTAATATCAGGTCTATTTTCATCATGAACTTAAACTTTCTACACTTTGGTCAAATATTTATAACCTTAAACTCTATCCTTTGAAATTCTAATTAAAAATATTTAACACTTCTAGTGAAATAGAAACAAAACTTTTTAGGTAAAAAACTCACAAGGGGAGACCGGAGAAGAAGCCACATCTTCACCTACTGAACTATTAATCTTCATAGTTTAGGAAAAAATATTATTTTATAAATAAATATGTCATAAAGTCATGGGTCCTACTTTTTTCCCTACTAAAATCTGAATTTATGCTCTTTGGACCCCATCATCTAGGAATAACTTGGAGAGATGGTTTTTCACATCTCCTCTCCACAATAATGTGTTCACTAGGAAACGACCCAAATTTTAGAGTACTTGAACAGTTATTGAATATTATATTCCCCAAAAATTAAACATCATAATTTGAGTTCCTCATATCGCTATAATCTTCCATAGCCCATAGAAAAGGGTACATAGCTTCAAGGGACCCTTTCTTTGACTTTGCATCTATACCCATGTGTAATGACCCAAAAAATTATTAATGGAAATTACCTTCTTATATTAATTTATTAATAAAATAAAATCACATTAAGCATGCCAAAAAACTTTATAAATGAGTAAGGAATAAAATAATAGTTATTTCTAGAAGTTAAGGAACCTATATCGATGAAATAGTAACTTGACCTTTAGAATAGTAATGTGACCCTTATGAATTGTAAACTAGAAAATAGGTTTTTAACATCACCTATGTAGGTATAAGTAAAATTTATCTATCTTATAAATTAAAATATTATATAATTACATCATTGTATAAGTAAATAATTTTTTTAGAAATTATTAATTTAGTGTTGATATTTTTATAAAACAAAAGTTTTTATTTTCAATTGTATAATTAATATTATGTTTTATAAGAACACTTATTTCTATAAAATGTATTAATAAATTTATATTATGTTATCTTGTTATTATAATATAATTTTATGAAACCTTCATTAATTTTTCAAAGTGTAAAAAAATCAGTTATAATTGTTAAATTGGTATATTTCTATATTAATGATTATTTTAATTAAAAATTAAATTTATCATATTTAGAAAATTATTTTTATAAAATGGAGTAAATTTTTTAATTTGTCATGTTTAAAAATTTTTTGGGTGATGTTTTAGGATTTTTTTAAAATACATGAATTTTTTTGTGAATAGTAAAATGTGATAATTTTTAAAAAATCTAAATACATGGATTATAGATTCATATAGGATATATGGAAGATATAAATCCAAAATATAAAACTATAATTATTTTAATATTTTTGGTGATAATTCTCAAAACACTCATATACTTGAGGAAAAGTAATAAAATAATGAATAAAATAATGAGCAAACACTCCTCCCCTACCCTATAAATACCACCCCTCACCACCTCTTCTGCACACACCTATAATTCTTTGATCATATTCCAAATTATGATAAATTATCTTCCCAAGATCCTCCCATAGGTCCATGAGCATTTTTTCTCAACAAATGACCAAAACTAATACCCCTAAAGAGGTTCTCAAGAAGAAGGATTCAAAAGGTAAAATCCTCTTTCTTTTCTTTAAATTTCGTTTCATGCACTTTTATTTTATTATTTTATTATCACCTACCCTAATCAAAATGGATTGATAAATCCATTAAATTATATATACTACAGTTTTATTATAACAATTTAATTATCCATCATTATTTCTTTCCCCTCTTTTTTTCTACAAAATATGAAAACGCCATACGTGATGTGTTAATTTATCACATTGAAGGATAAAAAAGTTTTCAATTTCCATTCCCTCCTTCACAAATAATAATAAAACCATTTTTAGGGTTAAAAAGGATTATAATATATTTATTATATCTTATTTAATGTTCTATAACCCTTATATATACATAATATTCATTAATAAAACAAAACTAGTTTGTGATTATCGAAAAACCACCAAAAATAATCTTAATGATTATCAGTAACATCTTATTTAATTATTATTCCTCACACCAAAATACCAAATGAATTATATAAACATGTAATATTATTTATTTTAATTAATAACATATTAAATAAATTCTATACAACCATTATAATTTTACATGATTGTTCAAACATGTATACAAGTAATCGGTCATGAAAACTAAGGAAACCAATGCTCTCGAAAAATGAAATTGAATAATATAATTCATCTACAAGGACATAAATGAACTTAATAAAATTTATAAAATAAATTAAATGTATAATATTTTATTTAATCAATTAATTAAGGAATTTAATTTGATTATATAGGACACTAAGATCAAGTGGAGAACCGTTTCAAAAATAATGTAAAAGATCCTCTCTGAACCTCCATTTTTCATTCAGGTTATACTTTCTCTATCTTTACCCAATTTTAACTCTTTCTATTTTTATATAATTTTTATATATTATATGTATGTTTTCCAAAATCATGTATCCAAATAATTACATACATATCGGTAGGGGAAATACATTATTTAAGTAGGTTCCCATCTAAATTCTTCAAGATAATCCAGCCCTGTTAAAGGGAATTTCCTAAATTCTTACACATTTTCAAGGGCACACCATGATATTTTTTAAGACACCAATAATTTTATATAATAACTCATTTTATTTTGAAAAACATTATTTCTCATTTCTAGTTTTATATAAAAGATTATTCCATTTCTATTTTATACTCTCTTTAATATTTTCCTTAAACCACGTTAAAATGTTTTATTTCTAAAGTTCCTTAAACACTATTTTCACATGTTTTCACTTTATATTGACATGAATTATCATGTTATATTCCTATTTTATCTTAGTAATGTACATGTATTTTTAAATCCATTATTTAATGGAAAACATTATGATATTCCCTTTTTATGCCTTTTGACATGATTATGATTCCCAATTATTTATAGGGGTAAACATTATGTTTATGTTTGATTCCTTCTGTATGAATATTTATGCGGATCACTTATTCATTAAAATTTTATGATGGAATCACCTATATTTTACTACAATTAAATGCATAATATTTAGTCTCATGAGACATCATGTTGGGATAGGGAGTGGGCCTGATTCCTTTATGGGACTTTGTCCATCACGTCTAGGTAGATAGCCTTGAATCATGTTTATGTTAGGTTATATGTTTTTTCCACATTCTTGTGATGTAATTTTTATATGTTCCCATGTTATAAATTTTATTATTACTTATGTTTATTCATTTTCAATGAAATTATGTAATCATGTTATGTCTTATAAACCATGTGTCATGTTTTATTCCTATGTTTATTACCTTACTAGTTTTTAGCTTATCCTTTTTGTTCATGTATTCCCCAAGTTATTCCATGTACATATAGAGGAAATAATGGAGTTAGGATCTCATTATAATGATTAAATAAAAGATTTATTTATTTTGGATTCATGATGTTTAATTATGTACCTAATATTCCAAGACACTAGACTTTACAATCATTGCCTTTAATTTGATGTTTATTTAATCTTAAAACCATTTAATAACATATGTAAAAGGATAGGGTTTCTATATTTTTTATGATAGAAAAATATATGTTATTTTTTAGATATGGATTAGAAAAATATAGAAAAATTCTTATGTATAAGACTGATTATTAGAAAACATCCCTAAATTTTGGTTAGCATAGATTAAGTGGTTTATCATGAGAATACATCATTTTTTGGATTCTAAAAGTGGATTTGGTTCTGGAATATATTTACCTAGGATTTAAAACTCCAGTAAGGTCTTATGGTACAGACTCGGTTTAACCTGGTACAAGAAAAAAGGCTTTAATACACCCTATGTTTTACACACCTAAGTGATATGCTTTGGTAAATTCATAAGCTCATTACCAAACATTAAAAAGGGAAAAACACTCATAATAATATATGTTTGGAAATAGATCATGGATAACCTAGAATTAAAAATAAAGAATCAAAAGTTAGGATATACTTTTCCTGAACAATTTTTTCCTTCTATGTTCAATGTTTCTTCTTTATATTCTTATTAACTACATATTCATGCCCCACAATTTTACTTTCATTTAATAGTTAATGGATGGAAATATAAGAGCCTCTTCCAACAATAATTGTCATAGTAAATGAAATAATTTCCCTAATAACATACCAAATATGATGGGAACGAGTCCTCAAAACATTATGATAGTACTTCATCAGCTGGATCAATTTTTGAATAGTATCTTTAATCATGTGGAATTCATTCCTCCTATAAATAAAGATAATGTTTTCATCTAACACTTCTTATAGCAAAGGCCTCCCATGTTTAGTGGATCTATTGATCCCCTCCTTGTAGAACAATGGATTAACTCTATTGAGAAGATACTCTTTGTCCTACAGATTTCAGAAGAAAGGAAAGGTGTTTGTGGTCTATTATTTTTAAGGTGAAGCTAAACTATGGTGGAAACTGATCAAGAACACAATTTCCGAAGAGGACATTTATTCCATGAATTGTGATGATTTAATACAAATATTTTTCAATAAATATTTTCCATGAACCCTCTGTATCATGTTAGAAAGGTAATTTGTTAGACTACAGTAGAAGGAAGATGAGTTTATCGGGGCGTACAAGGAAAACTTCATAAGGCCTACAAGATATGACTCCAACTTTTTCATTAACACCAAAATCATGATAGATCAATTGATTTTAAGGCTAATTCCGAGTCTACAAATTAGTTGGAAATTTGAGACTTTTATAATTATGAAGATATTGTATTTTGTGACCATATTATTGAAATAGAGATCAAATACACTCAGTGGTCTCATGGGGCTGGTGAAAAAAAATGAGAAAATGGAGTTTAATATGGGTGGAACGATAGATAAATATCATGTTTGAAATAGTACCTAACATCCCACATTTGAAAAGTGTGGGAAGAATCATCATGTAAGCCTGTTAATGGGAACTAAGAGATGCTTCAAATGTGGAAGATAAAGACATGTGGCTAATAATTGTCAAAGGGATACAATGAATCCCACTAATTTATATGAATAAATAAAGGTTTAGATCAACAGTCTGCATGTATTGTACTGTTTCAACATCAAGGAACATGGGAATTATGAAATCCTTTTCCCTAATCCTTGTTTTGTTGTAGGTAATAAAAAACATCATCCATGGAAGCTAGGAAGAGAATATTCTCTCACTAATACTGAAGTGGAGTATGAAAATGATGTTGTGATAGGTATGCCAGTTATTCATTCAAGAATCGTGAACATACTATTTGATTCTAGTTCTATGCATTCTTTTATATCATTCAAGTTTATTAGAAATATTAAATCACCACATCAAAATTTGGATGTAGAGTTATCTATGCGTATAGAAAATAGGGAAATTATTGCATCCAATGTTTATAACTCCTCTCCGAGTAATGTTTGTGGAATGAACCTCCCAGCTAATATTTTTATACTTATTTTGGTGATGTTTGATACTATATTGGGCATTGATTTCATTATACACAACCCTAATTTGAGATTATGAAACACGCAACACATAGATAACATGCGATATATGCAAAAATATGTTTAGATTATGTTACACAACACCACGTAATTTCGATATATTTAACTACACGCAATGTTGAGTTTTACCGAGCAATAATATACTATTAAAATATTATTATTTAGTACGATAAGATATAACCATTCCCTTAAATTATCAGTTATGAAGATCATTAACTAACTTATTAAAATATAATGTTTATAATATTAAATCGGTAACATCCCGATTCTGGAAGCCACACAAGGGGTTCCCCGAACCCGGTTGGTCACATGACCTCAAGCGCATTTCCTAAAACGCCAGAGGATACTGAATAGCAGCAAGGGGCCAAGTATGATAGTGGGGAAACTATGCCCTCATTTGTCAAAGTGTAACGCAATGGAACAAAATACAAACATACCAAAAGTGGAAGTAGTAAATAATTATAGCTAAAAAGGAAAACAGTGTTGAAGTAAAGAAATGATCAATAGTCACATATGATGATGAAATTTGTCCCTAAGTCTATGAAAGCAGCCAAAACCAGATACACTGCAATCTAAATAATATAATACAATGGACAGGTACAGTAAAGGAAAACAAAATAGTGCAGCAGGAACTCAGCAGCATCGCAAGCCTAAGCTCGGTCCCATTCTCTCCTACTCCACTGCAACAATAAAGTGCCTGTATAGGGACTCTTTACATTATCAATACCTTAAACAATAAGATCTATTTGGTCTCAGGACATGACCCAAACAGGGTGTAAGAAATCAATCCCAATAGGCAACCACTAAAGCCCCACGCCCAACTGTCAGTGAAAATCTGCAATAGCAGTGTGAAATAATGAAATGCAGTAAACTAGCTAGTACTCAAAAGTAATTATCTCTACCATTTCCATTTCCATTTCCATTTCAATAATTTTTTTTACTTCCAAGCTTGTGATTTAGCTTGGAAAGTACAACAATTAAAATCAACACAGTGAATATTCAAATTAAACATTGTCCTCAGGCATGATAATGATTATCCTTAGGTAAAAATAATCGAAACTCATAGGTTACTGCCCCCAGGAATAACGAATAGTGCCCACAGGTAGATGAGGTTTCTCCCACAGGCACGGAAGGTACTGCCCACAGGCATAAGAAACGTTACCCTCGGGCTAACGAACACTTCCCATAGGCTAAACACAGTATTTCCCTCAGGCTAAGAAAGAAACCAGGCCGAGCCCAATGAATAGCTAGAAATATATATAAGTTCCTCTCAAGAAAACATAAAACATGTGATATATATGGCATACCCTTGGGTATCCTAGACAAAGTCTAAATAGGGGGAATGCGGCCACGGGGTGGCCCTGGATCCAAACAATGATGTCAAATAATAGTTCATATTTAATCATTATACTACCAAAGAAATTATAGGTATCTAAACAGACAAAGCCTCAGCTATAAAACACCCCGAACATGGGAGAGTGGCACAATGGTACACAAATTCTACTCGAAAATTGTAATAAAACACAAGACCACCTACCTCGATCTCCCTTGATCAATATATGAGAATGACACCACCCGAAACAAACAAGAATGGCGTAGATCTAGGATAAAATATTTCCCATTCAAACTAAAATAACTTCTTTTATAGGAATAATTCACAAGAAAGACTCACAGAGAGGGAAGAACTCACCTGCGTGGTTCAATCGTGATCAACGGTGGAAGAATCTGATTCTTGGTGTGCGGTCGGAAGCCCCTACAAGGTCTGGCCCTCTCTCCTATTGATTTCTAGTATTCTAAGTTTCCTCTAATGAAAGAGGAGGCTACATCCTGTTTTATGAAAAAAAACAAACTTCACGGCGTGTACTCTCAAGTACACGGCGGGTACTTTTAATTTTTTTAACTGTTCTTATGGAGGCTACTTTTCACCATCACACTATTAATCTATCAACCTGAGTATAAGGCGTCTATTTCTGACTACATGACATGTACTATCACTCCATTAGCAGCTACTCCCACCTCCTTCCTATTTACCTGGGGACTGATTACACGGCGTTTATATACTAATTACATGGAATGTGGTTAGTTTTTACACCCTTCATCGCCGACAGACCTACACACCCAGTGTACTCATCCCACACAGCTAAAGTACATGGCTTGTGGAAAAGAACATGGTGTGTACCTACAAAATTTGAGATTTTACACCATTTTCCTTATTTTTTCAAAAACACTTAAGGAAAACGGAAAAGAAGAAACTTGTTCCTCAATAATAAGAATTGGGTTCTTACAAACATCCCCCCTTAAAGAAATTCATCCCTGAATTTCCCTTCCAATGGTGGTGAAGATAAAGCTGAGAAAAACTCTAGTCAGTGAGCACGTACATCAATCTCCCACTCCTAGGTTTCGTCCTGCACTCGGCCTTGCTTCAAGAGCACCCGTACGAGAGGAAATGACCGGCCTCAGAGAACCCTCATAATCCTATCCAAAATATGTATCAAATGATCCTAAAAGAATGCATAGACATGAAGTTCAACCTCCTCAGGCTGAAAAATGTGAGATGGGTCTGAGTGATAACGACACAGCTGAGATATGTGGAAGATGTCATGCATGGCCCGGTACCTCTGTGGTAACTGTAACCGATAGGAAACCGGCCTGACTCTCTCAAGAATCTCAAACATCCCCACATACCTCGGTGAATGTTTACCCTGTCTACTAATCTGCCTATGTCCCAACCTGGGAAAAACACGCAAGAAAACCTGATCCCTGACCATGAACTCCAAGGGTCATCTACGGTGATCAGCACAAGATTTATGATGAGACTGTGCAGTAGTCATCCGCTTCTGAATCAACTGGACCTGCTCCGAATTCTCCTACACAAGATGTGGTCCCAGTATAGCTACGTCACCTACCACCAACCAGCGCAAGGGTGATTGGTATGGCCTACCATATAAAGCCTTGTAAGGCTCCATCTCAATAGTTTCCTGAAAAATATTATTATAGGCAAACTCGACCAGGGATATGTGCCTCTCCCAAGAGCCCCCAAAGTCCAAGACACATGCACGCAGCATGTCCTCAAGAACCTGTATTGTACGCTTTGATTGGCCATTGGTCTGAGGGTGGTTAGATGTGCACAGAAGCACCGGTGTACCTAGTTCCCTCTAAAATATCTTCTAGATATGAGACGTAAAATGGGCCTCCATATCTAAAATAATAGAATGACGGACCCCATGAAGGCGTACTACCTCTTGGATATACAACTTCCTGATCTCATCAACACCGAAGGTCTCCTTGATCGGAAAAAAGTGTGCTACCTTCATAAGTCTATCCACAACAACCTACACGACATCACTACCTCGAGGTGACCTTGGAAACCCAATCACAAAGTCCATCGCAACATCATACCATTTCCACTCTGGAATGGGTAACTGTTTTAACAGTATGGATGACCTCTGATTCTCCGCCTTCACCTACTGATAGGTGGAACATCTCGCTACAAAACCAGCTACATCTCTTTTCATACATGGCCACTAATACTGCCGTATCAAGTCACGGTATATTTTGGTAACTCCAGGATGCACTGCCCAAGTTAAATCATGAAACTCCTACATCAACTCCATGCATATATCCCCTGAAACCCACCCTAATCCATGGACATGTAGTACCTCATCATTTCCTATTGTCCTACCAGGAGGAGGGTCCCCACTTGCCACCGACTCCCATAGGACTAGGCCTTCCGAATCTTATAGTTGTCCCATCCTCACTCTATCCAGGAGGTTAGAAGTCATAGCTAAGGAAGAAATATAGGCTCTCCCCTAACTATCGTGGACCTCTAAATGAATCTCAGAGAACAAAGACATGAGCTGCCACTCACCACTAGCCTCCTCCACTACCTGTAATTGAGTCCTCCTACTCAGTGCATCAGCAACTGTGTTACCCTTACCAGGTGTATAGGCAAGCTCGACGTCAAAGGACTGAAGGTTTTTAACCAACCTTCACTATCTCAAATTCATGTTATGCTAGGTAAAGATATATTTCAAACTTGTTTGGTCCGTAAAAACCACAAAATGATCTCCCAATAGATAATGTCTCCAACAGTGTAACACGTGAACAATTGCGGCCAACTCGAGATCGTGCCTCGGGTTTTTCCTCTCATGTGGCCTCAATTTTCGAGACCCGTATGTAACTACTCGATCTCCCTACATCGACACTACTCCGAGACCAATACCTGATGCATCACAATAAACAATATAGCTCTCCCTTTCTATAGAAGTATCAGGACTAGTGTTGATGTCAACCTTTCCTTTAGCTCCTGAATGGTTGTCTCGCAAGCTTCTAACCAAACAAACATCACACCCTTCATAGTAAAATTCATCAACAGAGCTTCTAAGAAGAAGAAGTCATGTATAAAGCACCAGTAGTAACCAGACATCTCTATGAATCATTGTATCTCAAACACATTCTTAGGTTGCCCCTAGGAAACTACTGCTCTCACTTTCTCTGGGACCATTGCAACTCCTGCCTCTAAGATTATATGACCCAGGAAGTGTATCTAGTCCATCTAAAAGTGTCACTTTGAGAGCTTTGGAAATATCTAATTCTATCTCAGTGTACAAAATATTATCTACAGATGGGCACCATGGTCGTGTCGAGTGTGAGAGTACAGCAAGATATTGTCTATGAAGACTACCAAAAAGAATCTAGATAATGGTGGAACACACAATTCATCAGATCCATGAAATTTGATGGCATGTTCGTGAGTCCGAATGACATGAACAAGTACTTGTATAGACCATATCTGCTCTAAAAAGTTGTATGTGGTATGTATGATGTTCTAACATGTAACTGATGATATCCCGATCTCATGTAAATCTTCGAGAACACTCGTGCTCTAGGAAGTTGATCAAAAATATCATCCATCCTTTGAATGGGATATCGGTTCTTGACCGTCAACTAGTTCAGCTTCTGATAATCCACACAGAGTCTGATGGTACCTTCCGCCTTCTTAGTAAATAGGACAGTTGAAGCCCAAGGACAAGTACTGGGTCAGATGAATCCCATTGCCTGTAACTCCTATAACTGCCCCTTGAGCTCCAGCAACTCTGGCGTAGCCATCCTATAAGGAGGAATGGACACCGGTTCTACTCCTGGCACAAGCTCAATAGAGAAATCCAACTCTTGCTCTGGAGGAAGACCTGAAAAATCATCTGGGAAGACATCCCTGAAATGATCAACTACTAGAGGGAAATCCTTCTGACAAGCTCCCTAGTTATCATGATATAAACTCACAATCTGGGTTGTCACTCCACCTCGCCCACGATGCTTGGGTCTAGCTCGGCTTGCCTGGACATCCCAATCGCCCTTATAAAGAAACTCTCCACCCTCTGGTGATGTGAAACTCACCCTAGAATGATAGCAATATAAAAAGGCTCGAACAGGTACCAACCAATCCATCATGAGAATGACATCATAGCTCGTCATCTATAAGAAATAGAGGTTTCATAGAAAGTGACACCCACCAACCTCTTGGGGAACTCCCTACACTGACACACACTAGACGTTATAGTCCCCAACGGAGTGTCTAGAATCATAATATCAGAAGAAGAAGAAACACAAAGCCCAAGGATCTCCACAACGGGCACAGATATAAAGCTATGTATAGAACCAGAATCAAAAAGTACTGAAGATAAAACAGAAGAAACATGAATAGTACCTCTGATAGCGGATGGTCTGAGATCATGCTCCTGTTGGATCTATTGCACTGCATATGTCTGCCCAGTGCCGCGGCCCTGCGACATAGCCTGGTTACACTAAGTTGACCCACCCTGCTGTCTCTGAGAACCCTGTGTCTGGCTACCATGACCATGACCACCATCTCATCCTGAACATTCTAAGGTATTCCAATTCCCCGACTGGTAAGAAGCTACTGGCCTTACTTCCGCACGCGAAGTCTGCACAGAACCCCTCTCACTAGCCACTGGTGGAAATGCCCTGCAAAAAAACTGGAGACGACCATCCTGTCGCATGTTTGGCACTCCAGTGTGTCATGTGTACACTGAGATCTTTTGTGCCCCTCTCTAAAACACTGGTAGCACATGACCTAGCAACCTGATGAAATCCTTTGGCTAATACTACCACTGTGAGTGGAATCCATCTGTCTCTTCCTATTACCTGTAGAAATAATACCAGAAACTAGGGTTGAACCACTCTGGCTTGCACCACAAGATTCCTATAGGTTCTGGTTAGTAATCAATGCCTGGTTCACAATAGCGTGCACTATAGGCAACCTAAAAACATTCACCGGTGCTCAGATACCATATCGAAGACCATCCTCAAAGAATAGATCCCTCAAGTCTCATCACCCACTAGAGTAGGTGAAAAATGTTGTAGCTTGGTGAAACATGAAAAATAGTCCATCACTAACATGTTTCCCTACTGCATATTCATGAATGCTCGAGCTCGATCTTCCCTCAGTGTCTCTGGAAAGAAAAATTCATAGTAGACTACTTGAAATATTTCCCATGCCATGTCTCGATGATGCTCGGTCTGGGTGGTAACATCCCACCATCTCTTGACAGAATCTCACAAAATGTATGTAGCGATATTGACCTTTCGCCCTGGAGGCTTCTCTAGATTCTCGAAGATAGTATGCATAGAACCCATCCAAGACTCTGCAGCCTATGGTCCGCCATCCCCTGAAAATATAGGTGGCCACTACTACGGGAATATACGAGTCCGCTCTACCATAGATGTGGCAGATAGTGGTGCTCCCTGGAAGGTTTGTATAAACCGCATAAAGCCTTCACGGAATTGTGCATCCGCGCCTGCATTCGGTATAACGGTTGGCACTACATCTGGCTCTGCTGAAGGATCCATAGGTAGCCCATGGCCTAGGATCTATGGAGTATAATCGTTGCTTCTCTCTTGGTGTCCAACTCATGGTCCTCTCGATGGGGTGAATCTACAAGCTCAAACACACGCCTTAGCTTAATTTACTATCGAGGTTATTTTAACTGTTTAAAAGCGCCCACACAAAAAGGGAAATAAAACACAAGAACTTGAAAAAAGATATTACACTGCATGTAAAAAGTCCACACAGCGTATACCCTTAATCCCTCACATGGTCCTACTCTGATTCCAATCTGGGCGTGTGTCAAACCTAAATACACACCGTGTTACACCCACACACGATGTGTGCACCACTTTGTTTTCCATGTCCACACAGCCAAATCCTCACAATATCTCCTTGGTCAAAACTACACGGTGTGTCTCACTGGTACACATCATGTACTAGTCAAGATTTACCAGCCCGTGTTTGTTAGTGACAGGGCATGTATACTCAGGTTACACTACATGGAATGTTCCAAAAGGACACAATGTGGATTAAGAATCCCCGACCGACCCATGTTGTTAGTGACATGGACGGATACTCGGCTTACACTACACGGTGTGTTCAATGTGTACATAGCGTGTTCTTCCAAGACAGTCCTTATCCCATGTATTTCCCCACACATCATATGCCACTATTAGAGACTACACGGAGTGTACTTACAGTACATCATGTATGCTTAAAATTTTTTCATTTCTTCCTGAATAGAATAGTACATAGCATGTGTTCACATAACCACACACCGTGTTGTCTGGGTTTTCAGATAGTAAACCTCAGAAACTACTCTGGAGCCCATTTGTCTTCAATTTCAAGCATCAGCATGCCAAATTCCGATCCATGGGGGACCATACTCCCCACGAATCAATTTTAACACCCGACCTTTCACTTTATAGTACAAAACATAACAAAATGATGGATCATGGTTTGCTAAATTCTTGTCCAAGAGAGCTCATACTTCTCAGGAACCAAAGTTTAGCGTCCAAAAACCCAACTGTAAAATGTACCAATACCCTATCAACAGTAGGTGTATCTAACAATGTACCTATCACAACAACATGAATTTTATGGCACATCATCTATCACAACAACATGCAATTTCTAATCCACCTACATGGCATAAAAACTATGCATGGCATGCGATTCTAACATGTGTGTAAATGATGCATGAGATGGAATGCCCTCATCTCATCGGGTTGCAACTAAATAGGACCTAATTATAAAATATAAATAACACACCACAAGTGAATCACCCAACTATGAAAATCAAATCAACTGTAAAATTGAAAAAGTAGATAAAACGTAATTAAATGAGGTAGATTAGATTTTCCTGTACATGGGTTAGCTACTCCCGGGAACAACTTATTACCAAGTACCTATTCTATCCTATCCCTAGGTATAGGCTCCAAATAGTAAGTCAAACAAAATAAATCTCTTTTGATACCACTTTGTAACGTCCAGGTTCCAGAAGCCACACAACGAGTGCCCCGTACATGGTTAGTCACATGACCTCAAGCACATTTTCCCAAATTCCAGAGGCTGCCGACTAGCAGCGAGAGCCCAGGTCTGATAGTGGGGAAACTATGCCCTCATTTTTCAAAGTGTAACACAGCGGAAAAAAATACAAACATACCAAAAGCAGAAGTGGTAAATAATTATAGCTGAAAAGGACAATAGTACTGAAGTAAAGAAATGATCAACAGTCAAATATGATAATGAAATATGTCCCTAAGTCTATGGAAGAATCCATAACCAGATACACTACAATCTAATCAATACAGTACAATGGAAAATTACAGTAAAGGAAAACAAAACAGTGTATCAGGAACTCAACAGCATCGCAAGCCTATGTTGAGTCCCATGCTCTCTTACTCCTCTGCAACAATCATGTGCCTGTATAGGGACTCATTCCCTTATCAGTATCTATAGAAATATAATATCCTTGGGCCCAAGACATGACCCAAACAGGGTGTGAGAAATAAATCCCAACAGGAAACCACCAAAGGCTCATTCCCAACTGTCAGTGAAAATGTGAAACAACAGTGTGAAATAATAAAATACAATAAACTAGGTAGTACTCAAAAGTAACTATCTAAAACAGTTTCATTTCCATTTTAATAATTATTTATTAATTCAAATAATGTACCTTAGCTTGGAAAGTACAATAAGTGAAATCACCACAATGAATACTCAATGTAAGAATTGTCCTCAGACATGCATTTCTGTACCCTCAGGTAAACAGAAACGAAACCCGCAGGTGACTGCCCCCAGGCATAATGAATAGTGCCCATAGGTAGATGAGGTATTTCCCGCAGGCACGGAAGGTACTGCCCACAAGCATAAGAAATGTTACCCTCAGGCTAACGAACACTTCCCATAGGCTAAACACAACACTGCCCTCTGGCTAAGCAAGAAACCCGATTGAGTGCAATGCATAGCAAGAAATATATATAATTTACTCTCAGGAAAACTTAAAACATGTTATAGATATGGAATACCCTCGGGTATCCTGGAAAAATGGCTAAATAGGGGGAACTTACTCACGGGATTGCCCTAGATCCAAGTAATGATCACACACAACAATTCATATTTAATCATTAGACAACCTAAGCAATTCTAGGTATCTAAACAGAAAAATCCTGAGCTATAAAACACCCTGAACATGGGTGAGTGGCACAACGATACATAAATTCTACTCGACAATTGTAATAAAACACAAGACCACCTACCTCAATCTCCCATGATTGATATATACGAATGGCAACTCCCAAAACGAACAAGAACGAAATAAATCAAGGATAAAAAAATTATCGTTCAGACTCAAATAACATCCTTTAGAAGAAGAATTGGCAAGAAAGACTCTCGGAGAGGGAAGAACTCACCCACGCAGTTCAAACTTGATCGATTGCTGAAGAATATGATTCTCAATGTGTAGTCAGGAGCTCTTCCTAGGTCTGGCCTTCTCTTCCACGGCTTCCCGATGTTCTAAGATTCCTCTATTGAAAGATGAGTCTACTACCCGTTTTAAGCAAAAAAACAAACTACATAGTGTGTACTCTCAAGTACACGCCGTGTACGTTTCAGTTTTAACAGTTTCTATAGCGGCTACTTTTCACCGCCACATTGTTCATATGTCAACATGAGTACACGACATGTATTTCGGACTACACAGCATGTACTATCACTCTATTGGCATCTACTCCCACCACCTTTCTATTTACCTGTCGACCGGTGTGTATATACTAAGTACATGGTGTGCAGTCTGTTTTTACACCCTTCATCGCTGATAGGCCTACACACTCGGTGTACTCAACCCACACGGCCAAAGTACACAACCTATGGAAAATTACATGGTGTGTACCCACAAAATTTGGGATTTTACCCCATTTTCAGTTTTTTCTCAAAAAAACTTAAGGAAAATAAAAAAGAATAAACTAGTACATCAATAATAAAAACCAGGTTCTTACAAAATCATTGGTTAACAATTAATTATAAATGAAAATATACACCAATTGAATATAAATGAAATTTATTTATTTTTATACTCCCAATGTAGTTTTGTTTAAATAAATTTAATTAATTACAATTACTGAATAATATTAATGAAAACAACTTTTTTCATCCATATAATTTATAGTGTTAAATTATGTTTTTGATTGGTTTTAAAGTATTAATTGATTAAATTTTTTATCATTTAATATAATTTAAGTCATTAGAATCAATTTTTAAATGAATTTAGATATGAAAATGTTTCAATATTTTGCATGTTTTTACTTTAAAAACAAGTTTTCTCATTCTCTCAATGGGATTAATTTTTTAATTAATTTCTAAAAAAATTAATTTGAATTGGGAAAAATTGATACCTTATTTGGAATAATAAGGTCCAAATTATTTAAATATATTCATTTTATTTTTAGACATTATGCATTGTAACTTTATAAATTTTTATTAACACGGTAAAAAGTAAAATCAGTTAATTAAAGAAAAAAAATAATATAATAAAATTATAAAGTTACCCTAACACGCATTTAATTATCATTTCATGAGTGGTTTTCAACTGAAATCTTCCATTGTAAAAAATTATAACCTTTTTAAGAGACTTGGGTGAGAATATGAAAATTATTATATTTTATTTATAGATAAGTTAAACATTTCATACTCATATTTTTTATAACTATACCATTTTTAATATAGATTTATACAAAAGATAAATTTGATTATAAATATTAATTTAAAATATAAAATGATTATATTCATAAAATTATTTTATTTTTAATTATTAGGAAATAAATAATTACCTTAAAGTCTTACACAATAATGATGCAGTATATGTTTAATTAAAGGAAATATCATATAAATGATTTTAGAAATATTAAAATAAAGTTAATTTGAATTAATTACAGTTCCCATCAATGTTTATAGGTGACTGTGACATGTTATGAGTATATTAATTTAGATATTATCTTTATTTTTGGATTTTATCTAAAGGAAAATTTGTGAATACTATCAAAATTAACACTACTAATATTTTATAAAAATAATATTTTATTAAATTAATTATAAATAATAAAAAACATTAAAAATACTAATAGAATATGATAAGGTCCAAAATGTTATAATGTTTACAGTTATGACCAATTTAATCCATATAAGTAATAATTTAAAACCACTTAATAATTAAAATATTGTTACCATAATTAAAATTACTATATATTAATTAAAGGTAAATCAAAATGATAAGGTTTAAAATAAAATGAAAACTTTTCAAAAAATTACTGTATAAGGTGGATTAGAACCTTATCATTTTATGATCAGTTTTTAAATTTTTAGTTGAAACTTTTCCATGAAAATAAATTATATATTATTTAAATCAGTATAGCTACAAAGTATTACTCTCTTGTATTTAATATATTTTATGTGTCCACATGGGAAACAAATAATGGTATGAATGAATATAAATTTATATTTTGATATAAATTAAATAATTTTCATTATATATTTTTATTTTTACTTTTTAGATGTTATATAATTACCTAAATATCTTCATTAATTCTAAAACAATAATTATTTAATGAACAGAAAAACAGAATAATTTAATTTAATAATAATAATTTTGATAAATTTTAGATTATTTATTGTGTACAAAGAATTTAATATATCAATAAGATATATTATATATTTTTTAAATCATTATATTATAATTCTCACTTTTTATTGAGGTATTTGATGACGAATTAGATTAACAGTAATACAGTTGACAATAATGATATCTTATTAAATTAATTTATTATTTAATTATTTAAAAAACACAAAAATAAATAAATAATAACAAGGTGATAGTATATGGTCAAAAATTTCTTCTAATGTTCGTTTATGGTTTTTTGTAAGTATTGAGATCTAGAATAATCATATTATATTTTAATATTTTGAAGATTTCCAAAATTTCCCATCACCTCAATTATAAAAGGGTACCTCCAACCTCACATTGAGCCTTCAAAATCAGTCATCCATTAACAATTTCCCTTGTAAAATTATAAATTAACATTATACAGGTCAGTTTCTTCTCAAAAGACTAACTCTAGATTCTCTAAGGGGAGATCTAGAGGAAGATCGTTGAAGAAGAGGTAATCTCCTAACCGATTCTTTGAAAATAGTTTCTTATTCTACTTCCTCTTTGTATATTTATTAAATTATATAGAAATAAATACTATATAAAATATATTATGATATGTTATTATGATTATGGAACCACCATATGTCCTCTTTTATTCATCCTATGAAAAATTAAATCACCACAAGTCTATACGTACGGCTTACCATCTCCATGTCATGTTGCAATATGTTTTTCTTCAATACTTTATTTGGATGGGAATAATGATAGATATAATGTATATATAATAAATATTACATGATATTTATTCTTTATAATTAATATACCATCCAATTCCACACCCTTTTATCTTTAATAAAATGATATCGTCCCTCGTGCGTACGTACGACCTATGGTCTCTATGACGAGATGAGATTTATTTTATTTGTTAATCACTTAAAGAATGATTATAAAAAATGTATATAAATAATATATATAAAATATGTTACATAATAATTATAATTTAATAATATATATATACATATATTTCATTAACCTTCTTCCATTTTGTACAGTAAGAAAATTGAAATCGAGTTCATGTGTACGTACAACTTATCATCTCCATGAACGGTTTATTACATTTAATATATATATCTTATATATATTTATAAACTAAATATATCTGATATATAAATAATTTTATACATTTTTAAAGTAATTAAATAATGATCTAAGTAATAGGATCAAGAATTATAATCCAAAATGTGTACGATAAACAAAGCGGTTATTACCAAAAACGTTTCATTAACTTGAAACTGTTAATATAATCATACTATAAAGTCATAAATGAATCATATATGAAATTATAAATATTATTAGTATTATTTTATTTGTTATTAATTTGTTTAAAACCACTACACAGTAGTTTCAGACATGTATGGAGGGAATCCGACCTAAGGTAAGGGATTTTGGTCTCAACTTTACTTCTATGAGACACATGGCTCATACACTACTTACGTGGTGTATATACATACCATGAATGTATTTTTATGTGTACTAACCATAATATTATGGTATTTTCATAACCATATAATTTTATTTATTTGATGTGTAATATTATTATACTGATTATAAAGTTTTAAGTGTTAATTTGGGAATCTCAGTTTTATTTGGGATTATTTCTACGTAAATTTATACAAGGGAATATTTATCATATATGTACATGTTTATTAAATATTTATTTCAAAATATTATTAATATTCTTCTAGAATTTTTAATAGTCATTTTTACTCATGTATGAATTTTTATTAAATGCTTTGAAAGGAATCATTTTTCATTTTCCTAAGGAGATACTTTTTGACAATACCAGTAAAAGAATGAGAATAATTTTTTTTAACATATATAGTATGAATGGATTTTTATGCATCATGATTAATTTTAACATTGAATATTCCCTTATAATCTCACAAGGTTCTTTTGAAAGAAATTTTTTTCTTTTAAAATTGTGCAACATTTTAAGAAAATAAACCGATTTCAAATAAGAATGGAAATTTTCGCCAATAAATGTTTTGAAAAGATCTTTCAAAATTATTTCCCATATAAGAAGAAAAACATTGGTGTCACTCATTGATTTTTAGGAAATTATCCAAATAATTCATTCATTTTATTTCCATGAATTTTTTACCTTTTTTCATTATGTTTACGAAAACAATTTCTCTTTCACGGGATATTTTCTCATGAAACCCGCTTATTTTCATAGGTTATGATTTTGTGAAATGATTATAAAACCTACCTCTTTTCATGGGTTATGAATTAATTACATGTCTATGTTACCGATTTTATTTCATTGGTTATGATATGATTTCTTATCATCATGTGGCATATGTATGTATGATTTTATTATGAGATGGGTGGGACATATATCTACCTCCAATGCATTGGGTAAAGATTTATATCTCATGATATAAACATAAAGAAACATTTCCACTGAGATGGTCATGGGAGTGAACCAAAACTATGAAGATGGACGGTAAAGTGAACCCATACTACCAATATGGCCTTGGCAGTGATGACTTGACTACTAGAGAAGTAATTATTATATGTATATGTGTATTCCATAGTTCCATGTTTTATTCCTATGTTATACTTTCATGGATAATGTTATTTATTTCCTTATAATTCATGTCTTATGAACTACTAATCTTTCTGTCATGATTCCTGGTTACGATATTTTATATGTAGTGTATAATCTTTTATTTTCATGATCATGTTATTATAACCATATAATCATGATTATGATTATATATCTCCATTATTTACCCTTACTGAGAATATAATATAACCCCTTTTTGTTTTTCCTTTCCCGCAGGTTATAAAGATATGTATTATGTTTGATGTGTCTAAGAAGGGTTCTAGTTGGAAAGAACCTAGTGGGAGATAATGTAAATCAATTATATACCAGTGTTTATGTTTCCATGTTTCCAAAGGAACTAAACTAATATGGTCATTGCGTGTGTTTTTTGTGTAATGTATTAATTATTCATAAAAAGTGATGTAATGTTAATGCACATCAACCTTGTGTCATTGTAGTTTTTATAAAAGAAAATGTTTGGTTAACCTTTGGAAACTAGAATGATAAAAACTTAGTGAGAACCCTAAGGAATTTCTATGGATAAATATACGGATAAGAAAACTTTATAGTAAAATATCATGGAGTTTTGGTAAAGGATATAGAAATTATTTTCCTAGAAATACATCCATGTCTTGATACTATAAGTGGATGTGGCTTCGGATAAAATTTAACTAGATGTAACAACTATGATAAGGTTTGTCGGGACTGACTCAGCGAAACCTGGTACATTAAAAACAGGCCTTGACACACACCTAGTTTAATACTCCTATGAGATATTATATGGGAAGTCACAAACTCTTCATGAACCATCATTAAGGATTTAAATATAATTTTTCTCTGAATAAACTAGGATAAACCTAATGTGACATAGATTAAGAAAGGCATCATAGATTAAGGAAGGTGTTATAAATTATACTTATTATAAGTGATGTTTCGTGATTTTGTGGTTCCTCATTATGATAATTATTTCTAAATATATGATTTTGGATTTAGTTAATGGCTGGAACCTGAAGGAATCACATTAATGGTGATTGCGACAGACAATGCAAAATATTTCCTCATGAGAACCCAAATGCTATGTGAGCTAAAATACAAAATCATAATGCTACATTTACACATTTTTCTCAATCTATGAATCATGGTGGACTTCCAAATGAGAAAATGGGGTGAAACAATTATCTTGAGTATTTCATGAGGCAATGTACACCTTCATTCAGAAGGTATTCTGATCTGTTTGTTTTAGAAAAATGGATCTATACTACTGAAAATATATTCTTTTTTATCCATTGTTATGAGAATGGGAAAGTTATTCGGTTTTTTTATCACCTTGAAGGAAAAGAAGACCAATGGTGGATACTAATTAAGAACATGAGGCAACGAGATGAAATTTATTCCATGGATTAGGATGAGTTCATGAATTTATTTTTCAATTAATAATTTCTTTAGAATATTCATACTAAGACGGGGAAAGAGTTCTTGGGGTTGAATCAAAGGGATGATGATTATGTATGTACTTACAAGGCTAATTTCATGAGACTTGTGAGGTATACTTTAAGAATTACCATACAACCCAAAATTAAAGTCGAATGGTTCTCTAGTGGCTTAAATACAAGTCTCAGAATGGAGTTTGAAATATGATACTTTTGTATCAATAAAAAGATTGTTCCATGTAAAATCATTTTTGAAATGGAGGCTGGAGTCTCATACAAATATCATAGTTTTTAACAGAAGAGGAAAATGGACTTTTAGGCATGTTCACATGGTAAATAACATAGAGGAAAGAAGATTAAACTTCCAATATTTCAATAATAAGGGAAGAATAACAAATAAGAATACCTCAAATGGAATGTAATATGTTGTCTTTTTGGGAAGAAGGGTCATTGTGTGATGATCTATCTTGGAGTTCAGTGTCTCATATGTAGAGTACAAGGGAATTACCCAACTCAATTCCATGACCTAATAAATTAGTTCTAAACCAAGGAAGGATATATTCCATGAAAATCATTGAATATGACATATTGAAGTGTTTTTGTATTTGTATTCATGAATTATAAAATATATAGGGATTTTCCGGTTTATGTAAATTTTAGTAAGGATTTACCTAAATATATTTAATGGTTTTATAGACTAGATAATTGATGGTGACGTTTTTTAGGGAAAGATAACCATTAATATGTTCCTTATATTAAGATGATGGTGTTTGGATAATGTTATGTTGGATATGAATATGTAAATTGGACGATACTTGTTATTTAATGATTTTTTGACTAGTCAGTTATGCTATCACGGATGATGTTGAAAACATTTTGGACTTAAGGTGTATATCCAATAAACGTTGGAATAAGGAAACATGTAAGTTTTCAATAAGGATTTATGGTTTCAAGACACAACATAATGAAGGTATTAAAATTTTTGTAATGTGATAACCAATAGATACCTTATGATATATTGGATATAATATGTTAAGATGATTTAGTGCACTTATTTCTAATTTTTTGGATTTTTTGCTTTTGGATGGATTGTAGAATTATATATTTCTGCAAAGTTTAATTTAATCATTGGATAATTTTGTGAGATTAAAGTATTATCTCACCATAGGAGGATTATGAATATTTGATAACTTCACTACTACAAATACGGATTTTATCAGCACTAAAAGTGGCCTTTAACAGTGATAGAAAAGCGTTGTTAATGCCTGTGAAGATAAAGGGGGGTCCCCATTATTATCGCTCCAAAAAGCGCTGATAAAGACCGCTTTTATCAGTTCTAAAAAAGAACTGATAAAAGGGGCTTTTATCAACGCAAAAATGAAGCGCTGATAAAAGGGTCTTTTATAAGAGCATTCTTTTTAGCGCTGATAAAAGGAACCTTTTATCAGCACATTTTGTAGGGCTGATAAAACTAAAAAAATTAAAAAAAAAATAAAAAATTACTTCCAGTCTCGGGGGGTCTTTTTACAGTGCTTCATCCTCCCCTTTATCAGCTCTTTGTCACTCCTCCAGCGCCCGCACGCACCGCCTACACCCTTTATCAGTGATATCCCCTCTAAATCACCCCAGCGCGCGCGCCCCTACCTCCACCTAGATTTGATCTTCAGACCTCCCCCCTATGCACCTAAATCCTTTGCCACTCCCCTATATTGATTTGTTCTCTTATTTATGATATATCTATTAATTTATATATATATTTAGATAAATTTCTTCGTATAGTAATATATATTTATATTAATATATATTTATATCTATATATATATAGTTATATATTAATATATATATTTATAGTTATATTAATATATATATAGTTATATTAATATATATATAGATATTTTAATATATATATAGATATATTAATATATTGTTATATAAATATTCAAATATATTGGTATTTTTAATAAAATGGATATTAGTTATTATTTAGATAAAGCTAATATATTTTATATGTAAATATGTTTAATTATTTATTTAAAAAATTAAAATTTTAGGTGTGAATATATAAAAAATATGTACTTATATTTATATATTTGATTATTAATAGTAGTGAATTATAAAAAACGAAACAATTTCAAAGCAATAATATCAATATGAATGTAATAACTTGGAAAAAATTCAGTCCCCACCAAAAAAAAAGCCAATAATACCCCCTTAAATGAGGCTAAAAATCCACACATTCTTAAAAAATCGGGATACCCTCACTAAAAACATAGTTTTGGATGTCTTCTGGGCCTTTTTGGCCTTGAAAAACTTTTACCGGGGTCTCCCCTAGTCACAGTGACGTATAGCTCATCTCAGGCTTTGATTTGATATCTAGTAGAGCTCAAACGGACAACCGGATCAAAATTTATAGCCGTTTGAAGTTCGAGTTGCGTTTTTAACATATTTTGGATCTTTTTTTAATTTGTTTTTTTAGTCTTCAATTTGTCATTAAATGACTATTAATCCATAATAGTTAGAAAATTATTAATTAAAAATATTTTTTTAATTTTTTTATAATCCAATTTCACTAAATATCTTATATATTATGTATATTAAGTGTAAGTGTATATTTATACTTATCTAAAATATATTTAAAAATTATATATTATATTTATATCAATATAACTATATTGATATATTTATATATTAATATATTATTTTTAATTAATTTTTTTTGATGTCAATCCTTTTATGAGCGCTTTTACAAAAAGCGCTGATAAAGCCCCCCCCTTATCAGTGCTACTA
Source organism: Viscum album (assembly GCA_963277665.1). NCBI lineage: Eukaryota > Viridiplantae > Streptophyta > Magnoliopsida > Santalales > Viscaceae > Viscum > Viscum album. Next base: position 1,132,172,439 of record OY728134.1, on the reverse strand, counting down.
AAAAAGCAATGATAATGGGGGTCCCTTTATCATCGCTAAAGAAGGCACTGATAAAGGTACCCCCCCCCCCTTTATCAGCGCTTTTTCATTAGTGCTGATAAAGGGGTGGTGTTGGCCTTGCCCAGTTTTGTGGTAGTGCTTGGTCAAACCTTTTGTTGTGATAAAGACATATGGAATGACATACCATTATATTTATGATCTCACAATCTACTAATGTTTCAAGAATGAAAATATCCTCTTTATTTATTTGAATAAGGGATGATGTGGGAATTAATCAAGGAACAAAAAAGGGTGAGATTATACTAACATAATGTAATTATGTCTTTTCTATAAAAATATTTGTCATTAGGAAAATAATCATCATGTAAAAGGTTTGTCGATTATCATAATTTTTTATGATATCAATGACCATTTTCAAGCCTCATTGGGTTATGGATTTGTGATTTTTTACTTTCTCATAACCATGTTCTCTATTATTCTCCCTAAAAAATTGTTGGTTTGACTTCCAGGTCAATATTTTCACTTGAACCCTATGTTCTCCTACACGGAAACCTATTTATGACTAACATTGGGTTACCATTATTTAATAACTTTTCCTTTTTTAAAAAGGAAATTTTAGTATCCATTTTTACGATCTGGGTTTCTATGAAAGGAAATTTCAATTACTAAAACTTTGATTACCCAAATTAATTTAAAGGGATAAATTCATTTTAAGGGGGTAGAATGTAACACCTTGAGATTTTGTGAATTTTTTTATTTAATTTAATCTTTTCGATATTTTTAGTTTCATACCATACTGAATATAGATTTAAGAATATAAAAAATACTATGTTTGGATTGCATTATATGGAACACCAAGTCAATATTTTGATAAAAATAACATTTATTTGGACTTATGTTATATGAAACACAATTTTTAGCTTCTGTTATACAACACCAGATTCGTTTGATAGCTTGTATTACATGCAATATCTTGTTTTTTAGAACAATAATATATTATTAAAATATTATTCTATGATATAATAAAATATAACCAAGATGTTAAATTATAGGTTATGAATAGTATTAACTAATGAAAATATAAGGTTTATAATGTGAAATCATTAGTTACCAATTAATTAAAAATAAAAATATACACTAATTGAATATAAAGAAAATGTTTTTATTTTTGTAATCCTAAATTAGTTTTGTCTTAATAAATTAAATTAATTATAATTAGTGAATGATATTAATGATATTAATATGATATATTAAATCTAATATTTTTCATATTTATCCAATAGATTTTATAATCATAAGATAAGAACCAACCAAATTTTATGCATAAAGACCTATATTTTTCAAAAAGGTAATTATATCACCATTTAATAGAGAACCCATTTTAAATCCAATTTTGACACTTTTATATATTCCATTTGAAAAAATAAACTTCTTCTTTGAAATTAGGGAATAAAATTTTAATTTTATTTTTTTTATTATTTTTTTGATAAGTTTCATGTTTTAATGAATAATAAAAAACTAAATTTTAATTGAAAACAAATTTTTTCATTGAAATAATTTATAGTGTTAAATTATATTATCTATCAATTTTAAATTATAATTTTAATAAATTTTTATTTTTTATTGTAATTTTGGTCATTAGAATCAATTTTATATTGAATTTAGATATGAAAACTTTTAATATTTTTCAAGTTTTTACATTAAAAACTCATTTTCTTGTTTCGTCAACAGGGTTAATGATTTAATTAATTTATGAAAATTATTATTATTTTAATTTGGAAATTTTGATTCAATATTTGAAATCGTAATGTCAAATTTAGGTAAATAGGTCCCTTTTATCTTTAGACATTATGAATAGTAACATTTGTAATTTTTTAACACAGTAAAAATGTAAATCGAGTAATTAAAGGTAAAAATAATATTAAAATATTATAAAATTACCCTAACACTTCTGATAATTTCATTGTATGAGTTATTTTAGACGAACATAAACCACAGGAAGAAATTATAACCTTTTTAGGCCACTTGGGTAAGAATATGACATTTATTATATTTGTTTTAAAGATACGTTAAAAATTTCATACTCATATTTTTAATAACTATACCATTTGTAATATAGGTTTATAAAAAATATAAATTTAAAAATAAATATAAATTTGAAATATAAAATTATTATCTTCAAATTTGTAATTTATTATTAATTTTTAAGAGATAAAAAATTAACTTAAAGGCATACACAATGATGATGCAGTATAAATTTAATTAATGAAAATATCAAATAAATTAAATTAAAAATATTAAAATAAATATAAATTAAATTAATTAAGGCTCACCAAAAAATTTATAGGTGACTATGACATGTTTGGAATATCTTAAATATTTTTTAAATTATATTTCGATTTTGATTTTATCTAAATACAAAGTTCTGAATAGTGTCAAAATTTACAGTAATGGTATTTTATACCAATAATATATTATTAAATTAATTAAAATAATAAAAAAATTTAAAAAAATAAATATATATTATTATAAGGTATAATATTTTATTAAGTGTCCATATATTGAAAATTTACCATATATGAGTAAAAATTTATAGCCTCTTATTATTTTAAATTTTGGTACCATAATTAAAATTACAATAGATTAATTAAGGGTAAATAAAAAAGATAAGGTTAAAAATAAAACCAAAACTTGTCAAAAACAATATTGGATTAATAGGATTCTACCCTTATCACCTTATGATCTATTATTAATTGTTTAATGGTCACTTTTCAATGAAAAAAAATATATATTATTTAAATAAAAAATAGTTACAAGGTATCACTATTTTGTATTAAATATATATTATGTTTCCACATAGGGTCAAAATCAAGATATGAACGAATATAAAGGTCTATTTTGATATAAATTAAATTATTTTTCATATATAAATTTATTTTGAATCTTTAGATGTTATACAATTACCATAAAGGCTTATTCAGTGCTAAAAAATATTTATTTGATTACTAGAAAAAAATGAATATTTAATTTCAATAAAAGTAATTTTGATATATATTGGATTATTTAATATTTTTAATGAATTTAGTATATATATAACATATATTATATATGTTTTAGATAATTATATTCTAATTCCCACATTATCTTCATTTATTTGAAGTCAAATAAATCGTATAGTATTAAATTTGACAATAATGATATGTTATTGAATTAATTTATTATTAAATTATTTAAAAATTAAAAAAAAATTGTTAAATAATAAAAATGGGATATTATATGGTCTATAATTTCTTCTAACTTATATTCATGGTTCATTTTTAAGTATTTAGATGTAGAATAATCTTAGTACGTCTGAATATTTTCAATATTTCCAAAAGTTTCTCTCGCCTCATTTATAAAAAGGAACCTCCTACCTCACTTATTTACCACAACTTTAGACTTCAATCTCACCCATAACCTGAACATCTCCCTTAAACGTAGCTATTAAAAATATTTAGGGTCTTTATTTGTCAAAATACAAACTCCAGTGTCTTTAAGAGGATATCTAGATGGAGATTATTAAATAAGAAGTAATCTCATTATAGACTCTTTCAAAATTGTTTCTTCTTCTACTTCATCTTCATGTGCTGATTCCATTATAAATTAATAAATCCATTATCACCTATATTATTAAATTTTTTTGATTATGTACCAAACATATTCCATCTTTAATTCGTCCTATGAAAAATGAAATCACCATGAGTGTGTACATACAGCTTACTGTTTCCACGTCGTGGTCTAATCTGTTTTTTTCCACTACTTTATTTAAATACATATAATGATGGATATAATGGATGTAAATAAAAAATATGGCATGATATTTATTCTTTATAATTAATATCTCATCTAATTCCCAACACTTTTTCTATTAAGAGAATGATATCATCGCTTGTGTGTGCGTACAACCCACCCTTTCCATGCCTCGATGAGATTCATCTTCCATGTTAACCATTTAAATAATGATTATAAATTTTTTTATAATGATTAAATTATATATATATATAATAAATAATAATTATAATTTAATAACATATATATACATATATTTCATTTAATTTCTTCTATTCTGTATGAATAGAAAATGGAAACAATGTTCATGCTTACGTATGGCTTACCGTCTCCATGAATGGTTTATTCCATTTGATATATATTATATATATTTATATACTAAATATATATGAAATATAAATTTTTTATATTATTTAATTAATTAAATAATGATCAAAGTAATAGGATCAATAATAACATGTTAAAACACATACGATAAACAAAGCGGTTATTACCCAAAACGTTTATTTAACTTGGAGTTGTTAATAAACAGATAATATAAAGTCTAAATAAATCATTTATGATATCATAAATATTATTATTATTCCTTTGTAAGTTAATAATTTTTTTAAATCCACTATTCATAATTTTTGAAAATGTCCAGAGGGAATTAAACCAAAAGTAACAAATTTATGTCTCCACTTTACGTTAGTGGGATACATGCATCATGCACTACTTATGTGGTGTATATACTTCCCATTAATGTGTTTTATGAGTATTAACATTAATATGATGGTATTTCTATATCTATATAATTTTCTTTCTTTCATGGGGAATATTATTCTATAGATTATAAAGTTATAAGGGTTAATTTTATAATCTCATTTTTATTTGGGATTATGTATATGTAAGTTTATACAAGGGAATATTTTTCATCCATATCCATATTTATTAAATATGTTTTTTTAAAATATTATTACTTTTATTATGAAAATTTTTAAATTCATGTTTACCCATATATGACTTTTTATTAAACGGTTTTAAATGAATATTTTGTCATTTTCTTAATGAGGTACTTTTTTATGTTTCTAGAAAAAGTAAGAGAAGAATGTTTTTTAGCCGATACAGAATGGATGAATTTTTACAATTTTATGATTCCATAATACCTTGATGCTTATCTTACAATATTAAAATTTTATTTTCAAAGAAAACTTTTTCTTTTAAAATTTAATGGCATTTTATAAAATTAAAATGATTTCGATAAAGAAAGGATATTTTCCCCAAGAAATAATTTTAAAATATATTATCAAATTATTTCCAATATAAGATTAAATAAATTGGTTTCACTCATAAATTTATAAGAAATGATCAAAAGAATCCACTCATATTCTTTCTCTTAATGGTTTATCTTTTTTTCATGATTATTATGAAATCTGTTTTTCTTTCACTGTTTATATGCTTAGGAAACCCACTTATTTGCATGGGTTATGATTTAATTGAATAATTATGAAACCAATATCTTTTCACAGGTTATGATATGATTACATGTTTATGTTACCCATTTTATTTCATGGGTTATGATATGATTTTTTATGATCATGTGGTACATCTTTGTACAATATCACTATGAAATGGGCGGGACCTATATCTCCCTATAATGAATTAGGTAAAGATTTATATCTAATGAGATAGACATAAATTACTTTGTCCAATAAGATAGTCATGGGAGTGAATTAAAACTACCATGATGGTATGGGAAGTGAACCAATATTACCAATATGGCCTTGGTAGTGATGCCTTGACTGCTATGGAAATCATTATTATATACCTATGTTTATGCCACATTTCCATATTTTATTCCTATATTATTATTTTATGGCTCATGTTCTTTATTTACTTATGATTCATTTATTATGAAATGATAATATTTATACCATGATTCCTTTTTATGAACTTTGATATGTAGGGTATGCTATTCTATTTTTATGATCATGTTCTCATACTTATTGAGGCAAAATTTTCCTTATGACTTATTCATACCTTTATGTTTTGGAAATCATAAACTCGTTTTCCTTAATGATATTTCTTTATTTAAGAAAAATTATGTTTGTTAAACTTATATCTCTTTCTTTAAGAAACCTTATCTTTGTTAGATTTATATTTCTTTCTTTAAGAAAAATTATATTTGTTATACTTATATTCAGAAATATCTTTTGTTATAATTTCCAGCTAAGTTAACATAGTTTTCATCAAGACATATTACATTCTATATTCAAATGAAAAATATTACACATGTGAATATAGTCAGAATCATTGTTCCTTAGATTAGGAATCTCCTAGAAAGTCAATTACAAATCATGTTGTTTCTTAGATTCTGAAACACCGCATTTATTGGATTCTGAATCGCTCAAAATTTTGTATCGGATTCACTTTATCAATTCTGATTGTTCGTGTTTCTTGAATCCTGAATTCCTAAAAAAAATACTTTTTTCAATGTTTCTTAGAATCCAATTTTTAACATTCTTAAAGGTATTATGTTTTCCTTAAGAAACCTATTTTCAAATTTCTTAAAGTTACTATATTTTTTATTAAGGATATTATTTTATATATTTCATAACGTCACCCTATTTACATAATATAATGTTTCTTACATTGATATTATTACATATTTTTTTAAATCTAATGCTACTTGTGACAATTTTTTTATCTAAACTATTTCGTTGTTTCTGTTAAAATATCAACATTACGAATGCCACCTGTTCAAGTCCCTCTGAAAATTTAGGAAAAATTTAATTGTTGGAAGAGAATTTGATCATTGGAGATCTCACCTATAAATACCCATTAATTTTGAAGAGCTCATAACTTTTGGATTTTGAGAAACATGAGAGCTCTGCCAAAAATATGCTTTGTGAGAATGCTTTGAAGAAATTTGGTTGTGAACAACTTGTTCAACATACTTAATATCATCAACAAGATTTGTTCTACTTAGAGTTATTCCGATTTATTTTGATTATGATCAAGGTCTTATGAGTCTAAGAAAATATAGGTTTATATTACCTACTTAATCGATGGATTCCATGTTGAATGAAGATAGATGTTCTGAACACCTTACAGATCAATGGATTGTGGGGATAGTAAGACATATTCTGATCATTGTATCAAGGGATTACCCTAGTGTAGGCAAGACAGACTTTGTTGAATATATAAATCAATGGACCTCAATTCAAGGTGTTTTTTATACCCTACTCTTTGGGTAAAAATATTTTAATTATTTAAATGTAATTTAAATTTCCAATACATTTTGCCATAAATATACATTGTGACTTTATTACACTTTCCTAGTTTTTGTAACTCTGATATAAGACTCTATATGCTTTAATGTAGAATCTTACTTATGTATACATAAGTGCTAATTTATTTATAATATGTTTTTATTTAAACATTTGGCCCTTTTGATGTATTTTTTAAATATATCGTAGTGTTTTTAGAATATTATTTGATTGAATTTGTTAAAAAAGATTTCCTGAAGGATAAAAAATTGAAACCTTTTTAAACTGATAATTTACCTCCCCCTCTAACAGAGAAAATTTACTTGCATATTTTTTACCAAATAATGAGTATTTTTTACCTTTTTTAAATGATAAAACCAATATATTTAATTGTTTTATTAAAATAATGGGTAATTTGAATTTTATAATGAAAATGGTCATAATTGAAGAAAAGTGCATAATTCTGGATTTTGGACAGATTTTGACCACAAGGGTATTTTTGACATTTAGAATAAAATATATGTCCAAATTTTGTGATTAATTTTTTTTATAATCCTTATTTTATTTCCTTCATTTATGTCTTCTGGACCAGGAGCTGATTCGGTCATATAGAGGGCTTGCAAATTCATTGAAGTTGGACAATTGTTTCGGGAGGAAAGTGTGGACACCAGCAACGTAACGGAACCAAAACGCGGCCTACACACATCCGACTGAGGTGTTTCCACCTAGGATGTGACTAGGACATCTAGATCCGACTATAACATAAATTAGGTGGATGTTGGAGGTCCTTAAGGAGTCCATTGAACGTCATACGTTTGGAGAAACCTTCCTGGATGCTTCTTCCAGAAACAGAAGCCTTCAATGCAAAATTCATAACTTCTACATCCTGACTCCAAATGTGCTGATAATTTGAGGGGAGACAGAAAACACATTTATTAACATCTTTTATGAACAAGGAAAGACATTAAGCGACCATTTATGGGTCCCAAAACGCGCAAACATTCGGGGGACGGAAATCTGCCTATAAAATGAGGCCCTCTCCTCCTTCCAAAATCATCAGTTCGGCACCCAAATCCAAGGAGGGATCCCACCGGGGCATGGTCCGCTGCTGATCCTATCTTCCCCCCTCATTTCTTCTTTTTATTTTATTCTTATTTTATTTTTATTTTAGTTTTAATTTTCATTTGTAATTTGAATTTCTCTTCAATTTATCCATGCATTTTTATTTTGGTTTCCACCATTTAATTTCTTCTATAATTATATTAATAATAATAATAATAATTAAAAACTATTATTATTATTATTAATATTATTATAATCAGTGTTTACAATATCTCAATCTTAATTTCAAATTATTTTACTTTCTTTCTCTCTCCTTTTTCGAAAACTATTTTCTTAAGTAATAATAATAATAATAAGTTATATTATTATTATTATTATTATTATTTTCAGTTTCATTATAAATTATTTAATCTTACTCTTTCCCTCTCTTCTCTCTCTCTTTCTCTCTCTCTCTTTCCTCATCCATCCACCATTGTGATCTCCAACTCTCGTAAATGAGAGGTTGACCCCGAGGCTTGGCTCTGGGGGAGTTCAAGAAGTTCATGAGTTTTCTTTAATGGTTATTCTAAATTTGTGATAGAATTGAGTTGTATTATTGGGCGAGGCGAATGTCCCCGATTGGGTGACGGTCCCCAACTACATGCAACTCAAGCTATTTCTATTCTGGAAAAGAATAGTAATTCAAACATGAGATTTCATGTTTGAGTTATCAAATTAGAATCAAACATATAAAGGAGAATAATGATTGAATCCCTGGCCAAACCCCAAACCAAATACTTTCTTCCTAACTTCATTCTGTTTAGACTTGCATCTAAGTATAAATTTAGAATTCTAACTTTTCATTTAATTGTTTTAAATAAATAAAAATCCACAAAAAGAGATAGATTAGGTGATATAGAATAAAGTAAGTGAACCAAATTGAGAAGGCTCCTCAAGAGAGACGACCCTGGTCAGCCACTGTGCTGCACTAGGAAAAAAATATAATTGTTTTTGTCCATGTCCCGCGACAGGCGTGCGTCAAAACTGGCGCCGTTGCCGGGGATCCAATCAGTTATTCATTTACATTTTCTATTTTCACATCTTAGTTAGATTTCATTTATTTTTATAAAATTAAAAAAAAATCATTCCATGATGAATTCAAATGATTATTATTCGACATGGACTGAAAATTACTCACAGGTGCAAGAACATGAGTACACTGAGGAGGCCCTCCAACGAAGAGCTGATGCGCTGATGATAATGGTCAAGCAGATGGAAAGAGGCATTACAACATGGATCTCACCTAAAGACTTGATGGCTATGGTCTATGAACTTCAAACAGACTTAAAAATATTGGAGGCCAAGATGGAAGTGCCACTAGTCTTCCCGGATTTCACAGAGGACATCCATGAACTTGAGGCCAAACTCGAGGTGGAGGAGCCTGACTACCTGCCTTCACCTTCCACCATCATACTCCAAGAGGAACTTACCACTGAGGCGGAGATTGAAGCTGAACCAACTCAGGGAGTGAAACCTTTCTTTGACCCCATATCTTCTGATTTTTTTGAAACAGATTTTTATATCACTCCCTCTTTTTTTTATTATACAGAATCAGACATTCTTTGCTATGCCTTGGAGGAAGATGAAGAATACAGTGGACACGCACCTATTGAGGAACACATGGAGCTCTTTGATTTCAATGAACATGCATTGGAGGAGCCCCATCAAGAGATCCAGGTAGTTGAGCCTAAGAAAATCAGACAAGAGGCTTCTCTTCATGCATCCCCCATAAAGCCAGCACTAGATGATAATAAGGCTGCACAAGTCGCAACCAAGGAAAAGGATGTTCCATACTTCATCCTACACCCACCTTCCAAGGTGTACCTTATCGCGAAGTGGTAGGATCTGGCATACTCTATCCTTGGAGTCCTCCTCAAAAAGAAAGAAGAAGTGGATGCTGGGAAAAATCACATGTGGTGGTTCATGTCAAAGAAGCCCCAACCACCATCAGACCTTGGATAACAGCTAGTACTTCCCTCTGGAGGCAGTAAAAGATGCCAGGGCCCACATGGGGGATCGTACCAAGATTTATCTTTAAATGCTTTGTTCCTAATGGTGGAAGGCAGCCCCAGACATTGAAGGGGAAGGACCAAGTTTCATGGAAAAAAGGGAGTTCAATTTTAGTGTTTTATCTTTTAAACTCTCCACATTTTAGTCCAAAACATGTTTTGAGATTTAAAGATAAAATTGAATTCCCACACTTGAATTAATGTTTTACTCAACTTATCTAGGAGACATGAGTTTCTTAGGAACCCAGTGATGCCATGTTTTAGATTTCAAGGTTGATATAATTAAATTATTGAAATTCAGAATTGAATTTTTAAATATGAACCATAGATATTGAAATGATGACACATGATTCGAAGGAACTAATTAATTCATGTAAATAAAATTTCCCAACCATCTTTCATGCATTGAATTTCTGAAATTTATGTGAATTGATTTATTATTATTAGTCATGCCATGAGTGATTGTCCAATGTTATATTTCTTATTCCTAAGAGGATTTCTAGACCAAGTACTTCCTATTTATTCTTGAGCATATTTCTTGAGTGATCTTGGGACATGTAACTGACCAGAACTTGTATTGAAACTTGTCAAAGCTATGACTGTAAAAGAACACATTTAAAATGAATGAGGCATCCTTTGAAAAGCCATTTATCCTTAAAATACCACCTTTACATGAATCCTTCTTTTATCCCATAGAGACCATGAATGACCTTTATAGGGATGAACCATGTTTCAAGCCATTTTTATCCATTCCTACCCTACTCTTGGTATTTGCATGATATTTAAAGTTGAAGTGTGAGGGTAAAGGAAATCATGGTGGACGGGATGATACACATTGTAAGGAAGAATTGTGGGGGTGTTATTGTGGAAATTAGAAAAGGTTGTGAAATTATTCATGATACTCTATTATTTTCCCCTCTTGAATAAAAAAATGACAAAAATGAAAAAAAAATCCAAAAAATAGAAAAATGGGTTGTGATTTGGGAAAACCAAAAATCACCTTTTTCCAGACCGATGATCTTCTGATCGTATGTGGTTAGGTGTTGGATGTGAGGATTGATCAAATCATAATTTTCAAAAAAAATGAAAAAAAAAGTAAAAAAGTAAAAAAAATATTCAAGAGGGTGCACAAATCATTCATTATGCATAATTTGATCACAACCTTTACATTGAGTTTTGGGAAGTAAGTGTTGCTACTTTGAAGGGGAGAATTTCATTACACTTTTAGATTTGATATCATGCATTGTACTTAAAATATTATCCTCCTCCTTGAGCCTTAATTTTTAAATCATCAAATCCTACCAACCTTAAGCCTCAGATTCATTTGAACCTTAATTGCAAGTCCTCGTGATTTTATGTGACTTTTGTCTATACAAAGTGGAGAAAGTAGTTCATTTACAAGCCTATGGATAAGAAGCATGTTTTCATGATATGAGCATAACTCTGCTTGAATTATATCATGAGTGATGAGAGAAAAAAATCAAAAGTGAGGTAAATCATGACATGGCATGTTTAATAATGATGAATCAAGGAGCTTGAATGAATGAAATGAAAAGTTCCATCAATTTTCAAAGGGCAAAAGTAAAATATGTGAATTATTTGTTTCGTTGAAAAATGGGAAATTAAATTGACATTTTATACAGATTATTGAATGTTTTATTTTATATGGAAAGTTTTTTGATTTTATTGCATTGAAATTTGAATATTGGTAACATTGGTGTCCTCTGATTTCATGTTGAGATTTTATGCTTGAGGACAAGCAAGGTTTAAGTGTGGGGGTATTTGACAGAGCAAATTTACGTGCATATTTTTGACCAAATAATGAGTATTTTTTTACAGTTTTCAATCATAAAACCCATATATTTCATTGTTTTATAAAAATAATGGGTAATTTGAATTTTATTATGAAAATGGTCATAATTGAAGAAAAGTGCATAATTCTGGATTTTGGACAGATTTTGACCACAAGGGTATTTTTGTCATTTAGCATACAATATATGTCCAAATTTTGTGATTAAATTTTTTTTATAATCCTTATTTTATTTCCTTCATTTTTTTCTTCTGGACCAGGAGCGGAGTCGTTCATATAGAGGGCTTGAAAATTCATTGAAGTTGGACAATTGTTTCGGGCGGACAGCGTGGACACCAGAAAAGTAACGGAACCAAAACGCGGCCTACACACATCAAACTGAGGTCTTTCCACCTAGGATGTGACGAGGACATCTAGAGCCGACTATAAAATAAATTTGGTGGATGTTGGAGGTCATTAAGGAGGCCGTGGAACGACATACGTTCGGAGGGACCTTCCTGGAAGCTTCATCCAGAAGTAGAAGCCTTCCATGAAAAATTCATAACTACTATATCCTGAGTCCAAATGTGCTGAAATGTTGAGGGGAGACAGAAAACACATTTATGAACATCTTTTATGAAGGAGTAAACGCGTGAATCGACCATTTATGGGTCCAACAACGCGCAATCCTTCGGGAGACAGAAATGTGCCTATAAAAGGAGGCCCTCTCCTCCTTCCAAAATCATCAGTTCGGCACCCAAATCCAAGGAGGGATCCCACCGGGGCATGGGCGGCTGTTTCTCCTCTCTTCCCCCTCATTTATTCTTTTTATTTTATTCTTATTTTATTTTTATTTTAGTTTTAATTTTCATTTGTAATTTGAATTTCTTTTCAATTTATCCATGCATTTTTATTTTGGTTTCCACCATTTAATTTCTTCTATAATAATAATAATAATAATAATAATAATAATTAAAAACTATTATTATTATTAATAATATTATTATAATCAGTATTTACAATATCTCAATCTTAATTTCAAATTATTTTACTTTCTTTCTCTCTCCTTTTTCGAAAACTATTTTCTTAAGTAATAATAATAATAATAAGTTATATTATTATTATTATTATTTTCACTTTCATTATAAATTATTTAATCTTCCTCTTTCCCTCTCTTCTCTCTCTCTTTCTCTCTCTCTCTCTCCTCTACCATCCACCATTGTGATCTCCAACTCTCGGAAATGAGAGGTTGACCCCGAGGCTTGGCTCGGGGGGAGGTCAAGAAGTTCATGAGTTTTCTTTAATGTTTATTCTAAATTTGTGATAGACTTGAGTTGTATTCATGGGCGAGGCGAATGTCCCCGATTGGGTGACGGTCCCCAACGACATCCAACTCAAGCTATTTCTATTCTGGAAAATAATAGTAATTCAAAAATGAGATTTCATGTTTGAGTTATCAAATTAGAATCAAACATATAAAGGAGAATAATGATTGAATCCCTGGCCAAACCACAAACCAAATACTTTCTTCCTAACTTCATTATGTTTAGACTTGCATCTAAGTATAAATTTAGAATTCTTACTTTTCATTTCATTGTTTTAAATAATTAAAAAACCACAAAAAGAGATAGATTAGTTGATATAGAATAAAGTAAGTGAACCAAATTGAGAAGGCTCCTCAAGAGAGACGACCCTGGTCAGCCACTGTGCTGCACTAGGAAAAAAATATAATTGTTCTTGTCCACGCCCCGTGACAGGCGTGCGTCAAAACCGGCGCCGTTTTCGGGGAGCGAATCAGTTATTCATTTACATTTTCTATTTTCACATCTTAGTTAGATTTCATTTTTTTTATAAAATTAAAAAAAAATTCTTTCCATGATGAATTCAAATGATTATTATTCGACATGGACTGAAAATTACTCACAGGTGCCAGAACACGAGTACACTGAGGAGGCCCTCCAACGAAGAGCTGATGCGCTGATGATAATGGTCAAGCAGATGGAAAGAGGCATTAAAACATGGATCTCACCTAAAGACTTGATGGCTATGGTCTATGAACTTCAAACAGACTTAAAAAGATTCGAGGCCAAGAATGAAGTGCCACTAGTCTTCCCGGATTTCACAGAAGACATCCATGAACTTGAGTCCAAACTCGAGGTGGAGGAGCCTGACTACCTACCTTCACCTTCCACCATCATACTCCAAGAGGCACTTACCACTGAGGCGGAGATTGAAGCTGAACCAAATCAGGGAGTGAAACCTTTCTTTGACCCCATCTCTTCTAATTTTTTTGAAACAGATTTTTATATAACTCCCTCTTGTTTTGATTATACAGAATCAGACATTCTTTGTTATTCCTTGGAGGAAGATGAAGAATACAGTGGACACGCACCTGTTGAGGAACACATGGAGCTCCTTTATTTCAATGAACATGCATTGGAGGAGCCCCATCAAGAGATCCAGGTAGCTGAGCCTAAGAAAATCAGACAAGAGGCTTCTCCTCATGCAGCCCCCATAAAGCCAGCACTGGAAGATAAGAAGGTTGCACAAGTCGCAACCAAGGAAGAGGATGTTCCATACTCTTGCCTACCCCCACCTTCCAAGGTATACCATATCCCGAAGGGGGATGATCTGTCATACTCTATCCTTGGAGTCCTCCTCAAAAAGAAAGAAGAAGTGGATGCTGGGAAAAGTCACATGTGGTGGTTCATGTCAATGAAGCCCCAACCACCATCAGGCCTTGGATAACAGCTGGTACTGCCCTCTGGAGGTAGTAAAAGAAGCCAGGGCCCACTTGGGGGATCGTACCAAGATTTATCTTTAAATGCTTTGTTCATAATGGTGGAAGGCAGCCCCAGACATTGAAGGGGAAGGACCAAGTTTCATGGAAAAAGGGAGTTCAATTTTAGTGTTTTATCTTTTAAACTCTCCAAATTTTAGTCCAAAACATGTTTTGAGCTTTAAAGATAAAATTGCATGCCCACACTTGAATTAATGTTTTACTCGACTTATCTAGGAGACATGAGTTTCTTAGGAACCCAGTGATGCCATGTTTTAGATTTCAATGTTGATATGATTAAATGATTGAAATACAGAATTGAATTTTTAAATATGAAGCATAGATATTGAAATGATGACTCATGATTCGAAGGAACTAATTAATTCATGTAAATAAAATTTCCCAACCATCTTTCATGCATTGAATTTCTGAAATTTATGTGAATTGATTTATTATTATTAGTCATGCCATGAGTGATTGTCCAATTTTATAGTTCTTATTCCCGAGAGGATTTCTAGACCAAGTACTTCCTATTTATTCTTGAGCATATTTCTTGAGTGATCTTGGGACATGTAACTGACCAGAACTTGTATTGAAACTTGTCAAAGCTATGACAATACAAGAACACATTTAAAATGAATGAGGTATCCTTTGAAAAGCCACTTATCCTTAAAATAACACCTTTACATGAATCCTTCTTTTATCCCATAGAGACCATGAATGACCTTTATAGGGATGAACCATGTTTCAATCCATTTTTATCCATTCCTACCCTACTCTTGGTATTTGCATGATATTTAAAGTTGAAGTGTGGGGGTAAAGGAAATCATGGTGGACGAGATGATACACATTGTTAGGAAGAATTGTGGGGGTGTTATTGTGGAAATTAGAAAAGGTTGTGAAATCATTCATGATACTCTATTGTTTGCCCCTCTTGAATAAAAAAATGAAAAAAATGAAAAAAAATCCAAAAAAAATAGAAAAATGGGCTGTGATTTGGGAAAACCAAAAATCACCATTTTCCTGACCGACGATCTTCTGATCGTATGTGGTTAGGTGATGGATGTGAGGATTGATCAAAGCATAATTTTCGGAAAAAAATTGAAAAAAAAGTACAAAAGTAAAAAAAATATTCAAGAGGGTGCACAAATCATTCATTATGCATAATTTGATCACAACCTTTACTTTGAGTTTTGGGAAGTAAGTGATGCTACTTTGAAGGGGAGAAGTTCATTACACTTTTGGATTTGATATCATGCATTGTACTTAATAGATTATCCTCGTCCTTGAGCCTTAATTTTTAAAGCATCAAATCCTACCAACCTTAAGCCTCAGAGTCATTTGAACCTTAGTTGCAAGTCCTCATGATTTTATGTGTCATTTGTCTTTACAAAGTGGAGAAACTAGTTCATTTACAAGCCTATGAATAAGAAGAATGTTTTCATGATATGACCATAACTCTACTTGAATTATATCATGAGTGATGAGAGAAAAAAAAATCAAAAGTGAGGTAAATCATGAAATGGCATGTTTAATAATGATGAATCAAGGAGCTTGAATGAATGAAATGAAATGTTCCATCAATTTTCAAAGGGGAAAAGTAAAATATGTGAATTATTTGTTTCGTTGAAAAACGGGAAATTAAATTGATATTTTATGCAGATTATTGAATGTTTGATTTTACATGGAATTTTTTTTGATTTTATTGCATTGAAATTTGAATATTAGTAACATTGGTGTCCTCTGATTTCCATGTTGAGATTTTATGCTTGAGGACAAGCATGGTTTAAGTGTGGGGGTATTTGACAGAGCAAATTTACGTGCATATTTTTGACCAAATAATGAGTATTTTTTACTGTTTTTCAATGATAAAACCCATATATTTCATTGTTTTATTAAAATAATGGGTAATTTGAATTTTATAATAAAAATGGTCATAATTGAAGAAAAGTGCATAATTCTAGATTTTGGACAGATTTTGACCACAAGGGTATTTTTGTCATTTAGCATAAAATATATGTCCAAATTTTGTGATTAAATTATTTTATAATCCTTATTTTATTTCCTTCATTTTTGTTTTCTGGACCAGGAGTTGATTCGGTCATATAGAGGGCATGAAAATTCATTGAAGTTGGATAATTGTTTCGGGCGGACAGCGTGGACACCAGCAAAGTAACGGAACCAAAACGCGACCTACACACATCCAAATGAGGTGTTTCCACCTATTATGTGACTAGGACATCTAGAGGCAACTATAACAAATATTTGGTGGATGTTCGAGGTCATTAAGGAGGCCATTGAACGACATACCTTTGGAGGAACCTTCCTGGAAGCTTCATTCAGAAATAGAAGCCTTCAATGCAAAATTCATACCTTCTTCATCCGGCATCCAAATGTGGTGAACTTTTGCGGGGAGACAGAAAACACATTTATGAACATCTTTTATGAAGGAGGAGACGCGTGAATCGACCATTTATGGGTCCAACAACGCACAATCTTTCAGGGGACGGAAATCTGCCTATAAAAGGAGGCCCTCTCCTCCTTCCAAAATCATCAGTTCGACAACCAAATCCAAGGAGGGATCCCACCGGGGCATGGGCCGCTGCTGATCCTCTCTCCCCCCCTCATTTATTCTTTTTATTTTATTCTTATTTTATTTTTTTTAGTTTTAATTTTCATTTGTAATTTGAATTTCTTTTCAATTTATCCATGAATTTTTATTTTGGTTTCCACCATTTAATTTCTTCTATAATTATAATAATAATAATAATAATTAAAAACTATTATTATTATTAATAATATTATTATAATCAGTATTTAAATTATCTCAATCTTAATTTCAAATTATTTTACTTTCTTTCTCTCTCCTTTTTCGAAAACTATTTTCTTAAGTAATAATAATAATAATAAGTTATATTATTATTATTATTATTATTATTTTCACTTTCATTATAAATTATTTAATCTTCCTCTTTCCCTCTCTTCTCCCTCTATTTCTCTCTCTCTCTCTCCTCATCCATCCACCATTGTGATCTACAACTCTCGGAAATGAGAGGTTGACCCCAAGGCTTGGCTCGGGGGGAGGTCAAGAAGTTCATGAGTTTTCTTTAATGTTTATTCTAAATTTGTGATAGACTTGAGTTGTATTCTTGGGCGAGGCGAATGTCCCCGATTGGGTGACGGTCCCCAACGACATGCAACTCAAGATATTTCTATTCTGGAAAATAATAGTAATTCAAAGATGAGATTTCATGTTTGAGTTATCAAATTAGAATCAAACATATAAAGGATAATAATGATTGAATCCCTGGCCAAACCCCAAACCAAATACTTTCTTCCTAACTTCATTCTGTTTAGACTTGCATCTATGTATAAATTTAGTATTCTTACTTTTCATTTCATTGTTTTAAATAATTAAAAAACCACAAAAAGAGATAGATTAGGTGATATAGAATAAAGTAAGTGAACCAAATTGAGAAGGCTCCTCAAGAGAGACGACCCTGGTTAGCCACTGTGCTACACTAGGAAAAAATATAATTGTTCTTGTCCACGCCCCGCGACAGGCGTGCGTCAAAACGGGCGCCGTTTCTGGGGAGCCAATCAGTTATTCATTTACATTTTCTATTTTCACATCTTAGTTAGATTTCATTTCTTTTTATAAAATAAAAAAAAATTCTTTCCATGATGAATTGAAATGATTATTATACGACATGGACTAAAAATTACTCACAGGTGCAAGAACACGAGTACACTGAGGAGGCCCTCCAACGAAGAGCTGATGCGCTGATGATAATGGTCAAGCAGATGGAAAGAGGCATTTCAACATGGATCTCACCTAAAGACTTGATGGCTATGGTCGATGAACTTCAAACAGACATAAAAAGATTCGAGGCCAAGAAGGAAGTGCCACTAGTCTTCCCGGATTTCACAGAAGACATCCATGAACTTGAGGCCAAACTCGAGGTGGAGGAGCCTGACTACCTGGCTTCACCTTCCACCATCATACTCCAAGAGGCACTTACCACTGAGGCGGAGATTGAAGCTGAACCAAATCCGGGAGTGAAACCTTTCTTTGACCCCATCTCTTCTGATTTTTTTGAAACAAATTTGTATATCACTCCCTCTTGTTTTGATTATACAGAATCAGACATTCTTTTCTATGCCTTGGAGGAAGATGAAGAATACAGT
This sequence comes from Viscum album, assembly GCA_963277665.1. Lineage (NCBI taxonomy): Eukaryota > Viridiplantae > Streptophyta > Magnoliopsida > Santalales > Viscaceae > Viscum > Viscum album. The sequence goes on along the minus strand of OY728134.1, from coordinate 1,132,153,497 downwards.
GGACACGCACCTGTTGAGGAACACATGGAGCTCCTTGATTTCAATGAACATGCATTGGAGAATCCCCATCAAGAGATCCAGGTAGCTGAGGCTAAGAAAACCAGACAAGAGGATTCTCTTCATGCAGCCCCCATGAAGCCAGCACTGGAAGATAAGAAGGTTTCACAAGTCGCAACCAAGGAAGAGGATGTTCCATACTTCATCCTACCCCCACCTTCCAAGGTGTACCATATCGCGAAGGGGGATGATCTGGAAAACTCTATCCTTGGAGTCCTCCTCAAAAAGAAAGAAGAAGTGGATTCTGGGAAAAATCAAATGTGGTGGTTCATGTCAAAGAAGCCCCAACCACCATCATACATTGGATAACAGCTGGTACTGCCCTCTGGAGGCAGTAAAAGAAGCCAGGGCCCACTTGGGGGATCGTACCAAGATTTACCTTTAAATTCTTTGTTCATAATGGTGGAAGGCAGCCCCAGACATTGAAGGGGAAGGACCAAGTTTCATGGAAAAAAGGGAGTTCAATTTTAGTGTTTTATCTTTTAAACACTCCACATTTTAGTCCAAAACATGTTTTGAACTTTAAATATAAAATTGCATGCCCACACTTGAATTAATTTTTTACTCGGCTTATCTAGGAGACATGAGTTTCTTAGGAACCCAGTGATGCCATGTTTTAGATTTCAAGGTTGATATGATTAAATGATTGAAATGCAGAATTGAATTTTTAAATATGAAGCATAGATATTGAAATGATGACTCATGATTCGATGGAACTAATTAATTCATGTAAATAAAATTTCCCAGCCATCTTTTATGCACTGAATTTCTGAAATTTATGTGAATTGATTTATTATTATTAGTCATGCCATGAGTGATTGTCCAATGTTATATTTCTTATTCTCGAGAGGATTTCTTGACCAATTACTTCCTATTTATTCTTGAGCATATTTCTTGAGTGATCTTGGGACATGTAACTGACCAGAACTTGTATTGAAACTTGTAAAAGCAATGACTGTACAAGAACACATTTAAAATGAATGAGGCATCCTTTGAAAAGCCACTTATCCTTAAAATACCACCTTTACATGAATCCTTCTTTTAGCCCATAGAGACCATGAATGACCTTTATAGGGATGAACCATGTTTCAAGCCATTTTTATCCATTCCTACCCTACTCTTGGTATTTGCATAATATTTAAAGATGAAGTGTGGGGGTAAAGGAAATCATGGTGGATGGGATGATACACATTGTAAGGAAGAATTGTGGGGGTGTTATTGTGGGAATTAGAAAAGGTTGTGAAATCATTCATGATACTCTATTGTTTGCCCCTCTTGAATAAAAAAATGACAAAAATGAAAAAAAAAATCCAAAAAAATAGAAAAATGGGTTGTGATTTGGGAAAACAAAAAATCGCCATTTTCCAGACCGACGATCTTCTGATCGTATGTGGTTAGGTGATGGATGTGAGGATTGATCAAATCATACTTTTCAAAAAAAAATGAAAAAAAAAAGTACAAAAGTAAAAAAATATTCAAGAGGGTGCACAAATCATTCATTATGCATAATTTGATCACAACCTTTACATTGAGTTTTGGGAAGTAAGTGATGCTACTTTGAAAGGGAGAAGTTCATTACACTTTTAGATTTGATATCATGCATTGTACTTAAGATATTATCCTCCTCCTTGAGCCTTAATTTTTAAAGCATCAAATCCTACCAACCTTAAGCCTCAGAGACATTTGAACCTTAATTGCAAGTCCTCATGATTTTATGTGTCTTTTGTCTTTACAAAGTAGAGAAAGTAGTTCATTTACAAGCCTATGGATAAGAAGCATGTTTTAATGATATGAGCATAACTCTACTTGAATTATATCATGAGTGATGAGAGAAAAAAAAATCAAAAGTGAGGTAAATCATGACATGGCATGTTTAATAATGATGAATCAAGGAGCTTGAATAAATGAAATGAAAAGTTCCATCAATTTTCAAAGGGGAAAAGTAAAATATGTGAATTATTTATTTCGTTGAAAATGGGAAATTAAATTGATATTTTATGCAGATTATTGAATGTTTTATTTTACATGGAAAATTGTTTGATTTTATTGCATTGAAATTTGAATATTGGTAACATTGGTGTCCTCTGATTTCCATGTTGAGATTTTATGCTTGAGGACAAGCATGGTTCAAGTATGGGGTATTTGACAGAGAAAATTTACATGCATATTTTGACCAAATAATGAGTAATTTTTACTTTTTTTCAATGATAAAACCCATATATTTCATTTTTTTATTAAAATAATGGGTAATTTGAATTTTATAATGAAAATGATCATAATTGAAGAAAAGTGCATAATTTTGGATTTTGGACAAATTTTAACCACAAGAGTATTTTTGTCATTTAGCATAAAATATATGTCCAAATTTTGTGATTAAATTTTTTTATAATCCTTATTTTATTTCCTTCATTTTTGTCTTCTGGACCAGGAGTTGATTCGGTCATATAGAGGGCTTGAAAATTCATTGAAGTTGGACAATTATTTCGGGCGGACAGCATGGACACCAGCAAAGTAACGGAACCAAAACGCGACCTACACACATCCAACTGAGTTGTTTCCATCTAGTATGTGAGTAGGACATCTAGAGCCGACTATAACATAAATTTGGTGGATGTTCGAGGTCATTAAGGAGTCCATTGAACGACATTCTTTTGGAGGAACCTTCCTGGAAGCTTCGTTCAGAAACAGAAGCCTTCAATGAAAAATTCATACCTTCTTCATCTGGCGTCCAAATGTGCTGACATTTTGAGGGGAGACATACAAAAAATTTATGAACATCCTTTATGAAGGAGGAGACGCGTGAATCGACCATTTATGGGTCCAACAACGTGCAATCTTTCGGGGGACGGAAATCTGCCTATAAAAGGAGGCCCTCTCCTCCTTCCAAAATCATCAGTTCGACACCCAAATCCAAGGAGGGATACCACCGGGGCATGGGCTGCTGCTGATCCTCTCTCCCACCCTCATTTCTTCTTTTTATTTTATTCTTATTTTATTTTATTTTTAGTTTTAATTTTCATTTGTAATTTGAATTTCTTTTCAATTTATCCATGCATTTTTATTTTGGTTTCCACCATTTAATTTCTTCTATAATTATAATAATAATAATAATAATTAAAAACTATTATTATTATTATTAATATTATTATAATAAGTATTTACAATATCTCAATCTTAATTTCAAATTATTTTACTTTCTTTCTCTCTCCTTTTTTGAAAACTATTTTCTTAAGTAATAATAATAATAATAAGTTATATTATTATTATTATTATTTTCACATTCATTATAAATTATTTAATCATCCTATTTCCCTCTCTTCTCTCTCTCTTTCTCTCTCTCACTCTCCTCATCCATCCACCATTGTGATCTCCAACTCTCGGAAATGAGAGGTTGACCCCGAGGCTTGGCTCAGGGGGAGGTCAAGAAGTTCATGAGTTTTCTTTAATGTTTATTCTAAATTTGTGATAGACTTGAGTTGTATTCTTGGGCGAGGCGAATGTCTCTAATTGGGTGATAGTCCCCAACGACATGCAACTCAAGCTATTTCTATTCTGGAAAATAATAGTAATTCAAACATGAGATTTCATGTTTCAGTTATCAAATTAGAATCAAACATATAAAGGAGACTAATGATTGAATCCCTGGCCAAACGCCAAATCAAATACTTTCTTCTTAACTTCATTCTGTTTAGACTTGCATCTAAGTATAAATTTAGAATTCTTACTTTTCATTTCATTGTTTTAAATAATTAAAAAACCACAAAAAGAGATAGATTATGTGATATTTAATAAAGTAAGTGAACCAAATTGAGAAGGCTCCTCAAGAGAGACGACCCTGGTCAGCCACTGTGCTGCACTAGTAAAAAAATATAATTGTTCTTGTCCATGCCCCGTGACAGGCGTGCGTCAAAACTGGCGCCGTTTCCGGGGAGCCAATCAGTTATTCATTTACATTTTCTATTTTCACATCTTAGTTAGATTTCATTTCTTTTTATAAAATTAAAAAAAAATCTTTCCATGATGAATTCAAATGATTATTATTCGACATGGACTGAAAATTACTCATAGGTGCAAGAACATGAGTACACTAAGAAGGCCCTCCAACGAAGAGCTGATGCGCTGATGATTATGGTCAAGCAGATGGAAATAGGAATTACAACATGGATCTCACCTAAAGACTTGATGGCTATGGTCGATGAATTTCAAACAGACTTAAAAAGATTCGAGGCCAAGAAGGAAGTGCCACTAGTCTTCCCAGATTTCACTGAAGACATCCATGAACTTGAGGCCAAACTCGAGGTGGAGGAGCCTGACTACCTGCCTTCACCTTCCACCATCATACTCCAAGAGGCACTTACCACTGAGGAGGAGATTGAAGCTGAACCAACTCAGGGAGTGAAACCTATCTTTGACCCCATCTCTTCTGATTTTTTTGAAACAGATTTGTATATCACTCCCTCTTGTTTTTATTATACAGAATCAGACATTCTTTGCTATGCCTTGGAGGAAGATGAAGAATACAGTGGACACGCACCTGTTGAGGAACACGTGGAGCTCCTTGATTTCAATGAACATGGATTGGAGGAGCCCCATCAAGAGATCCAGGTAGCTGAGCCTAAGAAAATCAGACAAGAGGCTTCTCTTCATACAGCCCCCATGAAGCCAGCACTGGAAGATAAGAAGGTTTCACAAGTCGCAAGCAAGGAAGATGATGTTCCATACTTCATCCTACCCCCACCTTCCAAGGTGTACCATATCGCGAAGGGGGATGATCTGGCATACTCTATCCTTGGAGTCCTCCTCAAAAAGAAAGAAGAAGTGGATGCTGGAAAAAATCACATGTGGTGGTTCATGTCAAATAAGCCCCAACCAACATCATACCATGGATAACAGCTGGTACTGCCCTCTGGAGGCAGTAGAAGAAGCAAGGGCCCACTTGGGGGATCGTACCAAGATTTATCTTTAAATGCTTTGTTCATAATGGTGGAAGGCAGCCCTAGACATTGAAGGGGAAGGACCAAGTTTCATGGAAAAAAGGGAGTTCAATTTTAGTGTTTTATCTTTTAAACTCTCCACATTTTAGCCCAAAACATGTTTTGAGCTTTAAAGATAACATTGCATGCCCACACTTGAATTAATGTTTTACTCGACTTATCTAGGTGACATGAGTTTCTTAGGAACCCAGTGATTCCATGTTTTAGATTTCAAGGTTGATATGATTAAATGATTGAAATGCAGAATTGAATTTTTAAATATGAAGCATAGATATTGAAATGATGACTCATGATTTGATGGAACTAATTAATTCATGTAAATAAAATTTCCCAACCATCTTTCATGCATTGAATTTCTGAAATTTATGTGAATTGATTTATTATTATTAGTCATGCCATGAGTGATTGTCCAATGTTATATTTCTTATTCCCAAGAGTATTTCTAGACCAAGTACTTCCTATTTATTCTTGAGCATATTTCTTGAGTGATCTTGGGACATGTAACTGACCAGAACATGTATTGAAACTTTTCAAAGCTATGACTATACAAGAACACATTTAAAATGAATGAGGCATCCTTTGAAAAGCCACTTATCCTTAAAATACCACCTTTACATGAATCCTTCTTTTAGCCCATAGAGACCATGAATTACCTTTATAGGGATGAACCATGTTTCAAACCATTTTTATCCATTCCTACCCTACTCTTGGTATTTGCATGATATTTAAAGTTGAAGTGTAGGGGTAAAGGAAATCATGGTGGATGGGAAGATACACATTGTTAGGAAGAATTGTGTGGGTGTTATTGTGGAAATTAGAAAAGGTTGTGAAATCATTCATGATACTCTATTGTTTTCCCCTCTTGAATAAAAAAATGACAAAAATGAAAAAAAAAATCCAAAAATAGAAAAATGGGTTGTGATTTGGGAAAATCAAAAATCACCATTTTCCAGACCGACGATCTTCTGATCGTATGTGGTTAGGTGATGGATGTGAGGATTGATCAAATCATAATTTTTGAAAAAAATGAAAAAAAAGTACAAAAGTAAAATAAATATTCAAGAGGTTGCACAAATCATTCATTATGCATAATTTGATCACAACCTTTACTTTGAGTTTTGGGAAGTAAGTGATGCTACTTTGAAGGGGAGAAGTTCATTACACTTTTAGATTTGATATCATGCATTGTAATTAAGAGATTATACTCCTCCTTGAGCCTTAATTTTTAAAGCATCAAATCCTACCAACCTTAATCCTCAGAGTCATTTGAACCTTAATTGCAAGCCCTCATGATTTTATGTGTCTTTTGTCTTTACAAAGTGGAGAAATTAGTTCATTTACAAGCCTATGGATAAGAAGCATGTTTTCATGATATGAGTATAACTCTAATTGAATTATATCATGAGTGATGAGAGAAAAAAATAAAAAGTGAGGTAAATCATGACAAGGAATGTTTAATAATGATGAATCAAGGAGCTTGAATGAATGAAATGAAAAGTTCCATCAATTTTCAAAGGGGAAAAGTAAAATATGTGAATTATTTGTTTCGTTGAAAAATGGGAAATTAAATTGATATTTTATGCAGATTATTGAATGTTTGATTTTACATGGAAAATTGTTTGATTTTATTGCATTGAAATTTGAATATTGGTAACATTGGTGTCCTCTGATTTCCATGTTGAGATTTTATGCTTGAGGACAAGCATGGTTCAAGTGTGGGGGTATTTGACAGAGAAAATTTACGTGCATATTTTTGACCAAATAATGAGTATTTTTTACTGTTTTTCAATGATAAAACCCATATATTTCATTGTTTTATTAAAATAATGGGTAATTTGAATTCTATAATGAAAATGGTCATAATTGAAGAAAAGTGCATAATTATGGATTTTGGACAGATTTTAACCACAAGAGTATTTTTTTCATTTATCATAAAATATATTTCCAAATTTTGTGATTAAACTTTTTTTATAATCCTTATTCTATTTCCTTCATTTTTGTCTTCTGGACCAGGAGCTGATTCGGTCATATAGATGGCTTGAAAATTCATTGAATTTGGACAATTGTTTCGGGCGGACAGCGTAGACACCAGCAAAGTAACGGAACCAAAACGCAACCTACACACATCCAACTGAGTTGTTTACACCTAGGATGTGACGAGGACATCTAGAGCCGACTATAACATAAATTTGGTGGATGTTGGAGGTCATTAAGGAGGTCATTGAACGACATACGTTTGGAGGAACTTTCCTGAAAGCTTCGTCCAGAAACAGAAGCCTTCAATGAAAAATTCATAACATCTACATCCGGCGTCCAAATGTGCTACAATTTTGAGGGGAGACCGACAACACATTTATGAACATCTGTTATGAAGGAGGAGACGCGTGAATCGACCATTTATGGGTCCAACAACGCGCAATCTTTCGGGGGACGGAAATCTGCCTATAAAAGGAGGCCCTCTCCTCCTTCCAAAATCATCAATTCAGCACCCAAATCCAAGGAGGGATCCCACCGGGGCATGGGCCGCTGCTGATCCTCTCTTCCCCCATCACTTATTCTTTTTATTTTATTCTTATTTTTTTAGTTTTAATTTTCATTTGTAATTAGAATTTCTTTTCAATTTATCCATGCATTTTTATTTTGGTTTCCACCATTTAATTTCTTCTATAATTATAATAATAATAATAATTAAAAACAATTATTATTATTATTAATATTATTATAATCAGTATTTACAATATCTCAATCTTAATTTCAAATTATTTTACTTTCTTTCTCTCTCCTTTTTCGAAAACTATTTTCTTAAGTAAAAATAATAATAATAAGTTATATTATAATTATTATTATTATTTTCACTTTCATTATAAATTATTTAATCTTCCTCTTTCCCTCTCTTCTCTCTCTCTTTCTCTCTCTCTCTCCTCATCCATCCACCATTGTGATCTCCAACTCTCGGAAATGAGAGGTTGACCCCGAGGCTTGGATCGGGGGGAGGTCAAGAAGTTCATGAGTTTTCTTTAATGTTTATTCTAAATTTCTGATAGACTTGAGTTGTATTCTTGGGCGAGGCGAATTTCCCCGATTGGGTGACGATCCCCAACGACATGAAACTCAAGCTATTTCTATTCTGGAAAAGAATAGTAATTCAAACATGAGATTTCATGTTTGAGTTATCAAATTAGAATCAAACATATAAAGGAGAATAATGATTGAATCCCTGGCCAAACCCCAAACCAAATACTTTCTTCCTAGCTTCATTCTGTTTAGACTTGCATCTAAGTATAAATTTAGAATTCTTACTTTTCATTTCATTGTTTTAAATAATTAAAAAACCACAAAAAGAGATAGATTAGGTGATATAGAATAAAGTTAGTGAACCAAATTGAGAAGGCTCCTCAAGAGAGACGACCCTGGTCAGCCACTGTGCTGCACTAGGAAAAAAATATAATTGTTTTTGTCCACGCCCCGCGATAGGCATGCGTCAAAACTGGCACCGTTGCTGGGGATCCAATAAGTTATTCATTTGCAATTTCTATTTTTACATCTTAGTTAGATTTCATTTCTTTTTATAAAATTAAAAAAAAAAATCTTTCCATGATGAATTCAAATGATTATTATTCGACATGGACTGAAAATTACTCACAGGTGCAAGAACACGAGTACACTGAGGAGGCCCTCTAACGAAGAGTTGATGAGCTGATGATAATGGTCAAGCAGAAGGAAAGAGGCATTACAACATGGATCTCACCTAAAGACTTGATGGCTATGGTCGATGAACTTCAAACAGACATAAAAAGATTCGAGGCCAAGAAGGAAGTGCCACTAGTCTTCCCGGATTTCACAGAAGACATCCATGAACTTGAGGCCAAACTCGAGGTGGAGGAGCCTGACTACCTGCCTTCACCTTCCACCATCATACTCCAAGAGGCACTTACCACTGAGGCGGAGATTGAAGTTGAACCAACTCAGGGAGGGAAACCTTTCTTTGACCCCATCTCTTCTGATTTTTTTGAAACAGATTTGTATATCACTCCCTCTTGTTTTGATTATACAGAATCAGACATTCTTTTCTATGCCTTGTAGGAAGATGAAGAATACAGTGGACACGCACCTATTGAGGAACACATGGAGCTCCTTGATTTCAATGAACATGAATTGTAGGAGCCCCATCAAGAGATCCAGGTAGCTGAGCCTAAGAAAATCAGACAAGAGGCTTCTCTTCATACAGCCCCCATGAAGCCAGCACTGGAAGATAAGAAGGTTGCACAAGTTGCAACCAAGACAGAGGATGTTCCATACTTCATCCTACCCCCACCTTCCAATGTGTACCATATTTCTAAGGGGGAGGATCTGGCATACTCTATCCTTGGATTCATCCTCAAAAAGAAAGAAGAAGTGGATGCTGGGAAAAATCACATGTGGTGGTTCATGTAAAAGAAGCCCCAACCACCATCAGACCTTGGATAATAGCTGCTACTGCCCTCTGGAGGCAGTAAAAGAAGCCACGACCCACTTGGGGGATCATACCAAGATTTATCTTTAAATGCTTTGTTCATAATGGTGGAAGGAAGCCCTAGACATTGAAGGGGAAGGACCAAGTTTCATGGAAAAAAGGGAGTTCAATTTTAGTGTTTTATCTTTTAAACTCTCCACATTTTAGTCCAAAACATGTTTTGAGCTTTAAAGATAAAATTTCATTCCCACACTTGAATTAATGTTTTACTCGAATTATCTAGGAGACATGAGTTTCTTAGGAACACAGTGATGCCATGTTTTAGATTTCAAGGTTGATATGATTAAATGATTGAAATGCAGAATTGAATTTTTAAATATGAAGCATAGATATTGAAATGATGACTCACGATTCGAAGAAACTAATTAATTCATGTAAATAAAATTTCCCAACCATCTTTCATGCATTTAATTTCTGAAATTTATGTGAATTGATTTATTATTATTAGTCATGCCATGAGTGACTGTCCAATGTTATATTTCTTATTGCCGAGAGGATTTCTAGACCAAGTACTTCATATTTATTCTTGAGCATATTTCTTGAGTGATCTTGGGACATGTAACTGACTAGAACATGTATTAAAACTTGTCAAAGCTATGAATGTAAAAGAACACATTTTAAATGAATGAGGCATCCTTTGAAAAGCCACTTATCCATAAAATACCACCTTTACATGAATCCTTCTTTTAGCTAATAGAGACCATGAATGACCTTTATAGGGATGAACCATGTTTCAATCCATTTGTATCCATTCCTACCCTACTCTTGGTATTTGCATGATATTTAAAGTTGAAGTGTGGGGGTAAAGGAAATCATGGTGGACGGGATGATACAAATTGTAAGGAAGAATTGTGGGGGTGTTATTGTGGAAATTAGAAAAGGTTGTGAAATCATTCATGATACTCTATTGTTTTCCCCTCTTGAATAAAAAATGAAAAAAATGAAAAAAAAATCCAAAAAAATAGAAAAATGGGTTGTGATTTGGGAAAACCAAAAATCACCATTTTCCAGACCGACGATCTTCTGATCGTATGTGGTTAGGTGATGGATGTGAGGATTGATCAAATCATAATTTTCAAAAAAAATGAAAAAAAATACAAAAGTAAAAAAAAATATTCGAGAGGGTGAACAAATCATTCATTATGCATAATTTGATCACAACCTTCACTTTGAGTTTTGGGAAGTAAGTGTTTCTACTTTGAAGGGGAGAAGTTCATTACACTTTTAGATTTGATATCATGAATTGTACTTAAGAGATTATCCTCCTCCTTGAGCCTTAATTTTTAAAGAATCAAATCCTACCAACCTTAAGCCTCAGAGTCATTTTAACCTTAATTGCAAGTCCTCATGATTTTATGTGTCTTTTTTCTTTACCAAGTGGAGAAAGTAGTTCATTAACAAGCGTATGGATAAGAAGCATGTTTTCATGATATGAGCATAACTCTACTTGAATTATATCATGAGTGATGAGAGAAAAAAAATCAAAATTGAGGTAAATCGTGACATGGCATGTTTAATAATGATGAATCAAGGAGCTTGAATGAATGAAATGAAAAGTTCCATCAATTTTCAAAAGGGAAAAGTAAAATATGTGAATTATTTTTTTTGTTGAAAAATGGGAAATTAAATTGGTATTTTATGCAGATTATTGAATGTTTGATTTTACATGGATTTTTTTTTGATTTTATTGCATTGAAATTTGAATATTGGTAACATTGGTGTCCTCTGATTTCCATGTAGAGATTTTATGCTTGAGGACAAGCATGGTTTAAGTGTGGGGGTATTTGACAGAGAAAATTTACGTGCATATTTTTGACCAAATAATGAGTATTTTTTACTGTTTTTCAATGATAAAACCCATATATTTCATTGTTTTATTAAAATAATGGGTAATTTGAATTTTATAATGAAAATGGTCATAATTGAAGAAAAGTGCATAATTCTGGATTTTGGACAAATTTTGACCACAAGGGTATTTTTGTCATTTAGCATAAAATATATGTCCAAATTTTGTGATTAAATTTTTTTTTAATATTTATTTTATTTCCTTCATTTTTGTCTTCTGGACCAGGAGCTGATTCGGTCATATAGAGGGCTTGAAATTTCATTGAAGTTGGACAATTGTTTCGGGCGGACAGCGTGGACACTAGCAAAATAACGGAACCAAAACACGCCTACACACATCCAACTGAGATTTTTCCACCTAGGATGTGACGAGGATATCTAGAGCCGACTATAACATAAATTTTGTGGATGTTGAAGGTCATTAAGGAGGCCATTGAACGACATACTTTTGAAAGAACCTTCCTAGAAGCTTCGTCCAGAAACAGAAGCCTTCAATGAAAAATTCATAACGTCTACATCCGGAGTCCAAATGTGCTGCACTTTTGAGGGGAGACAGAAAAGTTATTAATGAACATCTTTTATGAAGGAGGAAATGCGTGAATCGACCATTTATGGGTCCAAAAACGCGCACTCTTTTGGGGGACGGAAATCTGCCTATAAAAGGAGGCCCTCTCCATCCAAAATCATCAGTTCGACACCCAAATCCAAGGAGGGATCCCACCGGGGCATGGGCCGCTGCTGCTCCTCTCTTCCCCCCTCATTTCTTCTTTTTATTTTATTCTTATTTTATTTTTATTTTAGTTTTAATTTTCATTTGTAATTTGAATTTCTTTTCAATTTATCCATGCATTTTTATTTTGGTTTCCACCATTTAATTTCTTCTATAATAATAATAATAATAATAATAATAATAATTAAATACTATTATTATTATTAATAATATTATAATAATCAGTATTTACAATATCTCAATCTTAATTTCAAATTATTTTACTTTCTTTCTCTCTCCTTTTTCGAAAACTATTTTCTTAAGTAATAATAATAACAATAAGTTATATTATTATTATTATTATTATTTTAACTTTCATTATAAATTATTTAATCTTCCTCTTTCCCTCTCTTCTCTCTCTCTTTCTCTCTCTCTCTCCTCATCCATCCACCATTGTGATCTCCAACTCTCTGAAATGAGAGGTTGCCCCGAGGCTTGGCTCGGTGGGAGGTCAAGAAGTTCATGAGTTTTCTTTAATGTTTATTCTAAATTTGTGATAGACTTGAGTTGTATTCTTGGGCGAGGCGAATTTCCCCGATTTGGTGACGGTCCCCAACGACATGCAACTCAATCTATTTCTATTCTGGGAAAAAATATTAATTCAAACATGAGATTTCATGTTTGAGTTATCAAATTAGAATCAAACATATAAAGGAGAATAATGATTGAATCCCCGGCCAAACCCCAAACCAAATAATTTCTTCCTAACTTCATTTTGTTTAGACTTGCATCTAAGTATAAATTTAGAATTCTTACTTTTCATTTCATTGTTTTAAATAATTAAAAAACCACAAAAAGAGATAGATTAGGTGATATTGAATAAAGTAAGTGAACCAAATTGTGAAGGCTCCTCAAGAGAGACGACCATGGTCAGCCACTGTGCTGCACTAGGAAAAAAATATAATTTTTTTTGTCCACGCCCCGTGACAGGCGTGCGTCAAAACTGGCACCGTTTCCGGGGAGCCAATCAGTTATTAATTTACATTTTCTATTTTCACATCTTAGTTAGATTTCATTTCTTTTTATAAAATTAAAAAAAAATCTTTCCATGATGAATTCAAATGATTATTATTCGACATGGACTGAAAATTACTCACAGGTGCCAGAACACGAGTACAATGAGGAGGCCCTCCAACGAAGAGCTGATGCGCTGATGATAATGGTCAACCAGATGGAAAGAGGCATTACAACATGGATCTCACCTAAAGACTTGATGGCTGTGGTCAATGAACTTCAAACAGACTTAAAAAGATTCGAGGCCAAGAAGGAAGTGCCACTAGTCTTCCCGGATTTCACATAATACATCCATGAACTTGAGTCCAAACTCGAGGTGGAGGAGCCTGACTACCTGCCTTCACCTTCCACCATCATACTCCAAGAGGCACTTACCACTGAGGCGGAGATTGAAGCTAAACCAACTCAGGGAGTGAAACCTTTCTTGGACCTCATCTCTTCTGATTTTTTTGAAATAGATTTGTATATCACTCCCTCTTGTTTTGATTATACAAAATCAGACATTCTTTGCTATGCCTTGGATGAAGATGAAGAATACAGTGGACACGCACCTGTTGAGGAACACATGGGGCTCCTTGATTTCAATGAACATGAATTGGAGGATCCCCATCAAGAGATCCAGGTAGCTGAGCCTAAGAAAATCAGACAAGAGGCTTCTCTTCATGCATCCCCCATGAAGCCAGCACTGGAAGATAAGAAGGTTGCACAAGTCACAACCAAGTAAGAGGATGTTCCATACTTCATCCTACCCCCACCTTCCAAGGTGTACCATATCGCGAAGGGGGAGGATCTGGCATACTCAATCCTTGGAGTCCTCCTCAAAAAGAAAGAAGAAGTGGATGCTGGGAAAAATCACATTTGGTGGTTCATGTCAAAGAAGCCCCAACCACCATCAGACCTTGGATAACATATGGTACTGCCCTCTGGAGGCAGTAAAAGAATCCAAGGCCCACTTGGGGGATCATACCAAGATTTATCTTTAAATGATTTGTTCATAATGGTGGAAGGCATCCCCATACATTGAAGGGGAAGGACCATGTTTCATGGAAAAAAGGGAGTTCAATTTTAGTGTTTTATCATTTAAACTCTCCACATTTTAGTCCAAAACATGTTTTGAGCTTTAAAGATAGAATTGCATGCCCACACATGAATTAATGTTTTACTCGACTTATCTAGGAGACATGGGTTTCTTAGGAACCCAGGGATGCCATGTTTTAGATTTCAAGGTTGATATGATTAAATGATTGAAAGGCAGAATTGAATTTTTAAATATGAAGCATAGATATTGAAATGATGACTCATGATTCGAAGGAACTAATTAATTCATGTAAATAAAATTTCCCAACCATCTTTTATTCATTGAATTTCTGAAATTTATTTGAATTGATTTATTATTATTAGTCATGCCATGAGTGATTCTCCAATGATATATTTCTTATTCCCGAGAGGATTTCTAGACCAAGTACTTCCTATTTATTCTTGAGCATATTTCTTGAGTGATCTTGGGACATGTAACTGACCAGAACTTGTATTGAAACTTGTCAAAGCTATGACTATACAATAACACATTTAAAATGAATGTGGCATCCTTTTAAAAGCCACTTATCCTTAAAATATCACATTTACATGAATCCTTCTTTTAGCCTATAGAGACCATGAATGAACATTATAGGTATGAACCATGTTTCAAGCCATTTTTATCCATTCCTACCCTACTCTTGGTATTTTCATGATATTTAACGTTGAAGTGTGGGGGTAAAGGAAATCATGGTGGAAGGGATGATACACATTGTAAGGAAGAATTATGGGGGTGTTATTGTGGAAATTAGAAAAGGTTGTAAAATCATTCATGATACTCTATTGTTTGCCCCTATTGAATAAAAAATGACAAAAATGAAAAAAAAAATCCAAAAAAATAGAAAAATGGGTCGTGATTTGGAAAAACCAAAAATCACCCTTTTCCAGACCGACGAGCTTCTGATCGTATGTGGTTAGGTGATGGATGTGAGGATTGATCAAATCATAATTTTTGAAAAAAAATGAAAAAAAAGTACAAAAGTAAAAAAAAATATTCAAGAGGGTGCACAAATCATTCATTATGCATAATTTGATCACAACATTTACATTGTGTTTTGGGAAGTAAGTGTCGCTACTTTGAAGGGGAGAAGTTCATTACACTTTTAGATTTGATATCAGGCATTGTACTTAAAAGATTATCCTCCTCCTTGAGCCTTAATTTTTAAAGCATCAAATCCTACCAACCTTAATCCTTAGAGTCATTTGAACCTTAATTGCAAGTCCTCATGATTTTATGTGTCTTTTGTCTTTACCAAGTGGAGAAAGTAGTTCATTTACAAGCCTGTGGATAAGAAGCATCTTTTCATGATATGAGCATAACTCTACTTGAATTATATCATGAGTGATGAGAGAAAAAACAAAAGTGAGGTAAATCATGACATGCCATGTTTAATAATGATGAATCAAGGAGCTTGAATGAATGAAATGAAAAGTTCCATCCATTTTCAAAGGGGAAAAGTAAAATATGTGAATCATTTGTTTCGTTGAGATATGGGAAATTAAATTGATATTTTATGCAGATTATTTAATGTTTGATTTTACATGGAAAATTGTTTGATTTTATTGCATTGAAATTTGAATATTGGTAACATTGGTGTCCTCTGATTTCCATGTTGTGATTTTATGCTTGAGGACAAGCATGGTTTAAATGTGGGGGTATTTGACAGAGCAAATTTACGTGCATATTTTTGACCAAATAATGAGTATTTTTTTCTTTTTTTCAATGATAAAACCCATATATTTCATTGTTTTATTAAAATAATGGGTAATTTGAATTTTATAATGAAAATGGTCATAATTGAAGAAAAGTGCATAATTCTGGATTTTGGACAGATTTTGACCACAAGGGTATTTTTTTCATTTAGCATAAAATATATGTCCAAATTTTGTGATTAATTTTCTTTATAATCCTTATTTTATTTCCTTCATTTTTGTCTTCTGGACCAGGATCTGATTCGGTCATATAGAGGGCTTGAAAATTCATTGAAGTTGGACAATTGTTTCGGGCGGACAGCGTGGACACCAGCAATGTAACGGAACCAAAACGCATCCTACACACATCCAACTGAGGTGTTTGCACCTAGTATGTGACGAGAAGATCTAGAGACTACTATTACATAAATTTGGTGGATGTTGGAGGTCATTAAGGAGGCCATTGAATGACATACTTTTGGAGGAACCTTCCTGGAAGCTTTGTCCAGAAATAGAAGCCTTCAATGAAAAATTCATAACTTCTACATCTGGAGTCCAAATGTGCTGAAATGTTGAGGGCAGACAGACAAAACATGTAGGAACATCTTTTATGAAGGAGGAAATGCGTGAATCGACCATTTATGGGTCCAAAAACGCGCATTCTTTCGGGGGACGGAAATCTGCCTATAAAAGGAGGCCCTCTCCTTCCAAAATCATCAGTTCAGCACCCAAATCCAAGGAGGGGTCCCACCGGGGAATGGGCCGCTGCTGCTCCTCTCTTCCCCCCTCATTTCTTTTTTTTATTTTATTCTTATTTTATTTTTATTTTAGTTTTAATTTTCATTTGTAATTTGAATTTCTTTTCAATTTATCCATGCATTTTTATTTTGGTTTCCACCATTTAATTTCTTCTATAATTAATATAATAATAATAATAATTAAAAACAATTATTATTATTATTAATATTATTATAATCAGTATTTACAATATCTCAATCTTAATTCCAAATTATTTTACTTTCTTTCTCTCTCCTTTTTCGAAAACTATTTTCTTAAGTAATAATAATAATAATAAGTTATATTATTATTATTATTATTATTTTCACTTTCATTATAAATTATTTAATCTTCCTCTTTCCCTCTCTTCTCTCTCTCTTTCTCTCTCTCTCTCCTCATCCATCCACCATTGTGATCTCCAACTCTCGGAAATGAGAGGTTGACCCCGAGGCTTGGCTCGGGGGGAGGTCAAGAAGTTCATGAGTTTTCTTTAATGTTTATTCTAAATTTGTGATAGACTTGAGTTGTATTCTTGGGCGACGCAAATGTCCCCGATTGGGTGACGGTCCCCAACGACATGCAACTCAAGCTATTTCTATTCTGGAAAAGAATAGTAATTCAAACATGAGATTTCATGTTTGAGTTATCAAATTAGAATCAAACATATAAAGGAGAATAATGATTGAATCCCTGGCCAAATCCCAAACCAAATACTTTCTTCCTAACTTCATTCTGTTTATACTTGCATCTAAGTAAAAATTTAGAATTCTTACTTTTCATTTCATTGTTTTAAATAATTAAAAAACCACAAAAAGAGATAGATTAGGTGATATAGAATAAAGTAAGTGAACCAAATTGAGAAGGCTCCTCAAGAGAGACGACCCTGGTCAGCCACTGTGCTGCACTAGGAAAAAAATATAATTGTTTTTGTCCACGCCTCGCGACAGGCGTGCGTCACCCTCCCTTGAAATTGTCATGACCCATCCCTTGGGGCCCATGTCGTGACTACCCCAAGACCGACTTCCATAGGATAGCGGCTGGTGACTAGCACTGAAGGTGTATTCCCTAAAACTAGGAAGGCATTGCCTTTATAACATGTAAACACACACAACCAAGAACACAACAAGATATGAACTTAGGAAAACTATATAGTAAAAAAGATAGTACAGTAAGTAAAAAGTAGCCAAAATACAAGCCCAACTGAAAATTACATGAAACTGAAAGTACAAGAAAACTTCAATAGCTCCTATTATCACCCGCCAAGTATCCTACGTGTAGGGTAGGTACAGATCTCGAATGATCATCTCTCTAGTATGCCTCGTCTAATGTCCACCTCCGAGCTACCTCTAGTCCTAGTACTCTCATCCTTAGTCAGTGTTTTCCATCATCTACACCAAAAAAACTAGGTACGGGCATAGCCTATGTAGGGGTGAGTATAACGATACTCAGTAGGGAGCCCGAGACACTCAAGGTCTCACAAATCCACAAAGGATTAACCACAAAGCATGAAAACAATTGACAACCCTACTTAGGTATATGCCCAATAATATAACTAACATACTAAGTAAACACATCTCAAACATGAGTAAACACAAGGCCCAACTCATTAGCTCAAATATCAACTATTCCACAAAGGTAGGTACCACACAGGTACAGATTCAGCTCACACCAGGTATATCTTAGGTACAGTAGTAGATATGATTAGATGTAACTACTAATTCATCTTACTCTGTTAAGAGGAAGACACATGAAGGATCCTAAATCATCATCACACCCACAGAGGTTCATATTACATCGTCATACCCACACAGGATCCTATTATATTGTCAAGACATCATCGGACCCACACAGGATCCTAGTATATCTCTATTACGTCGTTAGAACCACACAAGATCCTAGTACATCTCCAGTATGTCGTCAGACCCACACAGGATCCTAGTACATCTCCAGTGAGTCGTCATACCCACACAGGATCATAGTACATATCCAGTCCGTCATCAGACCCACACCGGATTCTATTACATCTCTAGTATGTTGTTAGACCGAAACAAGATCTTAGTACATCTCCATTACGCCATCAGACCCACAGAGGTTCTTAGTACATAACCAGTATGTCGTCAGACACACATAGGATCCTAGTACATCTCCAGTAAATCGTCAGACCCACACAGGATCCTAGTACATCTCCAGTTTGTCGTCAGACACACACAGGATCCTAGTACATCTCCAGTACATTGTCAGACCCAAATAGGATCCTAGTACATCTCTAGTATGTCATCAAACACACAAAAGATCCTAGTATATAATGACCCGAAGCTTATCGTACATGGAAATTACATTACTTTTGCGGAATACTTAGTACATAACAAAAACACACACACAAGGATCGTAATAGTTTAGTGTCTTTGGAAACTCGGAACGTAATCCTCTAAACGTGGTGAAAGATCTTCAATATCTCCCATAATGATCTTCCCCTTTTTTTACCTAAAACCTTTCTTTATATCCTGGGGAAAAGAAAAACAAAAAAGGGTGAGCTCAAATGCTCAGCAAGGGCAAATAAAGGAAATAAAAATCATATCATATCTTTTTGAAAATCAAAACCTGCAAAAGAGATCATAATATCTTAATATGGAATAAATCATAGAAGTGAAAATGAGATCCCCATAATCATAACATAAAACTTGAAACTTTGTGGCATGCACACATAATCATGGAAAATCATTTCTTGTTAGTCATGACTCATTGACAAGACTATCTTAGTGGACAAAGTCCCTTTCTGAACCGAGTTCACTTCTCGTTTCAGTCCTGTATCACTGAACCGAAATAACCTTCCGTTCCAGCCATGTCTATCTCATGAGATATAAAATCATTACCCAATGCATTGGAGGGAGATATAGGTCCCACCCATCTTATAATGAATCATTTCTTATGTGTGCCACATAATCATAAAACATACATCATCGCATAACACATGTAACAAAAATGGGATTCTTGAAACATCATGACATCATAAATCAATTCATATAAGATAAAGGAATTCATAAACATAATTCCATAACAACATAGTCAAATCAATGTAAAAATATGGATAGAAACAGAACCCTTTATTATCTTAGATGGAAAATAATTTTGATAAAACACTTGAATTGAATTCTTGAGGAAAATATCCTTTCTTCTTCAAAATCAATTTCTTTTCACAAAACATCATGCAATTTTAAAAGAAAGAGATTTTATTGAAAATAGTCATGAAATATTTTAGAGGAAGCTTCATTAAAATAAGGCTTTATAAAACAGTAGAAATCCATTCGTGCCGTATAAGTTAAAAAAAAAATTCTTCGTACTTTTGTCGGAAAAGTCAAAAAGTACCTCGTACGAAAAACGACAAAAGATTCCTTTCATACGTATTACTAAAAACTCACTGAAGGGTAAATATGGATTTAAACAATTTTAGGTGGATGGAAATAATATTACATATTGAGTAAACATGGATGTGGATGATAAAATACACCCCAGTAAATACTTACGAATAAACAATCTCGGATAAAAATGAGATTCTGATATTTCCCTTACCTTAGGTCTGACTTGCTTTGTAACTGTCCGAACCTCCTGTATAATGATTTAAATCATGTTATTGACTTATTACAGAATCATATTCATTGTTATGATATCATATATGGTTCACTTATGACATTATATTACCCGTTCTTTTGTAAATTCCATGTTAAAGAAGCGTTTTGGGTAAAATCGTTTCATTTATCGTAGGTGTTTTGACTTGTTGTTCTTGACATCATTATTACTTATATCATGATTTACTTAATTCCAGAATATAAAATATGATTTATATATCATATATATTCAGTATATATATATATATAATAGGTAGATAAATAAAATGAAAAACACCGTTCATGGAGACGGTAGTCCGTACGTACGCATGAACGCTGTTTTCCTTTCCTTATTGTCTTGAAATGGAAGTAAGTAGATGACATACATATGTATATATATACATAAATCCAGTAGCTTTATAATGTCATATATTTCATTATTATTTCTTATATATACATTATAATCATTCTTAAATGGTTAACATGGAGAATGAATCTCATCGCGTCGTGGAGACGGTATTCCGTACGTACGCACGAGCGATGATATCATTTCTATAAATATTGAATTGAATTGGAGTGGATTATACAATATATCAGAATCAATATGATGTTGTAATAACTATGTATAGTTATTCTTTACACCATTATACCTATCCATGTAAGTTGGTGGTGGAAAATAGATTACACCACGGCGTGGAGACTGTATTCCGTACGTACGCACGCGCGGTGATTTCTTTTTCCGTAGGATGGATAGATGGTGAAATAGGGTTGTTTCATACTTATAATAACATATCAGTATATGAGTGATACTGATGTTATTACTTCATAATGAAACAACCTAAGAAGAAGAAGTGGAAGAAGAAATAAAGTTGAAAGAATTGGTAACGGTAATTACCTCTTCTTTGAAGTGCCTCTTTGAGACCTCCTCTTAGGGCACTAGAAATGGTCTTTGAGGAAGACCAGAACCTCTAGGATGTTTCTAGGGAAGTGGAGAAGGGATTTTGGCAGGGTTTGGCCGAGCTTGAGTGCTCAAATTGGTGTGAGGAGGAGGGGGAAGAGGTGTCCTTTTATAAGGGAGGAGAGGGGCACCTTAGGAATATCTCAAAATATTATTTTATATTAAAGTCAAAATCGGTTTATAATGGTTCCAATGGGTCTTATTTCAAAGATAAGGTGGGGAGGGGTCGAAATCCTATCAACCAATAGAATTTAGACAAGTTTAGGATATTATTTTAACCATATCAATTAAATTTAACTCTAAGTTAAATAATTTAACTTTTACCATGTCTTTTTGTTTTCTTTAACTATATGGTTAATAAACTTACTATAACATGCCAAAAGAACCCCAAATTGTTTATTATTAATATATATATATCCTTATCTAAGTCATTTGGCCGAACCTTAGATTTTTAGGAATACAATAACAATTAATAATATAATATTTGATTTAAAAACTATTTTGTGTCAATTTTGATACTATTTGATATATGATTTTTGTGAAAGTAATAACAGAATTATATGTTCGAACCAAGTTGATTAAATCAACACTAATATATCATAGTAACCTAGAAAATTAGTGGAATTCATAAAAAGTCTTAAATTACATTTATTTTGGTATTTATATTATCAATTATGTCAATATTTCATTAATAAGATAATTACTGCATCATCTTTGTGTCATAAGTAAATTATATTATTTGATGTCTAAAAATTACAAATAAAATACCATCATGTAGGAAATCTTTTTAGATTTCTAATTAATATTTATAGTCTAATTTATCTTATGTATAACCCCATATTAAATATGATTTACTTATTAAACTTTGATTTTAACTATTTTAACCCTTCTTTAAATAAATTAATAATAAATGTCCAAATCTAATCCAAGTGGGCCTAAATGGTCATATTTTATTCCTAAGTTTGTTTTTGGTCGAATTACACTTTTCCAATAGAATTAGGACATGTGTTAGCGTAATATTAATATCATATTTACCCTTAGTTACCCTATTTACTATTAACCGTGGTAAAAAAAAGTAAAAAGTTACTATTCACCAAAAAATTATTTTCATCTCATTGAACCACATTTTAGTCCTTGATATTAACCGTGTCTCTCGGATTTTCGAAATTCCATTCACAGAAGCGGTAAAATTATGTTTTATGCAAAATTCAGTTTTTAACCTACCACTTAGTAGTTTCACTATTCATCAAAAATTGATGTTTTTCAGAACAATGCCAAAATTTCATCCCAAGCTATATTTCATATTCCGAATTCAAAAATGAAGTCTATTTTACCAAATTCATATCATAGAATTTGCATTAATTAATTTTATAATTAAATCCCGCTGTTAAAACAAATAGCATGTTTTTAAGAAACAATATCTATCAAAAGATTGACACTTGATTATGTCTGGTTTAAATGTGAAATTACATCCAATGACCAAAATTGTATTAAATTGTAAAAATATATTCTAAATATACTTTAAAACCACTCAAATTAATAATTTATCACCATTAATTATTTCGATTAAAAAAGTTGTTTTTAATTATAATTTAGTAATTTTCACTATTCATCAGAATATGAAAGTTATCCGAAAAGTACCAAAATTTCACCTTAGGCTAAATTCGATACTCCAAATCAAAAAATGATGTTCATTTTGAAAAATAAGATTTACAGAGTTTTAAAAAGTGGTTATTACTATTCATAACGACTAGTTTTAATAATATTTTAATAGCATATCGTTGTTTAGTGAAACTCGGTATTGCGTATTACACACGCTATCGAGGAAGGTCGCGATTGCGTGTAATGAAAGGCAAGTCAAGGATGCGTGTTGTGCAAGCTCCTTTTGGTGTAGCGTACAACAAAAGACATTAATAAAATTAAAAAGAATATATTTTTTTATAAAATCTTGGGCTGTTACATTCTACCCCCCTTAAAATGAATTTCGCCCTCGAAATTCGTCGGGGTTATAAATGGTTTACTATTCGAAAGTTTCTTTAATAGAAACCCACATCGTAAAAGGGAATACCAAAACTTGGCTTTTAAAAACTAAAGTATGAAATGTAACGATTACCCAAATAAACTAATCACTGGGTTTCCACATAGGTGAAAATATGGATATGGAAGAGAAATCTAACCATCATGTTCTGATGGAGAGTGGTAGTGAACATGGCTATGGAAAAGCTAGTAATCACAAATCCATAGATTTGTGATGATATAAGGTACCATCTGATTCATCAGGTATAAGATCACTAGGACAACATTTTTGGTTTTCAAGATCATTTCCCTAAAGTTGAAAATTTGCTTAAAATAAATACTTACTTTATTTTGGTACAATCTCACTTTTGTTCGTGCCTTGAACAATTTCTACTTCATCTCTTAAATAAATAAAGTTGAATTTGTTATTCGTGAAGTGTTAGCAGATTATGTGATAGAATGACGGGTCATTCCCTCTGTCTCAAACAAAAGGTTAGAAAAAGTTATTAAATATAAATAAGTCATTCTATAGTGAGATTAATCATATATGGTTCCTAAAATGGACTTATACTTCATATATCATACTGATTAATATAATAAAACTAGTTTCTACTAAACAGGGACTTCCTGTAGGCCAGTGGTAGGTGATAAAGGCCAGTCGCACTTCGGTTGTGGGTTCGATTCCTACAGCCTTGTCCGAAGCGATGGGCTGTCGCCCGTCCTGCAGGTTGTCCTTTTTATAAAACTATATTACTATAACATCCCATTAATAATATCGAAAAAACTTCTATCCTTAAACAATACTAACTTATGTCCAACATAATCCAGTCTAATCTTTAGGCTTATACATAATACTGCAGTCCACTCTCATAATATAGTGACATCGATTACCAGAGATTTAATACTGTCGTTGATCCCCACATATCATAAGATATTTCTTGTTGGTCACATTCCAAACATTCAAAGTCCTTAATTGTTTATTATCTTGAATACCTTAGTGAAAACATGAGTGCAGTTAAAAGTTAACACTTTCCACATACCAAAATCCTCAAAATTCTATATACTCAAACCATGATATCACTTAGTCCTTATATCAATCATGAGCTCATGAATACTATTAAACATTTCATTTTCTCGTCTTCATTATGCGCATATCATCTTATTTCCAAAAATATCTCAATCACTTTGAATACCACATCAATAAATATTGCAATACTCAATGATACAACATTATTTTGGAATCCCATTACATAAACACTTCATCATTCCACCAAATCATTGTCATATTCAACATTACCAATAGTGATCGCATGTGATTTCCCTTTGTCCTTTTCCTTCAGTGGTTGCTCATGTTGATCATCACTAACCCTTGGATTAGGGCAATTATTAGCATAATGCCCCATTTCCTTGCACTTGAAGCATTGAAGTGTTGGCGGTGCATTCTCTGCAGTGTTTGCTTTATTCACATCATTAGAAACCCTTTTTCCATTACTTCGACACTCAGCTGCTCTATGACCTTCTTTTCCACACTTAAAACATTTTCTAGTCCCTTTAAGACAATCTCCACCATGCTTCTTCCCACACTTTGTGCATAAGGAAACATTCATCTTCTTTTCATCATTATTCTGAGATTTCTCCTTGAACTCCATCTTTCATTTCTTGTCAAAACCATGAGATGGATATGTAACACCAACTTCCATTTCTACCTTGATAGCACAACGCACAATTTCTTCATAGCTACTGAAGTCTCTTATAGCTAATGCCCTTCGAAGACTTGGTTTTAAGCCACTGAAAAATCGATCAACTTTACTTTCAGGTTGGATGATAATTCCAGAAGCATACCTTGCAGGTCTTGTAAAATTTGCTTCATAGGTACCAACAGATTCATCGTCCTTTTGCTTCAGTTCAAGAAACTCTTTCTCCATCTTTGTTCGAAGAATACGAGGGAAGTACTTACTGAAAAACAAGTTCTTGAACTCGTCCCATTCCATGGACTCAATTTCATCTCTTGGCCTCGTATTCTTGATAAGATTCCACCATTGATCAGCTTCACCTTCCAAACGATATACTGCTAAGATGACTTTATCATGTTCAGAACATTGAAGAACTGAAAATATCTTTTCAGTAGTACTAATCCATTGTTCAGCAACTAATGGATCAGTAGACCCACTGAAAGAAGGTGGACGTTGCCTCATGAAGGACTCAATAGAATATTGTTCCCTTATCTGCTCATTTGGAAGTCCAGAATGATTCATAGCTTGTGTAAGTATAGCAATAAGATTTTGCACTCCATCTCCCATAACATTTGTTTGTTCAGGAGGGCAATCATTGCATTGTACATTGCATTGATCAACACGGTTCCTTCGGGTTCCAGCCATCGTCTAAAACCCAAAAAGAATAGTGTGAGAGGCAAAAATCATGCTAGGGAAAACAACATAATAAAGGGGGAGTACCTTCAATATCCAACATCTTAGGTTTAATTCTATGATCGTTAGCGTAATTCTATTACTATAACCTATACGTATACTTATCCCTAGGGACATCCCTAGACAGACCTTAGAAATATCTCTAGGGATCTCACTAAAGTTCTCACATCCTAGTTTCCAAAGGTTGACTAAACCTTTCCTCTGATACCAACTATAATGACCCGAAGCTTATCGTACATGGACATTACATTACTTTTGCGGAATACTTAGTACATAACAAAAACACACACACAAGGATCGTAATAGTTTAGTGTCTTTGGAAACTCGGAACGTAATCTTCTAAACGTGGTGAAAGATCTTCAACATCTCCCATAATGATCTTCCCCTTTTTTTTACCTAAAACCTTTCTTTATATCCTGGGGAAAAGAAAAACAAAAAGGGGTGAGCTCAAATGCTCAGCAAGGGCAAATAAAGGAAATAAAAATCATATCATATCTTTTTGAAAATCAAAACCTGCAAAAGAGATCATAATATCTTAATATGGAATAAATCATAGAAGTGAAAATGAGATCCCCATAATCATAACATAAAACTTGAAACTTTGTGGCATGCACACATAATCATGGAAAAATCATTTCTTGTTAGTCATGACTCATTGCCAAGACTATCTTAGTGGACAAAGTCCCTTTCTGAACCGAGTTCACTTCTCGTTTCAGTCCTGTATCACTGAACCGAAATAACCTTCCGTTCCAGCCATGTCTATCTCATGAGATATAAAATCATTACCCAATGCATTGGAGGGAGATATAGGTCCCACCCATCTTATAATGAATCCTTTCTTATGTGTGCCACATAATCATAAAACATACATCATCGCATAACACATGTAACAAAAATGGGATTCTTGAAACATCATGACATCATAAATCAATTCATATAAGATAAAGGAATTTATAAACGTAATTCCATCACAACATAGTCAAATCAATGTAAAAATATGGATAGAAACAGAACCCTTTATTATCTTAGATGGAAAATAATTTTGATAAAACACTTGAATTGAATTCTTGAGGAAAATATCCCTTCTTCTTCAAAATCAATTTCTTTTCACAAAACATCATGTAATTTTAAAAGAAAGAGATTTTATTGAAAATAGTCATGAAATATTTTAGAGGAAGCTTCATTAAAATAAGGCTTTATAAAACAGTAGAAATCCATTCGTGCCGTATAAGTTAAAAAAACATTCTTCGTACTTTTGTCGGAAAAGTCAAAAAGTACCTCATACGAAAAACGACAAAAGATTCCTTTCATACGTATTACTAAAAACTCACTAAAGGGTAAATATGGATTTAAACAATTTTAGGTGGATGGAAATAATATTACATATTGAGTAAACATGGATGTGGATGATAAAATACACCCCAGTAAATACTTACGAATAAACAATCTCGGATAAAAATGAGATTCTGATATTTCCCTTACCTTAGGTCTGACTTGCTTTGTAACTGTCCGAACCTCCTGTATAATGATTTAAATCATGTTATTGACTTATTACAGAATCATATTCATTGTTATGATATCATATATGTTTCACTTATGACATTATATTACCCGTTCTTTTGTAAATTCCATGTTAAAGAAGTGTTTTGGGTAAAATCGTTTCATTTATCGTAGGTGTTTTGACTTGTTGTTCTTGACATCATTATTACTTATATCATGATTTACTTAATTCCAGAATATAAAATATGATTTATATATCATATATATTCAGTATATATATATATATAATAGGTAGATAAATAAAATGAAAAACACCATTCATGGAGACGGTAGTCCGTACGTACGCATGAACGCTGTTTTCCTTTCCTTATTGTCTTGAAATGGAAGTAAGTAGATGACATACATATGTATATATATACATAAATCCAGTAGCTTTATAATGTCATATATTTCATTATTATTTCTTATATATACATTATAATCATTCTTAAATGGTTAACATGGAGAATGAATCTCATCGCGTCGTGGAGACGGTATTCCGTACGTACGCACGAGCGATGATATCATTTCTATAAATATTGAATTTAATTGGAGTGGATTATACAATATATCAGAATCAATATGATGTTGTAATAACTATGTATAGTTATTCTTTACACCATTATACCCATCCTTGTAAGGTGGTGGTGGAAAATAGATTACACCACGGCGTGGAGACGGTATTCCGTACGTACGCACGCGCGGTGATTTCTTTTTCCGTAGGATGGATAGATGGTGAAATAGAGTTGTTTCATACTTATAATAACATATCAGTATATGAGTGATACTGATGTTATTACTTCATAATGAAACAACCTAAGAAGAAGAAGTGGAAGAAGAAATAAAGATGAAAGAATTGGTAACGGTAATTACCTCTTCTTTGAAGTGCCTCTTTGAGACCTCCTCTTAGGGCACTAGAATTGGTCTTTTAGGAAGACCAGAACCTCTAGGATGTTTCTAGGGAAGTGGAGAAGGGATTTTGGCAGGGGTTGGCCGAGATTGAGTGCTCAAATTGGTGTGATGAGGAGGGGGAAGAGGTGTCCTTTTATAAGGGAGGAGAGGGGCACCTTAGGAATATCTCAAAATATTATTTTATATTAAAGTCAAAATCGGTTTATAATGGTTCTAATGGGTCTTATTTAGAAGATAAGGTGGGGAGGGGTCGAAATCCTATCAACCAATAGAATTTAGACAAGTTTAGGATATTATTTTAACCTTATCAATTAAATTTAACTCTAAGTTAAATAATTTAACTTTTACCATGTCTTTTTGTTTTCTTTAACTATATGGTTAATAAACTTACTATAACATGCCAAACGAACCCCAAATTGTTTATTATTAATATATATATCCTTATATAAGTCATTTGGCCGAACCTTAGATTTTTAGGAATACAATAACAATTAATAATATAATATTTGATTTAAAAACTATTTTGTGTCAATTTTGACACTATTTGATATATGATTTTTGTCAAAGTCATAACAGAATTATATGTTCGAACCAAGTTTATTAAATCAACACTAATATATCATAGTAACCTATAAAATTAGTGTAATTCATAAAAAGTCTTAAATTACATTTATTTTGGTATTTATATTATCAATTATGTCAATATTTCATTAATAAGATAATTACTGCATCATCTTTGTGTCATAAATAAATTATATTATTTGATGTCTAAAAATTACAAATAAAATACCATCTTGTAGGAAATCTTTTTAGCTTTCTAATTAATATTTATAGTCGAATTTATCTTATGTATAACCCCATATTAAAAATGATTTACTTATTAAACATTGATTTTAACTATTTTAACCCTTCTTTAAATAAATTAATAATAAATGTCCAAATCTAATCCAAGTGGGCCTAAATGGTCATATTTTATTCCTAAGTTTGTTTTTGGTCGAATTACACTTGTCCAATAGAATTAGGACATGTGTTAGGGTAATATTAATATCATATTTACCCTTAGTTACCCTATTTACTATTAACCGTGGTAAAAAAAAGTAAAAAGTTACTATTCACCAAAAAATTATTTTCATCTCATTGAACCACATTTTAGTCCTTGATATTAACCGTGTCTCTCGGATTTTCGAAATTCCATTCACAGAAGCGGTAAAATTAAGTTTTATGCAAAATTCAGTTTTTAACCTACCACTTAGTAGTTTCACTATTCATCAAAAATTGATGTTTTTCAGAACAATGCCAAAATTTCATCCCAAGCTATATTTCATATTCCGAATTCAAAAATGAAGTCTATTTTACCAAATTC
Source organism: Viscum album (assembly GCA_963277665.1). Lineage (NCBI taxonomy): Eukaryota > Viridiplantae > Streptophyta > Magnoliopsida > Santalales > Viscaceae > Viscum > Viscum album. The sequence goes on along the minus strand of OY728134.1, from coordinate 1,132,123,940 downwards.
ATATCATAGAATTTGCATTAATTAATTTTATAATTAAATCCCGCTGTTAAAACAAATAGCATGTTTTTAAGAAACAATATCTATCAAAAGATTGACACTTGATTATGTCTGGTTTAAATGTGAAATTACATCCAATGACCAACATTGTATTAAATTGTAAAAATATATTATAAATATACTTTAAAACCACTCAAATTAATAATTTATCACGATTAATTATTTCGATTAAAAAAGTTGTTTTTAATTATAATTTAGTAATTTTCACTATTCATCAGAATATGAAAGTTATCCGAAAAGTACCAAAATTTCACCTTTGGCTAAATTCGATACTCCGAATCAAAAAATGAAGTTCATTTTGAAAAATAAGATTTACAGAGTTTTAAAAAGTGGTTATTACTATTCATAACGGCTAGTTTTAATAATATTTTAATAGCATATCGTTGTTTAGTGAAACTCGGTATTGCGTATTACACACGCTATCGAGGAAGGTCGCGATTGCGTGTAATGAAAGGCAAGTCAAGGATGCGTGTTGTGCAAGCTCCTTTTGGTGTAGCGTACAACACAAGACATTAATAAAATTAAAAAGAATATATTTTTTTATAAAATCTTGTGCTGTTACATAGTACATCTCCAGTAAGTTGTTAGACCCACACAGGATCCTAGTACATCTCCAATACGTCGTCAGAACCACACAGGATCCTAGTACATCTCCAGTATGTCATCAGATCCACACATGATCCTAGTACATATCTAGTACATCATCAGACCCACATAGGATCCAAGTACATCTCTAGTACGTCATCAGACCCACACAGGATCCTATTACATCTCCAGTACGTCGTCAGACCCACACAGGATCCTATTACATCTCCAGTACATCTTCATTCCCACACAGGATCCTAGTAAATCTCCAGTACGTCATCAAACACACACAGGAACCTAGAACATCTCCAATACATCTTTAGACCAACATAGTATCCTAGTATATCTCCAGTATGTCATCAGACACACATGGGATCCTAGTATATCTCTAGTACATCGTCAGAGCCAGCTGCTAGGTTACCGCACTAAGCTTCCTCATCTTCGAGATGGTCTGATCATCAAGCCACTGGTCAATACTCCAACTACCATGAAGTCTCATGAAAAAGTATCCCAAAGGACCGCCACATCATAGGGGTCTCAAAGTAATAGAATGTGTGTCAATCAAACTCTCGGTCTGTAAGTTATTAGTTTTTTGTCCCGAGGGCCCTATTGGATTCATACTAGATCCAACTAGAAAAAATCCCAAATTTACCCAAATCTCATGTGGGGTATACCAAAGGGAATGTCTCACTCTAGGGTTTTTGTCACCACAAACAGTTTATCAGATGAACGTCTCGTGCCAAAGGTATGGCCAGAAGAGCGTAAATGGATCGAAATGGATCCAGGTCTGGTCCGACCTAGCCTGGCCCGGCCTACACTTGGTGGTCCGACCCACGCTGGGCGGCTGTGGTGCAGCGCGGAGACCATGGTGTGGTATAGAGAGGCATAGAATTTATTGTCATGTGAACGATGTAGGAGATGTGGGGGCCGTAGAGGCCACGGAGGCCATGGGGTGGCGGAGGCCGCATAGGCCATGGGGCGGCGAAGGTCGCGGAGTGGCGGGAGCCGTGGTGCGATGGGGCTGTCACGATGCATTAGTCTGTTGTGGCTAGCTGAATTTACAGCAGTCCTCTCCATTCGGTGCAGTCGTGCTTCACTCCTTCTCTGGCAGCTGGTTCGGCCGGCCGATGTCCGTTCGCCAGCATGGCACAAATCTGTCTTCTTCCATCGTGAAGAACACACCAATAATGAAGAACATCAGTGGGGTTGGGCCATGTTTGTTTGGCATGTAACCTCCACATTAGAGCGGTAGAAAGTGGCTCAAGAAAAACCTAGAATGAAGAACGTCAAACTCTTCAACCCCTGGCCATGATTATTCCCAAACCTGCAGAAAAAGAAATCATCCACGGATTAACTAGTTAGAGAGTTTATCCACATTCTTTTTTATAAGGGAAGAACATGTGATTCCATAATCGCACATAATAAAAACCCTACCTCAAAGATTTTTTGACGGAGTTCATGAGGAAGGAGATGATGTCATTGGGGAGAGATGGAAGTCGGTGACGTTAGTGTCTCCTCAATCATCAGTTCATTGTCGTTGAAGATGTTCCTCGTTGGAGAGAGCGTTCTTCATTGGGGAGCGTGTTCTTCGTTGTAGAAAGAATTATTCATTGGAGATAATAATCCTCCAAAAGTTCTCCTCTCCCAATTCCCCCAAAATGTGAAAATAACAAACTTCTTAATTTATGTTTATCAAAATAAATTAAGTTGGAACCAAAAATGTTGGCATAATTAATGTACTACATTAGCACCACTAATTTGCTCATTTAATTGGCATAATTTAATGTTTGAGGAGTTGATAGTTTTTCTCTCATTAAAGGAGTTCGGGGGGTCCCCGCCTCTCAATTCAATATGGGGGTTAGTTTAGGTGGTCCCCACCTCTTAACATTCACATGGTAGTTTTAGGCTTGGGTGGTCCCCACCACCATATCCCATGTTGAGGGGTTTCAGAAATAATAATTTTAGACATATTTATTTTATTTTATTCTTTCACGAAAAGAAAAATGAATTATCTTTCACTCTCGATGCACTACAACCAAGGTGAAGGTCTCCTTAAGTGAATATTGGCGCTGTGAGTACAATGGTGCACTTAGATTTAAATTCCGAGCACTGGTTCAAAAGTTACAGAAAACTTTCTCACAATTTTATTAAAAGTACCCAAAAAAAGTTTATAAATTCATTACGGGCACACCGGGCCTCAGAATCATGCAACGTCAATTTTTTTGGACTTGTAAAATTCCCATATATTAAAAAAATTACATTGAAATTTTGGGTCTTCACATTAATTGAGTATCTACATCTCATATTCTGATCTAATAATTGGTATCAAATCAAATTCTCTATTTTAGTGATACCTAAAATTGGTATTAGATGGGTTCTCTAAGATATTGATACTTATACATAGTATAAAAAGGAATATTTTCATTGATTATTTTACTTACTCTTTATATAGGATCTCTGTTTATAAATACCTACTACACTAACATGTGGTGTGGAAACATTATATTTTAAAGATGGCAGAAATGAATTTCAGATCCTTATACAATTTGAACCCTACAAGATCACCAATTGTTTATGGGAATGATTATGAATTTTGGAGAGATAGAATGAATACTTTTTCATTAACACTGGTGTTGAAAAATATTTTATGATCACTCATTATTATAATATTCCAATCAAGGAAGTCAGAACTTTTACCAATCAGGAAAAGAAAGAATATTAGCTTAACTATAAGGTACCCAATACATAGCTTTGTTCCATGACCAGGAATATATACAACCAACTATCTTCATGTGATGTAGTAAATAGTATCTAGATGAAACTAGAAGTTACACATTTTGGTAAATTGAATGTTTTCTAAACTAGAACATCCATGCCTAGAGCTGATTATCATGGTTTATTTTTTTATGGAGAACCAATAGTTAATGTTCAGCAATGATTTATGACTATTGTGAAAATTTTATAATAAGTAGTATAAAAAGGATTAGATGATGATATGCTTGTTGAAAATATTCTTAATATCATTCCAAATGAGTGTGAATCAAAGAGAATCACTATTTATGAGTCTAGGAAGGTTGCAACTATCACTCTTGATGAATTATTTGGGACTCTCCATCAATATGAGAATGGTTTGAAGATAGATGCTAAAAATATAGGGAAGAAGAATGAGATTGCTTCTTTTACAACTAAAAAATTTTGATGAAATCTGAGACACGAAATAAGGTTTCTAAGATAATAATGTCTAAGAATGTTGTTGTTTAATTATATTAAAGGGATTCTGATCACTTATAAGGCATATTATCCAATCTTGATCAAAGGATGAACAATATTATTGTAATGAAGTACTTTTATTACAGATATTATAAGAAGGATAGAAAAGATAAGAAAGATTTAGAAGTCATTTTTTATGAATGGAACAAGGTTGTACATATCATACTTGGATATCCTAAGCTAAAAAGAAAGGATAATAAAGACAGACTATCTGAATGGAATCAGAGAAGATACTATAGGTCTAAGGGAAAGAAGGCCCAAAACGAAAATGATACATAGAGAGCTTGTGGTGGAGACTCTTCTGATGAATATTTAGATATTGAATATTCTGGACAAAATAATGTTGATCTTATCACTAGAATACCCATAGGAAACTAATGATTTATTACTAAGGTATACACTACAGAATCATTGACGAATATTTATTTAATTAAAATTTATCTAGATGAATAATATTCTAAATCATTGGATAAAGAATCTTCATCATCAGCAGATAATACTTTACCATATTTTGAAGAAACCTGTAGGATTTCTATGTTGCTTGAGAATGAAAATAGTACAATAAAAAAGAAACTTAAAAAATAAAATTCTAGAATAAATGATTTAAAAAAAGAAGTATCATATCATTCCAAATATCTTGATGAAAAATATTTTGAAATTGTTTCTATTTTAAAAAACCCTGAGGGTGTTTATTTTGAGAAGTATGAACATTCTACTGATTTTGAAAATGATATTTCTACTAAAAAATTTTTAGAGAAAAACTAAAATTCTAAGACTAATAACTATGAGGATGAAATTTAGTCATTCTACTGAAATCTAAAATATTTTCTTTAATGAAACTTTTATCAAACATTACTTATGGTATAGAAAACTTTGATTAAAAAAATTTCATAGTTTCTTTAACTTAGAAATAGTTCTAGATTTGGTTATTATCAACCAAACCCTGTTTTCAGTCATAACTATTTTTTTCCTAAAAGTTCCCTTTTTTCACTAAGTGTCAACTTGTTAGATATTGGGAGAAATTTTTTTCTTTGAATAAAACATAACCCTTAGGTTTTCATAAATTCCATATTTCTAAGAAAATGTGGATTCCTAATATTTTATTTAATAACATTTTCATATCCAAGAAATTTTGGATTCTGAAAGTCTAATTATTTTATTTTCAGGAAAATAATGGAAGTTCCAACAACAATACATGGTATATGGATAGTGGATGTTACCAACACATTACTAGTAACAAATACATCTTTGAAAATATAATTAATATGAAATATGGAAGAGTAACTTTTGTATAAAATGATCAAGGACAAATTATTGGTATAGGTAATATTATTCTTCTTGGAAAAGCCTTAAATGAGATATTATTTTACAATTTATTGGAATGCAAGAACAAATTGATGATATTTTTACAAAATCATTACCTTGTAATATATTTGAATACATTAAAAAAAGTTAGGAATGATAATTGTAAGGTAACCATTCATATTTATTTTTTTTAAAAAACTCTATCTTTATATAAAGATACTCCTTTTCATAGGGGGAGTACACTTGATTTTATAATATTTGTTTGGAACCATAATAATAGTTTTTTTTTCATAACCTTAAAACTAATTTCAGATCCTTAAAAATAGTTTTCGGAACCTTATCAAAAGATTTTCGAACCGTAACAAAGTTTTTTGGAACCTTAAGAAATGTTTTTCGAACCTTGAAAAAAGATTTTAGAACCTTAAATAAACATTGGAACCTAAAAAAAGTTTTTCAAACTCTAAAAATATTAAGAATCTAATATTTCCAATAATAATCATATTGAACACAAATAAATCTTTTGAAAACTATGAAAGGTACTTTTTCTTCCATATTTCTTCTTAGTTTTATTTCTATTTATTTGTATTTCGGATATTTTTTATGAAAAATTTCAACAGATTCATCTTTCCTTAAATTTATTTTATTTCCTCAAAACCTGAAAATATCATAACCTATAAACCTTTTTTGGTTAAATATCAACCATCATATCATATGAGTTTAATACCAATCAAAATATTTTTTCCAATAATCTGAGGACAATCTCAAAAATCATTGAAGAAATTTCTCAGAGAAGATGAGGTAATAGAAAGAAATATGGAACCAAGAAGATAAATATCTGTATGGGAAACTCAACTCCCTTGAACATGATGTGAAATGGATCAAGTCATAGAAATATGAATTGGTCAAGAAAGTTATGTCTCAGGATGATAAAGTTAATAATTAGGAGGAGAAGTTTCTAAACCTGCAAGAAAATATCAAGGTCTTGAAAATAAGAGAAAAGATCAAGAAGAGCTTATCACATAGTTCAAATATGAGCATAAGGAGTTAAAGAAGTCAAAATCCATAGTCAAGAAACTTTTTCCAAAGAAAGACAAATTCTTCTTGTAATCCGATATTTTTTTGGATAAAAAAATTTTCAATATTAAAATGTTGTTATCCATTTTTTCAAATTGTATGTTTCCTATCTTTTCCAGGAACCTTATATTTCCCCCTATTTATTTTTTAAAATCACAAATTTGGAGAAGGGATAAGTAATTGGAAAAAGAATATAAATCTAAGGAAGATAATGTCTCAGTAAGGGTAGATTACATAAAGAAAATATCTTTATGAGAAGGGGGAGTTGTTTCATTACGAAAAAATGAAAATTTTAGAAAGACAATAATACAATCATTAGGAGGATTCCTTAACCTAAGGGGTTTAGTCATATTCACTATAGGTAATAAACTCAGTGGGAGATAAGTATTTCCTTCAAGTTCAATATAAATACATTTCGGTATAAATTTTCTTTTTCTAACAAATTGTATGTGCTTTCCAAAGCGGGGGATATTGTTGAGTCAAATGTTTCATTATGACTTTTTAATACCTTTAAGATTTAGAAATCACAAACACATTTTACAAAAAGTTATTTATTTATTTAAGAAACTTTATGTTTCTTATAATTATATTTCATTATTTAAGAAACCATATGTTTGTTATAATTATATTTATTTCTTTAAGAAACCTTATGTTTGTTACACTTATATTTAGAAATATATTATTTATACTTTGCAGCTTAGTCTAACATAGTTTCCATCAATAATGATTAGATTTTGTATTCAAATGAAGAATAGGTTACATGTGCATAAAATCAGAATCAATGTTTCTTAGATTATGAATCACCCAAAAAATTGATTCTGAATAATGTTGTTTCTTAGATTCTGAAACACCATATTTCATGGATTCCAAATCACTAAAAAATTTGGATCATATTCACTTTATTAATTCTTATTTTCCATGTTTCTTAAATTCTAAATTCCTCAAAATATCAAATGATTTTTCCATGTTTCTTTGAATATGATTTTCAGCTTTATTAAAGGTATTATATCTTCCTTAAGAAACATATTTTAACTTTCTTAAAGTTACTATATTTTTACTTAAGGATATAATTTTATATATTTCATAAAGTTACTCTATTTCTATAAGGTAATATTTCTTATATTCAAATTATTAAATATTATTGTATACATAATGTTACATGTGACCATTTTTTATATAAATAGTTTAATTGTTTTAGTTACAATACGACCATTATGAATTCCACATATCCAAGTCCCTCAAACTTTCAGGAAAAAGATAACCATTGGAGGATAATTTGACGGTTGGATATCTCTCTTAAAAATACTATTTCATTTGGATGAGCTTATAACTTTTGGATTTTGAGACACATGAGATCTCTACCAAAAATCTTCTTTGTATAAAAGATTTCAAGAAATTAAGTTGTGAATAGCTTGTTCAACACACTTAAGATATTCAATAAGAATTTATATATGTAGTGCGATTCTGATTTTTTATGATTATGATCGAGGGATTCTTAGTCTAAAAAGAAAAAGGTTCTGATTACCTACTTGATTGAGGGCTTCCAAGTTGATGGAAGGCATAGGTGTAGATCACCGTAAAGATTGATGGTTTACGGGGATAGTAATACATATTCCGATCAAGGGTTTACCTTGGTGTGGGTAAGATAAAATTTATTGAAAGTATAAATCATGGGACCTTTTTCCATGGTTTTTTGGATACCCTGCTCTTTGGGTTAAAAGATTTGTATTCTTTATATGTACTTTCATTTTTGATAGCAATTTAATATAAATATAAAGAGTAACTTTATTCAACATTCTTATTTTTTGGTAACTATGATATAAGATTCTATATTCATTAAGCTAGAATCACACATAAATATACATGTGTGATTATTTATTTATAATATATTTGTATTTGGACTTTGGTCCCTGCTGATCTTTTTATTATAGATAGTAGTAGGTTTTTCGAATGTTATTGGATTAACCTTGTTAAAAAAATTCCATAAAGATAAAAAATGGAACGTTTTAATCATACAATTCACCCCATTTTTTAATTGAATATATACATATCATATTTAGATCCTAAAATACCATTATACTCATGATTTTGCTTACGTATCTCCCTTGTTTACCCTAACTGAGCATCTGAGCTCACCCCTTTTTATGTTTCCTTTCCCCCAGTTATGAAGTTATGTATTATGTTTGATGTTTCAAAGAATGTTTATAGTCCAGAAAAACCAAGTAGGAGATAATTTAGATCAATTATATACCAGTTTTTTTTGTTTTCTTGGTTCTAAAGGCACTAATCTAATATGATATTTGGGCATGTGTTTTGTAATGTATTAAGTATTCTACAAAGGTGATGTAATGTTATCATACAAAAACCTTGGGTTGTTATAAATCCAACATCATTTTCTATGAAATAGAGATCACCCTTCACATCTAGAAGCATCCACTAAATCTACACAAGTGTACGGAGGAAGATAAATCTCCTTCAAAATCATCATCTCAACTATGGATATTTTTTCCTATTGAGAAATAACATTTATCTCAAACTATTGACACAACGGAGATAATCATTCTTGAAGACATTCCCATCATGAGGGATAACATTGATTTACTCCTAGAATAATTTCCTAGTCTTCCTCCAGATCAATAGGTTGAGTTATCAATTGAAATTATTTCTGGATCTCTACCTATATCAAATACACCTTATAGAATAGACATCATTGTGCTGGATGAATTAAAAAAGAAGTTACTGGAAAATATGGACAAGGGTTTTATACACTCAAGTGTGTCACCATGGAGTGCACCAGTCCTCTTCATCAATAATAAGGATAGATCAATTAAACTCTACATTGGTTGTTGTTATCTCAAAAAATTCCCGATAATGAACAAGTATCCCCTTCCATGGAAAGATGACTTATTTGATCAGCTATTTGAGGATTGGTATTTCTATAAGGTATACCTTTGGTTAGGATATCACTAATTAATAGTGATGAAGGAAGATATTCCCAAGACATACTTTCAATCGAGGTATCAACACTATGAGTTCATAGTGATGCCATTTGAACTCACTAATGATCATTAAATTTTCATGGACTTAATGAATAGAGTCTTTAGAGATTATCATGACCAATTTTTGGTAGTCTTTATTGAAGATATTCTGATATACTCCAAGAGTAAGGAGGAACACATGGAGTATATTAATACTATGATAAAAATATTTTTAAGAGAGAAAAATATGAAAACTATAGAGAAATGTATTTCTCCATAGAGTTAGTATCATTCTTGAGGCATGAAATCACTAAAAAATGGATATTTATGCACCCTTCCAAGAAATATTATATCAAAGAGTGGTATAGGCCAACATTTGTAATGGGGATATGTCTCTTCCTTGGTCTAAATGGGTTCTACTATTGATTTTTGAGGAAATTCTCGTAATTTTCAAACCCAATAACTAAGATAACTCAAAAGGGAGAAATTTTTTTTGGACCAGTGATTGTGAAGGATTCTTTAAATATTTGAAAAGAAGGCTAATTACTAAACTAGTTCTCACACTTCCAATAAGTGGGGAGCTCTTTTGGGGTAAAACAATGCTTAAAATAATGTCTTAGTAAGTGTACTGATTCCAAATAATAAATTTATAGCTTACTCCCCAAGGTAGTAGAAAATTCATGAGAAAAAATATCCCATGCATGATCTAGATTTTGGAATCTATGATCATTGTATTGAAAATCTGGCAGCATTATCTCTATGGAGAGAAGTGTAAAATATATAATAGTCATTGGAGTATCAAATACATATTCACACAGAAAGGGATTAATATGTGTCAGTGAAGATTTTCATGACCCGTCCCGGTGGGGCCCGAGCCGCAACTCCCCAAGCCCGCCTCCAATAGGCCAGGGGCTGGTGACTAGCACCAAGTAGGAATGCTACTAACATGGGAGGCATTGCCTACAAACCTGTACACACGCACACACATCTCCAAGACCACAAATCTGAAAAGTAAAAACTAATAAAAAGAAAATATGAATGCATACACTATAACCAAACCAACAGAGTACGACAGGGAAGTAAAGTACAGTAAAGTAAAACCTTGGGCCAAAAGTACAAGACCACCAAAAGAACGTCTTCATCAAGTCCAACCTATAGAGAAAAGGTACTGAGATTGAAACCCATCACCGAATGAACACACCTCGGCCTCGCCTGATCTCACTAAACATCGTCTGGTTATGGTCCGCCTAGAATCCTGTCAAAGGCTTTCTCATATGCACAAGACACAACACGTGCAGGAAACACCCGTGCAGGGGTGAGTATTACAATACCCAGTAGGACACCCCGAAACCCACAACGGAAAATACAACAAAGGAGAATTCCACAAATAAAGATAAAGTTATCTCTACACAGTACATGTCTATGGAACATATAACATGAATATCCAGATATACTCATACACAAATGGCCATCACTAAAATCGCCACTAGGATCCAGCTCGAAGATTCCACTAAGCATACCATCGGGAGAACACACTTCTAGGTCTGAAGAGAGGGACATGAAGTACTCATTCCGGGAGATCACACTCCACAAGTACCTTGGGAACAAGATGCTCAGATGAGGATCACAGCCAAGTCATGGGGTGATTCTGAAAACTCAGTATAAGCTAATCTGCTAAGCAGAGGATCGGCGCCCGGGTAAAGTTGGTCACGTCAATACCATGAACTCTACCTAGGGTTCCTGGAATTAATAGAGGATTCGGCTCTAAGTATCATAGAAGGGCTTCCAAAAAACTCTATTTAGGAAGTTCCGCTGAAGGGATCATACTGCATGAAAGAGTTGATACCAGAACCTTCAGGGGATTACCAAGGGTACGAACCCTAAGAACTAGTCCAAGTCACAGAAGGCAAGTGGCTCAAGCCATGAAGAAAAAGTTACACGGCGTGTAGTATGGTTACACGCCGTGTTCCTTGACCCTGGGTACTGCCCCTGTAAACGGCCCGTGTCCTTCGTTTAAGCTGTGCAAAAACAAACTACACGGTGTGTAGAAAAGGTACACGTCGTGTTCCTTGACCCCGGGTGCTACCCGTGTAACCGACCCGTGTCACTCATCTTGTCTAAAGCAACTACACGGCGTGTAGAAGAAATCACATGTCGTGTTCGAGTACCTGGGCTCGCTCCGTGTACGCTGGCCATGTGCCCGTACACGGTCTATGACCGTGTCCATGTCACCTGCCCGTGTACCAGTACATGGGGAACCACGTGTATCTGGCCGGGGAGGGTATACACGGTGTGTCCGTAGCCGTGTATCCTTCCTGTGTCTGTGTACTCCCGGAGTACACGCCGGGTAACCCTTCCGACGAACACAGGCCGTGTAACCCATACTACATGGCGTGTAATTGGGAAATTTACAGAAGCGTTGTCTTCCTCCGTGCGCCTCGGCTGTTGCTCCGGATCGTGATCCCACCATCCAATCATTATGAAACTCCGAATTTGGGGTCGTCCCACCCCTACAAAAACGATTTTTTCAGTTTTGGGCTTCTGATCGGTCATGAAAACACATCACGATCCGTTCTCACGGAAACACCCTAAGAACGAAAACTTCTGAACCGCGTTGATTCATCCGCCGTCGGACCTCCGCTAGGTCGTCTCGACGTTGGATATTTGATTTCGGATCGTTGCATCAACAAATGAATGTGAAACGATCAATTCCCTCCAAGAATGCGTAGAACACGATGATTAATGTGAGGGGGAGGGGGAAAGAATAAATAAGAGGGGCGAACCTCGATCATTGTTCGTGATGATCTAGGTTTGCCGCCGTTAGATTGAAAGCCAAAACAAACTCTAGAATCAAAGCCTCAAATCCCCGCATGAACTCGTCCCGCAAGAACGATCAAACCGCGGGCTAATATATTCGTGGATTAGTCCGCGTTTGTCATAGAAATCAAAAACGAGGGAAGGAGAAATCAAAAAAACAATTATCCTACCTGGATTCGCTGCGTTTTCCGGTGAAGATCTGCTCGTCGCATCGTTGTCGCCGTCGAAATCCGTCATGAACGTCGTTGTCGCTGTGTTGGGGGTTTCCTCCAGAACCTCCAGGGCTGCCAAGGGTTTTCAGGGTTATGGGGTTGTAACCCTGGACCATGGTGCAAGCCTATTTTTTAAAGAGGTTAAAGATATAACATTATAAAATATATTATTACAAGAATAAAATATTTTTATTAAATATTTTATTACAGTTGCGTCCAAAAAAACTAGATTTCACCACCAACCTGCACCGGCCGAAGTTAGGCCTCGCCTAAGGTAAAAGCGATGTTCTGAACTCAACGGTGCCCTTGGATTTCTAATTCGAGCACCCGTTCGGGGGTTATTCCACTTTTTCAGGAAAACTGTGCGCGTACATAATTTAGTTATTAAATTAATTTCAAACATTTGTCCCGGGCTCACCGGGCCTCGGAACTGCACGTCGTCTCAGAGCCTGGTCTCGAATTAATACCCATATAATATTAAAATAATACATGGAAAAAAATCTAGGACATTACATCACACCCACCTTAGGGATTTTACGTCCCTGAAAAGCCAAAACAAGGGCCAATCAAAAGGATGTGGGTACTGCAGGTGAATCTGAGCCTCCCGCTCCCACGTGCTCTCCTGGAGAATCCTGTGCTGCCACCGAACATGCACCAAGGGAATAGATCATCCATGAAGGATCTTCTCTTGCCAATCCTCAATCTCCACTAGGTACTCAGCAAAGGTCACTCCATCGTCGATGTCCAGCCCGCCCCAGTCGATGACGTGCAATGGATCATGCACGTACCTCCGTAGCTGCGACACATGGAAGACGTTGTGTACCCAGTCCTTCTGAGGAGGTAGATCCAAGTGATACGCCACCTCGCCAACTCTACTCAAAATCTGAAAAGGTCCAACAAACCCCAAGGATAGCTTGCTGCCTCGGCCAAATCTATGCAATCCCCATCGAGGTGAGACCCGAAGAAATACATGGTCTCCCTCCTCGAACACCAAAGGCCTCCGCCTCCGGTCGGCATAAGACTTTTGCCGACTCTGTGCAGTCTTAATCCACTCCTGGATGACCTGCACCTTCTCTTTAGTATCTCTCACCTTCTCTGGGTCCATGAGTGCTGAATCTCCCGGGTCAGTCCAGCAAAGTGGCGACCTGCAGGGTCGCCCGTACAGAGCCTCGAATGGTGCCATACCAATAATGGAATGATAACTGTTGTTATAAGAAAATTCCACCAGTGGTAGGTGATCCTCCCAGCTATGACTGAAGTCAAGTATGAAAGCTCGTAGAATATCCTCCAGGACTTGGATGGTCCACTCTGTCTGACCATCAGTCTGGGGATGAAACGCTGTGCTCAAGCGTAACTGAGTCCCAAAAGATTCTTGCAAACCCTTCCACAACTGGGATGTGAAACGAGAATCACGATCTGAGACGATCATGGATAGTACTCCATGAAGCCGAACTATCTCCTTCATGTAGAGGCATCCCAAGATCTCTACTAAACTCTGCTCCCATATGGCTAGGAAGTGGGCCAACTTGGTGAGTAGATCAACGATCACCCAGATGGCATCGTGTCGCCTGGACGTGCGTGGTATACCTATCACGAATTCCATGGATATCCCAACCCACATCCACTCTGGCACCTCAAGGGGTTGAGTCAAGCCTGCTGGCACCGGGTGCTCAGCCTTTACTTGGTGACATGTTAGGCACCGAGAAACAAACTCTGCCACATTCTTCTTCATCCCTGGCCACCAGAACTGACGTCGTAAGTCCTGGTACATCTTTTCCACGCCTGGATGGACCGCTAAAGGGGGTGTATGGAACTCCCTTAGAAACTCCTCCCACAATGTCACTGGTACTACCGTGCACCCTCTGAAAAGGACAATGTGCTCCCCTCCTTCTGAATATCCATCAGCAGCATCACCTGCGGATATCTGAGCACGTAGAGTCTCACAGCTAGCATCCTCACGCTATGCTTCCCTGAATCACTATAAGAGTGGATGAGTAACAACCATCGACTGAAGGTAAGCTCCCTCATCTCCATCCATGAAGGAAAACTGCAAAGAAGCCAACTGCCATGTCGATTCATCCAGCAATTGCGAACTGGATTTCCTACGGAGAGCATCTACCACCACATTCCCCTTCCTAGGAGTATAAACGATTTCAATGTCATAATCCTGGAGGAGCTCAAGCCATCCCCTCTGGCTCAAATTCAGATCCTTCTGAGAAAAGATATATCTGAGACTTTTGTGATCAGAGTAGACGGTAAACCTCTCGCCCATCAGGTAGTGCCTCCACATCTTCAATGCGAAGACTACCGCTGCCAAATCAAGATCATGGGTCACGTAGTTCTACTCGTGTGGTCTTAACTGACGTGAGCCATAGGCAATCACCTCTTGCCTCTATATTAAGACACAACCAAGCCCGATTCTTGATGCGTCGCAGAACACTATGTACTCGACACCATCCTCCGGTAATCTCAATATTGGGGCACTCATCAAACTCCGTCTCAAATGCTAGAAAGCCTGCTAGAATTTCTCAGTCCACACGAAAGGCTATCCCTTTCAGGTCAAAGCTGTCATGGGCGCTGCAATCCTGGAAAAATCATGGATGAATCTCTGATAGTGGCTTGCCAACCCAAGTAAACCTCGCACCTCCGTCACGCTCCGGGGTGGCTCCAATGCTAGCACTGCCTCCACCTTTGTTGGGTCCACTGCCACACCAGCTGCTGAGATAACATGTCCCAGAACGTGGACCTCCTGTAACCAGAACTGACACTTCGAGAGTTTTCCATACAACTGGTTCTCTCGGAGTGTTTCTAGAACCATCCTTAGGTGTCTCCTATGCTCCTCCTCAGACGCAGAGTACACAAGGATATCATCGATGAAGACCACAACAAACCGGTCTAGATAAGGCTGAAAGATACGGTTCATGAGTCCCATGAACATTGCCCGTGTGTTCGTCACGCCAAAGAGAATCACCAAGTACTCATAGTGACCGTAGCGACATCTAAAATCCTTCTTTGGTATATCCTCTTCCCATACTCGCAACTGGTGATAGCCTGATCATAGATCAACCTTCGAGAACCATCGTGTACCTCTCAACTGGTCGAAGAGGTCACCGATCCTAGGTAGTTGATACCAGTTCTTCACAGTCACCTGATTTAAGCGCCGGTAATCCACACACAGCCTCAATCTCACGTCCACCTTCTTGGAAAACAGCACTGGGGCAGCCCAGGGTAAAACGCTGGGTCTGACAAATCCCTTCTTGTGCAGGTCGTCCAGCTGCACCCTCAGCTCTCAAAGTTCTGTAGGAGCCATCCGATAATCTGGTGCTGATATCAGGGTCGTCCCGGGTTGCAAATCAATTCATAAATCTATCTACCGACGGGGAGGTAGCCCGGGGACATCCTTCGGAAAGACGTCCTCGTACTCAGCCACCACTACTAGAAACTAGAAACTCGTAACATCTACTGCACCAAGGGCTAGGCTAGCCAACTGATGTGAAATCGGGATTTCCCTCCTATGCATGAGTCCATCCTACGCTGCATGGGCCTCTCTTTCACCGACAAAAGAGAATCTCGTTCCATCGCTACGGACACACTGCACCCTTCGCCTAAAACAATCAATCTGGGTATGAACTGTGGATAACCAATTCATTCTAAGAATGACATCGTAAGGCCTCGACGCTACCACCAAGAGGTTCCAACCGAAACTCTCGCCTCCAAGGGTCAGGTCACACTTCCTGCAAAGGTGCGTGACCTCTGAATTTTCTCCAGTCAGTGTTTCTAAGAATAAGGGTCGAATCAACGGCTCAACTGGAATCTCAAGGTCTCGAACAAAATAAGCAGCCAGAAAGGAATGATTAGCACATGTGTCTATCAATACGGCATCCGAAGTAGGAAAGACACAGATAGCACCTCTAATCATTCCATGAGTACCTGGGTCATAAGCCTCTGCCACTTGCAGTTGTCCCAGCCTCTGTGCACCAGCTCCCTGAGCTTGGGGTGGACCTCTTGGGGGTGGTGGTGGTAAAGGGTCGAAATGCCGACCACCTCCAACTGCTCTCCCAGCTCCTCTGCCACTTCCGCCGCCTCGCGGATCTGCCTGCTCCACACATTGCCTTTGTCTCAGTAGTCCATCCACTGCTCCCATGTCAGTAGCACGACGAGTTGGAAAATCTCGAGTGAGATGTCCCCTGCCGTCACATGAGTAACATCGCCTCTCTCGAGGATGGCTGGAAGCGCCCTGTGAACCCTGTATGGTTGATCCCCTGTCCTGGGATCTCCTCTAGAAACGTCTCCTACACCTGGGTCCCTGACATCGGCTCCCTGCCGCCGAGGTCTCTGCACCAGCTCACCCACTACTGACAACTATCAGCAATCCCTACTCCGCCAGGAAGCTCTCGACCACCAAATCCCGCTCAAGCACCCCAACATATGTAGGAATGCTCATAGGGATGATGCTAGCTTGGATATCTCTGCGCAAGCCCCACTCAAAAGTCCGAGCTCTGAAGTACTGATCTCTGACCATATCCATTGAGTACCGCGAGAGGTTGGTAAATCTCGATGAATAGTCAGCCACCGTCATGGTTCCCTACTGGAGATGAAGAAACTCTTGTATACGTACTGCTCTCAGGGTAACTGGGTAAAACACCTCTTTGAAGAGACGCCAAAACTCTGACCATGAAAGAGTCACCTTGTCGTGAGTCTAGATGACCAAACTCCACCATCGCCCTACCGAGCCCTGCAGAAGGCTCGCTGCCAGGATCGCCATGTAGTCTGCTGGTGTCCTGACCAAACGGAAGAATCTGGTCACCGCCTCAAGCCAGTACTCTACTGCCTGAGAGTCAGGCTCACCGCGAAACATGAGGGGTCTCTTTATCTGAAATGCGTGGAGTGCACTCAGCCTGCGCTCTTCCTCCACTGGTACAGCAGGCACTAAATACTGCTCCACTGGGGGTGGGAAAACTGGCACGCCACCTGGTGGTAGAAATGGGGGATCTAGTCCCTGTATCAAAGCTTCATCACTGAAGGGGTCATCTTCATGATCGAGCTACTGGATCCTAGCAGGTGTGCGTCATGGAGGCATCCTGTTTAAGAAACAAGATGTATCACAGTCAGTGAGTATATCTGGAGAGCTGACTCAAGAAGGACATGAAAACCACAACCCATTCTTATATGATGCATGTACCATTACTTTTCCCCATACAACTAGTGTTTTCATGTTCTGAGTCGAAAAGAAAGTTATCAGAGCCCTGGTGTATGGATACGTCGACCGCCGCACCAACACTGGGGTCTCTGGCCTGAGAGCCGAACTCGAAACACTTAACACTGTTTCCCCAAACCAACTCATAGACTCTCAGTCCTAAGGTATAACCGACCACCTCTGATACCACTCTGTCACAACCCGTCCTGGTGGGGCCCGAGCCGCAACTCCCAATGCCC
The DNA here is from genome assembly GCA_963277665.1 of Viscum album. Classification (NCBI taxonomy): domain Eukaryota; kingdom Viridiplantae; phylum Streptophyta; class Magnoliopsida; order Santalales; family Viscaceae; genus Viscum; species Viscum album. The sequence continues at coordinate 1,132,106,206 of OY728134.1, read as the reverse complement.
ACCTCCAATAGGCCAGGTGCTGGTGACTAGCACCGAGTAGGCATGCTAATAACATGGGAGGCATTGCCTATAAACCTGTACACATGCACATGCATCTCCATGTCCACAAAGCTGAAAAGTAAAAACTACTAAAAGGAAAAGATGCATGCGTACACTAAAACACAACCAACAGAGTACGACAAGGATGTAAAGTACAGTAAAGTTAAACCCTGGGCCAAAAGTACAATCCCACAAAATGAAAGTCTGCAACAAGTCCAACCTATAGAGAAAAGGTACTGAGACTGCAACCTATCACTGAAGGAACATACCTCGGCCTCGTCTGATCTAATAGAACATTGTCCGGTCCTGGTCCACCTAGAATCCTGTCAAAGGCATGCTTGTCTGCACAAGACATGACACATGCGGGAAAAGCCCATGCAGGGGTGAGTATAACAATACCCCGTAGGACACCCCCGAAAACCACAAAGGAAAATACAATAAAGGAGAATACCACAAAGAAGGGTATAGTCAGCTCTGCACAGTATATGTTTACGGAACATATAACAAGAATATCCAGATATACTCATACACAAACAACCATCGCAAAAACCGCCACTAGGATCTAGCTCGAAGATTCCACTAAGCATACCATCGAGAGAACACACTCCTAGGTCTAAAGAGAGGGACATGAAGTACTCGTTATGGGATAACACACTCCACAAGTACCTTGGGAACAAGATGCTTAGATGAGGATCACAGCCAAGTCATGGGGTGATTTCGACAACTCAGTCTGAGCTAATCCGCTAAGCAGAGGATCGGCGCCCGGGTAAAGTTGGTCACGTCGATACAAGGAACTCTACCTAGGGTTCCAGGAATGAATAGAGGATCTAGATCTAATACTCATAGAGGGGATTCCAACAAATCTATTCAGGAAGTTCCGTTGAAGGGATCATACTGCATGAAAGAGTTGATACGAGAACCTTCAGGGGATTACCAAGGGTATGCACCCTAAGAACTCATCCAAGTCACAGAAGGCAAGTGGATCAAGCCATGAAGAAAAAGTTACACGGCGTATAGTATGGTTACACGCTGTGTTCCTTGACCCTAGGTACTGCCTATGTAGACGGCCCGTGTCCTTCATTCAAGCCGTGAAAAACCAAACTACACGGTGTGTAGAAAAGGTACACGCCGTGTTCCTTGACCACGGGTGCTACCCGTGTAATCGGCCCATGTCACTCGGCATGTCAAAAGAAACTACACGGAATGTAGAAGAAAACACATGCCATGTTCGATTACCTGGTCTCGCTCTGTGTACATTGGCCATGTGCCCGTACACGGTCTCTGCCCGTGTCCATGTCGCCTGCCCGTGTACCAGTACAAGGGGCACACCGTGTATCTGGTCAGGTCTGGCCGGGGAGGGTATACATGGCATGTCCGTGGCCATGTATCCTGCCCGTGTCCGTGTACTCCTAGAGTACACGCTGGGTACCCCTTCCGACGAACACACGCCGTGTAGCCCATACTACACGGCGTGTAGTCAGGAAATTTACAGAAGCGTCATCTTCCTCTACGCGCCTCGGTTGTTGCTCCGGATCTTGATCCCACCGTCCGATCATCACGAAACTCCGGATTTGGGGTCATCCCGCCCCTACGAAACCTATTCCGTTGGTTTCGGGCTTCTGATCGGTCTTGAAAATGCATCCCGATCCGTCCGTACAAAAACGCCCGAAGAACGGAAACTTCTGAACCGCGTCAATTCATCCGCTGTCGTCGTCGTCGCACCTCCGCTAGGTCGCCTCGATGTTGGATCTTTGATTTCGGATCGTTGCGTCAACAAACGAATGTGCAACGATTGATTCCCTCCAAGAATGCATAGAACGCGATGAAGAACGCGAGGGGGGGGGACAAGAATCAACAAGAGTGGCGAACCTCGATCGTCGTTCGCGATGATCTGGGTTTTCCACCGTTAGATTGAAAGCCAAAACAAACTCTAGAATCAAAGCCTCAATTCCCCACATGAACCCATACCACAAGAACGACCGACCCGCGGGCTAATCTGTTCGTGGATTAGTCCGCGTTCGTCATAGAAATAAAAAACGATGGACAGAGAAATCAAAAAAAAAACAATTATCCTACCTGGATTCGCTGCGTTTTCCGGTGAAGATCCGCTTGCCGCGTCGTCATCACTGTCGGAATCCCTCAAGAACGTCGTCACCGCCGTGTTGGGGGTTTCCTCCAGAACCTCCTGGGTCGCCAAGGGTTTTCAAGGTTATGGGGTTATAACCCTGGACCATGCCTCAAGCCACTTTTTTAAAGAGGATAATGATATAAGATTTTAAAAGATCTTATTGCAAGAATAAAAAAAATTTATTAAATATTTTATTACTTCTGTGTCCAAAAAAACCAGATTTCACCACCAACCTGCGCCGACCGAAGTTAGGTCTCGCCTAAGGTAAAATTGATGTTCTAAATGCAACGGTTCCCTTGGATTTCTGATCCGAGCACCCGTTCGGTATTTATTCCACTTTTTCAGTAAAACTACGTGCGCACATAATTTAATTATTAAATTAAATTCAAACATTTGTCTCGGGCTTACCGGGCCTTGGAACTGCACGTCGTCTCAGAGCCTGGTCTCGAAATAATTCCCATATAATATTAAAATAATACATGGAAAAAAATCTGGGACATTACAAAGATAGTTAGAGATCATCAAGGATTATGACTACTCAATCAACTAACATCATGATCATGAAAATAAAGTGGTGGATCCTCTATGTAAAAAGTTTCATGCGTCTATATCAATGATGATAATTGAGAAGTATTTAATATTCTTGTATTTTCAATGTATGGAAATAGGAATCATTAAGGGAGTAACATCATCAATCCTTTCTCAAATGATTGTTCAACCATCACGTATAGACAATATAAAGGATGCTCAAATAATTGTTGAGGAAATTCATAAAGAGGTGGAAGATGTGAGAAATGGAAAATCCTCATAATTCCAAATAGATGAGGAAGGAGTCATTAGATTTGGGTCATGACTATGTGTATCATATAATAAAGAGATAAAGAATGATTTTTTGAATGATGCACAAAACTCAACCTTCCCTATTTACCATGGGAGCACAAAGATGTATTGAGATATCTATGAGAACTTTTGGTGGGACAATATGAAGGAGAAGATTTCTGATTATATATCAATGTTCTAGGTATGACAACATGTGAAGGATGAAATTAAAACGTATAAGGGGTTGATGTAACCATTAAGCATACCAACATGGAAATGGGAAAACATAACCATGGACTTTATCACTAGACATCCAAAGACATTCAGAGGAAACAATTCTATACGGGTTGTTTTGGATCATCTTAAAAAGATAAATGACTTTATCACAATTTTAGAGGATTTATCACAAGATAAACTTGTATGGATATATATCAGATAGGTGGTATGTCGTTATGGTGTACCACTATCAATTTTATCCGATCAAGATCTAAGATTCACTCCATATTCTCGAAATGTCTCCAACATGTTCTAAACATTGTGATGAACTTTAGTACGACCTATCATCCCCAAATGGATGGCCTATCTAAGAGAACTATTAAAACAGTAGAATATATGTTGAGGGAATGTTTTGTGGGCTTCAACGGTGGATGGGAAAAAAATATACCTATGGTTAATTTCTCCTACAACAATAGTTACCACTTGATCATCCAAATATCCCATAATGAATCCTTTTATGGGAAAATATGTAATACATTGGAATGATGGGATGAAGTTGGTGAACATAAGATGTTGGGGCCTAAAATGGTTGAAGAAATGGTGGAGAATGGGGAAACCATTTAACAGTACATCAAGGCAGGCCAAATTTGAAAAAAGAGCTCTGTATACTATTTTTTAAGAGACATTTTGTTTAAAGTCGGGGAAAAGGTATTCCCCTGTATATCTCCATGGAAGAAGATCGTGATATTTGGGAAGAAAGGAAATCTTAGTTTCCGATACATCTACCCCTTTTATATTCTTGATCATTTTGAATATATGGTATTCCTTCGCATGTACTAAATTTAGAGGTGGTGTAGATAGAAAATGATCTCTCATACGAGGAGCGGCCAGTTAAGATCATAGATCATAGAGATAATGTTCAACACAATAAGACCATTCACATGGTCAAATTACTATGGAAGAACCATAAGTATGAATAGGAAACCTGAGAACCTGAGAAAATGATGAAGGATAATTACCCACACCTTCATTCAATATAGAATGTAAAACAAAATTTTGAGGGTGAAATTTCATAAGGGGGAATCATTTAATGACCCAACATTTTTTATCAATGGAAATTCACATCCTAAAATTATGTCATAATTACATACAATACCATTAATAACTAAAAGAAAACTTTATAAATGAAGACATAATGAAATAAGAGGTGTTTATAGAAGTGAAGGAACCTATACTAATGAAATAGTAACTTGATATTTGGAATAGTAATTTGACCCTTATGAATAGTAAACTATAAAATAAAATAGTAAACTCACCTTTGAAGGTATAAATAAAATTTATCAATATTATAAATGCAAATAAGATATAATTATATCCAATTATAAGTATATAAATGTTTTAGAAATCATTAATAAAGTGTTGATTTTTTTACAAAACCTAAGTGTTTATTTTCAATTTTATAATTAATATAATTTTTTAAGAGAAACTGTATTTCCATAAATTGTAATCATAAAATAATAATTTTTTATCTCATGATTATCATATAATTTAATGATATCTTAATGAAATTTTCAATGTTTTACAAAATCAGTTTTAATTTTAAAATTTTTATTTTCTAAGTAAATGATGATTTTAATTAAAAATTAAATTTATCATATTTAGAAAATTAATTTCATAAAATTGATTTTATTTTTGATTTATATACATTGAAAAGTGGTTTGATTGAATTTTTTGGTTTTTTTAAATACTTGATTTTTTGGTGAATAGTAAAATATGATCATTTACGATAAAAGCTAAATACATGATTTATGGAGTCATAGATTATATATGACTGATGTAATCCCAAAATATCAAACTATACTACATTATTTTAATATATTTTATGATAATTCTCAAACTATTCAAAATATTGTGGCAAAATAATTAAATAATGAATAAAATAATTAGAAAACACCTCTCTCCTCCCCAATAAATACCCCCTCACTACCTCTTCTCCTCACACCTCTCGAGCTTTGAGACTTGTCCAAATTCTATTCAAATATCTTAAAAAGACCCTACAAAAAATATATGAGACTTTGGTCTCAATAAAAATCCAAAACCTATCCCCCTAAAGAGGTTCTTAAGAATACGGATTCAAGAGGTAAAATCACCTTTCTTTTCTTTTAATTTCATTTCATGTTATTTTCTTTCAATTTATTTTCATGTTATTTTCATTTCTAAATTTATCCTCCCCTCACCTCATCCAAATGCTATGATATCTCCAGTTTATTACAAATTATATAATTTTATTATTCTAACAAAATAATCCATCATCATTTCATTCCCCTCTTCTTTTGTACAAAAGATGAAAACATCATCTATGATGTGTTAATTTATCACATTCAAGGATGAAAAAGTTTACAATTTCCATTCCCTAATTCAAGACATATCATAAAACAATTTTTCAAGATTAAAAAGATTATAATATATGTATTATAGCCTATGTAATGTTCATAAACTATTAAATATACATAATATTAATTAACAAAACAAAACAAGTTTGTGACGATAAAAAAACGCAAAAATAATCTAAATGATTATCACTAAAATATTATCTAACGAATCATATTCATAAAAAACTAAAAATATAATTATATAAACATTTTATATTATTTACATTAATTAATAACATATAACTTAAATTCGATAAACCATTCTCATTTTACATGATTTTTCATACATTATATAAGTAACCAATCAAGAAAACGAAGGAAACAGATGCTCTCAAACGATGAAATTAAACAATATAATACATAAAAGGACATAAATGAACTTAATAAACATTAATAAATCAATTAAATACTGAATAGGTTCTGGAATTAATTAATTAATAGATTTAATTTGATTATCACAGACACTAAGATCAAGTGCAAAACCGTTTCAGACATAAGGTAAGGGATCCTTTCCAAACATCCATTTTTTCCTTCGGTTTAAAATTTATTTATCTTTACCCAAATGTAACTCTTATTTATTTTTTATATTATTCTTCTAAATTAAGTTTATGTCTTCCAAAATAATGTATCCAAATTAGTTCATCCTTCTTTTATGGGGAAATACTTGGTTTAAGAAGGTTCCTTTCTCAATTCTTCCAAATAAGCTAGCTTGATTAAGGGGGACTTCCTTAATTCTTACCCATTTTCAAGTACACTCCATAATATGTTTTATTCCACCATTATTTTTCTAAAATCACACATTTTATTTTGAAAAAATTTCTTGGTTTATTTCTAATTTTATATAAATTATTATTCTTTTCCATCTTTACACTCTCTTTAAGATTTTCCTTAAACACACTAAAATGTTTTATTTCGAATGTTTCTTAAACACTATTTTCACATGTTTTAAATTAATTTTTAAATAACTTATCATGATATATTCCTACATTACCTTATGAATTGACATTTATGATTTAAATCCATTATTTTATGGACAGCATTATGATATTCCATTTTCTAATGCCTTTTAACTTGATTATGATACCCACTTATTTCCATAGGTAACCCTTATGTTTATGTTTGATTCTTTATTGAGAAGAAAAATTCATGAAACTTTTATGATGGGTGTTCCAAAATATCACTCTAATGCATTGTGTAATTTTTAGTCTCATGTGACTTCATGTTGGGACTTGGAGTGAACCTGATTCCTTTTTGGGACTTCGTCCAACATATCTTGGAAGTTAGCCTTGACTCATGTTATTTCATGTTATATGTTTCTTCCACATTAATAGGATTTCATGTTTATATGTTCTCATGTTATACATGTTATTATTTCTTATGTTTATTCATTTTTTATGCCTTTATGTCATCAGGTCATTCCTTCAAACTAATTTTTTATTTTTTCATGTTCTTATTACCTTACTGGGATTTTTAGATTATCCTTTTTGTTCATGTATTACCCATGTTATCCTATATAGATATAAGGGCAAAAATGGAGTTAGGAGATCATTATGAACATTAAATAAAATATTTTTTTTGATTCATGATGTTTAATTATGTACCTAATCTTTCAACAGACTAGATTTTTTTATCCTTGGCTTATAATTTGATATATAATTATACTTGAAATCATGTAATAATATCTGTAAAATGCTAGGGTCACTATAATATTCTCCTTCATATTCACCTATCATATTCAACCAAATGGTTTACTCTGAAAAAAGGGATTTCTGGTTTTTATGAACCCTTACATCACCATGCTAGAAATCAGTACCTTAGTACATTCTAGGTCATTCCCGGCATGATTATCCCACACCATACTCATGAACCGAACACTTTTTACTATGATTTACAGTCCACATACACAGAATATTCAAGTGGATTCTACATCCTTGATTTTACATCACCATGTTTTTACCCTTTCTCAAACTAGGGAAGTGACACTCAATTATCAAACCTTTTGATGGATTGCATCTCATGATTCATAACCACAGGGTGCAGGGCTAGAGCTTCACAATTATAGATATGAACTACCCTAGGGTTCTAGAACCCTTTAAATATTTCCTTTATTTCTATAGCCAACCTCATCATCTAGATATTTGAGTCTTCATAAATATTTTATGTCACTCATAAAGGAGTTTAGATCATGTTTTCATGACCTATCTATTGATGCATAAGGGCTTTGAACTAACAACTAAATGAATATCATCCTTGTTGGAAATGAACACTAATCCTTATGAGCCCTGGTAACCCTGGGGTGGAACCTAGAACCTCATGGTGTTATGGTTCATCCCCAACATGTCTACCTTATCCCATATTCATTGACTCAAACTATTATTTTATGACTTACATCACCCACATTCCAACTATCAATATGACCCTAGAAACCATGGTACTTATCCCTCATCCTCTATTATACCTGTAAATATTTAATGACCCATTGAAAATAGTAGATTCGCCTCTATTTTATAATGTTATTAATGTGTATGGACTTTGAACTACCAACTAGAGGTGTCCATTCCATACATTAAAGGAGATATAATAATCATGAGACTCAGTAAAACCATTGAAGATAACATAATCCTAGTATTTTTTGGGTAATTAATGGCATATATATAACATATTCTATGATCATTTATCAATTCCTTGTAAAATGATGTTAAAATTCATGGAATTTCAAGGTTCAAGAAAAAATACCCTACGCTTTAGTGATATAAGGTCCGAGATAAAACACCCTAAACTACATCGATAGAAGGTCTGAGATACGCTAAACAATAATGATTGATGGTCTGAGCTAAAATAATCTAAACTATAGCAAAGTAAGGTTTGAGCTACAATACCGTAAACTACAGCACATTAGTGATATTAGTATACAAGAATAAAAATGATTCAAATCCTCTGATCCCACCTCCCCATATTGATTTATAAAAAATCCATATATGCTTGAAAAGTCCATAAAATGTGGAAAGAAAATAGATCACACTCCCTCTAGGATATATATTTTACCCAATTATCCTTCTCTGAATCAAGTAATCTTGAGATACCTGGAGTAGATATATCAATGAGGAATCTCATGGTGTTGGGAATTCTTGATCATTTCTAGTGACAAAATTGTTATGATTTAAATGTCCAGATCCAAGAATTCTAGTATAATTGATATTATGAAAAGTATATGTTTCATTGATGATTAATGTGACATAAAGCCATAGAAATTTCATGCATATAAAGAATAAAAGAGACCTATAAAATTGAACATAAAGTTAAGAAGATCTATTAATTAATAGAATGAAAAAGGAGGGATCTCCACATTTCATTGTATATACAAGAATTTTCATAAAAAACAATATACATATCAATGATTTAACAATAATAAAATTTGGTCAACTAAGCTGGCCAAGTTAGCAAGAGTCTGGTGAGAAGTGTCGATTAAATGCTAAAGAGTCAATCAAGTTGGTTATTCTGCTTCTATCCTGGGACAAAAAGAACCAATAAAATTTGAGAGATCCTAAACCATTTTCTATGTAAATTCTAGATAGAATGATATTTCTGTAGATCAGACCTTGATAAAGCTACGATCTTTTCATACTGCCATATATACACAGTTAGGATGTCCATTTGGGCTTGTAGATTAGATAATATTCTAGTATCCATTCCAATGCCTCTATATATTTCTTCATGAATTGGGTCAAGGTATCCCTGTCATCCAGATTTTGAAATTCCCTCTAACTAGAATCCAATTATTTCCATGCCATGAATATTTACTACATGATTTCATGTAATGATTTAGGGTTGAATCCACCCTCCCCCAAATCATGGAAAAATTGGAGAAGATGTTCCTCATGGTCACAGAATGTCCTAAGGGGAGTCTCAATTATTAGTGTGTGAATATTTTTCTATATTATCATGTTTTATGTCTAAAATTATGTGGATTATGGAGTGGGTATTTCAAACGTGGGGAAAACTGGTTGAGCTAATGAGGAAGTAGGAGATTAAGTCCAATATACTCTTCCCTTAAAAGATGTTCCATATGATGCATTTATGAAAGGACCGTATTACTAAAAACATTATCCCACACTAATCGGATTATATTCATCATAATGATAAAATTTCCTTAAAGACTCTCCCAAGTCCTCAATCAATTTAAATTTTGTTGTGGATAGAGAATTTAGTGAGGAAAATGGTTTTTGAACATGACAGACTAGCTTATTCAGCGCTCCACCTGGATAGGCCTCTGCCTAAGAATGGGAATAGTCATGTGATAAAAAGAAAATGGGTTAATGAAGGTGGAAGGGTGAACATGACATTGGTGTCTTCATGCCCCAATATCATCCAAAATAGCTAGCTGATCCCGGGGTGTCGCTCTCCTCGCACACTAGTCAAAGGAAGGGGTGACCCTTTTGTTGTATCCAAACAAGCTATAAAAATATATATATTTATACAGGTCAAAAAATGATCATTTAATCCATTCTATATATATTAATCCCATCCTAAATGGAAATATTGTATGACCTTTCATCAAATGGTCCACCACCATTATCAATTGTTGGCTCAGTCAGTGCTGGATAAGACGTGAAATCTTAATGATCAGGTTTTCCTAACACATCAAAAACCTCATCAGGGCATAATTTGATGGCCAGAAACCCAAATATGTTTAGAAAATTGGGATGTAATAAGTCATTTCGGATCCCGGTGGTATTTTAATTTCAGTATTAGTGAAAATTCTCCCATATCCAACCGAATAAAAATTGGGAATGACCACTGATCCTATAGGTAGTGTTTCCCTACTAGATGTGTCCCAAGAGCTGTCAGAGAAATGAAAGAGTTAGCACTACCATACTGAGTTGTTGTCCCTATCCTAGAAATACTACCATCACAAGAATACTATCTAAGATTTATGATCACACATCCCTAATTGGGAAAATCCACCCCTTTCAGGACATGTCCATGAAGCCCGCCAACTTAAGGCTTGGTGATATCTCCAGAAAAACACGGTATCTCCATGAGGTATGATCACCGACTTCCAAAATGTTCTAATATGAATTGGTGTTATCACGAACCTAATTAAAAGTGTATAAATTATGGTGTATAAAATTATAAATAGCTCCATTTTGATAGAGGAAAATTTTTATCCAATCATTGAATGATATGAGAAAGAACATAATAAAATATTTTCTTAAATTTTAATTAACGGTGTTGATCATTTCCCATGCAAAGAATGGAGTCTGTGTCGGATCATCCATGATGTCCATGACAGGAAGGAATTCATCATTCATATCTCTGAGAGGGTATATCCCACCAAGTTGATAGATATCATAGAGACCCTTTTTCTATCTTTACATGTGACAGATGAAATGAGTTGGTTCCAAGGAACCAAAAACTAAATAATTCTCTAAGAAGGTTGGACTGGTGATAATCAATGAATTGGGAAACCCACACTGCTTCTTAGAGATAGACAGTGTATATCTAGTTCTCCATCACCAAAAAACACTACTTGACCGAGAATGGTCATGCCTATTCATTATAAAAGATTTCATCATGTCATATATCAAATTAAGAGTTCCAACTTCCACCCAATTTGTTCAAAGAAGATACTATTATGCTCAAATATCACTGAGTGATGGGATGGTTAGTGAAGCTTTAGATGTGTTGGACCTATGGGGAATTTTACAATATGATAACCCTTGGGATCTCACTACGACCAATCATTCCTCTTTAGAATCCATCATCTGAACATATTCGAAGGAGTATGAAACCCTGATGGACGGTAGGTTGTAGTCTGGATTAGGGATAACAATATCATACAACAGACCAACCCCATATAGGGGAAGTTAGTGTGATAAAGGAAACTTTTGGAGCATATACGGGAGGAGCCTTTTTAGAACCCTATTTTCAAAGAGTATGTGGTACTAAGGGTCATCATTATGATTCTTTGAATTCATTTTCCTCTAGATATCTTCAATAGAAGAACTATGTTGAGAGCTAGAACCCATATGAACAAAATAAAGTGGAATCTGTTACACAGATGAAAAACAAAATATTTTCAAAGAAAATGCATAAATTAGGTAACATCATGCTCATAAAATGAATCAAAAGGACATTTTTAAATCTCATATAAGACTCCTGAATCAACTGGATCATTAATATATCATTGTCCACATAAACCTACAAGACATATCGTAACTTCTCAAATAGTCATGAGACTCACGATTATGTGACCCTGACATTGTCTGGTGATATACATAATAGTTGAGTGGACATATGATTGAGCCACTAGATCATGATAAACCTTAAATATATCCATTTTTTAGATCAAATGTCCAACCTATTACCAAATATATATTCATGGTTGATTCAGACAAACATCTAGGAAGAACAAGTCTTATAAAGGATTTCTCACAAAAAGGGTCTTACAAATGGATCTTGTGATCGGTTCTTGTGGGAGGGTATTGGGAAAGGGTCATGAAATAGAGAAAAGGGTGTCAGCGCTCTGATTTTTTGGCATCCATTGAATGAACCACCATTTATTCCCCAATTTATAAGGCATTCCATGGAATACCAAACATCGCTCATTAGACCAAGCACCACCAAAATCCACTAAATAGTGACAAAACCAAAGCCTTAAGGGAGCATTTACTTTCCTTGAAATATATCCTTTTTCCCCATGGACATTGATCCTAAGGGATTAATTTTATTGTACCACACAAAGTTAACATTGTAAAATCTATAGGGGAATAAATATATGAATATGGATATTATTTCTTCTTCAAAGAAAGGATAGAAGGGGGTGTTTGAGATCACATGGATCACATGAACCTTCAGAAGAAACATGGTCATATGACCTTTAGGAGGTCATGTAGATAGTCTCACACAATGCATGACATATGGGATAACTCTTTGATCTTCTTTGAAAAGTCTTTCTACTCTTATGAAGGTGTTCAGGATACTAATTGATCATGTGATGATAGCCAGATGGGCTCTCCAAAGTCACACGACATGTCTATCAGCTGGCTCCTAACAACCATCAATAAATCATTGTAAGATAAAGAAGAAAATATCCACAAGGATGAATCATCATATGGTCATAAACTACATGTTTCGAGCCCCATTTGTTTTAAAAGACATCAAGGAAGCCCAAGCAACATTTCCGCCTTATCATACAAGATCTCGCGGACATGTCACCCTCATTAGCAGAAGGGATTCAAACATGTCCAGTTAATCTTGAACTCCCCCTTTGTCTCCAAAGACCATAAAGACTATTTTTTCATGATAATTATCGTGCATCACAATAGGAAACATTTTTTGTCATGCAATGCATCACCGATGGGAAGAGTTTTTTTCTTCGACAACACTTGAGAAAACTTACGAGAGCCCATACCCTTGTAAATAAATGGTGAAATACTACTAGAAAAGGGGGAGCCACTTGTGGTAATAAAATTCAAGAGACACACTCATGCACTCCACATGAACTAGAAAAATCCTTTCATAATAATGGTTTGATCTTGTGAAGTCCCCCTAGAATTCCATCTTTGTCATGTGGAAGATCCCCAACAAATCGACCCATGTCACATGAAAGCCTTTCAACAGGTATCCTGATCTCACAACGACCCTTGGACATGTAAGCCTAAAGTTGTGAAAGTCCTTTGGAATTCCTAGATGATTTGGAAATACCCCATTAATTTTCTATAATCAAAGATATGGTGAATTGATGAGGTGGTATCATGGTCACTGAAAATCAAGAGACACCCCCAGAATGACCTACTTCCAGATCTCAAGAAACACATGTCATAAAATCCTTATACTGAATCCAACCCATATTTTTGAAATACACATCATAAAAATTAGATAATATATAGGGTATAGAGGCCTATAAATCCCCCAAACCAATATGAAAAAAATTAATCCATGGATCCTTGCACCAGCACACACATGAAGAGGAGATAATTTCTCGAAGCAGATGATCATGTTATAGCAATGATTTTCAATCTGGTAAAGTCCAGTGAATAACCTATGAAATTATGAGACATGCATAGGAATTTCTCACGATCACTCGTAGATCATGTGAAGGAATTATGATGTGTTGTGTGAAGTGAATAACACATATCTACTAAATAAAATGAGACTTAAATAATATAACACTTAACAAATCTTTGTCATATGATATAAAATGTTTGAATAATGACTAAAAATATTGGATACTTATGCGAAGAAAATTTGCACTGATCCTCATGTACATCGCATGAACCAAACAGGACATGCGGCGACACTAGGATATGTCACCGAAATCATTAGACCCTCCTTTTCAATACTATTTGTATTATTTTAAGTCCCATGTACATGTCAAAGAAAGACACATGGAACCTCTGAACATGCCACCCATGTCTTCAAAACCCCTCCAGGATCACCATCTAGGGCATGAAATGTTCTTCAAAAGTGTCACCCAAATAATATAGTGGATCCAATACATGTCATCTACGTCTCATTATGGAACCAGGGCATGTCAACTGGCTCTTATGATGTTCTCAATACAAGACATCAAGATCTTGCGGTGTCCTCCAAACATGTTATCTAGATTTTGCAGTGACACCAGGATAAGTCATCCAGGACTTAAAGCACCATACAGACATGTCACACTAACTCTCACAACACCCTCCATGAATTGCATCCATTTTTGAGATGACACCAGGGTAATTCTTTAGTTACCCTAGTCTTTAAACTTATTATTACATTATGTTAAGAATAATTAAACATCAAATTCCAATCAATGTATCGTAAATTCTAGTGTATTTGTAAGATTAGGTACATAATTAAACATAATGAAAACATATTTTATTTAATATTCATAAAAAACTCCTACCATTCATTTATCTTTAATGTCTATATAGGATAACCTCGGGGAATACATAAACAAAAGGGATGAGGTAAAAGCCTGCTAAGGGAGTAAGCATAATATGAAAACATAGCACATTAGTTAAAAGGCATAACATGATGACATAAAGGAATTGAACATGAATAAATAGAAGGAAGAATGACATGTATAACATGGTAACTTATAATCATGGAATTATTGGAATGTGGAAACAACATATAACATGATATAAACATGAGTAAAGGCTAACTTTTAATACTATATAATATGGTGGAAAAGTCCTATAAAGGAATCAAGTTCACTCCATATCCCAACATGACGTCTCAAGAGACTAAACATTATCCAATTAATTGGAGTTATATTTGGGCACACCCATCATAAATTTTTCATGAATATGTGTGCTACATGAATAATAGAATAAGGGTTACCCATGGAATGAAATGGGTATCATAATCACATCACAAGGTATAATAAATGAGCATATCCTAAATGTGTCCATGAAAGAGTGAATTAAAAACATCGATGGAAATTTATAAGGGAAAATGGACATAAATAAATATAATTGAGGTTAATAAAGAGTTAATACATGTTAAAATTGTGTTTAATAGACTTTAGAAATAAAACATTTTAGTGTGGTTTAAGAAAAATATTAAAGATTCTATATAATGAAAAAGGGATAATTATTTGTATAATACCAAAAATGAACCATGATAGTTTTCCATGATATTATGACTGATTTTCTACAAATAAATGTGGCATAAAATATATTATAGAGTGCATTTGAAAATGGGTATGACTTTGATAAGTTCTCTGAAATTGGGCGTGCTTATCGGGAAGAATTGAGTAGGGAACCTTTTAAAAACATGTATATCCATGAAAATTAAGGATGAGTGGATATTGGTACATTATTTTGGAACATATAAATATAATTTCTAGGTTTTACATAAAAAATCAAAATATAATTTCATTTGGTTAAAAATAGATGAAGAGTAACCAGAAGAAATAATGGAGGTTTAGGTAGAATCCCTTACCTAATGTCTGAAGGTGTTCTTCACTTGATCTTAATGTCCTGAATAATCAAATTTCATCCAATAAATAATAATTCTAGAACCTTTTATAAATGTAATTGATTTATTATAATTTTATTATTTTCATTTATGGTCTTTTTAATTAGTTATAGTGATCAATTTTATCATTCGGGAGTGCTCATTTTCTTACTTTTCATGATCTGTTTTCTTGTATAAGAGTATGGAAGTTCATGAAAAATGGAGATAGAAATCCAGAATTGAAGATATTAGTTATTAATGAACATCCATAAGGTTAAATAATAATTTTTGTTTTGTTATATTGGTTGAGTATGAATCATTAGATACGATGTTAGCGATAATCGTTTGGATTATTTTTTGCGGTTTTCACTCATATCGAATTTTTTTTTGTTTTATTAATTAACATCTTGAGTATATAATTATTAAATAACATTACAAAGTATATCATACATATATTATATTTTTTAACCATATTAATTATGTTATGACCATCCTTGAAGGGCGTAATGAAAAAATAAAAAAAAATTTATCCTTGAATGTGATAAATTATCACCTCGCGGATGACGTTTTCATTACTGGAATAAAAGGGAGAATAAGGGGTTTGACGATTGATTATTCCATTAAATTTATTAAATTTTTGTATATGTGAGGTACTGGAGTTATCATACAATTTCTATGAGGGGAGGTGAGGATATAAAATGAAAATAAAGGAACATGAAAATAAATTAATATAAAAGGAAGAGGGTTTTACCTCTTGATTCCTTAATCTTGAGAACCTCCTCAGGTGATTGGTTTTGGTATTTTTATGAGACCAAGAGATCTTGGATATGGGGGAGGGTTTGAGAATATATTTGAATAGAATTTGGACAATTATAAAAGCTTGATAGGTGTGCGGAAAAGAGGTGGGGAGGGGTGGAATTTATAGTGGAGGAGAGTGATTTTTCTCATTATTTTATTCATTAGTTTATTATTTTTGCTCAAGAATATGAATAGTTTGAGAATTATCATAAATAATATTATAATAATGAAGGATATTTTTAGATTTTGGACTTACATCTCCTTGCATCATCTATGAATCCATAATTTCTGTATTTAGCTTTTATCATAAATTATGGTGTTTTACTATTCACAAAACATTCAACTATTTTAGAAAAATCCAAAAAAATCACCCAAACCATTTTTCTATGTTTATAATTCAAAAATGATCTCAGTTTTATGAAAATAATTTTCTAATTATGATAAATTTAATTTTTATTTAAAATAGTCATTTAATTATAAAATACAAATTTTAAAATTATAACTGGTTTTATAACACTTTGAAAAATTATTTAAGGTCTCATAACATTATATTATAATCATAAAACAAAAAAATATTAATTTATAAATACATTTTATGAACATAAATTTTCTTTAATTTTGTTAAATTAATCATAAAATTTTAATTAAAAATTTATGACTTTTAAAAATACTAACACTTAATTAATAATTTTTAAAATATTTATTTAATCATTCTATGATATAATTATATCATATTTTTACTTATATGATGACTAAATTTTATTTTTACTTTAATTGGTAAGGATACTATTCAATTAGATGATTTAATATTCATATGGTTCATGTTACTATTCATAAGGATAATATTACTATTCCAATGGGTCAAGTAACTATTCACCAAAAATTTACATTAATATTATCAAACTCTAAATATCAAACTAATCGCAATCGTGTTTGCCTGTTTCTTCAAAATTCAATTTACCGAAGCAGCAAAATTATGTTTAACAGCTAGGATATAACTATCTCATTTAAATAATTATAATAACAAAGTGTTATTTTGCAGAGACTCATTGTTTCAAGCTTTACATTCTATATTAAATTTATTTGTAAATCCTTAGGGTGTTATATTCTTCCCCCTTATGAAATTTCTATCTCAAAATTTTGTTTTATGAACTAAGGGTAAAATAGGTGAGGGTACTTTTCCTATTTCCGACCTGTAATAAGAAAAATAAATATAGGGTATTTAATACTTTTCTAATAAGAATATAAAAAATAAAACATTAAATAGATAAGGATAAGTTTTTAAATGAAAATTACATCCTAACTTGTGATTCCCTATGTTTCAATCCAGGTTATCCATGACCTATTTCCTAACATATATTCTTATAGATTTGTTTTACCTTAATAATGGTTTATAATAATCTTATGAATTTAACAAAGCATATCCATCAGGGGTGTCAAAATATGTGTGAAATAAGGCATGTTGTCATTTACCAGGTTACCCAAAGTTAGGCCCAGAAAACCTTTTCTGAGTTGTTACTTCTAGGTACATCTATGTCCAAACCACATCCATTTATAGTATATAGAAAGGGTTGTATTTATTGATAAACTCCTTACTCTATACTAACGAATATTTAGGGAGTTTTATCACACATAGTCTTATCCCTAAGGTTCTTGATAAATTTCTCTATTACTAATCTCTAAAAAAACTAGGCCATGCTCTGATACCAACTATAGTTACCCTAGCCTTTACACATAATATTACATTATTTTAAGCATAATAAGACCTCTAATTACAAGCCAAGGATTATAAAGTCTTGTCTATTTGGTTGATTAGGTACATAATTATACATCATGAAAACATATTTTATTTAATCTATATAATGATATCCTAACTCCCATTGAAATCCTATATCTTCATAGAATGGCCTTTGGGAAAACATGAACAAAAGGGACGAGCTAGAATCCCATTAAGGGAATATGCATATAAATAAAACATAACATATGGGTTAGACGACATAACATGAATACTTAAAGAAATGGAACAAGAATAAATATAAGGAATAATAACATGTATAACATGAGAACATATGATCATGGAATCATATTAATTTTGAAACAACATATAACATGACATAAACATGAGACAAGGATAACCACAAAGACTATAAAGCATGGAGGAGAAAGTCCCATAAAGGAATCTGGATCACTCCATATCCCAACATGACCTTACATGAGACTAAACATTACCCAATGCATTGGAGAGTTATCTAGTATCACCCATCATAAAATTTTCATGAATATGTGTGCCACATGAGGAATAAACATAAGGGTTACCCATTGAAGGAAATGGGTATCATAACCATGTCATAAGGCATAAAAATGAGAATATAATAAATGTGTCCCTCAAATATTGGATTAAAAACATATATGTACATTCATAATGGAAAAATAGATATATATCATGTTAATTGAGGTCAAAATAAAGTGAATACATTTAAAATTAGTCTTTAAGAGTCTTTATAAATAAAACATTTTGGTGTGGTTTAAAGAAGATAATAATGGTTATTTAAAAAAGAAAAGAAGTAATTATTTGTATGAAACCATAAATGAACCATAATAGTTTCCATGAAAAAAATAGATATTTTATAAATATAATAGTGGATTAAAACATATGATAGAGTTCACTTGAACATGGGTAACAATTCCATAATTTCCCTTAAATAGGGCTTTCTTATCAGGAATAATTGAGTAGCGATACTTTTAAAAACCTGTATATCCCAAAAAAATAAGGATTAATGGATATTGATACAAGATTTTGTATCATATGCATATCATTTATAAAATTTTCATAAAAACTAAAAAATAATTTCTTTAGGTTAAAAAGAGAGGAAGAGTAACCTGGAGGAATAATGGAGGTTTGGGTAGAATATCTCACATAATATCTGGAAGTGTTATTCACTTGATATTAATGTCATGAATAATCAAATTAAAATAATTAATTAATAATTATAGAACATTTTATAAATTTAATTAATTTATTATAGTTATATTAAGTTAATTTATGGTCGTTTTAATGAGTTATTGTGTTAAATTTCATCATTTGGGAGTGAGAATTTTCATACTTTTCATGATCAGTTTGCTTGTATAAGAGTGTGGAAGTTCATGTAAAATAGAAATAAAAATAAAAAATTGAAGTTATAAGTTATTAATTAACATACATAAAGTTAAAAGATCATATAATTCATTTGGTTATTTTGGGTGAGGATGAATCATTAGATAAGAAGTTAGTGATAATCATTTGGATTATTTTGGGCAGTTTTCGCTCACAATGAACTTGTTTTGTTTTATTAATTAACATTATGAATATATAATGATTCCAGAACATTACATAAGATATAATACATATATTATAATTTTTTAACTATAGGAATGGCTTTATGAACATATTTAATGTCGTTAATGGAAAATGAAAATTTTTCTTCCATGAAGGCGATAAATTAATGCCTCATGAATGATATTTTCATTACTATAATAAAATGGAGATGATAGTGGTTTAAGGATTTATTATTACATTATAATAATAAAATTCCAGAATATATGAGGTACTCGGGTTATCATACCATTTTTATGAAGGGAGTTTAGGAGAGAAAAATAAAAGAAAGGAACTTGAAAAAGAAATAAGAAGAAAAGGAAGAAGGTTTTACTTCTTGATTCCTTCTTCTTGAGAACCACCATAAGGGATTGGTTTTGGTATTTTGATGATACCAATATATCCAAGACATGGTGGAGGATTTTAGGATGATATTTTAGCATAATTTCTATAATTCCAAAAGATTTAGAGGTGTGAGGAAAAGAGGTGGTGACAGGTAGTATTAATAGTGGAGGATAGGGGTGTTTTCTCATTATTTTATTCATCAGTTTATTATTTTGGATCAAGTCAATGAATAGTTTTAGAATTATGGTAAATAATATTAAAATAACTAATGATAGTTCATGATTTTTTTGGCTTATATTAGCCTTGCATAATCTATGACTCTATAATTCATGTATTTAGATTTTATCGTGGATTAACATATTTTACTATTCACCAAAAATCAACTATTGTAGAAAAATCCCAAAAATTCACTCCAAGAATTTCTTGATGTCTAGAATTTAAAATTGGTCTACATTTTATGAAAAAATTTCTAAAAACTATAAATTTAATTTTTAATTAAAATAATCATTTAGTTGGAAAATACCAATTTTAATATAATAACCGGTAACACTTTGAGAAATTAATTAAAGTCTCATAAAATTATCTTATAATCAAAATATATCAAAATATTAATTGATGAACACATTTTTTTAAGATAAAATTTCTTTTAATTTATTAAATTAATCCAAAAATTATAATTAAATATTTTTGACTTATAAAAATACAAACACTTAAGAATTTTAAAAGTATTTATTTACTTGTACAATGATATAATTATATAATAATTTCACTTATAGGATGCCTAGATTTTATTTATACTTTCATTGGTGAGGTTACAATTCAATTGGTCGGTTTACTATTCATAAGGGTAATGTTACTATTCATAAGGGTAACATTACTATTCAAATGGGTCAAGTTACTATTCTAAAAAAATGTTGGTCTTATGAGACTCTAAATATCTTAAAAATCACATATGTTTATGTCTGTATTTCAAAATTCAATTCACATAAGTGGAAAGATTATGTTTAACTATTGGGTTATAACTATATCCTTTAAATAATTATAATAACCAAGTCTTGTTTCGTAGAGACTTAGTGGTGTGTGCATTACATTCTATATTAAATTTATTTCTAAGTCCTTAGGTTGTTACAAAGTCATCGGGATCAGGCAATGCATACCAATTATATTAGTTGATATCATGTAATGGCCTCCAAGATCTGCCATCTAGGTCCTATGATGTCCTCTGGAAAATTCATCCTTGGTCATGTGAAGGACTTCAGACAAGCTATCCATTTTATGTGACATTCCCTTGGTAATTCAACTACATCATGAAATTGTATTTAAAAATATTAGGAATATCTTCTCTGATATGTCAAGTATACAATCAAGGAATATTAGGAAGATAATCAACACATGTGAGGAAGATAAATGTTAGTTCCACTTGGTCAAATACCCTAAGAGGGGGTTAAATCAGGGTATGAAAAATTAAAATATCTTCCCCTTGTTATATTATTTCATTGAAAAAAAACTATCTTATCTCTTATTCCCATTGTAAAGTATGAATAGAATTTAAATCATTCATGAGACACAGAAATATTTACTTGGTTCACCCTCACTGGGCTACGTCCAAGGAGCATACAACGGTGGTGTGCTGGTGTACCAAATTCGATATGTCTCACTTCCAATAATGAGTACAATGTTCAGTCTAGATCTTCTCTGCCTAGGCTTTCTTCCTTTACAAGGTTTTGGTTATGCTCACTACATTCCCAGGGTAACTCTCTATGCCTATTTCTCTAACTCACTACCGATGGAAAGGGTCACCATCTTCCTCTTCCATCGCTCACTTCTCTTGGAAATGAATCCAGTCACAGTTTATAGATTTATAGGTCAAACACAGTTTATAGAAATATAGGTCCCATTATTTTAATGAATTCATGCATCCTCAATTTTTGGTTGATTCTATTTTTATGTTATTTTTTCACACATAGATGAAATCCAACTTCTAGCGTACTAATAGATATCGAAAAATAATTTTGAAAACTGATTTTAATCTCTTACAAGATTCCTTGTGAAAATCATGAACCACCTTGTTCTTCAGCATACAGTGTACCAGGTATGGTATGAAGAACAACTCCTTCACGTACCACTTCAACATCCGAGCACCTCCATTCATCCAAGGACTACCTCCACTATGGTCATCACATACCGCCTCTGTGTACCGACTCTACAAACCTTCTCTATGAAACACACTCTTTCCACGAACTGTTCTCTTTTCACAGACTACCTTCACTTTGGAAGATTGTATCTCCTATACATATCGTATTTCTTTATCCTCATACCAAGATTCCTCCTTAGTGTACTAGACTTCCTCCTCCACATACTACTTCCTTTTCAGTTGGAGTTCTCTATAAAAAAATTTAGTATAATTTCTTCCTCACGAACCACTTCTCCTCGCAAAAATCCTCCCTACGAACCACTTTCTAATTTTTCCAAATTCTCAGAGAAAATATATGTTCTATATTGATATTTTCCCTCTCATTTTTAATCGATGGGATTAGAATTCCTTTTATAGGAAAAGATATACACAAAATTTTTTAATGTAAGATTTACCAAATCTTTGCTTCAGTATAGCCTCCATCACATACCAATTCTCCTGCTGTGAACTACAACCCTTATGCATACCATTTTTTCACAGAGGTCTACATACATCCATTTATTCTATATATTTGATCTTCTCCACCAATGAAAACCCATCCATGTATCACATCTACTTCTTCTGTGAACCATTCATGGTTTCATGGACTACTCCCGCATACCATTCCTGCTGCCTACTACATGGTCACAAACCCTTCCCAGACATGGTACGCAGTCTATGTCCCAGAATCTATGTTTCTATTTATTTTTTGATTTTGTTCGCCGCTCTTCAAAATTTTCATCCCTTTGAAGAAATACAAACATTGCCAAACACAAATTCACAATTTTGAGGTCTAAATATTTGGCACACTAGGAAACTGCACCACCTTAAAAAAATTCTTCAGTAAATACCAACCATACTCATTTGTGGTCATCTATCTTCGTCAAAAAACACAATAACACCCAAAACATACTGAAAGGACACATTGAGGGATTTTTTACCAACAATAAGAAGGTTGGGTCAAGAATGAATCCAAGGACTTGATAACCATGTCCAACCTCTATAATCATGGAATCCTAAGTGTGTACGCCCCGATCTACTAAACTATGAGTACTCTAATTCCTATAATAACTATGATATGTAGGAAGCCTTCCTAAGTCATAATATCAAATGGGAATCCACTTTAGTGTAACCATTACCATGTCTTTGACATTTCAACCATATGGATCAAATAATTCCCATGGACTGGTCATTCTACCTCATCCATCAGCGAACTAAAAAAGTTAACTCAGCTATAAGAACTCGGATTCCTGCAATAACTTGGATATATAGGACACCTTCTTAATGCTTATGCTGAAATGGGAATCCACTTATGTTTAAGTCCCACCATATATCTGAAAAATCGTCCATCTAGACCTAATCATTCCCAAGGGATAATCATTCTTCCTTATCCATTAGCATACTAATAAGTGAATTGAACTATGATAACTATGATTCCTACAATAACCAAGATATATATGACACCTTCCTAAGGACTAAGCTCCATATTAATTCTCCAAAGGGTTTTCCCAGTACATAGGTCCAACATCCATATGCAGTGAGACTAGCTACTT
Organism: Viscum album; assembly: GCA_963277665.1. Taxonomy (NCBI): domain Eukaryota; kingdom Viridiplantae; phylum Streptophyta; class Magnoliopsida; order Santalales; family Viscaceae; genus Viscum; species Viscum album. The sequence continues at coordinate 1,132,082,400 of OY728134.1, read as the reverse complement.
CTTATCCCTTATTATTAACACCGAGCATGTATCACATGGTCTTAGGGTGTAAATTTCCATATCATTCACATCATGAATCTTCACAAGCCATGGAAACCTTAGTGTGTAAGCTCCAATGAGTGTTATGATATGAATCCCTCCAAATAAGTAAATATTACATTAATAAAATCATGAGCACATGATCAAACTATGATAACTCTAATTCATTCCATAACTTGGACATGTAACGAGTATCCTTGATAATTGAGCTAAAATACTTGTTGCTGATGTGATCGCACACATTTCCTTTACACATGACGTTAAAAAGCACGGTTTCAAAAAACTATATGGTATAATATTCATACTATATAGAGGATATGAAGGATTCCATATAGAGGCTCAATATTATCCTCATCATATTAAATTCCTCCCTAGGTGGTAGAAAATTCTGAAGCACCTGACAATGCAGCTCCAACATATAAGTAGCCATGCATCATGGGGAGTGGATAAAGAACATCATATACATATATATATGAATTCACTAAAATATTCCCCTTCATATATAAAATAGATTTAACCTATGGATATTTTGTTAGGGTAACCAATCAGTTAGCGGTATTTGGAAAAGATTCATTAAAATATCTTAAATCTAAAATAGATCCTGGGAGTTTGAAAAAATTCTCCCCAAAAGGGAATGATGAGACTGACTTTTCATCCTATCACTAAATGTGTGTTCCTAAGTTCCATTAGGTATAAAAACCCAACTAACCTATAGGCTTTGGTAATTAGGTAGGTACCAAACTATGTATGTGGGGAACAATGGTATTTTTCATTAATAATGATGATGAATTCACCTCTTTCTAATGAAACAAAACATGGAGAACCATGTGAAAACTCATTTAACCTTGGAACCTCTTTCAAATGAAATGGATAGACTGCCCAGTTATCATCTTACAATCTTTTACAAATCATGATGGTTCCCCAAGAAGGTTTTTCTCATCTTTTTCATCTAAAAATGACTATGATATACTCTTTTCATATACCAGCCGCATTGTCTTACTCAATAGGGAGATCTCTATATTGTCTATGATTGTCGATAAACTTCTTCCTTCCTAGATCTATTTCAAAAAAATGGAATTTATTATATTATCTCATTTTGAATTTTAAGTCATAATAAATAAGCCTAAATTTTATGTAGCACTTAAAAATATATTTAAAATTTATGAATTGTTAATCCTTAAATCATAAACTAGGTTTCTTAAGAAATATCTTTAAATCAAAGAAATATTATCATATCATTTGAAATGGTTTGTAATGAGAATTTTAACTAACAAAAGAACATCACATGGGAGTGAATAAAATAGGTATGTAGTAAGACCTATTGTCATGCACCAGTTAATTCTCTAGTCAAGCCCCACACCATTTTTAGAGTTATTACACCAAGGTAGAATGATACCATAATGACATCTCCTTATAGTATACAGAGAGGGTTTTATTTCAAGGTGAACCACATAATCTATTACATCAAAAAACTTTCATGATATTTTTCTACAATTATTCAAATCCTCAATTTCTATTATAGATTTATTTTGTATAACCTATTCTTTACTAAATCTAGTTCCCAATATTTCTACTAAAATTTATCTCATACCAACTGTAACAACCCCAACTCCGGTAACCCAAATTCGGTGGTCATTTTATTACATTGGCATAAGATACAAAGGACCTAATATTGATGGATAGAGCATTTTAGTAGTATTGAAGTACTGGATACATACATGATACCCAATTTTCTTTGGAAACACACATAGAACATTATAAAAGAAAATTTTCTATATCCTTGAAACTCATTCAAAAAATACTTCTTCATATCTAGGGGAAAGGAAACCAAATAAGGGTAAGGTAAAATTCTAAGTAAGTGTAAAATATAGTGGAGTCTATCATGAGTAGGTATATCATAATCAATATAGAGAAGTAGATAAATGAAAACATATTCCATTAAATCAGTATATTGGTCATGAAATGAGGCATAATCAATATGGAAAGGTAAACAACTAAAAAAACTTATATTTAATCAATAACGAAAGAAAAAAATGAATCCATGTATCATATTAATGTTAAAATATGATGGATAATAATAAATAAATTATCCATGATGTATTTTATTATAATTTCATATCATGATCTTAAGAAACATGATACAAATAACATTAATAAATTTTTTGAAGAAGTTTTAAACTATGTGTAAAAATCCATTTATTTTGGCCAAAATATTTTTATCACGAGACATGTTGATGCACCGTGGGGGTATATATAATCGGGACCCATCAATAACTAAATTTCTGAAGCATTCTATATATATTTAATGATCAATTAAATTTAATAAAAATATCCCTTGTCAATAAATATCTATACTGAGTAAAAAATCATGGATTTATCTAGATTTTTCCCTAGTCAATCAAATAAATTTCATCATAAAACACCATATGTAAAAATGATAAATAGTTTAGGAAATAATCATATCAATGGTAAATAATAGGGATATTTAATGTTAATGTAATTTCCAAGGGGAACAATAATGTGAATGTTTCAAGATAATCTTGACAACAACAAAATCAATGAGAGGTAGTATATATTTTGATGTAAATTCATGTCCTTTAGAATAAAAAATTAAATGGAAGTAAAATATTAAAATAATATTTCATAAAAGTGTTTCCTTTATAAAACCATTTAAAATGTGTGTAAGAATAAAAATAAATTAAAATAGTTATGGCAGCAGGGAAATTGGTTATCGTCATATACATTAAAAACACTCTTTTTTTCTTTTTATAAAGAAATATAAACATTTACCATTAATATAAAACTAAAAATATTACTTTAAAATAGTATTGAAATTCAAGAATAATATAAAATTTAATTAATAAATCATTTTATTAAATAAAGTTAATTTTGTAAAATAATTTAGAAAACATCGATATAGAAGAAGAATATATGTGAATTCAGGAGAGTTCAAATCAGTTTTTCTTTTAAACATTTATTTTTTTGATTTATGTAACAAAAATAGAAAATTTTGAAATCAAATATAGGAAATCCTCAAGTATACATTGGATAATAAAATTATAAGATCTTATTAGGAATAAATAATATGATTCCTTCAAAGAAATTAAAATCAATCCCAAAAGAAAGTGAGATTGTAAAATAGATTCATACCTCTTTGGTGAAATTTAAATTTTAACCCATTTAAGGGATAAACATTCATTCAAGAATTAAAACTCATGAATAAATATTCATTCATGTTAAATACATCATAGTAGTAGTATATAGAGCACATAAAAACAAATATATCCTAATAGAGTGAAAATTGAGATGAAATTCATTACCTCTCACATACCTTTAGTTGATCATTCATGACCCTACTATATAATGGTTTTAGACATGTTATTAAATTATAAAATAAAAATAAAAAAAATTAATTTCATATATGATCCTTTAATATCATTTTATCACCTCTATGTTAATTATTTTTCATTATTACTAGTTCCTGAAAATAGGATATAGTTCCATCATATCGAGGATTATATTAATGTTATGAGTATCATAATTTTTCTTCATATAAATTTTTATAATCATTATTTAATGGTGTACATTGAAAATGAATTGCATAGCTTCATCGAGGTGGTAAGTTGTACAAACTCACCAGAGAAAATTTCATATCATAATGGTTTAATGGTTAAGTAAGTGGGTGATATATTAATTTTCAAGAATCATATATCATGTCAAAATAATCACATATATATATATATATTAAATAATAATTATTATCCATGTCAATCGGTGGGGGAAAAATTACATTGGATTGCAAGGTTGTAGTCTCTTGTACACAGAAGCAATGGTTTTGTTTCCTATTTTGTAGAGAAGAAAATGGATAAATATTATTCCATTAATATAATAACACCAATGTACATGGGATATAAAGGATTTGTTATATTGGAAGTGTTAAGATAGAATTTATGGTGGGAAAATAATAACTAAAAAAGAAGGATCTTGTGAAGATGATTACCTTCGCTTAGAAGAACCTCCTTTGGATCTCCTGTTAAGGACACTGGGTCATATATTTTTGGAAGAATAGAAGATCTATAATTAGGGTAAGGTTTTTTTAGAGATATTTATATAGGGTTTGGTCCAACCAAATGGCATGATAGGTTTGAATGTGAGAGGGTGGGATCTTCCCATTTATAATTGAGTTGGGGATATACTTTGAATTTTTGGAAAGTGTAAATTGGACACAAATGTTCCACATTCCATGAGGCTCCAAAATGGATATTTATCAAACCATTTAATTTATAAGGACAAATATTCACATAAAATATGAATTAGACAAGTTTTTTGGTCATTTTAATCCTTATGTTCTTAGTTTAACTCCCCGATAATCCCATTTTACCCTCACATGAAATACTTAATTTTTAAAAAATTTACTATTTATTTTGAAAAAAAATTAAATTGAACTTATAATATAATATTAACTATGATTATTCAGAATATAGACCCCATTTTACTAAATTAAATTCAACTTAGTGGTAAATATTTAATTTAATATTAAATGTGTAGATGTGAAGAAAAAACGGTTTTCTAATGGGAAATTTTTCAAAAGTATAAAATGTTTTATATCAAAATTAAACATATAATTGATACCAATGTCATAAAATGGGTGAATTATAATATAATTTACCAAATTCTTTCTTTTAAAATAATTTTAAAACAACTGGAACTTGTAAATTATTTAAACAAAAATGGATTTTAATAAAAATCGGTATTTTCACTATTCATTGAAAAATTAATCTTTTATAGAATTGTTAGAAATTAACTTTATCATAATTTTGAAAATGATTATTTTAAAAAAAAATTGAAATAAATATTCTAAAAAATTATTATTGGACTGAGAAACACTAAGAAACTGTTTTATAGAAAAAATTATCGTTATTTAAAAAATATTTCTTTTACATTCAAATGATTCTATTTTTTTAGTTAAAATAAATTGATAACCAATAAATTATTTTTATACTTGTTTAAACCATATAATATTAATCATTTATTTATTTATATTTACTTCCACTAATTTAGAGGCTAGGTAAAAATGGTACAATATATTATGCTTCATTTAGACTCGATGTTGCATGCACCACGAGCTAGAGAAGATATTAAATTTTGTTGAAAATAAATATGTTGTAATGTATCCAGCTGTTATATAAACATATAAATAAAATTTATATCTCTATATAACCAAAATAAATAGGATATAACTAACTTTTTAGTAATCAATTAGGCTTTTTATTGTTATTCTTGTGGAATTAGAATAATATGGTCATGTTATATAGTTTGTTTATCTCAAAATTATGTAATAGAAATAATAATAATAAAATATTTGGTCAGTCATAATTTCTAATTCTACTATTAATATTTGAAAAATAATATGTGATATGAAATTTTAGGGTCATATTCTAAATTAGTATTCAAGGAATCATGTCATATGTGACATGCATGTAAATACCATCATTCAAAGATTAATTCATGAATGGATTTACTTTGGTGTATTCTTGTGAAACAATTTACATGGGAGTTATCATTCCTAGTAAAACACACTATTAATCTATGGTTTTTTTATTCTTCTATAAATATTATCCTAAACCATTGGGCACAATTATATCATTCTTCATATAATTTTATGGGCAAAAGTCCTTATTTATATAAACCAAGTGTGTAATTACTTATATACATCACAAAAGAAATAAATAATTTATAAGACCCATATATAATACTATATTTGTGTATATACAATTAGATTGTATATATCTCCTCCAAAAAACCATTGGTTTTTCTATAAAAAATTAATATGATGTATTTATATTCTACACAAACTCAAAATAGGTATTATGAACTCTTCATCTCACAAGTGTTGTATGACAAACCTTTTCAAGAAACAATGAGTTTCGTAGATGCTCTGTTTCCTTTATGGAAATTGATAGATCTTGGAGAATTAAAAATGCTCTCAATATCAGATCCCTTGATATTTATTGGTTAATTTCACACCCTTTACTCCACCTCATATCCAAACTTCATGCGATATCGATCCTCATTCAAAACCCTAGAAAATATGTTGTGTCAATCAAATAGTTGAAATTCCCAAAGATATTGTTTTTTTCAATATGGGATTCCTCCTATACAGTTTTTTTATATGGAAAAACATTTCAACTTCATATAATATCCTTCTTCTATTTTTGTGGGCTTGGAATCACATGCATGACAAGAAAATCACAATATAAACCTTAAACCAATCACATTCATGCATTTAGATACTAGATTATCCCTTTACAATTATGGTTTGTATTCTATTAAAGCACATTCTTCGAATAAAATCATGCATACAAGCATGAATGGAATTTATATATAAAAAATATCTCAATTTTTAATTCATTTTGACCCATATAGATGGAAGGACATCTAGTTTATCTTGCTTCATTTAAATAATTGCATCGAGGAGATCATTAGTGTCGCAGCTGTTTCATAAGGTATGTATGTTTTTTTATTAGGGCACACCCATGTAAGGGTTGTTAGAGGTTAAAGATGAATGAATTAAGTGAAACTTTTACCTATATGGATTAAATCATAATTAATACATTATAACTCATGAATTGTATGTGGAATTATCCTTTTTCTATACTATACTTCACCACATTTGTGATCTTCTTTATAATACTCAATGTAGAATAGATCTTATGATCTAGTATAGGTGTTTACATGAGAGAACCTTTAACACATTCCCTCACAAATCCATTCCACACATGTGTGGTCTACCTAGGCATCCCCAATGAATGCTATGTTAACTCTCTATTGGATTTTTCTCACCCATTCTCTGCTGCTATGTCTAGATGGATATCCCACATGGTTGATCCTACTCCCACATGTGTGGGATTGAGTTGGACTTGCTAGAATTCTTGGTTGGCCTTTTATTAATAAATTCCCATATAAAAATACTTATTATTATTACCATGTATAAAATTACAAACCCATATCTTCTTAAAAATGATTCATCATTCAAAAATATAAATGTATTTTTTATTTTTTCATAATCTTGAAGAATAATCCCCGAAAATTAATATTTGAATAGTCTTCAAAGGATAAATGGTAGTTATTCATGAATAATCTTTATTTTTGTAGAAAATATTCCTTTTACATACACCATTGTAACCTTTCCATGAACTTTATAAATACTTTATTAATCATAATACATAAAATTCACTTCATTCATAAATGTGACATGTGACCTTTGAACTTCCATGGTTCGACCTCATCTCCAACCAAACGTTCTGGAACACCAGTATACTTCCAACCAGTTAATCATTACATCAATTGATATTTACATCAACTTATCCATCACTTTCTAAATAATTTAGAAAAAATACAACATAAACACAATGTAGAATCAACATAGGATACAATGTGATGTCTGGATCTCCTATCTTGGTCCCAAATACAAATTCTAATAAAACAATTATTTTTCCTAGGGTCTGAATCTTCACTCATTCCCTCATTGATAAGAAAAGATTATATCACATTTTGAATAATCAATATATTTGAAAGGGACCAATTTTTAGCTTCCTCACTGTATAAATATGAACTAAATGTCATCTGAGTCCTTGTCACTTGATAGTAAACTACACAACATACAGTCCATCCTACATTACTTGAAATTTTTCGAATGATTCTATCCTATATAAAATTAAACTATTCATTAAAATATATATTATATATCCACCAGACATAAAGTCCCCCCAGATATATGATATTATTATATATAATGAAAAAAACCCTTATGACTAAGACATATCCCCCATTAGGATCTCTTGTTCTTCATAGAGGTTATGGCCATATAAAAATGTTTCTATCATGGTGTAATTATTATCTTAACCAAAAAATAGAATAATTCCCCAATATATATAAGAACTATGTATTGTTTTATTATTTTATAACTTAGGATACATGGTTATTATAGGATCTCTTATCCCAATACATTCCCCAAATTCAATTTCAATATTGGGTTATGCATTGACGAAGAGACATTTCCTAATTTTCATTAGGTTTTTATCATTATATCTCTAGGTAAACATTATATTACGTTATTCCTCTCTTTTACATAATCTAGATATATACATAGTGGTTCCATATACAATAAAAATGTGTGTCTTGATTCCTATTATTTCTAGATATGTAGTGACACTTGGATCTCTTAAACTGGGCCTAATCATGAATCCTTATCAAATCGCTCACTTCATACCTATGTTCAGACCCTTTAATTCAGGTTAGGTTTCCCTTCACAGGTCCAACATTAATATGAACCAATTTTTTTTAAACATGATCTAGATATGTATTAAACCCTCTACATAATCATCTGTGTGGTATGACCCGCACGAGTCCTTATTACTTGATTGTAAACTACAATAAAAATATTTCAACATATATGTACTTAAACTAATCATGGTGGACCATTATATATGACCCACCTTCAATACGTGAGAGTCATGTCCATTTAAGGGTACCTGTTTTATGGATTTTACACATAAACCCATGTTAGGATGAAGATCCAAGTTATGAATAAATATTTCATAAATCCTATGATTCCCATATTTGAACCGAGTCTTCTACGTAGACCATGCACTATGGTACTATTTGAAAAGTCTCTGGTATCATATTTATGGTGTATTCATAGATTCTTTTGTGTATTCCAATCCCATAGTAGTCTATATATGAGATTGATCTATGCAGACACTATTTTTTTTTTGTAATTGCATGTTATTAATTCATATTATTTCATGATTTATAATGACATTTGAACCATATATTTTGGATTCATACATAAATCATTATCCCTCTCCATTACTCCTTGTGGTCCCTAAAAAATCAATCACGTTTAATTCAAGACTATAATGATCCAATAATCTCTAGAATATTCCATTCCATATATCATACTTCATGTCTTGAGTGTACTAAATCATTATGAAACATTCAAGGATATCATTAATGTAAAATTTATCTCCAAGGGAAACCTCTTCTTGTTAATGTTTATTCTTTCATATTTGTAGCTACCGACCAAGAGTAATATTTTATATTCAGGAGAATATCCTCTAATATCCACACACATCTGACCACATTTTCAGGAACCCATAATTCAAATATTTTTCAGTATCTATCCTTAACATATTTGTTCTATATCATCTTCTTGATTCACATACCTTAGGTTCAGATTTACATCATCATCATTCCACCACTCAAAGGTATTGGTATACTCTTAGCTCTTGATCACCATTTGGTTATTCAAATCACATCTCTGCCATATGGTCTGAGCACTACAACCATAAACCAAATGTTCAACTCTTTAATATAGTTTATAATAACATTAGGCTCTCTATTTATTTCAGGTTTTCCTATCCCATTCTACATAGTCTATCTCACTCTTTTAGTTTAATCCTGATAACCTCAAACTATGTAAATACCCTTCCAAGATAACCTACAACAATATTGGGAACTCCATACACACTATGTTTATCATTCCCTAACTGTGCATATAATCTGTAATAGCCCATGATTTTAGGGGAAAAAATTAAAATAATTTAATATCTTCAATAGATTGTGTTACACACAACACCAATTTTTAACGAAATGCAGTGTACTATTAAATATTAATATTCAATATGATAGTTATCATCTCGTCATTGGAATAGAATATATGAATAAGAATAACTAAATTAAGAAACATTAGGGTGTAAAAATATATAACAAATGAATTCATTGGTTAATTATTAATTATAAATGAAAATAAATTCCCATTTAAAATAAAGGAAATTTTCTTCTGAAAAACTATTTGTGGGTGCCCAGAAGAATTTTATCTAAATAAAATAACAAAATCACCATTGGTGAATCCATTTAAATAAATTTATATATTATATATCCAATAATTTTTTTTGAAATTAATCTTTTATATTTTCTAGGAATGAGATGAGAACAAGTCCAATTTTATTCTTAAAAACTATATTTTTTCTAAAAAGTAGTTTTGCCACATTTTTGCACACATTTAAAAATTAATTTTATTCCATTTCAATAAGATTTATTCTAATAAATGAACTTAATATTTAAAATAATCATTGAAAATTTATATTAGAATGAATTATTTATAATTTTATGAAAATATAAACTTTTCAATGAATATTGAAAAATATTAGTTTTTATTAAGAATTTCCTTTTCATTTAAATAATTTTAAAACATAAAAAATATGCTTGTAAAATAAAAATTAGTTCAATTATATTATTATTGATACAATTTATTTAGAGTAACATTTTGGGACATGCCTAACATTGAGAGGTGGGGTGAATCACTGTTAGGGTATTTTAAACCAATTGTAACTTTTTATCCTTGTACCTTTTGACCTGTTTGGATCATGATTCTCTTATTTTGTTTTTCTTATCCCATAAAATGATATGAAAGTAGTGAAAATATCACAAGATATTTTTACAAGGTTCACCACCCAATAAGATCAACTACATCATTTCCATGTATGGGTATGACTAGTACATGGATCCTCTACTATAATGTAGTAATAGTTTATAGTGGGTTTGCAATGCCCCAGAAATTTCTTATACTTTTTTTAAATTATATGGAATTATTTGGAGACTGTGAAAATTGACAGCGTACGATTCCAAGGCCTAGAGTGCTCGGAATGATCCGTCGAAGTTTGTTTGAGTTTTAATTAGCGCGTATAAATAGTCTTCCTAAAAAAGTGCAATAACGCTTAAACGGTAACTCGGATCAGAAATCCAAGGCCACCATTGAGTTTAGGATGGCAGGTTTATCCTAGGCGTGACTTATGTTTAGTCGGTCTGGGCCTCCTGTGAGAAAACCCAAAATGGAATAACCGTCAATAAAATAATTAAATAAATTATTTTATTTTTCGAATGATTATAACTCAAAAATGGTATCTCATATTTAAAATCTAAGACCAATACTATACTCATTAATGCATTCTTTATTTAATCAGATATTAACTTTGGATGGCGTGGGCCACCAGTGAAAGTTGGTTTTTCGACGTAAATAAAATAATTAAGTGACAATTATTTTATTGTAAAATCCAAAACATTTAAAATGTAACTCAGGTTTAAAATGTGAGAGTATTTTTGGGTTCGTTGGGGAGTTTTTCAATTAGATAGAGCCTAACAACAACCGGCACGGGTCAAGGGTAAATGCTTTAATATTTCCGAAATTTTTTTAAGTATGTTTAGTAAATGTGCGAGCGGCGTTATATAACTTTTGAACTGGTGCTCGAAATTAAAATTTGAGGGTACCGTTGAACTCACACCACCAATATTCTCTTAAGGAGACCATCACCTTAATCACGTTAGTTCTAGGGTGAATGTTGGTTTTCGTGAATTTTGTGGGAGAGTTAAAAGAATAAAAAAAATAAAGAACAACTTTTAAATTATTTTTAAAGCCTCCCATTTTATGTTTAGTGGTAGGGACCACCCAAACTAAAAACCACCAATTTAAATTCAAATGTGGGGACCACCCGACCTTTGAACTCCCCCTTTAATGGGAGATAACTCTTGGCTTTCCTCCCAATGATGTTACAACTCATTTAGTTTATTTAATAATATTATTTGGAACTTCACCATTTGGTTGAAAGATTGTTTCCAAAAATGAGAGATCTATAGAACATGGAAGTAGACACTTCAACAATGAACCTCCACTACAACAAAGAGAATCTTCCAGAATCGAATAACAAGGAACTGACTTGGAGGGTCTTATGGGAGGGATGAAAACTTACGTCCTCTTCAACGACTTTGCCTTCTTCCCCATGTTGTCTCCAAGAAACGTGGTATGGGTTTTTATATATGTTTGAATTTGTTTTGTTGATTATTCATGTCCTAAATTCAAGACGATGATGGCCAAAAAAACATGGTCATCGTCCCACACATATACCATGATCCTCCTTTTTATTCTTCTCACGTTCTTCGTGAGTTCTTCAATGCCTAATATTTATTGGCACTCGAAACACGGAGTTTTGCTGAGCGCGATATATGGACGTGATTCCCTCGATGCAAGGATCGCAAATACGCGATCCTTTAATTTTTCGGTTTTGGAACGAAGCCGCAATGGATCGTGGGAGGAGGCATCCAAATATTTATTGGCATTAGAAACGCAGTATTCTGTTGAGCACGACATATGGGCACAGTACCCTCGACCCAGGGATCACGAATATGTGATCATTACATTTTTCGGGTTTAGAAATAAGATGTGGTGGCCCAATGAAGGTCAGACGTGGCTATGTGATTTCTAGTGTGTTCTCAGGGTGCGTCTCCAGGAGTGGTAGATGGTGCAACGTGCGGCAGTAGTGGATAGCCGGGAGGCAGCGACGACGCAGTGCAGCTGTCTGGAGGTGACATGGCTTGGGTAGCTGGTGGTGGTGGCGGTGGTCTGGCCATACAAAAGAAGGAAAAATCATGGATTAAGATGGAATTAGATTGGAGAGAGAAACTTAAATATTTTGATAGATATATTAAAAATTAATATAAGGTGCCAATTAAGAGGGATGAACGCTCTACTTGAAAAAAAGGAGATGCAACGTAATACATGGAAGGTTTAAACCAAAAATATTAATAATAATATTAAAATATTATTAATTTAATTTTTGTTGGGAAAACCGTGTTTTTACCATAACATTTTCGTGCAACCTCAGTTTCACGAGCCATTAGCGGCAGTACGACCCTAACATATGAGTCAAGTATTGGATTTCTGTTTCAGTCTTTTTTATTGGGTACCCAAAATGCTCAAATAATAATATATTATTATTATAAAATCTTCGACCATCCATAAATCTTGCGTGCAATGTCCGAATGAATTACCGTAAGTGTAAAAATGATCCTGACATTAAGACGGTCGATTTAAGTCTAATTTTGAATAATAAATTCTGGTTTGTGGCTCGGGTCCATGAAACTCTGAATATTATTATTATTATTATTATTATTATTTGTATTATTATTATTATTATTTGATCTTGTATTCAACATATCTCCCTCATACAATGTCAAAATGAAGAACCATCAGCAGAACAGGAATCCTTGGATCCAAACGGTTTTTCTGGTATACCCCACTAGATTTTTGAATAAGGATGGGGTATGGTTGTAGAGACCCGAAGCTTGACGTACATGAACATTACATTACTTTTGCGGAATACTTAGTACATAACAAAAACACACACACAAGGATCGTAATAGTTTAGTGTCTTTGGAAACTCGGAATAAAATCTTCTAATCGTGGTGAAAGATCTTCAACATCTCCCGTAAAGATCTTCCTTTATTTTACCTAAAACTTTTCTTTATATCCTGGGGAAAATAAAACATAAAAGGGTGAGCTCAAATGCTCAGTAAGGGTAAACAAAAGAAATATCAATCACATTTTATTCATAAGAACATAACATTTTGGAAATCATAACCTGCAAAAGAGAGCATAATTTCATAACATGGGATAAATCATGGTAGTGAAATGTAATCAAAATAATCATAACTTAAAACATGAAACTTTGTGGCATTCACACATAATCATAGAGAATCATTTCTTGTTAGTCAAGACTCATTTCCAAGACTATCTTAGTGTACAAAGTCCCTTTCTGAATCGAGTAACCCTCGTTTCAGTCCTGTTTCACTGAACCGGTATAACCTACCGTTCTAGCCCTGTCTATCTCATGAGATATAAAATCTTTACCCAATGCATTGGAGGGAGATATAGGTCCCATCCATCTTATAATGAATCCTTTCTTATGTGTGCCACATAATCATAAATCATACATCATCGCATAACACATGTAACAAAAATGGGATTCTTGAAACATCATGACATCATAAAACAATTCATATAAGATAAAGGAATTCATAAAAATGTTTCCATCACAACATAATCAAATCCATGTAATAATAGGGATAAAAACAGAACCCTTTTATTATCTTAGATGGAAAATAATTTTGATAAAATACTTGAACTCCATTCTTGAGGAAAATATCCTTTCTACTTCAAAAACATTTTTCCTTTCATAACATGTCATACGACTTTAAAATAAAAGATGTTGATTAAAAATAAACTTGAAAACTTGTAAAGGAAGCTTCTTGGAAATAATTTTTTAAAAATCCATTCATGCCGTATAAGTTAAAAAAAACATTCTACGTACTTTTGTCGGAAAAGTCAAAAAGTATCTCGTACGAAAAACGACAAAAGATTTCTTTTACTAAAAACTCACCGAAGGGTAAAAATGGATTTTAACAATTTTAGGTGGATGGAAATAATATTATTTATGATACATGGATGTGGATGATAAAATACACCCCACTAAATACCAAATTATAAACAATCTTGGATAAAAATGAGATTGTGATATTTTCCCTTACCTTAGGTCCGATTTGCTTCATATGTGTCCGAACCTCCTGTATAATGATTTAAATAATGTCATTGACTTATTATAGAATCATATTAATTGTTATGATATCATATATGGTTCACTTATGACTTTATATTACCCGGTCTTTTGTAAATTCCATGTTAAAGAAGCGTTTTGGGTAAAATCGTTTCATTTATCGTAGGTGTTTTGACTTGTTGTTCTTGACATTATTATTACTTATATCATGATTTAATTACTTCCAGAATATAAAATATGATTTATATATCATATATATTCAGTATATATATATATATATAAGATAGATAAATGAAATGAAAAACACCATTCATGGAGACGGTAGTTCGTACGTACGCATGAACGCGGTTTTCCTTTCCTTATTGTCTTGAATGGAAATAAGTAGATGACATACATATACATATATACATAAATCCAGTAGCTTTATAATGTCATATATTTCATTATTATTTATTATATATACTTTTTAATCATTCTTAAATGGTTAACATGGAGAATGAATCTCATCGCGTCGTGAAGACGGTAGTCCGTACGTACGCACGAGCGATGATATCGTTCCCATGGTCGTGGAATTGTGTTAAAGTGTATGCATATTATTTCAGTATCAATATCTCTTTATAATAATCATATATATTTACTCATTATACCATTATACCCATCCTATTAAGGTGGTGGCGGAAAATAGATTACACCACGGCGTGGAGACGGTATTCCGTACGTACGCACGCGCGGTGATTTGATTTTTCCATAGGATGGATAGAAGGTGAATTAGAGTTGTTTCATATTTATAATAACATATCAATATATAAGAAATACTGATGTTATTACTTTATCATGAAACAACTAAAGAAGAAGAAGTTTGAAGAAGAAAGAAATTGAAAAGATCGGTAATGGATATTACCTCTTCTTTGAAACGCCTCTTTGAATCCTCCACTTAGGGAACTAAGATTGGTCTTTTAAGAAGACCAGGACCTCTAGGATTATTCTAGGGAAGTGGATAAGGGATTTCGGCAGGGGTTGTCCAAGCTTGAGTGCTCAAATTGGTGTGAGGAGGAGGGGGAGGAGGTGTCCTTTTATAAGGGAGGAGAGGGGCACCTTAGAAATATCTCAAAATATTATTTTATATTAAAGTCAAAATCGGTTTATAATGGTTCCAAAGGGTCTTATTTCGAAGCTAAAGTGGGGATGGGTCTAAATACTATCATCCAATAGGATATAGACAAGTTTAGGGTATTATTTTAACCTTATCAATTAGATTTAACTCTAAGTTAAATAATTTAACTTTTACCGTGTCTTTTTGTTTTCTTTCACTATATGGTTAATACACTTACTATAACATGCCAAAAGAACCCAAAATTGTTTATTATTAATATATATATACTTATCTAAGTCATTTGGCCGAACCTTATATTTTTAGGAATAAAATAACAATTTATAATATAATATTTGATTTAAAAACTATTTTGTGTCAATTTTGACACTATTTGATATATGATTTTTGTGAAAGTCATAAAAGAATTATATGTTCGAAACAAGTTGATTAAATAAACACTAATATATCATAGTAACCTATAAAATTATTGGAATTCATAAAAAGTCTCAAATTACATTCATTTGAGCATTTATAACATCAATTATGTTAATATTTCTTTAAAAAGGGTAATTACTGCATCATCGTTGTGTCATAAATAAATTAATTTATTTAAAGTCTAAAAATTATAAATAAAATATCATTATGTATGAAATCTTTTTAGCTTTCTAATTAATATTTACAATCGAAGGTATCTTATGTATAACCCTATATTAAAAATGTTTTAGTAAATAAACATTGATTTTAACTCTTTTAACTCTTCTTTGAATTAAATAATAATAAATGTCCTAATCTAATGCAAGTGGGCCTAAATGATAATATTTTACACCTAAGGTTGTTTTTGGTCGAGATACACTTGGCCAATAGAATTAGGACATGTGTTAGGGTAATATTAATATCATTCTTACCCTTAATTACCCTATTTACTTTTAACCGTGGTAAATAAAAGTAAAAAGTTACTATTCACCAAAAATTATTTTCATCTCATTGAACCACATTTTACTTACTGATATCAACCGTGTCTCTAGGATTTTTGAAATTCCATTCACAGAGGCGGTAAAATTAAGTTTTATGAAAAATTCAGTTTTTTTAACTACCACTTAGTAGTTTCACTATTCATCAAAAATTGATGTTTTTCAGAACAATGCCAAAATTTCATCCTAAGCTATATTTCATATTCCGAATTCAAAAATGAAGTCTATTTTACCAAATTCATAACATAGAAGTTGCATTAATTAATTTTATAATTAAATCCCGCTGTTAAAACAAATAGCGTGTTTTTAAGAAACAATATCTATCAAAAGATTGACACTTGATTATGTCTGGTTTAAATGTGAAATTACATCTAATGACCAAAATTGTATTAAATTGTAAAAATATATTCTAAATATACTTTAAAACCACTAAAATTAATAATTTATCACTATTAATTATTTCGATTAAAAAAAGTTGTTTTTAATTATAATTTAGTAATTTTCACTATTCATCAGAATATGAAAGTTATCCGAAAAGTACCAAAATTTCACCTTAGGCTAAATTCGATACTACGAATCCAAAAATAAAGTCCATTTTGAGCTCTAAATTTTCTAAAATTTAAAAAGTGGTTATTACTATTCATAACGGCTAGTTTTAATAATATTTTAATAGCATATCGTTGTTTCGTGAAACTCAGTATTATGTACTACACACGCTATCAAGGAAGGTTGTGATTGCGTGTAATGCAAGGAAAGTCAAGGATGCGTGTTGTGCAAGCTCCTTTTTGTGTTGCGTACAACACAAGACATTAGTGAAATTAAAAATAATATTTTTCATAAAATCTTGGGCTGTTACATTCTACCCCCCTTAAAATGAATTTCGCCCTCGAAATTTGTCGGGGTTATAAATGGTTTACTATTCGAAAGTTTATTTAATAGAAACCCACATCGTAAAAAGGAATACCAAACCCAATCATTAAAAATGAAAGTATGAAATGTAACGGTTACCCAAATAAACTAATCATTGGGTTTCCACATAGGTGAAAATATGGATATGGAAGAAAAATCTAACCATCATGTTCTGATGGAGAGTGGTAGAGAACATGGTTATGGAAAATCCAACAATCACAAATCCATAAATTTGTGACGATCTAAGGTACTATCTGATTCATCAGGTATAAGATCACTAGGACAACATTTTTGGTTTTCAAGATCATTTCCCTAAAGTTAAAAATTTGAATTAGAATAAATACTTTCTTTATTTTGGTACAATCTCACTGTTGTTCATGCCTTGAACAATTTCCACTTCATCTCTTAAATAAATGAAGTTGAATTTGTTATTCGTGAAGTTTTAGCAGATCATGTGATAGAATGACGGGTCATTCCATCTGTCTCAAACAAAAGGTTAGCAAAAATTATATACATAAGTCGATATATAGTGAGATTAATCACATATGGTTCCTAAAATGAACTTATACTTCATATATCATACTGCTTAATATAATAAAACTAGTTTCTACTAAACAGGGACTTCCTGTAGGCTAGTGGTAGGCGATAAAGGCCAGTCGCACTTCGGTTGTGGGTTCGATTCCCACAGCCTTGTCCGAAGCGATGGGTTGTCGCCCGTCCTGCAGGTTGTCCTTTTTCTAAAACTATATTACTATATCATCCCATCAATAATATCGAGAAAACTTCTATCCTTAAACAATACTAACTTATGTCCATTCCAATCTTTAGGCTTATCCATAATACTGCAGTCCACTCTCATAACATAGTGAAAATGATTACCAGAGATTTAACACCATCGTCGATCCCCATATATCATAAGATATGTTTTGTTGGTCACATTCCAAACATTCAAAGGCCTTAATAATATATTCTCTTGAATACCCATTGAACCATAGTGAAAACTTGAATGTAGTTAAAAGTTAACACTTTTCACATACTAAAATCCTCAAAATTCTATATACTCAAACCATGATATCACTTAGTCCTTATATCAATCATGAGCTCATGAATACTCTCAAACATTTCATTTTCTCCTTATCCCTTCATTATGCACATATCATCTACATTCCAAAAATATCTGAATAACCTTTCATGGATACTTGTACTATTAATCATACACTTTCAAAACTCAAGGAAGGACAATAGTGTAATAATCCTTAGATGTCTCTTTATTACATAGTACCATGAGATTACTTATACAACATTACACATGATAAACATGTCATCATTCCACTACATTCTTAAACCATTGACCGAGCTTCCACAATTCTATCATCTCACATATCATTTGTAGTCTCTTCATCATCATCAACATAAATACTACCCATACAACCATACTGATTCTCTTCATGAGACTTTCCCTTATGGTATTGGTTTGCATAATGCCCGTACATTCCACATTTAAAACATTTAACCATTGTTGATGTCATAGCAATACCATTATCTCCATCCCTGGTGTTAACTGAACCTTTTCCTTTGCACTTACTGGCTTTGTGTCCTTCTTTTCCACACCCAAAGCATCTTCCAGTTCCTTAGAAACATTCTCCTTGATGCCTCTTCCCACATGATTTACATAGGGGAAATTGAACTTTCTTTCCTCTATGATCATCATGAAACTCCATCTTTCTCTTATTAGCCAAGACAGGAAACTTACCAAATTTTACTTTATTGATCATATTATGAGATTGCTGATTCAGAATAATAATGATCTTTGGACTTCCAAATCCCATTTCATTTGGTTGCTCATGAAGAATATCATTCCATTGTCTATCATATCCTCCATTATCGTGAATCATCTTGTTTCCAGCCATTTTCTAAAACCCAAAATGAATAGTGTGAGAGGAAAAAATCATGCTAGGGGAAAACAACATAATAAAGGGGGAATACCTTCAATATCTAACATCTTAGGTTAAATTCTATGATCGTTACCATAGTTCTAGGACTGTATCTTATACGTATACTTATCCTTAGGGACATCCCTAGACATACCATAGAAATATCTCTAGAGATCTCACTAACGTTTTCGCATCCTAGTTTCCAAAGTTTGACTAAACCTTTCCTCTGATACCAACTGTAGAGACCCAAATCTTGACGTACATGAACATTACATTACTTTTGCGGAATACTTAGTACATAACAAAAACACACACACAAGGATCGTAATAGTTTAGTGTCTTTGGAAACTCAGAATAAAATCTTCTAATCGTGGTGAAAGATCTTCAACATCTCCCGTAAAGATCTACCTTTTTTTACCTAAAACCTTTCTTTATATCCTGGGGAAAATAAAACATAAAAGGGTGAGCTCAAATGCTCAGTAAGGGTAAACAAAATAAATATCAATCACATCGTATTCATAAGAACATAACATTTTGGAAATCATAACCTGTAAAAGAGAGCATAATTTCATAACATGGGATAAATCATGGTAGTGAAATGTAATCACAATAATCATAACCTAAAACATGAAACTTTGTGGAATTCACACATAATAATAGAGAATCATTTCTTGTTAGTCAAGACTCATTGCCAAGACTATCTTAGTGGACAAAGTCCCTTTCTGAATCGAGTAACCCTCGTTTCAGTCCTGTTTCACTGAACCGGTATAACCTACCGTTCCAGCCCAGTCTATCTCATGTGATATAAAATCTTTACCCAATGCATTGGAGGGAGATATAGGTCCCACCCATCTTATAATGAATCCTTTCTTATGTGTGCCACATAATCATAAATCATACATCATCGCATAACACATGTAACAAAAATGGGATTCTTGAAACATCATGACATCATAAAACAATTCATATAAGATAAAGGAATTCATAAAAATGTTTCCATGACAACATAATCAAATCCATGTAATAATAGGGATAAAAACATAACCCTTTTATTATCTTAGATGGAAAATAATTTTGATGAAATACTTGAACTCCATTCTTGAGGAAAATATCCTTTCTACTTCAAAATTTTTTTTCCTTTCATAACATGTCATACGACTTTAAAATAAAAGAAGTTGATTAAAAATAAACTTGAAAACATGTAAAGGACGCTTCTTAGAAATAATGTTTTAAAAATCCATTCATGCCGTATAAGTTAAAAAAAACATTCTTCGTACTTTTGTCGGAAAAGTCAAAAAGTACCTCGTACGAAAAACGACAAAAGATTTATTTTACTAAAAACTCACCGAAGGGTAAAAATGGATTTAAACAATTGTAGGTGGATGGAAATAATATTATTTATGAAACATGGATGTGGATGATAAAATACACCCCAGTAAATACCAAAGTATAAACAATCTCGGATAAAAATGAGATTGTGATATTTTCCCTTACCTTAGGTCCGATTTGATTCGTATGTGTCCGAACCTCCTGTATAATGATTTAAATAATTTCATTGACTTATTACAGAATCATATTCATTGTTATGATATCATATATGGTTCACTTATGACTTTATATTACCCGTTCTTTTGTAAATTCCATGTTAAAGAAGCGTTTTGGGTAAAATCGTTTCATTTATCGTAGGTGTTTTGACTTGTTGTTCTTGACATTATTATTACTTATATCATGATTTACTTACTTACAGAATATAAAATATGATTTATATATCATATATATTCAGTATATATATATATATATATAAGATAGATAAATGAAATGAAAAACACCGTTCATGGAGATGGTAGTCCGTACGTACGCATGAACGTTGTTTTCCTTTCCTTATTGTCTTGAATGGAAGTAAGTAGATGACATACATATACATATATACATAAATCCAGTAGATTTATAATGTCATATATTTCATTATTATTTCTTATATATACTTTTTAATCATTCTTAAATGGTTAACATAGAGAATGAATCTCATCGCGTCGTGGAGACGGTAGTCCGTACGTACGCACGAGCGATGATACCGTTCCCATGGTCGTGGAATTGTGTTAAAGTGTATGCATATTATTTCAGTATCAATATCACTTTATAATAATCATATATAGTTACTCATTACACCATTATACCCATCCTATTAAGGTGGTGGCGGAAAATAGATTACACCACGGCGTGGAGACGGTATTCTGTACGTACGCACGCGCTGTGATTTCATTTTTCTGTAGGATGGATAGAAGGTGAATTAGAGTTGTTTCGTATTTATAATAACATATCAGAATAAAATAAATACTGATGTTATTACTTTATCATGAAAAAACTAAAGAAGAAGAAGTTTGAAGAAGAAAGAAATTGAAAAGATCTGTAATGGATACTACCTCTTCTTTGAAACGCCTCTTTGAATCCTCCACTTAGGGAACTAAGATTGGTCTTTGAAGAAGACCAGGACCTCTATGATTATTCTATGGAAGTGGATAAGGGATTTTTTCAGGGGTTGTCCGAGCTTGAGTGCTCAAATTGGTGTGAGGAGGAGGAGGAGGAGGTGTCCTTTTATAAGGGAGGAGAGGGGCACCTTAGGAATATCTCAAAATATTATTTTATATTAAAGTCAAAATCGGTTTATAATGGTTCCAAAGGGTCTTATTTCGAAACTAAAGTTGGGATGGGTCGAAATCCTATCATCCAATAGGATTTAGACAAGTTTAGGGTATTATTTTAACCTTATCAATTAGATTTAACTCTAAGTTAAATAATTTAACTTTTACCGTGTCTTTTTGTTTTCTTTCACTATATGGTTAATACACTTACTATAACATGCCAAACGAATCCCAAATTGTTTATTATTAATATATATATCCTTATCTAAGTCATTTGGCCGAACCTTAGATTCTTAGGAATAAAATAACAATTAATAATATAATATTTGATTTAAAAACTATTTTGTGTCAATTTTGAAACTATTTGATATATGATTTTTGTGAAAGTCATAACAGAATTATATGTTCGAAAAAAGTTGATTAAATCAACACTAATATATCATAGTAACCTAGAAAGTTAGTGGAATTCATAAAAAGTCTCAAATTACATTCATTTGAGCATTTATAACATCAATTATGTTAATATTTCCTTAAAAAGGGTAATTACTGCATCATCGTTGTGTCATAAATAAATTAATTTATTTAAAGTCTAAAAATTATAAATAAAATATAATTATGTATGAAATCTTTTTATATTTCTAATGAATATTTAAAATAGAATTTATCTTATGCATAACCCTATATTAAAAATGTTTCAGTAAATAAACTTTGATTTTAACTCTTTTAACTCTTCTTTGAATTAAATAATAATAAATGTCCTAATCTAATCCAAGTGGGCATAAATGATAATAGTTTACACATAAGGTTGTTTTTGGTCGAGATACACTTGTCCAATAGAATTAGGACATGTGTTAGGGTAATATTAATATCATTCTTACCCTTAATTACCCTATTTACTTTTAACCGTGGTAAATAAAAGTAAAAAGCTACTATTCACCAAAAATTATTTTCATCTCATTGAACCACATTTTACTTACTAACATCAACCGTGTCTCTCGGATTTTTTAAATTACATTCACAGAGGCGGTAAAATTAAGTTTTATGAAAAATTCAGTTTTTTTAACTACCACTTAGTAGTTTCACTATTCATCAAAAATTGATGTTTTTCAGAACAATGCCAAAATTTCATCCTAAGCTATATTTCATATTCCGAATTCAAAAATGAAGTCTATTTTACCAAATTCATAACATAGAAGTTGCATTAATTAATTTTATAATTAAATCCTACTGTTAAAACAAATAGCGTGTTTTTAAGAAACAATATCTATCAAAAGATTGACACTTGATTATGTCTGGTTTAAATGTGAAATTACATCTAATGACCAACATTGTATTAAATTGTAAAAATATATTCTAAATATACTTTAAAACCACTAAAATTAATAATTTATCACTATTATTTATTTCGATTAAAAAAAGTTGTTTTTAATTATAATTTAGTAATTTTCACTATTCATCAGAATATGAAAGTTATCCGAAAAGTACCAAAATTTCACCTTAGGCTAAATTCGATACTACGAATCCAAAAATAAAGTCCATTTTGAGAGATAAATTTTCTAAAATTTAAAAAGTGGTTATTACTATTCATAACGGCTAGTTTTAATAATATTTTAATAGTATATCGTTGTTTCGTGAAACTCAGTATTACGTACTACACACGCTATCGAGGAAGGTTGTGATTGCGTGTAATGCAAGTCAAGTCAAGGATGCGTGTTGTGCAAGATCCTTTTTGTGTTGCGTACAACACAAGACATTAGTGAAATTAAAAAGAATATTTTTCATAAAATCTTGGGCTGTTACAATGGTCGGGTTGGATCGAGCAGGAATCCAACCGGGCCCTTGGGACTATAAGGATTATAAATCACAGACTGTGTGTCTGATTGACGCATCATCTATTTTGTTGTGACCCCTATGATGTGGCGGTCCTTTGAGATACTTCTTCATGGGAATATAATGGATTCTTTAGTATTGAACGGTGTCTTGGGTAGCAAACTCTCCTGGAGATGAGCAAGCCTAGTGTGGGAACCCAGTAGCTGGCTGTGGAAAGAAGACTGACTACCGATCATGTGTGGGTCAACTCGTAGCGATCCTATGTGGGTTATCGCCTAGAGATCCTAAGTGGGTCATCTCCTAGAGATTCTATGTGGGTCAGCTCCTAGGGATCTTGTGTGGGTCAGCTCCTAGCGATCCTCTCTGGGTCAGATCCTAGCGATCCTCTGTGGGTCAGCTCCTGGGCATCCTGTGTGGGTCAGCTCCTAGAGATCCTGTGTGGGTCATCTCCTAGCGATCCTATGTGGGTCAGCTCCTAGTGATCCTGTGTGGGTCAGCTCCTAGTGATCCTGTGTGGTTTAGCTTCTAGAGATTATGTGTAGGTCCGCAGCAGAGCCTCTCGATGGAGTAAGATTATTTATTATCTATAACTAGTCATCTCTACAATCGTACCTAAGTTATACATGGTGTGAGCTGAGTTCGTACCTGTGTGGTACTTTCCATCATGGTAATACCATGGTGGCATTCTTCTGTGTGGCATACCTGTGTGTTACTTAACATTGTGGGTTTCCTTTCATTGTGGAACAGTTGAGATTTCTGATTTTGCGTTGGACCCAGTGTTTCCTCATGATTGATATGGGTATACTTAATAACGTAGGTATATGTATGGGAATGTACATAAGCAGGGTTTATAGTTGACTTCATGATTTTAGTTTTATCCATTGTAGATTTCGTGAGACCTTTGGGGTCTCTGGGTCCCTACTGAGTATCGTTATACCCACCCCTACATGGGATATGCATGCACCTTGTTGTGTTTGGTGCAGACGATGGACAAAGATGATCGATAATGAGGGTTCCAGGACTGGATGGTTCCTAGAGGTGGACCATGCGACGAGTCGATACATAGAGGAGGTAGACAGACATGGAGTGCTGAGGAGGCGATCTATACGTACCCTTCAGGAAGGATCCTCGGAGAATGACCCATAAGCTGTCTTCCTTTTTGCTCAAGTTTACTTGTACTTTCTGTTTCTTGTACTTCACATTTGGGCTTGTATTGTATCCCCTTTTTCTTACAATACTCTCACAATTTAATATACGGTTTTCTTGAGTTCATCTCATTCTATGTGCTTGGTTCCATGTGTTTACATGTTATAAAGGAAATGCCTTCCCAGTTTTAGAGAATAGGCCTTCGGTGCAATTCTCCAGCCCCGAGCCTATGGAAGGTGGGATTGGGTTGTCACGGCACGGGCCCTGGGGGATGGGTCATGACAAATTGGTAACAAAGGAGTCGGTTATATAGTATAACATAAGACTCTGATCTTTTTAATGAAAATAGTGTTAAGTGTACTGAGTGTGGTTATTAGTTTAGGGAATCCAGTGTTGGTGTGGTGGCCGATGTATCCATACACCAGGACTCTGACTTCTGATTTCTGAATCAGTGCACAAAAACACTAAATGTGTGTGTGTTTTGAAAATTTTTCTTGTGTTTTATTTGATTCATATCACTAGGGACAAATTAATGACCATGGAACACTTGTTCCTTATCAGGATTTCGCTGCCTAGACAGCCTGCTATGATTCCTAAGAGAGTACACGATGAGGGCCCACCGAGCGACGAGGCTCCGGTGCAGGGCCCTCGTACTATGTTGGCACCTTTGGGTGGTGTACCAGCAGCACCAACACCCATTGGGTAGCAGATACCACTAGCCACACTAGAGGATGGTGCATGCCAACTGAGCTTGTTGCACGAGTTCCAGCAGCAGAGGCCTCTGAGGTTTCAAGGTGAGATGGATTCCCATGCAGCTGAGGGGTCTCTGTAGGCGATTGCTAGAGTTTTCTTCCTATTTGAGACACCAGTACAACATATGGTGATCTTAGCTACTATTATTTTCCAGTGAGTTACCACGAGGATGGTCCGCATAGGGATGGGGCTTCGGTACATAGACCATTGCCTGAGATCGTACTTTCAGGTAGTCTATTTACTATATCACTACCCATTAGTCAGCAGTTACAACCGGCGGTACCGGTAGATGACACATTTTGGCTTAGTGCCTTACACAAGTTTCAGCATCGGATTCCCCTCAGGTTCTAAGGTGGGCCCGACTCATAGGTGGCTGAGGAATGGCTTGAGGAGGTGGCTAGGAGTTCTCTAGAGCTTATGTAGCTTTGGTTGAATGATATGTCGGTAGCTCGGTATTCATCGAGGCGTACCAACCATTCATGGTACTCGATAAATATAATACGAGCAGTGCTTCAGGGCTCTAACTTCTGAGCAAGGTGTGTTTAAGGATATCCAAGCCATCACTATTCCTCTATGCCTTTTTACATATGTTAGGGTGAAAGAGAGAACCATTGTGGTTGAATGTTCTTTGGCTGAGCAGATATTTCCAGTAAATGTTAGCTGTGGGAAGGCAGGAATCTGTCACCAGTCTCAGAGACTTGGGCATGTAAAATATTTCAGGAAGAAGAAGTGTTAGGGATAGATGAATCTGCAGGGTATCAGACGTGGAAGTAGATCTAGGAGATCAGCATGAGGTGGTGTACATTTCGACATGTTACAACCATCCCCTTTCTGTGGACCCCACCAATCTCAAGGAGTTGGAGGACAAGGGAAGGGAGTAGATGCATGTAGTCCAGGAGTGTGACCCAAGTTCTCTATGTATGATTCGAGGCACGTTCTATGTCTAGTACTAGTTGCCGTATCAATATACATAGGAACCAATCATTCCTTCCTTCCAAAATCCTGTCCAAGACCTAGAGTTTCTAGGTAAACTGTTTACTTTACCAACACTTATAGAGATACCTTTGGGAGGAGACTCAATAATCACACTTACGTCGATAGTGTTATCTAAGCCTTGAGGTGAGAGTTTCGGTTGGAGGATCTTGGTGGCAGCGTCGAGGCCTTACGATGATAGTTTGTGTATGAATGGACATCCACAATTCATACTAAGATTGACTATATTAAGAAAAAAGGTTGTGTTTTATCTACAATGTTCGGATGAGATATTCCTTAGTTGGTTAAAAATGAAACCCAGACAGCACAGGATGAACTTCTTGCAAAGGAGGGTGCAGCTGATCACTCGTGAGTCGACCAGCTGCACCCTCCTGGTAGCAGAAGTTTCGAGTTTTCCATTCCCAATAATAGTATCTACAGTTCCTCTAGGACTATGACATTGAGATAGTATACACTCCTAGGAAGGGGAACATGGTAGCAGACACACTCAGTATGAGTTCTGGCCTGCAACTGTTGAGTGAGGTGACAGACAAGCTAGCCGCTTTGCAGATATCATTTGTGGATTGAGATGGAGCATCTTTTCATTAGTATCTTATAGTCACCCTAGAACCACCACTTCTTTAGAAAGTAAGGGATGAGCAGTGTAGGGACGCTGAATACAAGGCTCTATGTGCTCAAATATCCTCAAGGCAGGCACCAGATGAATTTTTTAAGGTGAGGAGAAACTTATCCTCTTTAGAGGATATACCATGGTACCAGTAGTGCTACAGAAGGAGGTATTGAGGGAGTTCTATATGTCACCTCTGGTGGTACATCATGGTGTGGTGAAGATGTACCAGGACCTTCAAATTCATTACTCGTGGCCAGGGATGTAGAAAACAATGGAAGATTTTGTATCACGATGCCTCACTTGTTAGCAAGTGAAGACTGCACAGAGTTGGCAGAAGTCTTTTGCCGACAAGATACGGAAACCCTTGGAGTTCTTGGAGGGGAACCACCTATTCTTGTGAGTCTCTCGTCTATAGGAACTAAAAATATTTGGCCGAGGCGGCAAGTTATCACTGAGGATTATTGGTCATTTTTTTATACTTCGGAGGATATGTGAGGTAGCATACCTCTTGGTTATTCCACCTTAGTTAGAGAGGGTTCACGACGTCTTCCACATATCCTTGCTGAGGAGATACGTTCAGGACCCATCTCACATCATCGACCCTATCGAGATGGACTTCGACGATGGGGTGACATTTACAGAGGTTCCAGTAGAGATTGGGGATCAACAGGAACAGGTCCTTCGTGGGCAGTCAAAACCTCTTGTGTGAATATGGTTGCAGCACAGGAACCTCCAGGAGAGAACATGGAAGAAGGAGGCTTAGATTCATGCTCACTATCCTCTTTTGGTTGTTTTGACTTTGTTTTGGATTTCTTGGATGTAAATCCCTAAGGTGGGGAGAATGTAATGTCCTGGAAATTCCATATAATTTTTTTTAAATTATATAGAATTATTTTGAGACCGAAAAATCTAAAGACGCACGATTCTGAGGCCCGAAGTGCCTGGAATGATCCTTCGTAGTTTGGTTGAGTTTTAATTAGCATGCGTAAGAAGTTTTACTAAAAATGTGGTATAACTATTAAATGGTAACTTCGATCAGAAATCTAAGGGCACCATTGCGTTCAGGATGGCAGTTTTACCATAGGCACGACATAATTTTATTCATTGCGTGTAGATTCTCAAATATTTATGTACATGGACATTACATTACTTTTGTGGAAAACATAATACATGGAACAAAAAGACGCCCAAAGACCGTCTAAGTTTAGTGTCATTGGAAATTCAGAAAATAATCATCTAATCATAGTGAAATATCTTCAACATCTCCTATAATGAACTTCTCCTTTTTGTTTTCTTACCAAATACCTTTATTTATGTTCTGGGGACAAGAAAACATAAAAAGGGTGAGCTCAAATGCTCAGTAAGGGTAAACATGGAGAACATAAAAACAATCCATAAACATTTGAATGTAAAAACAAGAACATAAAACATCAAAATCTGGAGCAATGACATAAATCTTTCCATTACATAAGGAATAGATTATAAATGAACATTAATCATGATAAAATGGAAAGGGAATAAAACATGGAACTATGGGAAACCATTAATCACATGTTATGATTTCCATAGTAGCAAATGGATTACTGCCAAGACCATCATAGTGGAAAAAGTCCATTACTGAACCGGGTTTACTTGCCATTCCAGCCCTGTATTACTGAACCAGAATTTCTTTTTGTTCCATCTATGTTTATCTCATGAGATATAAATCATTACCCAATTCATTGGAGGGAGATATAGGTCCCACCCATCTCATAATGAAATCATTCTTTCGTGTGCCAAAAAATAAACATAAATCAATCATCATAACCCAATGAATAAAATGGGTTTCATAAACATCATCCCATCATAACATAATACATATTGAATAAATGGATATCATTTCATCATAAGAAAAATGAAACCATGTAAATAATAGATACATTATACTTTAAACATAAACATATTAAATACTGTCATCTTAGATGGAAAATATTTTTGACAAAATACTTGAAATGAATTCTTGAGGAAAATATACTTTCTTCTTATAAATCATTTTTTTCTCAAAATCCCATGCAATTTTAAAATAAAAGGATTTGTTTGAAAATAATCATGAAATCGTGTAGTGTAAGCTTCATTGAAATAAGGCATTATGAAACCGTAAAAATCCATTCATGCCGCATAAGTTAAAAAACATTGTCCTCGTACTTTTTCCAAAAAAGTAAAAAAGTACCTCATATGGTAAACAAAAAAAAGATTCCTTCCATACCTTGTGGTAAAAGTAAAAAAAAGGTAAAAATTAATTTAAACATACATGGAATAATAGTAAACATTTTATGAAAGCATTTTGAGAAAACATGGACACAGATGATAAACATAACCTCAGTAAATACTTACGAATAAACAATCTCAGTTAAGAAAGAGATTGGAATAATTATCGCTTACCTTAAGTATAATATGCTGTATACAAATCTTAACCTCCTATAAAAATATTTAAATAATGTCATTGTGTTATTCCATAATCATATTCATTGTTATTATATCATATGTAGTCATATTCTTATCTTCTTATTCGAAATATTTCATTCCTACTTGTTATTCGGGTGTTCATTGCTTTATGTTCTTATGTGTGTTTTGTTTAATAAAATCTTATTTTTCTTTTTAGGTTATACATAAATTATTTAGATAATGGTATTAGTGTAATATATATCATATTTATTCATTCAATTCATTTATATAATCCTTATTCAATGAAGATCGTGTAGAACGAGTCGCCTCACGTCGTGGAGACAGTAGGTTGTACGTATGCACGAGCGATGATATCATTCTCATGATTGTAGAATTTTATGGTGTATAATATTTCAGAATCAATATCCCTTTACCATAATAATATATAGTTATTTCTTCTATCCTTATACCCATCCAAGTATGTTAGTGATGAAATTGAAGATTACACCACAATGTGAAGACGGTAAGCTATACATACTCACACGTGGTGAGTTCATTTTTTCATAGGTTGGACAGAAGATAGAATATGGTTGTTTCATATACATAATAACATATCAGTATAAAAGTGATACTGTATTTATAACTTAATAATAAAACAACTCATATACAGGAAGAAGAAGAAGAAATATGTTTGAAAGAATTGGTAAAGGATATTACCTCTTCTTTGACGCGCCTCTTCTTAACCTCTTCTTAGGGTGATAAAGGTGGTCTTTGAAGGAGACCAGGACAGCTAGTAGGTTTTTATGGAAGTGTAGAAGAAACAAATATAGGGTTTTGCCTATTTTGAAGGCTCAAAATGTTGTGAAGAGGAGAGGGAGGAGGTGCCTTTTTATAAGGGAGGAGACAGGCACTTTTGGAATCCTCTAAAATGTTAATTTATAATAAACTCAAAACAGAATTAAAAAACCTCCAAAAATGACTCAAATCCTAATATTAGATGAGATTGGGTTTTAATCGCATCAAAAAATAAAATTTAGACATGTAGGGATTTTATTCTAAACCTTATCAACTTGATTTATCTTTATTTAATCTATATAATTTCATTTGTGGTAATAATAATCTAAATTTTAAATTTTTATAAATAATTACTTATGTGTAGTGAATTTTCCATAATTGGATACTTAATGACATGGTAGACCATATAAATCTCAATTTATTATTTTTAAATATTTTTGTGATTTTTAAACAATTTAATAATATATCATGTTTATAAAATAACAATAGTGTCAATTTTGACACCATTCATTTATTTGAATTTAAATAAATACACATAGAGAATATATTGGAAGAAAAATATTTAATAGGTTCCAAACATTCCATATTAATCTATAAAATTCGTGGAGAATATTAATTAGTTCATATAATATTTATTTTAATATTTTTAAAAATATTTATTTGATATTTTTCTTAATAAAATAATTACTACAACATTTATGTATAATTATTTAATATACTAATTTTTTGCATAAAAAATAAAAATAAAATATTATAATGAATATAAATATAATATATTTCATAATAATACTTTTAATAAAATTTATCTTCTGAAACACCCAACTTTTAAATTGTTATTTTTATTAAATTTTGAAGGTGACAACTTTGACATCATTTAAAATAAAATAATACAAGTGTCATAATCGCTTTTATGAGGCTCCAAATGGTCAAATATTCGACGGTTAAATTATTATGGTTTATATTTTCATTAGCAATTATTTTTGGTCAGGTTTTTGTTCCTTTTACAGGTATTATTAGTTTAATCAAAACTATATTATTTATTTTTCACTAAATAAATAATTTCTACATCATTAATGTATAAGACATTAAGGTAATTATATATTTTATGAAAATTAAAATTAAATTAAAATAATAAACAGAACCATTTTAGCTTTAAAATGAGTATTTATAACCGAATTTATAATCTGTATATCTTTATATTAAATATAATTTATTTATTAAAGTTTGAGTGAGACATATTTCAATTTCATTTAAAAAAAATAAATTAAAGGTCTTAGTCACATACAAGTGGGTTCTAATATATACATTTTCTACCCAAGTATATTTTAGGACTAAATATAACCATACAATTATATTAAGACATGTGTTAGGGTAATTTTATAATATTATGTTTACCGTTAATTGCCTAATTTACCTTTAACTGTGGTAAATACAATTTACCATAGTTACTATTCATATTGTCTAAAAAATAAAATTATAATTTTAACATAATTTATACCTACTGATTCTAATATGGAATCCATTTTTCCTAAATTCAAGACATAAAATTTCTAGTATTTAATTTAAAATTAATCCCATTGTTGAGAAAATGGGGTTTAAAAGATAAAACATTGCAAAATATTGAAATGTTTTTTATCTATGAATTAAATTTAAAATTAATGAAAATTAATTGAATTATATTAAATGGTAAAAATATATTCTATTTATACTTTAAAACCATTAATAATATAATTTAACCATATACATTATCTTGATGAAAAAAGTTGTTTTTAATTAAAATTTAGCGTATTTTTACTATTCATCAAAATATGAACATCATCAGAAAAATATCAAAACATTATCCAACATAAATTTTTATATATAGATTCACAAAAACAAGTTTATTTTGTAAAATTTATCTTATAAAATTGTTAAAAATTAAATTTAAAATTGGTGCACCCTCAAAAGGCAGCAAAACTGCATTTTTTGAAAAATACTTATTTTACCCGAAAAATTTATTCTGTTCTCATACCATGATCTAGAAAATTTGTAAGATCAATTATAATGATATAAAATTCAAAATGTTGTTAATACTATTCATAACAACTATTTCATAATAATATTATAATAATATCTCATTTAGTGAAACTCGGTATTGCGTACAACACACGCTATTGAGGAAGGTCAATCTTACATGTAATTCAAGCCAAGTCAGGGTTTCATTTAGTGCAAGATTCCTTTGGTGTTGAATATAACATAATCAAAACTTATTTCATTTATATATTGAACAAAATCTATACTCAATGGTGCATTGAATAATATCTACCAAAAGAACTTGAACTTGTGTGCAACACAAGACAAGAATATTGTTGTGTATAATACAAACTAATAAAGTGTTGCATATAGTGCAAGATAATCTTGGTGTAGCCTAAAACAAAATATATCAATGAAATTAAAAATAATATATCTCATAAAATATCGCGGTGTCACATTCTACCCCCTTAAAATGAACTTCGCCCATGAAATTTTTCGGGGTTATAAATAGTGTAATGCTTGATAGTTTCTTTCATCAAAACCCACATTGTAAAAAGGAATACTAAAAAATCATTTTATAAATGAAATTTAGAATCATAACGGTCACCCAAAGTAACTCATCACTGGGTTTTCACACAGGAAAACATAGGTGAAAACATGGATATTTGAGGGAAATCTAACCATCATCTTCTGATGAAGA
Source organism: Viscum album (assembly GCA_963277665.1). NCBI lineage: Eukaryota > Viridiplantae > Streptophyta > Magnoliopsida > Santalales > Viscaceae > Viscum > Viscum album. Next base: position 1,132,049,098 of record OY728134.1, on the reverse strand, counting down.
GTGGTAGATGACATGGCTATGAAAAATCCAACAATCAAAGAGACCTAAATTTGTGAAGATATAAGGTACCTTGTGATTTATATGATATAAAGGTACTAGGACAACATTTTTGGTTTTTAATATTATTTCCCTAATGTTGATGAATTTTTGTATAAGGATAAATACTTTCTTGATTTCTGTGTAAAATCATCATTGCTCATTCCATGAACAATTTCTACTTCATATCTTATTTAATGAAATGAAGTTGAATTTGTCATTCTTGAAGTATTAGCAGATCATGTGATAGAATTATATTTCATTCCATCGGTCTCTATCACAAAAATGGTTAGCATAATATATTAAATATACATAAGTCCATATATGGTGAGGTTAATCGTATATGGTTCCAGAAATGGACTTATACTTCATCTATCATACCACATAATAAAATAAAACTAATTTCTACAAACCAGTGACTTCCTGTAGTTCAATGGTAAACATTAAAGGCCTTTCGCACTACGGTTGCGGCTTCAATTCCTACAGCCTTGTCCAATGTGATGGGTTGTCGCCCGTTCTACGGGTTGTCCTCTTTCTAAAACTATAAAATTATAATATTTTAGAAATAATATAAAAAAGTTCTAGACATAAACAATATTATCTGATGTCTAACTTAATCCATTCCAATCTTTAGGATTATCCAAAATATTTCTGTCCAATCTCATAGTATAAAGAAAAAGATTACTAGAGAGGTCATATACAAAGCATGGGAATACCATCATTTATCCCCCATATATCATAAGATATATCTTGTTGATCACATTCCAAACATGTGAATACCTTAATATTGTATTCTCTTGCAACATGAATTTCCATAGAACCTTATTTAAATCATGAATGATGTCAAAATCTAACACTTTCCACATAAAAAATCCCTAATATTCTTTATACTCAAACCTTGATGTCACTTTGTCCTTATATCAGTCACGAGATCATTAATAATATCAAACATATTATTTTCTTCTAATCCCTTCATTATGTGCATATTATCTGCTTTCTAGAAATATTTCAATCACTTTTCATGGTTACCAGTACCATAAAATTATTGAAAACCACAATAAACCAATACATAGATATTCCAATATTCCATGATACTATAAATGAGATTCCACAGCATTATTTTGGAATCTTGTTACATAAACACTTAATCATTCCACCACTTCGTTGTCATACTCAACATCACCAATTGTGATCGCATGTGACTTCCCTTTTCCCTTTTCCTTAAGAGGTTGTTGATGTCGATCATCATTAACCCTTGGATTAGGGAATTGGTTAGCATAATTCCCCATTTCCTTGCCCTTGTATCATTGAAGTGTTGGTGGTGCGTTCTTTGTAGTCTTTTCTCTATTCACATCATTAGCTACACTTTTTCCATTACATCGACACTCAGTTTCTTGATGACCTTCTTTTCCACACTTAAAAAATGTTCTAGTCTCTTTAATACAATCTCCACAATGCTTCTTTCCGCACTTTGAGCAAAAAGAAACATTCATCTTCTTTTCACCATTGTTTTGTGATTTTTCCTTGAACTCTATCTTTCGTTTCTTATCAAAACCATGAGATGGATATGTAACACCAACATCTAGTTCTATCTTGATAGCACAACGCACAATTTCTTCATATCTACTAAAGTCTCTTATAGCTAATTTCCTTCGAAGACTTGGTTTTAAGCCACTGAAGAGTTGATCAAATTTACTTTATGGTTGGATGATAAATCCAGATGCATAACTTGCAAGGCTTGTAAAATTCGCTCCGTATATACCAACAGATTCATTATCCTTTTTCTTAAGCTCAAGGAACTCCTTTTCCATCTTTTTTCGAAGAATATGAGGGAAGTACTTATTGAAAAACAAGATCTTGAGCGCATATCATTCCGTGGATTCAATATCATCTTGGGGCCTTGTATTCTTAATTAGAGTCCACCACTGGTCTGCTTCACCTTCTAAATGGTAAACAGCCAAAATTACTTTTTCATGTTATAAAAAGTGAAGAATGGAAAAAATATTTTCAATGGTACCGATCCATTATTTAGCAATTAGTCGATCAGAAGACCCATTGAAAGAAGGTGGACATTGCCTAATGAAATACTCAATTCAATATTGTTCCCTTCTCTGCTCATTTGGAAGTCCAGAATGATTCACAGCTTATGTAAGTAAAGAAATAAGATTTTTCACTCCATCTCCCATAAAAATGGTTTTTTTATGAGTACAATCATTGCATTGTCCATTTCATTGATCAAAACGGTTTCTTCGGGTTCCAGACATCATCTAAAACCCAAAAAGAATAGTGTGAGAGGAAAAAATCATGCTAGGAAAACAAAATAATAAAGGGGGAGTACCATCAATATCTAACATCTTAGGTTTAATTCTATAATAATTACCGTAATTCACGGACTATAACCTATAATTATACTTATCCTTAGGTACATCCCTATACTTTCCTTAGAAAAATCTCAATGGATCTCACTAAAGTTTTCGCATCCTAGTTTCCAATGGTTAACTAAACCTTCACTTTGATACCAACTATAGAGACTCAAATCATGACGTACATGGACATTACATTACTTTTTTGGAAAACATAATACATGACAGAAACAGATGCCCAAAGACAGTGTTAGTTTAGTGTCTTTGGAAACTCAAAACATAATATTCTAATCATAGTGAAAGATCTTCAACATCTCCCATAAATATATTCCCCTTTTGTTTTCTTAACTAAAACATTTATTTATATCCTGGTGAAAGAAAACATAAAAAGGGTGAGCTCAAATTCTCAGTAAGGGTAAACATGGAGAAAATAAAAATAATCCCTAAACATTTGAATGCAAAAACATGAACATAAAACATCAAAATCTTGAGCAATGACAAAAATCTTGGAATTACACAAGTTATATATCATAATGGAACATTACACATGATAAAATTCCATGGGAATAAAACCTAGAATTGTGTAAAACCATTAAGAACATGTTATGATTTCTATAGAATCCAAGGCATTACTGCCAACACCATCATAGTGGACAAAGTCCATTATTGAACCGGGTTTACTTGCCGTTCCAGCCCTGTATTATTGAACTGGATTTTCTTGTCATTCCAGCCATGTTTTTATCATGAGATATAAATCTTTACACGATGCATTGGAGGGAGATATAGGTCCCACCAATCTCATACTGAAATCATTATTTCGTCTTCCAAAAAATAAACATAAATCATTCATCATAACCCAATGAATAAAATGGGTTTCATAAATATTAACCCATCATAACATAATACATATAGAATAAATGGATATCATTTCATCATAAGAAAAATGAAACCATGTAAATAGTAGATACATTATACTTGAAATATAAACATATTAAATACTTTCATCTTTGATGGAAAATAGTTTTGATAAAACACTTGAAATGAATTCTTGAGGAAAATATCCTTTCTTCTTCTAAATCTTTTTCTTTTCTCAAAATGCCACGCTATTTTAAAAGAAATGGATTTTTTTGAAAATAATCATGATATCATATAGAAGAAGCTTCATTGAAATAAGGCATTATGGAACCTTAAAAATCCGTTCATTTCATATAAGTTAAAAAAACATTATCCTCGTGCTTTTGCCGGAAAAGTAAAAAATCACAACGTATGGTAAACAAAAGAAATATTCCTTCCATACCTTGTGGTAAAAGTTAAAAAAGTGTTAAAATGACATTAAACATAAATTGAAGAATATTAAACATTTTATGAAAAAAAATTAGAAAACATTGACATGGATGATAAACATAACCCCAGTAAATAATTACGAATAAACAATATTGATTAAGAACGATATTGGAATAATTATCCCTTACCTTAGGTATGATATGATTTGTATATATATGAACCTCCTATATAATTATTTAAATAATTTCATTGACTTATTCTAGAAACATATTCCTTTTTATGATATCATATATTGCCATGTTCTTATCTTCTTATTAGTAATATTTCATTGCTACTTGTTATTTAGGTGTTCATTGCTTTATGTTCTTATGCGTGTTTTGTAAAATGAATTCTTATTCCTCTTTTTAGTTTATACAGACATCATTTACAGAATGTTATTAGTGTAATATATATCATATTTATTCATTCAATTCATTTATATAATCCTTATTGAATTAAGATCATGTAGAACGAGTCGCATCACATCGTGGAGACGGTAGACCATACGTACGCACGAGTGATGAAATCATTCCCATGATTGTGGAATTGTATGGCGTATAATATTAGAGAATCAATATCACTTTACAATAATCATATATAGTTATTTATTCCATCCTTATACCCATCCATGTATGTTCGTGATGAAATAGAAGATTACACGACGGCGTGGAGATGGTATGACGTATGTACGCACGTATGGTGATTTCATTTTTTCATAGGATGGGTAGAAGATATAATATGGTTGTTTTATATTCATAATAACATATCATCATACAATGGATACTAGAGTTATTACTTAATAATGAAACAACTCATATAGAGTAAGTAGAAGAACAAATAATTTTGGAAGAATCGGTAAAGGATATTTCCACTTCTTTGACGTGCCTCTTCTTAACCACTTCTTAGGGCGCTAATTGTAACACCCCAAGCTTCCACGGTACACTTCTCCTTAAATAATACAGTAGCGTGTGTTGTACGCAACGTCGAGTTCTAACACACACCACAACCAATCAAACTAGCCGTTATGAATAGTAATACCAACATTTTTAAATTTTATAAATTTTATCTTTCAAAATGGACTTCATTTTTGGATTCGGAATATCAAAATTAGCTTAGGATGAATTTTTGGTATTTTTATGAAAACATTCAATTTTTGGTGAATAGTGAAAAAACACTAAGTTAGAGTTTAAGACCGAATTTTTTTACAATAATTATTTATTTTATTTAAATTTAATTAAGGTTAAAATAGATACATAATGCTTATATAAGTTCAATGTAATTCATTGGAGTAAGTTTAGAATAAGTTTAGATATATAAAAATTTTATTGAACTTTTCACCATCTTTTATCCACCTCCTAGGAGAATTTGGAAATTCACATAAAACATAATTTTACAGCTTCTGTGAGTGGAATTTCGAAAAACAGAGAGAAACAGTTAATATCAAAGAGTAAAATTTGGTTCAATAAGATAAAAATAATTTTTGGTGAATAGTAACTTTTTACTTTTATTTGCCACGGTTAAAAGTAAATAGGGTAATTAAGGATAAAATTGATATTAATATTACCCTAAAACGTGACATAATTCTATTGGAAAAGTGTATATTGACCAAAAACAACCTTAGGAATAAAATATTATCATTTAGGTCCACTTGGATTAGACTAGGACATTTATTATTATTTAATTCAAAGAATAGTCAAAAGAGATAAAATCAATGTTTAATAACTAAAACATTTTTAATATAGGATTATACATAAGCTAAATTTGATTATAAATATTAATTAGAAAGATAAAAATATTTCCTCCATAATGGTATTTTATTTATAATTTTTAGACATTAAATAGTTTAATTTATTTATGACACAATGGTGATGCAGTACTTACCTAATTAATGAATTATTAAGATAATTGATATTATAAATACCAAATAAGTGCAATTTGAAACATTTTATGAATTAAATTAATTTTATAGGCTAATATGACATATTAATATTGGTTATATAAATTTTTTTCGAAGTAATAATTCTGTTATGAAATTATCAAAAACAAGATACCCAATAGTGTCAAAATTGACATAAAAGAGTTTTTAAAACAAATATTATATTATTAATTTAAATTATACTCCTAAAAATATATTGTTCCACCAAGAGACTTATATAATAATATTTGTATCATTAATGGACCACTTTTGGGTCTCTTTGAATTTTATAGTATGTTTATTGACTATATAATATAAAAATACAAAGAGACATGGTAAGTGTCAAACTAATTAACTAAGAGTTAAAACTAAACAATAAGGTTAATAAAGTGACCCAAACCTATCTAAAACGTATTGTTTGAGTGGTTTTATACCTATCCCCACATTAAACTTTATATAATCCACATTGGAGCCATTAAAACCCGAATATTAATTTATTATAGAATAATATTTCTAGCTTTTCCTAAGGTTCCCCTCCTGCCCCTTATAAAAGGACACCACTTCTAACCAATTCTTCACACCTTAAAAGACTTTTGGATCGGTCAACACTTCCCAAATATTATCTCAACTTCCCTAAAATCAACCTAGAGGCCTTATTTGGATCATAAACCCATCCTAAGGTTCCATTTTGATAAAATCAAAAGGAAGAACCCGATTAAGAGGTAATATTTTCACCACCCTCTTTCAAGTTCCTTTCTTCTTCAACTTCTTCTGTCTTTGTTCTTCCCATTCTAAAATAATAACTCTAGTATCTTCTATATACTATTATGTTATTATTAATATGGTACAACCATATTCAGAATTCTATCCATCCTTTGAATGACATCTCACCATACGTGCGTACGTACAGCTTACCGTCTCCACGTCGTGGTGTAATTGTTATTCAATATATTATTATTTGGATGGGTATAATAACGATGTGTAATTCATGTAAATAATAAATATTACATGATAATTATTATTTATATATGATATAAAATCTAGTTATATATTATTTTAATATCAAAATAATGATGTTGTCGCTCGTGCGTACGTACGGACTACCGCCTCCACGAACGCAATGAGATTCATTCCCCATCGTATCCATTCAAGAATAATTCTCATTTTATGATTAAAATTAATGTTTAAAAACTTTATATCATTGTGGAGATGAATAAGATACAACCTATCCATATCATACACGACTTATGTAACAAACCATATTAAAGAAAATGAGTATGCTTACCCCTGAAATGATGATAATACTAAAATATTATTAACAAATCATTATTAAGAAGATCATATATGATATCATAAATATGTATATGGTTCTTGTATAATTTAATAAAAGTGTTTTAACTATTATAAAGTAGGTTAACATAACATCGACTAAGGAAAAGTACAAGGTAAGTGTTTATTTCAAAATCTCTTCATTATTCGAGGTTGTTTATACGTAATTATCTACTGGGACTTCTTTATCATCCACATCCATGTTTATTAAACATGTATTTCAAATCATTATTAATATTTTAAATACTATGGGATAAAGTCATTTATACCCTTTTTGACTTTTTATAAAAAGTTTATAAAGGAATCTTTCTGTCTTTTTCCAAACAAGGTCCCTTTTAACCTTTTCGACAGAATTAAGGTAAGAATGTTTTTTTAACTTATACGGTGGGTGTGGCTATTTTCCACCGTTATAAAATCATCAAAGCTTCCCTTACAATCTTATAAGAATATTTTCAAAGTAAATGTTTTATTTTATAATTATGATACTTTTAAATGATTTCAAAAAAAGATATATTTCTCTCAAATTTTTTTTATTTCATCTATGCCAACATCCTTGGATGGATTTTAAGCTTATTTGAAGTTTATTATTATGGTACAAAACTTCCATATTGTATTGACGGTTTTGTGATATGTTTGACTGTGGATGTGTTATTTTTTATACCCTTCATGTTTTATGGAGGAAGTATTGACATGTCATATGTTAGCTTTAATACAAATGTTTATGTTATATTTAAACATGTTCATATGAGGAATGCATTGGACTTAATAAGTGACGGGTAGAGCCCGCTATAGCTCCTCGATGCATCAGTAGGTCTCATGAGACAAACTAGTGTCTTGGAACAAGGCTTTGAAAAAATCTTATTTGTAGTCTTGGAACAAGGCCTTGATTATGTGGTTATGATAGTCTGGCATTATGCATTCCTTCATTATGAAAGTGGTTATTCATATTTCATGTGATTATTCGACTAGTAGAATATCCATGTGAATAAGTAAATGGAATTGTTTCATTTTATCTTTTCCATATTATGCTGAAGTTCATGTTTAAAAGACTTTTGTTTTAGTTATACATTACCTTAAATGTTTATGCTTATTTATGAAAGTTTTCCGCTATATTTTTATCCTTAATGGGCATTTGATCTCACCCATTTCAATGTTTTATTTTTCTCAGGATGTGAAGAATTATTTTATGAATGTCTTGTAGGGACATTATAAGGGGAGATGAGTGTGGAGACAATATGTTGTTGTAGTTTTCACTTTATGATGTAATGTAAACATTATGAATGTATCTAGTTATTCCAAGGCTACTAAACTAATCGGTTTTTCGAGACTTGATTTTTTTTCATGCTAATGTTATGTAATAATGCACCAACTCTGGGTAACTGTAGTCAGGGTGTTACAGTTGGTATTAGAGGAAGTTTAGTACAAACCTTGGAAGATAGATTTAGATAAACTCTGATTAGAGCACATAACCCTAAGATATACTTTGAGGATGAGTATAGAAGAACTTCCCAGAACTTTGGTATTGTAGAGATTTTGTGATTTTTTTGAAAAATACATCCCTGTCTAGATATGAGCAGGTAGAGGTGGCTCTGGAACAGATGTACCTAGGGGTGAAACCCAAAAACACCTATTTGAGCTACACTCAAACAGGAGCTAGTGCACGATAACAGGCCTTTCTTCACTCTTGGTTATAACACTCTCGGGGGATATGCTTAGGATAACTATCATTTTCTTTACAAACCATTATGAAGGATTTATGAGTATATACATCCTCAAAGAAAACATTTTTATGATTATGGATTATATCCATAAATAGTTCAATTTATGTTAAGTGTTTTATAAGTATGGAATTATGTATTTTGATTCATAAACTGATCTAGTTTATGCCATTGTTTAGAAATGGTGCTTTGTGGAAGAAATGGAAACTGTATTAATGCATGCACTCCATGTAGGGATTTCCCTACTACTCAAGATAATTATAGTGGAGCTGGTGATACAACTGGTGTTGATCAGCTTATCACCATACTGGGATAACTCACATAGGTTATGACTAATAACCATACCTGTATGAAGCACCCTGATCCATAGCATGGAGGATCAATGTTAGATCACTCCATGAGGAAACAACCACCAGCATTCAATGGGAGTAAAAATCCATTGGTAGCGTAGCAATGGATATGTTCCCTAGAGAAAATATTTCAGGCTTTGGGGAGCAGTGAAAGGGAAAAAGTTATCATGACAGTTTACCGCCTCACTGGAGATGCTGATAAATGGTGGTAATTGATTCAAAACATGAAGGAAGATGATGAAGTATCAAAAATGGAATGTAGGGAGTTAACGGATCTGTTTTTAGAAAAACACTTTCTTTGTGACCATCGAGTAGATATGGAAAGGCAATTTCTGAGTCGGAGACAAAAGGAGGATGAGAAGTCACAAAGTATGAGGCTAACCTTACAAGGTTAGAAAGGTACGCTGGAGATTATATACGTAACCCAAGAAGTAAGATTGATCATTTATTTGATGGGTTAAAACCATTTATCCATTGATAATTAGTCTCACAATCCTTCTCTTCGTATGAAGACATTGTCTCATGTGCTATAAAGACTGAAAAGGAATTCTCTAAGTCTTATGACTATAATGCAAAGAAATAGAAGAATAGATCTTCTGATCAATCTAGAAATGGAAATAAGGGGAATAAGGGAAAAGTTTAATATCCATCTTGTAGTAAATGTGGGAAGAAACACCCTGGTACTTACTTGAAGGGAATGGGAGTCTGTTACAAGTGTGGTGAAAAAGGCCACCAAGCTCGTGATTGAAAGGGGAAGAAAGAAGATACCGATGTTCAATTATACAACTGTAGGGAGATGGGACATTATGCAAATGAATGTTCTAAGCGTCAGGGGAACTTACCTTAGAAAATACCTAGGGATTGAGGCCAAGCTTATGATATCACTACTACTGAAGTAGATGCTCCGAAAGACATGGTGGCAGGTAATTTAATGGTTTCCTCAGGTTTAGAAAATGTATTATTTGATTCTGGGTCATCGCATTTTTTCATATCTTCCCAGTTTTCTAAGAAAATTAGATATTTCCAATTTGATTTAATAAGGGAGTTGTCAGTTAAAAATCCTAAGGGAAGAATAATTGCAAAAAGGTTTTGTGAATCAGTCCCCATTAGAGCACATAAATGTTCTTTATCTGCGGATCTCATCGTTATACCTATGAGTGTATGTGTTGACTACAGAGAAATCAATGCTATAACAATAAAGAACAAGTATCCCTTGCCTCTCATTGATGATTTATTTGACCAACTTCATGGATCTCAATACTTTTCAAAGATTGACCTTCGGTCTGGATACCATCAGTTGTGTGTGAAGAAGGAAGAAATTCCGAAGACAGCATTTCGAACCAGGTACGGACATTGCGAGTTTACTGTAATGCCTTCTGGATTGACTAATGCACCCTCTGTATTCATGGATATAATAAATAGATTTTTTAAGGAATATCTCAATGATTATTTGGTGGTATTTATTGATGATATCATGGTATACTCAAAAAGATATGAAGATCATGAAAATCACTTACGCATTATCGTGAAGACTCTAAGAAGACATGAATTATATGGGAAGTTTAGCAAGTGTGAATTCTAGATTCAAGAGATTTCTTTTCTTGGCCATATTGTCTGTAGGGATGGAATTTTTTTTGATCCTTCTAAGACAAGATAAATCCAAGAATTTCTAGCACTGAAAAGTATAACTTAGGTATGCAGTTTTATTGGTTTAGCAGGTTATTAGCGATGTTTCGTCCAGAATTTTGCCCGGTTGGCTAACCCATTAACAAATCTCTCACGTAAAGGGGTTAAATTTTTTTGGACAAAAGAGTGTGAAGAATGATTTAATGAACTTAAGAGAAGATTAATCAATTCTCCTATATTAACTTTACCATCAGGGAATGATGTGTTCGTTATTTATAGTGATGCATCGAAGAAAGGAATTGGTTGTGTCCTTATGAATAATGATAGGGTTATTTCCTATGCATCACGATAGTTGAATATTCATGAGAATAACTATCCTACTCATGACCTTGAGTTAGCAGCTGTGATCTTTACTTTGAAGATACGGAGACACTTCCATTATGGTGAAAAATGTGAGATTTATACTGATCCCAAGAGTTTGAAGTATATTTTCTCACAAAAATAACTCAACATGAGGCAAACGAGATGGCTTGAACTACTCAAGGATTATTATTGAATGATACACTGCCACCTGGGGAAGGTAAATAAGGTGGAATATGCTTTGAGTAGAAAGTATCATGGAGTTTTGAACAAGATGAGAGTTGAAAAGGATCCTATATATATGGATCTAGTAAATATTGATATGGGAATCACCATGGAAGGTGAAACATCAATACTTTTTCAAATGGATTCCAAACCATCTTACTAGAAAGGATAAAGAGTTCTCAGACCGATGATGAAGAATTTAAGAAGAATATTAAAGCTGTGAATTATGGGACATTTAGTGAAATTGTGTTTGAAGATGGAATTTTGAAATTTGTGAACGGACTTTGTGTTCCTGATATACCTGATCCGAAAAGGTAATTGTTGGAAGATGCTCATAGTTCCAATTTCTCTATATAACCTGGGAGAACCAAAATGTGTAGCGATTTAAAGGACCATATTTTTTGGGACAATATGAAGAGGGAGATTTCTGACTTTGTGTCACGATGTATGGTTTTTCAACAAGTGAAAGCTGAAAGGCAACAGCCTGGAGGAATCATGAAACCACTTCCCATACCAGAGTGGAAATGAGATAATATTACAATGGAATTTTTCATGGGGCTACCAAAGACTCCTAGAAGGAATGATTCAATATGGGTTATTGTTGATCGTCTTACCATTTCAGCACATTTTCTTGCTATAAGGGAGGATTTACCACTCGAACGCCTAGCAAGACTATATATTAAGGAAGTTGTGAGACTTCATGAAGTAGCCCTATCAATTGTTTCTGATCGTGATCCCCGTTTTACTTCAAGATTCTGGAAGTGTCTTCAGAAGGCCTTGGATAATGAACTTCTTTTGAGGACATCCTACCACCCTCAAATAGATGGACAATCTGAACAGACTATTCAATCCTTAGAAGACATGTTGTGATCATGCTCACTTGACTTTCAGGGTATGTGGGATCAATATTTACCTCTGGTGGAATTTTACTATAACAATAGCTTCCATTAAAGTATTCATATGGAACCATATGAAGCATTGTATGGAAAGAGATGTCACACACCAACCTGTTTGGATGACGTTGGTGAAAGAAAACTCATAGGCTCAGAACTGGTGGAGGAAACGATAGAAAAGGTGAAGGTAATCCAAAACCACATCAAAGCAGCTCAAAGTAGGTAGAAGAGCTATGCCGATAACCAAAGGAAGGATTTGGAATTTCAGGTAGGAGATCATGTTTTCTTGAAGGGAACTCCATGGAAGGGATTTATACGTTTTGGTAAGAAGGGTAAAATGAGTCCCAGTTACATCAGACCTTTCAAAATTCTAAAACGAATTTGTGTGGTAGCTTACCGTTTGGAAATGCCAGAAAATCTCTCCAAAGTTCACGATGTGTTCCATGTATCACTGTTGAGAAAATACATTCCTGACCCAACGCATGTACTCACCTATGATGAATTAGAACAGGAACCTGATCTCTCTTATTGAGAAGATACCATCAGGATTCTTGATACAAGAGAACAAGTGCGGAAAAACCGGACGACTCGTCTGGTAAAAGTTCTATGGAGAAACCATAAAATGGAAGAGGCAACGTGGGAACCCGAGGAACATATTATGAAGAACCAACCAATTGTTTTCATGCATTAGTATTCTATAAATTTAGAGGAAGAAATTATTTGAACAAGGGGAGAATGTAACACCCCAAGCTTCCACAACACGCTTCTCCTTGAATAATACAGTAGCGTGTGTTGTACGCAACTTCGAGTTCTAACACACACCACAACCAATCAAACTAGCCGTTATGAATAGTAATATCCACTTTTTGAAATTTTAAAAATTTTATCTTTCAAAATGGACTTCATTTTTGGATTCGGAATATTGAATTTAGACTAGGGTGAATTTTTTGTATTTTTCTAAAAACATTCAATTTTTGGTGAAATAGTTTAAAACTGAATTTTTATTTAAATAAATATTTATTTTAATTAAATTTAATTAATGTTAAAATAGATACAAAATACCTATATAAGTTCAATTTAATTCATTGGAGTCAGTTTAGAATACTATTAGATATATAAAATTTTTATTAAACTCTTCACCGTCGTTTACCCATCTCCTAGGAGAATTTGGAAATTCACATAAAACATAATTTTACCACTTCTATGAGTGGAATTTTGAAAATCCTATACACACGGTTAATATTTGGGAGTAAAATTTGGTTCAATAAGATTAAAATAATTTTTGGTGAATAGTGACTTTTTACTTTTATTTACCATGGTTAAAAGTAAATAGGGAAATTAAGGGTAAAAATGATATTAATATTACCCTAACACATGTCCTAAATCTATTGTACAAGTGTATATCGACCAAAAATAACCTTAGGAAGAAAATATTATCATTTAGGTCTACTTGGATTAGATTAGGACATTTATTATTATTTAATTAAAAGAAGAGTCAAAAGAGATAAAATCAATGTTTAATAACTAAAACATTTTTAATATAGGATTATACATATGATAAATTTGATTATAAATATCCATTAGATATATATAAATATTTACTACATAATGGTATTTTATCTATAATTTTTAGACATTAAATAATTTAATTTATATATGAGACAATGGTGATGTAGTAATTACCTAATTAATAAAATATTAAGATAATTGTTATTATAAATACACAAATAAATGTAATTTTAAACTTTTTATGAATTAAATTAATTTTCTAGTATAATATGACATATTAATATTGGTTATATTATTTTTTCGAAGTAATAATGATATTATTAAATAAAAAAACAAAATACCCAATAGTGTCAAAATTGACATAAAAGAGTTTTTAAAACAAATATTATTTTATTAATTTATATTCTATTCCTAAAAATCTAAGTTTAGGCCAAGAGATTTATATTATTATAGTTTTATCATTAATAGACCACTTGGGGGTCTCTTGGAAGTTTATAGTAAGTTTATTGACTATATAATATAAAAATACAAAGAGACAAGGTAAGTGTAAAACTAATTAACTAAGAGTTAAAACTAAAAGATATGGTCAATAAAGTTACCCGAACCTGTCTAAAAGCTATTGGTTGATTTTTTTAAGACCTATACCCACCTTAACCTTTAAATAATCTACTTTGGAGCCATTAGAAACCGAATATGAATTTTTTATAAGATAATATTTCTAACTTTTCCTAAGGTGCCCCTCCTCCCCCTTATAAGAGGACACCATTTCTAACCAATTCTTCACACCTTCAAAGCCTTTTGGGTCGGCCAAAACCTGCCCAAATATTCTCTAAACTTCCCTCACTTCAACCTAGATGCCTTAGTTTGATCATAAATCCATCCTAAAGAGCCCTTTTGATCAAATCAAAAGGAAGAACCCGATTAAGAGGTAATGTTTTCACCACCCTCTTTCAAGTTCCTTTCTTCTTAAACTTCTTCATTCTTCGTTATTACCATTATAAAATAATAACTCTAGTATCTTATATATACATTAATGTTATTATAAATGTAACACCCCGAGATTTTATGAAAAATATTCTTTTTTTAATTTCATTAATGTCTTGTGTTGTACGCTACAACAAAAGGAGCTTGCACAACATGCATCCTTGACTTGCCTTGCATTACACGCAATCAAGACCTTCCTCGATAGTGTGTGTAGTACGCAATACCGAGTTTCACTAAACAACGATATGCTATTAAAATATTATTAAAACTAGCCGTTATGAATAGTAATAACCACTTTTTTGAAATTTTGTAATTTTTTTTTCAAAATGGACTTCATTTTTGGATTCGTAATATCGAAATTAGCTTAGGGTGAAATTTTGGTACTTTTCGGATAACTTTCATATTCTGATGAATAGTGAAAATTACTAAATTTTAATTAAAAACAAATTTTTTAATCAAAATAATTAATAGTGATAAATTATTATTTTGAGTGGTTTTAAAGTATATTTTAAATATATTTTTACAATTTAATACAATGTTGTTCATTGGATGTAATTTCACATTTAAACCAGACATAAACAAGTATCAATCTTTTGATAGTTATTATCTCTTAAAAACACGCTATTTGTTTTGACGACGGGAATTAATTTTTAAATTAGTTAATGTAACTGATATGTTTTGAATTTGGTAAAATAAACATCATTTTTTAATTCATAATGTCAAATATAGCATAGGCCTAATTTTTTGTATTATTCTGGAAACTTTCATTTTTTTGATGAATAGTGAAACCACTAAGTGGTAGTTAAAAAACTGAATTTTTTCATAAAACTTAATTTTACCTCTTATGGGAGTATAATTTCAAAAATCAGAGAGACACGGTTGATTTCAGTAAGTAAAATGTGGTTCAATGAGATGAAAATAATTTTTAGTGAACAGTAACTTTTTACTTTTTTTACCACGGTTAAAAGCAAATTGGGTAATTAAGGGTAAAAATGATATTATTATTACCCTAACACATGTCCTAATTTTATTGGATAACTGTAATTAGACCAAAAACAACCTTAGGAATAAAATATGAACATTTGGGCCCACTTGGATTAGATTAGGACATTTATTATTATTTAATTCAAAGAAGAGTTAAAAGAGTTAAAATCAATGTTTATTTACTAAAACATTTTTAATATAGTGTTATACATAAGATAAATTCGATTGTAAATATTAATTAGAAATTTAATAAGATTTAATACATAAAGATATTTTATTTATAATTTTTAGACCTTAAATAATTTAATTTATTTATGACACAATGATGATGTAGTAATTACCATAACAGTGAAAAATTAGAATAATTGATATTATAAATACCCAAATAAATTTAATTTGAGACTTTTTATGAATTAATCTAATTTTATAGGTTAATATGACATGTTAGGATGGATTTAATTAACTTTGGTCGAAGTAATAATTCTTTTATGAGTTTCACAAAAATCAACTATTGAATAGTGTCAAAATTGACATAAAATAGTTTTTAAAACAAATATTATATTATTAATTGTTATTTTATTCCTAAAAACCTAAGGTTCGGCCAAATGACTTAGATAAGGTTATATATATTAATAATAAAAAACTTGTGGTTCGTTTGTCTTGTTATAGTATGTTTATTAACCTTATAGTGTAAGAACACAAAAAAACACGGTAAAAGTAAAATTATCTAACTTAAAGTTAAATATAAATGATAAGGTTAAAATAGGAACCTAAACTTGTCTAAATTATATTGGATGAGAGTATTTATACCCATCCCCACCTTAGCTTAGAAATAAATCAATTTGGAGCTATTTAAAACCGAATATGACTTTATAATAAAATAATATTTTTAGTTTTCCAAAGGAGCCCCTCTCCCCCTTATAAAAGGGAACCTCCTCCCCCTCTTCCTCACACCACTTTGAGCCTTCAAGCTCGGCCAAACCCTACCAAATTCTCTTCTCCACTTCCCTAGAAACATCCTAGAGGTCCTGGTCTTCTTCAAATACCAATTTTAGTTCCCTAAGAAGAGGACTCAAAGAGGCGCTTCAAAGAAGAGGAGGTTCGGACACTTACGAAGAAAATCGGATCTAAGGTAAGGGAAATATCACAATCTCATTTTTATTCGAGATTGTTTATACTTTAGAATTTACTGGGGTGTATTTTATCATTCACATCCATGTTTCCTCAATATGTAATATTTATATCCTTCTACAATAGTTTATATCCAATTTTACCCTTCGATGAGTTTTAGTAAAAGATATGAAAGGAATCGTTTGTCATTTTTCGTACGAGGTAATTTTTGAATTTTCTGACAAAAGTACGAGAAGAATGTTTTTTTAAACTTATACGGCAGGAATGGATTTTTAAAAAATTATTTCCATGAAGCTTCCCTTAAAATTTTACAAGTTTATTTTTAATCAACTTTTTTTAGTTTAGAATTGTATGACATGTTAAGAAAGGAAAAAAGTTTTTGAAGTAGAAAGGATATTTTCCTCAAGAATGGAGTTCAAGGGTTTTATCAAAATTATTTTCCATCTAAGATAATAAAGGTTTCTATTTCTATCCCTATTATTACATTGATTTGATTATGTTGTGATGGAATTATTTTTATGAATTCCTTTATCTTATATGAGTTGTTTTATGATGTCATGATGTTTAAGATTCTCATTTTTATTACATGGGTTATGCTATGATGTATGGTTTATGATTTTGTGGCACACATAAGAATGGTATCATTATGAGATGGGTGGGACCTATACTTCCCTCCAATGAATTGGGTAAAGATTTTATATCTCATGAGATAGACATGGCTGGAACGGCAGGTTAAACCGGTTCAGTGAAACAGGACTGAAACGAGGAATGAACTCGGTTCAGAAATGGACTTTGTCCACTAAGATAGTCTTGACAATGAGTCTTGACTAATAAGAAATGATTCTCTGTGATTATGTGTGTATGAAACAAAGTTTCATGTTTTAATTTATGATTATTGGGATTACATTTCACTACTATGGTTTATCCCATGTTATGATATTATGATCTCTTTTGCAGGTTAAGATTTCCAAAATGTTATGTTCTTATGAATATGATGTTATTGATATTTCTTTTGTTCACCCTTACTGATCATTTGAGCCCACCTTTTTGTATGTTTTCTTTTACCCAGGATATAAAGAAAGGTTTTCAGTAAGAAAAAAAAAGAGGGAAGATCTTTATGGGAGATTTTGAAGATCTTTCACCATGATTAGAAGATTACGTTCCGAGTTTCCAAAGGCACTAAACTATTACGGTCCTTGTGTGTGTGTTTTTTTATGTACTAAGTATTCCACAAAATTAATGTAATTTCCATGTACGTCAGGCTTAGGGTCTCTAAAATAAATATGGTACAACCATATTCAGTATTCTATCCATCCTTTGATTGACATGTCACCATGCGTGCATACGTACGGCATACCGTCTCCACTCCGTGGTGTAATTGTTATTCAGTATATTATTATTTGGATGGGTATAATAATGATGTGTAATTCATGTAAATAATAAATATAACATGATAATTATTCTTTATATATGATATACCATCCAATTATATATTATTTTAATATCAAAAGAATGATGTTGTTGCTCGTGCGTACGTACGGACTACCGTCTCCACGAACGCGATGAGATTCATTCCCCATCATATCCATTCAAGACTAATTCTCATTTGATGATTAAAAGTAATGTTTAAGAAGATTATATAATTCTAGATATGACTATGATACAACATATCCATAACAAAAATGACATATGTAACAAAACATATAAAAGAAAATGAATATGTTAACACCCAAAACGATGATAATTCTAAAATATTATTAACAAAGCATTATAAGAAGATCATATATGATTTCAAAATTATGTATATGGTTCATGTATAATTTAATAAAAATGTTTTAACTATTATACAAGATTTTAACATTTCATCGACGAAATAAAAGTACAAGGTAATTGTTTATTTCATAATCTCTTCATTATCCGAGGTTGTTTATACGTAATTATCTACTAGGACCTCTTTATCATCCACATCCATGTTTCTTAAAAATGTATTTCAACTCATTCTTACTATTTTAAAGACTATGGGATAAATTAATTTATACCCTTGTTGACTTTTTATAAGAAGTTTATAATGTTATCTTTCTATTGTTTTCCAAAGAAGGACCTTTTTAACCTTTTCAACAGAATTAAGGTAAGAATGTTTTTTTCAACTTATACAGCGGGTGTGGCTATTTTCCGCCGTTATAAAATCATTGAAGCTTCCCTTAAAATCTTATAAGAATATTTTCATTGTAAATGTTTTATTTTATAATTATGAGACTTTAAAATGATTTAAAAAATATAGATATTTCTCTCAAATAGTTTTGATTTCATCTATGTCAACATCCTTTGATGGATTTTAAGCTTATTTTAAGTTTATTATTATGGAACAAACTTCCATATTGTATTGAAGGTTTTTTGATATGTTTAACAGTGGATGTGTTATTTTTATACCATTCATGGTTTATGGAGAATTTATTGACATTTCGCATGCTAGTTTTAATACAAATGTTTATGTTATGTTTAAACCTATTCATACGAGGAATGCATTGGACATAATAAGTGACGAGTGGAGCCCTCTATAGCTCATCGATGCATCGGTAGGTCTCATGAGACAAACCAGTGTCTTGGCACAAATCCTTGACAAAATATTATTTGTAGTCTTGGCACAAGGCCTTGACTATGTGGTTATGATAGTATGGAATTATGCATTCCTTCATTATGAAAGTGGTTATTGATATTGCATGTGACTATTCGACTAGTAGAATATCCATGTGAATAAGTAAATGGCATTATTTTATTTTATCTTTTCCATATTATGCTGAAGTTCCTATTTAAAAGTATTTTTTTTAGTTATACATTGATTTAAATGTTTATGCTTATTTATGAATTTTTCCGCTATATTGTTATCCTTACTGGTCATTTGAGCTCACCCCTTTCAATGTTTTATTTTTCCCAGGATGTGAAAAATTATTTTATGAATGACCTGCAGGGATAGTATAAGGTGATATGAGTGTGGATACAAAATGATGTTGTATTTTTCACTTTATTATGTAATGTAAACTTTATGAATGTATCTAGTTATTCCAAGGCTACTAAACTAATTGGTCTTTTGAGACTTGATCTTTTGTGATCATGCCAATGTTATGTAATAATGCACCAACTATGGGTAACTAGGGTCGGGGAGTTACACTAATGGTGGTCTTTGAAGGATACCAGGACCTATAGTAGGTTTCTAGGGAAGTGGAGAAGATAAATTGATAGGGTTTTGCAGAGCATGAAGGCTCAAAATGTTGTGAAGAGGAGAGGGAGGAGGTTCCTTTTTATAAGGGAGGAGAGTGGAACTTTTGGAAACCTCTAAAATGTTAAATTATACTAAACTGAAACCCCACATAAAAACCTCCAAAATGACTCAAATCTGAATATTAGATGAGATAGGGTTTCAATCTCACCAACCAATAAAATTTGGACATGTTGGGATGTTATTTTAAACCTTATCAACTTGGTTTATCCTAATTTAATCTATTTAATTTTATTTTTGTTAATAATATTCTAAATTTTAAATTGTTATAAATAATTACTTATGTGTTGTGAATTGTCCATAATTGGATACATTATGACATTTTCAACCGTATAAATTTCAATTTTTAATTTTTAAAAAATTTGTGATTTTTAAACGATTTAATAATATGTCATTTTTATAAAATAACAATAGTGTCAATTTTGACACTATTCATTTTTTTGAATTTAAATAAAATACACACAGAGAATATATTCAAACCATAATATTTAATTGGTTCCTGAAATTTCATATTCATCTAGAAAATTCATGTAGAATATTAATTACTTAATATAATATTTATTTTAATATTTTTAAAACCATTTATTTGATATTTCTCTTAATAAAATAATTACTACAACATTTGTGTATAATTATTTAATATACTAATTTGTGGCATAAAAATTAAAAATAAAATATTATAATGAATATAAATCTAATATCTTTTATAATAATAATTTTAATCGAATTTATCATCTAAAACAGATAACTTTTAAAATGTATTTTTTATTAAATTATGAAGGTGACAACTTTGACATCATTTAAAATAAAATAATATAAGTGTCATAATCACTTTTATAAGGATCCAAATGGTCAAAAATTCAACCTTTGGATGATTATGGTTTATATATACGCTACCTATGAGTTGTTTTCAGGTATTTGGGCCTTTTATGGGTATTATTAATTTAATAAAAACTATATTATAGATTTTTCACAAAATAAATAATATCTACATCATTAATGTATAGGCTATTAAGGTAATTATATATTTCTTAAAAATAAAAAATGAATTAACATGAAAAATAAAAACATTTTAGATTTAAAATGAGTATTTATAACAGAATTTATATTCTGTATAACCTTATATTAAAAATAATTTAATTATTAATGTTTGAGTGAGACATATTTCATTTTCATTTAAAAAAATAAATTAAAGGACTTAATCACATCCAAGTGGGTTCTAATAGATACCATTTCTACCAAAGTATATTTTAGGACTAAATATAATCATACAATTATATTAAGTCATGTGTTAGGGTAATTTTATAATATTATATTTACCCTTAATTGCCTAATTTACCTTTAAATGTGGTAAATAAAATTTATCGTTGTTACTATTCATAATGTCTAGAAAATAAAAGTACCCTATTAACCTAATTTATACCTACTGATTTCAAATATAGAATCCATTTTTCCAAATTCAAGACATATAAGTTGCAGTATTTAATTTAAAATTAATCCGGCTGTGGAGAAAACGGGTTTTAAAAGTTAAAACATTGCAAAAGATTGAAATGTTTTTACCTATGAATTCAATGTAAAATTAATGATAATTACATGAATTATATTAAATGGGAAAAAAAATATTCTATTTATACTTTAAAACCATTAATATTATATTTTAACCATATAAATTATCTTGATGAAAAAAGTTATTTTTAATTAAAATTTAGAAAATTTTTACTATTCATCAAAATGTGAACATTATCAGAAAAATATCAAAACATTATCCAAATTAAATTTTTATATCATTATTCACAAGAATAAGTTTATTTTGTAAAATTTAAATTATAAACTTGTTAAAAATTATATTTAAAACGGTTGCTCCATCAAAAGGCGACAAAACTGCATTTTTTGAAAAATAATAATTTTACCCAAAAAAATTATTTTTTTCTCATACCATGATCTAGAAAATGTGTAAGATGAATGATAATATTATCAAATTAAAGATGTAGTTAATAATTTTCATAATAGATACTTTATAATAATATTATTATAATATCCCGTTTAGTGAAACTCGGTATTGCGTACAACACAAGCTATTGAGGAAGGTCGCTCTTGCGTGTAATGCAAGCCAAGTCAGGGTTGCGTGTAGTGCAAGGTTCCTTTGGTGTTTCATATAACATAATAAAAACTTATTTCAATAATACATTGAACAAAATCTATACTCAATGTTTCATAGAATAATTTCTTCCAAAAGAACTTGAAATTGTGTGTAACACGAGCCAAGAATACTGTTGTGTATGCTATAAACTAATACGGTGTTGCATATAGCACAAGCTAATAATGGTGTAGCATAAAATAGAATATATAAATAAAATTAAAAAATAATATATCTCATAAAATATTGGGGTGTTACAGTGCGGGCCTCCTCTTAGAAAACCCAAAAATGGCATAACCATAAATAAAATAATAAAATAAATTATTTTATTTCTCAAATGCTTATAACTCACAAAAAATAGCTCAGATTGAAAATCTAAGACCACCGCTTTACTCATGAGGTAATTCTTTATTTAAGAAGATACTAACTTTGGCCTACACGGGCCACCAGTGAAAGTTAGTTTTTAGCCGTAAATTAAATAATTAAGTGACAATTATTTTATTGTAAAATCTATAACTTTTAAACGGTAACTCGTATTTAAAATATGAGTGTTTTGTTGGGTTTTTTAGGTTGTGTTTCACTTAGGCAGAGCCTATCCTCAACCGGCGTAGGTCAAGGGTGACTGTTATAATTTTTCCGAACTATTTTTTGGGTATGATCAGTAAATGCATGAGCGGTGTTATATATCTTTTTAACTGGTTCTCAGAATTAAAATCCAAGGGCACCATTGAACTCGTAGCGCTGATATTCTCTTTATGAGACCTTCACCTTGACCATAGATGGTTGAGGGTGAATTTTGGTTTTCGAGAATTGCATGGGATAGTTAAAAGAATAAAAAAATAAAGGACAACTTTTATTTTATTTTTAAAACCTCCCATTTGATGTTTATTGGTGGGGACCACCGGAACTAAAAAACCCCCAATTTAAATTCCAAGGTGAGGATCACTCGACCCTTGAACTCCCCATTTAATGGGAGATAACTCTTGGGTTTCCTCCGATTGATATGCCAACTCAATTAGTTTATTTAATAAACTTATTTGTCACATCACCATTTGGTTGAAGGATTGTTGGCAGAAAGGAGAGCTCTAGAGAACATGGAAGGAGAATCTTCAATGAAGAAAATCCACTACAATGTAGTGAGACTTCTGGAATCGAAGAACAAGGAACCGAATTGGAGCGTCTTATAGGAGTGAAGAATGAAGACGTCCTCTTCAATTTCTTCACCTTCTTCCCTGCGTTGTCTCTAAGAAATGAGATATGGGTTTTTATATATGTTTGAATTTGTTTTATTGATTCTTCATATCCTAAATTCACAATGATGATGGCCAAACGAACATAGCCATCACCCCGAACATAAACCATGCTCCTCTTTCTTTTTATTCTTCATGCATTCTTCGTGCGTTCTTCAACGACTAATATTTATTGGCACTGGAAACATGAATTTCTGCTGAGCATGATATATAGACACTAAGCCCTCGACGCCAGGATCGTAAATATGCGATCGTTTAATTTTTTGGGCTTAGAACGAAGCTGCAATGGCTCACATAAGGAAGAAACCAAATATTTATTGGCGCTGGAAACACAATATTTTGTTGAGCGTGACATATAGACGTGGAGCCCTCGACCCAAGGATCGTGAATATGCAAACATTAAATTTTTTGGGTTTAGAATGAATATGTGGCAGCCCACGGAAGGTGCGACGTGGCCATGTGATTTCTAGTGTGTGTTCAGGGCGTGGCTCCGGGCGAGGTAGACGGTGCGACGTGCGGCGGAGGAGGATAGTCAGGAGGCAGCGTCCTAGAAGTGCGACAGTCTGGAGGCGCCGTGGCTCGGGTAGCCGGAGGTGGTGGCGGCAGTCTGACCGTGCGGAAGAAGGAAAAATCGTGAATGAAGATGGAATTAGATTGGAGTGAGAAACTTAAATATTTTGATAGATATATTAAAAATGAATATAAGGTTCCAATTAAGAGGGATGCGTGCTCCACATGAAAAAAATGGAGATGCAATGTAATACATGGACGGTTTAAAACAAAATATTAATAATTATTATAAAATATTATTATTTTAATTTTTGATGGGAAAACCATGATTTTGACGATAACTTCTTTGTGTGACCTCGTTTTCACGAGCTGTTAGTGGCAGTTTGACCCTGACAACAAGATGTAAATTATGAGTCCAATATTGGATGTCTTTTTCTAGTTTTTGGATCAGTTACCCAAATCGCTCAAATGATAATATATTATTATTATTATTAAATCTTCGACCATCCATAACTCCTGCGTGTGACATACGAATGACTTACGGTAAGTGGAAACGTGATCCGGACATTAAGACATTCTATTTAAGTCTAATGTTGAATATTAAATTCTGGTTCATGGCTCGGGTCCATGAAATACTGAATAATATTAATATTATTATTATTGTGTGATCTTATATTTGACATATCTCCCTCATACGGTGTCGAAATGACAAACCGTATGTGGAACTGGAAACAGTGGATCGAGACAGTCCTTTTGGTATACCCCACTGTAGTTTTGAATAAGGATGGGGTACGGTTGGGTTGGATCGAGCAGGAATCCAACCGGGCCCTTGGGACTAAAAGGCTAATAACTAACAGACTGGGCATCTGATTGATGCACTGGATATTACGTTGTAACCCCTATGACATGCCAGTCCTTTGAGGCACTTCTTCGTGGGACTTCATGGCAGTTGGATTATCATCCAATGGCTTGGTGAGCATACTCTCCTCGAGACGAGCAAACCTAGTGCGAGAACCCAGTAGCTGGATATGATGAGAAGTATGACTAGCGATTCTGTGTGGGTCAGCTCCTAGAGATCTTGTGTGAGTCAGCGCCTAGTGATCTTGAGCGGTTCAGATCCTAGTAATCATGTGTGGGTCAACTCTTTGCGATCCTGTGTGTGTTGCCTCCTAGCGATCCTGTGTGGGTCACCTCCAAGCGATCTTGTGTTGGTCAGCTCCTAGTGATCCGATGTGGGTCACCTCCTAGCGATCATCTATGGGTGAGATCCTAGCGATCCTATGTGGGTCATCTCCTAGCGATTATGTGTGGGTCAGCTCATAGAGATTATGTGTAGGTCAGTAGTATAGCCTCTTAACAGAGTAAGATGATTTAGTAGCAATAACTAATCATCTCTACTACCGTACCTATGTTAGAACTAGTGTGAGATGAGTTTGTACCTATGTGGTAATTTCCTTTGTTGTAATACCATGGTGGTATTATTCTATGTGGTGTACCTATGTGGTACTTGCCTTTGTGGTTTTCCTTCCATTGTGGAACAGTTGAGCTTTGGGATTTTGGGTAGGAACATGTGTTTCCTCATGATTGAGATGGGTATACCTAATAACTTAGGTATATGTATGGTCATATAACTAAGTAGGTTTGATAGTTGACTTCATGCTTTGAGGTTTATCCATTGTGGATTTTGTGAGACCTTGAGGGTCTCAGGGTCCCTACTGAGTATCGTTATACTCACCCCTGCATGGGTTATGCCCTCACCTTGTTGCGTTTGGTGCAGATGACAGACAGCGTTGATCGAGACTGAGGGTACCAGGACTGGATGGTGCCCGGAGGTGGACCATATGATGAGTTGGTACACGGAGGAGCATATGGACATGGAGTGCTGAGGAGGCGATCAGTACGTACCCTTCAGGTAGGAACCTCGGAGAAAAACCCAGTAGTTGTCTTCCTTTTTGATCCAGTTTACCTATACATTCATTTTATTGTACTTCCCTGTTGGGCTTTTATTCTAGACCCTTTTTCTTACTGTACTCTCACTATTTACTATACAGTTTTCTTGAGTTAGAATCTTGTTGTGTGCTTGGATGCCTATTTTTACAGGTTATAATGTCAATGCCTTTCCAGTTTTAGTGAATATGACTTCGGTGCTAGTCGTCAGCCACTAACCTATAGAAGGCGGTCTTGGGGTAGTCACGACACGAGCCATGGGGGATGGGTCGTGACAGGGTTGGCTTCTAAAATAATTCTAAAGCTAGTGTGAGTCCGTACACTTTGGAGGGGGAATGAAAAAATTATACTTCTCTGAACTTGTGATGACCAAGTACAACTTTGAACTCGTTGTTGGTCTTTATACTACCTAGTTGGACAGTCTTCTCCCTATTGAAAAGGATTTGTAACACCAATAGAGTCTTCCACCTATTGAGACATGTTGAGAGTCACACTACTTATTAGTCCTTCTAATCTTCACTTATTATTTTCCTAGTAGTATAAAATTAATCCATCTTTTTTATTTTCTAGCAGCAACCTTGATAGTTGTGCAGTCTTCTTCTCCTTATTCAGTGAAAACCCAAATACATTGTAACTTCTTCTTCCTCTCGCTAGATTCACAAACTCCCTTTGTTATTATTAGAATAATGAAGACCAACTCAGCATAGCATCATCACACTTAAATTTCCAAAAAAAATAATCTATCTTCAGTTGGAAAACTGTAAATCTTCTTCTTCCTTGATACACGTTATCAACAATTAATGTAGTATCAGTTCTCCCCACGTTTTCTTGGTTCAGTTTATGTTTGTTTAATTGAGTTTCACTGAACTTTAATATTATGAATGAATAGACTATCACATAAAAAAATAACCTCTTATTGAATTATCAACCCAATTTTTTTCACATGAATTGATTTGATATTATAATTTTATGTTTAATCATCAAGAGTGTTTCGGGTATCTCAAATTCATGTATGATGGTTCACTTTTTCACTAATTTATGGAAGAATTCATACTCTATTCACTTATAATTCTTCTTCCTCCACATGGGCATACACGTACTGCCTTTTTTTCTTATCTCTTTCATTTAATGCACACAATATTGATTATCTAAAATCATGCATATGAATTCTTTTGTTCTACACTGTTCTTTACACATGCACACTCCCTCAGGTTTCTTCAAATAATTCACATGATTGCATGGGTTTCATGCATGTGGGAAACATCTGCTATCTTCACACATCTCCTTATTCAACAAAAAAAACCCCTGAAAATAGTACAGTATTAACGTGAAAACAAGTGGATGATCACCCATCGTGCAAGCCATGGGATTCACGGATCAAGGTCTTTGTGAAGAACAGTGGGAGTGCTTGGATCGAGAAGTTTATCATGAATCTCTGATGATCTTCATGAACTAGTTAGGCTTCTTAGATCTCAAATCATCATAAAAGAAAGAGATATTTTTTTGTGATTTTATTTAGTTTTGTGGAACATGGTTCTTCATGAAGCATGTTTGAGAGTGAGTTTCACTTTTCAAATTCCTTCAGAAATATTCTCTTCATGATTCCTTAAAGGCATATGGATCTCTAGTTTCCCTTCGTGAAATAGGTGTTCTAAGAGGGTCTGTTTTTTGAATGAGTGATCATGGGAAGCAAGTGGAAGAAACCTCAATGGGCTCGGTGCCTCTCCTTTTATAGGTGAGGATCAAATCCTTTCACCGCGTTAAAATAAAGTAAGATATTCCATATCGAGGACCCATTAAACACCCAAGGATCTTAGCTTCAAAATCTAAATATGCATGTAAATGATATGTCACAAATCATGGTTATTTCCTTATGCAGTCAGGATTCTCTTTTATTGTGAACAATTCATGTGCATGCATTAAAGATCACTTGAAAATATCCTTCTCATACTAACGAGCTTCATCCATTCATGATGTGGCCTCAAAACTCTGTTTTCTTCTGTTGAGTCTTCTTCTTCGAGTTATCGGCATGCATTCAAGACATAAATTGAATAAATCATCTCGGTTAGATCAAATAACCCTCATTAGATGGCTAGTAATCACCCATAGTGGTATGGCCTTCATCACTGGTGAGTAGCAGCGGCGACATCAAGTATTAGGAGTAAGAAGATGATATAGGGTTTGAAAAAAACACACCTGAGTTTGAAGGTAGAGGTCACGAGAGATCGGAAGTACCTCGTTTGATTTTTAAAGACGTGGGATGTGATGGAAGGCCAAGATTAAATGAGTAGATACGAGATTAGATGAGCGTATATGGTTTTGTGTAGGATCTAATGGGTAGTTGAGATCACTTCAATCATTAAAAAGATTGTACAACATTGAAATGGAGATCAGGTTGAGCCTCAGTTTAAATATCAAATAACTCTTTCCAAAACTATGATTACTCCTTCCCCCTCCCCAGTACTGCCCCATAACAGATTCTATGGGTGCACTCTACACCCACCCTATCTACAGGCCTTTATCCCATATTATGCATGGTCATTTCCCAATGTGCTCCTGTGGGCTTATATGTGGCCCTGCCTCTTGAGGGCTAGAATTCCTTAGGCGCAGTCGGTCATATGCTATGCATGTGCCTAAGGTTTAAGTTGTCTAGTTGGCTTAGTGACCTATCCTTATTTTTTATGTAAGAATCATAAAAAAATGTTAAACATAAAATGCATGTCCACCTTCACTCTCAAAACTCATGCATGTCCACCTTAGTTCTTAGAACTATAAGTCTCTTCCACACTCTTTTTTTATTCATCTTCAACCACTATTCATTTCATCAATTATTTTTGGAATATAAATTCCAAATAACTCCAATCATCCTCAAATGTATGATACCTCATTATTTTAAACAATGTATCATCTTTGATATATGTATTTTGAACTTAGGACCAGTGCAAAAATCCTATCATTTTAATGACATGGGGAATTTCCCAAGTATGGAATCCAATGCTATTAATCTATAACAATTCTCAATGAATCACCACTAAATCCAATATCCATTAATTTTGGTGTTAATTATTTATATTTATCAACATTTACATACATTAAAACTCTTGGACATATGAAATTCTTTGCCTATAAATACAACTCATACACAAAAGTGATCCCAATAATCTCCCCTTTGTATTTTATGGCAATAATTAAAGTTCCCTCTCAAATGAAAGTGCCAATGTCAATATTTACCTCTCCTTTCATTTCAATTTCTCTCCCCCTTATTGACAAGAAATACAAAGTTCATGGAATAAAGTGTATCACTCCATACTTAAGAAATGTTTCATCCATAATTTCACTCTATGTCTACTTAAGCTATGATCATTGTAGAAAACAAGAGGATTTGATTTAGACAAAAAAAATTACATTATAAACTGACCATGATACCTCATCATATGAGAACTCATGTACTTGTCTTCAAGTATTGGTCACTTTCATTCCACGCTAAAAATACTAAGAGTGATGAATTTTTCTGAGTACAATCAACTTAAAACTCCTTCAATCGCATAAAAAATGGATCAAAAACATTCAAGTTCCATAAACAGGATAAGTGACATTGGGTTACTTCCATTCTTCTTATGTCACTAAATAATTTACTTACTTACCCTTTATAAAAAAATTTATTTTAAATAACCAGGGTGAGAGATTGTGAAATGACATACCTTTTCCAATGAAATGGTCTTAAAGAAATTTCCAAAATAATTTGATACCCATTTAAATAATAATTCTAGAATATTCTTCATTTGTCTCCCCCTCAAGGGAAAACAATTCTCATCACAATTTCATAGTTTCTCCCCCAAAGAACATGTTTTTCCTTCAAATACATGTGTTATAATTACAAATGCAATAGATAAATATTTAAGGGAATAAGGTGGACCCTTCTTGCTTTAAAAATGTGAACAGAAAATTTGAGATGTTTTTATCAGCCATGTTGCTCCATATTCTCTACTCTTCATGCTTGAACATTTGAACTTATATTCTGATATATGTTTAGGAATATTGGATCTCTTCACATCATATTCTACTTTCTGTGGAGAAATTTTATTATTATCATCCTTTATTGATGATTTATTATTTTTCCTCTTGAGGACTTCTTCTTGACCATGTAGTATGGTTAGAAAATATTTTTCAACGTGATCGGGTTTCTTTCATATCTCACACGGAACATAATTTCCACTTTAAATAACATTTACTTGTCCATATTCATGATTTATCATGTTTTCCTAGTCTTCCGGCCAAATAGATAACATTTCATTAGGAACTGTGGAATCTGGTTTGGATCTTCCACATGGGTTCTTCTGAGTGTCATCATTTTTAGTAATTCTTTTGGATGCACCACCCTTCAACTTCTTGGATTCAAAATCCAAGGCATTCTCTCTTTTCTTGGAATCTTCATTGGAGAATTTGTTTTCACAACATTCTTTTGATTTCTTCCTAGAGTAACTTCTTCATTCATGTCCAGTTTCTATGAATTTCGGTTCTTATCATCTTTGGATACATGTTGAAATTATCACGCACCATCCTTGTGACCGCTCCCATTGCATTCATCACAGATACTGTCAAGTAGTCCAAATATTGTTGTAGTGTACTAATGATTCTAGATCTATGGATGTTACTTCTTCTTCTATGGATTTCTTTACCGTAAGGTGATATTCCTTTTTGCTTGTATATTTTGAAGATTTTACCATAAATTAATGCACAATACCCAAATATATTACAGCACCAACATTGACCCACAAACCTTAATTTCCTAACATCTTCTGTATTAGATTGTTAAGTCTTTTTCAAGATGTTTTTTTCATTCTATGGGGAACCATCTTCACATTATTCTTTCTATATAGCCTAGCGATGGTCGTAGGTAGCTCATCAACTTTTCTGATCCACACATGTTTTGAATCTTTCTTCTAACCTACAATACTTGTGGAAACATATTTAGATACATGAGTACAAAATTTTATGGATTTTACCTATACCTTCTCATCATCTTATGATAGATCAATTAGTGAATTCGTGATCTTATTATCACATTTTGGTTGTATTTAAACAATATAATCCTCCAATAAACATTGAGTGCCAATAGAAACTATCTCCTTCTTTTGTGAACTGTCAATGTGAGTCTTCTCAAGATTAGTCAACTGAGCGTCCAATTATAGACATTTCATATTCTGGATGATTTTCTGATCTTCAATCATAATCATCTTCTCTTCACATAAGTTATTTATTCATTAAACTTCATCTTAATTGAGCTTCACTTTGTTTTTTAATAAGGAGTCAAGTTCCTTGATCTTCTTGGAAGTTTCTCCCAAGTATAAACCATTGAATTTTGTTCTCTTCTTCATCTCACCTTCAAGTGCATGGATATTTTCTTCTATAGTTTTTTTGAATCCATCTTTATCTTAAACTTCCTTTTCCCATTTTGAGGAACTCATTTCAAATTCCTTCTTTTTTCATCAAAGGCTCTAAATTATCTGGAGAGATCTCAATATTCAACAATTTTTTCTTACAAGCCTTTCTACAGAACATCAATTTATTCTCTTTATTTTTTGATATCTTCTTACGTGTAATTAAATAGCCAGAATATCAAAAGCCGGCATGAGCCGGTCCTCAAAAAAATTTATTATAAAAAAGGAGTCAGGAATACAAGAGGTTATTACATAAGCGAGTGTGCAAGACACCTCATCGATCCGCCTCCACCATCGGGGCACAATAATCTAGGGTCGTGAAAGACCACATCATATCAGGATCACGTATAGTGTTTTTAACAAGTGTTACAACAACCTGATTAGCCTCTCGGTACGCATGGGAGACAAATATCTGTAATTGATTGACTTGGTCGAGACAATCAACCCACTGAGGCAGCACACGCCACGGTACATTTCGCATTCTAGTGCTCATAGCATGAACAACAGTCATTGAGTCAGATTCAATCCAGATCCATTTCCAGTTAAATTGGACAGCATACCTTATCACATGAATCATGGCCCAAATTTCAACTTCAAAAGTAGTACCAAGGCCAAGGAAATAATAAAACCATCACTTAACAAACCCACGGAATGTGCGGAAGACTCCTCCGCATCCAGCCGGGCCCGGCGCACCTAATGTGTCTCCATCAACATTTACTTTGAGGCACGGTGCAATTGGTGGTATCCATATTATTTGTTTAAGCATCTGAGGTTTGCGTTGACGGCCTGAAACACCAAGAATCCTAAGAATTTGGAGGTCCAAAATGGGGTTAGACATGACACCATCTTGGACCACTGCCGCAGTGTACACATCCCTGTGGATGAAGCTCATTCCCTTCTGGACATCAACAACCACACCATAACACAGGGACATGTTCCTCGAATCCCAAAAGGCCGCGAAAACCGCTGCAACAGCCGTGATAAAAAGGTTAAAAATCTGCTCACTACAGCGCACCTGCATCACCCCGGACAGCAGATCAAAAATCTAGATTCTGTAATCCACCGCTAACCCGAACAGAACAGCCAAGTAATTCCAGAGTTGGCAGGCTTGATCACACTCCATAAACACATGTTTTGTAGTATATTCTCTAGACCTACAAACAACACACCTGGATGCCAACTGAAATCCAGCACTCTTCAAGTGTTCAGAAGTGGGGAGTCTGTTTTTTCTGATCCTCCAAAGTAAGATAAACTAGGCTAGCCAAATGAATGGAGCCCTAAAATTCAGCATCCATGTTGGGGCGTGATCATTCCCTCCACATGCAATCTTGTAGAATTATTTGGTGTCAATGATCTCATTTCTGCTGTGTAGACAAATCAATTTTTCCTAATCCATAAAAGCATAACTGTTAATTTTATACAGCACATAATAAGAAATATTCAGCTCATGCAAAGATGGATATGAGAGAAAATATGAAATGGATAGAGAAACGACTTTAGGTGTGACATTCATGAGTTACAAGGGCCGATCCAACAACAAGGTGCTCCAAAAACTAATATTAGAGTCCCTGCTGACCAGCCATTTAGAGTCTTGCATAATCGTTGTGTATGCCTGCTTAAGGAAGGCACATACCGAAGACTAGAGATGATATTTATAGCCATTAACCAGCTAATTTGTGAACCTGGTCGCAAGGAATTCATCATCAACCTCATTGGATATCAGCCTCCAAGTGAACCTTCCAATCAGACCACCATTAAATGTACGAAGATCCATAACTCCTAATCCTCCCATTTCTAGAGGTTTTATGCAGTCCTTCCACTTCACTGTGACCATATTCCTTTCAAAGATTGATCATGTCCATATAAAATTTCTCACCAGGCCTTGGAGTTCCTTAATTAATCCTCGCGGCCATTTTTTGAGATAGAATGAGTAGAAAAATTTGGATGTAATCACTGAATTCTCGAGACAAACCCTCCCAGCCATGGACATGGATTTTTCCATCCAATTGGAAAGTTGATGAGTAATACCGGCATAGATACCTTCAAGATATAATCATTTCACCCTTCCCCAGAAAAGAGGCACCCCAATATACTGAAAGGGAGGGCATCCCTGCTTCACCCCAAAATAATGAGTGATCCTATTTCTTTTTCCAGAAAGGATTCCATTTCCAAAAACAATTGAGGACTTTTCCCAGCTTATAGACTGTCCAGCCACCTCCTCATAATGATTAAAGAGAGACTTAATATTAGATATGGTTCTCCTTGAGGCATGCCACAGTAATAGGATATCATCAACATAGAGAAGATGTGATGGGGCATGATCATTAATACCAGCCCTCATCCTTTTATACATACCCATATGAGCAAGCTCATTGATGCATCGGCTTAAATAATCCTCCGCAATGGAAAACAGAATACCCAATAATGGGTCACCCTGCCGAACACCTCTTGAGCAAGAAAAGAATACTATCGGTGCACCATTCACAATAATTTACATCCTTGAGGATCCAAGAATAGCTCCAATCAGATTTAGAAAACAATTCGATAACCCATGTCTGCAAAGTATCTCAATTTGAAATCTCCATTTAAGGGTATCAAAAGCCTTAGATATGTCAATCTTGTGGGAAAAGTTCCATTCCTTTGACTTCCTTCACATGAGTTTAACACTCTAAGAGGCCATGAAAAGGCATTGATGTATGTTTCTTCCAGGGAAAAATCCAAATTGATTCCCAGTGATCATTCCTCCAACTATTCCACCCAACCCGCACATAATGATCTTTCTAATGAGTTTAGGAATTGTATTCCCAAGAGAAACAGGTCTGAAGTCCTTAATGTCAAGATCATTTTCCTTATTTGGAATGAGTGCGATGAAGCATGAATTCATACCATGGGGAATAAATGAATGGGAGAAGAAATCCTTTATTGCATGATCAACGTCATCCTACACAATATCCCAATAGAACATAAAAAATTTATTAGTGAAGCCGTCAGGACCCAGAGTACTCTCAAGATTAAGAGAGAGGAGAGCAGATCTGATTTCCTCCTTAGAAGGAGGGGCTATAAGAAACTGATTCATATGCTCATCAACATATGGGATGATGTTGTCCACCAGATTATTGGAACAATGTTGTCTAGTATTAGAGTACAAACCCTTAAAATAATCAACAACAGTTGAAGCTATCCCATCATCATCAGAATAGATCTGGTTACCAATCCTGATCACATTGTTTCCAGCATGTGCTCTCTTATCCATATGCAATATATTGAAGGGCTTACAGTTCCTATCATCATCCTTAATCCACTTCACACTTAGTTGATTCCTCTCCAGCCTCTCCTTAACCAAGAGGAGGTCATTAAGCTTATTTTGGGCTATAATTTCCTCCCTAGACAGGGTGGGCTGATGCGCATGCTCGATCTGAATCTTTCCAAGGTCCTCCTAAGCCTTCTGAATGTCCCAGTAAATTTTAGAAAAATATTTACTACTCCATTACTTAATTATACCTTTGAGATGTTTTAGTTTGACAACAATTCTGTACAGAGGACTCCCAATGGGTTCATGCCTCCAAGCCTCCAAGATAGTTTCCCTACACCCTGGGATGACAAAACAAGCATTATTAAACCAAAAGGTCATGGGGACTGACCTAATCCTCTGGAAATTAATATCAACAATGAGTGGATTATGATCAGACTGATACTTGGGAAGAGAAACCTAGAGACCCCATGCATGTCATTCTATTCATTAATTTTCACATGGCATCGATCAAGTTTACTAGCTTGCTTCCCTTCCCATGTGTACCTACACCATGTGAAATCAGTTCTTTCCAGAGGGATCTGAATTAAATTGCAGTAATCAATACACTCTGGGAAATCATAGGCTGCAGTCCCATTAAAATTCGTCCCAGTTTTTTCCTCAGGCGTCAAAACAGTGTTGAAATCCCCGACAAGCATCCACCTTTGATCCATCCCTAATGATGTAGATTTAAGATCCTCACAGAGTTCCCTTCTCCTCAAGTAAGAAGTGGAGGCATAGAAAAACCAGACAGAAATATTCTGTCCAAAAATACTACAACTAAGAATAATATTCTGAGGTCCATTAACGAATGAGTTAATTCTGATGTTGTCATGTCTCAAGACCCATATGTGATCAATGTTCAAGCTATTCTGATTGCTGGATATCATATTGAAGCCAAGAGAACTCCATTTTAAGCCTTTCCAATTTCCAAACAGTAGCTTTGGATCTGCAATACTGTCAAGATTTGGTTTACAATTCATGATATAATGTCGAAGGGCTCTGACCATACGGGTTTTTCCCAGCCCTTGACAATTCCAATATAAAATCTTCAACAACAGTGAGCCCTTCCCCTTGTCTGGGGGCCCTCTGTTCTCTCAGTTTCATTTTGAGTTTTTCCTTTCTTCCCTCTACATTTTTTAGTTCCCCCAGAGGTGGATTTAGAGGCCTCACAAGATTGTACATCCTCACTGCTATCCGTCTCTTTACTGGAAAAATTCACACCAGCCTGCTCATTCCTTGTAGCATTATCCACACCAGAAACAACCTCAGGACCATCTGGCCTTTCAATAGAAACCTCTTCCATTTCATCAGAATAGATTTTTCCTCTCAGTGGAGTGAACATGTTCTTACTATTCAGGTGGGGAGTGTAACAGCCCGAGATTTTATGAAAAATATTCTTTTTATTTCACTAATGTCTTGTGTTGTACGCTACACGAAAAGGATCTTGCACAACACGCATCCTTGACTTGCCTTGCATTACACGCAATCACGACCTTCCTCGATAGCGTGTGTAGTACGCAATAACGAGTTTCACTAAACAACGATATGCTATTAAAATGTTATTAAAACTAGCCGTTATGAATAGTAATAACCACTTTTTGAAATTTTGTAAATTTTATTTTTCAAAATGGATTTCATTTTTGGATTCGGAATATCGAATTTAGCCTAAGGTGAAATTTTGGTACATTTCGGATAACTTCCATATTCTGATGAATAGTGAAAATTACTAAATTATAATTAAAAACAACTTTTTTAATCGAAATAATTAATAGAGATAAATTATTAATTTGAGTGGTTTTAAAGTATATTTAGAATATATTTTCACAATTTAATACAATGTTGTTCATTGGTTGTAATTTCACATTTAAACCAGACATAATCAAGTGTCAATCTTTTGATATATTTTGTTTCCTAAAAACACGCTATTTATTTTAACAGCGGGATTTAATTATAAATTAATTAATGCAACTTCTATGTTATGAATTTGGTAAAATAGATTTCATTTTTGAATTCAGAATATGAAATATAGCTTAGGATGAAATTTTGGCATTGTTCTGAAAAACATCAATTTTTGATGAATAGTGAAACTACTAAGTGGTAGTTAAAAAAACTGAATTTTTCATAAAACTTAATTTTACCGCTTCTGTTAATGGAATTTCAAAAATCCGAGAGACACGGTTGATGTCAGTAAGTAAAATGTGGTTCAATGAGATGAAAATAATTTTTGGTGAATAGTAACTTTTTACTTTTTTTTTACCACGGTTAATAGTAAATAGGGTATCTAAGGGTAGGAATGATATTAATATTACCCTAAAACATGTCCTAATTCTATTGGATAAGTTTAATTCGACCCAAAACAACCTTATGAATAAAATATGACCATTTAGGCCCACTTGGATTAGATTAGGACATTTATTATTATTTAATTCAAAGTAGAGTTAAAAGAGTTAAAATCAAAGTTTATTTACTAAAACATTTTTAATATAGGGTTATACATAAGATAAATTAGACTATAAATATTCATTAGAAAGCTAAAAAGATTTCACACATAATGGTATTTTATTTGTAATTTTTAGACATCAAATAAGTTAATTTAATTATGACACAAAGATGATGCAGTAATAATCTTATTAATGAAATATTGACATAATTTATGTAATAAACACCAAACTAAATATAATTTGAGACTTTTTATGAATTACACTAATTTTATAGGTTAATATGATATATTAGTGTTGATGTAATCAACTTGGTTCGAACATATAATTCTGTTATGACTTTCACAAAAATCATATATCAAATAGTGTCAAAATTGACACAAAATAGTTTTTAAATCAAATATTATATTATTAATTGTTATTTTATTCCTAAAAATATAAGGTTCGGCCACATAACTTATATAAGGATATATATATTAATAATAAACAATTTGGGGTTCGTTTGGAATGTTATAGTAAGTGTATTAACCATATAGTGAAAGAAAACAAAAAGACACGGTAAAAGTTAAATTATTTAACTTAGAGTTAAATCTAATTGATAAGGTTACAATAATACCCTAAACATGTCTAAATCCTATTGTTTGATAGGCTTTATACCCTTCCCCACTTTATCTTCGAAATAAGACCCTTTGGAACCATTATAAACCGATTTTGACTTTAATATAAAATAATATTTTGAGATATTCCTAAGGTGCCCCTCTCCTCCCTTATAAAAGGACACCTCCTCCCCCTCCTCCTCACACCAATTTGAGCACTCAAGCTCGGCCAACCCCTGCCATTTTCTCCTCTCCACTTCCCTAGAATAATCCTAGAGGTCCTGGTCTTCTCCAAAGACCAATCTTAGTTCCTTAAGTGGAGGATTCAAAGAGGCATTCCAAAGAAGAGGTAATATCCATTACCGATCTTTTCAATTTCTTTCTTCTTCAACTTCTTCTTCTTTAGTTGTTTCATGATAAAGTAATAACATCAGTATTACTTACATACTGATATGTTATTATAAATATGAAACAACCCTAATTCACCTTCTATCCATCCTACGGAAAAATGAAATCACCGCGCGTGCGTACGTACGGAATACCGTCTCCACGCCGTGGTGTAATATATTTTCCACCATCACCTTACAAGGATGGGTATAATGGTGTAATGAGCAACTATATATGATTATTATGAAGTAATATTGATACTGAAATAATATATATATACTCCAATACAATTCCACGATCATAGGAACGATATCATCACTCGTGCATACGTACGGAATACCGTCTCCACGATGTGATGCGACTCGTTCTACATGATCTTCATTTCATAATGATTATATAAATGAATTGAATGAATGAATATGGTATATACTACACTAATACCATTCTGGAAATGAATTATCTATAACCTAAAGATAAGAATAAGAATTTATTCGACAAAACACGCATAAGAACAAAAAGTTATAAAGACCCGAGTAACAAGTAACAATGAAATATTACTAACAAGAAGCTAATAATATGACCATATATGATCTCATATCAATATGTATGATTCTGGAATAAGTCAATAACATTATTTAAACCATTATACAGGAGCTTCGGACACGAACAAAGCAAATCGGACCTAAGGTAAGGGAAATATCACAATCTCATTTTTATCTGACATTGTTTATTCGTAAGTATTTACTGGGGTGTATTTTATCATCCACATCCATGTTTACTCAATATGTAATATTATTTCCATCGACCTAAAATTGTTTAAATCCATTTTTACCCTTCGGTGAGTTTTTAGTAATACGTATGAAAGGAATCTTTTGTCGTTTTTCGTACGAGGTACTTTTTGACTTTTCCGACAAAAGTACGAAGAATGTTTTTTTTTAACTTATACGGCACGAACGGATTTCTACTGTTTTATAAAGCCTTATTTTCATGAAGCTTCCTCTAAAAGATTTCATGACTATTTTCAATAAAATATCTTTCTTTTAAAATTGCATGATGTTTTGTGAAAAGAAATTGATTTTGAAGAAGAAAGGATATTTTCCTCAAGAATTCAATTCAAGTGTTTTATCAAAATTATTTTCCATCTAAGATAATAAAGGGTTCTATTTCTATCCATATTTTTACATTGATTTGACTATGTTGTGATGGAATTATGTTTATGAATTCCTTTATCTTATATGAATTGATTTATGATGTCATGATGTTTCAAGAATCCCATTTTTGTTACATGTGTTATGCGATGATGTATGTTTTATGATTATGTGGCACACATAAAAAAGGATTCATTATAAGATGGGTGGGACCTATATCTCCCTCCAATGCATTGGGTAAAGATTTTATATCTCATGAGATAGACAGGGCTGGAACGGTAGGTTATACCGGTTCAGTGAAACAGGACTGAAACGAGGGTTACTCGATTCAGAAAGGGACTTTGTCCACTAAGATAGTCTTGGCAATGAGTCTTGAATAACAAGAAATGATTCTCTATGATTATGTGTGAATGACACAAAGTTTTATGTTTTAAGTTATGATTATTGTGATTACATTTCACTGCCATGATTTATCCCATGTTATGAAATTATGCTCTCTCTTTTGCAGGTTATGATTTCCAAAATGTTATGTTCTTATGAATATGATGTGATTGATATTTTTTTTTTTACCCTTACTGAGCATTTGAGCTCTCCATTTTATGTTTTCTTTTCCCCAGGATATAAAGAAAGGTTTTAGGTAAAAAAAAGGAAGATCTTTATGTGAGATGTTGAAGATCTTTCACCACGATTAGAAGATTTTATTCCGAGTTTCCAAAGACACTAAACTATTACGATCCTTGTGTGTGTGTTTTTGTTATGTACTAAGTATTCCGCAAAATTAATGTAATGTTCATGTATGTCAAGCTTCGGGTCTCTACAGTTGGTATCAGAGGAAAGGTTTAGTCAACCTTTGGAAACTAGGATGCGAAAACGTTAGTGAGATCCCTAGAGATATTTCTAAGGTATGTCTAGGGATGCCCCTAAGGATAAGTATACGTATAGGATATAGTCCTAGAACTATGGTAACGATATTAGATTAAACCAAAGATGATAGATATTTAAGTTACTCCCCCTTTATTATGATTTTTGCATCTAACACAATTCTGTTTGGGTTTTAGAAAATGGCTGGAAACAAGATGATTCACAATAATGGAGGATATGATGGACAATGGAATGATATTCTTCATGAGCAACCAAATGAAATGGGATTTGGATGTCCAAACATCATTATTATGCCAAATCAGCAATCTCACAATATGATCAATAAAGTAAAATTTGGTAAGTTTCCTAACTCGACTAATAAGAGAAAGATGGAGTTCCATGATGATCATAGAGGAAAGAAAGTTCAATTTCCCCTATGTAAATCATGTGGGAAGAGACATCAAGGAGAATGTTTCAAGGGAACTGGAAGATGCTTTGGGTGTGGAAAAGAAGGACACAAAGCAAGTAAGTGCAAAGGAAAAGGGTCGTTTAACACCATGGATGAGGATAATGGTATTGCTACGACATCAAAAATGGTTAAGTGTTTTAAATGTGGAATGTATGGGCATTATGCAAACAAATGCCCTAAGGGAAAGACTCATGAAGAGAATCAGTATGGTCATATGGGTAGTATTTATGTGGATGATGATGAAGAGGCTACAAATGATATGTGAGATGAAAGAATTATTGAAGCTCGGTCAATGGTTTATGAAGGTAGTGGAATGATTACATGTTTATCAAGTGTAATGTTGTACTATAGAATAAAAAGACATCTAAGGATTGTTACACTATTGTCTTTCCTTAAGTTTTGAAAGTTTATGATGAATGGTATGAGTAACAATTAAAGGTTATTCAGATATTTTTTTTGGAAAGTGGATGATATGCGCATAATGAAGGGATAATGAGAAAATTAAATGTTTGATAGTATTCATGAGCTCATGATTGATATAAGGACTAAGTGATATCATGGTTTGAGTATATAGAATTTTGAGGATTTTGGTATGTGAAAAGTGTTAACTTTTAACTGAATTCAAGTTTTCACTAAGGTTCAATGGGTATTCAAGAGAGTACAAGATTAAGGCCTTTGAATGTTTGGAATGTGACCAACAAGATATATCTTATGATATATGGGGATCAACGATGGTATTAAATCCCTGGTAATCGTTTTCACTATGTTATGAGAATGGACTACAGTATTATGGATAAGCCAAAAGATTGGAATGGATTATGTTGGACATAAGTTAGTATTGTTTAAGGATAGAAGTTTTTTCGATATTATTGATGGGATGTTATAGTAATATAGTTTTATAAAAAGGACAACCTGCAGGACGGGCGACAGCCCATCGCTTCGGACAAGGCTGTGGGAATCGAACCCACAACCGAAGTGCGACTGGCCTTTATCACCTACCACTGGCCTACAGGAAGTCCCTGTTTAGTAGAAACTAGTTTTATTATATTAAGCCGTATGATATATGAAGTATAAGTCCATTTTAGGAACAATATATGATTAATCTCACTATAGATCGACTTATGTATATAATTTTTGCTAACCTTTTGTTTGAGACAGATGGAATGACCCGTCATTCTATCACATGATCTGCTAACACTTCACAAACAACAAATTCAACTTCATTTATTTAAGAGATGAAGTTGAAATTGTTAAAGGAACGAACAACAATGAGGTTGTACCAACATAAAGTAAGTATTTATTCTAATTCAAATTCTTTAACTTTAGGGAAACGATTTTGAAAACCAAAAATGTTGTCCTAGTGATCTTATATCTAATGAATCAGATGGTACCTTAGATCGTCACAAATTTATGGCTTTGTGATTACTGGCTTTTCCATAGCCATGTTCTCTACCACTCTCCATCAGAACATGATGGTTAGATTTTTCTTCCATATCCATATTTTCACCAATGTGGAAACCCAGTGATTAGTTTATTTGGGTAACCGTTAGGTTTCATAATTTTGTTTTTAAAGATTGGTTTTGGTATTCCTTTTTACGATGTGGTATTCTATTAAATAAACTTTCGAATAGTAAACCATTTATAACCCCGACGAATTTCGAGGGCGAAATTCATTTTCAGGGGGGTAGAATGTAACAGCCCGAGATTTTATGAAAAATATTCTTTTTATTTCACTAATGTCTTGTGTTGTACGCTACACGAAAAGGATCTTGCACAACACGCATCCTTGACTTGCCTTGCATTACACGCAATCACGACCTTCCTCGATAGCGTGTGTAGTACGCAATAACGAGTTTCACTAAACAGCGATATGCTATTAAAATGTTATTAAAACTAGCCGTTATGAATAGTAATAACCACTTTTTGAAATTTTGTAAATTTTATTTTTCAAAATGGATTTCATTTTTGGATTCGGAATATCGAATTTAGCCTAAGGTGAAATTTTGGTACATTTCGGATAACTTCCATATTCTGATGAATAGTGAAAATTACTAAATTATAATTAAAAACAACTTTTTTAATCGAAATAATTAATAGAGATAAATTATTAATTTGAGTTGTTTTAAAGTATATTTAGAATATATTTTCACAATTTAATACAATGTTGTTCATTGGTTGTAATTTCACATTTAAACCAGACATAATCAAGTGTCAATCTTTTGATATATTTTGTTTCCTAAAAACACGCTATTTATTTTAACAGCGGGATTTAATTATAAAATTAATTAATGCAACATCTATGTTATGAATTTGGTAAAATATATTTCATTTTTGAATTCGGAATATGAAATATAGCTTAGGATGAAATTTTGGCATTGTTCTGAAAAACATCAATTTTTGATGAATAGTGAAACTACTAAGTGGTAGTTAAAAAAACTGAATTTTTCATAAAACTTAATTTTACCGCTTCTGTGAATGGAATTTCAAAAATCCGAGAGACACGGTTGATGTCAGTAAGTAAAATGTGGTTCAATGAGATGAAAATAATTTTTGGTGAATAGTAACTTTTTAATTTTTTTTACCACGGTTAATAGTAAATAGGGTAACTAAGGGTAAGAATGATATTAATATTACCCTAAAACATGTCCTAATTCTATTGGATAAGTTTAATTCGACCAAAAACAACCTTATGAATAAAATATGACCATTTAGGCCCACTTGGATTAGATTAGGACATTTATTATTATTTAATTCAAAGAAGAGTTAAAAGAGTTAAAATCAAAGTTTATTTACTAAAACATTTTTAATATAAGGTTATACATAAGATAAATTAGACTATAAATATTCATTAGAAAGCTAAAACGATTTCCCACATAATGGTATTTTATTTGTAATTGTTAGACATCAAATAAGTTAATTTAATTATGACACAACGATGATGCAGTAATAATCTTATTAATGAAATATTGACATAATTGATGTTATAAACACCAAACTAAATATAATTTTAGACTTTTTATGAATTCCACTAATTTTCTAGGTTACTATGATATATTAGTGTTTATTTAATCAACTTGGTTCGAACATATAATTCTGTTATGACTTTCACAAAAATCATATATCAAATAGTGTCAAAATTGACACAAAATAGTTTTTAAATCAAATATTATATTATTAATTGTTATTTTATTCCTAAAAATATAAGGTTCGGCCAAATGACTTAGATAAGGATATATATATTAATAATAAACAATTTGGGGTTCGTTTGGCATGTTATAGTAAGTGTATTAACCATATAGTGAAAGAAAACAAAAAGACACGGTAAAAGTTAAATTATTTAACTTAGAGTTAAATCTAATTGATAAGGTTAA
Source organism: Viscum album (assembly GCA_963277665.1). NCBI lineage: Eukaryota > Viridiplantae > Streptophyta > Magnoliopsida > Santalales > Viscaceae > Viscum > Viscum album. Next base: position 1,132,005,228 of record OY728134.1, on the reverse strand, counting down.
AATAATACCATAAACTTGTCTAAATCCTATTGGTTGATAGGATTTCGACCCTTCCCCACTTTATCTTCGAAATAAGACCCTTTGGAACCATTATAAACCGATTTTGACTTTAATATAAAATAATATTTTGAGATATTCCTAAGGTGCCCCTCTCCTCCCTTATAAAAGGACACCTCCTCCCCCTCCTCCTCACACCAATTTGAGCACTCAAGCTCGGCCAACCCCTGCCATTTTCTCCTCTCCACTTCCCTAGAATAATCCTAGAGGTCCTGGTCTTCTCCAAAGACCAATATTAGTTCCTTAAGTGGAGGATTCAAAGAGGCATTCCAAAGAAGAGGTAATATCCATTACCGATCTTTTCAATTTCTTTCTTCTTCAACTTCTTCTTCTTTAGTTGTTTCATGATAAAGTAATAACATAAGTATTACCTACATACTGATATGTTATTATAAATATGAAACAACCCTAATTCACCTTCTATCCATCCTACGGAAAAATGAAATCACCGCGCGTGCGTACGTACGGAATACCGTCTCCACGTCGTGGTGTAATCTATTTTCCACCATCACCTTACAAGGATGGGTATAATGGTGTAATGAGTAACTATATATGATTATTATTAAGTAATATTGATACTGAAATAATATATATATACTCCAATATAATTCCACGATCATAGGAATGATATCATCACTCGTGCGTACGTACGGAATACCGTCTCCACGATATGATGCGACTCGTTCTACATGATCTTCATTTCATAATGATTATATAAATGAATTGAATGAATGAATATGGTATATACTACACTAATACCATTCTGGAAATGAATTATCTATAACCTAAAGATAAGAATAAGAATTTATTCGACAAAACACGCATAAGAACAAAAAGTTATAAAGACCCGAGTAACAAGTAACAATGAAATATTACTAACAAGAAGCTAATAATATGACCATATATGATTTCATATCAATATGTATGATTCTGGAATAAGTCAATAACATTATTTAAACCATTATACAGGAGCTTCGGACACGAACAAAGCAAATCGGACCTAAGGTAAGGGAAATATCACAATCTCATTTTTATCCGAGATTGTTTATTCGTAAGTATTTACTGGGGTGTATTTTATCATCCACATCCATGTTTACTAAATATGTAATATTATTTCCATCCACCTAAAATTGTTTAAATCCATTTTTACCCTTCGGTGAGTTTTTAGTAATACGTATGAAAGGAATCTTTTGTCGTTTTTCGTACGAGGTACTTTTTGACTTTTCCGACAAAAGTACGAAGAATGTTTTTTTTAACTTATACGGCACGAACAGATTTCTACTGTTTTATAAAGCCTTATTTTCATGAAGCTTCCTATAAAAGATTTCATGACTATTTTCAATAAAATCTCTTTCTTTTAAAATTGCATGATGTTTTCTGAAAAGAAATTGATTTTGAAGAAGAAAGGATATTTTCCTCAAGAATTCAATTCAAGTGTTTTATCAAAATTATTTTCCATCTAAGATAATAAAGGGTTCTGTTTCTATCCATATTTTTACATTGATTTGACTATGTTGTGATGGAATTATGTTTATGAATTCCTTTATCTTATATGAATTGATTTATGATGTCATGATGTTTCAAGAATCCCATTTTTGTTACATGTGTTATGCGATGATGTATGTTTTATGATTATGTGGCACACATAAAAAAGGATTCATTATAAGATGGGTGGGACCTATATCTCCCTCCAATGCATTGGGTAAAGATTTTATATCTCATGAGATAGACAGGGCTGGAACGGTAGGTTATACCAGTTCAGTGAAACAGGACTGAAACGAGGGTTACTCGATTCAGAAAGGGACTTTGTCCACTAAGATAGTCTTGGCAATGAGTCTTGACTAACAAGAAATGATTCTCTATGATTATGTGTGAATGCCAAAAAGTTTCATGTTTTAAGTTATGATTATTGTGATTACATTTCACTTCCATGATTTATCCCATGTTATGAAATTATTCTCTCTCTTTTGCAGGTTATGATTTCCAAAATGTTATGTTCTTATGAATATGATGTGATTGATATTTTTTTTTTACCCTTACTGAGCATTTGAGCTCACCCTTTTATGTTTTCTTTTCCCTAGGATATAAAGAAAGGTTTTAGGTAAAAAAAAGGAAGATCTTTATGTGAGATGTTGAAGATCTTTCACCACGATTAGAAGATTTTATTCCGAGTTTCCAAAGACACTAAACTATTACGATCCTTGTGTGTGTGTTTTTGTTATGTACTAAGTATTCCGCAAAATTAATGTAATGTTCATGTACGTCAAGCTTCGGGTCTCTACAGGGAGAAACATTATTAATTTCATATTTCTTCTTAGCCACTTTGGAAGGAGAAACCTGGACAAAGAATCCATCTTATTCAGATGCAGCTGCATGAGAATTTCCTGGACCACACCCATTCTTGTCATTGCCGAAAGATTCCCCCTGCTCAGGCCTCGGTGTGCCTGCTGTAATATCATCCTCACAGCAAGGTATCAAGAAGACAGCATCAAGATCCCCACTGCTCTCCCCACTCCTAGCTGCATTGATGGGGATGTTTTGATCAGTCACCTGCATAGACATTACCAAAGGAGAACACAGGTTTCTTTCATCAACTTCCCCCAAAGAGACCTCCTGCCCCAAAGCAATACCACTTTGTGAGAGGCTTTTCTCAGGATCTAGACCCTTTCCACAATCATGGATCACCAAGTCATTATTCCCAGCCTGTACCAGTTCAGTGTGCACAGCAGTAGACAAAGCAACCAGACCTCCAGCCTGCCCCTCAACATTATTCTGTGAGATCCCTTGCTAAGAATCAGCTTGTTCCAGTTCAGCAGCAGGTGATGCAACCATATTCCCAGGTGTTTTCCCAAAAGAAGTTCCAATTACCTGAGGGTCTACCCCTTCATCCAGAGGGCCCTTATCCTCCTGAGTTTCCCCCCCATCAAATACCGGCACCTAGTCAAAACCACCATCACCCTGCAAAGGCAAAGTCACTGCCTTTCCCTTTCTTTTATTGCAGGTGGTACCATCATGCCCTTTTGCATTACACAATGATCATAATTTGTCCCTTCTACACTCCGAAGTCAGATGACCAAAGATCAAATAGTTCATACAAAATTTAGGCCTCCTTTCGTAGAGGATTTCCAATCTCATGCTATCATCCGTCGTTGTGAGAATAACATCTACCTCTAAAGTGAAAGACAAATAAAATCCAACCAAGACACGGGCATAATGCTCATATCTAGAATTATCTGTCTGTTTATCCATACGAATTGGATTGCCCACAGCCAAGGTAATGTCCCATAGGATACTTGGATGCTAGTAGATCCAACTAAGCTTGTAAATCCTAATCCACAATTGGGTGTGCGTGCATCAGACTGTCATGGGATCAAAGTTCCTATCCCATTCCTGTATACTTATGAAGACAGGGTTCAAAGGTAGAGTACCTTTACTCCACGCCATCCTCTTACTCTCACCACAGGGGAAGAAAACATGGTAGTATCCCTTTCCCATTGTCGTCATCCTCCAATCATCAAATCCCCAAAAATCTGAGATCTTTTTCATTAATTCGTTGAATTTCAAAAGTTGTGGCCCCTTGGGAGTGAGAACCCAAGAAATAATCGAATGCCGACATAGGTTGACTCATTCTTCAACATCTTCCTGATTGGTCGAGACATTAGCAACCCTTCCTTTCTTAATCACACATCTAGGTGGTGGGGGCCAAGATCTGGAAATGATGTTCGAGATGAACTCCTTACCACATCCGAAAATTTCTTCCGCTCACCTTCCACTCCAGCACGAGAGGGACATTCCTCTCCTTCCTCGCAAGTGCAAACAATTCCTTGTGGCCAACATAATCTCCATTTTCACCAGCCACATCAGCTCCTCAGAATTGTTCCGAGGAGTTATCTGTAGATCCAGGCCTCGCGGTCCCTGAAACCCCTTGAGCCTCCATCCAGGGATCACATGTAATGAAATACTTCACAAAAAAGGATGAAATTTATTCCGGAATACCATTCAGAATATTTTTCAATCTATCAACTGATAATTCTTGAGAACTTGTAGATTTATCATCACAAATTTTCTAGAATTTTCATATTGATAATAATTTCAAAATTTACTAAAACATACGTCCTGATATTTTGATATAGGAAGGTTATACATCTTCTTTGTGGAAAATTAAAGCACCTTTTCATTACTTTCCAGGACTGATGTGTCCTCTTTGTCAGCAAGGTATGGAGAACCTGATTATTAATCTTATTTAGATAAAAGGGGATTATTTTTAAACATTACCTCTATTTATTTTTCTTGATCATCATGGTCTTTGTAGATATGGCCTTATGCTCAGAGATAACAAAATATTCACCAAAACTCTACGTTATTGTTGTATCGATAAAGAAACTCAAGTATTAAAAATAGAATATCTTCACTATAGAGAATCTATAATTGGTGAGCCTTGGATAAGATACCAAATGATAGAACTAGTCAGGGATATTTCTAACACTGAGAGGGGATGAATCAATATTGGGGGCTTTTTAAACCAATTTTAACATTTTATCCTTGTACCTCTTGACCTATTATGATATTTATTCTCTAATTATATTTTCCCAATCACATATAATAATATGAAAGTAGTAAAAATATGTCATGATATTTTTATAACGTTCACCACTCAATAAGAGAATCTGCATCCTTTCCATGTTTGGGTATGACCTGTATGTGGATTCTCCACTAATATTTAGTAACATTTTATAGTCGTTAATATTAGAAAATAATTCTTAAGCTAGTGTGAGACACTAACATTTAGAGGGGGAATGAAACAATTATACTTCCCTGAACTTGTGATGACCAAGTCCATCTTGCATCTCCTGTTGAGTTCCACAATAAAGCTTTTTTCTTCCACTCTTAACATTTTAATTTCTTAGAATCATGTAAGTAACTCTTCTTTTTTATTTCCCAACAGCAACCTTGATATCTATACAGTCTTATTCTCCTTTTTCATCAGTGAAAAACTAAATACATTGAAACTTCTAATTCTTCATGATATAATCACATACTCCCTTTGTGGTTATTAGAATGATGATTACCAGCTCAATGCAGCATCATCACACTTAAACTACCCTTTATAATAATCGTTATTCATTTGGGAAAACTCAAAATATTCTTCTTCTTTGATACATAATATCAATAGTTAATGTAGTATCAGTTCTATCCTCTTTTTCCTGGTTCATTTGATGTTTTTTTAATTTAGTTTCACAAAACATAAATATTATGCAAGAATGGACTTGCACATAAACAAATTACCTATTCTTGAATTATCAACCCAAATATTTCACATCCATGAATTTTATGTTGTTATTTTATGTTTAATCATCAAGAGAGTTTTGAGTATCTAAAATGAATGTATGAGGGTTAACTTTTTCATGTGTCCATAGAATCATGCATACTCTCTTCACTTATAATTATTCTTCCCCCACAAGTGCATATATGTACTGCCTTTGTTTATTTCTATCTTTATTTTCTGGTACACAAGCTCCATTATCTCATATCATGCATATGAATGCATACATTCTCCACTATTCTTTTCATACACACACGGCCTTAGGTTTCTTCAAATAATTCACATGATTTGATGTGTTTCATGCATGTATAAAAAAACCCATGTGTTCACACTTCTCCTTCTTCACCATAAGAAACACCCCTACAAACTATATAGCATTAACATGAAAACAAGGGGGTGAACACCCATCATGAAAGTCTTGGGATTCACAGATCAAGGTATTCATGAAGTACAGCGGAGTGCTAGGCTCATGCACATGCTCATGGATATCTAAATATATTCACAAACCATGGAGGGTTCACATGTCTTAGATCATCACAAAATCTAGGAAAATGTGTTTCACTGTCACTTACCATTGTGGAACATGGTTCTTCATGAAGCATGTTCAAGAGAGTGTTTCACTTTTCAAAGGCCTTTGAGACTCATCTCTTCACAAATACTAAAATTCTTGTGGATCTCTAATTTCCTTTAATGAAAGAGGAACTCGGAGAGGATCTATTTTTTGAATGAGAACTCTCAGGTAGAGTATGGAATCAACTTAAATGGGCTCAGAGCCTCTTCCTTTTATGGGTGAGGATCAAAGCCTTTCACCACATTCAAATCCTATAAGATATTACATATTTAGGACCAATTAAACAATTGAGTATCTCAGCTTCAATATCTTAAAAAATAGGAAAATGATATTCCACAAATCATGGTTGTTTCCTTTTGTGAGTAAAATTCTCCTTTATAGTGAACACGTCATGTGCATGCGTTAAGGATCACATGAAAATATCCTTATAATATTCCCAAGACTCATCAATGCATGTTGTCACCTCACAACACCATTTTCTTCATCCGAATATTCTTCTTCGAGTCATCCACATGCATACAATATGTATATTGTATGCATGGTCTCAGTTAAATCCAATATACCTCATTAGATGGCCAAGAATCATAAAAAGTGGTTCAACCGTCATCTCCGGTGAGTAGAGGTGGTGGAATCGAGTGCTGGGAGGTATAAGACCTCGTTGGATTCGAAAAACAATTGTCTGAGTTTCGAGTTAGAGGTCATGGTAGATCGGGCAGCCCTCATTTTTTTTGGCATGACACAGGATGCAATAGACAACCAAGATTAAATGAGAAGATGTGGGATTAGATGAGCATCCATGGATTCACATGGGATCTAATATAAAATTGAGATAATTTTAAAAATTAAATTTTTTCCCACATCTAAATGGTGACGCGACTGATCCATGGTTGAAATATCAAATCGCTCTATCCATAGTTCGGATTACTCCTTCCCCCTCACTAGTACTGCCACGTCCCAGATTCTATAGGCGTACTATGCTCCCACCCTACCTACTGGCCTTTGGCCAACCTATGAATGTTCCTTTCCCATTGTGATCCTATAAGATTATACATGTCCCTGCCTCTTACGGCCTGGCCTGGCTAGCCTCTATTAGGTGAGGGTGACCATATGTCCTGCATGTGCCTAAGGTTGAAGCAAGTCGGTCGACTTAGTGATCTTGCATTATTTTTTAAGTAATCCTCATAAAAAATGTTAAAACTAAAATTCATGGAAACCTCTCTCTTAAAACTCATTCATGGAAACCATAGTTCTTAAAACATAATGTCTCTTCCGCACTTTCTTTTTATCTTCATCTTTAAACCACCATTATTATTCTTCTATTCATTTTGGAATATGAATTCCAAAGAACTTCAACAATCCTCAAATTGATGATAATTCATTGTTTTAAAGAATTTATCACCTTTTTCACATATATTTTTAACTTATGTTTAGTGAAAAAATCATCTAATTTGAACAACATGGAGAATTTCCTTCGCATGGAATTCAATTCTATGAATCTATAACAATTCCCCCGGAATCACCACTTCAACCAATCTCTATTAACATTGGAATTACTTCTTTATATTGTTCAAAATCAATATACTTTAACACTCTTTTATATTTTAAATTCATTTGAAACAAGTAAAACTTATACAAAAAAGTGGTCCTAACATTTATTTCACTTTAATAAATTGAAATTTGAATTTAGATCTAGAAACTCTTTAAATATATTCGAACTGTTTTATTTAGAATGTCATTTTTTGCCTCTTCTGTGGATTTAATTTAATATTATATTCTTCCAATTCTATGATTTTAATTTTAGAGAATTTATTCCATATTTAAAATAATAATAATTAATATTTAATAATAAGTTCAACATAATTGTTTACTATAATTAATAGTAAAATCATTAAATGTTAATTGTCACAGTTAAAGTAAAAACAAGTTTAATGGAGGTCAAAAATAAAAATATAAGGGTTAAAAATGTCCTAAAACATTCCAAATTACAATTTAATTATCATATATAGAACTTATCACTTACAAGGTTATATAATAGACAATTTTTAAGTCTTATATCATTTTCAAAACATTGGTTATACATATTTTTTTCCAAAATTCAATGTGTGTTTTCTTTCCCACTTATAAAAGGTGACACACTCTTATCTATTCTTCAAACTTCCAAGGCCATTTATTTGGACAATACATACACAAATTCATTCCTTACATACCTACCCATGACCAAGATACCCTTTTACGACCATAAATACATCATATGGAGGCTTTTAGTGCTTACCTAAGGAGGTTGTCTGAAGAAGAGTTATCGTTCTTAAACGAGTGTTTCTGTTTTATTTATTCTTAAAAATCCTTCAAATATTATTAAAACATTGTAATATAATTACATAATTTTATTAAATATAATGTTGGTCAGACTGGATACTCAAGAGGGGGTGAATTGAGTTTCAATAAAAATCTCTGTTAAAAACTTTTAGGATTCAAATCCTCCAAATTAAAACGGCACAGTCAATTAAGGAAGTAGAGATATAAGTGACTTATTGTTCAACAGGTTTCTCAAAGGTTTATTACTCCTAAGTTGAATCAGTATGAGAACTAATTCCAATTTTGAAACAAGTTTACTAAACGAATCACATATACACACTAACCAGAACTAACTATCAGAGTGAATGTAAAAAAAATTCTGTTTTCTAATATAAGCACAACGGATAAGTATAAAATAGAGTAAGTGAGATGTGAACACATAACATTAAAAAAGAGGTTCAGTCATAAGTCAAGACCTATTCCTCTCTACTTGGTGATCACCTTCCACCAAGAAATTATATTAAGGAGTGATACACAGTGTATATTGGGCTTTAAAATAGTTTTCACAAACTGTCCAGGTTTTGCAACCTCTACCACATTTATATGTGGTAAAAAATAAACTACCAAGCCACACTAGGCTACTTCCACAGTTATACGTGGGAAACAAATATAAAGAGAGTTTGGTATGGGGATTTTCAGTATCCCTTAGTTCATGCACAAGAGTCAGTGTGTGTAACACAATCACACTGCTCCCAAATGTAAAATACTTAAACACGGTAGAGCTAAAGATAGTAGGGATAAGTTTAGAATGCTCTGTTGTGTTGGAAGATCAGCTCTTGACTCGTTGGAATGAAGGAAATGAATTTTTCGTCCTTCTCTATGAGTTGCCTTCAAAACAGAGTGTCTCAACTTCCAGGTTCTGACTTCCAGACCTAGAGATGATCAACTTCTTGGGTTTAAAGCTCTTTGTAGCACACCACTACATCTTGAAAAGGGTTCTTTCAATATATCATCCTAAAGCCTTGTGTTCTTCAGAATAAGTGCTTGAGTTTTCTTCATCAGAGACGTTATGTTTCTCTCTTTTGTGTGTATATTCAATATGTCCATACCATCTTTTTTATGTCTGTCTCTAATCATACATATATATACTTTTCCAGATCATCTTTTTCTTATTTGGTTCAGCATGGCCCAACAATAGAAATGTTTCAACCACGTGTTTTCTTCCTCATACATCGTACTGTTTCCTGATATGCTTGAAAATATCATTAAATAATGTCAGATGCATTAATTTGTCCAGAAATGGCCGTTATGATAGTATTAATAAAATTGGTAAAGAGAAGAATAGAATATCATTAGACTCGTAGCAAGTGCATGTCACACGATAGACTTCAACGGTAGTCTCTCCAACTGTGAACTTCATTTGTAGGCTATTCAACTGTGGGCTTCATCGGTAGGCTCTCTGTCTGTAGGCTTGTAACAGTGAACTTTGTGTCATTGAATGTCTTGTAATGGTAGATTTTACTCTATGTAAAAGTAGCTCCTCATCAGTGGACTTCATCGGTAGGTTTGTAACATCAAACTATTGCAATAGTGACCTTTCCACTGGCAGACTTATCTCGATAGGTAATTTCATTAAAAGTGGAATATGTCCATCAGTGGACTTTGAACAAAAGTCGACTATCTATACAGTAGGATTTTTCTATAAGTATCCATATACTAACAGTAGACATGTCCAAATGTAGACTTGAACAGTGATGCTCTCAACAGAAGACTTGTAAAAGTGTCTGACAGTGAACTTCTAACAGAGGCCTTGTCACAGCAGTGACCTTGTGATGGTGACTCTTTGTCTGTGAGCTTTGAGAAGCAGATCAATGGTATACATGTGATAGTGACCTTGTAGATATTTCAAAAGTAACCTTCTAGGTTCAGTAAACTAGTATAACAGTGAGTTATAACGGTGACCTTGAACAGAAGGTTCATACCAGTATCCTTTAACAGTGAACTTATATTTAGATAAATGTAAACTGTAACATGATGCAACAATGTCATGAGACTAAGAATATAAATTGTTCAGGATAAAAAATATAAATACAGATTAAAAAGGGTTATAAAATGGCTTAATATTTCATGATCAATATTTAAACATGATTTGGGATTATCAAAATAGGTGAGTCCAACAATTTCCCCCTTTTTGATAATAAAAAATTATGCCAGTATATATTAAATATAGATATCACATATGATACAATTACTAAGAAGAGAAAAAAGTTCTCAAGTATCAAAGATTAATAAGAGTGTAAAACCATAAAGTATCAGAGATAAAGGCAAAAACAGTCAACATAGGATCATATTAGTATATTATCACATTTCTCCCCAGTCACATGATTAGTGTAAAATTAGCACAGTATGTTCTCCCCCTTTGTGATTAGGAAAAAGAAACAAAAATAGAGAGAAAAAAGAAATCTTGTATTAATGAAAGTACATTAAATGACCCAAAAAAGGAATAAATAGTCCCTATCATAAGACATAAACAGACTCAATCCACATCATCCGTAGGTGAGTGGTCATTCCCTTTGGAAGAAGAAGATGGAGGATGAGATGGTGGATCAGCAGGTTTAGGAATTGTTGTAGGAATGACTGGAGGGGCAGCAACAGAAGATCGTGTGGGTCTGTAGTGGGTAGCTCACTGAGGTATCAGTGGATTAAGGATTCTGATAGCTTCAGCAGGAGACATCATAGTAGAACTACTGGGTTGAGATTCAGGTAAGGCAGGAGGGATGATGACAGGGGTGCAGTCCACATGGAGAAAATGTAGAAGAAGGTTCCTAAAGTATATAATAATGCTTCCTCCTCTTTCCATAGTAGATAATAAATCATCTTTATTCTCCATAAATTTATCCAAAGCAGGGGTCAATTCTCTCAGTTTGCTGACCTCCTCCCAGAATGCCTGATTCACTGGAGGCAGCTTCATATTCTCTATCAAAATCTTGAAGTGGTTGGTCATTTGATGCTTGGTATAGATCTTCTCAAAGTAATAATCTACCTTATTCTCAATGGCTTCATGAGTAGCAGTATCTGCTCGCAAGTGTTCACGAACATAACTGTTGACTTCCCTAGTGGTAGAAATTACTTGAGAATCAGAGTTGCCACTGGTACTGGCCTTAACAAGCTCTTCCTGGATTACATTTCTGATCTGGTCAATGTTCATAGAGGTGCTAGATGATGGAAGGAGTTTAACGGAGAAAGATAATGTCTCTTTAAAAGACTGAGTCAAATTACCAATCACCTTCTGAACAAGTGCATCCTGACTATTCATATGTTCTTTGACGGATGTCGTAAAATCCTCAAAAACTTCCACAAACTGGTTGACTGCCTCTTTGATGTATTGAATCTCAGCATTCACTTGGTTTTGAGAACTGCTCATGGTATTCAATGAAGCATCTAATTGTCTCTAAGCACCCACAGCTCATGTTTAGATTTCAATTTGAGTATAGAACACTTTAATCTCATTCAACATTTCTTTCACTTGACTAGACACAGCACATCCCAGAGATAGATCCATGGATTTCTCCACACTCCTCATATTTTCAACAAGGCTATTCTTCAAATATGTCACTGATTATCTTAGGGATTATTTCATTTCAACCTTTAAGGACTCATGGTCCTCCTTGGTTGCCAAATTATCAGCCACAACTACTAGAATACTATCAGGTAGGATAAAAGAATCCCTCTGAGGCTGGTCTTCCTCATCAGAATCTCCATAATTGAGTCCAAGTACCATGTACCCTGGATCTAATGACCAACCTTCTATGTCATACAACACAGATACTGAACCAAGGGAAACAGGTTTCTCCCCCTCACTTAGATCTCTCTCCTGAGAAATCTCCTCCATCTATTTTCCTCCAGGTAAATCCACATCCTCCGCTACAACTCCAGCAGATTCAACAACAGTTTTCTCTATTGGTTCACCAGTGGGGTGAGTCTCATCCTCCACTGAGTCATTAATGACTTTCTTATCAAAGGCAGTAGATTCCACTCCTGCTTCCTGACCAGACATTGTCTTGTCTATATTATCTATCAGAGGGCCCAAACTGAGCTCCTCTTTTTCATTGTCTTCATCATCAGCTTCAGAAACTGTCTCATTTCCTTCATCCTTATCACAAGCCTCATCTGTCTCATGAGCATAATGATATGAATCGGTAGCCTCATCCTCTTCAGAGGTTTCCTTGACAATATTCTGAAATGATTCTTCTTCTTCAGTGGTCTCAGTATCACTGTCCTTCAGAACAGTTTCTCTTCTCGGCAGTTCTTTTAGAGGGACAGTTGCTCTGAAAGCTACTGTCCTTACATGACTGTGAAGTAGATTAGGATCACTCCCATCATCAATGGGGGTGTTTTCTCTTTTAGGGTATACAACACCTTCGACTTCCTCCTCCTCATCTGAATAAGCCGGTTCTGGCTCATCAGGCTTCAGGCCTAGATCTCTCTTGTCTTTTGGCCTAGAAGGGTGAGTTGTAGGGTCAAACTTTTCATATACCTTTCGTCCATCATTCACCCATTCCTTCTTCCAGGGATTCAAGCTAATTTTCATGAACTTGAAAATAACCTTGGAGATACAGACACTTTTCTTGGCCACTATCATCTCTTCTTGATTTCCAGCCACACCCTTTACCTTAAGCATTACTGAAATTAGCTTGGCATGGAATAGGGAATTGAATTTTGATCTTGTCTTAGTCATATCCTCCAATTGTGCCATTAGTAACCTACACAAGTTAATCTTATTTCCATGCTCCAGTAAGTAAATCAGGAATATGTCCAGGTACTTCAACACTGCAAAATCTCTTCTCCTAGGACTAATTACTTGCTGAATAAATTTGAACAAAAGAATGTCTTCTCCATTCCTCTCAGATGCAATGATCTTCCTTGATTTTCCATTTCCTGTCAGTTCTTCCAGAGATTTTTCATTCTCAAAAACATCACTCTCTGGAGGAGCCACTCCAGAGTAGTAATCATATACTCCTTCATGAGGAACTCTCAAACAGGTGTCCCACTCAGTAGATGAAAAGCTGACTTCATTGCCATTGACTCTGGATATTAGCCTATGCACATCATCTTAATCTTCGAACTTCAGATATTCATAGAATTATTTCACAAGCTTCGGGTAGTACGGTTCATTGTTATTGGAAAAACCTTCGGTCCATTCTTGGGTATCTAGTGCTTCCAGCACTAATGACTTTCTCGACAGCAGCCATTCTTCACTTAACTTTTTCTCAGCAAAGATTTCTCTCTTGGTCAGATGTGGGTTAACAGGTCCTATTGGGGTATTACTGGTGCCACTGGATTCGGCTAGAGTTCTATTTGGTCTTGGCGCATCCTCGTTGACTGTCGGGGGTCACTTAGTTCTAGCCATGGAGATTGAGAGAGGTTCGAGGGCTCAAATGAAGAGTTAGGGTTTAGGAATTTTGAGAGAAAGGTTCTAGATTGACAGAGGAAGGTTCATTGAGATATTTTCACTGCCTTTGGTTTTATCATTTAGGTATTAAAATAGAATAAAATGCAGATAATAAATAGGAATAAAAATAGTTCGAATTCCCAAAAAAATAAAGACAAACAACAAGGTATCCAACAATGAGATGTACGAGTGTGGTACACCAGTGAGGTGCAACGGTGAGGTGTAGTAGTTAGGTTTATTTGTGATGTCTAATTGTGAGGTCTAACTGTGAGGTCTAACTGTGAGGTCTAACTGTGAGGTCTAACTGTGAGTTCTAATAGTGAGGTTTCCTAGGCTGAAATTAATAATTCCTAACTCATGTTTGATGTAATTTAACCTCTCATAATTCAATGGATTTGTGAATATATCATCCAATTGATGTTCCATGCCAATGAATTCAAGAGTGATATCACCCTTTTGACAATGATCCCTCACAAAGTGATGTATCACATCAATATGCTTTGTCCGAGCATGAGATACTGAATTTTTGGAAATGTTAATAGTACATGTATTTTCACACATTATAGAGACATGTTTGAACTGATATCCATAGTCAAGTAAAGTGTGTTTCATCCACAGAATTTGAGCACATCAACTACCAGCAGCTATGTACTCAGATTCGGCAGTAGAAAATGAAACAGAGTTCTGCTTCTTACTACACCAAGATACTAGTGACATGCCTAAAATGTGACATTTCCTAGAGGTGATTTTTCTATCTAACATGAAACCGGAAAAATAAGCATCAAAATAACTCAATAAATCAAATGATTTTCCTTTTGGATAAAATAGTATTATGTTGGGGGTATGTTTGAGATATTTAAAAATCATTTTAACAGCAGTTAAATGAGATTCTTTTGGATTGGCTTGAAAGAGAGAACACATGAATAAACTAAACATGATGTCAGGTCTAATAGCTGTAAGATAGATTTGACTCCCTATTATACCTCTGTAGTTGGTTTGATCGACTGGTTCTCCAGCTTCATCAGCTTCCAACTTACAGGTGGTACTCATTGGTGTGTTACTACCTTTACTACCATCCAAAGAAAAACGTTTTAAAAGATCCTTAATATATTTACTTTTATTCAAAACAATTCCATTATTATTTTGAAAGATCTGAAATCCAAGGAAAAATTTGATTTCTCCCATTAAACTCATTTCAAACTCATTTTGGATCATTTTTGAAAAATCAACACCTAATGAATTTTTAGAAGATAAAAAAATAATATCATACACATAAATTTGTACTATAAAAACATCATTAGAAATCAATTTAATGAAAAGAGTAGGATAAGCTATCCCTTTGGTAAATATTTTTGAATAAAAAAAGAGATGAGCCTATAATAACATGCTCTTGGAGCTTTTTTTTCAGAAGAAAGAAGGATAAAATTAATGATGAAGATCAGCAGCCGTACATAAGGAGAACCATGAAGGAAAATTGTCCAGCTATAGTTGGTTGATATCGAAGGGGCCTGAGGCCGCTAGCTGATGGGCCACATTGTTTCCTTCCCTTTTGGTAAATGAGAAGGTGCAACAAGAGAAGCCTTGGTGTAGCGAGCAGATTTTCCGGATGAAGAAGAAAAAGGACTGGAGTCTGTCGTCATTGTTGTTAATGGAATTGATAAGAGAGCGGCAGTCAGACTCAAAGATAATATCTTCCCATCCAGGTTCCGTAGCGAGCATCATGCCTGATAGGATGGCAGCGGCCTCAGGAACTGCAGTTTCCCAGGAGGCCTGATGGGATTCAACTTTTGCCGCCACAATATGCCCTAGATGATTACGCACCAGGATGCCGAGATTAACAGGCCCATCCTTGGGGAGAGAAGCATCCACGTTAAGCTTAAGACTCCCTTCTGGTGGGGGGGTAGTGAGGGGGGATGGAGGGGGAGCATCTGGCCCAATGTTTCCTTTGTGGTCCTTCTATCCCTAAATCTATTAAGATGTACGCTAAATCTAGAACTCGAGAGGGTGATGAACGTGGTGGAACACCGAGTCATTATGCCAAACCCAAATGATCCAGGCCATGGTACAGCAGGAGCTGGCCTCGATCGATGATAGAGAGGAACACCATCGCATCTGAAGATCTGGGAGATCAGAGACAATATCCCGAGAAGCATCCGAAGTCGGGCCCCATTTGTTCCATATTGCCTTGGCTCCCGGGCATTGAGTGATGGCTTGACAGGGAGTTTTAGGAATATTCGGGAAGAAAAGGAAGGATTCAGCATTGGCCATGTGACGGTAGACAAGGAGGCTCGTGGAAGGGAGGGTGCCCGTGCACACCTGCCACCAAAATTGGTGTATTTTTTGGGGGATGTTGAGCTTCCAAAGTTCTTTCCATGGTCCATCATCACGGTCGAGAGAGTGAATGCCACAAGCCAGTCTGTACCCAGATCTCACAGTGTAGTCACCTGAGACATCATTGTTCCAAAACAGATGGTCGGGGCCTATATCAGGGACACAGGGGATGCTCAGAATAATTTTTTGTTCTCTTTCATTGAACCAGTCCTGTATCTTTTCCACACACCACCCTGGGCCCTGATCCAATAAGAGGCAGTTAACAGTGGCGTCTTCAAGACCAGGTTGGGCGGGGGATGTGGCCCGCATGTCATCCTTATCGACAAGCCAGGGATCGGTCCATATGTTGACAGATGAGCCATTTCCAATCCTCCAGGACACCCCTTTCTCAAGAAGATTTCGAGCCCCCCAAATACTTCTCTAGAGGAAGCTAGGACGGGGGCCCATAAAGGAGCAAAGGAAGTCCGTGTGGGGAAAGTACTTGGCCCGGAGTACCCGCGCACAAAAAGATGATGGACGGTTCGAAAGCCACCATCCTTGCTTGGCCAGTAGTGCATCTTTGAACAGAAGAAGGTTCTGGAATCCCATCCCTCCAATTGATAAAGTTTGAAATTCAGATGAGCTGTATAAGCAAGTAGTATCCTAATGGCTTCTAGTCTAGCTATAGGTTCAAAGGTCTTCTCATAGTCTATTCCTTCTTCTTGACTATATCCTTGTGCAACTAGGCTGGCTTTATTTCTAACTATATTCCCAGATTCATCAACTTTGTTCCTAAACACCCATTTAGTGCCTTTGGTCAAAGTGTCCTTAGGTATTTCCACTAATTACCAAAATTTGTTTCTTTCAAACTTATATAGTTCTTCTTGCATATCCATTACCCAAAATTCATTATTGATAGCATCATTAATATTTTTGGGTTCAAGTTGTGAAAGAAAAGCTTTATGTTCAACCTGGTTTCTTAGAGAAGCTCTAGTATTTGTTCCTCTATTAAAATCACTTACAACAGCATCTAGAGGATGATTCTTAAGAGTCCTAATACTTCTAGGAAGGATTGAACTAGATTCTTCATTGTTTTCTATTGGTTCAGAATCGGTAGGAGCAGATTCTGGAAAATTTTCAGAACCGGATACTTTTACAGGGGATTCACTATCTTTATCATTAAGGTTCAGAATTGATAAATCTTCTTCAAGATGTTCAAGATAGGTTTTAGGCTCATGTGGATCAGTCTCATCAAATTTGACATCAACTGATTCTTCCACACATTTTGTTTTCTTATTGAACACTCTATAGGATTTACTTGAGATAGAATAACCCAGGAAAATTCCTTCATCACTTTTGGAAGAAAAATTGTCAAGATTATATTTAGTATTAAGAATAAAGACTTTGCAACCAAAAACTCTAAAGTAATTAACCTTAGGATTCCTATAATTCCAAAATTTATAAGGGGTCCTTTTTAGATCAGGTCTAATTAAAACTCTATTGATAACATAACAAGTGGTATTTATAGCTTCAGTCCAAAAATAAATAGGTAAGTCATACTCATTAATCATAGTTCTTGAAATTTTTTGAAGGGTCCTATTTCTTATTTCTATAACTCCATTTTTTCAGGTGTCCTAGGGGAAGAGAAATTGTGACTATAGACATTGTTTGAGCAGTAAGATTCAAATTCATGATTCTCAAACTCACGGCCATGATCACTTCTCAGGGTCTTAATCTTAAGTCCACTATGGTTTCCTATAGACTTCAAATATTTAATAAAGTAAGAACAGGCTTCACTTTTGTGAGGTAAAATGTATACCCAAGTATACCTAGAAAATTCATCTACAAGAACATAAACATAGTGCTTCTCATTTAAAATTGAAACTCTTAATGGTCCAAAAAAATCCATGTGAACCAACTCAAGTGGTTGAGAAGTTGAAACTTCTTTCTTAGGTTTGAAAGAAACTTTGTGTTGTTTTCCCGTTTGATAGGGATTACACACTTTATCAATTGGGAATTCTAATTCAGGTAAGTATCTAACTAAACATTTCTTAGATAGCTTCCTATGTGAGTGCACATTACAGTGTCCTAACCTTCTATGCCACAACCAAGATTATTTATTAAAAGAATTTAAGTAGGAAACATTTTTTTTTGCTAAGGAATTTAAATCAACAGCATATACATTCTCATTTCTACATGCAGTGAAAACTAAGTCTTTTTTTTAATTAAACACATGGCATGCATCATTTTAAAATTTTAACATTAAAGCCATAATCACATAACTGAGATATTCTAAGTAAATTGTATTTTAATCCATCAACAAAAAGTACTTTAGAAATTAATATTGTATCAGGGTTACCAATTTGGCCTAAGCCGACGATTTTTCCTTTTGCATTGTCACCAAAGGTGACATGCCCACCATCAACTTTAATTAGACTCTTGAAGCAAGAATAGTCTCCTGTCATGTGTCTTGAACATCCACTTTCCAAGTACCATAGGGTCTTACACGAACTCTTTAAGTAACTTCCCTGTAAAACAGATTAAACATGGATTAATTTTGGTACCCAGATCTCCTTGGGTCCAGAGAGGTTAGCTAGTAAAAATTTGGGAACCCATAATTGCTTTATAGGTTTTCTAAAATCAACAAACATATTTTGAGACATAAATACTTTGTTAGGTCCTTTAGAAAATTTTTTCTCAGAAGATGGTCCAGAATTAGCAGTGAACTGTCCAGATTTTGGAACGAATTTGGTTTTTCTAGTTTGTTTCTATCCAGGCCGATATCCTAGACCAGTTGTATATTTAGGAGCAATATTATTTCTTAGTAACTTTGTCAAGGTATCCCTTCCAGCAGTGAAATTTTCAATATCCTTTCTTAATTGGTCATTAGATAATTTTTGTTGGGTGTTCTCTTTAAACAGTTGAGAATTCTTTTATTTTTCTACACTTAGATTTGTTTTAACATTACTAATCAAGGCATGTTGTTTCTTTAAAGATTTATATTTATCTTTTAGTTCATTACAGGTATCTTCCATCATATTTCAATATTCAAAAAGTTCAGCCTTAAACATATTTTCATCATTATCTGAATCACGGTTATTTCTAGTATAATAACCATTTAGAATAGAAGAACCAGGTACCTCGGATATGTTAGTCATGAAGCACATGTTGTCATGATTCTTTTCAGAATCAGTAGCTTCTGATTCACTTGTGCTGTCTTCCGAAGCACTTCAGGTTTCTTTCATGGATTTCTTGTACTTATTGTCCTTATAATCATATTTCTTTTTGAATTTTAACTTCGGACAGTCAGCCTTGATGTGTCCTTTACTCTTGCATTCATAGCAGACTATATCATCTTCCTTATCAGATTTGTTCCAATCCTTCTTCCACTTACGTTGTTGATCATACTTACCCTTGTAGTTTGATTTTTTGAAAAACTTCTTCTTCCTATAGAACTTCTTAAATCTCCTGGCTATTTGAGCCATTTCTTCATCGCTGTCTGAATCTAAATCTCCACTGGTTGAACTTTCAGTAGGTACATTTATTTTCTCCTTATCTTTTCTCTTTGAAGTAGTAGACTTGAATTCCACGGATTTTCTCTTGGGTTCGTCATCTTATTCTTTTTTTACCTTCAGTTCTTCTTCATACATCATCAGTTTAGAAATCAACTCCTTAAAAAGTAGATTTCTGATGTCACATAAATCTCGGATAGATACAGAAGTGCCTCTCCATCTGTCTGGCAAACATTTCAATATTCTCATGATCTTCTCCTTCTCTGGAACAACTTTTCCTAGTGAACTCATGGTGTTGACATTCTCATTAAACCTGAGGTACATGTCAGAAATGGGTTCATCGGGTCTCATATAAAAATTATCATATTTAATAGTATAAGTATTTAATCGCATTTCCTTCATGTTGGATATTCCTTCATGAGAAATAGCCAAGGTGTCCCAGATTTCATGAGCTGTTTTACATGAAGATATTTGGTTAAATTCCTCATCTCTTAAAGATAAGTAAAGGGTATTCATATCTTTATAGTTATTGTTATAGTTAGACTTTGTAGCATCATCCCAGGTAGATCTAGCAGTTTTGGGGATCTAATATTCTGATTCTATAGCAGACCAAATATCAAAACCAATACTTTCCAAATGAATTTTCATTTTAATTTTCCATTGAGCATAATTTACACCCTTAAAGAAAGGTTTCCTATTAGTAGCAGCACCTTCTAGTCTATTGTCAATAACTATATTTTAGAAAATATATTAAAGAGATAAAATTTATAACTAACAGAAATTTAATATCTTTAAGATAAAACTAAAATCACCGTTTAAAAAACAGAGGGTTTGAAAACTTTTTAAAAATAAAAATGTTGCCTTTGATACCAAATTTTGGTTGGAGTGGATACTCATGAGGGGGGTTAATTGAGTTCCAATTAAAATTTCTGTTAAAAACTTTTAGGATTTAAATCCCCCAAATTAAAACGGCCCATTCAATTAATGCAGTAGAGATATAAGTGACTTATTGTTCAACAGGTTTCTCAAAGGTTGATTACGCCTCATTTTAATCAGTATGAGAACTAATTCCAATTTTGAAATAAGTTTATTAAAAGAATCAAATATACACACTAACCAGAACTAACTATCAGAGTGGATGTAAAAACAGATTTCTGTTTTCTAATATGAGCACAACATATAAGTATAAAACAGAGTAAGTGAGAGATGAACACAACATATTAAACAAGAGGCTCAGTCTTAATTCAATACCTAGTCCTCTCCACTTGGTGATCACCTACCCACAAGAAATTATATTAAAGAGTGTTACACTGCCTGTATCGGGATTTACAACAGTTTTCACAAACTGTCCAGGTTTTGCAACCTCTACCACAATTATACGTGGGAAAAAATAATCTACCAAGCCACACTAGGCTTCTTCCACAGTTATACGTGGGAAACAAATATAAAGAGAGTTTGGTATGGGGATTTTCAGTATCCCTCAGTTCAAGCAGAAGATTCAGTGTGTGTAACACAGTCACACTGCTCACAAATGTAAAATACTTATACACAATAGATCTAAATATAGTAGGGACAAATTTAGAATGATCTATTGTGTTGGAAGATAATCTCTGGACTCATTGGAATGAAGGAAATGAAGTTTTGGTCCTTCTCTACAAGTTACCTCCAAAACAGAGTGATGCAACATCCAGGTTCTGACTTCCAGACGTAGAGATGATCAGCTTCTTGGGTTTAAATCTTTTTGTAGCACACCACTACATCTTGAAAAGGGTTCTTTCAATAGATCTTCGTGAAGCTCTGTGTTCTTTAAAAGAAGTTCTTGAGTGTTCTTCCTCAGATACATTATGTTTCTCTCTTAATTATGTATATTCAATATATCCATACCATATTTTTTATGGCTATCTCTACTCATACATATATATACTTTTCAAACTCAGATTTTTCTTATTTAGTTCAGTAGGGGCCGACAATAGAAATGTTTCAACCATGTGTGGTCTTCCTCATACATCATAATAATTCCCGATATGCCTGCAAATATCATTAAATAATATCAGATGCATTAATTTGTCCAGACATGACCGTTATGATAGTATTAATAAAATTGGTAAAGAAAATAATAAAATATCCTTAGACCGGTAGCAGGTGCATGTCACACGGTAGACTTCAACGGTTGTCTCTCCAACTGTGAACTTCATCGGTAGGCTATTCAACTATGGGCTTCATTGGTAGGCTCTGTGTCTATAGTCTTGTAATAGTGAACTTTGTGTCAGTGAATGTCTTGTTACGGTTGCTGTTAATTTATGTAACAGTAGCTCCTCATCAGTGGACTTCATCGGTAGGTCTGTAACATCAGACTATTGCAATAGTGACAATTCCATGGTAGAATTATCTCAAAAGGTAATTTCATTAATAGTGGAATATGTCCATTAGTAGACTTTGAAAAACAATCCACTATCTCGACAGTAGAGTTATCTAGATGTAGCCTTCTACTAAAGGTAGACATGTCCAACTGTAGACTTGAACAGTGATGCTCTCAATAGAAGACTTGAGAAAGAGTCTGAAAATTAACTTCTAACAGAGGCCTTGTCACAACAGTGACCTTGTGACGGTGACTCTTTATCTATGAGCTTTGATAAGCAGATCAACGGTAGATTTGTGATAGTGACCATGTAGATCTTTCAACAGTAACCTTTTAGGATCAGTAACCTAGTGTAACAGTGAGCTATAACGGTGACCTTGAACAGAAGGTTCTTACCAGTATCCTTTAACAGTGAAATTATATTTAGATAAATCTAAACTGTAAGCTGATACAACAAAGTCATGAGACTAAGAATATAAATTGTTCAGGATAAACAATATAAATACAGATTAAAAAGGGTTAGCAAATGGCTTAATATTTCATGATCAATATTTAAACATGATTTGCGATTATCAAAACAGGTGAGTCCAACATATAATTTATGCTATTATTTAATGTTTATGACCCATATACATCTGCTCTTTCCTCAAATGGGAAATAAAACCATCAACCGTGTGTATAGTGGAGGACCTCCTCGTTATCCTATGTAATATGTTTTCTATCACTGACTCTCACTGCCTCTTATAATGATGTATTTAAATTATATATATTTTATTTATTACATAACTATACATATGGAATTATTATATAACATATAATTTTTCTAATTTTCATTCTATGGGGGAAACGATAACGTTTGTCTTGTATACGGTGAACTACCCCCTCCCGAAGTGATGAGATTCGTTTTTTACTAATGCTTTACATGAAAGGTAATAAAGAAACATTTAATGAATATATATTATATTTATGACCAAAAAATACTTCTACAAATATAATATCACATATAAATTCTTACCATCATACCCAACATAAAAAATAACATCGCTCATGTGTATGGAGGACTACCGTCTCTCTAACCATTGTGATGTATCTTTCATTTCTATATTACATGGATGGTAATAAAAATGGATTAAATGAATATAAATGATATATTTTAAAATATAATTATTATATAAAGTTTAATTATTATTTACCTTACATTCTTGCCATCTGTCGATAAATTGAAGTAGCATTTATATGTACATATGTCCTACTGTCTCCATGAACGGTGAATTTTATATTTCTATCTAAAAATTTTATGAATTATTTTAAATATGTAAATAACATATATTTATGATATTTATGTCATTATAATCATTCTGTATGTTATGAAACCATGAAAAAAGTACAGGTACCAAAATAATTTAATAATAATATATGTAAATGATGAAAATATTATTACCTGAAACAGTGATTTTAAAAAGGAATTGTTAATAAATGAGTGATAAATGGTAATAAGTAACTCATATATGGTGTGATATATATTATTATGGTCCATGTATATATTAATAATAAATTTATAATTATTATAAATTACTCTAGATATATTACAAATCAATAAGAACTTGATTTAAGGGATTTCCGTCTCACTTTTTTTTAAGACGCATGCCATATTCACCATGTGTTTCTTTTATGTGGTGTATATAATACCCATTAATTTATTTTATAATGATTTTAAGGAAAATTATGAGGATTTACATATCCATTTTTGATCTATCTTTCATATGTTTTATGATTAAAATGTTACCAAAGTGGTGAAGATATTATCTAAATAATTATTAGGGTTGTTTTTTTACTATGTTTTCGATAATGACATCTTTTGATCAATCTATCATGAAACTAATGAACATTCTTATAATATTTTTATTTATTGAGAATATATGTTTCCAATTTATTTTCCTCTTTTTATGTACTCAATAAATAAAAAATATGTTTTCAAGGAAAAATCAATTTTATTTTTCTCATCAATCAAAAAATTATGTCTACTCCATGACCATGTTTTCTAAAAACCGTTTTATAGAATTTTTTTACTATTATAAAATAAATGATTTAAAAAATTAACCATGTTTTATTTTTTGATAAATTTTTTAAATGGATAATTATTATCATTTCTCGAGAAATCATCCTTTTAATTTTTATAGAAAATATGAATGTAATAATTGTTTTAACATGTATGAAAACAACATAATTTTCCAACATCATAAAAATAATTTATTTTAAGCTTATTAGTTTTAAGTTGTTTTAAATTTAAATTATTTTAAAAATGTTTTTTATTTTTATTTTTTCTTCAATTTTTTTTTCAAAGTGGAAAATGATATTTTTCTCAAGAAATATTCCATGTTATCTTTCAAAATAATTTCCCATATAACTTGAAATACATTAATGTTACTTAACATTTACTAGGTATATAATCTAGGGATACTAATTTTATTATTTCTCTGGATGGTTTATTGTTATGAGGAAGGTATTTTTATGAAATTCATTCTTTTTTTAATGTTTATATGAATTGATGAAATTTTTATGAAAATTGATCATCTTCTGCAGGTTATGATGAAATATTTATGAAACTCATTTCTTTTCATAGGTAATAATATAACTATTTTTTATGATATTCTCACACAATAATGTATGATTTTAATTATCTGAATGTGGTTACATTATAACTATGGAGTAGTAACAACATTATAACTAAGGGTGTTGGTTAAATTTTAATCAAGGAAAGTGGTTACATTGTACTAAGGATGGTGGTAACATTGTAACCAAGGATGATAGTTATGTTATAACCCAGGTTGGTGGATATGTAATAAACCAGATGGGTTGGACCTATATCTCCCTTCAATTAATTGTAAAAATAATGATATTTAATGGGATAAAAAATACTTTAATGGGGTGTGAACCTATTTCTATAAGGGGATTTGTCCACTATGATAGTCTTGGAAGTAAACCTTGACTACTATGGAAATGATTTACTATGATTATGTGAATGCCACAATTATTTTTCTTATGTCAATGTTATTATCTCATGTCTTATCTATTAGATTATTTTAAGATTCATGACTAATAAAATATCAATATTTATGTCATGGATCATGTTTATGATCTATGATATATATAGTATGGAATTTTAAATGTTATTCTCATGTTCACATAAAATTATGTTCAAATTATATTAAAATATCCCTTATCTAACCCTAATGAGAATCGTATCTCATCCATTCTTATGTTTCTATTAACCAGGTTATGAATAAAGGTTTTACATAGGGTTTGTTTATTAGGAGTAAAAAATGGGAGGAAATTAGAGTCATATGATGTAGTTGACTTAATAACTAGTTGTTTACATATCCATGTTTCCAAATACCCTACTCCTTAATGTTCTTCATATGTATATTTTTATAGTTTAAGGAATATTCATTTATTAGGATGAAATATCTATGTATGGAAATCTTGGTTCTCTATAGTTGGTATCAATGTAATGGTTTAGTTATCCTTTGGAAACTAGTAATAGAATGCTTTATTGATAACCATTATGATAATCATAAGTATAGGAAAACATCCTAAACTTTTTGTAAGGAAGATATTTTTATTTTTTCCTATAAATACACCACTTTCTAGATATTATAAGTGGACATGGTTCAAGAATAGATATAACTAGACGTAATAACTCTAGAGAAGATGCATCAGGCTTGAATGAATATTTACCTGGTACAAAATAATGGGCCTTATTGTGAACCACGTTTGACACTCCCAGTGAATATGCTTTGGTTAATCAACATTTTCATTATGAAGTATTAGAATAGATGAAAATCATGAATATACTAGGATAAACCTATGTAATAATAGTATTTAAATCAAATTTAATTATATTGAAATCCTATAAATGATTTTTCATGATTATGTGGTTTAAAACTATGAATATTGTTCCCTTGAAAAAAACTATGAATATTGTTGTTCACATTATGCTTTTTGGTTTTATTTAGTGTCAAGAACCATTGGGAACATGGTTAATGTTAAATTTAATGGAGAATGTCTCGATGAGAAACCAAATGTGATTATAATAAGAGTAAAGTATATTGTGATTATGTATAATCAGTTATCACAATAAATGATTAATATCTTTCAGATTAACCAACTCTTAGGATCACCATAGAAGATATGGATAGAGTTTTTCGAGACCTTGGTTGTTGGAAAACATGGGGAAATAGGATTTATTTTCCTATTTATCGAGAATATTGGAATAAGAACTCAAGTAAATGTCTCAAATCAATGATAATATGTTTTATATGCGGAGAATAATGGAACATAGTAAGTAATTTCCAATGAAAAATGAAATTTTCATTTAACATAGTGGATGAGAATAATGATTTCACAAAGGAATCATCAATTGGTTAATGTTTTAAACATGTAAACTATGGACATTAAGAAAATTTGTAACACCCTAAGAATTTAAAATATTTTTCACTTTAAAAAAATTAATATATTATATAGATTTTAATTCATGATACACTAAGTTATCTTAAGTTACATGCATCAGAAACCTTATTTGATTACTTACTTTATACGTAAGACCGAGTTTTACAAACAACAATATATTATTAAAATATTATTATAAGATATAACCCTGCTGATAAATTAGTTCTTATGAATATGGTTAATGATATTATTAAATTTATATATATTCCCTATAATTTTAAAATTAATTTTAGGTGTTTTCTAGACATAACATTAGAACAATCCTAATATTACACATAAAACCCGATATTTTTATTAAAATAGGTTTACCACCTTTTAACGGAGAACCTATTTTAAATCCAATTTTTTGACAAATTTATATATTGTATTTGAAAAAATAAACTTTTTATTTTAAATAATAACATAAAAATTTACTTTGCTTAAATTGTTTTTATTTTTTGGATAAGTTTCATGGTTTGGTGAATAGTGAAAAATACTAAATTTTAATTGAAAACAACTTTTTTCATCAAAAATAATTTATGTTGTTAAATTATATTATTGAATGGTTTTAAAGTATAACTATATTATTTTTTATCATTTATTCCAATTTATGTCATTCTCATCAATTTTACATTGAATTTAGATATAAAAACGTTTCAATATTTTACATGTTTAAGCTTTAATAATTCATTTTCTCACCCCATCAACGAGATTAATTTTAATTTAATTATGGAAACTTAATTGCTTTGAATTTTTAAAAATGGATTACATATTTGGATTCAGTGGGTCCAAAATATGTAAATATGTTTTTTTGGCATTTGAATAGTAAAATTTAGTAATATTTTAACTACCACGGTTAAAGGTAAATCAGGAAATTAATGATAAATATAATATTATAAAATTATAAAATTACTCTAACACTTTCCCTGATTTATGAGTGGGATTTGACCAAAATCAACCTTAGTCTAAAATTATTGCCTTTTATGTCACTTGGGTAAAAATGTGACATTTAATATATTTTTTTAAAGATATGTTAAGAATGCCATAATCATTTTTTAAATAATTATTCAAATTTAATACAAGGTTATACAAAAGATAAATTAAACTATAAATAATCATTTAAAATAAAACAACTTTATCTTCACCGTGCTAATTTATTTTTATAGAAGAAATAATTTAATTAATGGCTTGCATAATAATGATGCATAAATTTTTTAATTAATTGAAATATCAAATAAAGATTTTAAAAATACTAAAATAATTATAATTTTACATCATTAATAAAATACACTAATTTTATAGATATATTAAAATTTTTATTGATATATTATAATAGTTTGTTCTAATGTTTCATGTTTTTATGATATTTTAAAAAATAATGAATAGTATCAAAATTGACAAAAATGATACTTAAAAATAAATAATATTTTATTAAATGATATCAAAATTATAAAAATATAAATTTTTTCCAAATATCCACAATAAGGTTAAATAAATAATCAATGATCATTATGGGGTCTTTTTTTGTAATTTTATATTAATTATACTAATCCTAAAGTGTAAAATGTCATGTTTTCATAGTAAGAGTTAAAAGGATTAACTAAGGGTTAAAGGAAAAAGATAAGGTTAATAATATGACCTAAACTAGTATAAAAATAATTTATTGAGATTATTTCTACCCATACTCATATTATAATCCAAATAACTTAATTTGGAGCTATTTTTAATCGAAAATCAATTTATATTAATTTAATATTTTAAACGATTCCCAGAGTGCTCGCACTCTTATAAAGAGGCATCTCCTCCCTCACTTCCTCACACCACATTGAGCCTAATAAATAAAACAACACTGAAATTTATCATCCCAACATTTTTATTAATGTTTTGGAGGCTCTGGTCTTTCAAAAAGACCAACCTTAATGTCCCAAAGAGGTGATCTGAAGAGGTTTGCTAAAGAAGAGGTAACTATCTTTAACGACTCCTTCAAGATTATTTCTTCTTCTAATTCCTATTCAAATGTTGATTATATAATGAAGTAATAACTCCCGTATAATCTATATAATGATATTTCATTATGATTATGGGACATTCATATCCCTAATTTTATCTATCCTAATAAAAACAGTATCTCCATGTGTGCGTACATACAACTTACCGTCTCCACATTGAGGTATAATTTTTTTTCCATCACATATTTATTATGATATTTATAACGATGAATATAATGGATATTAATAATAAATATTATATGATATATATTCTTTATAATTAATATATCATTCAATTTCTTACCATTTTCATCATTTAGGGAATGATATCGGTGCTCGTGCGTATGTATGGCCAACTGTCTCCACGACGCGATGAGAATTGTTATCCACATTTAGCATTAAATAATTATTATAAAACTTTATACGATTAGTGAATATAATATTTATGAACTTAATACCATTTTGGATATGATGAAAATATATCCTATGAATAAGAAATGTGAATTACACAACAAAATAAACATCAGAAAATGAAACAGTTCACACCCAAAACAATGGTAAAAATGAAATGTTTTTGAAAAAATGATACAATAGGATCATATATGATATCATAAATATATATATAGTTATATTATAATTTAATAACATGATTTTACCAATATCCAAAAGGTTAATATACCATCAACTAAATTAAATTACAAGGTAAGGGTTAATTTTGCAATATCATTATTATTTAGATTTCATATACGTAAGTATTTATGGGGACATATTTATCATCTATGTATGTACCTCTTATTAATTTATTTAAAAATATTCTTACTATTATTATACAATTGTTTAAATTTAATTTTATGTATCTTTTTCTTTTTATAAAATTTTTCGAACAGAATATGTTTGTCATTTTCTAAATGAGGTACTTTGTGACATTTTCGAAAAAATGGAAGGAATGTTCTTTTTTAACTTATACGGTATGATAGAAACTTCCTTTACAAGATTACAAGATTATATTCACTAAAATAAATTCATTCATGTTTGTGCACCCATTTTAAAATAATATCAATATTAAAAATTTTATTTCCCTCATGAAATTTCTAATGGTTTTTTTGATTTTCATTCATCTATGTCAACATCCTTTGTTGGATTTTATGCTCAACTGAGGTTAATTTATTATAATAAAATATACTATATTTTATTGAAGGGTTTATGATATGTTTGATTTTGGATGTGATGTTTTTATACCATTCATGGTTTATGGTTAATGTATTAAGATTTCATATTCTAGTTTTAATACAAATTTTTATGTTGGTTATGTTTCAACCTTTTTATATGGGGAATGAATTTCTCTTAGTATGTGATGAGTGAAGACCACTATAGCCTCTCGATGCATCAGAATGTATCATGAGACAAACATGTTTGGGTTTTTACCAGTTTATGTATGGTGTCTTGGTTTATGCATTGATGGTATGTTTATGATGTATGTAATTATGCATTCCCTTATTATGAGATTAATTATTCATATTCCATGGGGTTGTTTGACTAGTAGAATATTCATGGTTATGTTTTCTGTATCATAATATTATTTTATATTCTATTATTTATTATTGTCATATGATGCTCAATATTATGTTTAAAGGCCTTGTGATTTAGTCATACAACTTTCCTTAAGGTTTATTATTATTTATTCATAATAGATTCAATTATATGCTTACCCTTACTAAGCATCTAATCTCAGATCTTTCATATGTATTATTTTTCACAGGATGCCAAGATGTGTACTATGACTTATATGTACGGTTAATATAGGAGAATAATGGTGACCTAAAAGGATTATCTATGTTTTATTTTATGATTCATATTGGAATATATGGTTCATATATATAATATGGCTTCCAAGACTGCTAAACTAATCGGTCATTTGGGATCCGAGTATTGTGTCTATGAAATTTTAATATATTAAGGCACCGACTCTCAAATATTGGGGTTAGTATTTTTATAGTTCGTATCATAGTAAGTTTAGTAGAAACCTTGGAAACTAGACTAAGAAAACATAGATTAGGGAACATAAATATAAGATAAAATTTGAGGAAAATTATAGATTAATGTCCTAGAATTTTGGTAAGGTGGAGATTATCTGTGTATTCCTAGAAACACATCCTTCTATGGATACTACAAGTGGATATGGTTCTGGAATAGATGCACATTAGAGTAACATCTTTATTAAGGTGTGTCAAGCTTGACTCAGTGTAACCTTGTTCATGACAACAGACCTTACTGTGTGCCTGGTTAGACACTTATAGGGGATATGCTTAGGATAATTCACATTTTCTTTACAAACCATAATGATGGATTTAAAAATAAATAAGTCCCCAAAGAAACCATGTTTATTACTATGATACTAGAGAAACATTAATTTTTCAATTTATGTTATATATTTTCCAATTTTGTGGATTATACATTATGATATGATCTAACCTAGTGTATTTCGTCAATTATAAATGGAACCTAGTAGAAGGAATTTGAACCTCCCAAATTAATGTAATTAAAATAGTAATAAGGATCATATAATTCTTGGTCTTAATCCAATATTTCAACGGGAAATTTTCTCCCAAGAATTCTCATCATATGAAGACATGGTATCCTATTATAATGGGATAGGTAATAATTACTCTATGTATTATGGATTCAAAGGGAAGTACGAGTATAAGATGGAAGTTAGTAAAAATATGGATAAAGTGAAGAATAGAATGAATCATTTTCCCACATGTAATTATTGTGGAAATAATCACCCTGGTACTTGTGTAAAAGGAAGTGGAGTTTACTACAAGTGTTGGGAGAAATTCTACACTTCTTGGGATTTCAAGGATAATAAAAAATGATTCTAATGTACAATGATACAACTGAAAGAAAATAGGACACTAGTCAAATCAATGGATCGTGTCTCAAAGAAGTATACCGTAAAAAGGATAATGTCTCATGGAAAATATTATACTACTACCATGGATGAAAAGGAAAGATTAATATGATATTTTATTCAAAGAATAATATAATTTTAGTATTTTATCAATTATGTATTGGTTATAAGAATTATAAAATATAAAAGGATTGTATTGTGGTTCTATTTCATTAAGGATTTGAGATCATATGTTTAATGGTACTGATTACCAAGAAAAGTTACTTATTACCAAGTTAAATATTTTAGAAACCATATGGTTGAGTGAATGAAAACCCTTAATATGTTCCTGATACTTAGATAATGATGTTTGAATAAAGAGATTATTGATTTGGATAAACTAACTTGGATAGTACTACCTACCTTAGAACTGATTAATGGTTTGTTGAAAAATTTGTTTATCCCATCCTTGATGGGGTTTATAAGATTTTTGGATTTAAAGAGTATATCCAATAATATATACTCTATTTAAGGAATAAAGAATAATTAATGTTTTTAAGAAATTTTTATGTTTCATTGAAATACATGATTATGGTATTAAAATGTTTGGAAGGTGAAAAATAAGAGTTGAATCATGTTGTGGAAAGATCAATGATAAGTTCATTTTAGAAAAGTTAACCATTTATGAAATAGTTTAAGTTAATCTTTGGAAACGTTTTTGGAGGTAAACATATTAATTCACCCTAAGATGTAGCATGGGCTATGAAATGAAGTAGAAATATTTAAATATATAACCAAAGGATATTATTTTGTTTCTAAAAATATATCAAGTAATTATATTTCCTTATATTCTTATAGAGTGAAAGAATTACTCAACTCCATGAAAAATGATCTAAAGACAAAAAAATATTAATTATTGCTGAACCAATGGTATTTTAAATCATCATAGGTTTATGATTTTTAGGCCCTCAATATTCTATTAATTTTCACATGTTTGTGATAGATGGCCTCAATCACTCCCTACAAATATTTATGTTTTTTCTCTATGTACATATCATTACATTCCATTGTTATTCTCCTATTCAAAAGACTGGTTTTTTTGTGACCATCACATTTCCTTTTCCTACTTATAAATAACATGTTTTATTAAACCTTTTTATGGTGTCAGTTCTTCAACGATTTTATTTTCAAATATCAAACTCTTGATTACTGAGGTCAAGTTTAAACTCTGAGGACACAATTTAATTATGGTGGGGAGAATGTAACACCCAAAGACTTTACATTATTTTTTATTTTTGAAAAAATTTAATATATTATATAGGAGTTAATTCATGAAACACTAAGGTATCTTGTGTAACATGAAAGATAAAATTTCTTTGATTGGTTATGTTATACGCAAGAACGAGTTTTACAAACAAAAGTGTATTATTAAAATATTATTATAAGATATAAAATTGCCATTATATTAGTAGTTATTAATAGTATTAACCACATTATGAATTTTTTTATATATTCCATATAATTTTTAAATTTATCTTATGTGTTTTTTATATATAATATAAGAACAAACATAATATTACACATAAAAACCTATATTTTTATAAAAGTAGTTTTACCGCCTTTTAATGGAGAACCTAATATAAATCCAATTTTGAAACATTTATATATTATATTTGACAAAATAAACTTTGTATTTTAATTTATAATATAAAAAATCACATTGGTTAAATTTTTGGAACTTTTCTGACAAGTTTCATGTTTTAATGAATAGTGAAAAATACTAAATTTTAATTGAAAACAACTTTTTTCATCAAAAGAATTTATAGTGTTAAATTATATTATTGAATGTTTTTAAATTATAACAATATTTTTTTCATTTATTGAAATTTATTTCATTTTCATATATTTTAAATTGTGTTTAGATATAATAACGTTTCAATATGTTGTGTGTTTAAACGTTAAAAAATTGTTTTCTTACCCCATCAATGGGATTAATTTTAAATTTATTACTGAAACATATATGTTTAGAATTTTGAAAATTTGATTCCATATTTGGAATCAGTGGGATAAAATTATGTAAATAGGTTAATTTTATTTTTGGGAATATGAATAGTAATATTTAGTAATATTTTAATTGCCATTGATAAGGGTAAATCATGTAATTATAAGTAAAAATAAAATTATAATATGATACAATTACCCTAGAACTTGTCATAATTTAATTGTATGAGTGGGTTTTGTTGAAAATTATAACCTTTTTAAGAAAAATGGGAAAAAATATGACATTTATTAAGCATTATTTAAAGATAAGTTAAAAATGTCATACTCATATTTATAATAACTAAATCATTTTCAATACACAGTTATACAAATGATAAAATTTACTATAAATAGCCATTTTAAATCTAATAAATTTATATTTATCATAAACAAAATTTATTTTTTAGATAAAAAAATATTTAATTAAAGGCTTTTATATTAATATGGCAGTAATAGATTAATTTATTGAAATATCAAATAAGTTATAATAAAAATAATAAAATAAAACTAATTTGACATTAATAATCGAATAATATAATTTTATTGATAACTATGATATTTTAATTATATATTATAAGTGTTCTTTCAAAGGTATCATGTTTTTATTACATTTAAAAAACAAATAATGAATAGTGTCAAAATTGACAAAAATGATCCTTTAAGATAAATAATATTTTATTAAATGATATTAAAATCATAAAAAATCTAAAAATCATCCAAATAACTACAATAAGGTTAAATATGTCATCAATGATCAATTTTGGGTCTGTTCATCATTTTATATTAACTATATTAACCCAAAAGAGTAAAAACCAAGTTGTCATGGTAAGAGTTTAATGGTTTAACTAAGTGTTAAATCCAAAATATATAGTTATTAATATAAACTAAACTTTTATAAAAATAATTTCTTGAGAGTATTTAGACCAATAATCATATTAGCTTAAAAATAAATCACTTTGGAGCAATTTAAAATTTAATATTGATATATATTAATTTAATATTTTAAAATATTTCAAGAATTCCCCTCCCTTGTCTTATAAAAAAGAACCACCTCCCTCACATCCTCACACCACTTTGGGCCCTATAACTCGACCAAAACCTGATCAGTTCTACAAAAAAATTCTTTATACAAATTTTCTTGGTCCTTTTCATCCAAAAATATCAACCCTAGTTTCCCTAAGTGGAGATTAAAAGGATGTTCACTAATGAAGAGGTAATCATTTGTACATACTCCTTCAAGATTATTTCGTCTTCTACTTCATCTTCATATGTTGTTTCCATACTAAATTAATAACTCAAGTAAAATCTATTTTTTGATTTTTTATTCGGATTATGGTACAACCGTATTCCTTCTTTTATCCATGCTATGAAAAACTATATCACCACATGTGCGTACGTATCGATTACCGTCTCCACATTGTGGTGTAATTTGTTTTTCATCACCACTTTTTTTGGATGGGTATAACGTCGAATATAATGGATATAAATAATAAATATGAAATGATATTGTGTAACAGATGTCATTTTTAAAATTAATTATTTTTTTAATTTTCCGGGCATTAGGTTGTTCGAGTCGAGGCTCGAATTAAATTTTTTGAGTTCTTATGTAAAAACACATGTTTTTCCCTTGATATCATTCAATGCACTACGGTCGAAATCGCGAGGCCTCACCCGAGTCACCGCGCGACCTCACCCAGCTCACCGCATGACCCGATTGATATTCATGGCTGATAAATAGAATGTGAGGAATAGTAAAATGAAAATAAAATAAAAATGAGAATTGTAATAATATTTAAGGGACTATTTTATATATAATAATATGTTTGAGTATATTATTATTTTTATTAACAGTGTTATGAATATAAAAAAATTAATTAAGTTGTTAATAATATTTTAATAATTATTATTATCGTTGATGTTACATTAAGTTAATATCTTTTTTTTAGTTTTATTTGCTTTCAAAATGTTCCGTCGAGGTGCAGGATAAGTCCCGGTTGGATTGGGTTTTTTTGTCGGTAAATGAGTTTTTTGTGGCTTGACAGCATGCAATGCATGGGCGAACCATAATTGTGAAGTCGTCTGATTTCGCCAGCGCTGCCGTGTGATCCTCCCATCGTGAAATTAACCAAATAAAATGAATTAACAATAATGAAATAAAATTAAAGGTGCGTAAGAATAAGAATAAAAATAAAATGTGAATGATTTTTTTATAATTTAATAAACATTGTTTATAATGATGATAATAATATTTTTATTATTTGGGGATATTATTATAATTATTATTATTACTAATATTGATTTTATCATCAATATTATTAATCATATAATTTTAGGGTTAATAATTTAGTTTTTATTAAATAAATAATGTTGTTGTCATTATGATTATAAATATTATTATTATTTTAAGTTAGTTTTATTTATTTTATTTTATTTTATTTTTCCTTTTTTAGGGATTCCTTTATCCTCCCTCTCTCTCCCTCCCCTCTCTTCCACAAAGCCCCCTTCACCCCACCTGGATCACGCCACACCCCCTCCCTGCCCTCCTCCTCACCTACGTCGTCCGTCGGACTAGCCGACTCCAAGCCCCCTCCTCGCTCGCACTGTCCGCAAGATGATCTGCCTCCCTGCCTTGCTTCTTGTCATGTCGGCTGTCAGACCAGCCACCCCTTACCCCAGCTATCCCTCAGCGTCACAGATACCTCCACACCAGCTTGTCGCCCGCCTCCCATTCCACCCGGTCGAGTCCCTGGCTTCCCCGCTTGGACCTGCTGCCCTCCTGCTCTATATGGCGACCGCTGCCCCACCTTCCTCTCCTCCATTGCAAGCCTTCACACCCTGCTTCTTCCTCAGACAGCCTTATGAACCCTTGCAGTGGCCTTCCACTCCATTCACCATATATGTGGACCACCAGGGTAATCCATTCCTTCTTTTTGCTAGGGGTTTGGTCCTGCTCATTTGGTGTTTTGGGTGTTACCATCATTTAGGGTGTTAATTAGGGTCTTAATTTTGCATATTTTTGTTTGATTTCATGGATTAGGGTTCTCCGTTGGTTCCCTTGTGGTGCGTTTGGGGCACAAATGAATGTTACACCTAATTTTGAGGGTTTCTTCAACTGAGGTTGGTGGTTCCATGCCTTAACACTTTTTTATAATTTTATTATCCTTCTTTAATATTGTGGGTGTGTTTTAAAATTTCATTTCATGGTGCGAATAATAATTTCAAGGTGTTTTACATGTTTAAATGTTGGGAATATGATTTAAATTGAAGTTGGGTGTACTTTGTGCATGAAAATTGGTGTTTTGTTTTATAAATATATTTTATGAATTGGTTGATAGGTGCAGAGCATGTTTTAGTGTGATAATGCTGGGTGTTCATTTTAAATGGACATAATTTGTCTGTTAAACTGGGTAAATTTGATGTAAACCTTGATTTCACCACTTTTTTATATTTTATAAATTATTCAAATAGTTCATTGCCTTAATTGTATGGTGCATTTAATGTTTTCGAAATGGTTTGAGTTTTTAATGGATGGGAGTGGATTCTAATATAGGGATTTGGTTCTGTTTTGATGTATGTTTTAATGTAATGTCCCTATAAATTTTTATGAGGGTTTTTTGAAAGGTGTGAAGTGCATTTCCAAGGTCTTTGATGTGTGTGCAGATATAAATGGAGATTTTAAAATGGAAAATGAGTCACTTTTGGTGTGTTTTCCTTGTTGTTCACTTTTGAAATCGAACTAGAAATTTTTGAACAATAGAAAACATATTTTGATATGGTTACATTGGGTATTTGGTTTTAAAGTAGTTTTACCAAATTTAATCAAGTGGTTTTTGGTGTAACTTATTCTTGACTTTTCTTAAAATTATTTAACAAATAGTTAGAAGATGTATTGATTTAATTGGATGATGTGAAAGCATTATTTTTGAAAGATTTCAGTATGTGTTTGTTTTTAAAGTAGTGTGTTTATATATAAAATGAGACATGTTTTTGGTGAAACCCCTCTTCGTGTCACTGGGCGGTGTTTTATAAGTGGTGCAAGCGGTTCATTAATTGTGAAAGTGGTGCGAAACTAGTTTTAAGGTGAATGTGTTAAGCAAGTGATTTTAAATGGCTTTCCTTCTTGAAATTTGGTATGTTTATTATGTAAGACATTTTTATGCCATTTATTTATGCTTTATATGTTGTGCAATTTGGTTATGTTATTCTTTGAGTGTTTCCAAATAGAGATTTTAAAAATGATTATGTAACGGTAAATATATTTTAGAAAGGTATTTTGGTGTGCAAATATATTTGAAATGTTATTTGGGTACGCAAGGGGTGGCTTTTGTTAGTAATGTCATTTTTTTCTGTGATATGAGAAAGCAATATACTATGTGAATGTGAAACTTGGTTGAGCACAAGGGAAAACCCTATGTATCTAGGTGGGTAGACTAGAACAAGTGCACTGGTGATCCGGATGGGTATTTTCCCTATTTCACTTAGCTGGATTGACGATTGAAACACTAATTGAACATATTAATGACTAAGGGTTGTGGTTTCTAAGACACATTTACCAAGGGTCGTGGTTTTTAAGCCATGTTTACTGAGGGTCGTTATTTCTAAGCCATGTTTTACCAAGACACGAGGTTTTAGGGTCCCACTCAATCTAGATGAACCTTAAGAGATTTACTTGCAGTGCTCTACTACACATGACGTGGTTCCCTCCATCAGAATATAGGGGAACACTTTTTTATGTGTGTGTCCCTTGTAAATTTTTTTCCCACAATAAAATAATGTTTGTGAGATGGTTTTTGTAGTGTTTGCTTTTCATTTAGTTTCAACTTGTAAAATTTTTTCCTTAAAAACTAATCATTTTAAAAGTATAGTCATAAATTAGAAAGTTAAATTATCTCTAAGGTATTGTGGCAAGGAATATTTTTATTGGCTGACTTCCTACTAGTATTTTAGCTCACATAATGTATACACCTTTGGTTGATTGTAGACATTTTTTCTTGTGTATTCCTGGTTTTGACATCGTGATCAGAAATCGTGGTTCGGTTTTTTGATGGTCTTATAATGCATGTCGGTATTCGTAGCTTGTAGATGTGGCACATATCATGTTTCTTAGAGTTTTGAGATAGAGTTTTTTTCTCATTTTTTTGTCATTACTTTTTGGGATGATGGTCCAATTTGTAAAAAATTAAATTTTTTTTAGTTAAGGTCCTATTTGGTTGTATATTTTCAGTTTTAGTTTTTTATCTTGTCAGTTGTTTTGTGTTTACTATTTCTGGTAAATCATTCCCATGTGTTAGTTTTAGATACATGGGAAATTTTGCAAGCCCGTAAGGATCAAGAACGCCCTTTGAGCCATGATGTGGACTAGGTCGGGTGCCGGTTCAAATGGTGACCCGGCCTGGTTCGTGACAAAATGGTATCAGAGGAGGTTCCCTACCTTTTGAAGTGTTCCTTTAGTAAGAGTCAGGGTAGACCGGAGTTAAGGTTGTCAGAACTCAATGTTATGGCTATGAGTAAGGTTCCTGGCTAGCACACCTCTTTGTGGGACTCGAGTTACCATGATAAGTTGTGGTTTGTTTGAGTCATTGGTTCTTGTGGCTAATCATGTTTAGTATAAATGAAATGGGAGTAGGATCAGTGGTACGAGTGAGCTCATAGGGTCTGGAAAGCCATGTGGAGATAGGGAAAATATCCTAGAATATTCTTTCTGGTAGTGGCATGATTGGCGTATATCCACCAACCATATGTCCCATTCCCCCACTAAAAATATTCTCCTCATTCATCATTCCTTGTCTCTTTATTTTGAATTTGTGGAAATCTGGTTTTTAAGTATAAAATGATGATTTGGTATTTTAAATAATTAGTGGTTGTGTGGTGTGTTGTGTTTATTGGTGTTGTCTCGGTTGTGGTGTGGTTGTGTGCATCACCAAAGGGAGACACCCCATTCGGGAGTCTTCAATACTTGACTACGAGGCAAGAGATGCTTCAAACATAAAGGCTCCATCCATAGGCCTTGGAGTGAAGTTGGCGTGTGTTCAGGAACCCAGAGAGTGTATGAGACCCTAAATTTATTACAATTATCAGTGTTGAAAGTCATAGCAGTTTAAATAGTTTCCTATAGATGTTCCATTTTGAACGACCTTTTTGGGCATGTGTGGTTTCTCGTGGCTATGAGGATGTGTGGTCTTCTTGTTAGCTTAATGTTCTAGGGTTTGCGTCCCACTAGATGAAATTGATTTTAGCGTTCCTTATGGGTTTTTTTCGGTTGAGTGGGTCTTAAATTTAATTGGAGCTTGTCTAGGTATATGTAGATGTAGGTTTAACTTCAGCTATAGTTTTTACACCATGGTAGTTGGGCCCTTTCCTCCCCACCGTTTCGGTAGGGTGTTTGGTCACTGTCTAATTTATTTTCAAATTTTTGAAACTCTTATCAGTCCTAATGGTGGGGATACCCACGATGGGTATCACACTAATGTACATGGAGTAATTCGATGTTATCCTATTTCTATAGTGGGGATTCTGCTCAGGACTCCCCATGTTGGGCAACCCGTGGCAGTTTTACAGTCTCATCTTGGTCTCCCTAGTCTTGTTTCGGTTTGTGAAGTTGTTTTCTGTGGGTGAGAGAGTTCCCTCCCTTGATCAATCAACGTGAGGTGTTCCAACACTTTGGGGAATGTGATACATAGTAAAAAGTTTTGAAAATGTTTCTTAAGGTTTTCATTTAAGACACATTCTCTTCGAACGATGTGTTTTCCTCTTTTCACTCATTTTTCGTAGTAATTATTTTCAAACCTTAAGTTGGTGTCACTTTCTGCTTTGGGGGTTCAACCAGAGTTGCGGATTTTGGGGGATGGAAAGTGCTATGGTGGGGAGTTTTTTGACACCTGTCGTTTTTTAAAATATGTATCTAATTAATTTTCTGGGCATTGGGTAGTTCGGTTTGAGGCCTGAATTATAATTTTTGAAATCATATTTAAAAACATGTGTTTTTCCTTGACATCATTCAGTGCACCGCGGTCAATGTCGTGGGACCACACTTGAGTCACTGCGAAACCTTGCCTGGTTTACCGCATGACCCGCTTGATGTTAAAGGACGATAAGTAGAATGTGATGAATAGTAAAATGATAATTAAATAAAAATGAGAAGTGTAATAAAATTTAAGGGACTATTTTCATTATAATAATATTGTTGAGTATATTAATATTATTATTAATATTGTTAAGAATATTAAAAAAATTAATTAAGTTGTTATTAATATATTAATAGTTATAATTATCGTTAATATTAAATTATGTTAATTTCTTTTTGCTTTATCCTATTTGGCTTCAAAATGTTCTGTCGAGGTGCGGGCTAATTCCTGGTTGGATTTAGTGTTTTTGTCAATAAATGAATTTTTGGGGCTTGACTGCATGCGATGCACTGGAGAAGCATAATTGTGAATCCATGTGACTTCTCCAGTGTCATTGTGTGATCCTCCTGTCATGCAATTAACCAAAAAAAATAATTATAAATAATGAAATAAAATTAAAGGTGTGGAAGAATAAAAATAAAAATAAAATGAGAAAGATTTGTTAATAATTTAATAAAGTTGGTTTATAATGATATTATTATTATTATTATTATTATTGTGGGATATTATTATTATTATTATTATTAAATTTATCATCAATATCATTAATCATATAATTTTATGTTTAAGAATTTAGTTTTTATTAAACCAATAATTTTGATATCATTATGATTATAAATATTATTATTGTTTTATGTTAGGTTTATTTATTTTATTTTTTTTTATTTTTATATTTTAAGGGTTTACTATACCCTCTCTCTCTCCCTCCCCTCTCTTCCATGAATCCCCCCTCTTCCCACTGGGATCGCGCTGCACCCCCTCCCTACCCTCCTCCACACATGCGTTGTCCGTCGTACCACCTGTCTCCTTGCCCTCCTCCTCGTCGGCATTGTTCGCCTGACCAGCTGGCTCTCTGCCCTCCTCCTTGCCTGCACCATCTGTCGGACCAGCCACCTCCCTACCTTCCTCCTCACCGGCACCGTTCACCAGACTAGTCGCCCCCTTACCCAAGCCAGCCCTCCGCGTTGCGACGCCCTTCACACCAACCCTTCGTCTACCTCCCATTCCTCCCGGCCTATTCTCTACCTCCCCCTCTCGGACTGGCTTCCTTCATACTTCATCCGATGACCACTTCCCCACCTTACTGTCCTCCCTTGTTGTCCAACACGCCCTTCTTCTTCGTCGGATAGCCTCCCGAAACCTTGTAGCTTCCTTCCGCTCCCTTCGCCGCAAGTGCAGACCACCGGGGTAATCCCTTCCTCTTCTTTTATAGCGGTTTAGTCCTACTCGTTTGGGGATTTTGATGTTTCCATCACTTAGGGTGTTAATTAGGGTCTTAATTTTTCATATTTTTGTTTGATTTCATGGATTAGGGTTCACCTTTGGTTCTCTTGTGGTGTGTTTAGCACACAAATGAATTTCACACTAAACTTTGAGGGTTTCTTCAACCGAGGTAGGTGGTTCCATTCCTTAACACCCTTTGATAATTTTATTATGCTTTTTTAAAATTATGGGTGTGTTTTAGAATTTCTTTGCTCCATGCGAGTAATAATTTCAAGTTGTTTTACATGTTTAAATGTGGGGAATATGATTTAAAATGAAGGCGGGTGTTCTTTGTGCATGAAAATTGGTGTGTTGTTTTATAAATATGTTTTATTCATTGGTTGTTAGGTGAGAGGAATGGTTTTTTTAAAGTTACATTCTTTGTATGTGAAACTAGGTAAATTTGATGTAAACCTTGATTACACCACTTGTTTATGTTTTATAAATTACTCAAATAGATTATTTCCTTAATTATGTGGTGTGTATAATGTTTTCGAAATGGATTGAATTTTTAAAGGCCGTGAGTGGATTCCAATATAGGGATTTGGTTGTGTTTTGATGTGTGTTTTGATGTAATGTCCCTAGAAAGTATTCTGAGGGGTTTTTTGGGTGGTGGAAGTGCATTTCCAAGATCTTTGATGTGTGTGTAGATTTAAATAGATATTTTAAAAAGGAAAATGATCCAATTTTGGTGTGTTTTCCTTGTTGTCAACTTTTGAAATTGAACTGCAAATTTTTGAACAATGGAAAACATATTTTGATAAGTTTAACATATGTATTTGGTTTTAAAGTAGCAACACTAAATCAAATCAAGTCATTTATAGAAAAAAAATCTTCTTTCTTTTTCTTAAATTGATTTAATAAACAGTTAAAAGATGTATTGATTTATTTATATGATGTGAAACCATTGTTTTTGAAAGATTTTAGTATGTGTTTGTTTTTGAAGTAGTGTTTTTATATATAAAATGAGACATGTTTTTGGTGAAAACCCTCTTCGCGTCACTCGGTCGTGTTTTATAAGTGGTGAAAGCGGTTCATTAAATGTGAAAGTGGTGCAAAACTAGTTTTAAGGTGAATATGTTAAGAAAGTGATTTGAAATGTCATTCCATCTTGAAATTTAGTATGTTTATTATATAATCCATTGTTGTGCTATTTATTAATGCATTCTATGTTGTGAAAATTAGTTATGTTATTCTTTGAGTGTTTCCAAATAGGGAATTGCGAAATGATTATATTATGGAAAATATATTTTGGAAAGGTATTTTGGTGTGCGTGTGTTTTTGAAATGTTGTTTGGGTACAAAGGGGGTGGATTTTGTGAGTACTGTCCTATTTGGTCTGTGATATGAGAAATAAATACACAATGTGAATGTGAAAATTGGTTAAGCACAAGGGAGAACCCTAGGTATCTAGGTGGGTGAACTGGAAATACTTCGCTAGTGATCCGTATGGGTAATGTTGTCGTTTCACTTAGCTGGATTGACGATTGAAACACTAACTAAACATATTAATGACTGAGGTTCATGGTTTCTAAGTGACATTTACTAAGTTTCGTGGTTTCTATGCCGCATTTATTGAGGGTCATGGTTTCTAATCAATGTTTCACGGAGACACAAGGTTCTGGGGTCCCAATCATGCTAGATAAACCTTAGGGTATTTACCTGTAGTGCTCTACTATCCATGACATGGAGTCCTTCGTCGACATATGGAGGACCACTTTTGTATGTGTGTGTACTTTGTAAATTTTCTTTTCCACTTTAAAATAATGTTTGTGAATTTGATTTTCGTATTGTTGTCTTTTCCTTTAGTTGTAACTTGTAAAATTTTTTCCTTAAAAACTAAGCGTTTTAAAATATGGTTTTAAATAACAAAGTTAAATGTGTTGTGGCATAGAATATTTTTATTGGGTGACTTCATACAAGGATTTTTGCTCACACCCTGCCTACACCTATGGGTGTATGTAGACCTTGTTTCTTATGTATTCCAGGTTGTGACATCATGTTCAGTGATGGTGGTTTGGGTTTTTGATTATATTCTCATGCAGGTTGGTGTTCTTATCTTGTGGATGTCACGCCACTCTTGTTTTTTGGATGTTTGTGTTAGAGTTTTAGTCTCTTTTATTATAGCTACTTTTTGGGATGTTGCTCCAACTGGTAAACCTTTAAATTTTTGTTAGTTGAGGTCCTATTTGGTTGTATATTTTTAGTTTGATTTTTTTTATCTTTTTAGTTGTTTTGTGTTTATTATTTCAATTAAATTGTTCCCATGTGTTAGTTTTTGATACCTGAGTACTTGTGGCAGCCCGTGGGGATCAGGAATGCCCTTTGGGACTTGTTGCGGACTAGATCGACAACTGGGTCGAATGGAGACCATGCCTAGTTCATGACATATTGATTATTTATAATCAATATACCATAAAAATCCTTATCCTTTTTTTCATTTAGGGAATGATATGGTCGCTCGTGCGTATTTACGGCCTACCGTCACCACGACGCGATGAGATTAATTATCCTCATTTACCATTAAAAATTAATTATAAAAATATATATGATGAGTGAATATAATATTTTTTTAACTTAATATCATTCTTTA
Organism: Viscum album; assembly: GCA_963277665.1. Taxonomy (NCBI): domain Eukaryota; kingdom Viridiplantae; phylum Streptophyta; class Magnoliopsida; order Santalales; family Viscaceae; genus Viscum; species Viscum album. Next base: position 1,131,960,964 of record OY728134.1, on the reverse strand, counting down.
TATGACGAAAATATATCATATTCTTAATATACAGGACTTACAAGACAAAAAAAACACAATAAAATGAAGCAGTTGACACATGAAGCAATGGTAAAAATGAAATTTTATTAACAAAGTAGTACAAGAGGATCATATATAATATCATAAATACATATATAGTTCTGGTATATTTTAATAACATGATTTAATATTTTTAAATTAGGTTAACTCACCCTAAAAAAATAGAAATTACAAGGTAGGGGTTAATTTCCCAATCTCATTATTATATGTGATTGCTTATATGCAAGTATTTACTGGTGGCGTATTTATCATACATGTCCATGTTTCATAATATTGTAATTAAAAATATTCTTTATATTCTTAAACAATTTTTTAAAGTCCTTTTTACCTAGGTCTAAATTTATATAAAATGTTTTTACATGAATCTTTTTTTTCAAACAAGGTACTTTTTGACCTTTTTGAAAAAAAAAATACGAAAGTGATGTTATTTTTTTAACTTATATGGATTGAGTGAAACTTTATTTATAATATTACAAGATCCCTTTCATAGAAAATTTTTTCTTTTAAAATTGTGTTCCCCTTTGAAAATAATTTCAATATAAAATGGCGTATTTTCCCCAAGAAATTTTTAATGATTTTTTTAGATTTTTTTAATCTATGCCAACATCATTTGATATATTTTATGCTTAATTGAGTTTGACTTAATATGATACAATCTACTATATTTTATTAAATGGTTTATGATATGTTTTACTATGGATGTGCTATTTTTATACCATTCATGGTTTATCTTTAATGTATTAACATTTTATATTATAGTTTTAATATGAATGTTTATACTGGTTATATTTAACCCATTTCATATGGGAAATAAATTTCACTTAGTAAGTGATGGGGGGGCCACTACAACCCCTCGATGCATCGGTAGGTCCTGTGAGACAAAACAATTTGGGTTTTTACTGATTTATGTATGGTGTCTTGGTCAAATATTTGGAGGTATGTTTTTGATTTCTGGCATTATGCATTACCTCATTATGAAATTAGTTTTTGATATTTCATATTATTATTCGACTAGTAGAATATCCATGTTTATGTTTTCTAGCTCATGTGATTATTTTATGTGGTACCATTTATTATTGTCATATGACTCTCAGGATTATGTTTAAAGGGATTTTGTTTTATTTATACACCTTACCTTAAGGTTTATGATTATTAATTCATAATAGCTTCATTTTTATTCTTAACCTTACTGAGCATCTGAGCTCACCCCTTTCATATGTTTTATTTTTTCCAAGATATCAAGATGTGTATTATGACTAATATGCAGGGTTAATCTATGAGTATAATGGTGTTATCAAAGGATTATCTATGTTGTATTTTATTTTTTGAAATTTAATTTAGGGTTCATGTAAGTAATATGGATTCTAAGACTACTAAACAGATCAGTCCTTTAGAATTAGATTATTATATCAATTCCAATTTTGTTGAGTAAGGCACCAACTCTAAACTATTTAGGTTAAAGTCATTATAAAATTGATTTTCTAGGGGGAAATCTCAAGAATAAGATTAGAAAGGTTGTATTAGTAAAGGTTTTGTTGTTGATGATGAAGATACCATTAATGATATATGAAAGGAAGGATGCATTATGGAATATGGTGATGAATCTTAGTTAATGCTTTACGAATAAAGTGAAAGTATTGAAGTTTTTATATATTATAATTCAAATATTATATTGCATCAATCATTATATATATTAGGATTTTTCTATAGAAGTTTTTCATTGTGGATTTTGAATAATATGTAAAATGTTACTGATGACCTAGATAATTGATTTAATGGTAAGGTGATATTTAATGGAAAACACATGATTAAGGGAAAGATAACCCTTAAGATGTTCCTGATATTGGGATAAGGATGTTGGGATAAGAAGATGATTAATATGGATAAAGTAAATTGGATATTATTAATGAATTTGGAATAGATTAATGATTTTATGAAAAATTGAATTATAATATCATTTATGGATATTAAAAAAAATTTATAATTATGTAAATGTTCAATAATATGTGATTTTGTTTAAGCCATATGAGAAGAGTTATTTTTTTGATGTAGGTATGTTTTCATTCAGGTGTTGTAATAATTCATCTTATCACTATGTTTGAGGAGAATATGTGATCAAAGTATTCACATATTTGGTATGTGATAATTAAAAGCTACATAATGATATTTAGGGTATTACTGTTAATTTAATTCTGTAAATCTAAAATCCTTAGTTACAAATTTTTTAATTTTTTAATGGTCTTAAGGTTAACCATTTATTGAATGGTTCAAGTTAAAATTTGGATGATTTTTTAGTATTTCATAATATGAAGATGTATCCATATTCTATAACTTGTGCTAACCATTTTGGATTTGAATATAACTAGATATATAATAAAGGAAGTTTCATTATTTTATGGATCTCATGATATGTTAGAAGTTAATTTTAGTTCATTGAGCATGAAAAAATCATCTTCATTACTTGGAGTAAGAGATGAGGGGTAAATTTATTAAATCATAAACAAAGAATGATATTTTGATTATAAGGTAAGTATATTTTATTTAGTTTAATATATTAATAGAAAAAAGTACCTGAACTCAAGAAAAATGACTTTGAAATAAAAATGACATCTGTTTTATTTTATTTTATATTAATTAATAGTCTTTTAACTCATTGCAGATTTATGATTTTATTGTGGTTATCTTTCTTATGATGATTTTATATATAACTCTATATTAATCCTTGTATTCTATTATTAACTTCCGAATACATTTTTTCACTTCCTATCAATGTTATCCTTAATTGGAAAACTTGTTTTTGTTATTATAAAAGACCTTAATATTTCCTTTTTTATGAGAAAGTTCTATTAAAACTTTTTACAATGTGGTTTTTCCAAAAATGAATTTTATAGTTTCAAATAATTGATTATCGAGCACAAGTTCAAATCATTAGAATTAAATTTATTTAATTTGGGTAGAATGTTATATCCTTAGATTTTATGAAATATTTTTTTTCAAATAATTTATTTTCTTTGATCTCTTGTGTTACATGAAACACTAAATTTTAACGAAACACAGTATACTATTAAAATATTATTATTTAATATAAAAGTTATAGCCTAACCATCAAAATGGCAGGTATGAATAAGATTAACTAAATTTTTAGAATTTATTTTTTTAACATATATATGAAATAAATTATTTGGTTTTCAATTAAATATAAGTGAAAATAAATATCTAATAAAAAATTAAATCTTTTTATGAAAAATAATTTTTCTACTCACAAGTGTATTCAACCAAAATAAATCAAATAAAGAAATTTTGGTGAACTATTTTAATGAAATTTATAAATTATATATTTTATATATTGTTTTAATATTCATCCTATGTATTTTTTTGGTATGATATGAAAATAAATAAAATCTTCTGCTCAAATCTATATTTTTTCTAAAAAGAAGTTTTCTTGAATTTTGCGTAATAATTTTAAAAATATTTTTTTCAATTAAAGAAAATTTATTAAAAAATATAACTTCATTTTTGAGATAATGATTTCAAAATTATATTATCTTGAATTTGTGATAATTTTCTCAAAAGACAAAAGTTTTAGTGAATAACTAAAAAAACTGGTTTTATAAAGAATTTTCTTTTCATTTAATGCATTTAAAAACACATAAATTGTATTAAAATAGTTTTAAAAGAAATATTAGTTCCATTATATTATTATAAATTTGATTTATGTAATTATAATCAATTTTATGTTTAATCTTTATATAGAAACTTTTTAAACACATGAAAAACAATTCATTGGAAAACTGCTTGTTACCGCGCCTTTTGGATTAATTTTAAAATAAATTCTTTAAATTATGATAATGAAATTTGAAAATATGGATTCCATATTTTAAATTATAATAATTAACATTACATAATAGGGTAAAATTAATTTGTTAACATAATTAATGGTGTAAACAAAAAAATTATCATGATTAAGGGAAAACAGGTTTTCTAGGGTTTAAACTAAAAATATACATGTTAAAAATGACCCAAAACATATATAAATCCCATTTTATGGTAATATTTATACCTTATGTATTAAAAATATAAATAATTCACAATTTTATATCCTTTTATCATGTGAAAAATGTAGGTATAATTATTTATTTCCAAAAATTTCAAGTGTGTTCTCCCCCCACTTATAAAAGGTCACCCCCTCTCCACTCCTCTTAAAACCTACAAATTCTTTTGGTTAGTCTGAATTTAGAAAACATACCTTATTTAATTCCCACCCCATTAACTATATCCCCTGGTTTGATCATAAATATATCCTAACAATGCTTTTTTTGCTTTCCTAAGGAGTTTTTCTAAAGAAGTTGTACCATTCTTAAACTAGCATTTCTGTTTTATTTCTTCTTTCATGCCCTTAAAATATTATTAAAACCTGAAAATATAATAAAAATATCATAAATATACATATATGTTATTATGATAATTTTATGACCCAGATCCATATCATTTTCTCACAAATTGGAAACGAAACTGTCGATCAAGTGTACGGCAGACTACCGCCTCGCGAACCAACGTAATTGTGTTCCATCACCGCCTCTCAAATTATGTTATAATTATGGATTTAAAGTATATATATAATATTTATAACATAATTATACTTATTTAATTATGATATCACATATAAAATTTTACTTCTCATTCCATGGGTGATATGATAACGTCGCTCGTGTGTACAGTGGAGTAATGCCTTAGGAAGCCATGTAAACCATTTTTATATAACTATTTACATGTAAGGTAATAAAAATTAATTCAATGAATATATGTCAAATTTATGACTTAAATATAATTATATAAATATCATATCACATATAACTTCTTACCATCCAACCTACCTGAAAATAATAACGATGCTCTTGTGTACGACAGACTACCGCCTCTCGAACCGATGTAATGTGTTTTTCATTTCCATTTTACATGGATAGTAAAAAAGGATGGATTAAATGAATATATATAATACATACTAAATGAAAATTATTTTTTAATTTTCAATTATTATTTACCTTTATTTCATTCTATCTGTCTGCAAATTGATGTAGCGTTCAGGCATACGTACAGCCTACCATCTCCATGAACATTTCATTTAATCTTTCTATATATATTTTTTTAAGTGATTTTAAATATTTATACAATAGAAATTTAAGATATTAATATCATTATTTTCATTTCTGAAGTTATTCGTCCATAAAAAATATTACAAGGAACAAATGTACCAAATGATAATATACTTGAAAGATAAATAGTTATTACATAAAATAGTGAATTTTAGAAAGAATTTCTAATCAATCAGTGATAAAATGGCATAAGTAAATCATAAATTTTATGAAATATATATGTTCATGTTCCTATAAATGATTTTTAAAAAATTTATTTTTAATATATAGAAGGATAAAAAACTTTCATGGAATGACTAAATCGAGGTAAGGGATTCTCATCTCCCTTATATTTTCTGTGAGGTAGATGAAATATAAACCACATGTTTATTTTGGTGGGGTATATAATTCCCATTAATGTTTATTAGAATTATTTTTAATGATATTTATGATTTATATATCCAATTTAGGATCTCACATTCATGGGGTTTACAATTCAAATGTTACCAAAGTCATAATGACTTTATCTGATTGAATATCAAGATTTTTTATGTCTTTGTTTCTGAAAATGATATCTCATATGGTTATTTCTTCAGAATAATTTTTTCCCTTTACTTTTACCCTTTTTAATTACTCAAGAGATCCAAAATATGTTCTTAAAGAAAATCCAACCTTATTTATCACTTTAGTTGAAAATATTTTTCTTCTATGACGATGTTTTATAAAAATATTTTGTTGAATGTTTTTAAAATTATACAATTATTTTTAAAATAAATTTATACCCATGTCTGAATTTTTACAAAAATGGATGAAATTTTCTTTTTATTAACAATTCACTTTTGACTTTTTACCCAAAATGTGAAATGTTTCTTTGTTTTAATATGGATAAGATGAACAAAAATTTTCTATTATCATGACCAATCTTTACTTTGAAGCATCATTTAATAGTTTCCATGTTTATTTTAAAAAATAAGGATTTTGAAACTATTTTTGGGAATTTGTTTTCTTTAAAAGGTGTTTTTCAAATTTGAAAGCATTCTATCATCAAGAAATGTTGAAATTAATATTTCAGAAAAAATTCCATATAAGATAAAATCCTTTGATATTACTTAATATTTATAGGGGATATGATCCAAGGATATAATTATTATTATATATCTTAATGGATTATGATTATGGTGACAAGATGATAATGAAACTCATTCCCTCTCAACGGGTTAGATGAATTGATTAAATGAATATGAAACATAATTATTTTCCATAGGTTATGAAAAATTGTTTATGAAACCCATTTATTTTCATGGGTTATAATATGAAGAATGGTTTATGATATTATGTCATACATGTTTATGATTTTCATTATGTAGCAGTTATTACATTATAACTAATAACGGTTGTAACATTATAAACAAGGGTTGTGGTTATATTTAAACTATGGTTTGTGTTTACGTTATAACCAATGATGGTGTTTACATTATTACCAAGGATTCTGGTTATGTTATAACCAAGGATGGTGGTTACATTATAACCAAGATATGTTGGACTTATATATCCCTCTAATGAATTGGGTAAATAATGATATATTAGGAGATAAATATAACTGTAATTGGTAGTAAACCCACTACATTAAGAGACTTTATCCACGATGATATTCTTAGGAGTGGACCTTGAATACTATAGAAATGATTTTCTAGAATTATTTGTATTCAAAAATTATGTGTCTTATTCTAATTTAATGATCTCATGGGATATGTTCTTAGATTATTTTATGATTCATGACTTATGACCTTCCAAGATTTATTACATGACTTATGTTTATGATCTAAGATATAAAAGTAATGGTTTTTAGATGTTATTATCATTTTATCATACCTTTTTTCTCATATTGTGTTGGTATCTCACATGATTACCCTTAATCAAAAAATGAGATCACCCTTTATATTGTATCCTTTCTCTAGGTTATGAAGAAAGTTTATTAGTAAGGTATGGTTATGATGAGTATAAAAAGGGATGAAACTAGTGTAATATGACTTAGTTCACTTATAAACCTATTGTTTAAGTTATTAAAATTTCCAAATAAACTAAGCCTTTAAAATCCTCTAGAATATTTTTGTATAATCTAATTAATATTAATATATTAAGATGTAATATCTATGTATGGAAAGCATGAGAAGCTATAATCTCCCATTATATTTTTTTAATGGTCCATGACCATAAACACAAATAACATTTTCTGAAATCTAAATGACCCTAAAATCCATTCCTGAGTGGTAAAAATTGCAAGAAAATTAATCATTAAATTAAATGAGAAAAAATATTGTTATGTTGAAAAACCATAAAGGGTTCTTGAGTAGAATTCAAGTCTCCATTCAATAATTCATCCCCTTTTACAGATTATGAAAAAATTAATTTAAAAAAAGAGGAATAATCATATAGGACCCACTATATGGCCCAATAAAAAGTCAATATATTATCACAAAACCCATTAGTCCTAGAATAATTAGATCATACCCACTCTATCTTCTCATGCACACATACTTATGTTGTTTCATGTTATAACCTCTCACAATGAAGATTTGTTCTATACATGGTGGTGTAATCCTGGGGGTGTTTAAACCCTTCTTTGATATGTTTTACTATGTAATAGTACTTCATTTATTTATGTGTTTAAATCATCACAAACCTTTAATTAGTTTCTAGTAACAAGTAAATCCATCTATAAGAGATTTCTTGATAATGTTTATGCCACCATATTCATCACTTCCAACCATGATGAATATCTTTTCTAGAGGAGAAGGCCTCTCAATCTCTAAACATTATAGTATCATAATATGTGAATCCATCGTTAAAATTAGGTCAACAGTTATCCCATGTGTACCTATTAATCCCACAATTTCCCTATTCATATATTTTGAGTTATTATTTACACATCCCAAGAAAAAATAAATATAGTGGACTTGAGAACGCTCGATGTTATATATTTTTATATCTAACTAATTTTTAATGTATTAATATGAAATCCTACTATTTTACTTAAATTGTTCCTCATCATATGTACATTAACCAAATGAAAAGATGGTCAGAGCCACATGATCTTAAACTAAATACATCCACTCATTAGATGGTTCATCCCAACATTATGAACATATATTCACATTGGTTTTTTCCTGTAATTTATAAAGGTACAATATCATTTTATTTTGGTCAAATAGTTGTGCACATAATCCACAATAACATTTGGGTTAAATCTACATGACCATAAACTCAAGTCCTTCATGGTCCTTATCATGTGACCGTAAACCACATAATTTAATATTCTGATCACTATAACCTTAAACCATGTAAACCTTTTTTGGGGATTTATATAATAATGTAGTACATCACTCATTCACTTTGAGTAAAAATTACCTCTATATCATCCATATAAATTAATTATTTACTTTTTTGTCAATTATTTAAGACCATAAACATCATTTATATTTTGTAGGACCATAATGACCCTAAACATCATGAACGTGATCATGAGTATCTCTATATTAATGTCATTGAGATCATTATCCATGTCAAATATATACTAAATTTATTACTAGATATACATCATTAAGGTTTTTTAAAGTTTTATAACATTAAACATAAACATCCATTGGTCCATGTACTATGAACATAAACTACGTAGTCTATCCATTGATGTTGTCTTTAGTTTTGACAATGATAACTCCATTCATGATGGGTTTTCTTCACCTATGATACTGTGAATTATTCATCATAATTTGGTTAAAATTATCTAAAATAAAACACTAGTTTAATTGGTTTATCTTTCACAATATTAAATTTCAAAAGGGAGGAGACATGAAACTTGATAAATTGAAAAAATGAAAATAGATCCTTTGAAAAAAGTCAAGTCTCCACTCACTAGACATGCACCACAGATGAACTGGGAAAGATTAAGTATTAAAAATTGGTAAAGGAACAAAATTTGTTAAGTTAAAAACCTAATAAGGGTTTCCCAAAAAAATCCTTATTATTTCCCATTAATCCTCCCCAATTATAGGATCGAAAAAATGTTAGGGTTAAAGAAGGAGATAGGAAGCTTTTGGAGTCCACCATATGAATTTGGAAAAATCAAAACTATGATCATTGTGTACCTCAACTTAGACAATATTAGGTAACTCTTCTATTCAACATATATATCTATTCTGATCACTCATGGGTAATTAATGAAGTAGTAGTATTGGGGTTCTTTTGTAACACCCTGAGTTTTTAGGAATTATTATTTTTTAAATTAATTAAATTTCATTGATATCTTTCATTACAAACAACACCATGTTAATAATGCACTATATGAATCATTGGGTTAGCTTATGTTATTTGTGACATTGATTTTTAACAACACTATGATATATTAGTAATTTGGTCATTAAACATAGAGATATGAAAATTAATAACTAATTTTTAAATAATTTTTGTAATATTTTTATATAAGTGAAACATATTTATCAAAAAAGTACTTAATTTTCAGTAATGTCTTTATATGTTTCAAAACTACTATTTTCTAAAAAAATGTTTTTTGTGTTTTTTAACATTAATAGATTCAGTATTTCGCAATTTTAGAAATTTAATTTGATAAAATAAAATTCATTTTTTAAATCATATTTTCAAATTATCTTAGGTTTAATTTTTTGGATTTTTTTTAAAATTTTCATTTTTTGATGAACATTGAAAAATACTGAATTTTAATTGAAAACAACCTTTTCATTTAATTTATTTATAATGTTAAATTATATTTTAAATTTTTTTTAATGTTAAGTTAGTTCTATTATAAATCAATTTATTCAATTTATTTTTTTGGAATTAATTTAATATTAATTTTGTTATAAAAACTTTGGAAACTTTTGAACATTTTCTCTATAAAACCAGACTTTCTCATTATGTCTACGAGATTAATTTCAAATTAATTTTTTTCACTATATGAATGGAATTTAAAAAAATATATTCTATATTTTGAATCATAATAATTTATTTTATCTGAGAGTGTAAAATTAATTTTTATCAAAAAATATATTAAAAATTGTAAAAATGATTTACTGTGGTTAAGGTAAAAATGTGTATACCAGGGGTGGTTAAACAGAAATGTTAAATGTTAAAAATAACCCCAATCTTTTCCAACACCAATTTTATGACCATATTTTGAACTTATATCTTATATTCTTGATAATGGTCCATTTTGTAACCTTTTTTCATGAAAACATTGTGGGTGCACCTTTTTCATTTACAAAAATAATAAGTGTTCCACTCGCTGTATATATAAAAGGCCACCGCCTCTCCTATTTTATTCACCCCTCAAATCCATTTTTTTTTGTCCAATATTTCCCCAAATCAATTCTAAAATTCCCTCATGTCATCCTATAATCCTTAATTTGGATGAAAATCCAACCTAGGAAGGTTGTTGGTGAAAACTGAAGGAGGATACCTGAAGAAGAGGTAATGTTCATGAATGATCATTTTTTAATATTCTTCCACCTCCATAAATTATTAGTATACAATGTTGATGTAATAAACTCTATATATTCCATATATTAATATTTTTTTAATTTTTAGGTCAGACCTACAAGCTTCTCCACTTTCATCAAATAGGTTACGAAATCATTTTTCGTGTGTACAGTGGAGTACCGCATCATGAACCGATGTCATTCATCTTTTCATTAACACATATAAAGGCTGGAAATAATGTTGGTTTTATTATTTTTATATTATATTTATTATATTATTATACTTCTAGAATTATTATTTCATTCACACCCTCATACTCTCCATTTCATAGGAATATAATAATGTTGCTCGTGTGTATGGTGGACTACCGCCTCAAAAAATGATGTCATTCATTCACACATTACATATAAGGTAAAAATGTTGTGTTTAATGAAAATATTTAAAAATAATAAATAAAAATTATTCTGTAATGATAATATATAACTTATCTTTCTTTATTTCAATTCAAAAAGAAAATGGAAACATCGTTCATGCGTGTGTATGACATACCGTCTCCAAGAATGATGTATTTAATTTTATATGACTATATTTTAGGGATTAGTATAAACACATATATACTGAATATATATTTTATTTATATCATGGTTATAATTATTTATTTTTAGTCATTCCTGATCAAATAAATTGCTCCAAAAATGAAAAAAAAACAAAACATATACGAGAAAAAGCGGTTATTACCCGAAACATAACATTAACATGGAATTTTTAATAAAATGATAATAAAAGTTAATAATTAAATCATATATGGTAATATATATATATATATTTATTATTCAATATATTTATAAAAAAATTATATTTATTATACGTGTGGTTTGAATGTTTATGATTGAATCGAAGACTCAAGGTAAGGGGTTTCCTTCTTACTTGTTTACCACTGTGAGACACGTGACATATTCATGACCTATTTCATTTATGAGGTGTATATACTACCCAAGATAGTATTTTATGATTATTTTTATAAAAATAATTTATATTTACTTATTCGTTTGAGTATCTCTCATTCATGGGGCTTACTATTCGATGATTCTTAACTAGTAATGAGTTTATGTTACAATCTCATCATTTATCGAGATTATTTATGACTATGTTTCCAATGAAAAAACAGTATGATCCATATCTCAATAAACTCATGAATTTTATTCTCCAAGGTTTATTCATGATATTTTCATGTAATAATACCATTTTCCTTCCTTTGTAACTTAAAATAATTGAAAAAAATATTTTTAATAAAATAGTCTTTATTTCTCTCTTCGGTCAAAAACCTGTTTTTCTTCCAAACCTTTGTTTTCTAAAAGTGTTTTCAAAAATGTTTTAAACATTATCAACATTATTTATTAAATATATTTTTACCCACTTATATTTTTTATAATTTTTGTATAAATGAATCTTCATGTCATTTTCCAAACAATGTATGTTTTTTTCACCAAAAATTTGAAAGGAATATTTTTTTAATGTGTACAACATGAAAAAAACTTCTCATTGTCGGGAAAAATATTTTCTTCAAATCACCTTTTATAAGTTTTCAATTTTATTTTAAAATAAATATATTTTAAATTTTTTTTATGTTTTAATTTTTTTTTTCAAATCAGAAATTATATTTTCATCAATAAATGTTTTAAATGATCGTTCAAGATCATTTTTCATCTAAGATGAAATATTTTGATGTTACCTATACCTTACTTGGGATATGATCTAGGGATATCATTCTCATTTTTTCTTTGAATAGTTTATTTTGATTATTTCATGATGTTTATGAAACATTTTTCTCTTCCACGTGTTATACCATAATAAAATTATTATGAAGCCCACTTCTTTCTCCATGGGTTATACTATGATGTAATGATGAATTGATTATGAAAAATGTCTCTTTTCTACATGAGATGGTATGATGAAATGTTAATACAACCAATTTAATTTCATGGTTTATGATATGATTAATGTTATATAATCTTATAAAACACATAAATATGGTTTTCATTATGAGATGGGTAAGACATGTATCTCCCTCCAATGCTTTGGGTCAAGATTTATATCTAGTGAGATAGACCTGATTGGAATAGGAAGTGAACTTAGTTTAGTAAAAGAATTTTTCCACTATGATGTTCTTAGGAGTGAACCTTTTCTACTATAATAGTTTGGGGAGTGAACCAACTCCACTATGATTTCCATCGAAATGATCTTTGACTAATATAGAAATAATTTTATATGCTTATGTGGATTCTATAAATATATGTATTATTCTAATGTTATGCTCTCAGAGATCATGTTCTTTAATTACCTTATGATTTATGTCTTATAAACTACCAATATTTATTCCATGACTCAAGATTGTGATCATTGTTATGCAAGGTATGGTTTTTAAATATTATGATCATGTTATCATTCCCTTGCGTTCATGTTATGCATAGGTATCTCACTTATTTACACTTACTGATCATCATAGGTAACCATTTATTATGTTTTCTTTCCCAAAGTTATAAAGAAATGTATTATATATGATATTTTATGTAAATATTATAGTTATGAATATGATAGTGGGACATGATGTAGTTTATCTATGGAATGATTTTTTTTGTTTCCGAGTTTCCAAATACACTGAACTACTATGGTCCTCAAGTGTGTGCTTTTGTAATGTAATGAATATTTATAAAAATGGTGTAACATATATGTATAATAAGGATGGGTCTCTATATTTTTTATCATGGGATAGGTTTAGTTAACCTATGGAAACTATGACGAGAGAACCCCAATGATATTCCTAAGGACATCTCTAATAATGGCTCAAAGTATAGAAAATGTACTACATTTTGGTAAAGGAAGGATGTTGTGGTATTAAGTGATTTCATCCATGTATAGATACTATATGTGGATGTGACTCTGGTACAGATGTTCCTAGGGTTAATAACATAAAAAATGGTCCATTGAACAAGACTCGATCATCACCTAGTGCACGGCAGTAGGCCTTGCTGCACACTTGGTTTGACACTCATAGGGGATATGATTTTGAAATTCACAAACTATTTATGAACCTTCATGAAGGATTTAAATTTATGGTGACTATTAATGACCTTTGATAAAACTAAGTTGTCATATATGAAATAAAGTTTCATGATTTAGACAACATATAATTCAATTTGTATGACTATGTGGTTCCCAGTTATTATTATTGTTTCTTACACTATGATTTTTGGTTCTGTTAAATAGACAGAACCTGAAGGAAACATTTTAATATTGAGTGTGATTGAAAATGAAATATTTTTACTCTTGTGAATCCAATAATTATTGTATTTGGAAATAAAAATAGTATTTTTATGCTAATACAACTTTATCAAGCTATGAATCATATTGGAATTCTAAACAAATAATGTAGGGAAAACATTTTTTTTACATCCTTAATGAGGAAGCATCCACCTTATTTCAATGGGTATTCTAATACACTAGTTTCTAAAAAAGTATTAGCAGCATTCAAAATAAATTTTCCATTATCTAGTGTTTTAAAAATAAAAATTTCATTTTAGCTATCTACACCTTGAAAGGTAAAGTAGATAAATGGTGGAATTTTATCAAGAATACAAGGCCATATGAGGAAATTTACTCTATAGATTGGGATGAGTTAAGGAACTCATTTTTCAATAAGTAATTTCCTCATATTTTTCATATGAAGATAGATAAGGATTTCCTTGAGTTACTGAAAAAGGATGATGAATATGTTGGTACCTATGAGAAGAATTTAACAAGACTTGCGAGGTATGATTCTGGTTTTATTATCCAACTTGAATGTATGGATGATCATGTCTTTATTGGATTAAAACCATGTATTTTAGGGGATTTATACTTAAGAGGATTCAAAATAAATGATGTGATTTTTTGATGTGCTATCATATGGGAAATAGAGGTTGGAGTTACGTATAAATCTCATGGTTTTGATAAGAAGAGAAAAAAGGAATTAAAAGGAAACTCTAAGAACCTTTTATGGAACAAGATGAGATTTCAATTATGATCAGTGTGTGGTAATAAGCATGGAGAAAATTTTATTAAGGTGACTAGTAAATGTTTTAAGGGTGGAAGGTAAGGGAATTAGGAAATTTATTTCTAAAGTGATGGGAAGAAGTTAGATATTAATGTAAATAGATAGAAATCTATATTGAATACACCACCCACACTTCAGTGCTTCAAATTCAAGGATTAAAAGTATCATGCTAACAAATTAACAAATATGATGGTTAATGGTTATGATCGAAATTAGAAACCTCTTAGGAAAATTTACAAAGGTAAATTGTATGAGATCACTATTTCTGATGATGGGTGTATCATTGACCTAGTGAAAGGTACAATTATCATCAACTCTAGAACTGTTAATGTCTTATTGACTCTGGATCATCTCATTCATTCATATATAAAGAATATTATAATGGTATCAAGATTCCACCCAAATTATTAGGTATATAATTACTAGTGAAAACCCTATTGGTACTATGATTGAATATCAATCATATGATTCTTCTCTGGTTGATTTTTACTTGAATGAGCTTCATTAAAATATTTTCATTCTTACACTATTTGAATTTGATGTTATCTTAGGCATGGATTGGATTTCTCCACATGATTTTCAAATAAATTGGTGAGGAAATAAAGTTACATTTGATATTACAAACCTCTCTATGATCATATATCAATGTAACAATATGTTATAACTTTCAAGGGAGATCACATCCACTGTATAGGTCTTAATTCACATTCAGAAGGGGTGTTTACCTCAAATGATCTGGGGGAAACTTGACATAAATGGCATAACTATTGTGTGGGAATTTTTTGATGTTTCTACGAAAGATTTTTATAGCCATTGACCAAATTGTGAAGTTTTGTTCTCAATATAACTCAAACCAGGTTCCATACAAATTTCAATGACTCCGTATAGAATATCCTCGATTGAGTTATATGAATTAAAGAAGAAACTACATGAAAACCTGGAAAGGGGGTTCATTTAGCCAAGTGTTTCACCTTAGATTAAACCTGTTCTTTTTCTTAAAAATAAACATGAATTAACTTGACTATTCATTGATTATGAGGATCTGAACAATATCTCAATTAAGAACAAGTATCATCTTTCCCATAGTTATTACTTGATTGATCTATTTCATGGAGACAAATACTTTTCGAAGATTGACCATCATTCGTGATATCATTAATTGAGGTCCAATAAGGAGGATATACCCAAGAAGGCATTTCATACAGGTCATAGACACTATATATATATAGTGATGTCATTCGGTCTTACTATTACCCCCATAATCATCATGGATTTAATTAATAGAATCTTTAGAAATTACCTTGATTTGATTGTTATAGTCTTTATAGATAATATTATTATCTATTCAAAGAGTAATATAGATCATTAATAATATTTTTTAATATTATTGAAGACCCTAAGGAAGGATAAACTATATGATAATTATAAAAAGTTTTACTTTTGGATGAAAACCCATTTTTGGGATAAAAAATTACTAGAAAGGGTATATTACAAGATTCATGATAGAAGATAGCTAGTGAATGTTGTCTCAGACCAACAACCATGATTGAGATCTATGGTTTTATTATTATTTCATTCTATTTTTGATTTTTTTTTGATTATTTTTCATGACTACCTAATACATTGACAAAGATAACTCTAAAGGGAGCCAAGATCATCTATACAAATGAATCTGAGGAAACTTTAATTGAACTTAATAGAATATTAGTCATTGTATCTGTTCTTACATTACCCTATAGAAGAGAAGACTTTTTAATCTATATTAATACTTTTAATAAGGTATTTTGATGTATTCTTTTTTATAATATCAAGTTTATATCTTATACCTTGCTGTAATTGAATACTCGTGACCAAAATTATGCAACTCATGATTTGGAGTTTTCTATGGCTTTGCATTAATGATATAGATGGATTATATTTATGGAGAAAAGTGTGATATATATATATATATCATAAAATTTTAAGGTATATATTGACACATAAGGATTTGAATATGCACCCAAGAAAACGGTTAGAGATTAAAAATTATAACTACTCAAAACATTACCACCCCAGGAAAGAGATCATGGTGGCTAATTATTTATTTTGAAAGGATAATTCTAGCATATCCATGATGAAAATTAAAAAAGATCCAAAATTTATATATTTTAAAAGTATGGATCTATAAATCCTGAATTAAGGGGGAAAATATTATCTTGATCAATTTAATGTTCAACCATCCATCCAAGTGAAGAATAAAGAGGTGAAGAAGGAATTTGTGAAGCTGTACAAGAACATTAAAAATGTTCTTGAGTTTAACCTTGATCATGATGGAATGATAAGGTTTAGTAAACTTTTATTATTTCCTTATATACCATATTTTAAGGAGGATTTTTTAGAGGAATGTCATATTTTTTCAGTATCTATTCATTAGCGAAGAATAAAGTTGTATAGAGATTTGAAAGAGTATATCAGGTGGGATGACATGAAGAGATATATCACAGATTTTGTATCTTGATTCTTAGTGTGTTTTTATGTTAAGGATTAAAGTAAAAAATTATATGTGGATTTTATATCCATTACCCATACTATAATAGAAATGGGAAATGTCACCACTGATTTTCTCATTGCACTCCCCAAAACATCTAATGGGAATAATGCTAGATGGTTTGTAGTTGACCACCTTACTAAGTTATCACACATAAATTCTATCAGAGAATACTTATCACTAGATGAGATTTCAATTATATATATTAACAAAGTGTTGATGTTTCATGAATTACCACATTCCACTATTTCATATTGGGATTCGATTTTTACCTCAAATTTTTAGTGAAGTCTTCAGCAATATCTTGATATAGACTTGAGTTTAAAAACATTATTTCATCTATAGAGAGATGGTCATTCGGAAATTAATATTCCAACCCTAGAGGATATTTTGAGATCTTATTCTTTGTATTTCGATGGTTTTTGGGATCAACACCTTCCTATAGTTGAGTTTTCATATAACAATATCTTTCACTCAAGAATTTAGATTGATCCTTATGAATCCCTCTATAGAAAGAAGTGTATAGCTCCAATATGTTGGAATGAAGTTGAATAATGAAATCAATTGGGATGTAATATGGTTAGTGAAATGGTAGAGAGGGATATATCCATTTATCAACACATCATGGAAGCTCAAAGATGGTATAAAAATTATACTGATAATCACTGGCATGGTTAATAATTTGAAGTTCGTTACTAGGTGTTTCCAATAATTTCTCCATGGAATAAGGTTATCATATTTAGGAAGAAATAGAAACATGACCTAGGAATATCAGTCCCTTTTAAATTCATGATCATATCACTAATATAGCTTATCTCTTGGTGCTTTCACCAAACCTCCCTCAAGTCAATGATGTTTTCCATGTATTTTTCTTGAGGAAATACATGCATGAACCATCACCTATTCTAAACATAGAGGTAAAACCACCAGATAAATAACTTTCCTTTTAGGAACAACCATTGTATATTATATATCTTCCAAAGAATGTTCTATGAAATAATACCACTAACTTAGTCAAAGTTTTATGGGGAAACCACCTGTTTAGGGAAGATATATGGGACCTTGAGGGTATGATAAGGTATAAGTAACCTCATTTGTTTGTATCCCAGTGATGAATTTTATGGGTGAAATTTATTTTAAGGGGGTTAGAATGTACCTACCAAAGTTTTTATGAATTATTATTTTTGAACAAATTAAATTTCGTTGATATCTTTCATTACACACAAAACCAATTTATGCTTTCACAACATGCACCGCTAGGTTAGCTTCCAATATAAATGAAACAAATTTAAAAAAATCATTATATAATATTAATATATTAGTAGAAATTAGAAATATAAATAGTAATAACTAATTTTTAAATATTAATTATAACAACTATATATAAATGAAACATATTGATAAAAAAGTACTTAATTTTTGTTAAAGTCTTTATATTTTTTGAAAATACTATTTTCTAAGAAATAATTTTATTTCATTCTGAGAAGAATAATTAAATTCTTTTTTTCATAGTTTTAGAAACTTAATTTGATTAAATAAACTTCAAATTTTTAATTTGGGTATTAAAATTTTATTTTTGGGACTTTTTTTGATTTTTATGAAATGATACATTTTGATGAATAGAAAAAAACCTAAATACTAATTTAAAATTAAATTTTTATTTAACATATTTATAAATATAAGTTATATTTTAAATTGGTTTCAAGTAAAATTATTTAAATTACAAATCTATTAATCCAATTCAGGTCATTTTAGTCAGTTTCATATTTAATTTTTGTATAAAAACTTTGTAAACATTTGAACCTTTTATCTTTTAAACACCACTTTTTCATCATGTTTTTGGGATTAATTTTAAATTAAATGTTGAATTATATATGAATGGGATATAGAAAAATTGATTACATATTTATAATTAGCATAATATATATTATCTAATAAGGAAAACATAATTTTTTACCTAGATGAATAGTATAAATAGTAAAAATTATTTACTACAGTTAAGGTAAAAATGGGTTTAATTGGGGTTAAACTAAATATATAAAGGTTCAAAATAACCCAAAAATTATAAACAACCATTTTTTAGAAAAAAAAAATTCTATTTATCTTATTTTCTCAATAATGGTCCATTTTTAACCATGAGTCATGATAAAAATGTGGGCACACCATTTTCTTTTCAAAACATTACAAGTGGGCCACTCATCTCACTTATAACATGCCACCCACTCTCCTCTTTTCTTTACACCATAAAAACCTTTTGGTTCATACAATAAAATCGAAAATCACTTCTCAACTTCTATCCTATAATCATAGAAGCCTTATTTTGTACATAAATCCAACCTAGGAAGGCTTTTAGTTCAAACATAAATAGGATACCCAAAGAATAAGTAATGTTCATCAACAATCGTTTTTATTTTATTTCTTCCACCAAAAAATTAATTTATTATTATAACATGATGATTAAAATCATTATATTACATATACTGTGCTGTTTTTATGTTAATTTAATAACCTATAAAAATCACTACTTCTATTAAATGGATTATGAAATCATCATTTGTGTGTATGACGGAGTACCACCTCACGAACTGAATTTATTCGGTTCTTCCATTACCACTTATAAAGGCTATAAATAATCATATATTTATTCATTTTTATATTATATATATGATATTATTATACTTATAGATTTATTATATCACACATACCATCATACTTTCCATTTTATTGGTATATGATAACGTCGTTCGTGTGTATGGAGGACTACCACCTCGTGAAGCGATGTGATTCATTCACACTTTAAATGAATGGAAATAATGATTGGTTAAATTAACATATATGATATATAGGACATACAAATGAGTCTATAATTATAATATAAAATTTATCATTTTTCTTTTTCAATCTGAAAATAAAATGGAAATAGCATTCATGTGTACATAAATCTTCCTGTTTCCATGAATGGAATATTTCATTTTCTATCAGTAAATTTTATGGATTACTCTAGATACATATAAAGTGAATATATATTTTCTTTATATCATTGATAAAATTATGGATATGATTAAATTATTATCACATAAAGAAGGCCAAAAATAAAAAACCAAATATATACCAAAAACTGAGCAATTATTACCTGAAACGTAAATTTAACAAGGAATTTTTAATAAATAGGTAATAAATTGTAAGAATAAAATAAGATATGTAATGATATATATATATATATAATATATTTATAATAAAATTATATTTATTATATGGTATTTTTTAATGTGTATTATGTAAATCAAGACTTAAGGTATGGGATTTCCATCTCACTTTTTTCTTTTGTAAGACACATGCCATGTTCACCACATATATCATTTATGTGGTGTATATACTTCCCATGAATTTATTTTATAATTATTATCCCACAAATTACTGAGATTTAAATATCAATTTGATTATCTCTCTTTCATGGGTCTTACGATTTTAAGATACCAAATTTGGAATGATTTTATGTTATAATCTTATCATTTATCGGGATTGTTTATGATTATGTTTTCTATGATAACATCTTATGATCTATATCTCAAGAAACATATTAATTTTCTTATAATTTGGTAATTCATGATATTTTCATGTAATAGTAAAAAAAATTCACTCATTTTAACTTCAAATAATAGAGAAAATATTTTTATGAAAACAGTCATTACTTCTTTCTTCGATCAAAAACCTATTTTTCTTCTAAAACACGTTTTCTGAAATGGGTTTAATTATGATTTTAAAATTATAAAATTGGTTTATTAAATTCATTTTTACCCATTTTTTAATTTTTCAAAAAAAATTAAAGGTATATTATTTTCATTTTCAAAATAATAAACATTTTTCTTTTATTAAAAATGTGAAAGAAATATTTTTTTTAAAGTGTACAGCATGAAAAAAACAACTTTTTATCACGAACATTATTTTCATGGTAGATTCCTTTATAATTTTTCACGTTTATTTACAATTAAAAAAAATTTCAAGATGTTTTCTTTTTAAAAAACCTTTTTTTCAAATAAGAATGGATATTCTCCTCGCAAAATCTTTTAAATGGTCGTTTAAAATAATTTTCCATTTAGGATGGAATCTATTGATGTTATATGTGCCTTACTAGGGAAATAATCAAAGGAAATAATTATTATTACTACATTGAATGGTTTATGTTTATAATTTCATGCTCTTTATGAAACATGTTTCTCTTCCATGGGTTATACCGTGAAAAAATTATTATTAAACTCGATTATTTTTCCACGAGTTATGCTCTGATGAAATGATGAAATGATTATGAAACCTTTATATTTCCTATAGGTTATGATTTGAATAAATTTTAATTAAACCCATTTCTTTTCGGGGGTTATGATATGATGATTTTTTTTATAATCTTATAGAACACATAAATATGTTTTTAATTATGAGATGGGTGGGACATATATCTCCCTCAAATGAATTGGGTAATGATTTATATCTCATGAGATATACATGACTGGAATAGGGAGTGAACCTAGTTCTGTAAGGTATATTTTCCACTATTATAGTCTTTGTAGTTAATTTTTACTACTATGATGGATCGGGGAGTAAACCCATTCCACTGTGATTGCCTTGGAATTGATCTTTAACTACTATGTAAATAATTTTATATTCTTATATTCATGCCAAAAATCTTTGGCATATGCCATTATTATGATTTCATGGATTTGTTCTTTGATTCCTTTATGATTTATGTCTTATGAACTGCCAATATTTATTCCATGACTCGATATTATGATATTTTATATCTAGGGTATGGTTTTCAAATGTTATGATCATGTACACATACCCTTATGTTCATGTTATGGTTACGTATCTTCATTGTTTACCCTTATTGAGCATCTCATTCCACCCTTTCTTATTTTTCCTTTCCCAAAGACATGAATAATTTTATTATGTTTGATAAATCTAAGAAGGGTCCTAATTATAAACATCAAAGTTATAGATGATGTAGTTTACCTATGGACTAGTCGTTTCTATTTATAAGCATCTAAAGACAATAAACTATTACTGTCCTCATGCTTGTGTTTATGTAATGTAATTAAAATTCATAAAAAATAATGTAATATCTATTTATGGTAATCTTGGTTCTTTACAAGTAATACCCTCTTGAGCATTGGAATCCTCATTCAAAATCACCCTTAATGATTTTCAATATACTTAGTCACTTTGATCCTATATCTGAATAGAATAACTATAGTTTATGTTGATTGTATATGTACTTACATATATGGACTACATATACCCTTTCAAGAGGTTACATATAGTAGGAAACCATATTTTAAATCAAAGTGATCCAACATTGGATTATAGTAGCAGTACATGTTCTACTATATCCATCCATCCTATATTTTTCAAAGTTTACATTCTTTGTAAATGAATAAATATCACATTCAATTATATTATGATTTAACCTTGGCTTATGGTGATGGTATATTTTCCACTATATTTGGGTTGTCTATATCTTTTTTAGGGTATATGTTTTCGGGTTATTCAATTTCCTTATATTTCATTTTTTACTCAAGTACAAGGAAATTATTATTTAATTAATACAACATTAAATGATGTTTAAGTGGATTCATTAATTCTTTATATTAATTTCTAACAACCCAAACTCCAACATCCAAGACCTGGTAGTTATATTACATTATTGGTATAGAATACATGAGTTTTTACATGATCTATTAGCTTATAATTCTTGTAGGACTAGATACATACATACATTACATTTTAAAACTTAATATATAACTTGAACACATTACAATAACATTATCATCCCTTCCATCATATCCTTAAAAACTATACATATTTTTACTCTGGATTTCCTAATGAAATGACAATAAATAATGGTTATCCAAGATACCTAGTAAATAGTATAATGAAATAGAATATATCATAATATAAACATGGAACATGTGATATGGTATGAATAAATAAAAACATGAATCCATAATCAATTGAAACTATGGGAATTCTATATCTAGGAAAATAAATCAGAACAAGGATAATAGGAATAATTGATCTCATACTGATGGAATTCATAATGTCAGACATCAAAACATCCTATAAAATACTTTGTCTAATATGATAAACTGATATGGGGATAGGTATCTATAAAAACCCCATGTTATTTTTCTTCATAAGACTTGTCGATGAAACGAGGGGATATATCATTCTAAGCCCCACCCATAACCTGATTAAGTCTAATTCATTCACCATAAGAATCAAAAACACATTTAATATCATCCCATAAGAAAAATATATATGAAACAAAACATGGATATATATATATATATATAATGAAAAATATGGACAACAAAAACCTCCCTATTCGGTGGAATAATGTGGATGTCTATGAGAACATCTCTTAATCAACTTAAAAGTTGTAGGGTATTATTAAAGTAATTGGTATCTCCCTTATAAAAGAAATATAGTAGTGGGGGTTCTTTTAATGTGTTGTGTTATCCATGAAAACAAATCATTTGGTTAAATAGTGTTCATTTGAAGGATAAAAAGGCAATGGTAGGAAAAATATTTTATCATTGGTCATAAAGAGGTTGTGAATATTCCAATGTATATCCCTCATGAGAGTATAGCCTGGTGTGTATTCTTAGTCCCAATCCTCATGCATCATAGTAATGATTGATTCAATTGTCAAAAAACATTTTTAGAGGTTATTAAACCTAGGTTATTTTTTGTCACAACCATATCCACCAACTTGTATCCATATATGGATGTATTTCCTCTGAAACTACACACACCTTTTACTTTACCAAAAATTAGGATGATTTTTTCACTCCATCTAAAAGATTGGTTTTTTCAATTGTTTTGTTAACTCATGAATAAATATAATATAAGTATATGAAAAAAATAAGGTCTTTTAAAATCATTTAAATTCATGATTAATATAGTAAAAATTATTCTATAGAAATGTATGTCCCATAAAAAAAAATTAATTGGTGAAAATAACAGGAGTCCCAAAAATGAAAATTGGGATGAAAAACATCACTTATAGATTGGGTATAAAATAAATCAAAATATCTTGGAAGATAGGTATTAAAATTGTTGTTAAAATACCACCAATAAAATTAATTTCATGATATAACATCTCAAATAGGTATTATATACACCATATAAATGAAATTATGCACATAATATAAAACATGCCTCAAAGATATGAATTGCAATGCCCTGACCCCAGTTACCCAGAGTTGGGGCATTATTACATAACATTTTCATGATCACAAAAGATCAAGTCTCAAAAGTCCAATTAGTTTATATCCTTGGAATAACTAGATACATTCATAAAGTTTACATTACATCATAAAGTGAAAACTACAACAAAATATTGTCTCCAAACTCATATCCCCATATACTATCCCGACAGATCATTCATAAAATACTTCTTTACAATTTGGGAAAAATAAAACATAGAATGTGGTGAGCTCAAATTCCCCGTAAGGATAACAATATAGAGGAAACATTAATAAATAAGCATAAACATTTAAGGCAATGTATAACTAAAACAAAAGCCTTTTAAACTAGAACTTCAGCATAATATGGTAAAAATAAAATTAAATAATGCCATTTACTTATTCACTGGGATATTCAACTAGTCGAATAATCACATGCAATATCAATAACCACTTTCATAGTGATGGAATGCATAATTCCAGACTATCATAACCACATAGTGAAGGCCTTGTGCCAAGACTACAAATAAGATTTTTTCAAGGTCTGGTACCAAGACACTAGCTATCTCATGAGACCTATCGATGCATCGAGGAGCTATAGCGGTCTCCACCCTTCACTTATTAACTCCAATTCATTCCTCATATGAACAGGTTTAAACATAATATTAACATTGATATTAAAATGAGCATACGAAATGTCAATACTTTCTCTTTAAACGATGAATGGTATAAAAATAACACATCCACAGTCAAACATATCACAAAACCTTCAATATAAATTGGATTTTTTGTATCACAATAAATCAACTTCAAATAATCTTAAAATCCATCAAATAATGTTCACGTAGATGAAATCAAAACTATTTGAGAGAAATATCTATTTTTTTGAAAACATTTAAAAGTCGCATAATTATAAAATAAAAAATTTACATTGAAAATATCCTTATAAGCTTGTAAGGGAAGCTTCAAAGATTTTATAACGGCGGAAAATATCCACACCCACCATATAAGTTAAAAAAATACATTCTTACCTTAATTCTATCCAAAAGGTTAAAAAGAACCTTGTTTGGAAAACAATGGAAAGATTACTTTATAAAAATCTTATAAAAAGTCAACAAGGGTTTAAATGAATTTATCCCATAGTCTATAAAATAGTAAGAATGATTTGAAATACGTTTTTAAGAAACATGTATGTGGATGATAAAGAGGCCCCAGTAGATAATTGTGTATGAACAACCTCGGATAATGAAGAGATTGTGAAATAAACCCTTCCCTTGTACTTTTCCTTGGTCATGTGTAGGTTAACCTCCAGTATAATGGTGAAATAATTATTATTAAATTATACAAGAATCATTTAAATTAATATGATATCATATATGATCTTTTAACATTGCTTTGTCAATAATATCTTAGTATTATCGTTGTTTCGGGTGTTAACTTACTCATTTTCTTTTATATGTTTTGTTATATAATCTGTGTTTGTTATGGATATGTTGTATCTTATTCATATCAATAATGATATCAAGTCCTTAAACATTATTTTTAATCATTAAATGAGAATTACACTTTAATGGATACGATGGGGAATAAATCTCATCGCGTTCGTGGAGACGGTAGTCCGTACATACACACGAGCGAAAATATCATTATTTTGATATTAAAATAATATATAATTGGATGGTATATCATATATAAAGAATAATTATCATGTTATATTAATTATTTATATCAATTACACATCATTATCATGCCCATCCAAATAATAATGTTTTGAATAACAATTACACCACGACATGGAGACGGTAAGCCGTACGTACGCACGTATAGTGACATGCCATTCAAAGGATGGATAAAATACTGAATATGGTTGTACCATATTTATAATAACATCAAAGTATATAGAATATACTGGAGTTATTATTTTATAATGGAAATAACAAATAAAGAAGAAGTTGAAGAAGAAAGGAACATGAAATAAGGTGGTAAAAACATTACCTCTTCTTCGGGTTCTTCCTTTTGATTTGATCAAAATGGATCATTAAGTTGGATTTCTGATCAAAATAAGGCCTCTAGATTGAGGTGAGGTAATTTGGGAGGATATTTGGGTAGGTTTTTGCCGATCCAAATGGCTTTTAAGGTATTAATTAGAGAGAAGGGGGAGAGACCTTTTATAAGAGGGGTGAGGGGCACCTTTGGAAAAGCTAGAAATATTATTTTATAAGAAATTCATATTCGGTTTCTAATGGCTAAAAACTGATTTATTTAAATGATAAGATGGGTATGGGTCGTAAAAACTAAAACAATAGGTTTTAGAAAATTTTGGGTCACTTTATTAACCTTATATTTTAGTTTTAACTCTTAGTTAATTAGTTTGACATTTACCATGTCTCTTTGTATTTTTATATTATATAGATAATAAACATAGTATATACTTCAAAGAGACAACAAAGTGGTTCATTAATGATACAACTATAATTATATAAGTCCTTTGGCTAAACCATAGATTTTTAGGAATAGAATATTAATTACTAATATAATATTTGTTTTAAAAACACTTTTATGTTAATTTTGACACTATTGGGTATTTTGTTTTAGATAAATTAATTACAACATTATTACTTAGAAAAACATTCATATAACTAGACCTAATATGTAATATTAACCTAGAAAAGTATTGGAATCCATAAAAAGGGTCAAATTTCATTTATTTGGATATTTATAATATCAATTATTTAAATATTTCATTAACGACGAAATTACTTCTTCATCATTGTGTCGCAAATAAATTAAATTATTTAATGTCTAAATATTATAAATAAAATACAATTATTTGTTAAATATTTTTATATTTCTACGGAAAATTTATAATCGAATTTTTATTATATATGTCCCTATATTAAAAATGTTTTAGTAATTAAACATTGATTTTAACTATTTTAACTCTTCTTTGAATTAAATAATAATAAATGTCCTAATCTAATCCAAGTGGACCTAAATGATAATATTTTTTTTCCTAAGGTTGTTTTTGGTCGAGATAGACTCGTACAATAGAATTATGACATGTCTTAGAGTAATATTAATATCATTTTTACCCTTATTTACCCTATTTACTTTTAACCGTGGTAAATAAAAATAAAAAGTAACTATTCACCAAAAATTATTTTTATCCTATTGAACCAAATTTTACTCCTTGATAATAACCGTGTCTCTCAGACTTTCGAAATTACCCTCACAGAAGCGGTAAAATTATGTTTTATGTGAATTTTCAAATTCTCCTAGGATGTGGGTAAAATACGGTGAAATGTTCTATAAACTTTTTATATATCTAAAATTATTATAAATTGACTCTAATGAATTACATTTAACTTATATAGGTATTATGTGTCTATTTTGACCTTAATTAAATTTAAATAAAGTAAATAATTATTTAAATAAAAATTCTGTTTTAAACTATAACTCAGTGTTTTTTCACATTTCATCAAAAATTGATAGTTTTCAGAAAAATACAAAAAATTCCGCCTAAGATAATTCCGATATTCCGAATCCAAAAATGAAGACCATTTTGAAAGATAAAATTTATAAAATTTCAAAAATTGGGTATTAATATTCATAATAGCTAGTTTGATTGGTTGTGGTGTGTGTTATAACTCGAAGTTGCATACAACACACGCTACTATATTATTCAAAGAGAAGCATACCGTGGAAGCTTGGGGTGTTACATTCTACACTCCTTCAAATAATTTAATCTTGTAAATTTCTAGAATACTACTGCATAAAAAGGCTTAAGATGTTCTTCAACATAAGTTCCTCGGGTTCCCACGTTGCCTCTTCCATCTTATGGTTTCTCAATAAAACATTTTCTAGACAAGTTGTCTGGTTTCTCAACACTTTTTCTCTAGTATCAAGAATCATGACAGGCTCTTCGCAATAAAACAGATCAGGTTCCAGTTCTAATTCCTCATAGGTGAGTACATGCATTGGTTCAGGCATGTATTTTCTCAATAGTGATATGTGGAACACATCGTGAACTTTGGATAGACATGGCGGCATTTCCAAACAGTAAGATACAGCCCCAATTCGTTCTAGAATTTTGAATGGTCCGATGTACCTGGGACTCAATTTTCCCTTCTTACCAAAACGTATAACACCCTTCCATGGAGATACCTTCTAGAAAACATGCTCTCCTACATGAAATTCCAAATCCTTCCTTCGGTTGTCAGCATAGCTCTTCTACCTATACTGAGCTGCATTGATGTGGTTTTGGATTACCTTCACCTTTTCCATCATTTCCTCCACCAGTTCTGGGCCTATAAGTTTTCTTTCACCAACGTCATCCCAACAGGTTGGTGTGCGACGTCTCTTTCTATATAACGCTTCATATGGTTCCATCTGAATACTCGAATGGAAGCTATTGTTATAGGAAAATTCTACCAGAGGTAAATATTGATCCCACATACCCTGAAAGTCAAGTGATCATGATATCCACATGTCTTATAAGGTTTGAATAGTCCGTTCTGATTTTCCATCAGTTTGGTGGTGGTAATTAGTGCTCAAATGAAGTTCAGTATCCAGGGAAATCTGAAGACTTTTCCAGAATCTTGAAGTAAAATGGGGATCACTATCAGAATCAATCAATATGGGTACTCCATGAAGTCTCACAACTTCATTAATATATATACTTGGAAGAATTTCAAGTGGTAAATCTTTCCTTATAGCAAGAAAATGTACTGACTTGGTAAGACGATCAACAATGACCCATATTGCATCGTTCCTTCTAGTAGTCTTTGGTAGTCCCATGAAAAAGTCCATTGTGATATTATCCCATTTCCACTCAGGTATGTAAAGAGGTTCCAATACTCCACTAGGATGTTGCCTTCCAGCTTTCACTTGTTGACAAACCATACATATTGACACAAAATCAGTAATCTCCCTCTTCATGTTGTCCCACAAAAAATGTTCCTTTAAATCTCTATACATTTTTGTTCTCCTAAGGTGTATAGGGAAATTGGAACTATGAGAATCATCCAACAATTCACTTTTTAGATCAGGTATATCGGGAACACAAATTCTCTTCCCAAATTTCAAAATTCCATCTTCATACACAAATTCATTCAATCTCCCATCATTCATAGCTTTAATCTTCTTTTGAAACTCTTCATCATCATTCTGATAACTCTTTATCCTTTCTAGTAAAGATGGTTTGGCAACCATTTGAAAAAGTATCGATGTTTCACCTTCCATTTTTATTCCTATATCCAACTTTACTAGATCCTTGAAAATAGGATCCCTCTCAACTATCATCTTTTTCAAAACTCTATGATCATTTTTGCTCAAAGCATCTGCCACCTTATTTCCCTTCCCTGGGTGGTAGTGTATCATTCAATCATAATCCTTCAGTAGTTCAAGCAATCTCCTTTGCCTCATCTTGAGTTCTTTCAGTGATAAAATATACTTCAAACTCTTATGATTAGTATAAATCTCACATTTTTCACCATAGAGATAGTGGCTCCAAATCTTCAGATCCAAGATTACAACTGCTAACTCAAGATCATGAGTAGGATAGTTTTTCTCCTGAATTTCTAGCTATCGTGATTCATAGGCAATAATTCTATCATTCTGCATAAGGACACAACCAAGTCCTTTCTTCGATGCATCTCTATAAATAATGAACCCATCATTCCCCGATGGTAGAGTCGATATAGAAGCATTGACTAATATTCTCTTTAGTTCTTCAAAAGATTGTTCACACACTTTTGTCCAAAAAAATTTAACCCTTTTATGTGTGATCTTTGTTAATGGGTTTTCCAATCGGCCAAAATTCTAGATGAAACTTCGATAATAACCTACTAAACCAATAAAACTACGTACCTCTGTTATACTTGTTGGTGTTGGCCATTCATGGATTGACTTGGTCTTAGAAGGATCAACCGAGATTTCATACTTAAAGACAATATTTCCAAGAAAAGAAATCTCATAAAGCTAGAATTCACACTTTCTAAACTTCCCATATAATTCATGTCTTATAAGAGTCTTCAGGATAATGCATAATTGATTTTCATGATCTTCGTAGATTTTGGAGTATACCAAGATATCATCAATAAGCACCACCAAAAAATCATCGAGATATTCCATGAAAACTCTATTCATTAGATCCATGAATACAAAGGGTGCATTAGTCAATCCAAAAGGCATTAATGTAAACCTGTAATGCCCTTACCTGGTTTAAAGTGTTGTCTTCGGTTTGTCTTCCTCTTCACACACAACTGATGGTATCCAGATCAAAGTTCAATCTTTGAAAAGTATTGAGCTCCAAGATGTTTGTCAAATAAATCATCAAGGTGAGGTAGGGGATACTTGTTCTTTATTGTTATAGAATGGATTTCCTTGTAGTCGATACATAACCTCATAGATCTATATTTATACATAACAAAAAGGACAGGGGCCCCCCATGGAGAAACACTAGGGTGAATAAATCCCTTATTACTCAATTCCTCTAGTTGTTTCTCTAGTTCAACAAATTCCACAGTGGCCATTCTATAAGGGGTCTTCGATATAGGCCTTGAACCCAGAATTAAATCAATGGATAACTCAATTTCTTGTTCTGGAGGATGTCTAGGTAAATCTTCTGAAAACACATATACATATTCATTCTCAATAGGTATATCCTCTATTTTAACATTCCTTTCCTTACCCACAGTTATTTCATTCTCTTCCTCCACAATAATTCAATTTAGTTTAGCTACTGGGGGTGGATCTAGGTAAGAATCAGGTGGTGATGATTCTACTATAAAGATAAGGTGTTCATTATCATAATCCTCAATGCTCATAACCTCCTTCTTCTTACAATAAATTTTCGCATCATGGTCCGAAATCCAATCCATACCGAGGATTATATCAAATTCAATCATGGGTATAACGATGAGATCAGTAGATAAAGAACATTTATATGCCCTAATGGGAACGGATCCACAGAACTTTGTAGCAATGATACTTTCCTTAGGAGGATTAACTAACAACACCCATGTTAAATAAAATTGGAAATATCTAATTTTCTTAGAAAACTTGGAAGTTATGAAATAATGCGCTGATCCAAATTCAAATAAAGCATGGGATAAACTTGAGGAAACCATTAAATTACCTGCCACCACATCTTCCGGAGCTTCAACCTCTGCAGTAGTGATAGCATAAGCATAGCCTTGATCCTTTGGCCTTTTCTGAGGTATGTTCCACTGAATCTTAGAACATTCATTTGCATAATGTCTCATCTCCCTGTAGTTGTAGCAATGAACATCGGTAGCTTCTTTCTTCCCCTTGCAATCACAAGCTTGGTGTCATTTTTTACCACACGTGTAATAGACTCACATTCCTTTCAAGAAAGTAATAGGGTGTTTCTTCCCACATCTACTACAGGATGGATATTCCACATTTCCATTCTTCCCCTTATTTTCATTTCCAGAGTGATCAGGTGATCTCTTCTTCTCTTGCTTTGTTTTAATGTCATAAGATGTAGAGAATTTTTTTTCTGTCTTGATAGAACATGAGACAATATATTCGTACAATGAGAAGGTTTGTGATAATAATGCTCGATGGAGAAACGGTTTTCACCCTTCAAAGAAAACATCAATATTACTTCTTGTGTTACGTATATAATCTGCAGTATACCTCGCTAACCTTATAAAGTTAGCCTCATACATTGCGACATTTTCATCCTCCTTTTTCCCCAGACTCAGAAATTGCCTTTCCATATATGCTCTATGGTCACGATGAAAGTACTTTTCTAAGAAAATCTCTTTGAACTCCCTTCATTCCATATTTGATACATCATCATCTTCCTTTGTGTTTTGAATCAATGACCACAATTGATCAACATCTCTAGTGAGGTGATAAACTTCCATGATAACTTTTTCCCTTTCACTACTCCCCAAGGCATGGAATATTTTCTCTAAGGAATTTATTAATTGCTCAGATACTAAGGGATTTTTATTCCCATTAAATGTCGGTGGTTGTTTCCTCATGAAGCGATCTAACATTGATCCTCCCCATTGTGGATCTGGGTGATCCATACAAGTAAGGATATTATTCATAACCTGAGTGAGTTGTCCCAGTATGGTTATAAGTTGATCAGCACTGGTTGTATCACTAGCTCCACTATAATTATCTTGAGTAGGAGGGTAGTCCCTACATTGAGTGCATGCATTGATACGGTTTCCATTTCTTCCACTAGGTGCCATTTCTAAATAATGGCTACACTAGATTAGTTTATTAATCGCAATACATAAATCCAAACTTGTAAAACACTTAACATGAATTGAATAGTTTATAGATATAATCCATAATCATAAAAATGTTTTATTTGAGGAATTATATACTCATAAACCCTTCATAATGGTTTGTAAGGAAAATGATAATTATCCTAAGAATATCCCCTGGGAGTGTCGTAACCAAGAGTGTAGCAAGGCCCCTTATCGTTCACCAGTTCTCATTCGAGTCTAGCTCAAAGCGGTGTTTTCGTGTTTTACCCCTAGGTACGCCAGTGCCAGATCTGCCTCTACCTGCTTGTATCTAGATAGGGATGTATTACTCGGAAAACTCAAAAACTTTCTACAATACCAAAATTTTAGGAAGTTATTCTATACTAATCCTCAATGTCTATCTTAGTTCTATGTTCTCTAAACAATGTTTATTCAAATCTAGATCCTAAGGTTTGTATTAAACTTCCTCTGATACCAGCATTAACGCCCCGAACCTAGTTACCCAGATTTGGTGCATTATTACATAACATTGCCATGATCACAAAAGATAAAGTCTCAAAAGGCCGATTAGTTTAGTACCCTTGGAATAACTAAACACATTCATATAGTTTACATTACATCATGAAGTGAAAACTAAAACAGCATCTTTTCTCCATACTCATATCCCCTTATACTATCCCTGCAGGTCATTCATAAAATACTTCTTCACATCCTGGGAAAAAATAAAACATTTAAAGGGATGAGCTCAAATTCCCAGTAAGGATAACAATATAGCAGAAACTTTCATAAATAAGAATAAACATTTAAGGCAATGTATAAATAAAACAAAAGCCATTTAAACTCGAACTTCATCATAATATGGAAAAAATAAAATGAAATAATTCCATTTACTTATTCACATGGATATTCTACTAGTCGAATAATTACATACAATATCAATAAACACTTTCATAATGATGGAATGCATAATGCCAGACTATCATAACCACAAAGTCAAGGCGTTGTGCCAAGACTACAAATAATATTTTGTCAAGGCCATTTTCCAAGACACTAGTTTGTCTCATGAGACCTACCGATTCATTGAGAAGCTATAGCGGGCTTCACCCATCACTTATTAAGTCCTATGTATTTCTCATATGAACAGGTTTAAACATAATATAAACATTCGTTTTAAAACTGGCATACGAAATATCAATACTTTCTCCATAAACCATGAATTGTATAAAAATAAAAAACCCACATTCAAAAATATCACAAAACCTTCAATAAAATATGTATGTTTTGTATCGTAATAAATCAACTTCAAATAATCTTAAAATCCAACAAAGGATGTTGACATAGATGAAATCAAAACTATTTGAGAGAAATATCTCTTTTTTTAAAATCATTTAAAATTAACATAATTATAAAAGAAAAAATTTACTCTGAAAATAACCTTATAATATTTTAAGAGAAGCTTCGAAGATTTTATAACGGTGGAAAATATCAGCAACCTCCGTATAAGTTAAAAAAATACGTTCTTACCTTAATTCTGTCGAAAAGGTTAAAAATGACCTTGTTTGGAAAAGGACGGAAAGATTACTTTATAAAAATCCTATAAAAAGTCGAAAAGGGTATAAATGAATTTAACCCATGGTCTATAAAATAGTAAGAATTATTTGAAATACATTTTTAAGAAACATGGATGTGGATGATAAAGAGGTCTCGATAGATAATTACTTATAAACAACCTAGGATAATGAAGAGATTGTGAAATATAAACCCTTACCTTTTAATTTTCCTTGGTCAAGGGTAGGTTAAACTCTTGTATAATGTTGAAATAATTGTTATTAAATTATAAAATAATCATTTAAATTAATATAATATCATATATGATCTTTTAACATTTCTTTGTTAATAATATCTTAGTATTATCATTGTTTCAGGTGTTAACTTACTCATTTTCTTTTATATGTTCTGTTAAATAAGTCGTGTTTGTTATGGATAGGATGTATCTTATTCATATCCATAATGATAAAAATTCCTTAAACATTATTTTTAATCATTAAATGAGAATTGGACTTGAATGGATATGATGGGTAATGAATCTCATCGCGTTCGTGGAGACGGTAGTCCATACGTACGCACGAGCGACAATATCATTTTTTTGATATTAAAATAATATATAATTGGATGTTATATAATATATACAGAATAATTATCATGTTATATTTATTATTTACATCAATTACACATCATTATCATACCCATCCAAATAATAATGTTTTGAATAACAATTACACCACGACGTGGAGACGGTAAGTCGTACGTACGCACCTATGGTGACATGTCATTCAAAGGATGGATAGAATACTGAATATGGTTGTACCATATTTATAATTACATAATAGTATATAGAAGATACTGTATTTATTATTTTAGAATGGAAATAACAAAGAAAGAATAAGTTGAAGAAGAAAGGAACTTGAAAGAGGGTGGTGAGAACATTACCTCTTCTTCGGGTTCTTCCTTTTGATTTGATCAAAAGGGATCCATATGATGGATTTATGATCAAAATAAGGCCTCTAGATTGCATTGAGGGAAGTTGGGAGGTTATTTGGGCAGGGTTTGGACGATCCAAATGGCTTTGAAGTTATGAATTAGAGAGTATGGGGAGTGTCCTTTTATAAGAGGGGTGAGGGGCACCTTTGGAAAAGCTAGAAATATTATTTTATAAAAAATTCATATTAAGTTTATAATGGCTCTAAATTGTATTTATTTCAATTATAAGGTGGGGATGGGTAGAACACAACTCAACCAATAGGTTTTAGATAGGTTTGGGTCACTTTATTAACCTTATCTTTTAGTTTTAGCTCTTAGTTAATTATTTTGACATTTACCATGTCTCTATGTATTTTTATATTATATAGTTAATAAAATTACTATATAATTCCAAGAGACTCCCAAGTGGTCCATTCATGATACACCTATCATTATATAAGTCCTTTGGTCGATCCTTAGATTTTTAGTAATAGAATATCAATTAATAATATAATATTTGTTTTAAAAACTCTTTTATGTCAATTTTGACACTATTGGGAATTTGTTTTTTTGATAAATTCATAAAAATAGTATTACATCGAAAAAAATTAATATAACCAGTCCTAATATGTCATATTAACCTATAAAAGTAGTTTAATTCATACAAAGGTTCAAATTAAATTTATTTGGATATTTATAATATCAATTACTTTAATATTTCATTGATTAGGTAATTACTGCATCACCATTGTGTCATAAATAAATTAACTTATATAATGTATAAAAATTATAAATAAAATACCATTATGTGGGAAATAATTTTATCTTTCTGATGAATATTTATAATCGAATTTATGTTATGTATAACCCTATATAAAAAATGTTTTAGTACTTAAAATTTGATTTTAACTCTTTCAACACTTCTTTGAATTAAATAATAATAAATGTCCTAATCTAATCCAAGTAAACATAAATGATAATATTTTATTCCTAAGGTTGTTTTTTTTGGTGGGATACATTTGTCCAATAGAATTAGGAAATGTGTTAAGGTAATATTAATATCATTTTTACCCTTAATTACTTTATTTACTTTTAACCGTGAAAAATAAAAGTAAAACATTACTATTCACCAAAAATTATTTTTATCCTATTGAACAACATTTTACTCCTTGATAATAACTGTGTCTCTCGGATTTTTGAAATTCCACACACAGAATCGGTAAAATTATGTTTTATGTGAATTTTCAAATTCTCCTAGGATGTGGGTAAAAGACGGTGAAAAGTTATATAATATTTTTATATATCTCAAATTATTATAAATCGACTCTAATGAATTACATTGAAATTATATAGGTTTTATGTGTCTATTTTGACCATAATTAAATTTAAATAAAATAAACAATTATTTAAATAAAAATTCGGATTTAAACTATAACTTAGTGTTTTTTTACTATTCATCAAAAATTGAAAGTTTTCAGAAAAATACCAAAAATTCACCCTAAGAAAATTTCGATATTCCGAATCCAAAATTGAAGTCCATTTTGAAAGATAAAATTTATAAAATTTCCAAAATTGGGTATTACTATTCATAATGGAAAGTTTGATTGGTTGTGGTGTGTGTTAGAACTAAAAGTTGCATACAATACACACTACTGTATTATTCAAAGAGAAGCGTACCGTGGAAGTTTGAGGTGTTACATTCTCCCCTCCTTAAAATAATTATGTTCTCGAAATTTCTAGACTACTACTGCATAAAGAGACTTGGGTGGTTCTTCAACATATGTTCCTTGCGTTCCCACGTTGCCTCATCCATCTTATGGTTTCTCCATAGAAATTTTACCAGACGAGTTGTCCGGTTTCTCAGCACTTGTTCTCTCGTATCAAGAATCTTGACGGGCTCTTCACAATAAGACATATCAGGTTCCAGTTCTAATTCCTCATAGGTGAGTACATGCATTGGTTCAGGCATGTATTTTCTCAACAATGATACGTGGAACACATCGTGAACTTTGGAGATACTTGGCAGCATTGCCAAATGGTAATCAACAACCCCAATTCGTTATAGAATTTAGAATGGTCTGATGTACCTGAGACTCAATTTTCCCTTCTTAACAAAACTTATTACACCCTTCCAGGGAGATACCTTCAAGAAAACAGGATCTCCTGCCTAAAATTCCAAATCATTCCTTCAATTTTCAGCATAGCTCTTCGACCAACACTGAGCTACTTTGATGTTGTTTTGGATTACCTTCACCTTTTCCATCATTTTCTCCACCAGTTCTGGGCCTACAATTGTTCTTCCACCAACGTCATCCCAATAGGATGGTGTGTGACATCTCTTTCCGTATAATGCTTTATATTGTGCCATCTGAATACTCGAATGGAAGCTATTGTTATAGTAAAATTCCACCTGAGGTAAATATTGATCCCACATACCCAGAAATTCAAGTGAGCATAATCTCAACATGTCTTCTA